>CM055880.1:18017970-19364220 GCA_029582165.1 Portulaca oleracea
CCCATTTTCTCTATTAGCTCAAAACTCAAAAGCTGAGATCTTTTTACAGAGAGAAAGAAAGTCAGAAAAATGGTGCACTACCAGAGGTATTATCACCAGCATTTGAGAAAAGGAGAAGGTGATGAAGAGTCTCAAACTGGGTTGATTTGTTCAAATGGGAGCTATTACAAGAAAGCTATTAAGCCTAAGCTTGTATATTTCATCTTTCTCTCTCTTCTCTCTTGCATTCTCATCTGGGCTCCTCAGTTCCTTGGCTTTTCCTCTACTTTCTCTCTTCTATGTAAGCACCACAATACACCTATTTTCTCCCCTTTGTTTCTCTGCTTTTCTGCCTTAACTTTTGGAATCCTGAATCTTATTTTTGTCAAGTTTGAAATTTATTTGATTTTTTTTTTTGTTCTGTTCTGTTTCCAGATTCACTAGGAGCAGAGAATGAGCAACTGGGTTCTACTATGGGTTCACATCTTCCCCCTTGTTCTTCTGTCTCTAATGGTATTTTCTCCATCTCTGCATATGAATATTAATATTCTCTGAAACTTTTTTATTTTGGGTTTATTGGGTGTTCTCCGTTCTTCCATATTTTGAAGTTTTAAGAAAATAACTACGGATGTGGCAAAACCTAAAATGGATGCATTCTTTTGTGATTATGAGATGGTTTGTCACCTTATTAATAGTTTGTTGTAATGCATTTATGTCTTAGTTGCTTCGCATACCCAAATAACATAGAGAAGAAACCTCTTCCTTTCTCCCTTTTTTGGTTTCTGTTTTGGGTTAGCCATTTGCATTATGCTACTTTGTTTGGAATTCCCCACCAAGAAAGAAAATGATGGCAAAAACTGTTTGAAGACCATTGATTCTAGAAATTTGATATATCAGTAACTAAAACTCTTTTGGTAATTTTAGAGAGAAAAAGATGGGAAAGACTATTTGGGAATCATTGATTCAAGAAATTTGACATGTCAGTAAATAAAACTCCTCTTTTTCTGATGCATCATCCCATTTGTGTTCTAAAATAACCAAAATAACAGGGAAAAAGGGTGGATTTTTGTTAGCTTTGTGTACCTTTTTTTTAAAAAAAAAATAATTATAAAATTGAATCTGTTGTTGAAGATGAGGTTGTTTTCCTGATTATTATGCTTGTAATGTTATTCCAGGAACTATATGTTGTGATAGAAGCAGTATCAGAACAGACGTCTGTTACATGAAGGGTGACATCAGAACAAATTCAGCCACTTTCTCTGTTTTCCTTTACACCAAAAATGACCCTAAGGCTCTTCACACTTCAAGGGGAACTATGGATGAAACTGAGGAAAAAGTGCAAGAATTTCAGCGCGAGAAGATTAGGCCTTACACTAGAAAATGGGAGACTAGTGTAATGAACACCATTGATGAGCTCTCCCTTGTTTCAAAACCTGCAGGCTCCGCTCACAAATGTGATGTTTTGCACGACGTTCCAGCTGTGTTCTTCTCGACAGGAGGGTATACGGGCAATGTCTACCACGAATTCAATGATGGTATTATCCCTTTGTACATCACTTCTCAACACTTCAACAAGAAGGTTGTGTTTGTCATTTTGGAGTACCACAGTTGGTGGATAACCAAGTATGGGGACATCCTCTCCCATCTCACCGACTACCCCCCTATCGACTTCAATGGTGATAACAGAACTCATTGCTTCCCCGAGGCCATTGTGGGTTTGAACATCCATGATGAGCTCACCATTGATCAAACCCTAATGAAGGATAACAAGTCCATCAAGGACTTTCGACAGGTCTTGGACCGAGCTTATTGGCCTAGGATTAGAGGTTTGATCCAGGAGGAGGAACATCAGCTCTCCCTTTCCCCATCGTTGACACCCTTGCTAGTGGAAAAAGTTAACTTGAAGAAGCCGAAATTGGTCATTCTGTCAAGGACTGGATCGAGGGCGATAACCAATGAGGATTCGCTCGTGAGGTTAGGGGAGAAAATAGGGTTTCTGGTTGACGTTGTCAAGCCTGACCGAACCACGGAGTTGGCAAAGATTTACAGGGCACTTAACTCTAGTGATGTGATGATTGGGGTCCACGGGGCCGCCATGACTCATTTTCTCTTTGTTAGGCCTACCCGGGTGTTCATCCAAGTCGTCCCCCTAGGGACCGATTGGGCGGCTGACACATACTATGGTGCCCCGGCGGTGAAGCTTGGTTTGAAGTACATCGAGTACAAGATCCTCCCAAGTGAGAGCTCGCTATACAATGAGTATGACGAGAATGACCCTGTGTTGAGGGACCCGGATAGCGTCAACAGGAAGGGATGGGAGTACACTAAGAGGATATATTTGGACAATCAAAATGTGAGGTTGGATCTCAGGAGATTCGAGAAACGGCTTGCTCGAGCTTACAATTACTTGGTCACCAAGCACAGTCAGGTTTAAAGTTTGTGTTGAATTCTGCTAACTGTGTTATTTTGTTCATTTTCCTTCAGGGAACAAATTGTATATCAAAAACAAATTAGGATTTTTCTGTTTGGGAAGGGCTTGTTGTAGAGTTTGGTCACACATTCTGATGTAAATAGATTCATTGTGCAACTGAAATAAAAGACTGCTTCTTTTGTTTATTCATCTTTCTGATTTCTTTTCCTCTATTGGTTTAAGATTCTCAGATACTGATTGGTGATCTGTTTTCCAGGTCAGTGCATTATTAATTAGGTTAAAGTATCATTCTTTTCTCAATGTAAGGCATGTTAAATCTCCTTTTCTAGTCACCACTAATGGAAATACAAGCTAGCTAGATTCCTTGTGCTTGTGATTCAGCTCAAGTGACAGCCAAGCTGCATGAAGAAAGACTAGTTAGATTCTGATGTCATGATCCCTACCTGTTTCCTTTTTGGTGGCCAGGGTCAGTTCAATTCAAGCCAACTTGAATTATGAATTTCATTATCAATTTTGGGTAGGGTAGTTTGGCTCAATTTTGCGGCCAACAATTATTTATAGTACATTTAACCTATGTTACTCAGACTCGGGTACGCGTGTCCTTATCTCAGACACGGATACGAGTGTCAGACTTGGTTATTTTAAAGAAATTTTATACACTTTCATTGTAATTTGAGTGTCGAGTGAAAATGAAGGGTTAGAGTAACATAGCATTTAACTATTTAAGGAGAATATAGAAGTTTTTGAACAAAGATAAATGGGAGAGACTGGGACAAAAATACCCATCCAAACATCTATATTGACTATGGTGTCAAAATGTACTGTTTACATCAATTGCATTCAACTATTTCTTTGATGCGGTTACAGAGGAAAATCCTCCCCCCTACTACAGATGTACATTAATAACTTTACTTGGTGTGCTTCAAGTCAAAGCACAGTTCGACGGATCAGCAAAGAAGCTCGAGTTAAATCACATCCACCTTTTGTTATCTTCGTTGACGAAAGCTTGAGTTAAATCACATCCCCCTTTTGTTATCTTTGTTGACGAAAGCTCGAGTTAAATCACATCCACCTTTTTGTTATCTTTGTTGACGAGCGAATTGGAGGCGGAGTTTTTGCATTCCTGTTATCAGTTGGACCTAGCACAGATGCAAAGGAAAATGTAAGATAAGTGCTGAAGTTTGCTGAGGTTAACTTCTTAGGAGTTCAAATAGGCAAAATTCTGTGAGAAATGGAATCAACAAGGGACCATTCTATTTATCGATGGTCGGTTCTTGTTTGCATATATTAGCGGGGTTTCTGGATCATCATGTTATCTTTGGGTTAGCTGTTGCTGGTCTAAATGTTTGTCTCAAATATGGAAGCAGCATTGCGTGCCAATGGATGTTTTTGGTTGGGTCAAACTTGCCATGTTTTGTCATATTTGACTTTGGAGTTTCGTACTTACGAGCATCAGTTGGCGTTCCTCCAAGAGAGGACCTGCGGTCTGGACCAGGTGGTGGAATGCCCGTTAGAGACTGTCTCCTCAAAGCTCTCCCTTTAGATGTTGGAGGTGATTTTGCTTCATTTGCAGCACTTTTCCCCTTGACAGACAACGATTCCATCTTTTGTTGGTTCCTGCAAGTTTCAGAATGAATGCAAGTTGTAAGAACACAAAAGGACAAGTGATCAATTAAAAGTGCAGCCAACTGTACCAAATTGAGCGTAACAATACCTTTTCTCTGATCCGTTGATCAACTTCCCAATTGTACGGAGAGATCTTTTGAAATGAGACCCCTTTCCGTTGGTGGTTTTTGCTGTCGCTGGTGTTTGAAGATCAACAGGAATTTCCATCCCCGAGTACATAACTGTCTGCACCTCATTATGCGGGACAAGTTTGTGGTGCTCTGGTGTTTTTGGCGGTGGTATGGAGGGGAACTTAGCTGCACAATCTGTGAAAGTTGGCTGGTTTAAACAAGCAGAAGCTTGTGGGCCCTTAGAATCCTCGACTATGCTGATAAATTGAACATCGCACTTCATGGGGATGGGAGTTTCAATGCTAAGTCGACGCGTTCTTTGAGGAGTTGCCCTTGAGAGTCCTTTTCTCCCTCCGTTGGGCGATTTCAGATCCTTCACCCTTTGTGCTTTCTCACTTCTGGCCATCATGGAGTTTTCTAAGCTCAATCTTCTGGCTCGTGGAACTGATCCTTCGAGTACTGATGATTTACTAACTCCTGCATCTGTGACTTTATTAGTTTTTCTGCTAATGGGAGTTTCAATACTCGACCTCAAGGATTTCTGCGGGGTTGATTCAGTTGGTTTTGGCCTCTTCAATGGTGATTTCAGTCGTTTGTCGGTCTTGATGCTTCCACCATTTTCCAAACTCAGCCTTCGTGAAACTAAGGGAGTTCTTTCAGTTGCAACGCTTGGTTTCTCACGTGGAGATCTCGGCTGCTTATTATTAAGCAGTGGACTCCTTGGGTCCTTCTCTGCCAGTTGACTCTTGAGGGCTTCGATCTATCATGAGGAGCGCTTGTTAAGAAATCAGTAGTTGTGAAAGCCACTTTAACATTGTTAAGAAATCATTAGAGAAGAGACATAACATTTCAAGTCAAAGGGGTATCAGTTCTCGTTGCTGTTCAAGATACAGGAAATGGTATCAAAGATACCTATATATTCATCTGTGTGATCATGACAAAGAAAAATACCGAACTTCAGACAATGAGTTTACCTCTTGCTGAAGGTCCATAGCTTCGGAGTTCTTTTTGCTCGAATGGGCAGCCCCAAGTTCTATAGTTGAGACCCTCTGAGCGAACTTTAAGGTACTAAGGGTCTGTCCAAAGTGATCTCCTTCGGGGATCACATGTGCAAACATCAAAATCTTTGTGCGTGCTCCTGCAAACAAGTCAAAGTTCAACTTCAAAGACCCTTGTTATCGACTAAGGCTCTCTTGCACTGAGAGAGTATGTGTATACTAAAAAGTCGGGGAAGAAAGGGAGTACCTAAAGCATCCTGCAACATAGATGTTAGTTTGCAGCTTCTGTAAGGAATGTGTGAATTTTTCTGAGACAAAGATGTGAGGACATCTTCCAAACAGGAAAGAGACTTGTCTGCAAGCTGATTTGCAAACCCATCCCCTGAATATTCTGAGTTGCACACTTCTCCTGTTCCAGCAAGATCCACAAAATGAAGGCGGCCATGAAGATTGTTCCCAGATGCGTCCTTCCCATGAACATGTACCATCACGACACTGCAGGAGTGCCAAAAGACCACCACTACTATTAGCCAAAATAAGGCGATCAATTGCCCAGATAATGCACAAACCAAATTGACCTAATCTGAATCCAGTAAGTTTCCAGACCGACTTAATTTGCATTTGCTGAAAATGTTGCTGGACAACTGACAGTAGCAACACTAGAACTGATCAAACATCGACCAAGTCAGCCAGTAAATTCTATGTTCATATTGGTTCTGTACGACTGACCTGTGAGAACGACTGCTGCGATTGTTCATGGCTGCAGAATTGCCAATGCCACATTTGGTTCTGCTGCACTTTAATAAGTTCATCGCATCCACAGCTGACTTTACAGAATGCAGTGACATTTCTGGGCTTGACTGGCCACAAGATGCTGGATCTTTGTCAAGTAGGTCTCGTACTTCTTCATTGCATATCTCAGCCATTTGAAGATGCACTTCATAACTTACTATTGCTTTCCTCTCATTTGCTATATCGAAGATATCATTCAAAGCAAATGAAACAATACCCATCTCCTTCTCAGAGGCATCTGATGAGCCATACTGACAAAAACAAAACTGAATAATGAACAACATGACATGGCTATATGAAATAAACTACCTATATAGAAACATATTTTGCAAACAACATTTTTTTAGTATGAAGGGGGTAAGCAGGCTAACCACCAGCAAATTAAAAGTTGGGGGAAGGGGTAAATACCAAACTGCCACGAGCATGGTTATCAACCCCACAAATTCCACACATGGAAATTTTTTTGCTTCGAAGATGAGTTGGGTACGATCCATTGGAACAAGGAACGGATATCTCACCATAGTGTATGTCTTGCCAGAGCCAGCTTGACCATAAGCTAAAATGCAGACACTGTAACCATCCATGACTGACCTAATCAATGGTTGAGCATCCTTGAACAGCTCACCTGTTGTAAAAGGGAAAGAATTTTCCATTAATCTAGTTTGAGTTATAACAAACATCTTCCGTCAGATTGGTTGATAAGTTAGTGCAATTATTACCCTGTGTCGCAGTTGGGCTGTACACCTGATTGAACTGAAAAGCTTTTCTTCCATCACATTTTGGGTTTGATGGATCAACAACCACAAGTGAACCATCCTCTCCTATAAAATCTATCACATTCTTTGTTCGTGCATTGAGAATGGGTTTGATCCGACAGTAAACGCGAATGTTTCCTGAAAAGAACACAAGAAACAACAGATGTTAGGCCTATTTAATCTCAGGAATAGAACATCTCGGAATCATATTCAGAGGGGGAAAGGAAATAACTGAACAAAGAGAAGGATTATGAAGCAATTGTCTATATGCTTTCAAGTGAAAGAAAAAAATTCAATCACCTTTTAGATCTTGGACCATGTTGTATAGTTTTCTATTCTCCTGCACAACCTTTTGATATCCAAGTGCAGGCGCCGACATATCTTTGACTAGGCTCCCTAAATGGCGCAGAGTCATAATAAGTATGTTTCACACTTGGACTATGCTACTAGCAAGATAATACCTCAACCATAATAGGTTTGTTTTAAGTCACACAAATTACCTAAATGATTTAGATCATCAAACAACTGAGACTGTAACTCTTCAAAATCTCTCTTAGTCTGATACCACAAGGCTTTAATATCCTGTAATATCCACAAAGTTCTCAAGAAAATACTGTTTAAATCGCAATGGAGTATGCCCCTTACATAGAACCCTATAGCTCTTGCATTCTTTGGTGGGCTTGAGAGAGAAGAGAAGGCTTACCAAGAGATCTCTTTCTTGACATTGTAAAACACGCAAGTGTTTTCTCCTGTCTTTCCTGGACTGAGCTCTGAAGCCCTGCATGAATCAGTTGGGGAGGCCAACAATTATTTGGGTGAGCAAAGTGATTGCTTAAGCAAACAGTTAACAGTTTTTTATTTCACTTTTTTTCCTGAATTACAGGTATTCTAACACGGATTTTTTCTTTAACAATTGTAGCAAAAGATTTGGTTTGTGAGAAACACAGAAAGTACAAACCTCTATGTTATTTTGCATAGACAAATTCTCCTTCAATATAGATCGTGATCCACTTGCTTCTCTTGAAGCACCTTGTATGCAAGAATTTAGCTGAATATAATGGAAATCAGCTCATATGTACTATAAACTATGCACTTAACCTAAAGTAGTAGCTAAGTGACACCAACTAACCGCAGGAATTTTGTTTCTTAGTTTCTCCTCCAAACACCTCGACAAAATATCGTTGAAAATATGAACCGGATCCTACAACACGATACCAGAAATAAGATACGGGCGGATGAGAAGCCAGATTATAAGGGAACAATTCATAGAATAACAGCCAGAGGTGGAGGCATCAATCACCTGGTTTCCATTTTGAGCAGAAGTAAGAAAGTTATAATTCATGTTTTCCTTTGAACCAACCATATGTTCCGTAAGTGCCTTGACAAGGGAATCTAGAAGATCCAGACAGCAGGAAAATGAGTGAGAGAAATGAACCAATGTTCTACGCTAATGACAAGAATCTCTTGGCAAGCTACAATTCTTGACGTCATACACAACTGAGATCAGAGATGGCGCACTCAAGATATATCCTCCTAAATCCAACTAGTAGTCTTCAGCGGGGTAAGCCTGATCAAAGTAGTATTGTACTGGATCTCACATCGATATGGGATTTTGTAAAACACAATTTGTATCATACTCAATAAACAGCATATGTCACTCGAATTCTTCCGGTCACCTAATTTCGCTACCTTTGACACTTGACATTATGTATGAGATTGACACTTGCTCATTGTGACAAAAACTTGCAAAAATCTCAGTAAAAGAGAAGATTCAGCAGAATGATACCTTGAAGTGCTTGTTTGTCATGTAGAGCCGACATATCAAGGCGCCTACAAGGTTGTGGTGGCGTGGCGGCGCTTAATGGCCGAGTGAAGTTCTTGGCAGCAGAATGCATAATCATTGGTGATTTTGCAGTTACATGCTTATAAACTCCATTCCCTCCACTCCACTCCTTCCACTCATGATATGACTTGAGTGCTAATATACAATCAGCTACCCTAACTGCTGATCCTGCCTCAATGTTCTCCTGAATTCGAGGTTGTTCCATACATCACAACTTGCCACAAAATGAATTTCAAAAAAAGTGCATTTTTCTTGTGCAAAATTTGAAGTACCCCTTACAAGATCAGAAGCTTCAAATGCAGGCAGATTCAACCCTTTTACCGCCACGAGGAAATTTCGAACATTCTCAAAGTATTGATATGCAGGAAGCGGCGAATCCCAACTGATGGCTTCGGATTGGATCGGCAAATGGCTCTCCACAACCTTCATTTGGATCATCAACATTAAACCCACAAAAGCCCTAAAGAGAGAACAAAATTGGGGAATTGAAGATGGAATTTAATCGATACCTTGGGAACTGAACCGGGGTTGATTTTGTTGATGACATTGCACAAAATGATGCCATTTCTCAAGCAAGAAATGAACTCTTTTTCGGATGGTTCTCTGGGAATACCAAGAGGCCCTACAAAATGCTCCAGCCAATGGACTGCTTGATATCTCCTAAGAGCTGCATCAACAACATCATCATCATTCATTTTCTTTAACTGAAGAATGAGTTAAGCTTCCAATTCCCTAAATCTTGCTAACCAGAAAATGATTTGAAGAGTATTTAACCTAATTAGTTGGCCTATTTTAGCCAAAGAAACACTATGAATGAAAAAAAATGTGAACAATACTAAATTTTGCAAGCTGGTAATTTTCTTCCATTTTTGTTTCTCTGAGTTAGTATAAATAAAAACACCAACAATCAATTAAGATCACATTAGATTACTTTCCAAATAATACCACACTCAACGGTTAATAATCACACCAAATTTCATTTCATTTCTTTCTTTCCTTCCTTGTTTGTTTTTCACGAGAGGAGCGTGGAGAATACTTTTTGAAGAAAAATTCAAAATACCTTCTTCTTCGGCTTTTCTTGAAGCTCTGTAAAAATCTTGTAGAACGCCATTTCTAGAAGGTTCCGCCATTGAAGCCCTGAAGCTCGAAACAAGAAAATGGTGAGCTGAAACTAGACGGAGAAAAAGAGAGGAAGATTAGATAGAGAAATATCAGAAAATGATGATCAAGAAGGAACTCACATTTCTGGAAACAAATGTGTAGGGTTTTGTTGGAGCAGGAAAAGAAAAGCCCTAGGAATGAAGGAATGAGAGAGAAAGAGATGAAAAAGGACAACAATGGAGGTCGGAGGCTGAAATATAGCTGTTATTTCGCCTTTGTAGTAGTTGATCAGACTCAGAGTATCATAATATTTGTTTATCTTGAGGGCACTTTTGGTCCGAACCTGAGAGGTTCGCAAACTAGACGTTATAGTGCGTGGTCCCATTTTTTGAATTCAAACTGTGGGGTCACGGGGCCTTGTTGGGCCTCTCATTGGACTTTTTTTATTGTGTGATCGGGCTTTCATGAACTCTCATGGACTGAATCACTGAATTCGGATTCCTATGTAATCACCGGACCTGTCAACTTTTGACCCTACCCGGTAACCCGACTAAACCCACCCAATTTTTTTGGATTCTAAACATGATTTTCTTGACCCAAACCGAAATAAACCGAACTCAAAAAACTACAAATTAGCGGGTTACACTCGACCCCTCTGTTTTACCCAAAAATTTTAACTTTTAAATTCAACCCTATTAGTATTTGTGGTTTTTCATTCAAATTCATAACTATTAAACTATAAGTACTACTCATTAATTTATTTTTTCTATTGTTATTGTTAATAGAAGATAATCGTACTGTATTATATATATTGTACAAAAGATATTATTAAGCGGCAATTTTTTCCAAAGAAAAAACGGAAAAATATCGCAATCATAACTCATTCGATTGATCCAAAACTGAAATACACTATCTGTATTTACCTGAACCCAAAATATACCCCCACCTGTATTTACCTGAACACTATTACGTCTAACCTGTAACCCGCCCGCTCGCCTGAATTGACAGGTCTAATAATCACTGAATTGGTGCGCTTCCTTCTTTACTAGAATTATTTTTTCTATGAAAATGAATATTTTATAGTTTTGGTTTATACTTGAAATCCTATGAAATTTTTTAAAAAAATTTATTTGAAATATCCAAATTATTAAAAGTGTTCACGGATCAATTCGGTATAGTTTCAATTTTTTGAGCTCATGAATAGGAAAAACTGATTTTTGGGTCCTCTCGAACACTTTCCCACGAAAGTAGACCAGCCAAAACTTACTATAAGGTCATTAAGATGTCACATGGTAGTGTGACAACAGGTGAAGTGGTGGTGAAAGCTACTAAAACAGAATTTTTTTTTTAACCACTTAGCCTTGATAAAAGACAAAAAATGATTAGAAATAGTTAGCACCTTCCACTTTTTTGCTCCTTTATATGAAATAATCATTTTTCCTAAGTTAGTCTAGTATTAACGATATTATAAAAATATTATAAAAATGAATCTATAGTGATTGTTATAAGGAAAAATATTAGAGAAAAAAGATTTCGTAAAATTTTTCATAAATTTGTAAGATAAAAAATTTCTAGAATATCAAATTATCAACCAAATGAAGAATTATCGGAATGTCCAAGCCTTATAGATGTGACCTCCTGGTGTGCCAATTGCTTCTATTGTTGTTCTCATTCTTATGTGATTCCTTTTCTTTTGGGTGTTTTACTTGACCACTATTCATTTTTATCCAAATAACAATATAGGTGGATTTCGAAACTAGACCTTCCATCAAAGATTAAGAAAAGAATTATTCTAACAGTTATGTCTCACTTCTTTGTTGATTAGGGAAACTCTGTTTGAATGGAGTATTCAAGTTGATCCTAGTTGTCAGTCGTTTCAATTCGACATAGAGAAGGGAACCCAACACATTTTTTGGCCATTGTCCGATGCACTCTCAAATTTGGGTCACTACTCATAAGCATGGATGCTTAGAATCAGATTTTATTCCTCTTATGGCTTTCTTTTTATGCAAGGGATAGGAATGACAATAAGTCAAGCCCACTTATGAGTCCTTGTGAGCTAATTTGACTCAAAATAAGCCCAAAGGTGTTCGACTCATGAACCTCGTAAGGCTCATGGGCATGGAAAATTGGATGACATATGTTATGTTTGATGATAAAATTTCAAAAATTAAATTACTTCATTCACATAAATACGAACTAATATTTTTGACAATCATTTTTTATGTTGTAAATCACCATTCATAAATTGTTTTCATCATCACTTTAAAGTTACTTTATTTTTCATTTTATAATTGTACTTTCGTCTTAATTAATTTTCAATCTTATTCTTTATTTGACTTTGTTGTAAATACTCTTTTTTATTATTTTCAACTCTAAGAATTATATTTTATTTGATCACTTTGTAGGTTATCAAAATAAGTATCAATGAACAAAGTACAGACTTGTTAAAGCTCGCAAGAGCTCGTGTGCCTTGGCAAGCCAAGCCACAAGCCTAACATTTTGGGCTCGAGAGCTGAGTTGAACCTACAATATAGTTGAGGAACCGCACCTCGAGCCTATTAAGCTCAAGCTCAGCTCATTGCCACCCCTGGTAGGGGATATGCTTCAATAGCTCCATGTGTTTCATAACTTGAATAGGAATCTAAAGTAATTTAAAATTGATGGGAAAAGAGCAACTCTTCTGCATCCTTCCTAAATACTCAATAGAAAGGAGACTTTAATGAATGAATCTATATTGGAATGCAAAGCTAGGCTTTGTTTTACCTTTGATGATATAACTACCATTCTCATTTCTCATCAATTTTTCGATCTTCCATCCATCTCGGTTCCATCCTTCTAGGTAGGTCTAATCACTGAATGTGAAAAACAGGTACTCTTCAAGGTAAGTAGGTAACATCTTGATCCCTGGCTACTCTACGCACTATTGACATCAAAAGCTTATTGTGGCAATCAACTATTATTTGTAGACAACATATTTATCGTGAAGAAAATCAAACATCACATTGATTAGCAAAATTAGGTTTATAGTTCCCTTTATGCAACCAGGTTTACTAATCTCTCATTTGTCGAGCGAAGAGCAATTGAAATCTAAATTGCTGCCTTCAAGGAATGATCGTTTGGATGTTCTCTACGTTTACTACCTTCAAAGTTTCCATTGAAGAGTAAAATAATTACATTCAAGTTTCATAATTAACTCCTAAAGTCAAAGTTATTCCCAGGTCAAAATCACTGATACTATCTATACTCATAATCTCCGAGCATCGTCCCGCCATTGTCAACCTCAACTAAGGTAGTAGTATGCATTGCCGCCACCAGCACCACCACATGATTAGCTATGCTGCCATGGTAACATCACTGCTTCAGTTACTCAACCTTTGATCTTCATCCTCAATTATCCATGTTTCTTACCCGGGTTTGCAGTCTCCTATCTGCTGCTTCACTCATCTTTTCCAGATCCACCTCTAACAAGGTTGCACCCAAAAAAATAGGGGAGATGATCAACCAAGATGTTCATCAGGTTGAACTGTTTTTAGCGCGTCTTCAACCACATCAGTGGTGGGTGGGGTTACTGTACACTTGTGGGTCAGAGCTTGGTCTGTTTCATCAGCCCGGCTTGACTTCGGTAAGATGGCAGCCAAGTCATCTTGGTGGACAACTTTAGGCTTTTTCCTTTTCTCCATAACTAACAAACCTTCACTCACCCGAATGTCGGATATCTCCAGTCTCGATCCAGCTTCATTATTCTCACTACCCGAGTCAGGCTCCCCTCCTTCCAGTGGGATGCTTTTGAACTCAAAGTTTGGACACAGACAGCTGCGAATAAACTCAGCTGATGCATCAGCCTTTACAAACTGTGTCGATGGAATGCTCAATCTTTCATTGTTTGCAGGGTCATAGCAAGGGATACCGAGTTCATTCTGGATTTTCCCTTTCAGGATTGCCATCTTCGGTTTCTCACCGTGAACAAGGATCACATGTTTAGGGCTCAGGAATTTCACAAGATCCATTATTCCTTTGCTGTCCGTGTGAGCGCTGAACGCCAACTGGTGAATCTGCAAACTTACTAGTCCTTGTCAGAAACAAGAATCAACTCTGGTTTTTTTTTTGTGAAAATTACAATTCAAGAAAAAAGTATACAGTCACAAAACAGATGAGGGATGCCCTAACATAATCCATCTCATCAGGGTAATCCAGCAATGTGGTAGAAAAGCTGAGGTTTATTTTTTCCGGATCAATGATTCAAAGCCAATGGCCTCAAGAAAAACTTGCCCCAAAAAGTATTTGAAATTCAACATTGGGCATATGAATTCAAACTACTGACCATTTGTATTATTTTGACTCTCAATCCATTTTCTGAATCCAAGTTTGGATCATTATACAACAGTACACTAGGGATGAAACAAAGAGTGTCAGTATCAAGGCAAGCCGGGATAAACGCAAAGGCCACATCCCCAAAACAAGAAGGCAGAGCTATAATAATTATAAAACTGAACATTACCTGGCATCGAACATCGATCTGGGTGTTCTGATCCAAATCAATTTTCCTAGGTTTGCCGGACATTAACTTGTGTCCAATAGTTCCAGCCACACAATACCTGGTTTCAACATGTAATAATCAATATTCCCACTAATGATGACAAACAAAAATACAAAGGTTCGTTATACAAAACAGAAATAGAAAAATACAGTGTGAGAGTGTATAACAAACGAAAATACCAGGTTCACTACAAAACAAAAAGGGGGGAAATACAGTCTGTTCTGTGTGTGGGCGTGTGCGTGTGTGTGAGTGTGCATTTGTAGGGGAGTAAACAGCAAAAATCTGGGATATTCTTTATTGAGAAAATGATGAAATGGGTTACTTGTTCTTGGATTTTAGGGGAACACTATCGGTGTAAGAGGTTACCCGGTGTGATTCTAGCAGGGACAGAAACCCTGTTCATGTAAACACTAAACAGTGCTATTTTTGGAAGCAATTGATTATGCCTTCAAAAAGGACAAAAAATAAAAAGGTTAGGAAAAGTGTGTTGAAGCATTTTTTTAGTTTTAGCAGACTTTCCTTGAGAGAATTGCAATAAGATTATTTGTAAGTCTTAAGTAACAATTATCATCAATAGCACTCTATAACATGATCAGATCTTCTAAATATATTAAAACACAATGAATCCTGGAATCCTGAAATGCATTTTATCCTTGACACCCTATAAGTTGAATAAGAAGAGAAGAGAAGGGTACCCAGGCAAAGTGACAAGATTCTTTTCTGAAGTTGCCCACTGCTTGAAGACTTCAAGTGAAAAACCACCATTAATCATCCCAGGTGTAGCAAAAAGGACACAAGGGCCAGAAGCATTTATCAACGAACGATCAAAATCGCACACTGCAATGAAAGGCTGAAAATGTAAGCTGTGCAGAAGAGTTGAATTAACAAATTACATGCTTGCACAAAGATTAAAACCATTTAGATCTGGCGTTTTACACAAGAGGAAGATCTCTTTGGAAGAAAATACACTTCCAAACCTTCCTAAGATTCAATTTCCTGACTCTCTCTCTTTAGGCTGTTTTGGGTGGCACTTCTAAAAGATGCTACAGTCCAAGAAATGGTCACTTGGAATGGTGACAAAAGGTCATTGGTGCATCACTTTTACAAGAAAGAAATCCCAATGATTGAGAAAGGGAGAAAGTGTGATTTTATAGCTTTGTTGGCTATGATAAATGTTTTCCTGTGGGCACTGATAAGATAATGTGGGCTTTACCACCCTGAGGTCTTCCTCTATTTACCCTGTCAAATTCATGGGTAAATACAATTTACCCAAATTTACCAGTTTTTACCTAAATTTATCAAAAATTACCAAAAATTATCAAACTTTAAAAAATAAAAAAAATTAATTTTGACATATTGGCATCAATTTGTCAAAAAGTACCAGAATTTACCAAAAGTTACCAAAAATTACCAAAAGTTACCAAAATTTAACTTTTACCCAACTGTTTTTTACCCATGAATTTGACAGGGCCTTAGTAGTTAAAGTGCCCATGAAAGTGAGTCTTTGATCTTTAATCCTCACAGATGATATGCGTAAAAGAAGAAATTTTAGCAGGCCAAGTAGGCATTCTATGTGCCTTGAGAAAGAAGAGTCAACGAGACATCTTACCCATTGTTGTTGGGCTTTGTCTCTTTGGCATTTATCTTTCCCATCGATGGCTATTGGTTGGATACAATCTTCATCAGTCAAACATGTACTGATGACTCGGAAAAGGAGGACAAAGATTTATCTAGGTTTCCAATGCTCGGAAAATGATTCTTTTGGCAATTTGGTGATGTATTTGAAAGGAAAGGATTGTCACAACTTTGTGAATAAAGCCTTGTCCCTTCAAAATTTCAAGCTTTACCTTGAGAATTTTGTGTATTTGCAATATTGTGCTTCATGGTAAAAGCAACTTGAGTTTTTTGTATTTTGCAGATAATATCATGCCTAAGAGCTTGAGGGCATGATGATTTGGTACTTGCCCCTTTTGTACAGGGGTGATACCCCTTTGATGTTTCTCTGATGCAATCTTTGGATTATTCATTTAAAAAAAAAAGAATTAAAACTTGAGGTTTTGTAGTTTCCATTGATTGCACCTATAAATTAGATTTTTTTTTAGGAATAAGTTAGAATTTGTTTTCAATCTAGAATAAGAGGCCAAGTAACAGTGAAGTGACAAATCAGACAGAGTCGCACTACCAACCAGCAAGAAATCAAGCTCAAAGGATTAACTATAAATAACAGAACTGATAAACAATAGAAACATTAAGAGAACAATTATATCAATGAATCCATTAGCATACGAGAATACAAAAAAGCAATTGTAAAAGTAAAGGTCCGGATAAGTACATACCATGCTTGAAATCAAATACATTGCGAGTGGTGTATGCATCTTTCACCTTTTGACCAGTCCAGCTGATAAGCATCTTATGGTACATGTTCGCCTGGATTGTTAAGCCTAGAAAATAGACATATATTTTGAAATAGCTTGCACACCCGAGATCCTAAAAAGGTACACATCTTAAACCCTGTCATATTTACTAAATTCAAAATAAAATTACATGCTTACACACACGCACACATAAAAAAGAATTATTAAAAAAAAAGAGAAAACTGTCAGCAACACAATTAATAGTTACAAGCGTCTTCTCTTATTATTAGTGCCAAATGGGGAATCATCCTTTCGGAGTCGAGAATAATGAATATGTATGTCCAGGTTCTTTCAAACCATGCATTCATGTCCATACATGCTACACTAGGATTTGGAGGAAAGAATAAATACATACAAACTACAAAGTAATTCCTAAGTATGATCTTCCACACTGTCTTTGCTTTAACTTTTTGTTTACAACAAAAAATTCGTGAGATGTTAAGGAATGAAAAATTTTAAGTTATGCATTTTAGACAACTCTCGTTCAAAACTTCACAAGGTCTAATTACCCTGGACTTCGCAAAATCTAGATGTTTACCACAAGTGCATCATGGACATACAGTGAACTGTTAGAGATGCATTAACACAGGAACCATTAACTCACAAGTTCAATTGTTTCTAGTGCATATCCTTTGATTTTGAGATAAAGGAACTTTTAGTACTGTAGGACAAGTAAATAGAAACCTGGGGATCAGGAAAATAAGAACCAGCAGTGAAGTAAATAGGAACCTAGATATGAGAACACACCTGCAGAGAAGTAAATAGGAACCTCCAAATTCATCCGTTCCCAATAATCTTCCAGCAGTAAGCAGAGTTCCTATTTGATATGTTAAAAATTTCGAGCATAACGCATCATAATAATTGGTGAGCATGAGAAAAATACAAATGCATGAGAACGGCTACAAGTCGATAACCACTTTCAACAACTCCATCCAGAATTAATCTGATAACCATGGAGCATAAGGAACAGCAGGACTTTCATCCCAACAAAAAAGAAGGGAAAAAAAGATGGGCTCAAGGAATGAATTCATCCCAACAGCTCTCAACTTGTGAGTTAATGGTGAATCATTCCAAAACACATTTTCATGCATGAATGCCATTTTAACAGCTACCATATCCTTGAGCAGAATCTCAAAAATGATTTCTCAAAAAGGTGATAATACCTGTGCCCTTCCAAGAGCAAACGATGGAATAAGCACCTTCCCCCCACCAGCGACACATTTATGTACCTACAGAAGAAGAGCTAGCAGACATCCATCACATTACAAACTCAACTTTTTTGGGCCAAAAGGACAGACATTTAAAGGACTCCTGCAAGAAATGGGGAAGAAGTGCAGCACTGAAAACAAGCTTAAAGAGTCTCCTGATTGCCTGGTAACACTTGGAATATATAGGGAATAGCTCAACCATTAACCATGAAATCACGACATGCATTATAAGCTTCTTATCCTTCTTTTCCCACCCCTAAGACTTATCACACTCGTGAGGAATGAATACTCTCCTTAATTGTCACACCTTTCGGTTTTAGGAAACATAACTCAATTAAGATATCATTTCCCAAGTTAGGGCTCCAGATTACCCCCCCCCCCCCTTTTCTAACAAACACTTAGGTCCTCAACTGATGATTTCCTCTGCAAGGAAAAAATAAAGGTTGACTTACAACTTTGAGAAATTCTCTTTCACGAGCATACTTAGTATCACGCACTGTCGTGCCATATGTTGACCTGAAAAAACATAGAAATAGTATCACATCTCATACAATATCTCACTTGCAGAACACCCAAAAATACTAAATAAAACAAACAGAAAAGCTCACTCAGTTATAAGAAGGTCCAATTGTAGACGATCAATTTGGGCGGCACCAAGAAGCCTATCAGGTGTCATATTATAGTCCCCAGTATAGACGATAGCAGTATCCCCCACTCTGGCGTAGAACATTGCAGCTCCAATGACCTAAAATATACCATTACATCACGATAACAAGTAGAGAAGGGAATAAGGGATGTAACTAAAAGTTCAAACCTCTAAGTATAAACCGGGGACACAACTTAGAAGGTACACACTAGAACTTCGATGAATCCATAATTTTATTTTTATTTTCATTTTTGGAAACCTCGATGAAAGTCCATCATTTAATCAGTAGCATATGCAGGATAAAACATTTTATGGTAAGCATCAAAATTTATATTAGGACAACATAATGTCTCACATGTAGAGACAGGGTAGATGTAAAACGTACAAACAGGAAATAAATACAATAAGTCATCAAAAACCCTTTTTTCAGCACGGACTCATTAATGAGCGTACATCGCTTAATGAGTAGCCTAATCAACAAACCAGTTTCTTAATAGTATAAGGAGCTAGATTGAGGCAACAACAGGATGTCTCACATGTTGAGAAGGGCCAAATACAAAAACCATCATGTTGGCGCAACCCATGCTCTCACAAATTACATCGTCAAAATCCAGAAGGTCAGTTGTCATTCTCTACATAGCCAGACTCCTATAAAAGTTCTCAAGAAAACCAAAGCTCAAAACCCAATAGGATAATGTATTCTCAAGTAACCAAATTCCTGCAAAGTGAACTAAATGCATTGAAAACCATATTTACAGTAAAAACCACAAAGGAAGGTAGCAAACACACAAACGTTGATTATGGATTAGGGTACTACACCTTCAAAACAAATTGAGCAGACAAGACCTAAACGAGGGAAAAAGAACACAGAATATCTTACATGGCCAGCATAATAAGCACGTATTTCGAGATCTTCATCAACACGCACAGTTTGCTTTAAATCCACTGCTATTACTGTAAAGAAAAAGTTATATTTGGTCCAACAGGAAATAGGAGAATTGCTCATATATCAGAACCCCCCCCCCCCCTTCTTTCCGAAAAAATACAGTTCTTGATATTTAAATAATAGTTAGTGGGGAAGGCAGTGCATGGCAACCATGCAGAAATCCATAAAAGCTATGAACTCAAGCAGACAGCAGAACCAGAATACTAAACCATTCGATCGAAAGCTCTATAAAAGCCTTTTGAATGTTCAGAAAAGAGGGCAAGCAATTTACAAATAACTAAGCAGAGGCCAAAGCATTTACCAAGACAAAAGACATAAACAAGGCTACTAAAAGAGAAATTTAAGAGAGACCAACCATGAGATGATTGGGGTTTTCTCATTAGAAAAGGTCACACTAGAAAACTTAGTGAGTATGAGGGGCAAAACATTCCATAGAGACGAATGCAAAATAGAATACCAAACAAAGGTAAAAATTATAATAAAATAAAATCAAACAAAAACTACAAATTTCTCATTGTCCTTCATATGGTACTGATGCCACTTGCTAGAGATACTCTATGTCTTTAATTATAACAAGTTACATTCTAAAAGATCTGGTCATCCAATATCTCCAATACCAACAGAAAGTATTACTGTCAACAAATACAAGCTACAAAGCAAGTCAATAAAGGTTAACCATAATAAATTGTTCATGGAAAGCATCAACATATACCTTTCTCCATACAAGCGTTAATATGGTCAGCTGTAAATTGCTCTTCATCACCCATTCGGTCAACCATAACTTTACGATAATCCTCCAACATTAAAGGAGCCAAAGCCTTAGTTGGATGCTGCAAGGCAAGCATTTAGGATTCAGTTCAACAACCCTAGTGAAATGGTGAAGCAACAACTTACTAATAAATCTTATTCCAAAGTGACTAATTTGCAATCCGAAAACAAAGGTCTCAGTCATTCATTTTCACTTGCCACAAATAGGAAACATATCAACGAAAAAGCTCTATTGGGTCTCATACATGTCACTTAAAACAACTCTATTATACGAAAACCATCTTACATCCCTATATGTCATATAATTTGTGGAGAAAATGGCCATATTGTTGTCAATTATAGTGTGTCTGGTAGAATCACTGGGAAATTTTTCCAAGGGAAAACTTTCCTTGGAAATTTTCTACAAAGACATAAATTACAATGTTTTTACATCCTAAAACCCTGGGAAAGTATGTAGGAAGGTTTTCACAATGTTTGGTTGAAATTGTAACTCTCCCAGAAAAAATGTTTGAAATATCTAAATTACCCTTATTTATTTATTTATTTTCATTTGTATAATGTTTGCAACATTATTGGAGGCATTTTGAGAATTTTCTCACAATTCAATTTCCCACCCTCCGCCATAAACAAATTTCATGTACCCTCCCCTAAGGAAATTTTTTCCTAAGTTGAATGGGGAAGTTGTGGACCCCATGTAAACTTTTCCCCATTGCTTAAATGTTGCCAAACATAGGAAACTATGGCCAACTCGGAAAAGTTGACCAATTTCCCCAGGGGAATGAGTTAACCAAACGCTCTCTTATTGTTATGGGTTTTTGGCTCAAAATAATCCAAAGTCGGAGGTAATTGGCTGAAAATAATCCAAACTCACTTTTTGGCTGAAAATAATCCAAACTTTTAACCTATTTACACGGACTAAACCGGAATCGATTTCTGGCTTCAGAATGTTGTCTGGGGTCTACAGAAGATAACAAAGAAGGAGAGAGAAGACTGAGAGGAATTAGGAAAAAGGCAAACAGTTAGGGTTGGGTCAAGTTTTAAATTTTTGGGGTTAGAAGACTAAATTTATTATGTTAAAGTGTTTTTATTTTTAATCCATTGCCATGTCATTATAAGTTTAAGTGAGTTGGGGTCCACATAAGCTTAAAAAAAATTCAAAACCAAAATCAATTAAAGAAACACATGCTCAGGCTGCCAGTCAACATTAAATCAATTTCGGTTTAGTATGAGTAAATAGGTTAAAAGTTTGGATTATTTTCAGCCAAAAAGTGAGTTTAGATTATTTTCTGCCAATGACCTCCGACTTCGGATTATTTTGAGCCAAAAACCCTATTGTTATTGAGCATGTCGCAAATGTTGCTTGCAAGTGTCAACTCAATTACTTGCAATACTTGCTAAATATCTACACATGTTTGGCAAAAGCAAACAAATAACAAACAGCGGAGGGGATCCATCCTTATAGTAACTACAGCACTTGTAGGCGCCATCGGTAACCATCAGTTTCTCAGTACATTCACTTTTTTTTCTAGAGAAATCACTGGCATGCATAGTTTGAATAATAGGATTGAAATGCTGGAAGTATATGGACATGTACAGGACAAACGGACAACAATTCATACAGCGAGAAGAAAAGGTAAGCAATATGCTACAACAGTTTTGAGGACGATTATAACTTTTGTCAACAAATACAATAGGGTGAGGGAGTCCCAAGTGCCAACCAGCACAAAGTCTCCTACAGGAATTACATCCATTAGCAAGTGCAAAGAACAAAAGCATTGGCTCCCCCATAGGATTTCTAAGAACTACTGGAAATCTATTTGAAGTAATCAATGAAGTGATGCAAGAGAAAAAACCAAGGAATCACAAGGATATAAAATATCTAAAGTATTATAATAGAAGAAATTTTAACATTGGGAAGTGTGCATAAGCTCCTTCACTCTAAAGATTAGAGTCACGTGATCAACAAACATATAGTTCTGCACAGCAACTGCTATTCACAAAATGGTAAAAACATACCGTCATATAAATAGGCCCACGGTACCCACACACTTCAGTGAAGTAAGGAAGCGCCCCAACATGATCCAAATGACTGCAAACCCCAATAGTAATAGTGAAACAGTTAAGCAACCATGCAACCAAATTTTTCGAAGATAAATAATGTTAAACAAAATAATGCATACATGCATCCCAATCGTTGAAATACAGCTTTCCCTCATGCCCACCCACCAACATTCATCTTATTCTACCATAATCTGTACATTTCAGCCTATAAATAACATTCACCATTAAAAATATGGACAGGCAATTGATAAATTAGAAAAATAAAGAGAGCGAGAAAGTACAAGTGAGTGATGACAATGCAAGTTAGAGCAAGGTCGAAATCTCCAGATTTAGATATCAGTGAGAAATCTGGATACCGGCGTTGGTCATGATACCCCATATGCATTCCACAATCAAACATAATCCTCTTGCCATTAATATTAACCACCACACAACTCTTGCCCACCTCTTGGCCCGCACCTTTAGAACACAAAAAAGGCTAGGATGCATCATCATCATTAAAATAAAATAAAAAAACCCTCTGAAAAGAGACTAGTTTGAACACAAATACAAATACTTGGCTCTTTTTTCTTTTCTTTTTCTTTTTTTTTGGGGGGTGTGTGGAGGAAAATGGGAGCTTACCAAGCACAAGACACTGAATTGCCATAGCCCTTCAATATACTGCCCCAAATTGGTACTTCTTACGTTTATTATTAAGCTGGCTCCACCTGCAGCAGGATGATCAAATATTTTATCAATACATGGTGAATGGGATTTCTCCTAACAAGAACCAAGGGCTCACAGCAACGAACTTGCATAATTAAGAACAGTTTATGCATCAAAACCTCATGCTCATATCCTCCATTAAAATCAAATTCATTTCAACACTTATACACCAACAATTCACCATTTCCATTACCAATTCTAACCCAAATCACACACATCTGATTATCTAAATAAAACTTACAATTGGTAATAAAACTTCAAAATTTGTTATTTAACAAATCAACTCAACCATGAAAAAAGAAGAGAAGAGAGTTAGGGTTTTTACCATCACAAGAGGGAAGAAGAATGGAGGAGTGAGAAGATTGAAGGTTAAGCGGAAGGCAGAGGCAGAAGCAGAAACAGGTCGCCTGGACTGTGGTGGTCGGTAGACTTCCAGGCAGGATTTCGGCGAAGCTGGGTGGCGTCGCAGGCGGCGGTGGTAGGCGCCAGAGCTAGGTGGCGTCGCAGGCAGGGAACAGAGAAACAGTGAGTGAGGGAGTGAGGAAAGAGAGAAGGAGTTGCTAATTTGCTATGCCTGCTGAAACTTTTTGAAAGGAAGGAGAATGAACGAGATTTTTGTATGCTGAAACTTTTTGAAAGGCCCAACTAAAAACAGAGTATACTGAACCTTGCCTGCTCCGCCCTTCTCGTTACTACATTATTTGCTATTTCATTTCAATTCGTTCTCTTCCAAAAGCTCTCATCGTTTTTCCAATAGCAGATATAAACAAGGAACAACAGCAAGCAACAAACAAATTTACCCCCAAATTACCACTCCCAACAGAAGCAAACAAACATACACAGCAAAGAGAAGCAAAACAAACCCTAAAATCAATAAATGCAGTGACAAATTGAAGGAAACAGATCTAAACAAAACAAATCGGAGCAACCAAAACAAATCCAATTCAACCAAGATAAACCCTAAACCCTAAACAAATTGAATTACCTCGTTGCCGCCGGAGCTGTGACGCAGCGGCCGGAGCTGAGGAAGACCGAGGTGGACAGAACGGCGTTGGACGTGACGAAGGTGGAAGTGACGACGGTGGAACAACGGAATGGCTGCCGGAGCTCGTCGGAGGGTTAGGGGTTGCCTGGTCGTGCGTGGTGTTGGTCACTGCCTCACTGGGGTTTTTCGATTTCATTTACTGCAAGCCCGAAGCCTCGGTCTTTTTCTTAACTTTCTTTTAAAATAATATTCCGTCGCAAAGTCCGTCGTTTCACATTAGCAATGACATATATTGGACTGAGCGAAGGAATTATTTTGGTCGCAATATGACAAGATTTTAGTAGTGAAATATTATTTGTATAAGTAAGAAACGAGTTCAAGTTGTGTTACAAGTTAAGTTAAAGGTTCATTCATTTGATCATTTATGATAAAGTAAATAATTTCAAGAAAAATGAACTTATGGATAGCCATTTAGTCGTATCAATGAATGAATACTTCAATTTCTATGTTAAGTTATACGTACCACGAGAAGATCAAGAAGTCCAAGCAAAGATGATGAAAAGTCAAGCCCCTCAAACATTATTTTTCCCAACAAATCTTAGCAGCAACACACAATAGGCAATAGCTACAAATGTACAAAATGCACTCAAAATTACTGCTAGGGTTATCCTTTCGAAGTCTTTGCAATTAAATGGGAAGGTCGATAAGGCTGTATATCTTGATGAGCTTAGGTAGAAGGAGAAGATTTGTCGCTCTAGGTGGTCGAGGAAGACAAGAAAACAATGCGAAGAGAGGGTGAGCGTGGCGGAGGCGGAGGCGGAGGCGGAGAGCTAACATATTATGGGACAACTATTAATAAGATATAAGAGACCGAGGATTAAGGGGATGTCGTGTATGAGGATTGAATAAGTTATTTTTTTCATAGGGAAATTGGATTCTAATAATATGAACTTTTGGCAATTATAAGACTAAATAATATAAACTTTCGATTTGGTTCTAAATAATATGAATTTTTGCACCATAGTAGTCTAAACAGTACGCCATCGAGTTAAGCTCGGCGACGGGATGACGTGGCGGTGGAGGAGTGTGTGTTGACTTGCCCAGTCAGCATTGACTTGTCACCTCAGCCTCCCGGTCTCTATTCTCTTCTTCCAACCTCTTTCTCTCTCCTCCCTCTCATCTCCTTCCATTCTTCACTTCACCCTTAGCCATGGCCATGGTCATGCTTCTTCCTCTCCTCTCTCATTTTCTCTCTCTAATTCATCCTCATCTCTTTATTCTTTCTTTTTCTTACCTCTCCTTCATCTTCTTCACTTCTAGTAATTTCACCATTAACACCCCATTGCTATCTCTCTCTGACTTTCTCTCACTCCAAACATGGCAGAAGCTCGCAATTCGTCCACTACCCACATAAAGTTCGGACCCAATTTTCCTGCTGTTTATTTGTAGACCGACCCACTTATGAGTCTTCAACTGGGCAGTCTGAATCTGCCGTCGCAAGCGGCGGTGCGTCGGCCTTACGCATCGTATTCGCCATCGAAGGAACCGGCGGTCGTATTTATTCGGCGGTGGCGATCGCTGATGAGATCAAAATGACAACCCCAGATGCTCAAATTTTGTTCATAGGGACCGATTGTGGTATGGAGAACACCATAGTCCCCTCCACAGGGTATGACTTTTCCGCTATAGCTAGTGCATCGTTAGCTAGGTATATGTTCTCTTTCCAAACCCTAACCCTATCTTTGTACTGGTCGGGTCAGATCAATTGTCGAAAGTTGGAAATTAATTAAGGAATTTAACCCCCAGATTGTTTTGGTACTGGGTGTGTTGAATCTTTCCCAATTTGTCTTGCTGCTGCTTTACAAAGGTTGAGGATGATCTCTAATCTAAAAACCTAGAAAACAAAACCCAAAAAAAAATGTTGAAATTAAGGAGAAAAAGAATTATTAGAAGAAGAAGATGAAGGAGAGGATAAGAAAAAGAAAGAACAAAAGGGTAAGAGGATGAATTAGAGAGAGAAAATGAGAGAGGAGAGGAAGAAGCATGGTCATGGCCATAGCTATGGGTGAAGTGAAGAATGGAAGGTGATAACTGCTTTTCATGACTATGTTTTTGGGGGTTTTCGATAGTGAATTAGGGATAGTTTTGAGTGTGAACCTTGATTTATATTCTGATTTTCCTATTACACTTGGTGTTGTTGTTTTTAATGTGAATTTCTAGGTTTTGAGGGCAAAACACCAATATTCTCTCAACTTCAGGCAAGAGTGATACCACGGGCCTCTACATGTCAAACCAGACCGTGGCACAAATTTGGGACGGAATGAAGCTCGGAATGCCCGTCCAGAGGCCACCACGGTTTGCTCATGGTGAGCCCCATGGTCCGTGGTGTACGAACTGTACGGAACGTGGCAAACTGCCTGTGTAGGTCGGTTGTTTTCACGATTAGAAAAAGAAGCAAGCGGCAGTTTTTCGTCATTCATTCATTATCTATCATTTTTCCTTCGTTCTTTGGCCGTTAAGGAGAGAAAAGAGAGCCATAATACTTCCATTCTACTCCTCTTCCCCACCATCAAGATTCAAGACCGAAGCGATTCAAGAGAAACCAAGATCAAGATTCGCAAAGGAAAGGAGCGACGTTCGCGGAGAAGGTTCCACCCGGGATCGAAAGACTCGACGGGTTGTATTCTTCGCAATTCTATTCTTTCTTTTTGATTTCCTTCTTAGTTTTGAGATTCGATTATGATGTTTGGAACTTGTTTTGTGTTTTTCCTTGAACATGAGTGAGTAGTTCCTTTGAATTCTAGGGTTTTACAACCCGAAACAATGTAGTTTGATTGAATGTTCTTAGTTTGTGCATTGTGTTTTCCATGTTTATGAGTGTTCTTTAGGCCTGGAATACTTGTAATTTGAGATTAACCTAAGAAGTAGTGAAAGGTGAATTAGGATAATCTAACTACCAACATTTCTACTTAGTTTTGTGAAATTTGAGAAAAGAATAGCAGACTAGGGAACCTTTTGATGACCAGAACATCTGAGACCTTCAACTTTGATTAACTCGAAAAGCATACGAAAGTTGTAATTCAGGTTAATCGAGGTAATTCTATTAGCATCAAAAGAGCAGTAGAGTTCTTATGGTTGTCGTTCTTAATTCGTTCTTGAATGTATGATTGTGCAAACTAGGTTTTAGTAATCGAACTCGTTGCTAGGTTAGCTAGAGTTGGCAAAATTTTGTCCGACCCGGATTACCCGAATTGTCCGACCCGGAATAAACCGGGTCTGGACACAAATTTTTCGTCCGAATTTTTATATTGTCCGAATTGACCGAATATTCGGACATAAAATTTCTCTTTTTTTTATTGTCCGAACCCGATTTTAGCTTCGTCCGAATTGTTCGACCCGGTTTGACCCGAAATAAAACCGGGTCCGTACATGAATTTCTCGTCTGAATTTTGACATTTGTCCGACCCGGATTTACCCGGACCAGGATTTTTGCCAGCGCTAAGGTTAGCACTTCCCTAGAAGTCTTTCTCTCTTGATAGAATCTTTGATTGTGTTTCTCGGCTTTAATAGTTTTAATTAGTGTCTAAAAACCTTTCAAAACCCAAAACCTTATTTGCTTAGCAATCGCATTAGAGGTTAGTTTATTGAGCTGCTAATTGAGTCCTTGTGGGATCGACCTTGACGTGCTACTCTGTACACCGTGCGCTTGCGACCCTGTCAGAAGAAGATGAGAGGGAGGAGAGAGAAAGATGTTGGAAGAGAGAGAATAGAGATGGGAAGGCTGAGGTGGCAAGTCAAGGTTGACTAGGCAAGTCAACACATACTCCTCCGCTGCTACGTCATCCTGCCACCGAATTAAGTTCAACTTATGTAACACCAAGGTGCACCTTCTTTTAAGGTAGCTCATTCCTTGGGAACTCTTAGTTAAGCGTGCTTGGCTGGGAGTAATCAAAGGATGAGTGACCTCCTGGGAAGTTTTCCCAAGTAGCATGTGAGCGAGGACAAAGCACGCTGGAAAGACTCGTGGTGATTTGTGGGGCCAGTCAGCGATCCTTGAAGCAGTTGTTGGTAATGTCCGCGGCCCAGGAGGGGTCGGGATGTTACAGATGGTATCAGAGCCGACCAGTGATCTTGAGCTGCGCCATTGGATGAGAGATCCATGGGCAGTCACCTAGAAGGGAAAAGATTATGGAGTGGACTATGGCACAACGAGGACGTCATGCGTTTAAGTGGGGGTGACTATAACACCCCCGAGTATATTGTTAAAGTGTGACTTAAAAGGAATGAAATGACTACTCATATCACCAAGGTGCACCTTCTTTTAAGGTAGCTCATTCGTTGGGAACTCTTAGTTAAGCGTGCTTGGCTGGGAGTAATCAAAGGATGGGTGACCTCCTGGGAAGTTTTCCCAGGCAGCATGTGAGCGAGGACGAAGCACGCTGGAAAGACTCGTGGTGATTTGTGGAGCCAGTCAGCGATCCTTGAAGTAGTTATCGGTAATGTTCGCGGCCCAGGAGGGGTCGGGGCGTTAAAACTTAACTCGGTGGCGTACTGTTTAGCCTACTATAGTGCAAAAGTTCATATTATTCAAAACCAAATCGAAAGTTCATATTATTTAGTCTTATATGACCAAAAGTTCATATTATTAGAATCCAATTTCCCCTTTTCATATAACTTATGCTTGGTTTATTTGGTTTAGAAGAATGAGCGGTGGGCCGAATCAATACCATTATTTTTTTATTTCAGATTTTCGAGATAATAATTGCATCATGAATTTGAAGTGTACCCAAAAACCAACAATTAAAAGTTTTTCGGTTTGGGTACTCGACACAAAAAAATTGATATATTTCCGGTTTGGTGACCTTTTTTTTTACCAATTCCTAGCAAAAAGGGCTCGTGCAAGGCATGGGCAAATAATTTCTATTATAATTTTATAATTTTTTCCCGTCTTTTTGAATGACTGTTAATTTGGACAAATTATTAAAAGAGATGGTGGACGTAAAAATTTAACACGAATCCAAATAATATAATAACGCTTCGTTCTTTTTATTCGGTGCGGTGCGGTGTAGTAATGATGCAGTGAAATTTGAAAAAACGTGGTGAAGTGTAGTGAGTTGTGGTAGGTGGGGTAGGTGAAGAGAGAGAATGTAAAAGTAGAGAACAAAAGTGAGGAGACAGAAAAGTAAGAAGATATTTTAGTAATAATTGTGATAAAGTGTGGTGGAGTGTGATGAAGTGTGGTAGAATATTGAGTAGTGCGATGTGGTGCGGTACCTCACCACAAGTTATCGCATAAAAAAACGGAGCCTAAATTATGATGCAAAATAAGGTACAACACTAAAAGGGAAGAGGTGGAGTGCCTTTGTGTGTGTGTAATTTGTGATATATGTGGGAAATATTAATACATTCTGTTACATAATATATAATTACCTTGTTGGTAATATCTAATAGTTATATATTTAGAATATGAAAAAAATTATGGAAATGTATGTATCTTGCTCTATATTGAATTGATGAATGTCAACATATGTATAAGTTGTGAAGGTAGATTATTATTAATTGTCCTATTGGAAATTGCACACACAAATTTCAAAAGTTTTTTAATATAATTTTTTCAATATCTATAGTGACTTGTTAGATAAAATTACTATCATTATATCCGTAATGAAAAATACTTTCATAAAAGTATACTTTTGCAATAATTAGTAAAAAAATTTATAGAAAAAATTATCAATAAAAGAGTAATATTGGAGAGAATAACAGTCAACAAAGTGATAATCAATATGAAGCAGATGGAGTAGTTTAAAAGGCTCACAAATAATATATGGTAATTTTTTTTATCTAAACTTCATAACTTTTCTACTTTTAAAGCAATTAATTACTTAGGGCTTGTTAAATTAATCGGTAAATCGAATTTACCAGTTTTTACCTAAATTTACTAAAACTTGCCAAAAGTCGAAAAACAAAAAAAAAATTTAATTTTGATATATAAGGATAAAATTGACAAAAGTTACCATAAATTTCCAAAAATTACCAAAATTTAACTTTTATCCAACTACATTTTACCCATGAATTTACACACCCTTAGTTTTATCTACTTCTATATGAACTACGTAGACCTAAAGATATACCCATACTTATCTAATTCTACTTTTTTTTAAAAAAAACAATTTAATTTCTACTTCTGAAACAATTAAAAAGCTCACAAATATATATCTTGTAATTTTTTATCTGAACCTCTATAACTTTTTCCAAAAAAAGTGAGTAATGCAATTTAATTTCTCATCTAAAGTTACACCTATTCTTATCTAATTCCTGCACATGTCTTTGATCAAAACCTCCATAATTTTTCTACTTTTAAAACAATTAGTTACTTATTTCAATTGTTTGAACCAGATTTTGACTTAAATTTAAGCTTATTTGAATAGTCTAACTTAATTCGTTCACAAAAAAGTGAGTAATGCAATTTTATTCTCATCTAAATTTATACACATTCTTATCTAATTCTACATTTTTTTTATCTAAACCTCCATAACTTTTTCACTTTTAAAACAATTAATTACTTAGTTTTATATAAACTACACAAACCTAAACATATACAACCTCACTTATATAATTGTTGTACTCTCACAAGAAAAACAGAGTTATAAAATTCTTCAAATACAATTACAAATAAATCTATTAGTTAAAAAATATATAAATAAAATAAAATTTATTATTAACAAAACTACAAATTCTTAATAATATAATAACTTCACATGTTTTTTTTGTTTAACATAGTTAATATATAACATTTGATAAAATATAATATAATTTAACATAGTTAATATATAGTATTTGATAAAAAAAATAAAAACAGACTCATTTATTATTTAATTTAAAGACTTAAATTATATCTTGATTAAAAAAATATAAAGAAATAATTAGAGAAATAAGTCATCTGATGCAGATCAGGTGGGTGGGGTTGGCAATTAGTAATAATTGCACTACCAGAGCAGCATCAGGTGGCGACCAACAATGTAGTCTTCCTGATTTGCATCATCATTTTCACTTTTCCATATATCATTATCATTAAACAATGCTCTTGAGGATGATAGGGCAACCCATGTGCTATAGCCTCAGACCAATTAAAAAAAAATCAACTGGACATGTGTCATCACACAATGCTCTTGAGGATGATGGGGCAGCCCAAGCAGACAAACATCCAAGCTAAGTTGTAAAACAACGTGTCTCTTTGTTGATAACAATTTTGGTTGTCTGCAATTGGACCTAGACTACAACATACTGTAAAGGAGAAGGTAATGACACGGGTTAACAAGCAACCTGCAAAACAACTAAGTTTACAACAAAAGGCACAACTTCCCAAAAGTTATATTCTCTTTTCTATTAGATTACATGATTTGCTATTTCATTTCATTTACTATTACTATAAAAAGAAAAGGGAGAGTTTATTGGGAAGTGAGCCTTTTGTGTGTTGCTTATTTTGTTAGCAGCTTAGGTATTTGCTTGCTTGTGTGTGTGTGTTTTTTTTTCAAACGAAGCTCCCTCCCCGTCTTTGTTGCTTGCATGTGAGGCAGAAATTACTCCTGCCTGACTGCCTCCTCTATTACTCTACCTCTTTAATGGGTCCTCTGGAAAAAGCTGGTTCAATTGTGAGGGAGCAATTAAGGGCCAATTAACAGTAACACTAATCCAACATCATTTTTTTGTAGTATCTGAAATGGCAATAGAGGAGGGCATTAAAACAATAATAGAATATATAATCACAATTTTTCTACCTAAATTGACATAAAAATATGGCAGCACTCGTACATCCCACCATGAACAACTAATAAAACCATTACATTAAATTGAAACCCACAAACAATTATGTAAATCAGTCAACTACAGACTGATAAAACCTAAATTTAATTAATCAATCTAGATATTTGCTGCCCAGAAACATTACAAACCCAACAAGTTGAGCATAACAAGTTGATTAAAACCACAATTCGAAATCCTGAAGATGAAATTTGCAAACTTTTTACCCAATCTGTTAATCTTTCACGGTTAGAAGAAGCTAAAGATAAGAAACCAAACACATCTAAAACACCGTTTCAGATCTAGCTAGCAAAATTAAAATGGAGGCATAAAATTTTACCTTTAAATTATTCTGATATTCTCACACTTCTTGTGGTCTTACCTTCTGCCATTGCTACTTGTACCCTTTAACCTCTTCGTCCTCTCCCATGAATGCCCATCATTGAGCTACTAGACAAGAATGCATGACGGTCTATCAGAGTCCATTAGAAGTGGACATGCATAGTTTCTGTTAGAACCCCTCAAGGACGTTGACAAGGACCTTGACGACTGGATTAGTTTTGAACGAAAGCCAAAATGCGAATAACCCAAAAAGATATGATGCGTAAGGAAAGAATTCTCAAAGAAGGCAGAAGGACATTCACCTAGGGCATCATAAGGACGTTCACTCAAGGCATCATAAGGACGTTCACCCAAGGCGAGAAGCTTTGTCGTGAAAGACAAATAAGAGCAAAAAACAGGGAAGTTTTCTGGAAAGTTCTCGAAAGATTTATATCTGTATTTTCAATATTTTTCTAACCAGACTAATTAATTGTAACTATTTTTATTGTAGGAAACAATTTATCAAGAAATTGGAAAGAAGATATGATTGAAATTTTCCAGAAATCTTGCAAGGAGATCACGCAGATTAGGAAGCAAGGCAAATCACAATGAAGGAAAGAATCAGGAAGAAGTCAAACTCAAACGTCTCTATTCTATTGATGCACTGCACTTATAAATAGAAGACCTCTAGAATGAAGAGAGTTAACGATTCCACGGAAGAAATCAGGTATGTGTAAAAACAGAGAATGCTCTGTTTTGTGCTCTTTCTTCGAGTAGAAAGAAGTGATTTTTGTGAGGATTTTGTTTGAGTGAAATCAATTCCTTAACGGACTTAGGATTTGATTTATGCTGTTATAATCGATTCCTAGACGGACTTAGGATCGATTGGTGTTTGCACCAAATATGTGGTTGGTGTGTGTTTCCAGAAATCTTGTTCGAAGTACTCGACAATCTGTTTGCCTATAATCCTAAGGACGTTCACCCTGTGAACGTTGATATTCAGTCTACATTCTGTTCCAAAGAAATAAAGGAGGTATTCAGTTATCTTTTATTGTCCTTTATTTCTGTTTACTTTGGTTTACTTTAAGTTGAATATTAATCTGAAAAGATTAAGACCCTAACGTCCTTTACCAGTGAGCATTTGTGCAAATTTTTTTATAACCCTATTCACCCCCCCCTCTGGGGTTCTTTCAATTGGTATCAGAGCAGGTCCACTCATAAGAGACTAACAGCTCTGTGGAAAAGATCATAACTGGGATCGAAGATGGTGATATAGGGCAAGGACGTTGCTTGAATAGTCCCCCATTATTCAGAGGATCAAACGTTTCCCAATGGAAGAAGCGTATGAAAGCATTCATCATGGATCAAGACTATGACGTTTGGGACAAAATTGTGAATGGAGACTTTGTCCCCATGATCACAGAGGAAGGAATCAGGAAACCCAAAATTAGATCCAAATATACTGCTAGATAAGCAGAAAAGGCGGATAAAAATGTTAAAGCTTTACATATCCTTTATTGTGGACTTGATTCTAATGAGTTTGAATTTGTCTCTGGTTGTGATACAACTAAACAGGTGTGGGATACCTTAGTGACCACATACGAAGGAACGAGCCAAGTTCAAAAAATAAAGCTTGACAATTATGTCAAGCACTATGAATCCTTCAAAATGAAGAATGGAGAATCCATCAAGGATATGTACAAACGATTCAATGTCATAGTCAATAATCTCAAGTCCTTGGGGAAAAACTACTCCAATGAAGAAAAGGTTCACAAGGTCCTCAGGTGTCTTCCAAGAAAGAAATGGGAATCAAAGGTCGCTGTAATAGAGGAAGTTCACGATGTTGAAACCCTCCAATTAGATGACCTCATTGAAAAGCTTCTTGCTCACGAAATGCGTCTCTAGGAAGAGCAAAATGAAAAGGAAGAAGTAGCCCGTAAAGACATCTATGGTCCTAACAACAATGATAAGGACCGGATCTTGGCCTTGATGGCCAAGGAACTCAAGAAATCGTGCAAGAAAAGTCATACCTCCAGAGGACCTTCATCTAAACGAATCAAACAAAGAGGTAATGACTCATCAAATAATAGAGCTAACTCACTATGTTTTTTTTTTTTTTTTGTTTGTGGTGACCTAGATCACTTGATCAAGAACTGTCCCTACCACAGAAAGAACAAAGAAATGAGAAATCACATGGCCTTGATGGCCACTTGGAGTGATGATGAGGAAACTACTAGTCATCGCATCATGAGAAAAGACATCAGGGACACAGAGGAAGTTGGTGCAACCAATGATGACTACCAGAACAGTGACGAGGATAAATCAAGGGAGGTAACATTTGATGATCTCCTCACTTATCCTAAAAAGTACTTGGGAAAATGCCTTTTAAAGTTTGCTGGATGGGAGACCAAGCATTTATACGAGATTAGGTCACTAAAAGAAATCAACAAAGGCCTGAAAGAGTCCAATGAGAAATTGGAGAAATTATGTGAAGGGCTTACTTCCAAGGTCGACATTCTCAAAGCTAAAATACTAGACCTCAAGGCCAACCTTGATGATTGTCACAAGCCTCTGGCTGAGGCAACCAAGCAACAAGAAAAGCTTGGAAAATGGCATGAACATCCTCTGTTGAGAAGCGAAACTGTCGTCAAGGACATTCGGTCTCGCAAGGACAAGCTATCAGATACCAGACACCAAGGACGACACAAGGACCTTAATGAGCAGTACCAAGGCCACAAATTTCACTCATGGCTACAAGAATGATACAACTATCTTGGGACAAGATATCAAGGTCATTCATCTCTTCCCAAAAGCAAATATGGTAAATCTCACTACTCCAACCATTATCGTTCCAAAATTGTACAAGTTTGGGTTCCAAAAGGAACAAGACCTCCTAACATGGTTGTTACTAGTAGTCAAGAACCTAAATTAAATGTGAATGATGGCTTGAGGAAGGGTGTCTAAAGTTTTTGCAGGTATATTCAGCATCCAGGAGAGTGGATGCTTAAGGAAGCTTGGAGCACTCAAGGACATTCATTACTTACATCAGCAATAAGAACCCCTCAAGGACCTTGTCAGACCTAGGATCAAGGACCTTGACAAATGGATCTACTCAAATAGCAGTATTATTAATTACTTTTATGGCACATATTGAGGGGGAGCACCCTCTCTTAGGACTAACAAGTTCATTGAGTCTTGCAGATTATTGGAGATGGTTACAATATTAAGGGGGAGCTCTCTAGACTTTTTGATAAAAGTCAAAAAGTGGGAGAAGTGTTGTAATTGAATTTTGCCTTTCATCAAAAAGGGGAGATTGTTAGAACCCCTCAAGGACGTTGACAAGGATCTTGGCGACTGGATCAGTTTTGAATGAAAGTCGAAATTCGAATAGCCAGAAAAGATATGATGCGGAAGGAAAGAAATCTCAAAGAAGGCAGAAGGACATTCACCTAGGGCATCATAAGGACGTTCATTCAAGGCATCATAAGGACGTTCACCCCAGGCGAGAAACTTTTTCGTGAAAGACAAATAAGAGCAGAAAACAGGAAAGTTTTCTAGAAAATTTTTGGAAAGATTTATATCTGTTTTTTCAATCCTTTTTTAACCAGACTAATTAATTGTAACTATTTTTATTGTAGGAAACAACTGATCAAGAAATTGGAAAGAAGATATGATTAAAATTTTCCGAAAATCTTGCAGATTAGGAAGCAAGGCAAATCACCATGAAGGAAAGAATCAGGAAGGAGTCAAACTCAAACATCTCTATTCTAGTGATGCACTGGACTTATAAATAGAAGACCTCTAGAATGGAGAGAGTTAATGATTCCACGGAAGAAATCGGGTGTGTGTAAAAACAGAGAGTGCTCTGTTTTGTGCTCTTTCTTCGAGTAGAAAGAAGTGATTTTTGTGAGGATTTTGTTTGAGTGAAATCAATTCCTTAACGAACTTAGGATTTGATTTATGCTGTTGTAATCGATTCCTAGACGGACTTAGGATCGATTAGTGTTTGCACCAAATATGTGGTTGGTGTGTGTTTCTAGAAATCTTGTTCGAAGTACTTGACAATCTGTTTGCTTGTAACCCTAAGGATGTTCACCCTTGGAATGTTCATATTTAGTCTACATTCTATTCCAAAGAAATAAAGGAGGTTATTCAGTTATTTTTTATATTCCTTTATTTCTGTTTACTTTGGTTTACTTTAAGTTGAATATTAATCTGAAAAGATTAACACCCTAACGCCTTTTACCTGTGAGCATTTGTGCAGAAATTTTTATAACCCTATTCTCACCCCTCTAAGGTTCTTTCAATTTCTTATTTGGATTTTGAAAAAGGAGAAGAAAAGTTAAGAATCTTAATGATAGAATGATCTGGAGAGGTTGGGGAAATATTGAATCTTTTTTCCTTTTGTCTTTTCATTTATTGAGATGGGAGAGGGGCAGAGGCGCATAACGGAGATCTTACTTCGGTTAACAACTTAATATTTCATGTTTTGTGATGGGCTTAAGTTATCAATAATTGGGCCAAAATTTAAATATCCATTCACGTGTTCTTTCACATTTTTTTCCTATATTTTTTTCTATATTTTGTGAATTGAAAGTATGGTCTTCAATACAACTCAAGTTGGATTTTCCCCCAATTGAGTAACAATATTAACACATATTTGAAATGAAGATAAAAAGTAATATTTTACCTATAAAAATAAAATGGAGTATTATTCATTAAAATTTAAAACTTAGGCCCAAGTCTTTAACTGGGTATGTAGAAGTCGAGTAAGCTTAGATATATTTGAGTAGATTTTGGTAATTTATGTAAAAATAGGTGAAAGTATGCAATGAGCTGTTTCAGAAATAAAATAAAAAAAAATTGTAGGTCTAGATTTATTTAGGTAGAAAGTGTAGAATTGCGTACAAGTAATAAAATCATACTACCTCCATCGCATTATATGTTTCCATTTACCTAACTTGAGAAGACTAATGTATATTGGGAATTGAGGTAAAAAGTATGTAATTTACCAATACCACCCTACTTTAATTGAAGATAATAGTTGTTGGAATTGTACAAAGTGATGTGATAAACAAATTTATTAAGACCCTCACTAGTAGAAATTGAGTGATATAGCGTGAGAAATTTGGCGTGAATTAAGAGATCTGACGCTAAAATATGTAAATCGTCTTTAAAAATAAAGATAAATTGAATTTACTGTAAAAAGTGGCGTCAGTTTGATGTTAATTGACGCTAAACAATCAAATAAAAAAAAGTTTTATTTTTTCCATTAAAATGGCGTCAGTTGACACCCAAAAATAACGCCAAATCCCAATTGGCGTCAGTTATTGTGTTAAAATTGACGCCTTTACCTAAATAATATTGCCTTCGGATACCCCAACGCCTGTACCTCCATCGACTGCACCCGTCGACTGCAACGCCTGCTTTTTGTCTGTGCATGGCAGATAAGCGACAGGTGGAAGGCGTCAATGAAGGCATCAACTGACGCCTTATTCAACAAAAGTCAAAAAAAAAAATAAAGCCTTCAACTTCACCCCCAATTTTTAGATCTGCAATTCAAATTGAACGAGAAGAAGAACAAGAAGTCGAGGGCGCCAGGCGACGGACGACATTGCAGAAGAAGAAGAGCTCATACACACCGTCACTTCAACTAAAATCAGGTAATTTTATAAGTTGTTTTTTGTTTTAGATTTGTTAAAATTTGATTAATATTACGAAAAGTGATTAATTTATAAATTAAATATGGTGAAAAATCGAATAATTTGAATATTTGTAGTGTAGTTTCGTTTTTGTTGAGTTTTATTTTAGATCTAGTTTAGTTGAGTGCGAATAAGTTGAAAAATTGAGTAGTTTTAATTAATTTGTATGAATTATAATATATTTTGGATGTTGAATTAGAATTTTAAGTGTGAAAATAGGGTTCGTAATGTAGATTTATTGAATTTAAATATTGTTTTTATGTTTTAGTTTCATTTTCGTTGTGTGTACATTTTAGTTTTAGTATTAATTTATAATGTTGAATTGAAATATAAAATTTAAAGGATTTCTTTTTCAATTGTGATTTGATTTTCTGAAAATGTTTTTGAATTGAAAGCATAAAATATTTATTTTTAACATAAAATTTAATTTGTATTTTTTGAATTTAAAATTTAATTTATTTAATTAATAAGTTAATACTATAAATATGAATTTACTATAAACTATTATTTAATTTGTATGTACGTAGTAGTGAATAATTATAAACTATTGTTTAATTTGTAATTAAGTTATTGAATAATATACAATTAATTATAAACTATTATTTAATTTATATGTTCTTAGCGAATAATTTAATAAAATTAATTAGTTTAATAAGTTAATATTATAAATATGAATTTACGTACGTAATTAATAATTTATTAGCATTAGTTATTACTGAACAAATGTTTACTGTTAATTACATTCATGAGTAGTTTCACGTACATTATGGATGGGCCCCACATCGGCGTTGGATGTATGAGAGGTTTGAACCGGGTAGGAGGGTTATCCGGGAAGAATGGGCTGCTGGGGTAAAAATGTTTGATCAATTTGCAAAGAGCTCGTCATATGAGTATCCGAGGACTGGAAAGTATCGGCGTCCATGTGTAAAGTGCAAGAATATGAGGGGATTTAGTCCCAATGAAGTTAAATATCATTTGCATAGGCGAGGGTTTATGGAAGGATATTGGTATTGGACGAGTCATGGTGAAGAATTGGGTGACGATACGGATGATGAGGATGGAACCGGTGACGATGCGGATGGTGAGTCGGAACCGGCAGGTAGTCCTCTAACAAACGAGGAACCCAATCAGCCAACGTGCATCGACAGAGCGGAAGAGATGATGAATGATTTCGTGATGGCGAATGAGTCGCCTAATGCAGGAACTCAACATTTCTATGACATGCTTGAATCCGCTCAACAGCCTCTGTGAGAAGGGTGTGCGACTCATACTGAGTTGTCCACTGCCGTGAGACTGATGAGTCAGAAGTCGAAGCACAATTTGTCAGAGCAAGCAATGAACGATATCATGGAGCTGATGAGCGAGAGCTATCCCCAGCCGAATCTAGTGCCTAAAAACTACGATGAGTTGAAAAAGAAGGTCAAGAAGCTGGGTATAGGCTATAAAACAATTGATTGTTGCGTTAGTGGATGCATAATCTACTATAAGGACGATGCACATCTCACTGAATGCAAATTTTGTGGCCATCAAAGGTATAAGCCACAGAACTCAACAAAGAAAGGCGTCGCATACAAGAGGATGTTTTACTTTCCCTTGACGCCTAGGTTGCAGCGTCTATATACCTCGAAGAATACAGCCGGGCATATGAGATGGCACGCGGAGAACAAACGCGAGGAAGGTGTCATTTGCCATCCGTCGGACAACGCCTCTTGGAAAATGTTTGACATCGTACATCCAGATTCGCGGGGGAATCGCGAAATGTAAGGTTGGACTTGTGTGCGGATGGGTTTAGCCCGTTCAACATGAGTGCTAAATCTTATTCGATATGGTCGGTTGTAGTTACTCCTTACAACTTGCCACCTGAATCGTGCATGACAACCCATACATGTTCCTTACATGTATTATTCCAGGTCCGAAGAACCCCGGAAATAAAATTGATGTCTTCCTCCAACCCTTGGTGGACGAGCTGCAACGCTTATTGGTTGGAGTTGAAACGTACGACATCTCCAAAAGACAGAATTTCAACATGAGGGCATCTTTGATGTGGACGGTGAATGATTTCCCGGCCCTTGGCATGCTTTCTGGGTGGAGCACGCACGGGGCCATGTCTTGTCCTGTTTGCATGGATGGTTTGAAAGCCATGCGTCTGAAGCATGGGAGGAAAGCCTCGTTGATGGAGGTCCTCCATCAGAACCAGCATCAGGAGCAACAACGACCTCACCAACATCAACATTGAGGCCATCATCAACCACATCAAACACTGACATCCAAGAGTGCTTTATGATGGTCCAACAAGTCATGAGGTCATCCAACAAAGAAGATCATCACCAACAAGAAGCGGCCAACCAGGTGAGGCTATTTCTCAATTCCATATCTTTGGATTGAGGTCCTCACCAAGATGCTTTGAAGACTTCACTCTAGAGTGTTGAGGACTTTCCATTTCGGTGAAGATGTTTGCGATTCGAGGTCCTCTATGAAGACATCACTGGCTGCTGAGGATATTCCGCTACGTGAGGTGATCCTGCATTGAGGTCCTCCATGAATACTCACTTCCAAGCTGTTGAGGCCATTTCCAGCTTGTGAGGTGATATAACCATTTGTAATAAAGAAAACGCGTTTGTTAGGTTTTATTTCATTTTATTTCCTTTTATTTTGAGGTAATCCAGTTTGTAATGAGGCTTAATTAGCTTACTAAGTTAGTTAAGTAGCTTAATGTGTAATTAGGGAGTTTCTTGAGGAAGGGGAAACCCTTAATCATCTAAGCTCAACCCTAGCTTTATATACTTTGTAATCGACAGCTTTTGAGGATCATCTATCAGTGAAATTAATAGGATTTTGAGTGCCTTGAGTGAGCCTCTTGTTTGTGAGTGACGTTAAACTCTCATCTTTGGTTAATTCTACTACAGTAGCAAGGATTTGGCAATCCTTGCGGTTGGTGTAGAGCTTGGTAATCTCAGTGGTGGTGTGTCTGTATCTATTGAGGTCATCCAGTCCATTGCCCTTGAAGTTCTAGCTGTGGTGTGCCTGTATCAGCTCGAGCCTCAAGACTATCTCCGGTTACTGTTTGATTGTAAGTTTGTTCATCCGATCATCCTATTTTCTTCATCCATTTCATCCAATCGTTCGTTGGTGTTTGTGCTCTGTTTTGAGGAGGTTATAATTGATTTCTTGTCGTGAGGTTCTGTTTTGGTGTGTTTGTGCTTGAATCTCTGTTGTGAGGCCAGAATTGTGTGTTTGTGTGTTAATGTGGTGTACTGTGAGGTCAACACTCTAATCTTAGGACCTTGCATACATCATAATTGGTATCAGTGCTGAGTAACATCTTGGAGGAAGGTCTGTTTGTGTTATTTGTGCATTTCATAATGTCGGGCTGTAGTAAAACACCTCAGGAAGTAGCAGAACAAGCCTTGAGGGAGAAGGAGGAAATGGAAGGGAGAATGAAAATTATGGGTGAACAGTTGCAATATTATATGAGGTTGCACAGGAGAGAGATCAATAGAGAGACTGATGTGGAGTCTGAAGAAGAAGAAGAGGATAACCCTTTTAGTGAAACTGGAAGGGGAGGAGAAAGACCTAGGTATCACAGAAGAAGGGGATACGTAAGGAGGTCACCCAGGAGTAGTGTAAGTGAATCCAGGAGTAGGAGTGAGAGGGAAGAAAGGAGGGGAGAAAGAAGAGTTGAGAAGTTGGATTTCAAAATAGATATTCCTGAGTATGGAAGTGAGTTGGATCCTGATGTATTTTTGGATTGGTTGCAAACAGTGGAGAGGGTTTTTGAATTGAGGGAGTTGTCTGATGAGAACAAGGTGAAGTTGGTTGCATTGAAACTGAGGAAATATGCATCTACATGGTGGAACAACTTGCAAAGAAAAAGGGAGGAAATCAATGAACCTAAAGTCAGTACATGGGTTCAAATGAGGCAGAAGCTTAAGGAGAAATTCCTACCTGAAAGTTACATGAAGGAAAATTATTTCAAGCTTCAACACTTTGTCCAGGGTAGCAAATCTGTTGAGGAGTATACCAAGGAGTTTGAACATCTGCTGTGGAAGTGCAATATGAAGGAGAATGAAATTCAGACCTATGTGAGGTATCTTGGAGGGTTGAATGAAAGCATCAGAAATGTCGAGTCAGTGAGTGTATAATTCACTTGATGAGCTGAGTTCTTTGGCTCATAAGGTGGAACAGCAGAAGAAGGCCCAAAGGAAGGAGTATGGAAGCAAGTACCCAACCAAAACCTATCCTCAAACCAAATCCTATAACCCACCTCAAAGAACCTATCCATCCCCACAGCCACAAACCAGATATCCAGCCCCTAAACCACCTCAAACACAACCCCAAAATCCCCCACAAAGAACCCCAGTCCCTACCAATCGACCATTCCCAGAGAGGAGATGTTTTAGATGTCAAGGTCTTGGACATCTAGCATCAGAATGTCCAAACAGAAGAGCAGTGACCGTAGCAAAATATCAAGCAGCACTGTTTGTTGAACCTGAGTCAGTTGTTGAGGAGGAACAGTATGATGAACCTGAAGGAGATCCTGTATATGATGAAGAGGAAGTTGAGGCCAGACCTGATGAAGGTGAAATGTTGGTGATTAGGAGGATCCTTAGCAGTACAGCAGTTGATGAGGAAGCTGAGCAGAGGGAGAATATTTTTCACACAAGATGTACAGTGCAAGGGAAGATATGTTCCTTGATTATTGATGGAGGCAGCTGTACTAACGCAGCCTCACAGACTATGGTGCAAAAGCTGAGTTTGCAAACCTGTCCTCATCCAGCACCATACACCATCCAGTGGTTGAATCAAAGTAGAGGTATCAAAATCTCATCTAGATGCCTTGTGAATTTTTCAATTGGTTCTGTTTATAAAGATGAAGTGTGGTGTGATGTTATACCTATGGATGCATATCATTTATTGTTGGGAAGACCTTGGTTGTTTGATAGATCTGTTAACCATGATGGAAGAGCCAATACTTATTTCCTTAACCTAAACCACAAAAAAATTGTCCTCACCCCACTTAAACCATCCCAGCTCACAAAAAGAACCAAGAACCTGATTGTTGAACCATCCCTTGATGTGATCTTACCTGCTGAATATCATGAGTTCAGAGAACAGAAAGAGTTACTTATGCTTGATCTTGATGAAGAACCAGCCTCATAAAATGAGCCAGCCCCACAAAATAGCCATCCTTTATTCCAACCCATCCTAAGCCAGTACCTACATATTTTTCCAGAAGAAATGCCACCAGGTTTACCCCCAAAAAGAGACATTCAACATAAAATTGACCTCATCCCAGGATCTATTTTACCAAACAAACCAGCCTATAGAATGACCCCAGCTGAAACCAATGAGATCCAGAGGCAAGTTGATGAGTTGTTGGAGAAGGGAATGATTAGAGAGAGCTTGAGCCCTTGTGCAGTGCCAGCATTATTGGTCCCTAAGAAAGATGGAAGTCAGAGGATGTGTATTGATTGTAGAGCCATCAATAAAATCACAATTAAGTATAGATATCCTATTCCAAGACTTGAGGATATGCTTGATGAGCTCCATGGCTCAACTGTGTTTTCAAAGATTGATTTGAGGAGTGGATACTATCAGATCAGAATTTATGAGGGAGATGAGTGGAAGACAGCCTTTAAGACTAAGGGAGGCTTGTATGAGTGGTTGGTCATGCCTTTTGGTTTGACAAATGCACCTTCAACATTTATGAGGCTTATGAACCAGGTTTTGAAGCCTTTGATTGGGAAGTGTGTTGTTGTGTATTTTGATGATATACTCATTTATAGCCAGTCTGAGGAGGATCATGTAACCACTTGAGGAGTGTTATGGAGATTCTGAGTAGAGAGCAGCTGTATGGAAACCTCAAGAAGTGTCAATTCTTCACCAACCATGTTATTTTCCTTGGTTATATTGTGACATCAGAAGGAATTCAAGTAGATGAGGATAAGATCAAAGCCATCAGAGAGTGGCCAGTTCCTACATCAATCCAGCAGATAAAGAGCTTTCATGGATTGGCATCTTTCTACAGGAGGTTTGTGAGGAACTTCAGCACTATTATTCTAGCTCCTATGACTGAGTTAGTAAAGGAGAAGAGCTTTACTTGGACACCAGCAGCACAGAAAGCTTTTGAGGAGGTCAAAAGACAGTTAACCTCAGCACTAGTGTTGGCATTACCTTGTTTTGCCAAAGTCTTTGAAGTAGAGTGTGATGCCTTAGGTGTGGGCATTGGAGCAGTGTTGACTCAAGAAGGAAAACCAGTAGCTTATTTCAGTGAGAAACTCAATGAGGCCAAGAGGAAATACAGTACATATGATAAGGAGTTCTATGCTATCATCAGAGCTTTGCAACATTGGAGGCATTATCTTATTGGAGCTGAATTTATTCTGCACAATGATCATGAGGCCCTCAAATTCATCCAGGGGCAGCATAAACTCAACACTAGGCATGCTACTTGGGTGGAGTTCATGCAACAATTCCATTTTGTGATCCATCATAAATCTAGGAAGCTTAACAAAGGAGCTGATGCATTGTCTAGGAGGTATTTGTTGTTGCAAGTTTTGGATGCAAGAGTGCTTGGTTTTGAACAGTTGAAAGCTTTGTATGAGAATGATGAAGATTTTGGAGAGTTGTACCAGAAATGTCAGGGACATCCTCAAAGTCTATACCACATGGACCATGGATTTCTCTTCAAAGGAGCAAGGTTATGTATTCCAAGGAGCAGCTTTAGGGAATTGTTGATCTCTGAAGTTCATGGAGGTTGCTTGGCAGGACATTTTGGCATAGAGAAGACCTTTCTTATGTTGAAGGAACATTATTGTTGGCCTAAAATGAGGAAGGATGTTGAGCATTGGGTCAGGAGGTGTGCTACATGTCAGATTGCAAAGAGTCATAGCTTACCTCAAGGGCTATACACACCTTTGCCAGTTCCAAACAGTCCTTGGGAGAACATCAGCCTAGACTTCATTGTTGGTCTACCAAGAACTCAAGGAGGAAAAGATTCAATCATGGTAGTTGTGGATAGATTCAGTAAAATGGCTCACTTCATTGCTTGCCATAACACCTATGATGCTGTGAGGGTGGCTGAATTGTATTTCCAGGAGGTAGTGAGACTCCATGGTGTTCCCAGGAGTATGGTGTCTGATAGGGATGTCAAGTTTCTAAGTCATTTTTGGGTTACTCTTTGGAAGAAGTTGGGCACCCAATTGAAGTATAGCACAGCTTGTCACCCCCAAACCGATGGGCAAACAGAGGTTACAAACAGGACACTTGGAACACTATTAAGGTCACTGATATCCACAAACAAAACAGGATGGGACACCCTCTTGTCTCATGCTGAATTCGCTTTCAATAGAGCACCATCTAAGCCAACTGGCCTTTCACCATTCCAGGTTGTCTATGGTAGAAATCCTATAACTCCATTGGATTTATCCCCACTAACAAACTCTGTGAGGTTTAGTTATGAAGCAGGTAAACATACAGAGGACATCAAGAAGCTTCATCAGCAAGTCAGGGAGAAGATCATCAAGTATTCTGAGCAAGTTTCTACATCAACAAACAAACATAGGAGGAAGATGGTTTACAATCCAGGAGATCTAGTGTGGATTCATCTAAGGAAGGATAGATTTCCAAGCAAGAGGAAGGGAAAGTTGACCCCAAGAGCAGATGGACCTTTTGAAGTGCTAGAGAGGATTGGAGACAATGCTTACAAGTTAGACCTTTCTGAAGACTATGGAGGCAGTGCTACATTCAACGTTGCAGATTTGAGGCCTTACTTTCCAGAGCATGAAGACCTTCCAAGTTTGAGGACAAACTTTCCTCAACCTGGGGAGGATGATGGAGGTGCTCCATCAGAACCAGCATCAGGAGCAACAACGACCTCACCAACATCAGCATTGAGGCCATCATCAACCACATCAAACACTGACATCCAAGAGTGCTTTATGATGGTCCAACAAGTCATGAGGTCGTCGAACAACAGCAACATCATCACCAACAGCAGCAGCAAACCAGTGAGGCTATTTCTCAATTCCATATCTTTGGATTGAGGTCCTCACCAGTGCTTTGAAGACTTCACTCTAGAGCTGTTGAGGACTTTCCAGCTCAGTGAAGATGTTTTCCAGTTCTGAGGTCCTCTATGAAGACATCACTTCTGGAACTATTGAGGATATTCCAGTTTTGTGAGGTGATCCTACATTGAGGTCCTCCATGAAGACTCACTTCCAAGCTGTTGAGGCCATTTCCAGCTTGTGAGGTGATATAACCGTTTGTAATAAAGAAAACGCGTTTGTTAGGTTTTATTTCATTTTATTTCCTTTTATTTTGAGGTAATCCAGTTTGTAATGAGGCTTAATTAGCTTACTAAGTTAGTTAAGTAGCTTAATGCATAATTAGGGAGTTTCTTGAGGAAGGGGAAACCTTTAATCATCTAGCTCAACCCTAGCTTTATATACTTTGTAATCGGCAGCTTTTGAGGATCATCTATCAGTGAAATTAATAGCATTTTGAGTGCCTTGAGTGAGCCTCTTGTTTGTGAGTGACGTTAAACTCTCATCTTTGGTTAATTCTATTACAGTAGCAAGGATTTGGCAATCCTTGCGGTGGGCGTAGAGCTTGGTAATCTCAGTGGTGGTGTGTCTGTATCCATTGAGGTTATCCAGTCCATTGCCCTTGAAACACTTCCCCAAGGTGACTACCCATGGCGACTTTGTAGTCCCGGGATTCAGAGAGAATGCTCATAATTGGAAGAAACAAAGTATATTTTGGGAGTTGCCTTATTGGAAGGATCACATGGTTTCACACAACTTAGATGTGATGCACATTGAGAAGAACTTTGTTGACAACATCGTAAACACGGTGATGGGGGTGGACGGCAAAACGAAGGATGACGGAAATGCAAGGAGGGACGTGGCGGACATCTGCGACAGGCCGGAGCTCCATCTATTGTCTGGTCCGAACGGTAAACCCCTGCAGCCAAGAGCTAAATATGTTCTTTCTGATGATAAGCGAATAGGCGTCTGTAAATGGACACAACACCTTCGTTTGCCGGACGCTTATGCTTCGAACTTCGCAAACTGTGTCGATGCACAAGGTAAAAGGTTTCAAAACTTTAAAAGTTATGACTGTCATGTGTTCATGCAGACACTTTTACCTGTTGCGTTCCGGGCACTTCCCGATGACCTGTTGGAGCCACTTGTTCAGTTAAGCCAATGGTTTAAGTGCCTGTGTGCCACAACATTGAAGCACAGTGACTTAGTCCGACTTGACAAAGAAATTCGCATAATAATATGCAAACTGGAGACCATCTTTCCCCCTGGCTTCTTCAACGTAATGGAACACTTGCCCATTCACCTTGTTCAGGAGGCATTCTTTGGTGGTCATGTTCAATATCGTTGGATGTATCCCTTTGAGAGGTATTTCGGGTGGTTGAAGAAGAAAATAAAGAACAAGGCACACCCCGAAGGATCTATGGCTCAAGCGTACCTCATGTTTGAGATTTCCCAATTCGCATCTACCTACTTTGGGTCGGATGTATCGTCTTCGACAGCTACGGGTACGCGTAATGAAGATGTTACCATTAATGATGAGAATGATCCTACGTTATTGGAGGTGTTCAAGGTCCGTGGGAGTCCTGTAGGAGGTGTAAACACGAGGTGGCTCAACAATGAAGAATATAAAGCAGCACACCTACACGTTCTACTGAACTGTAAAGAAGTCACCCCCTACTTAGAGTAAGAAATGTTCACTCACAACTTGATAACATTTATTTTTATCAATTACATCGGGTAATCGGTCTCTAATAATGAACTTGTATCTCGCGTAGCTTGTTTAAGAATTACAAGTTGACATCATTTCCCAATGCCACGGACACTCAATTGGATCAAATGATAGAAGCAGAGCTCGATCAATGGTTTTACCAGCTTACTGTGAGATTCGCAATCTTTTCAACCATTTCGATCTTTCCTATTTAAACGAAACCTAAATTATAAACACATAACTTATTTTGATGTATGATATGTAGGCAAATTGGGAAGCCATTCGGTTTTACGAAGATGAGTGTCATGAACAACTTTACCAGTTAGCCCGTATGCCTTCCCTTAAAGTGACCACCTGGAGTGCTTATCGTGTCAACGGGCTCTTATTTCACACCCAAGCAAGGAGTAACTCAGTGGTTTCGTACAATGCTGGAGTGTGTGTCAAAGGCACGAGGGGTGGTGGATTTGAGGATGACTTCTTTGGTGTTCTCCAAGAAGTCATCGCACTAGAATATGTTGGGCATGTCAACAAGAAGTGCATATTGTTCAGATGTGATTGGTTTGACAACACCCCTGTACGAGGTGTACGTTCACCAAGATTATGCCCCTTTGTTGAATTATACAAGGACAGACGGTACTGGAAGTATGACCCATTCATCTTGGCAGGCTGCGCAACCCAAGTGTTGTTCATGAATTACCTAGCAGGCATCCGTGATAAAGCTAACTGGTGGGTTGTGGTTGCAAACAAACCTTCATATGCACAATACAGGCAGTACACCCTTCCGTTGGCCCTCCAAGATGATCAACCCTAACGACGACACTCAAATATTAATGGGTGGTAATACATTCGATCTCTCCAATGAGACCGATGAGACCAATGAAGACGATAATGGATACGACGATGACGCAGACACGGACGATGAAGACAACGATGATAATTGAGCTTAATGAATATTTTCGAGATAGACGAATATTATATGAATATTTTTTTTAGCTTTGTTATTATATTTTTTAGCTTTGTTATATTTTATTTTTATATTTATGATTGCACAGTTGAGTATTTATGATTGCACCGTTTATGTTATTATTATATTTTTTTTGCTTTGTTAAATATCTATAATTAAGCTCGATGTGTTCTCCTATTATTATTCTTTCTTTGTGTTACCAAGTCATTAATGAACATTATTTGGTGATTTCAAACTAATGACTATTTTATTTTACAGTGTCAATGACAGGAAGAGAGCAATCTCGCAGGGGTCGGTCTCGTGGGGGGGGGGGGGGGAACGTAATGACGGAGGTGATTCTTCCTCCAACCAACAACCATCATCTCCTTACGTCCCTTAGTTTGACCCTATTCCTGAAGCAAACGAATATGGGAGCAACTTCGACATTCTTTTACAGGGTCTAGACCCCTCCACCATGGATATCATGCGCTACTACTTTGGGGCCGATTTACCAGGGTCGAACCAGGACCAATACACGGGTGATCAAGGGGATGCCCAGACTAATCAGGGTGGACAAACTGAAGTGGAGGGCAACGAAACCGATCAAGGGGGTCCCCAAACTAAAGTAGAGGGTAACGAAACCGATCTAGGGGCTCCCTAAACTGAAGGGGAGGGGACCCAAACGGAGCAGGATGATGGTGGGTGTTATCGAATACAGATTGATCCCCCATCAGCTGCTCCAAGAGATCAGATGGGAGGTTGATGATCGAGCCATGTAATGGGACGTGAGTATCAAACTAAACTTTGATTATGCATTATTAACTTTATGCTTATAATTAATTTTGTATATATATAGTCTCTAACCAGTCGTTTGTCGATTATTGTCTAAGTGTATGGCCTTATGAGTCCTACGCAGTTAGGGGCATAATGCATATTGTCAAGCAAAATTTCAAAGGCTTTTGGCCGAAATGGAATCGAGTGCCTAACGATATGCTTGAGTCGTTCTTTGATGAATTCAAGGTAAACCCCTAACATGAATTTTGTAAATGTGTAGCCTCTAACCAGTCATTTGTCGAATTTTGTGTACACATTAATTCTTATTATGTTGAATACTTTTATATATGGTTATTCGGCGTGTAGCCTATGATATTTATTAAAATGAATTGTTGGGTGTATGTTTGTGTATGGTTTTGATGTAGAAAAAATATTGTTGGGAGGACCAACATGAGGACGAGATACATAAATGGTGGGACCGCCGTGCTCAAAAACAATTTCAGGATGCTATCGGTAAAACTAAAAGCGTTGGAAGTCTGGGAAAGGCAGACCGTATTGGATCATAGACGATGAAATTCGGAACAAATTCATCGAACGATGGGAAGATCCAACTTACGATGCGAAATGCAAGAATATGAGCAGGGCAAGGAGGTAGGACAACGAAAAAGGTCCACCATCACACACAATGGGTCCAGTACCATTCGGTGTTGTCGGACGAAAGCTGGTAATAATTATGACCTTTTACACGTCACATATATATATATATATATATATATATATATATATATATATATATATATATATATATATATATATATATATATATATATATATATATATATATACATACATACATACATACATACATACATACATACATACATACATACATACATACATACATACATATATATATATATATATATATATATATATATATATATATATATATATATATATATATGTTCTTAGTAGTGTATATGAACCCAATTAATTTAACGTTTGCATATGAACTTACAGGCGAAAACCTTAGGGCATGACCCTTCGATATGGCAACAATACGAAGCTACACATATGAAGAACGGCACCAAGTAGTGGGTGGACAACAGGTTCTAGGAGCTTGGCGTAAGTATCTTCATTATATATGATTTATGTACAAACATTAACTTTAATTCGCTAGTTGCAATTACTATTTGTTTGTTTCTGGCAGGAGAAAATGCGGAGCGATTACAATGCATACGTACGGGAGACGCAGGCCAACCAGGGGGAAGACGGACAACCTATCACTCCTATGTCTGAGGATGAGTATTGGTTTGACAAACAATTGACCAGTCGAGGAAATGTGGTCGGCATGGGGGATGTGGGGGAAGCTATGATGCAGAAGTTACCCCACATCGCATCTAGGAGACGCTCACGACGTCGTGATGGTTCCAGTCAGTTCGACGTCCGAGCCTCTGTGACAGAGATGAATAGAGAGATCCAGCGACAGATGCAAGCCCAACTCGAGGAAGAAAGGCGCAAAAGGGAACAAGCGGAAGCCCATCTCGAGGAACAAAACCACATATTAAGGGAGGAAATGGCTGAGATGCGACGACTGATGCAACAACAGCGCCAACAACCACCCTCTTATTGGCAAGCACCTTATATCCCGGATTCCTCTGGCGGGTACGATGGATATGGGGGAGGAGGCTATGTGCCCTATCCTGGCTGTGGACAAGGGGGCCATCCACCACCTCCACCGTACACTGGATACCCTCATTCACAATACCCCCCATACACTGGTCACCCTCCTCCACCATCGCCTCATACCTTGACGCTCCACCGCCCCACTCCTCTTCGGACTACCCCGTCTGAACCCACCCAATCTCGGGCCCCCACGCCCAATGATGACTCATTATTCGCTTACCCAGGTACTCGTTTTCATATAAATCAAATTAAATAATTTACATGTTCCAATAATTAAGCATGATGGTGATATGTAGTGATCTACATCTCGAATGTAATATACATTTTGTTAATTAATGCTTAAACTGTTGGATCTCAGGTAACCTTTTAATGCGATCGGACGATGACATCGAAGATTATCAGGATAATGATCAGGATAATGATAACGATGATGGGGACCATGAAACTAATGACGATGATCATGGTCAATAGAGATCTTATCTGTAACTTATTTGAATGATAATTTAAAATATTTCCAACTTTTAACTCTTATTATTTAGAATTATTGTACATTCATCATCAAGTAACGTTTTCGATATATATATGAACTTTATGTTTAATTAATTTGAATAGTGCAAATAATTTTTTATTTCATGCAAATTATTTATGTTTTAAAAGTGTAGATTATTTTCCATAAATGTTTTAAAGTGTAGATTATTTTAAAAACTACCCATATATCATCGTCTTTTCCATAAATATTGCTACTGAGTATTATTTTATAGCAGCTAAATCAATCGGCTTTAATTACCAACAACTTAATGTAATAATAATGTAATAAAAAATTACCCATATATATATATCTTAAAATTTATCCTACTCCAATTAGTTCCATTTGCAAATTCATTTTGAAAGAAAGAGACAAAGCTAGATAGGGAGTTAAATATTAATTATTATATATATATATATATATATATATATTCACAGGAAAAAGATTTTCAAAGAAAATACCAAAATTGGCGTAATATATACGTACATTTTGAAAAAAAACCAATTATTATCCTACTTCTTATTATATTAATATACACGCAATTGTTGGTTTGATCAGCAAAATTATTTTTTTCACATGGGCAAATGGGCGTCAGTTTATCAATTTAACTGACGCAAACTGGCGTCAATTTATTTACCCAAGCTGACGCCATTTATCGTCAGATGTGCCGACTAACGCTAATTAATGTTAGTTTTGAATCGTAAATTGACGCCAATTGGCGTCAGTTTCCCACAAAATTGACGCCACCTATTACCATATAAACTCAACAATCTGATTCGATTATTTCCCTCTGAAAATTATTTCCCTCTTCCTTTCATCACTTTCTCCCGCAATCTTCTCCCTACCTCTACTCCCAAAAATCCAACCATTAAAATTTACACTTCAATTTTGGATGAAGATGGTGATGTTTGAAGATTGAAAATTGAAGATTGAAGATTCAAGAATGAAAATTGAAGATTGAAGATTGAAGATTCAAGAAAGAAAATTGAAAATCGATTGAAGATTGAAAATTGAAGATTGAAGATTAATGAAGATTGAAGAATATAAAGATTGAAGTGTGAATATTTAACATGAAATTTTAAGTTTATAACCCACATGTTTTTATTGGATCCAACTAATTAGATTGTTTAATATTTTAATTTGTAATATATATTTTTTATATTGTTTAATGTTTAAACAGAATATGTTTGATTAATTTGTTTTATATTTTATATTTGTTATTTTAGTGATTAATTTCTTTAATTATATATTTTACATACATTTATATGTGAAATTGTGCATGGTAGATATATATAATTTCTTAATATAAATAAAAACATAAATGTATTTTTTTTCAATATTTATGCATCCACATAATCTTTTTAACAACTTTCTTATAAATAAAAAAACGAATTTGTTGTATTTTAAATAAATCACCCGCACAATATATTTTATGGTCTAATTAATGGGGCAATAGAATTTCTTTTTTTTTTTAAATTTTGACTACAAAATGGCGTCAGTTTAGTCAACTAACTGATGCCAATTAGCGTCAATTAGTAGACTAAACTGACGCTATTTTGGCCATTGCTTATCCTGAATCTCGTGCCATTGGCGTCATTTTTGTCTATTCATTGACGCCAATTGGCGTCAGTTTGTATACAAAACTGACGCCATTTTGCGTGTATATAACTGACGCCAATTTGCTGACGCCTTTTTCAAAAAAGCTTTAAAGGTATTAGCGTCAATTGAAATATGACGCGAATTGATAAAAGGCGTCAGTTTAGACCCAATATGCTCGCTTTTTTATGACGCTTATTGATACAATTTCTACTCATGCCTGTTCTTTTATGCTGCGGTATGGTGCGATATCGTGTGGTGAAATTGTGGCGGGTATGGTGGAATTGTGGTGGGTTATTGATAAGTTGTGATGGGTTTTTTTTTGTATATATAAATAAATATTGTATTGGTAATTGTGAAAAAGTAATTGGAAAAAGTGAGTTGAACTATTGTATTGTTTTTGGATGATTAAAAAATGTTTGAAAAAGTATTGTATTGGAAAAAGTGAGTTGAAAAGTATTGATTGAAAATTTATATTAAAGATATATAATAAATTTGAAAAAGTAATTTGTGGTGGGTTGTGGTGAATTGTGGTGGAATGATAGTTGTGGTGGGTTGTGGCAAAGTGTGGTGGGGTGTGGCATCGCAAATTGCCAGCTGCATAAAAGAACAGGGTCTAATTAGGGGTAGAAAAGAAAATTACAATTGTTGGGATTATAAAAAGGACAAATATTTTGGGACAAAGAAGTTAGGTAAAAGGACAAATAATTTGCAACGGAGGTAGTAGTAGATTGTTTAGCCTTACAAAAAACAATATACTATTTTTTGTCAAATATTTGATCAAATTTGTCCCAAGTTCTTTTAGTAGAATGATATCCAAACAACATTAATGAAAATTCAATTTTGAGTTAAGTCCTTTCCAATATTAAATTATTTAGAGTAGTTGATACTTAGAGCAAATGCAATTTATAAACGGAAAAAATAAAAAGTGGGATTATGGAAGAGAATGCTGCAACGTTCTCAGATTTCTGTTCTTCCCAAATCGTTCTTCGTTGGAGTAAAATGCTCCAATCAATCACTAGTTCCAAGGTGAAGAGAGCACCACTGCATTTGCTCTTACAAAATATATTTGTTTGAAAATAATGATAGAAACAAATTGTGCCAAAAAAAGTTAATCTACAGATAATTTGATGAACTATTTTTTGTACTACAGTTAATCTACAGATAGTTTAGTCTTACAAAAAACAATGTACTATTTTTTGTTAAATATTTGATCAAATATGACCCAAGTTCTTTTAGGCCCCGTTCTTTTATGCGGTTGGTTGGTTGTGGTTCCATACCGCACCACAACTTTCCATATTCCACCACAACCCATCACAATTCACCATAATCTACCACAACCCACCACAATCCACTTTTCAATTTTAATGTATCTTTTTATTAAAAGTTAAACTTTTCCCAACCCATCACAACCACCACATTTCTTCCCCAGCGTACCGCAACCAACCGCAACCAACCGTATAAAAGAACGGAGCTATCGCCATTAACATATAACTTTATATATAGAGGCACAGATCCCTCTATAACCATAAATAAAAACAAAGGTATGTCATGATGCAATATTTATTAAAAAACTAAATAATAGCGCACAAAGACTCCGTTATTTGCAACTATTGGTTAAGTGGTTGTGCGAATAAACTGGTAAAATATGGACAAAAGTGTATAACTTTGGTAAAATGTGGATATAGTAGGTAAAAGTGGGAAAATATTATATTTTTAACAAGGTATTGTGAGTAAGACAAGTTGCATTAGTTACATCACTTATTAAATATATAAATTTTTAAATTTTTATTATATATATTATTTCTGTATCTGAGCTCATAATTGTTCTACATGAAGGAGACTATATGAGAAGGGAGTTCTCCTCAATTGCAACTACCGTCCAAATCTAAGACGCAAATCTGGCCCGGGGTGACTGGACGTATAACCGGCCGCGGAGATCGGTTGGCCATCTCCGGTGGGTTTTCCGATCATATCGATGGTGAGATTCCAACTCAGAACAAAGTGAAGTTCAGTGTTATTGACTCCGGTGGAAGCTGAGAAAGCGGAGTATGACTTCTGGGCGACAATCTCACTGAGATTTAACCCTGGTACGGTCATCACTGACGCATGAGGCATGTTCGTCGGTGCATACATGTTGTCTCCAAGATTGGTGATGTACAACTTAATGGATTTTTTCCGCCCATCGTAGTTGATACACACCTTGTGGAACATATATAGTCCCCGCCGAAGCGAGTGTGATGTTGAATTTAGAGAGAGAGGCGGTGGCATTAGATTTTATGCAATAGTCAATTGGATGTAAAAAAAAATAGGGAACTTTAGATGGGGACATGTAATTATCAATTGGATGGATATAAAAGCTGAGAAGCCATGAATAACTATCAGACATGCTTGAAATAAAATCAGAAGAGTCAACTATGAAATGAAGAAGAAGAGCTTTAAAAGGATATAAGAAATGGTTGAACATTGAAATGCATGCTAAATGAATGGGAAACTGGGAATATAGTCAATGAACTGTATATCATCAAATGGAAATAAAAATGAATCATGGTCCACTAATTGTATATAGATTTAATAATTGTATTTGTTTACCAAATTAATCTTAATTAGGACATTTTCGAGAGTATACCCTAAATATCATAGATTTTGTGTTGCATTCGATTCAAAACTTAGTATAACACTTTACAATGATTTTTAATGAATTTACAACGTTTCTCCCAAATTGTTTTCATTTTTTTACTATTTTTTACGATTTTTTCACTTTTATTATTTTTAAAAAATCATAATAATTATTCGGAGTCTCAAAAAAATAATTTAAAAAATGTTTTAGAAACTAAAATTCATTAACTTTCTAGGGGCAAGAACGAAAAAAACAAAAACAATATAGTGTAGGAATGAAAAAAATAAGAAGAATGTGGAGGTGAATTTGGTACCACTACAATCCAATTTTATTTTTTTTTGGACCACCAGAATACAAAGTGAAAGTACGGTCCACCATTGTCCAATTGGTGAAAGTAGGGATTATTAGAATCCAATTATCCTATATATATATATATATATTGCACAAGAAAACTGGTTATATATAACAATATCAATGTAGTTTACAAGAGTGAGGGCATGATCCCTCGAAATCACATACTAAGTACTGTGTCTACAAGACATCTGTACTTTTTCCTAGATTTTGCTGCCAGAAGGACCTTGTTCATTACATCATTTTTCACTAAAGTTACTATCGCCTGAGGAGTAGCATTGCGAGTTTTGTGGACACGGTTGTTTCTTTCAGTCCAGATATGGTAGACATACGTTGTGAGGAGAGCGCAATTCAGATGAGTTTCTTTACTGGTTTTTCGGAGTTCGCTTAGATGGTGTTTCCATTCCTGGGTGGTTGACAGATTACCAAGCTCCCAATGTCTAGCTTGCCTCACCTTCTTCCCAAAAGCGCACCCAAGAAAAAGGTGGTCGATAGTTTCAGTCTCCAAATCACAGTAGGGGCAAAGTGGATTACCACTAGTTTGCCAACGCATTATTCTAGCTCTTACACGTAGTTTCCCGTGTAAAAGGACCCAAGTGATGAAGGATTGGCGTGGGATTGAAAGTGGATTCCAAATGATTGAGGCCCATCCTACCTCATTCATAATTCCGAGGCTCCATATGTATCCCTCTGTCGCATTGTAATCCCCAATAGCTGTAGCCCCTATTCCTTTCCAGCGCCATCGGTACCCAGGATCACAACCCCATTTGAAGTATTCTTTAACAAGGCAAAGATGCTTGAAGTAGGTGCAGACATCATAAGGGGGTTGATAGTCCCACCAGGATGACCCTCAAATGTATTTGGCATGAATCCATTTGACCAATAAGTTATCCTCTTTCCTCTGAATCGCCCATACCAGTCGGGCAATGTTGGCATTGTTCCAGGATGCAAGGTCTCGGAGACCCAGACCGCCCAAATGTTTTGGTCTGCAAACAATCCCCCAGGCCACCATAGGGGCTTTTCTAGAATGGGAGGAAGAGCCCCAGAGAAAATTACGACAAAAACGAGTAATTTCTTCAATGGCGTGCTTAGGAATGACGATAGTTCTAGCCCAGAAACTATATATCCCCATCAGGACAGAGTTAATTAGTGTGACTCTTCCAGCATAAGAGATGTGCCTGCTTTCCCATGTTTTGATTCGTGAGAGAATCTTCTCCACAAGAATATTGACGTCATTTTTTGTAAGATTATTGGAGGAGATAGAGATTCCTAGGTATTTGAAGGGAAGTGTACCTTCTCGGAATCCTGTTTCTTCAATAAGAGCAGTCGCAACATCATTGGGAACGCCCCCTATGACCACTTTAGATTTCCCATTATTAGCGATAAGACATGTGGCTGCAGAGAAGTGTTCAAAAGCCTTCTTAAGGGTTCGAATAGAGACTCTATTAGCTGAGGAGAACAAGATCAGGTCATCTGCAAAAACAAGGTGAGTGAGTTGCAGATGTCTGCAGTTTGGATGATATTTAAAACCCTCTTGCTTGCTGACAAAGTACTGAATAGATCTTGACAGACATTCCATTATCAGAACAAAAAGGAGTGGTGACATCGGGTCACCTTGTCTTAGTCCTCTTTTCTCGCTGAAGGTGGGAGAAGAGATGCCATTCGAACAAATGGAGAAGGTGGGGGATGTGACACAAGCCATTATGCAATTGATGAGCCATCCCGGGAATTGGTACGCATGAAGTGCTTCTTCAATGAAACTCCAATGCACCGAGTCAAAGGCTTTTTGAAGATCTATTTTCATCAAGCATCTAGGAGCGATGGTCGATCGGTTGTAACCCCTTACAATCTCTTGGCAAAGTAGTACATTGTGAAGGAGCTGTCGGCCGGGTACAAAAGCCCCTTGGCTTGGGTTGATTAGGTCAGGGAGGACCTCTCGTATCCTTGATGCGATGATTTTGGTGAGTCCCTTATAAAAGGTGTTACAGCAGGCTATTGGCCGAAACTCAGTGACTTTGCTGGGGTTTGGCACCTTTGGAATAAGTACCAAATTAGTTGCATTTATTTGTCGTAGGAGCTTCCCTGTGAGGAAAAATTCATGAGCAGCAGCTGAGACAAGCGCTCCAATTTGATTCCAGCAACTTTTGTAAAAACCACTGGAATACCCGTCTGGGCCGGCGTTTTGTCGTTGGGAATTGAGAAGATGGCATCCTTTATGTCCTTGTCCGTGATTGGCCTACTGAGCCTGAGTTGTTGCATACCTGTAAGTCGAGGGCCCATAGTGAATATGTCTTCCTGTAATGCTGTTTGCTAAAGGTCTGTGTTGCCAAGCAGGTTTTTATAGAACAAACTGAGTTGATCGTTGACCTCCTGTAGTCCTGTGAATTTAGTTCCGTTGATGGTTTCGATTTCACGAACGTACTGCTGGGAGCGTTTTTGTCTCATCTTGGCAAAGAATAATTTTGAGCAGCTGTCACCCATATCATCCCAAGCCAGTTTAGTTTGTTGTCGCTTCAGAACCAGAGACGAGTGTAAAATGTCGTAGTAGGTGCGTCTCTGCAGTTTCTCCTCTTGTTGAAGCGTTGTGTCTGCCGGAGCTTGATGGAGCCTATCCTAGAGATTGATTAGCTTATCTCTTGCTGCAATTTCTTGTGTGTAAATATGGTGGAATCGAACTCTATGTAAGGCTTGCAGCTTCGGGCGTAGCTTATGGAGGTATTGTGTTAATTGAAACATTTTGTGACCCTCCGAGATCTCCATTAGCGTGTCCTTAATCAGCTTGTTGAAGCGCTCATCTTTAGTCCACATGTCGCAGAACTTAAAGGGTTGCTTCTATTTCTTCATCTCCATGAAGTTGATAGTGATGACTGAATGGTCTGATAGACCACATGCATTGAATTTAACTTGCATCAAGTCCGTAATTAGGTACCAATGAGCATTCACCAGAAGGCGATCTATCCTAGAGCGGACATGTCCATTGGTCCAGGTGTAGTACGTCCCAGAATATGGTGGTTCATGGAGGCTACAGTGTTGAAGGCATTGTGTCATCGGCTGGGTCATGAAAGATTTGACTTTGGCTCCACCAATTCTGTCTTCTTTCGACATTATCGCTGAGGTTCTCTCTCACTGAGGTCATTGTGCCCATAGACCCAAGTTATGTGAAAGGTGGTATTGTTTTGAACAACTATAATTTTCGTATGAATGTGCTGAGCGGAACTCTCCAAAATTTCTACTTCATAGTCCCGAGGGTTCCATGCAACCCAAATGCGAACTTTCTGACAATGTTGAATGTTTATAGCCGAGTTCAAATGGTGGAAAACATTGTTATGGAACCTATTAATGTTTCGCTGGGGGATTTTTGTTTCATATAGTCCAATTAGTCCCGCCCCCTGTTGATGCAAGAAGACCCGTAGGTCTTCTTGCTTCTCTAGGCTGTTAAGCCCTCTGATGTTCCAGCTGAGGATGTTCTGCATCAGGATTTTGTTTTGGAGTTTGGGCATTGCCATCGAGCGTTGATTCCGATATTGTGTTACCACCTTTGTCCTGCAGGACCTCAAATCTGTTGGTATTGACCGTCTTGTTTGACTGTGTAGTTGGTCTCCACACCAGAGAGTTTTTTGGCCTGCTGAACCCTTCTACATCAGAATGTTGCTTGGCTTGACCTGTCTTAGGTTCTATTTTTTTGCTGTCTTCAGTTTTCTTCCTGCACTGATTCTCTTCATGCCCTGATTTGTGGCAATATTTGTATTGAAGCTTCTTCTTACAATTAGCTTCTTCATGGCCAAACATCTTGCAATGTGCACACCGAGTCGGTTTCCAGTCGTATTGTATGGGCTGCCTCATTAAATTGTTATTGTGGTCCATATAGTCAACATATTTTGGGAAGGCTCCTTTGAGTTGCATTTCTATGAGGATCCGCGCATATCCTAGCTTGACCCGATCTTTTGTTTGTCTATCAGTCTTAATAGGGACCCCTAGGACACTTGCTATTTTGCTTAGGCCTTCACTGCTCCAGAATTTGAAGGGAAGGTCAAGCATGGTGACCCAAATAGGTAATGAAGCGATTGAATCAATGTCCATCTCGAGATTTTCATTCCATTCCCGTACAATGAGAGGCTTGCTATCAAAGAAATAAAATCCTTGAGTTAGAGCCTTGTCTTTGTCTTCCGTTGACTTAAATCGCACCATGTACATTCCCTTTTTGACGTCCGATATTTGAGCAATATCCAATTGCCGCCAAATTCTACGAAGAAATCCATTCATTACTTCATGAGGTGGATTTGCACCAAGAACACAACAGATGATAGAGTTGTTCCAGTATTCTATGGATTCCATCACATCTTCTCTGTCTAATTTGGCGCAAGTCGTTCCTTCAACTTTAATTAGTTCCACATATTGCAGTTGCATTCCATCATCCTGATTGAAAAGAGAAGCATAAGAACTCCGCTTTGGTTCCTTGTTGAAAGACTCCAGGATAAGTTCTTCAGCTGATTTTTTCCCAGTTGCGGTTTGGATGACAGTATTTTGATCAACTATCTCAGGTTCCTTTTGACTACTGGTTTTTGGATTCCCTTTTGGTTTGTTCGATTTTGCCACGGGGTAGGATTCCGGCCAACAGTTTGCGTCTGTCTGGTCATGACCATAGTCTCCAAAATCGAGCAGTGTCAATTGTTATTTAGTACAACTCCCAGCATTCACTCGGTATCACCCAGAATTCGCAATGTATCAACACACAGTCGAGCATCAACAGATGATCGACGACAGTTCTGAAGATCGTTCCCAGAGTGAATGTGCAAGAGCTATCCTTAATATCTCAGCTCGTGTTACATTGAGCAATTAACACCCACAGTTCAAGCAGATCAATTACCAACCAACGCAATCTCTATTTCCGATCCCAGAAATCGATTTCCAGAAAAACAAACACCCAACCAGTATTGAAACTAATGATCTACACCAATAGTCGATATAACCCAGAATAGTAGCTCTAGAAATCGAATTCTAGAAAGTTGAACCCAGATCAAAGCTCGATCTCAACTCCCAGAAAGACGAATACCAGATTTTTTGATACCAAACCGATTCACGAGTAGATCAATGTGCAATACACATCATAAACACAAAACAAATCCAAATTCAAACACCTTTTTCAGATCGCAGTTCAAGCCATTGACCTGGAATACGATTGTCTTGGACAAGGATCGATAGCATTTAGTGGTATGTGCGAATCTCAGATAAATGAAACCCAGAAATTGCAAGAATAGATTCACTTTGAAACCAACGGATTCTTGAGCAGATCAAACGCTCCTCATAATCAAAAGAACAAAACTCAATTCAAACATTAGTTCAGATCTAAATTCACTGAGCTTTGTTCGATTTGTATAGACGGTGAGTGAGAGCAGCTTAATCGATGGACATGGAGACGGTGAGTTTCCGGTGTCCGGCTATCGGAGCCGGCAGGTGCGCCGGCAGGGATTGGACCCTCGAAGCTCTGCTCGCCGACAGTCTCTCTCTCTCTCTAGATTATCAGAGCGTTGTATGTATGTATATATATATATATATATATATATATATATATATATATATATATGATGTGCACCTGGTCTAAACATGATGTCCGTTTTCGTTGACTATGATGTCCATTTGGTTTGAACATGTTAAAAAATTTAAAATTTTTAATGGCCACGACAAGTAATAAATATATGGATATCAAGTAATAAAGACATGGACATCAAGTAATAACACATGATGTCGATTTTGTTTGAACATGATATGCACCTAACCTAAACATGAACTGCATTTCAGTTGACCATGATGTTCATTTTGTTTGAACATGTTCAAAAAATTTAAAAATTTTGATGGTCACCATAAGTAATCAACACATGGACATTAAATAATAAACATACGAACATCCAATAATAAACATGTTGACATCAACTAGTATATACATGAACATCAAGTAATAGATACATATGAACATGAAGTAGTTAACACATGGATGTCAAAGTGATAACAAAATGGACATCAGCGCAAGACTTTTTTTCCCCTTTGTCTCCATTCTATTTGGTCCACAATCATTATCAGCGTCATATTAAATGCAGCAATCAAGCCTTTATATTTCATAGGCAACAATAAATCTTCTATTGTTTTCCAACTTAGAGTCTCGTGCCACTCTTTAATACTTAGCCAAAAAAAAAAATGAAAATCTTGAAATAATGAGAGGCCTTGGATCAAGATCTAAGGGTCCATAATGACCCTTCTCACCTTCTCACATAATTCCCCTTCTCATCCTATCAATTCCATATATATATATATATATATATATATATATATATATATATATATATATATATATATATATATATATATATATATATATATATATATATATATATATATATATATATATATATACCATCCTTATAAAAGAGGCTAAGGAAATTTTTGTCACAAATGTTGATTTCCATAAATACCCCTACTCATTTTTGAAAATTTCATTCCTACCTTTTTTAAGCTTTCATTTAATCCAAAATCATTAATGCTTATTATTATTATTATTATTATTATTATTATTATTATTATTATTATTATTATTATTATTATTATTATTATCATTACTACTACTACTACTACTACTACTACTACTACTACTACTACTACTACTACTACTACTACTACCTATTATAATATACAAAAATACAAAAATAAATATATCACGATAAGTTTTATTATTTGGCGGTATAAGTACGTGAAGATAGGAGAAGGCAAAGTAAATTATATATTGTTTCTACATCGATAATTATTCAACCATAGATATTATTATATATTAATTGTAAATAACATTATTTTTTTTCAATAATATTCCTTAAATTATAAGTGTTTCATTGTACAAGGAAATACAACATTTTTTTAGATCCATAAATGAGACTTTGTATGTTATGTGATTTGATTACAAATATTACTTAGCTAACTTTCTATAGTACCAAAGTTGAACCATAAAACTTTGTTTTGACCTATTTGTGATATAGTTTCAATGTGTGTTATAAACCATTAGTCATATTAAATAACAATGCTATATATTTATTTTTGAAAAGGTCCAAAATATTTGTTATATACAATTTAATTATATTTAATTAATTTAAATGTCTATTATATTTTTCCATAAACAAATAATTGACTATTGAATAAAATTAAATTTTAATTTTAAGTTAAATAAATTAAAATAAAAGTTTTACTTTTGTAATCTAGGAAACTTTTATTCAATATTAGTATATTAAAATTTGCCATTATGAGCATATTATTATATGTTAGGCAATGTGGATAGTCGAGGTGAATTATATACAAATCTATTCACAAGTTAATACTTGTGATTGTGATTTAATTTGATTACTTTTGCTCTTTAGTAATGATCATTCACAGTTTTCTAAGCTCATTATATACTAATTATTAATATTATTGGAATATAGGTTGGGGGCAACACTTCTTATTCTCTCATAAAATGATTCATAAACATTTAAAGCTAATAATTATGTTTTAGTCCATTTTAAACTTGTGTTTATATGAAATATTATGTTAGAGAAAATCCAAATAAAATATTTATTTTGTATTAGTTATCATAATAATTTTATTTGGTTTATATGTTCATTAATTATATATTTTATGTAAGCAAATTATTGACTAATAGAATCATATATATTAAAATTTAATTAAAACTTAATTTTATGTTAAAAAAATCTATTTAATATTAAACTTTTAAATTTTATATTTATAATTGTCGGGTCAACGCGTGCTATGTCCCAAATATTGATTTCCAAAAATGCCCTTTAAATGTCATTTAATTACAGATCGGTCTAATTCATCCATGATATGCCTAATTTGCTGTCTCTCGGTTTCTCCCAGTGTCTCTTTCCCTGCTCTACTCCCCAATTCAGGCTAGGGTTCCAAACTCATCAACGGGTTTCCTTTCAATTGCCATTGAATGTACGTTGTCTTTCCTTGTCTCTTCCTGTAACGCCCTGGAAATTCAATTATAGAAAGTCAAAGTCAAACTAACGTTAACAGACAAAACTTAGCGGAAGACTTCAAATTCAGTTTGGGCGTCACTGCCGTATTCCCGAAGGAACACAAGGCGAGAAGGAAAACACAACTGTCTGCTAACGGTAACTACTAACAACTCAAAACAAAACTTTAAGACATCATAACGACAACAAAATAAAAAGTTTCAAGGACTTCTAGACTCGTCGTCCTCACTTCTAATTCCCGTCCCCAGCATTTAGATCTTCACCTGAAAACAAAACATTTCAAAAATGAGGGGGAAATCTCAATAATGTCTACCCCTAACGTTTAAAACAGTTTAAGTTCATTTCAATTCATTTTAGGGAGAGGGATCAAATCAAACGTTTTACAAACCTTTAACCCTTAACTGTTTTCCTCAACCCATCCAATCCATATTTTAATTTGCGGGCGGGATATCAAATCCCAAAAAAAAAACATCGCCTACCAAAGGCATCATAACAACTATCCTATATCAGGGATGAAACCCTGATCTCCTGGCACATAACCCATACAGGCATCGAATCCTGGTCTCAGGGTTATCACCCGCATGAATATTAGCCTCTCAAAGGCATTAAACAGTCGCCCACCAAGGGTATCATAACATCTATCCTATATCAGGGATGAAACCCTGATCTCCTGGCACATAACCCATACAGGCATCGAATCCTGGTCTCGGGGTTATCACCCGCATGAATATTAGCCTGTCAAAGGCATCAAAATAACGACCCGCTTAATGTTTCCACTTTGAATTATTAATTCATTAATCAAACTCATCTCACACTCTCAAGTCAAACCCAACCCAGATTATCAAAATCAATAATAAAACCACTAATAAAAGACCACCTCAATTTCTCCACTCATAAAACAAGGTACAACAATTACAAACAGTTATCCAAAACAGATGGTCAAAAATTCCACAAAAGTCCCCTTTCGGGATGTAATTATCAAAACAGATTAGAAAACATTAAAACACATTTAAAGAGCATCCCGGTGGGGATTAGAGCATAGACAATTACCTGATATACTTCACAACACAACAAAAGAAGAACACACTTGAACTCACTAACGTCTCGCACTAACTCGGGCCTAGAATAAAAGTAATTATCTAATCAAAACGCGTTCTAACGAAGTTAGTATTAACTATTAAGTACCTAACCCAACCCCTAGGAACACTTAGGTTCCTATCATTTATGAAATTACACTAAACACCTCCAAGAAACACATAACAAGATCACATATTATTTTCACTCAACAATTCTTATAAATAGAAGCAAGCAGAGGACAGATTATAACGTTCACATAAAACGGGTCACAACTCGACTTCCCGACATCCTACGTGTCTGGTTTTGGACTTTTCGGAAACCTCGGGATGTCTACTAAAACTTCTATGTTTATGGCTAAGCCTAAATCAGTCCCGAAGGACCCTAAAAACACCCGTCTTTCCCATTGGTCCAGTTCTGACAGGTTCTGGTAAAACGGTTATAACTCGGGCTATACAAATCAAACGTTCGATCCGTAAAATTACTATGGTTCCTAACATCTAAGGGAACCTCCAGTCCAAAGGGTTTGATCAAAAGACAACTAAACTAACCGTGGCAACCCGATCTTTAGACGCTAACGAAACTGTCCCGATAACGGTTATTAACAAATTTGTTATTTCGGTTCTAACCTTTACCAAAAGGTCTTGGGGTTCTAACTTGAGCTTAAAACGATACTTAGGGTCTAAGATATAAAGTCCAAATCTAACTTAGGTCCACAATCAAACTTGTAGAAGTAAACTTACTAAAACAAGAACACCTTAATAAAAACTTTAATTAAAACTTAAGTCGTACAATGAAATAAAATTCCTTTGAACATAAAACACGTAAACAAGGCTTTAAAGATTTTAAAACATGAATTAGTTATAAGATTATAACATTACAACAAGAATTTCACAAAGTAAAACAAAGGTGGTTAAACATGCGATTTCTTTAAACAAGAATCAAGAAAGACTTAGGTTACATGTAAAAGAAACATAAAGAACTTAGAAAAACTACCAATCAAGAATTCCAACAACTAATTCTTTTTACTAGACTCCATCAAGATTCAAGAATTACTAAACAAGAATTGTACTTTTATTAAGTCAACCTAATTTATCTAACAACTTTAAACATGAATAACCTTTAAAGAACACAAGGAATATATAAAATAAAGTACAATAAACATATAACTACTAATCAAGAATTTAAGGTTTTATTAACAAGAAACCAACCTAATTTATTTAACAAACTTAACAAAATTTATTTTTAAGGAACAATAAAGAACATAACGATTTAATAACTCGACATTCAAGAATTAACCCAGGTAATAAATTTCCAAATTCGTACATACAATAATATTGTGGTCTAAAAGATTCATATAAAGAATATTAAAGAACCACTTTCAAACCTAATAACCAACTATTACAACCTAATCTAATTACAATTTACAACATACAATTACACATAACAATTTATAATTTACACATAATTACAACAAGAAAACAATTACAAATAATTCCCCTAATTACAAAAATTACAGAATTTATAAACATTAACAATTACAAATATATAAATCAGATTTTGATATTAAAACAGAAAAAGAAAAGGAAAAAGAAAAGGAAAAAGAAGAAGATGAACCATATTAGGGTTAGGGTTTACGTAGGTTAGGCAGGGTCGTTTCTCCGTGGCGGTATGGCGATCGGTGGTCGACGTCGGCCAGTCGGGCGGCGACAACATCAGGCGACGGCGGGAGCGGTGGTGGTGACGGGTGGCGGCGCGCGCGACTGGAGAGACAGAGAACGAGGAGAGGAGATGAGAGAGAACCAAGGCTGGCGGTTGCGGTGGCTGCCGGCGATTCCCGGTGGTCGTCTGGGTGGCGAGGCGACTGCAAGGGTGGGACCGACGGTGGTTGTCTGGTGGTCGTGGCGCAGCGACTCGATCAGAGGGGAAGGAATAGAGTGAGAGAGAGAAAGGGAGGAGAGGGAAAAGAAACGGTGGTGACTGCGATGGTGGGGCCGGTTGCGGCTGGCCCGTCACACGGGCGAGAGGGAGAAAGAGAGGGGTTGTAGGGTTAGGGTTTTGGAAGAGGTATTAGGTTTTAGGGTTTGAGAGGGGAAGAAAGCTTTTATATTACTACCCAACTTAGGCCCAATTAACTAATCCTATTCCTAACCCAACCCATTAAACTAAAATCAGATTTACAGAATTGCTAATAATAATATTATTAATACTAACCACATAACAACTAATATTCACATATTTACAAGTTTTTAAATAAAAAAATATAATAATACTAATAATAACAAGGTAAAAAATAATACTAATAAACCCACGAAATTACCGATATACCCTTGTTAGTCTCTCACGATCCTACGAGCTCAAGCGTTAGCATAAATAAACACAAACGAACAATAGTAAATAACGAAGTCAAACCTATTTTATTAACGACGTCACGGTCAACATCTTTGGATTTTTTTCGGGGTTTTACATCATTACCTTCTTAAAAGAAGTTTCGTCCTCGAAACTTAAATTTAACCCCAACGGTCTGGTAAGGAAACTAACGGTTTCATTCTTCCTAAAACTCGAGGTTTTACACTTCCATTTCCAAGTTCGCTTGAGATCCTTAATTTTCAGTTTTTCACATCTCTTTTCTCGTTGATGCAGACGGTCAAACGAAACCCTAAGTGGGCTCTTTGCACGGTTTTCGTTCAGCGCTCTATGGACGATCGGTTGCCTCCAGTGGTTTCGTTATTCAGGTATGATACATTACTTGATTTAATGAATTTTAGTTATAAAAATTATGAATTTAAGCAAGCCTAGGGTTTGATTCGATGAACTTGGGGTTTGAATCTTCAATTGGGTCTAACTCTGTTGCTGAATTGTGCATTCAGTCATAAACTTAGACAGAGCAGAATTTGAGATCCAAGAATGATATTGCATGTGCAAAATTCGTAAGTCACTAAGCTTAATCTCGTTCTAAGTTTCTTCTTAAATTTAAGTTTTCTTTGCCCTTATTTTCCGAAATTGTGTATGTGATTTTCATTGCACAGTTTATTCGTGCATGTGAAATCTTGGGTTCGCTGGGGCTTTGCAAATGTAAAATAGTCGTGTGTTTTGGTTGCCATTCATAGCATTGCATGCAATTAATTTGAGGAGTGTATATCATAAAATCTTCCCAGAATATAGCATTGTTGAAATTGAATGAGCCTTCAAGCCATAAAAATAGCAATTGGTAATAGCGATTTTTAGCTCAGAGCAGTGTAAAAGCGGCTCAAATGCGAGGTTCAGGTAGATCATAGCTCAGTCAAGTACAAGTATCATCCCAAAAAGATTTCTTTCTTCCTTCAAAGGGGGAGGGAGATTTTCCGTTTTCTACTAATAATACATGACAGTATTTTTTAGTGAAAACACAAGAAAAAATATAGAGATACAAGCAATTAACGATTCCGAAGGCCCTATTACAAGATGTACTCCCAAACCTATGTGGTTACCTTAATTTTGTGGGCTTGCTGGCTTTTTGGTGGTTTTGTTTTGGACAGTGCTTATGCAGATGGTAGTGACGTTAGTATCTTTTATGCAGTGAAACTATTTTCATTGATTTACTGGACATCTAAAGGGATAATTTATAAATTTCTTGCATTTGTTGTCTGACACTTTTTCATTAAGAATGCCCTCTGTTACATCTGATTGTGTGTGATTAATGTGGACTCATGTCTAAAGTGTTTCTGAGAGCTATGCATGGACAAATTTTCTAATTGCGTTTATGGTTGAACTTGATTCAGGTGGCTTCTGAGTCACCTTTACACTTACACCTTCCTGCAAATTATGAGAATCTAGATTTACTAGCAAGTGAATGCCTTTTCCACATGGTACTCTCAGTACATTGGTGCCCTTTCACTGCATGCCATTGATGGGCATTCTGCATTCATCGATCTCCCATATATAGTTCTGAGAAGCTTTAAGAACTCTTTTGTTTAACTGATATGTCTCCAATGTCTTTGATATTCTATAGCTTCACATTGACCTAACTACCATAAAGGGAACTATAAAAATATTCTTTGAAAATAAATAACCATGACTTGTGAAGTTGCTTCAAGAAAACAAATGTTGTCCTACTGATAGTTATTTTAATTAAGTAATTGTCCCCTTAGATTGCTGTAAAAAAACTTTCCCTACACTACTGTGCCAACCTGATGGACATCTATTGTTTCTAAAGTTGTCATATACGTATGGTTAGTTGTTAACTAATAAATTGTCAACTATTTATCATTTTCGCACTTCTCAGATGAAACATATCTAAAATGTTTTGTTGATTTTAATTTAGTTTTGTTACCTTTTGATATGTTTTCATCCCAAAGGACTGTAATTGCATTTTGAGATCAATTTCTGAGGGTAAAAAGCATTTTCTGATTAGAAAATTAAACTTTTAGATCAGAAAATGCAATTTCATATAAAAAAATGAACATTTTCAGAGTTTCAGCGTTTGTGTGATTTTTGATGTTTCTCTTACTAATTAGTCGCACAAGGGTGTAGCATATCCTCTTGAAGTAGTGGCTGCAGAGATATGAGATGCTTCAATTTTGCGATGTCTTGAGTTAATTTACAGTGTAGTTTTGAGAGTCTAGAACTATTTTTGAGTTTATTCCAAATGTTTTTTTTTCCAGCTATAGGGGAGAATGGTTTGTTGGTTAACATTTTCTTTCATCACCTTATTTAAATTTTCCAGGTAACTGATGGGCCTGCTCCGTTGCTTTTTGATCATATACTACTCAGATTCATTCTGTGCAAGACAAGCTTTCAAAAATGAAGGTTCCTTGTAGTTTCCAGCATCAATATGTTAATTAACTTTAAGTTTACAGGCTTGCCAGAAATCATATTTTGCAAAATATCTTACTCTAGATATGAAATATTTCATTTCATTGGAGAGTGAATCAAGTTTGCTTCTGAGATCTGTGGACAATTTTCCTGTGCTTTGCCCTTTGTTTTTGCAAGAAGACTCTGCATGGATATTTTCTTGTTTACTTGTTTTATTAACCCACCTTTCTCTCCCTTTTACCACCCCCCCAAAAAAAAAACAATTCAAAATCATGTTCTGATACTGTGAGATTGGTTATGTAGAACTCTATGCAACCAATTGAGGCTTAATTGGTTTCATTAAATTTTTGTTTCCTATGCAATCAGTTTGGTGCACATGAGAAGGTCGGGTGCAATTCACAGGGCTCTGGTACAAAGCTCATCATGCCTTTTGGTTGTAACTTGTAAGTGCTCTCTCTTTTTGTTTGTTCCTGATATCAGCTTATTTGAGGGGGTACAAGGTCTAGATCTTGCTTTGTTACTTGATCGATTGTTAGAGTTTATTGATTTAGCTACAAACCCCCCCCCCCAACCCAATCCTTCATTTGGGAATAAGTTCCTCTTGAAATTCGCCCAGATTCGATCTGTGGATTCTGCCTCAGTTCCATGAGTTATCCAACCGTTTTTATTGTTTTCTTCATATAATTTAGTTGAGGTATATACATTGTCCCACTATCTACTCCATCTTATAAGGAGTTCTAGCTAATTCTGAAGTTGTGTTTGTTAATTGTTACAATAGTATTATGGCTCAATGAAAGGAAAGAGAGGCTGAATAAATTGAATACAAGAAAAGTTAGCAGCTTGAGTGTATAACTAGAGTTATAGTATAAGTGGAATTATACTGATGACGTACGTTGGCAGAAGCTATATGTGCCCTATTCTTGTATTTCTAATATCCATATATTACTAATTCTAGATGAGTATTCTAAATTGCCTTTACTTAAAAATAACAGCTTGCAACTGTCTTTATTTTAGGAATGATCATTATGCCTTAGCTAAATCATCCAAGCCATTAACAACCATTGCCAGTTTTTTCCTCTCAAAATTCTTGTTCCCATTGCTTCATTGTTGAAATTGGTATTGGTAACTCAAGAATTCATTCTGTTGGCTGTTCTTACAATGACTATTGGCCTAACAACATCGATAGTACAAGTGTACAACTTATACAATGATAGCATTTGGTCTGTTCTATTGCCTATTGGCTTATGTTGTGCATGAGGATAATATTGTTTCAGTCAGTCTTTTAACTTGTATAAATATTTTGTATTTTTCAATTTTTGTTGCCCAAGCACTTGGTACCCTTGGCCTTCCATATGGATCAAAAGCAGCTATAGATATGCCAATGACTGAATTATGTGGCTACCATCCTATTGTCCTTACAGGAAACATAAGTGTCTCAATAACTGAGAGTTTTGCACCAATTGAAACTGCAACAAGGCTACAGACCAAAAAGTGCAAGTTGTTTCTTCATTCTGCTTCATACAACAATGTGTCCTACAAGCCATTGTGACATATTTGCGGATATACTGAGCTTGAGATACATGTGAGTCAACTCATCATTTTTTAAGAAAAATGTTTTTGTCTGTTGCTCCCAAGGAAAACTCCCCCCCCCCATCTTTTTGCATATATTTTCATAAGTTTTTATCTTATCCGAGAATATAGTATTGACATAAGCTTTAAATTTAGTTTGACAGTGCAAGCCTTTAAATGATCCCAGTGATGCTGAAATAATAATGAGGACCATTGGATTTACTAATTTAAGCCAACTCATTTGCTATTGGATGATTTAGGTGTTGGCTCCCTAGATGACCCTGCAGAATCTTTTTTTTTTTTTGCAAGATGGAGGGGACAGATGCACCTCCAAACTAACTGATCACAATTCCTTATTGGCCTGGTCGTAATTTGCAGTAAGTTGATCAATTAGTTGTTCTTGGGAAAATTGACGAACTTACTGTTGGACAATTGATGAATTTGCCTTAAATTGAGCTATAAACATGAAAATGTACTTTTGACAAAGTTCTTTATCAGGTAGAATATCCCCATTACTAATCCAGTTTATCTGCCAGTAAGTATGGATCTGACATCAGCTTAAGTGTAAATTTAACAATTAGTTTATGAATGCTAATTTTAGTTGGTTTCATTTATTTTATCCTTTTTTTTGTCTTCTAAGTTTTTGGCCTGCGGATTTACATTTTTGTGAATAACCTATAGAGGGTACTTGCAAGGAGCTACAAATTAATAAGAATATGAGTGACACTTGAATTTGTTGAAAGTCTGATATGAATGCTCATTATTTACAACTTGCAGAGATGGAGGTTCAGATCTCAAGATGCTCAAGTTCCCCCCCCCCCACTATCCTTTCCTTCTATAGTTAGTTTGTCATATTTAATTTCATTAGGTTGGAATAATATATAGTTCCATGCTTATTTGGGTTAGAAGAATCCATTGTTATATGCCAATTTGGATGACCTTTTTCCTGATTCTTATAATATTGCACTATTCTGATGACTTTCTTGAAAGAGTTGGGTGTTTGAAATCTGATATAATCTGATGGTAGAGGTGAAATTTCAGCTTTGGGATCTCTGTTAATTGAATCTCTTGCTCCCGGTATTATTTCGAGACGCCAACTCTTGTTCTTTGGACTAACCTATGACCGACATGGCTTCATCAGTTTTTTCACATACACCAGGGAAAACTGAAAAGGTTACAATATCAAGCCCCTCCATTTCAAGCTTCATGTATCATTTTGTATGAAGAATGTCAAGCAAAACATGTTACATATCTGATTAATAGCTATTACTTTCAGTATCCATCTAACAATTATGACTGTCGGGTCAGCACGTTACATATCTGATTAATAGCTATTACTTTCAGTATCCATCTAACAATTATGATTAGTATATATATATATATATGTATATATATATATATATATATATATATATATATATATATATATATATATATATATATATATATATATATGTGTGTGTATATGTATGTATGTATGTATGTATGTATGTATGTATGTATGTATGTATGTATGTATGTATGTATGTATGTACGTACACACAGACACACGCGCGCACACACATACACATCAGAATTATAACTCATGTCTTGATTGTTACTAGAATTCCTCTTATTCACACCTTAGTTGTTCTAGTCATAATTTGATCTTTAATTTCACACTTCTATTCCAGGCACACCCATCTCAAACTTTAAGATATAAACAACTTCAAAATCCAAAATAAATAAATAAATAAATAAATAAACAACAATTCACATCCAAATGACGACAATCTATATTCACTATAACTTCCTTATTTCCACATCCTAGACATCATAATAACTCTAGAACTTAGGCTTTGATACCATAAATGTAACGCCCTCAAGTTCACAATTATTAGATTAGGGCTAAACAACTCATAACTCAATGATTAGGGCAGCGGAGAAAAAGAACGCAAGAGCATTACCACCAAGTATGTGGCCAAATGCCTCACATGTCAACAGGTCAAGGTCAATGCCAATGACATGAATGGTGACAATAAAATAACATGGAAATTACTCATACCAAATGTCTGAATCGGATTCTACCTACATTATACCCTAACCATTTTAATGATTTCTTATTCTATACAGATGTCCACAATCTATACGTGTACCATCCCTTTTGATAATTCTACATGTCCACATCTAATAATGTCGTATAAATAATCTAAAAAAAGTCAATTAAATTTCATACCTCGCCACTATTAAATTTCATGACAATTATATTGCTTATAAGATGGGGGTGTCAATCACACATCCATAATTAATGCATGTCCACACTTTAAATACGTAACATCCACGCTGTCACAGATAGGTGTCCACAATCTATACTTGTATCATCCTTCTTGATAATTCTAGGAAAAGGCACACATTATACATGCCATCACTTTTGAGAAATTAATTAACCTATATCAAGGTCATGCCACTAAATATGAATTTAGAAAAATATATATGAAGGTATATAATGTCCATTGCCAATACACGCGTTGTCCTTTTTCAGGATACGATATGTCTACAATCCAAATACCATAAATGTTCATACTTAGATTGCATAATACGATATGTCCATAATTCAAAACCAAATTTCAAATGTATGAATACGATATGTCCACGATCCAAATACCATAAATGTTCATACTTAAAAATATGTAATAGAGCACTAATATGTCATCCAAAGCGTTCAAGGAAGTTTCTGTTGTCGTGCGTTGTAACTTTGTCACACCAATTGCATAATAAAAACCATTGGATCTTAAATGAAGAGGTGAGATTAGTTGAGGGGTTTAGCTTTATTTTTAATGACTTGTATGATTGTCTCACGTAAGGCTGCTTAGGAGAGAGTGAAAACTGCATTCAATGAAGCATGGGGAACGGGGTGAGCGTGATATTGATGACGGTTGTAGAAGGAAAAAAAGAAAAAAAGGGAGTCTGTTGCATGCCAACATGAAAGGAAGGCTATGAGTCACTTTGTCATTTTGAACATACTGAATTGGCGAAGAAGGCAAAAGGAAGAACGGAGAGAAAAAGACTCGCCTGATCGTAGGAAGGCGAGAGAAAGAGCAGGAAACAGAAAAAAGAAATTGATGTTCCTAATGGAAGTACTTGATATCCCTACAAGAAATACTTGATGTCCCCGATGAAATACTTATGTCTCCAATGGGAAAAACTTGATTTCCTTTGTAATATTTTGATGTCCACGATGAAAATACGTGATGTCCACAATAAAAATATTTGTTGTCCTCATAAGAAATATTATCAATTAATACTGATAATGGTTGATTTCTCCTGCTTGTTATACTTGTTAATTTTATTATAACTTGATATCCACTTGGTATGTAACTTGATATCCACTTTGTATGTAACTTGATGTCTACTTGTTATACTTATCGTTGTACTTCGTGTGCACATTGGTATTGGTTGATGTCCACAGTAATAATGATCGACGCCCATTGTTGCCATGCTTGATGTCCACATCTGCTTTGTTTGATGTCCATAATCATGATACAATGTCCACTGTTATTACGTATTTATGACTATGCTCACTATACATGTTGTCAAAGTGGACAATAAGGTCAAGAAAATTGGACATTTCATGGAAAATGGTGATGTTTGTGTATGTCATTTTGTTGTAGTTGATATGCACATTGGTAATGGTTAATGTCCATATTAATAATGGTTGATGTCTCATGTTTAATTTCCACATCTATTTTGTTTTAGGGATCATTTTCCCATTATGAAATTGGTGTATTATATGGGTGTTGTCCACAGGAACATTAGTTGATATCCACTGATGAAACTGGTGTTGTATACAGTATTGATTATATGTTTTAAATATACGAATTTGTTATGTAGATGACATTTAAAAATGTTGGATTTGGGGGGTGGTTTTCCCAAAACCCAAAATTTTGAAATTTCCGCTACATAACAAATTCGTATATTTAAATCACTTCATCAACATTGTGGGCACCTCTACTTACATCAGTGGACATTAACTAATGTCACTGTGGACATTGACTAATGTCATCGTGGACACCACAAGTTTCATCAGTGGACATCAATTAATACTGTGGACACCACCAGTTTCATCAGTGGACATCAATTAGTGCCCTTGTGGACAACGCTCGTATAACACCCTAATTTCATTCTGGAAAACCCCCGCCAAACCCCAACCTTTATCATGGAGTTTAATTCAGTGTATATAAATCAATGCATATGGACAACGATCATATAACATCCCAATTTCATATTGGGAAAACCAATCCAAAAACCCAACCTTTTGAAACGTTAGCTACATAACGAATTCATATATTCAAAACACATAATCAATGTTGTAGACACCACCAGTTTCATCAGTGGACATCAATCACTGTCACTGTGGACAACGCTCATTTAACACACCAATTCCATTATGGAAAACCCCCAGCCAAGACCCATCTTTATCAACACAATTGGAACCCTAATTCTGGACACCCCGCCAAGACCCCATCTGGAAAACCCCCCCTCCAAGACCCCATCTTTATCAACCGTAAACCCTAAAAGAACACTACACCCAATTGGAACCCTAATTCCACACCGAAACACCCAACCAAATCGCCTACCTGAAACTTGCCAACGCCGTCGTCGTTCGCCGCTTGAGTTCGCAACCCAGAGTGGAGGAGGAGGGAAGATGAACGTTCACTTTTTTTTTGTGTTGCCAATACATTCTGGAGGAGGAAAAATTAGAACCACCAGATGAATGAATGAATATGTGTTTGATGTTAATTCTCCTTCAGTTTTTCTCCTTCCATTACCTGGTTTTTCGTACGTGAATGAGAATTTCTTTGACTCTTGGCCTTCCAACGTAGCCACTACATGTATCAATTCCCCCATGTTCTTTTTTGATTTGATTTCCAATGAGTTTTTGAAATTGACGATCATGCGGCGGCTGGTAATTAATTCCCCCTGCTTCTCCTTTCTTTTTTTCTCCCATCACTCACGTGATACTTATATAAAAAGGCTGAAAAAAAAGCTAAAGTCTTCCTTTTTTCCCATCCCTTGATCTAACATCCAAGAGTCCATATTTGTAGTGCTCACATGCTCACAATAACACCATGCTCATATGATCACATCCCATATATATATATATATATATATATATATATATATGGGAATGGATATGATGAGAAGGGGAATTATGTGAGAAGGTGAGAAGGGTCATTATGGACCCTTAAATCTTGATCCAAGGCCTCTCATTATTTCAAGATTTTCAATTTTTTTGGCTAAGTATTAAAGAGTGGCACAAGACACTAAGTTGGGAAAAAAAGAAAAACAATAGAAGATTTATTGTTATCTTGGAAATATAAAGACCTGATTGCTGCATTTATTATGTAGTTTATACGCTGATGAATGATTGTGGACTAACTAGAAGGGAGAAAAAGGGGAAAAAAAAGTCTATCTTTGATGTCAACTTGTTTTCACTTTGATGTCCATGTGTTCACTACTTGATGTTCATATGTATCTATTACTTGATGTCCATCTATATTACTTGATGTCAATATGTTTATGACTAGGTAGATGTAAATTTGGTTCGAACATGATGTCCATGTTGATAGTAATACAATATCGATTTGTTTTGACTTGATATTCATTTGGTATACACATGGTGTCTATTTCATTTGAATATATGATGTGCACCTGGTCTAAACATGATGTCCGTTTTCGTTGACTATGATGTCCATTTGGTTTGAACATGTTAAAAAATTTAAAATTTTTAATGGCCACCACAAGTAATAAATATATGGATATCAAGTAATAAAGACATGGACATCAAGTAATAACACATGATGTCAATTTTGTTTGAACATGATATGCACCTAACCTAAACATGAACTGCATTTCAGTTGACCATGATGTTCATTTTGTTTGAACATGTTCAAAAAATTTAAAAATTTTGATGGTCACCATGAGTAATCAACACATGGACATTAAATAATAAACATACGAACATCCAGTAATAAACATGTTGACATCAACTAGTATATACATGAACATCAAGTAATAGATACATATGAACATTAAGTAGTTAACACATGGATGTCAAAGTGATAACAAATGGTCATCAGCGCAAGACTTTTTTTTCCCCCTTTTTCTCCATTCTATTTGGTCCACAATCATTATCAGCGTATAAACTACATATTAAATGCAGCAATCAAGCCTTTATATTTCCTAGGCAACAATAAATCTTCTATTGTTTTCCAACTTAGAGTCTCGTGCCACTCTTTAATACTTAGCCAAAAAAAAAAATTGAAAATCTTGAAATAATGAGAGGCCTTGGATCAAGATCTAAGGGTCCATAATGACCCTTCTCACCTTCTCACATAATTCCCCTTCTCATCTTATCAATTCCATATATATATATATATATATATATATATATATATATATATATATATATATATATATATATATATATATATATATATATATATATATATATATATATATATATATATATACATACCATCATTATAAAAGAGGCTAAGGAAATTTTTGTCACAAATGTTGATTTCCATAAATACCCCTATTCATTTTTGAAAATTTCATTCCTACCTTTTTTAAGCTTTCATTTAATCCAAAATCATTAATGCTTACTACTACTACTACTACTACTACTACTACTACTACTACTAGTACCAAAGTTGAACCATAAAACTTTGTTTTGACCTATTTGTGATATAGTTTCAATGTGTGTTATAAACCATTAGTCATATTAAATAACAATGCTATATATTTATTTTTGAAAAGGTCCAAAATATTTGTTATATACAATTTAATTATATTTAATTAATTTAAATGTCTATTATATTTTTCCATAAACAAATAATTGACTATTGAATAAAATTAAATTTTCTTTTAAGTTAAATAAATTAAAATAAAAGTTTTACTTTTGTAATCTAGGAAACTTTTATTCAATATTAGTATATTAAAATTTGCCATTATGAGCATATTATTATATGTTAGGCAATGTGAATAGTCGAGGTGAATTATATACAAATCTATTCACAAGTTAATACTTGTGATTGTGATTTAATTTGATTACTTTTGCTCTTTAGTAATGATCATTCACAGTTTTCTAAGCTCATTATATACTAATTATTAATATTATTGGTATACAGGTTGGGGGCAACACTTCTTATTCTCTCATAAAATGATTCATAAACATTTAAAGCTAATAATTATGTTTTAGACCATTTTAAACTTGTGTTTATATGAAATATTATATTAGAGAAAATCCAAATAAAATATTTATTTTGTATTAGTTATCATAATAATTTTATTTGGTTTATATGTTCATTAATTATATATTTTACGTAAGCAAATTATTGACTAATAGAATCATATATATTAAAATTTAATTAAAACTTAATTTTATGTTAAAAAAATCTATTTAATATTAAACTTTTAAATTTTATATTTATAATTGTCGGGTCAACGCGTGCTATGTCCCAAATATTGATTTCCAAAAATGCCCTTTAAATGTCATTTAATTACAGATTGGTCTAATTCATCCATGATATGCCTAATTTGCTGTCTCTCGGTTTCTCCCAGTGTCTCTTTCCCTGCTCTACTCCCCAATTTAGGCTAGGGTTCCAAACTCATCAACGGGTTTCCTTTCAATTGCCATTGAATGTACGTTGTCTTTCCTTGTCTCTTCCATTTCCAAGTTCGCTTGAGATCCTTAATTTTCAGTTTTTCACATCTCTTTTCTCGTTGATGCAGACGGTCAAACGAAACCCTAAGTGGGCTCTTTGCACGGTTTTCGTTCAGCGCTCTATGGACGACCGGTTGCCTCCAGTGGTTTCGTTATTCAGGTATGATACATTACTTGATTTAATGAATTTTAGTTATAAAAATTATGAATTTAAGCAAGCCTAGGGTTTGATTCGATGAACTTGGGGTTTGAATCTTCAATTGGGTCTAACTCTGTTGCTGAATTGTGCATTCAGTCATAAACTTAGACAGAGCAGAATTTGAGATCCAGGACTGATATTGCATGTGCAAAATTCGTAAGTCACTAAGCTTAATCTCGTTCTAAGTTTCTTCTTAAATTTAAGTTTTCTTTGCCCTTATTTTTCGAAATTGTGTATGTGATTTTCATTGCACAGTTTATTCGTGCATGTGAAATCTTGGGTTCGTTGGGGCTTTGCAAATGTAAAATAGTCGTGTGTTTTGGTTGCCATTCATAGCATTGCATGCAATTAATTTGAGGAGTGTATATCATAAAATCTTCCCAGAATATAGCATTGTTGAAATTGAATGAGCCTTCAAGCCATAAAAATAGCAATTGGTAATAGCGATTTTTAGCTCAGAGCAGTGTAAAAGCGGCTCAAATGCGAGGTTCAGGTAGATCATAGTTAAGTCAAGTACAAGTATCATCCCAAAAAGATTTCTTTCTTCCTTCAAAGGGGGAGGGAGATTTTCCTTTTTCTACTAATAATACATGACAGTATTTTTTGGTGAAAACACAAGAAAAAATATAGAGATACAAGCAATGAACGGTTCCGAAGGCCCTATTACAAGATGTACTCCCAAACCTATGTGGTTACCTTAATTTTGTTGGCTTGCTGGCTTTTTGGTGGTTTTGTTTTGCACAGTGCTTATGCAGATGGTAGTGACGTTAGTATCTTTTATGCAGTGAAACTATTTTCATTGATTTACTGGACATCTAAAGGGATAATTTATAAATTTCTTGCATTTGTTGTCTGACACTTTTTCATTAAGGATGCCCTCTGTTACATCTGATTGTGTGTGATTAATGTGGACTCATGTCTAAAGTGTTCCTGAGAGCTATGCATGGACAAATTTTCTAATTGCGTATATGGTTGAACTTGATTCAGGTGGCTTCCGAGTCACCTTTACACTTACACCTTCCTGCAAATTATGAGAATCTAGATTTACTAGCAAGTGAATGCCTTTTCCACATGGTACTCTCAGTACATTGGTGCCCTTTTACTGCATGCCATTGATGGGCATTCTGCATTCATCGATCTCCCATATAAAGTTCTGAGAAGCTTTAAGAACTCTTTTGTTTAACTGATATGTCTCCAATGTCTTTGATATTCTATAGCTTCACATTGACCTAACTACCATAAAGGGAACTATAAAAATATTCTTTGAAAATAAATAACCATGACTTGTGAAGTTGCTTCAAGAAAACAAATGTTGTCCTACTGATAGTTATTTTAATTAAGTAATTGTCCCCTTAGATTGCTGTAAAAAAACTTTCCCTACACTACTGTGCCAACCTGATGGACATCTATGGTTTCTAAAGTTGTCATATACGTATGGTTAGTTGTTAACTAATAAATTGTCAACTATTTATCATTTTCGCACTTCTCAGATGAAACATTATCTAAAATGTTTTGTTGATTTTAATTTAGTTTTGTTACCTTTTGATATGTTTTCATCCCAAAGAAATGTAATTGTATTTTGAGATCAATTTCTGAGGGTAAAAAGCATTTTCTGATTAGAAAATTAAACTTTTAGATCAGAAAATGCAATTTCATATAAAAAAATGAACATTTTCAGAGCTTCAGCGTTTGTGTGATTTTTGATGTTTCTCTTACTTATTAGTCGCACAAGGGTGTAGCATATCCTCTTGAAGTAGTGGCTGCAGAGATATGAGATGCTTCAATTTTGCGATGTCTTGAGTTAATTTACAGTGTAGTTTTGAGAGTCTAGAACTATTTCTGAGTTTATTCCAAATGTTTTTTTTTCCAGCTATAGGGGAGAATGGTTTGTTGGTTAACATTTTCTTTCATCACCTTATTTAAATTTTCCAGGTAACTGATGGGCCTGCTCCGTTGCTTTTTGATCATATACTACCTGTATCATTCTGTGCAAGACAAGCTTTCAAAAATGAAGGTTCCTTGTAGTTTCCAGCATCAATATGTTAATTGACTTTAAGTTTACAGGCTTGCCAGAAATCATATTTTGCAAAATATCTTACTCTAGATATGAAATATTTCATTACATTGGAGAGTGAATCAAGTTTGCTTCTGAGATCTGTGGACAATTTTCCTGTGCTTGGCCCTTTGTTTTTGCAAGAAGACATCTGCATGGATATTTTCTTGTTTACTTGTTTTATTAACCCACCTTTCTCTCCCTTTTACCACCCCCCCCCAAAAAAAAAAAACAATTCAAAATCATGTTCTGATACTGTGAGATTGGTTATGCAGAACTCTATGCAACCAATTAAGGCTTAATTGGTTTCATTAAATTTTTGTTTCCTATGCAATTAGTTTGGTGCACATGAGAAGGTCGGGTGCAATTCACAGGGCTCTGGTACAAATCTCATCATGCCTTTTGGTTGTAACTTGTAAGTGCTCTCTCTTTTTGTTTGTTCCTGATATCAGCTTATTTGAGGGGGGTACAAGGTCTAGATCTTGCTTTGTTACTTGATCGATTGTTAGAGTTTATTGATTTAGCTACAAACCCCCCCCCCCAACCCAATCCTTCATTTGGGAATAAGTTCCTCTTGAAATTCGCCCAGATTCGATCTGTGGATTCTGCCTCAGTTCGATGAGTCATCCAACAATTTTTATTGTTTTCTTCATGTAATTTAGCTGAGGTATATACATTGTCCCACTATCTACTCCATCTTATAAGGAGTTCTAGCTAATTCTGAAGTTGTGTTTGTTAATTGTTACAATAGTATTATGGCTTAATGAAAGGAAAGAGAGGCTGAATAAATTGAATACAAGAAAAGTTAGCAGCTTAAGTGTATAACTAGAGTTATAGTATAAGTGGAATTATACTGATGACGTACATTGGCAGAAGCTATATGTGCCCTACTCTTGTATTTCTAATATCCATATATTACTAATTCTAGATGAGTATTCTAAATTGCCTTTACTTAAAAATAACAGCTTGCAACTGTCTTTATTTTAGGAATGATCATTATGCCTTAGCTAAATCATCCAAGCCATTAACAACCATTGCCAGTTTTTTCCTCTCAAAATTCTTGTTCCCATTGCTTCATTGTTGAAATTGGTATTGGTAACTCAAGAATTCATTCTGTTGGCTGTTCTTACAATGACTATTGGCCTTACAACATCGATAGTACAAGTGTACAACTTATACAATGATAGCATTTGGTCTGTTCTATTGCCTATTGGCTTATGTTGTGCATGGGGATAGTATTGTTTCAGTCAGTCTTTTAACTTGTATAAATATTTTGTATTTTTCAATTCTGTTGCCCAAGCACTTGGTCCCCTTGGCCTTCCATATGGATCAACAGCAGCTATAGATATGCCAATGACTGAATTATGTGGCTACCATCCTATTGTCCTTACAGGAAACATAAGTGTCTCAATAACTGAGAGTTTTGCACCAACTGAAACTGCAACAAGGCTACAGACTAAAAAGTGCAAGTTGTTTCTTCATTATGCTTCATACAACAATGTGTCCTACAAGCCATTGTGACATATTTGCGGATATACTGAGCTTGAGATACATGTGAGTCAATTCATCATTTTTTAAGAAAAATGTTTTTGTCTGTTGCTCCCAAGGAAAACTTTTCCCCCCCCCATCTTTTTGCATATATTTTCATAAGTTTTTATCTTATCCGAGAATATAGTATTGACATAAGCTTTAAAATTTAGTTTGACAGTGCAAGCCTTTAAATGATCCCAGTGATGCTGAATTAATAATGAGGACCATTGGATTTACTAATTTAAGCCAACTCATTTGCTGTTGGATGATATAGGTGTTGGCTCCCTAGATGACCCTGCAGAATCTTTTTTTTTTTTTTTGCAAGATGGAGGGGACAGATGCACCTCCAAACTAACTGATCACAATTCCTTACTGGCCTGGTCGTAATTTGCAGTAAGTTGATCAATTAGTTGTTCTTGGGAAAATTGACGAACTTACTGTTGGACAATTGATGAATTTGCCTTAAATTGTGCTATAAACATGAAAATGTACTTTTGACAAAGTTCTTTATCAGGTAGAATATCCCCATTACTAATCTAGTTTATCTGCCAGGAAGTATGGATCTGACATCAACTTAAGTGTAAATTTAACAATTAGTTTATGAATGCTAATTTTAGTTGGTTTCATTTATTTTATCCTTTTTTTTGTCTTCTATGTTTTTGGCCTGCGGATTTACATTTTTGTGAATAACCTATAGAGGGTACTTGCAAGGAGCTGCAAATTAATAAGAATATGAGTGACACTTGAATTTGTTGAAAGTCTGATATGAGTGCTCATTATTTACAACTTGCAGAGATGGAGGTTCAGATCTCAAGATGCTCAAGTTCCCCCCCCCCCCACTACCCTTTCCTTCTATAGTTAGTTTGTCATATTTAATTTCATTAGGTTGGAATAATATATAGTTCCATGCTTATTTGGGTTAGAAGAATCCATTGTTATATGCCAATTTGGATGACCTTTTTCCTGATTCTTATAATATTGCACTATTCTGATGACTTTCTTGAAAGAGTTGGGTGTTTGAAATCTGATATAATCTGATGGTAGAGGTGAAATTTCAGCTTTGGGATCTCTGTTAATTGAATCTCTTGCTCCCGGTATTATTTCGAGACGCCTACTCTTGTTCTTTGGACTAACCTATGACCGACATGGCTTCATCACTTTTTTCACATACACCAGGGAAAACTGAAAAGGTTACAATAGCAAGCCCCTTCATTTCAAGCTTCATGTATCATTTTGTATGAAGAATGTCAAGCAAAACATGTTACATATCTGATTAATAGCTATTACTTTCAGTATCCATCTAACAATTATGATTGTCGGGTCAGCGCATTACATATCTGATTAATAGCTATTACTTTCAGTATCCATCTAACAATTATGATTGTCGGGTAAGCATGGCAAACACGCTACGACTAGTATATATATATATATATATATATATATATATATATATATATATATATATATATATATATATATATATATGTATATGTATATATATATACACGTATATATATAGATATGTATGTATGTATGTATACATATATATATATATATATATATATGTATGTATGTATGTATGTATGTACACACAGACACACGCACGCACACACACACACACATCAGAATTATAACTCATGTCTTGATTGTTACTAGAATTCCTCTTATTCACACCTTAGTTGTTCTAGTCATAATTTGATCTTTAATTTCACTCTTCTATTCCAGGCACACCCATCTCAAACTTTAAGACAAAAACGAGTAATTTCTTCAATGGCGTGCTTAGGAATGACGATAGTTCTAGCCCAGAAACTATATATCCCCATCAGGACAGAGTTAATTAGTGTGACTCTTCCAGCATAAGAGATGTGCTTGCTTTCCCATGTTTTGATTCGTGAGAGAATCTTCTCCACAAGAATATTGGCGTCATTTTTTGTGAGATTATTGGAGGAGATATGGATTCCTAGGTATTTGAAGGGAAGCGTACCTTCTCGGAATCCTGTTTCTTCAATAAGAGCAGTCGCAACATCATTGGGAACGCCCCCTATGACCACTTCAGATTTCCCATTATTAGCGATAAGACATGTGGCTGCTGAGAAGTGTTCAAAAGCCTTCTTAAGGGTTCGAATAGAGACTCTATTAGCTGAGGAGAACAAGATCAGGTCATCTGCAAAAACAAGGTGAGTGAGTTGCAGACGTCTGCAGTTTGGATGATATTTAAAACCCTCTTGCTTGCTGACAAAGTACTGAATAGATCTTGACAGACATTCCACTATCAGAACAAAAAGGAGTAGTGACATCGGGTCACCTTGTCTTAGTCCTCTTTTCTCGCTGAAGGTGGGAGAAGAGATGCCATTCGAGCAAATGGAGAAGGTGGGGGATGTGACACAAGCCATTATGCAATAGATGAGCCATCCCGGGAATCGGTACGCATGAAGTGCTTCTTCAATGAAACTCCAATGCACCGAGTCAAAGGCTTTTTGAAGATCTATTTTCATCAAGCATCTAGGAGCGATGGTCGATCGGTTGTAACCCCTTACAATCTCTTGGCAAAGTAATACATTGTGAAGGAGCTGTCGGCCAGGTACAAAAGCCCCTTGGCTTGGGTTGATTAGGACAGGGAGGACCTCTCGTATCCTTGATGCGATGATTTTGGTGAGTCCCGTATAAAAGGTGTTACAGCAGGCTATTGGCCGAAACTCAGTGACTTTGCTGGGGTTTGGCACCTTTGGAATAAGTACCAAATTAGTTGCATTTATTAGTCGTAGGAGCTTCCCTGTGAGGAAAAATTCTTGAGCAGCAGCTGAGACAAGCGCTCCTATTTGATTCCAGCAACTTTTGTAAAAACCACTGGAATACCCGTCTAGGCCGGACGTTTTGTCGTTGGGAATTGAGAAGATGGCATCCTTTATGTCCTTATCCGTGATTGGCCTACTGAGCCTGAGTTGTTGCATACCTGTAAGCCGAGGGCCCATAGTGAATATGTCTTCCTGTAATGCTATTTGCTGAAGGTCTGTGTTGCCAAGCAGGTTTTTATAGAACAAACTGAGTTGATCGTTGACCTCCTGTAGTCCTGTGAATTTAGTTCCGTTGATGGTTTCGATTTCACGAACGTACTGCTGGGAGCATTTCTGTCTCATCTTGGCAAAGAATAATTTTGAGCAGCTGTCACCCATATCATCCCAAGCCAATTTACTTTGCTGTCGCTTCAGAACCAGAGACGAGTGTAAAATGTCGTAGTAGGTGCGTCTCTGCAGTTTCTCCTCTTGTTGAAGCGTTGTGTCTGCCGGAGCATGATGGAGCCTATCCTAGAGATTTATTAGCTTATCTCTTGCTGCAATTTCTTGTGTGTAAATATCGTGGAATCGAACTCTATGTAAAGCTTGCAGCTTCGGGCGTAGCTTATGGAGGTATTGTGTTAATTGAAACATTTTGTGACCCTCCGAGATCTCCATTAGCGTGTCCTTAATCAGCTTGTTGAAGCGCTCATCTTTAGTCCACATGTCGCAGAACTTAAAGGGTTGCTTCTGTTTCTTCATCTCGATGAAGTTGATAGTGATGACTGAATGGTCTAATAGACCACATGCATTGAAGTTAACTTGCATCAAGTCCGTAATTAGGTACCAACGAGCATTCACTAGAAGGCGATCTATCCTAGAGCGGACATGTCCATTGGTCCAGGTGTAGTACGTCCCAGAATATGGTGGTTCATAGAGGCTATAGTGTTGAACGCATTGTGTCATCGGCTGGGTCATGAAAGATTCGACTTTGGCTCCACCAATTCTGTCTTCTTTCAACATTATCGCTGAGGTTCTCTCTCACTGAGGTCATTGTGCCCATAGACCCAAGTTATGTGAAAGGTGGTATTGTTTTGAACAACTATAATTTTCGTATGAATGTGCTGAGCGGAACTCTCCAAAATTTCTACTTCATAGTCCCGAGGGTTCCATGCAACCCAACTGCGAACTTTCTGACAATGTTGAATGTTTATAGTCGAGTTCCAATGGTGGAAAACATTGTTATGGAACCTATTAATGTTTCGCTGGGGGATTTTTGTTTCATATAGTCCAATTAGTCCCGCCCCCTGTTGATGCAAGAAGACCCGTAGGTCTTCTTGCTTCTCTAGGCTGTTAAGCCCTCTGATGTTCCAGCTGAGGATGTTCTGCATCAGGATTTTGTTTTGGAGTTTGGGCATTGCCATCGAGCGTTGATTCCGATATTGTGTTACCACCTTTGTCCTGCAGGACCTCAAATCTGTTGGTATTGACCGTCTTGTTTGACTGTGTAGTTGGTCTCCACACCAGAGAGTTTTTTGGCCTGCTGAACCCTTCTGCATCAGAATGTTGCTTGGCTTGACCTGTCTTAGGTTCTGTTTTTTTGCTGTCTTCAGTTTTCTTCCTGCACTGATTCTCTTCATGCCCTGATTTGCGGCAATATTTGCATTGAAGCTTCTTCTTACAATTAGCTTCTTCATGGCCAAACATCTTGCAATGTGCACATCGAGTCGGTTTCTAGTCGTATTGTATGGGCTGCCTCATTAAATTGTTATTGTGGTCTATATAGTCAACATATTTTGGGAAGGCTCCTTTGAGTTGCATTTCTATGAGGATCCGCGCATATCCTAGCTTGACCCGATCTTTTGTTTGTCTATCAGTCTTAATAGGGACCCCTAGGACACTTGCTATTTTGCTTAGGCCTTCACTGCTCCAGAATTTGAAGGGAAGGTCAAGCATGGTGACCCAAATAGGTAATGAAGCGATTGAATCAAAGTCCATGTTGAGATTTTCATTCCATTCCCGTACAATGAGAGACTTGCTATCAAAGAAATAAGATCCTTGAGTTAGAGCCTTGTCTTTGTCTTCCGTTGACTTAAATCGCACCATGTACATTCCCTTTTTGACGTCCGATATTTGAGCAATATCCAATTGTCGCCAAATTCTACGAAGAAATCCATTCATTAATTCATGAGGTGGATTCGCACCAAGAACACAACAGATGACAGAGTTGTTCCAGTATTATATGGATTCCATCACATCTTCTCTGTCTAATTTGGCGCAAGTCGTTCCTTCAACTTTAATTGGTTCCACATATTGCAGTTGCATTCCATCATCCTGATTGAAAAGAGAAGCATAAGAACTCCGCTTTGGTTCCTTGTTGAAAGACTCCAGGATAAGTTCTTCAGCTGATTTTTTCCCAGTTGCGGTTTGGATGACAGTATTTTGATCAACTATCTCAGGTTCCTTTTGACTACTGGTTTTTGGATTCCCTTTTGGTTTGTTCGGTTTTTCCACCGAGGTAGGATTCCGGCCAACAGTTTGCGTCTGTCTGGTCATGACCATAGTCTCCAAAATCGAGCAGTGTCAATTGTTATTTAGTACAACTCCCAGCATTCACTCGGTATCACCTGCACTGCAATGTATCAACACGATCGAGCATCAGCATGATCGACGGCGGTCAAGATCGTTCCCAGAGTGAATGTGCAAGAGCTATCCTTGTTGGGAATCTCCCAACAATGTTCGATACACACGGAGGTTAAACCAAAGTAATATAGTAATTATATGTCTTGCTAGAGACCTCTATAATGGGTAATTAAATATGTTTAATTACAACTATATTATTTGGTCCTACTGGGTCACACAAGTCAGTGCTCTGGAACAATGTATGTAACCTAAATTATATTGTATTAAGTTTAGAAAAGTTGGAAACTGATTTCTGTGAAAAATCAGCCCAACACGGACCGAATTGGGCTTAACACGGACCGTGTTGACCTAACACGGTCCATGTTGAGACACCACGGTCCGTGGTGTCCATGGGCCGAATAATTGGACTCTCTGGAGTCCAACACGGACCGTGTTGTTTCAACACGGACCGTGTTGGGCCCAGAAAATGCGCCGTTGTATTAATTCGGCCCTTTAGGGTTTTGAACCCTTTCCCTAGGTTTTCTAAACACTATATAAAGGGCTCTCTGGGAGAGATTATTCCACACCAACTGCCTTCGACTCTTAGAGAGATACCAGGGTGATTTCCTGAGTTCTTCTCTCTTTTAGTTTGCAGTTCTAGTTTCAGGAAACACTACCAGTTTTCTGAAACAATCTCACATACATCTTAGATTAAGATTCGTCTCGATCGGGTCGATCTAGCAATCGTTCCTGAGTCTTTGCGTGGACTTTTCGAGAGGGTTTCTTTGGAATCGGAAGGTCAACCACTTCTTCAAGAGAATTAGCGGTCGGTATAATTACTAAAGCCTCCGCAATTGTGTTGATTAATTGTTTATAATCGTTATAATATTCCGCCAATTAATCAGACTGTTTAGGAAATAGATAACCTAAAACCTAACAGTGGTATCAGAGCCACCAATTGCATGCTAAAGTATTATACTTGTATTCATAATTAATTTTGTCAATAGTTGAATTATATTATGAATATGCTAGAATAGATTTATGCCTAAATTTTGAATCTTTCTGAAAGTTTCAATGTTCTTGATAGTAAATCTGAAATTTTATTGTAAAATTTCATGCTTTGTTATTGCTTATTCTTATTGCCTTTAATTAATCGATTTTATGTTTGTTTAATTGTTAAATATAGCATGAACTCGATTTAATTTTGAATGTTTTAGAAACAATCACGTTTAATGTTGTTAAAAAGTAGGCAATGCATGAAATAGGTTTCAATTCGCAAAATAGGGTTTTGTAGAATTAATTTTCTGATTTAGTTTATTTACAGTAAATATGAAAAATCCAAATAAACTATCAAACGAACTCGAAAATTTCTGAAATTTTTACTGGAGGTGTCTGGAAGTGTTCTGGACTTTCCATAATTTTTGTAGATTTTTCCCAATTAAAATGGATTTTTAATTGAGTTTTCAGATCTGAAGTGAACTAAAATTTGTTTAATTCTCTGAATTTTATAAATTTGTAGAAATTTGTAAAACTTCTGAAATTTTTACAGTAGGTTACAGGGTAACCATACTTTCAGGGAAACATTTTCCGTTAATTTATCCGATCAAATTATATTTTTTAATTTAAATTTTCAGATCTCAGAGAAATAAATTCGTTGAATCTCTGAATTTTGTATATTTATAGAAATTTGCAAATTTTCTGAAACTTTTACAGTAGGTTATTGGGTAACCATTCTGTTATGGATGAAAGTTTCGTGAATTTCTGAAATCGTTTACTAATTTTCCTTTAATTTTCAGATTAACAGAAAAGTACAATTGTTTACTTTTCTGAATTTTATTCTAATTTTCGAAATTTGATAAAATCTGAAATTTTTACAGTAGCATATTGGATGAACCTACTGTATGGAAAAATTATAAAATTTGATTTTTTAACTTATCAGACTATTATTATTTATTTTCAACTTAAACGGAGAATTAAAAGTTTTAATTCCCTAAATTTTTACAATCTTTTAGAAATTGTTAAAATTCTGGAAAATATTTCATATTGGGTTATTAGATAACGTTGTGATATGAAATCTTTAAATTCGATAAGTTACGATAGTTTTATTTAAGTTTTTCATTCACGAAATTAACCGAAACTGGGAAGCAACACGGACCGTGTTGGATCAACATGGACTGTGTTGCCAGTAGTTTTTGTGAATTCATATATTTTAGGGTTTGTAATTAATTTTAGAAATTAATTATTAAATTCTATTACTACTAAATCAGATAATGGGCATAAAATCTATTATTTTGTAAAGTTTAGGAAACTTACAATATCTTTGAAAGATATAGTATCTTTTAGACTCCTTGATTTTAGGAAAGTCAAGTATTTTGTATGTATAGGTATAAAATCCTAAATCTGTTTAGGTAACTAAGATAAAATTTGGATTTTATTTATTTTATTAATCATGCAAACCTTTAGGAAATTTTATTTAGTATTTATTTCCTTATGTGTTATATTGCAATTATTTATATGCCTTTATAATTTGTTATTTAAGCATTTATTTATTGCAAATATTACATGTTTGCATGTGCTTCTAGTATGACCATAGATAGTCGGTTTTACCGGTCTGCGTACCGGGTTGGGTGAAATACGGTCTGCGTACCGTCGTTGAATTAATTTTTAAATTTAATTTTCAGTTAAGTTTATTTTTAATTCATGTAAGGCCTCAATTGTGAGGTACACTTTGTAAATTTGTTGTAATTGGAGACAACAAGTTGAGTGGGTGCCCAACAGCTATGGAGGTGTCGATTCGAGTGGGAGCCCATCCAAGGAAGTTGCAAGACCCAAGAAGATTTTTTTGAAGACTATCAAGGCTTAGTTAAATTAGTTGATTAAATCCAGGTGGCCATACTAGGGGTTTTATTTATGCTTTAATTTTGTTATTGCATGTTTTATTATGCCTTTTGTGCTTTTCGAAAGAGTTCACCAAGAATTGCATGCTTAGGATAATAAAACCTACTCTCATAATTGAATTATTGCTCAACCTATCGAAACACCACTTAGATGGATAAATAAAGAAAGCCAAAGCGAATTATTTGTCCATCATTAATAAGTAAGGTGGGAGCTAGGTCAATTCAAATTGGCTATCAAAATAGTTTTGGGCCAAAAGCAGAGGAAGAGAAATATTGTATTCGATACAAATTTCTTGCCAAGAGTCATTTTGAATGATCGATCATAAGATGATCCACCAAAGATAACATGGGATCGAGTTTTGTTGGGCCAAAGTCCACTTGAGCCCATGAGTCTTGTGCGTCTTGGTTAAATTAAAACACTAAGTGAGAGTTAATAAAGTATTTTGATTTGAAATTAAATTAGTTTAATTTCTTTTGATGAATAATATCTAAAATGAACCAACTTGTCTCGTAGAATTATTTATGTCTTTTCACTCAAACATCCACCACTAATAAAATATTTGTTTTCTCCTTGAGAAAGAGAAAAACAATTACACCAATTCCTTAAATTGGCATCGCTATCACAAGACTGTCTTGGGCGAATTAAAAGAAACATGTCTTTGATATAACATTGAGCTAGGCATCAATATTAAGAGGTCAGTCAAGCCAAATGAATACCTGTAATGTCATAGTATTCATACAATTTTAACTTCAAAATTGTTGAAGATTAGAGGAAGATTTCAATATTACCAACTCAAAACCAAGTTCATCGAACTAGTTAGAGTTGATAAATATGAAACCAATAACCAGATAGTCTCGGTTGAGCTAGATAAGAGCCAATTGTTGGCGCTCATGTTCTGAAATAATATGACTATTTTAAAAACATGAGAAACCTCAGATCCCATTTAGCCAAAAGATTGGTAACCAAAGATAGTCTTTTAGTGAAAGGGAAAATAAGATTTAGGAAATCTATCAAAGACATGAAGTCAAAGGAAAGGTAAAGACAAACAGTTGTACATACCCAACCAATGACAGCAATCGGTTAACAACCAGATCATATATATATGACACTGGGAGCGTGAATAACTATAAGAAAGACTTGAGATATGATTTCAATTCTAGGCAAATGCGTATATGATACACACTACCCTTATTAAACCCACTTTGAGTATAAGATACCGGCTGTGAAACTCGCATTTATGCAAATGTGCAGTATCTACAGCAAAGTAGATGTGCTTTGAAGGATAAGAGTCAACCTACAAATAGGAACATGCAATTAATTGTAGTTCCTTATGAAGAGTCAGTTGTTTATCCATTTCCTCAAGACTTATAAGAGAAATATATAGGTGATTCTATGTTCTCATTATAAGTGTTTCTTACTCTCAATTAGAGAGAGAGAGAGAGAGGATCTCGGATAAACACTCCCAACACATCGAAACCAAAAGGTTTAAAAGGAATAACTCATGTTCAAACATAAAACTTGTAACTATCTATCAAATCATGCAAATCAGAGCGCATTCAGAAGCGTCACAGTGATAGACTTTTGAATGATAAGACTTTGAAACATGTGATGTCTGCAAAGCATGACTGTACCTTTTACAAGAACGGGTGAACGTGCCAACAAACACTCATGCATATGGATGTATGTAGACCAATTGAGCACAAGTACAAGGGGTGAATTACTTCAAATCTTCAAGATGAATAAAATAACACATGGTGATTCATGTCTATGAGATTCATCTGAAGCTGGAATGTTAAAATAGTTTGAAGATTTCCAAAATGAAGTAATCTTGGCAAAACAATGAAGAACACCTAGATAAGATCGAAAGGATGCTAATGGTTGAGCCAAGAGTTTGAACAAATGACTCAAATGAAACACAATTCTGGCACTATAAGCTTAAGTCATATTAATCAGAAATGCATTCAGAAACTGCATAGTGTAGGATTTTGGAAAATCTAAACTTTGAAAAGTTCAATGTTTATATAGCATGCCTGATGGGTAAGATGACTAAAATCACCTCTTATTGGAATTGGTGAACAAGCTAATGACTTATTAGGATGCATACATACTGATGTATGTGGGCCTATGAGCACTAGTGCTAAAAGAAGGTTTGTTGTACATTTCATCACTTTCAGTGACGATCTTTAGTAGATATGGGTATATCAACTTAATACGCCACAAGTCCAAATCATTTTAAATGTTCAAAGATTTTCAAAGTGAAGTACAAAACCAACTTGGCAAGAAAATCAAAACCCTTCAACAAGGTTGAGGAGGTAAGTATTTGAGCCATGATTTCACTGACCATTCCAGAGAATATGGAATTGTTTCATGACTCTCTCCTCTAAGAATACGACATCTCAATGACGTATCTAAGAGCAGGAATCACACCTTATTAGATATGGTGTGATCAATGATGGTTGAGTCAATATTGTTGATTACCTTTTGGGGATACACGCAATTAACCATAGCTCTAATTACTGAATAAAGATTATCGAAAGCATTAAGAGAAGAGAGGTTCTTAAACCGTCTTCTGAAAGAAAGGAGTATCACTTCTACAAAATGTTGTAGAGAAAAGTGTTTGTGTCTCAAAATACTTTCTTCTTAGAGAATATGTTATTATCTAAAAGAAAGAGTGGGAGAGTTTTGAACTTACCGAAGTTCGAAAGACACAAAACACTATAATCATCACCTGAAACTCCGCTACTTGATCCTTGTTCAAATTTTTTTTTCCTATTGGTCGGGAAATTAAGAACAAGGTTGAGGCAGTTGAAGTTTCTCAAAACATTGAGGAAAAGGTGTCATGAACATTACTCCAAGCAAGGTCAGGTAAACAACTCCGTCAGCCACAAAGATATCAATCTTCTATGGATGAACGTGAGATGTTACTTTGTGAAAGTAATGACTCTACCTACATCAAAGAAGCTTTAAGGAAATCAAGATTCCATGCAACCAAGTCTAAAACGGATTCCATGTATTCAACCAAGTTTAGAACTTGGTTGATTTGTCTGAAGGTGTGAGCCATCAGGCATATGAGGGTTTTAAGGCAAAACATGGGTTCATTAAGATAGACATCAAGGCTGACTTCAAAATTAGATTTTAAAGAAAGGTGTGTACTTGACACAACTAAGTGGTCTTTTGTTGGAATACTTGTAAACTTCAAGAGACCATCTGTGGTCTTAAGGAAGCTTCTAGGAGTTGGAATCATTGACCTTCTTGACCAGGATATCAAAAAGGTTTGACATACTGGGAAGTGCCAAAGATAATATTGTGTTTACAAGAAGTTCAGTGGGAGCAATGCGTTTTCTGATATCGTATGTGATTGACATACTGCCTACTAAGAAGAATATTCCAATGTTGCTTCTACTGAGGTTGACTTGGAAATAATTTTCAAAGTGAAGGATTGGTGGGGCTAAGAATTTTCTTGGAGACAAGATTTATAATGATAGATTAAAGATTTTGATTGTTTGAATCAAAGTTAACTAGGTGTTGAATAGTTCAACTCACTTCGAGAATGGATTAATTTCCAAAATCATGGCATGTCCTTACGGAATTTGATTGTCTCAAAACAATCAGAAGTTCTAAGAAGGATGAGACATATAACTCATGCTTCAGGCATGAGATTAATGTATGCCATGAGATGTTCAAAGTCCAACATAACATATACATTGTATATGTATAAGCAAAACTAAGGATGTGTCCTAAGTCTAAAGTGGTTGATAAGAGCTAAGTGTGAAGAGTTGCATTGATGCTACACTCATGCAGAGAAATATGATTATCTGAAAGGTCAGAGAAAGTTATACGATCTGTATTAAGTGGTATTGAGGTGAACTGGAAGAAGTTCCTAACATGACATGCGGTTAATTCTACAAATAAGACAAGTATGACACGACTTTAGAAGTCAGGCGTAAACCTAGGATTGAAGTTCGCTTTTAGAACTGGTGATGTTTCTAGCCTTGCGAGAAATGAAGCCTTATTGATAGGAGCCATCACTCAAGCAAAGGCTGAGCTCACTATGAATCCAAACATGTGTTCCGGAAATATCTTCCTATATGAAAGGTCATTAGTGAGATGGTATATGTACGAGGTTCATTGCAAGTATTATGTACTAAACCCCTGTTGTAGTTATAGCATGATAGTCATGCATGGGCAATATGTATTAAACACATTCCGGAATATTAACAAGTCAAATTTGCATGAATTGTTCATGAATTATGACCTTGTTGATTCATCATTGAGAATAAGATTCCAAATTTACATCAATTGTGGTTTAGAATTATGTAAATGTCCAAAAAGGTTAGCGCATTCAAAATGGGAAATTGGATGAGGTTCGATTTCTGAAACCCCATTAGTGAACTTGATAACGCTAGTCTTGGTCGATAGTGGACCTGGTTCCTAATTGTATTATCACGTAGGAACAGTGATAATATCAACACAATTAGCATGTAGGATTAAGGTGATGATCAAGTTTCGTGATCATAGTGATGTGATGACATCATAAATCAATCACATGGGTATTGTTGAGAACAACTACCGAACTGACCCGCATTGGGAGCTCTTTAAGTTAGGAATGTCATAAGAGCTCTCACTACTCAAAATTCCTAAATCCTGAGTTTAATACATAGACTACATGGTCTGCTGTGACTTTGGAGCGCGTCAAACGTCTTTCGTAATGTAAAGAGGTCAGAAGGCTGATTGGATCATGTGAGAATGTGTGTCTGAACAAGATGGCATTGTCCTCCCTATTAGGGACAGTTGTCTCGTTGGCCACTCGGTGAGAGTGGACTGAAATTGCTTGGCCGAGCTCATGAATCAATAGTTGATCATCCTGTTTTCAAAGTCTAAACTCGGAGATCGAGGAACGTCGGTCTTACATAAGGATGACTTTAGCTTACCTTATCCGAACTAGAGACAGTAAGTGACAAGGGAATTCAAGGAATCGAACACTTGTGGGACAAGTGGGAGATTGTTGGGAATGTCCCGACAATGTTCGATACACACGGAGGTTAAACCAAAGTAATATAGTAATTATATGTCTTGCTAGAGACCTCTATAATTGGTAATTAAATATGTTTAATTACAACTATATTATTAGGTCCTACTGGGTCACACAAGTCAGTGCCCTGGAACAATGTATGTAACCTAAATGATATTGTATCAAGTTTAGAAAAGTTGGAAACTGATTTCTGTGAAAAATCGGCCCAACACGGTCCGTGTTGAGACACCACGGTCCGTGGTGTCCATGGGCCGAATAATTGGACTCTCTGGAGTCCAACACGGACCGTGTTGTTTCAACACGGACCGTGTTGGGCCCAGAAAATGCGCCGTTGTATTAATTCGGCCCTTTAGGGTTTTGAACCCTTTCCCTAGGTTTTCTAAACACTATATAAAGGGCTCTCTGGGAGAGATTATTCCACACCAACTGCCTTCGACTCTTAGAGAGATACCAGGGTGATTTCCTGAGTTCTTCTCTCTTTTAGTTTGCAGTTCTAGTTTCAGGAAACACTATCAGTTTCCTGAAACAATCTCACATACATCTTAGATTGAGATTCGTCTCGATCGGGTCGATCTAGCAATCGGGTTCCCGGAGTGCTGCGTGGACTTTTCAGTAGAGGGTTTCAGCTTTGGAATCTGGAAGGTCAACCACTTCTTCAGCAGGAATTAGCGGTCAGGTATAATTACTAAAGCCTCTGCAATTGTGTTGATTAATTGTTTATAACTGTTATAATATTCCGCCAATTAATATATATCTGTTTAGGAAATAGATAACCTAAAACCTAACAATCCTTAATATCTCAGCTCGTGTTACATTGAGCAATTAACACCCACAGTTCAAGCAGATCAATTACCAATCAACGCAACCTCTATTTCCGATCCCAGAAATCGATTTCCAGAAAAACAAACACCCAACCAGTATTGAAACTAATGATCTACACCAATAGTCGATATAACCCAGAATAGTAGCTCGAGAAATCGAATTCTAGAAAGTTGAACCCAGATCAAAGCTCGATCTCAACTCCCAGAAAGACGAATACCAGATTTTTCGATACCAAACCGATTCACGAGTAGATCAATGTGCAATACACATCATAAACACAAAACAAATCCAAATTCAAACACCTTTTTCAGATCGCAGTTCAAGCCATTGACCTGAATACGATTGTCTTGGACAAGGATCGATAGCATTTAGTGGTAGGCGCAAATCCCAGATAAATGAAACCCAGAAATTGCAAGAAAAGATTCACTTTGAAACCACACGGATTCTTGAGCAGATCAAACGCTCCTCATAATCAAAAGAACAAAACTCAATTCAAACCTTAGTTCAGATCTAAATTCACTGAGCTTTGTTCGATTTGTATAGACGATGAGTGAGAGCAGCTTAATCGATGGACATGGAGACGGTAAGTTTCCGGTGTCCGGCTGTCAGAGCCGGCAGGTGCGCCGGCAGGGATTGGACCCTCGAAGCTCTGCTCGCCGACAGTCTCTCTCTCTCTCTAGATTATCAGAGCGTTGTATGTATATATATATATATATATATATATATATATATATATATATATATATATATATATATATATATAGGATAATTGAATTCTAATAATCCCTACTTTCACCAATTGGACAATGGTGGACCGTATTTTCACTTTGTATTCTGGTGGTCCAAAAAAAAAAAAAATTGGATTGTAGTGGTACCAAATCCACCTCCACATTCTTCTTATTTTTTTCATTCCTACTCTATTGTTTTTGTTTTTTTCGTTCCTGCTTCTAGAAAGTTAATGAATTTTAGTTTCTAAAACATTTTTTAAATTATTTTTTTGAGACTCCGAATAATTATTATGATTTTTTTAAAATAATAAAAGTGAAAAAATCATAAAAAAAATAGTAAAAAATGAAAAGAAATTGGGAGAAACGCTATAAATTCATTAAAAATCATTGTAAAGTGTTATACTAAGTTTTGAATCAAATGCAACACAAAATCTATGATTTCCTTGAAAATATCCCACTACAATCCAATTTTATTTCTTTTTGGACCACCAGAATACAAAGTGAAAGTACGGTCCACCATTGTCCAATTGGTGAAAGTAGCGATTATTAGAATCCAATTATCCTATATATATATATATATATATATATAAATTTACATATATATATATATATATATATATATATATATATATATATATATATATAAGGAAATTGGATTCTAATAATCCCTACTTTTGCAAGTTGGATGACAATAATCCCTACTTTCAATTTGTATTCTGGTGATCCAAAAAAGAAAAAAAAATTGTATTGTAGTAATACTAAATCCGTCACCACATTCTTTTTATCTTTTTCATGCCTACCCCATATTGTTTTTGTTTTTTTGGTTCCTGACCCAGATAGGTAATGGAGTGTAGTTGCTAAAACATTTTTTAAATTATTTTTTTTGAGATTTCGAGGAATTATTATGATTTTTTAAATAGAATAAAATTGAAAAAATCATAAAAAAATTGAAAAAAATTGGGAGAAATGTTGTAAATTCATTAAAAATCGTGGTAAAGTGTTATACAAAGTTTTGAATTAAATGCAACACAAAATCTATGATATTTAGCGTATACACTTGATTTTGTCCCACTACAATACAATTTTATTTTTTTTGGACCACAAGAATCCAAAATGATAGTAGGGATTATTGCCATACAATTTGTGATAGTAGGGATTATTAGAATCCAATATCCCTATATATATATATATATATATATATATATATATATATATATATATATATATATATAGGGATATTGGATTCTAATAATCCCTACTTTTGCACATTGGATGACAATAATCCCTACTTCCAATGTGATGTTCAACGGTTTTTAGCAGAGAATTAGGGTTCCAGATTAGATTACTTTCCAAGTTGTTTATTTGTGTTTTTTGTAAGGATTAATTCATTGAAACGAGTTTATGTGGTATCTGGAATACGAAATTTCGAATGCAATGGCTGAGCAAGGAAGCGGGAAGGTTGTATGCGCTGGAGAAGGAAGTAAAAGGTTAGTATTTAAGTGTGTGTGAGTACGAATTTTCAGTTTTCTTGCGTATGTGAATACGAATTAGGGTTACAGTATAAGTACGAATTAGGGTTTAGGGTTTCCAAGGTGATGTGCATAGTGATGATGATGTATTGTTCATCTGTGTTCATACACGTTCAACTTCCATAGTGATGTCCATAGTGATGATGATGTATTGTTCATCTATGTTCAACTTCTATGGGGATGTTCATCTGTGTTCAATTCTCAAATTTTTTCTTGATGTCCATTGGTTTCCATGGTGATTTCCGATGATGATGTTTTGCGTATACTCAATAAAATGTAAGTGGTGTCCACACTGGCATTAATTAATGTTCACTGTGTGAAATGGTGATGTCCACACTGACATTATATGTTTTCAATATACGAATTTGTTATGTAGTTGGTGTTTGTTCAAATAATGATCAATTGTTTTGTGTATACTCAATTAAATGTAAGGTGTGTGTTATGTAGGTATTGGGCACAAGGGTGTTTTGTAGATGTCCACTAATTAAATGTTTGGTGTCCACATTGTTGATCAAGTGATTTGAATGCATGAATTTGTTGCGTAGATGACATTTCATACAGTCTGGTGTCCACGGTAATTGTTGTGTGTATACTCAATAAAACGTAGGTGGTCATGAACAAAAGTTTGATTGGTGTTGAGGGCTTTTTCTCGTACTTTGTATTTTGCTCAGGAACCACATTTAGCGATTTATGATACTATGTTAGTACATGACGCATTAATGAATGAATGTCCACACTTTAACTGCCAATGACATGAGTGGTGACAATAAAATAACATGGCAATCATTCATACTAAATGACTGAATCGCATTCTACCTACATTATACCCTAACCATTTTAATGACTTCTTCTATACAGATGTCCACAATCTATACGTGTACCATCCCTTTTGATAATTCTACATGTTCACATCTAATAATGTCATATAAATAATCTAAAAAAAGTCAATTAAATTTCATACCTCGCCATTATTAAATTTCATGACAATTATATTGCTTATAAGATAGGGGTGTCAATCACACATCCATAATTAATGCATGGCCACACTTTAAATGCGTAACATCCACGCTGTCACAGATAGGTGTCCACAATCTATACTTGTATCATCCTTCTTGATAATTCTAGGAAAAGGCACACATTATACATGCGATCACTTTTGAGAAATTAATTAACCTATATCAAGGTCATGCCACTAAATATGAATTTAGAAAAATATATATGAAGGTATATAATGTCCATTGCCAATACACGCGTTGTCCTTTTTCAAGATACGATATGTCTACAATCCAAATACCATAAATGTTCATACTTAGATTGCATAATACGATATGTCCATAATTGAAAACCAAATTTCAAATGTATGAATACGATATGTCCACGATCCAAATACCATAAATGTTCATACTTAAAAATATGTAATAGAGCACTAATATGTCATCCAAAGCGTTCAAGGAAGTTTCTGTTGTCGTGCGTTGTAACTTTGTCACACCAATTGCATAATAAAAACCATTGGATCTTAAATCAAGAGGTGAGATTAGTTGAGGGGTTTAGCTTTATTTTTAATGACTTGTATGATTATCTCACGTAAGGCTGCTTAGGAGAGAGTGAAAACTGCATTCAATGAAGCATGGGGAATGGGGTGAGCGTGATATTGATGACGGTTGTAGAAGGAAAAAAAGAAAAAAAGGGAGTCTGTTGCATGCCAACATGAAAGGAAGGCTATGAGTCACTTTGTCATTTTGAACATACTGAATTGGCGAAGAAGGCAAAAGGAAGAACGGAGAGAAAAAGACTCGTCTGATCGTAGGAAGGGGAGAGAAAGAGCAGGAAACAGAAAAAAGAAATTGATGTTCCTAATGGAAATACTTGATATCCCTACAAGAAATACTTGATGTCCCCGATGAAATACTTATGTCTCCAATGGGAAAAACTTGATTTCCTTTGTAATATTTTGATGTCCACAATGAAAATACGTGATGTCCACAATAAAAATATTTGTTGTCCTCATAAGAAATATTATCAATTAATACTGATAATGGTTGATTTCTCCTGCTTGTTATACTTGTTAATTTTATTATAACTTGATATCCACTTGGTATGTAACTTGATATCCACTTTGTATGTAACTTGATGTCTACTTGTTATACTTATCGTTGTACTTCGTGTGCACATTGGTATTGGTTGATGTCCACAGTAATAATGATCGACGCCCATTGTTGCCATGCTTGATGTCCACATCTGCTTTGTTTGATGTCCATAATCATGATACAATGTCCACTGTTGTTACGTATTTATGACTATGCTCACTATACATGTTGTCAAAGTGGACAATAAGGTCAAGAAAATTGGACATTTCATGGAAAATGGTGATGTTTGTGTATGTCATTTTGTTGTAGTTGATATGCATATTGGTAATGGTTAATGTCCATATTAATAATGGTTGATGTCTCATGTTTAATGTCCACATCCATTTTGTTTTAGGGATCATTTTCCCATTATGAAATTGGTGTATTATATTGGTGTTGTCCACAGGAACATTAGTTAATATCCACTGATGAAACTGGTGTTGTCCACAGTATTGATTATATGTTTTAAATATACGAATTTTTTATGTAGATGACATTTAAAAATGTTGGATTTGGGGGGTGGTTTTCCCAAAACCCAAAATTTTGAAATTTCTGCTACATAACAAATTTGTATATTTAAATCACTTCATCAACATTGTGGGCACCTCTACTTACATCAGTGGACATTAACTAATGTCACTGTGGACATTAACTAATGTCATCGTGGACACCACAAGTTACATCAGTGGACATCAATTAATACTGTGGACACCACCAGTTTCATCAGTGGACATCAATTAGTGCCCTTGTGGACAACGCTCGTATAACACCCTAATTTCATTATGGAAAACCCCTGCCAAACCCCAACCTTTATCATGGAGTTTAATTCAGTGTATATAAATCAATGCCTATGGACAACGATCATATAACATCCCAATTTCATATTGGAAAAACCAATCCAAAAACCCAACCTTTTGAAACGTTAGCTACATAACGAATTCATATATTCAAAACACATAATCAATGTTGTAGACACCATCATTTTCATCAGTGGACATCAATCACTGTCACTGTGGACAACGCTAATTTAACACACCAATTCCATTATGGAAAACCCCCAGCCAAGACCCATCTTTATCAACACAATTGGAACCCTAATTCTGGACACCCCGCCAAGACCCCATCTGGAAAACCCCCCCTCCAAGACCCCATCTTTATCAACCGTAAACCCTAAAAGAACACTACACCCAATTGGAACCCTAATTCCACACCGAAACACCCAACCAAATCGCCTACCTGAAACTTGCCAACGCCGTCGTCGTTCGCCGCTTGAGTTCGCAATCCAGTGTCCGTCGTCGAGTTCGCAACCCAGAGTGGAGGAGGAGGGAAGATGAACGTTCACTTTTTTTTTGTTTTGCCAATACATTCTGGAGGAGGAAAAATTAGAATCACCAGATGAATGAATGAATATGTGTTTGATGTTAATTCTCCTTCAGTTTTTCTCCTTCCACTACCTGGTTTTTCGTACGTGAATGAGAATTTCTTTGACTCTTGGCCTTCCAACGTAGCCACTACATGTATCAATTCCCCCATGTTCTTTTTTGATTTGATTTCCAATGAGTTTTTGAAATTGACGATCATGCGACGGCTGGTAATTAATTCCCCCTGCTTCTCCTTTCTTTTTTCTCCCATCACTCACGTGATACTTATATAAAAAGGCTGAAAAAAAGCTAAAGTCTTCCTTTTTTCCCATCCCTTGATCTAACATCCAAGAGTCCATATTTGTAGTGCTCACATGCTCACAATAACACCATGCTCATATGATCACATCCCATATATATATATATATATATATATATGGGAATGGATATGATGAGAAGGGGAATTATGTGAGAAGGTGAGCAGGGTCATTATGGACCCTTAGATCTTGATCCAAGGCCTCTCATTATTTCAAGATTTTCAATTTTTTTGGCTAACTATTAAAGAGTGGCACAAGACACTAAGTTGGGAAAAAAAGAAAAACAATAGAAGATTTATTGTTACCTTGGAAATATAAAGACCTGATTGCTGCATTTATTATGTAGTTTATACGCTGATGAATGATTGTGGACTAACTAGAAGGCAGAAAAAGGGGAAAAAAGTCTATCTCTGATGTCAACTTGTTTTCACTTTGATGTCCATGTGTTCACTACTTGATGTTCATATGTATCTATTACTTGATGTCCATCTATATTACTTGATGTCAATATGTTTATTACTAGCTAGATGTAAATTTCGTTCAAACATGATGTCCATGTTGATAGTAATACAATATCGATTTGTTTTGACTTGATATTCATTTGGTATACACATGGTGTCTATTTCATTTGAATATATGATGTGCACCTGGTCTAAACATGATGTCCGTTTTCGATGACTATGATGTCCATCTGGTTTGAACATGTTAAAAAATTTAAAATTTTTAATGGCCACCACAAGTAATAAATATATGGATATCAAGTAATAAAGACATGGACATCAAGTAATAACACATGATGTCGATTTTGTTTGAACATGATATGCACCTAACCTAAATATGAACTGCATTTCAGTTGACCATGATGTTCATTTTGTTTGAACATGTTCAAAAAATTTAAAAATTTTGATGGTCACCATAAGTAATCAACACATGGACATTAAATAATAAACATACGAACATCCAGTAATAAACATGTTGACATCAACTAGTATATACATGAACATCAAGTAATAGATACATATGAACATGAAGTAGTTAACACATGGATGTCAAAGTGATAACAAATGGACATCAGCGCAAGACTTTTTTTCCCCTTTTTCTCCATTCTATTTGGTCCACAATCATTATCAGCGTATAAACTACATATTAAATGCAGCAATCAAGCCTTTATATTTCCTAGGTAATAATAAATCTTCTATTGTCTTCCAACTTAGAGTCTCGTGTCACTCTTTAATACTTAGCCAAAAAAAAAATTGAAAATCTTGAAATAATGAGAGGCCTTGGATCAAGATCTAAGGGTCCATAATGACCCTTCTCACCTTCTCACATAATTCCCCTTCTCTCCTATCAATTCCCTATATATATATATATATATATATATATATATATATATATATATATATATATATATATAGGGAATTGATAGGAGAGAAGGGGAATTATGAAAATTCCATAAATACCCCTACTCATTTTTGAAAATTCCATTCCTACCTTTTTTAAGCTTTCATTTAATCCAAAATCATTAATTCTTATTATTATTATTATTATTATTATTATTACTACTACTACTACTACTACTACTACTACTACTACTACTACTACTACTACTACTACTACTACTACTACTACCTATTATAATATACAAAAATACAAAAATAAATATATCACGATAAGTTTTATTATTTGGCAGTATAAGTACGTGAAGATAGGAAAAGGCAAAGTAAATTATATATTGTTTCTACATCAATAATTATTCAACCATAGATATTATTATATATTAATTGTAAATAACATTATTTTTTTTCAATAATATTCCTTAAATTATAAGTGTTTCATTGTACAAGGAAATACAACATTTTTTTAGATCCATAAATGAGACTTTGTATGTTATGTGATTTGATTACAAATATTACTTAGCTAACTTTCTATAGTACCAAAGTTGAACCATAAAACTTTGTTTTGACCTATTTGTGATATAGTTTCAATGTGTGTTATAAATCATTAGTCATATTAAATAACAATGCTATATATTTATTTTAGAAAAGGTCCAAAATATTTGTTATATACAATTTAATTATATTTAATTAATTTAAATGTCTATTATATTTTTCCATAAACAAATAATTGACTATTGAATAAAATTAAATTTTAAATTTAAGTTAAATAAATTAAAATAAAAGTTTTACTTTTGCAATCTAGGAAACTTTTATTCAATATTAGTATATTAAAAATTGCCATTATGAGCATACTATTATATGTTAGGCAATGTGGATAGTCGAGGTGAATTATATACAAATCTATTCACAAGTTAATACTTGTGATTGTGATTTAATTTGATTACTTTTGCTCTTTAGTAATGATCATTCACAGTTTTCTAAGCTCATTATATACTGATTATTAATATTATTGGAATATAGGTTGGGGGCAACACTTCTTATTCTCTCATAAAATGATTCATAAACATTTAAAGTTAATAATTATGTTTTAGTCCATTTTAAACTTGTGTTTATATGAAATATTATGTTAGAGAAAATCCAAATAAAATATTTATTTTGTATTAGTTATCATAATAATTTTATTTGGTTTATATGTTCATTAATTATATATTTTACATAAGCAAATTATTGACTAATAGAATCATATATATTAAAATTTAATTAAAACTAAATTTTATGTTAAAAAATCTATTTAATATTAAACTTTTAAATTTTATATTTATAATTGTCGGGTCAACGCGTGCTATGTCCCAAATATTGATTTCCAAAAATGCCCTTTAAATGTCATTTAATTACAGATCGGTCTAATTCATCCATGATATGCCTAATTTGCTGTCTCTCGGTTTCTCCCAGTGTCTCTTTCCCTGTTCTACTCCCCAATTCAGGCTAGGGTTCCAAACTCATCAACGAGTTTCCTTTCAATTGCCATTGAATGTACGTTGTCTTTCCTTGTCTCTTCCATTTCCAAGTTCGCTTGAGATCCTTAATTTTCAGTTTTTCACATCTCTTTTCTCGTTGATGCAGACGGTCAAACGAAACCCTAAGTGGGCTCTTTGCACAGTTTTCGTTCAGCGCTCTATGGACGACTGGTTGCCTCCAGTGGTTTCGTTATTCAGGTATGATACATTACTTGATTTAATGAATTTTAGTTATAAAAATTATGAATTTAAGCAAGCCTAGGGTTTGATTCGATGAACTTGGGGTTTGAATCTTCAATTGGGTCTAACTCTGTTGCTGAATTGTGCATTCAGTCATAAACTTAGACAGAGCAGAATTTGAGATCCAGGAATGATATTGCAAGTGCAAAATTCGTAAGTCACTAAGCTTAATCTCGTTCTAAGTTTCTTCTTAAATTTAAGTTTTCTTTGCCCTTATTTTCCGAAATTGTGTATGTGATTTTCATTGCACAGTTTATTTGTGCATGTGAAATCTTGGGTTCGCTGGGGCTTTGCAAATGTAAAATAGTCGTGTGTTTTGGTGGCCATTCATAGCATTGCATGCAATTAATTTGAGGAGTGTATATCATAAAATCTTCCCAGAATATAGCATTGTTGAAATTGAATGAGCCTTCAAGCCATAAAAATAGCAATTGGTAATAGCGATTTTTAGCTCAGAGTAGTGTAAAAGCGGCTCAAATGCGAGGTTCAGGTAGATCATAGTTCAGTCTAGTACAAGTATCATCCCAAAAAGATTTCTTTCTTCCTTCAAAGGGGGAGGGAGATTTTCCGTTTTCTACTAATAATACATGACAGTATTTTTTAGTGAAAACACAAGAAAAAATATAGAGATACAAGCAATGAACGGTTCCGAAGGCCCTATTACAAGATGTACTCCCAAACCTATGTGGTTACCTTAATTTTGTGGGCTTGCTGGCTTTTTGGTGGTTTTGTTTTGGACAGTGCTTATGCAGATGGTAGTGACGTATCTTTTATGCAGTGAAACTATTTTCATTGATTTACTGGACATCTAAAGGGATAATTTATAAATTTCTTGCATTTGTTGTCTGACACTTTTTCATTAAGGATGCCCTCTGTTACATCTGATTGTGTGTGATTAATGTGGACTCATGTCTAAAGTGTTCCTGAGAGCTATGCATGGACAAATTTTCTAATTGCGTTTATGGTTGAACTTGATTCAGGTGGCTTCTGAGTCACCTTTACACTTACACCTTCCTGCAAATTATGAGAATCTAGATTTACTAGCAAGTGAATGCCTTTTCCACATGGTACTCTCAGTACATTGGTTCCCTTTTACTGCATGCCATTGATGGGCATTCTGCATTCATCGATCTCCCATATAAAGTTCTGAGAAGCTTTAAGAACTCTTTTGTTTAACTGATATGTCTCCAATGTCTTTGATATTCTATAGCTTCACATTGACCTAACTACCATAAAGGGAACTATAAAAATATTCTTTGAAAATAAATAACCATGACTTGTGAAGTTGCTTCAAGAAAACAAATGTTGTCCTACTGATAGTTATTTTAATTAAGTAATTGTCCCCTTATTGCTGTAAAAAAACTTTCCCTACACTACTGTGCCAACCTGATGGACATCTATGGTTTCTAAAGTTGTCATATACGTATGGTTAGTTGTTAACTAATAAATTGTCAACTATTTATCATTTTCGCACTTCTCAGATGAAACATTATCTAAAATGTTTTGTTGATTTTAATTTAGTTTTGTTACCTTTTGATATGTTTTCATCCCAAAGGACTGTAATTGTATTTTGAGATAAATTTCTGAGGGTAAAAAGCATTTTCTGATTAGAAAATTAAACTTTTAGATCAGAAAATGCAATTTCATATAAAAAAATGAACATTTTCAGAGTTTCAGCATTTGTGTGATTTTTGATGTTTCTCTTACTAATTAGTCGCACAAGGGTGTAGCATATCCTCTTGAAGTAGTGGCTGCAGAGATATGAGATGCTTCAATTTTGCGATGTCTTGAGTTAATTTACAGTGTAGTTTTGAGAGTCTAGAACTATTTCTGAGTTTATACCAAATGTTTTTTTTTTTTCCAGCTATAGGGGAGAATGGTTTGTTGGTTAACATTTTCTTTCTTCACCTTATTTTAATTTTCCAGGTAACTGATGGGCCTGCTCCGTTGCTTTTTGATCATATACTACCTGTATCATTCTGTGCAAGACAAGCTTTCAAAAATGAAGGTTCCTTGTAGTTTCCAGCATCAATATGTTAATTGACTTTAAGTTTACAGGCTTGCCAGAAATCATATTTTGCAAAATATCTTACTCTAGATATGAAATATTTCATTTCATTGGAGAGTGAATCAAGTTTGCTTCTGAGATCTGTGGACAATTTTCCTGTGCTTGGCCCTTTGTTTTTGCAAGAAGACATCTGCATGGATATTTTCTTGTTTACTTGTTTTATTAACCCACCTTTCTCTCCCTTTTACCACCCACCCCCAAAAAATTAAAATTCAAAATCATGTTCTGATATTGTGAGATTGGTTATGCAGAACTCTATGCAACCAATTAAGGCTTAATTGGTTTCATTAAATTTTTGTTTCCTATGCAATCAGTTTGGTGCACATGAGAAGGTCGGGTGCAATTCACAGGGCTCTGGTACAAAGCTCATCATGCCTTTTGGTTGTAACTTGTAAGTGCTCTCTCTTTTTGTTTGTTCCTGATATCAGCTTATTTGAGGGGGTACAAGGTCTAGATCTTGCTTTGTTACTTGATCGATTGTTAGAGTTTATTGATTTAGCTACAAACCCCCCCCCCCAACCCAATCCTTCATTTGGGAATAAGTTCCTCTTGAAATTCGCCCAGATTTGATTTGTGGATTCTGCCTCAGTTCCATGAGTCATCCAACCGTTTTTATTGTTTTCTTCATGTAATTTAGCTGAGGTATATACATAGTCCCACTATCTACTCCATCTTATAAGGAGTTCTAGCTAATTCTGAAGTTGTGTTTGTTAATTGTTACAATAGTATTATGGCTCAATGAAAGGAAAGAGAGGCTGAATAAATTGAATACAAGAAAAGTTAGCAGCTTGAGTGTATAACTAGAGTTATAGTATAAGTGGAATTATACTGATGACGTACATTGGCAGAAGCTATATGTGCCCTACTCTTGTATTTCTAATATCCATATATTACTAATTCTAGATGAGTATTCTAAATTGCCTTTACTTAAAAATAACAGCTTGCAACTGTCTTTATTTTAGGAATGATCATTATGCCTTAGCTAAATCATCCAAGCCATTAACAACCATTGCCAGTTTTTTCCTCTCAAAATTCTTGTTCCCATTGCTTCATTGTTGAAATTGGTATTGGTAACTCAAGAATTCATTCTGTTGACTGTTCTTACAATGACTATTGGCCTTTCAACATCGATAGTACAAGTGTACAACTTATACAATGATAGCATTTGGTCTGTTCTATTCCCTATTGGCTTATGTTGTGCATGAGGATAGTATTGTTTCAGTCAGTCTTTTAACTTGTATAAATATTTTGTATTTTTCAATTCTGTTGCCCAAGCACTTGGTCCCCTTGGCCTTCCATATGGATCAACAGCAGCTATAGATATGCCAATGACTGAACTATGTGGCTACCATCCTATTGTCCTTACAGGAAACATAAGTGTCTCAATAACTGAGAGTTTTGCACCAACTGAAACTGCAACAAGGCTACAGACTAAAAAGTGCAAGTTGTTTCTTCATTATGCTTCATACAACAATGTGTCCTACAAGCCATTGTGACATATTTGCGGATATACTGAGCTTGAGATACATGTGAGTCAACTCATCATTTTTTAAGAAAAATGTTTTTGTCTGTTGCTCCCAAGGAAAACTTCCCCCCCTATCTTTTTGCATATATTTTCATAAGTTTTTATCTTATCCGAGAATATAGTATTGACATAAGCTTTAAAATTTAGTTTGACAGTGCAAGCCTTTAAATGATCCCAGTGATGCTGAATTAATAATGAGGACCATTGGATTTACTAATTTAAGCCAACTCATTTGCTGTTGGATGATATAGGTGACCCTGCAGAATCTTTTTTTTTTTTTTTTTTTTTTTGCAAGATGGAGGGGACAGATGCACCTCCAAACTAACTGATCACAATTCCTTACTGGCCTGGTCGTAATTTGCAGTAAGTTGATCAATTAGTTGTTCTTAGGAAAATTGACGAACTTACTGTTGGACAATTGATGAATTTGCCTTAAATTGTGCTATAAACATGAAAATGTACTTTTGACAAAGTTCTTTATCAGGTAGAATATCCCCATTACTAATCTAGTTTATCTGCCAGGAAGTATGGATCTGACATCAGCTTAAGTGTAAATTTAACAATTAGTTTATGAATGCTAATTTTAGTTGGTTTCATTTATTTTATCCTTTTTTTTTGTCTTCTATGTTTTTGGCCTGCGGATTTACATTTTTGTGAATAACCTATAGAGGGTACTTGCAAGGAGCTGCAAATTAATAAGAATATGAGTGACACTTGAATTTGTTGAAAGTATGATATGAGTGCTCATTATTTACAACTTGCAGAGATAGAGGTTCAGATCTCAAGATGCTCAAGTTCCCCCCCCCCCCCCCCCACTACCCTTTCCTTCTATAGTTAGTTTGTCATATTTAATTTCATTAGGTTGGAATAATATATAGTTCCATGCTTATTTGGGTTAGAAGAATCCATTGTTATATGCCAATTTGGATGACCTTTTTCCTGATTCTTATAATATTGCACTATTCTGATGACTTTCTTGAAAGAGTTGGGTGTTTGAAATCTGATATAATCTGATGGTAGAGGTGAAATTTCAGCTTTGGGATCTCTGTTAATTGAATCTATTGCTCCCGGTATTATTTCGAGACGCCGACTCTTGTTCTTTGGAATAACCTATGACCGACAAGGCTTCATCACTTTTTTCACATACACCAGGGAAAACTGAAAAGGTTACAATAGCAAGCCCCTCCATTTCAAGCTTCATGTATCATTTTGTATGAAGAATGTCAAGCAAAATATGTTACATATCTGATTAATAGCTATTACTTTCAGTATCCATCTAACAATTATGATTGTCGGGTCAGCGCGTGCCAAGCACGCGCTGGCCAGACTAGTGTATATATATATATATATATACACACACGTATATATATAGATATGTATGTATGTATGTATGTATGTATGTATATATATATATATATGTATGTATGTATGTATGTACGTACACACAGACACACGCGCGCACACACACACACATCAGAATTATAACTCATGTCTTGATTGTTACTAGAATTCCTCTTATTCACGCCTTAGTTGTTCTAGTCATAATTTGATCTTTAATTTCACTCTTCTATTCCAGGCACACCCATCTCAAACTTTAAGATATAAACAACTTCAAAATCCAAAATAAATAAATAAATAAATAAACAACAATTCACATCCAAATGACGACAATCTATACTCACTATAACTTCCCTTTTTCCACATCCTAGACATCATAATAACTCTAGAACTTAGGCTTTGATACCATAAATGTAACGCCCTCAAGTTCACAATTACTAGATTAGGGCTAAACAACTCATAACTCAATGATTAGGGCAGCGGAGAAAAAGAACGCAAGAGCATTACCACCAAGTATGTGGCCAAATGCCTCACATGTCAACAGGTCAAGGTCAAGGCCAAGGTTGGTGTCCACAATTACGACTATGTTGATGACATTTCAATATGGTTGGTTTTGGCAGGTGGATTACTCAGTATGACAGTGGTGTATTGGGCACAGGGGTATTTTGTAGATGTCCACTAATTAAATGTTTGGTGTCCACATTGTTGATCAAGTGATTTGAATGCATGAATTTGTTGCGTAGATGACATTTCATACAGTCTGGTGTCCACGGTAATTGTTGTGTGTATACTCAATAAAACGTAGGTGGTCATGAACAAAAGTTTGATTGTTGTTGAGGGTTTTTTCTCGTACTTTGTATTTTGCTCAGGAACCACATTTAGCGATCTATGATACTATGTTAGTACATGACGCATTAATGAATGAATGTTCACACTTTAACTGCCAATGACATGAGTGGTGACAATAAAATAACATGGCAATTATTCATACCAAATGACTGAAAAGAATTCTACCTACATTATACCCTAACCATTTTAATGATTTCTTCTTCTATACAGATGTCCACAATCTATACGTGTACCATCCCTTTTGATAATTCGACATGTCCACATCTAATAATGTCGTATAAATAATCTAAAAAAAGTCAATTAAATTTCATACCTCGCCACTATTAAATTTCATGACAATTATATTGCTTATAAGATGGGAGTGTCAATCACACATCCATAATTAATGCATGTCCACACTTTAAATGCGTAACATCCACGCTGTCACAGATAGGTGTCCACAATCTATACTTGTATCATCCTTCTTGATAATTCTAGGAAAAGGCACACATTATATATGCCATCACTTTTGAGAAATTAATTAACCTATATCAAGGTCATGCCACTAAATATGAATTTAGAAAAATATATATGAAGGTATATAATGTCCATTGTCAATACACGTGTTGTCCTTTTTCAAGATACGATATGTCTACAATCCAAATACCATAAATGTTCATACTTAGATTGCATAATACGATATGTCCATAATTCAAAACCAAATTTCAAATGTATGAATACGATATGTCCACGATCCAAATACCATAAATGTTCATACTTAAAAATATGTAATAGAGCACTAATATGTCATCCAAAGCGTTCAAGGAAGTTTCTATTGTCGTGCGTTGTAACTTTGTCACACCAATTGCATAATAAAAACCATTGGATCTTAAATCAAGAGGTGAGATTAGTTGAGGGGCTTAGCTTTATTTTTAATGACTTGGATGATTGTCTCACGTAAGGCTGCTTAGGAGAGAGTGAAAACTGCATTCAATGAAGCATGGGGAACGGGGTAAGCGTGATATTGATGACGGTTGTAGAAGGAAAAAAAGAAAAAAAGGGAGTCTGTTGCATGCCAACATGAAAGGAAGGCTATGAGTCACTTTGTCATTTTGAACATACTGAATTGGTGAAGAAGACAAAAGGAAGAATGGAGAGAAAAAGACTCGTCTGATCGTAGGAAGGGGAGAGAAAGAGCAGGAAACAGAAAAAAGAAATTGATGTTCCCAATGGAAATACTTGATATCCCTACAAGAAATACTTGATGTCCCCGATGAAATACTTATGTCTCCAATGGGAAAAACTTGATTTCCTTTGTAATATTTTGATGTCCACAATGAAAATACGTGATGTCCACAATAAAAATATTTGTTGTCCTCATAAGAAATATTATCAATTAATACTGATAATGGTTGATTTCTCCTGCTTGTTATACTTGTTGTTAATTTTATTATAACTTGATATCCACTTGGTATGTAACTTGATATCCACTTTGTATGTAACTTGATGTCCACTTGTTATACTTATCGTTGTACTTCGTGTGCACATTGGTATTGGTTGATGTCCACAGTAATAATGATCGACGCCCATTGTTGCCATGCTTGATGTCCACATCTGCTTTGTTTGATGTCCATAATCATGATACAATGTCCACTGTTGTTACGTATTTATGATTATGCTCACTATACATGTTGTCAAAGTGGACAATAAGGTCAAGAAAATTGGACATTTCATGGAAAATGGTGATGTTTGTGTATGTCATTTTGTTGTAGTTTATATGCACATTGGTAATGGTTAATGTCCATATTTTTAATGGTTAATGTCTCATGTTTAATGTCCACATCCATTTTGTTTTAGGGATCATTTTCCCATTATGAAATTGGTGTATTATATGGGTGTTGTCCACAGGAACATTAGTTGATATCCACTGATAAAACTGGTGTTGTCCACAGTATTGATTATATGTTTTAAATATACGAATTTGTTATGTAGATGACATTTAAAAATGTTGGATTTGGGGGGTGGTTTTCCCAAAACCCAAAATTTTGAAATTTCTGCTACATAACAAATTCGTATATATATATATATATATATATATATATATATATATGTATGTATGTATGTATGTATGTATGTATGTATGTTTGTGTGTATGTATATATATATATATATATATATATATATATATATATATATATATATATATATATATACACTTCTGGGCTAGAATTATCGTCATTCCTAAGCACACCATAGACGAAATCACTCGATATTGTCGTAATTTCCTTTGGGGCTCCTCCTCCCACTTTAGGAAAGCCCCAATGGTGGCCTGGGAGATTGTCTGCAGACCAAAGCAAACGGGAGGGCTAGGGCTCCGAGACCTTGTTTCCTGGAACAATGCCAACATTGCCCGGCTGGTTTGGGCAATTCGGAGAAAAGAGGACAATTTATGGGTCAAATGGATTCATGCCAAATACATTCGAGGGTCATCCTAGTGGGATTATCAACCCCCTTATGATATCTGCAACTACTTCAAGCATCTTTGCCTTATTAAAGACAACTTTAAATGGGGTTGTGATCCTGGACACCGATGGATCTGGAAAGGGGTGGAGGCTACAGCTATTGGGGATTACAATGCGACAGCTGGATATACATGGAGCCTCGGGAATAAGGATGAAGAAGATTGGGCATCCATTATTTGGAATCCTCTTACAATCCCATGACATTCATTCATCACTTGGGTCCTGCTGCATGGAAAACTACCTGTAAGAGCTAGAACAGCGCGCTGGCAAACTAATGGTAACCCACTATGTCCATACTGTGATTCGGAGACTGAAACGATCGACCACCTTTTTCTTGAGTGCGAATTTGGGAAGGAGGTGAGACAGGCTATGAGGCATTGGGAGATGGGTAACGTGTCAACCACCCAGGACGGGAAACACCGGTTAAGCGACCTCCGAAAAGCAAGTAAAGAAACTCATATGAACTGCGCTTTTCTCACAGCATATGTCTACCACATCTGGACAGAAAGAAACAACCGAGTTCACAAAACACGAAATGCAACCCCTCAAGTGATAGTACAGTTGGTGAAAAATGATGTAGTGAACAAGGTCCTTCTAGCATCAAAAACTAGGAAAAAATACAAAAGCCTAGTAGACACAGTTCTCTGTATGTGATTGTTGAGGGACCTATCCCAAGCTCTTTGTAAACTACGTTTATGATTGTAATATATAACCTGTTTTCTTGTGCAAAAAAAATAAAAAAATAAATATATATATATATATATATATATATATATATATATATATATATATATATATGTATGTATGTATGTATGTATGTATGTATGTATGTATGTATGTATGTATGTATGTATGTATGTAATTACGTACACACAGACACACACGCGCACACACACACACACATCATAATTATAACTCTTGTCTTGATTGTTACTAGAATTCCTCTTATTCACACCTTAGTTGTTCTAGTCATAATTTGATCTTTAATTTCACTCTTCTATTCCAGGCAAATGTAACGCCAATCTATACTCACTATAACTTCCCTTTTTCCACATCCTAGACATCATAATAACTCTAGAACTTAGGCTCTGATACCATAAATGTAACGCCCTCAAGTTCACAATTATTAGATTAGGGCTAAACAACTCCTAACTCAATGATTAGGGCAGCGGAGAAAAAGAACGCAAGAGCATTGCCACCAAGTATGTGGCCAAATGCCTCACATGTCAACAGGTCAAGGTCAAGGCCAAGGTTGTTAAGATCGGGATTCTAGGTAGGATTGATGAGCGATTCTGAGGATCGAATTGTATGATCAGATTAAGGATCGTAAGAGTCTACGTATAAGGCTATTTTACCATCTATAAATTCATTTTCACCTGTAAAAAGGTCTAAATCAACATAATTCAAAGAGATTCATCATCAGTATATGACCATTCACTGAGCATCATAAGCATCGTTCCCTTAAGTAGGGTACTCTTGAAAGTCCTTCCATTACATGCTTCTTAGTTTGCCAAACTACATTAGTTAAAGTTCTAAATTAAATAACAATGTCCCAAACACAAACTAAAATATGTCTTAAGAGTTACTTAAACATCATGTAAAGATGACCATAATATTAAATTTCTATGCCACATGACCACCACAATCGTCTGAAGTGTAGCCAAAATTAGCATCACCATTATCATTAGTACCGACTGTTGTGTTTCTTTCAGTTTTACCATCAAACTCATCACCAATATCTTCAAACGCACCATCATCTTCACCTTCCTCATCGACATCATGAGATAATAAAACATCTAAATCCTTTGAAGTAGCACAAGCTGAGCTTGGATTTGCATCATCCACCACTTGAACATCATCATCATCGTTATCATCATCATTCACCTTATATGCGTCTGTCGCCCCTTCACCAAAAATATATTTCATTAATATCCATTATCCTATATTAATAGTTTCCATTAACATATGTAGATATCACATTTATATAAGTAATTCAAAGGGAGGATTGACTTACATGCATTTCTTATGTCACAAACATTCACTCTCCTAGAAACCCTCATCCTTAGATGTTTTCCTAGCTTCTCTACGAGCCGCCCTATCAAGCACACCCAACCATTCTAAATCTTGGTATAGTAGGTGGTTCTTGCTCAGTGATCCACTCATCATAAGATGGCGAATCATCCAAGTAAATAAGAGACTCGGTGAAATTGGATCTATTTGTTTTTTTTTTGCCTCAACTTCAAATTATACATCACAAAAAACAAGATCGTTCATCTTTTGTTGATGTAGACAGTTCCTACACTTTGAATGCACCTAGAAGGGAAAAACCTGTATTAGTTCTACAAAACGAAGTATTTTTGATATTAACAAAAATCAGAAAGATAATTCATTTACCATCTCAAATGCACTCCAATTTCGTTCGCATCCGGATAGGGGTGGGCAACGGGCCGGGTTGGGTCGGGTCAGGGTCGACCCAATGGTCATGTAAGGCAGGTCGGGTCAAGGTCGACCCTTTATAGTAATGGGTTAGGTCAGGCTTTTTTGTGAAAATAAGGGTCGGCCCATGGGCCGGTCCGTTTGACCCTAGAATTAAAATTAAGTGTATTTATATAAAAAAAAGTAATTATGTTAATTATTATTTAATGTGGAGTATTAATAATATATCTAAATAAAGTTAACATTTAAAATAATAAGAAAAACAATTTATTTTAAGTTATCGTAGGCCGACCCGGTTCGGTCGATTCCCCGACCCTTTAACATTGTGAAATGGACCGGCTTGTTAATGACCCAACCCTTCACCGACCCAACCCTTTCACAACCCTTATTTTTTAGGGCCCGACCCTCTTGACCCCATGGGCCCCCGGCCCATTGCCCACCCCTACATCCGGATGAACTATATATAAGTTAGGCTCTAGATTCTAAGGGAAAATCTCTTTAGCTCAGGACATTCATCCCCATATGAATCCCACTAGTCAATTGTAAGTTATTAATTTAACATTTAGTAAATAAAGATAGTCATAAACAAGCATATATAAATGATATACCAAACAAATATGGCGAACTCACCTGGGCTTTTGTTGCACCTTGTTTGTATTGCTATTGACATTCCAAAAAGACCTTTTGCATTCTTAAAGGAATCCATTTGCAAGTCAATCTCCAACTTCTTTTCAACATTAGGAACCATGCATTGAAGACAATTATATAGTCCTATTTTAATATCTGCATTTGACTTAAAATCTGGACTATAATGAAACTGAGGGTTTAAATAATAGGTTGTAGCATGTAAGGGCCTATGTTATTGAGCTTCCCAACGTTCATCAATAATCTTCCACACAGGCTTGTAGCTTTAAGAAAACATGAGACAATTCAACATGTATGAACACTAAATTAAACACAAATATGAAGGGTAAATTAAAATACAAATGCAAACATAAATTAAAGGGCAATGTAAGACTTGAGAGTAAACTTACATTCATTGAACACTATTAAAGTTCTCTTTGATTTGATCCTTTGCCCTATCCATTTCTTCATAAATAAACCCCATGGGTGGGTTTGCTTATAAATCTACCATACGAAGAACTTTGACAAGAGGAAGTGCTCCCTTCAAACATGTCACAACATTTGGCCAAAAGCCACAAGTGTCAAGTACTATCCTTGCAATAGCTTTTCCATCATTGGGCTTTCCCAAATTTCCTATTTTCCCACTTGTTTGATGAGAACATTGTTAACAAAGGGCCTCCTTTTTGGTCATTGAGACATCTTAATGTCAAGTAAGAAGCTGCAAAACGAGTAACTGTTGGCCTTATAAGTTCTTTACCTTTGATGAATTCCCTCATCTAAGTAAAAACCATTGTCCTTGAGTAAATATAAGTGGTTAGTTACCCTTTTTGCCTTTGTAATAGTATCACCATAAACCTTAACCTTTTTATCTAAATCTTCCAACGTTAAATCAATCCAACGAGCAACACAAGGAGTCCAAAACAATTGTTTTTCTCTTTTCCATTAGTTTTTCTCTCACCACTTTATAATTGGAAGCATTATCTGTCACAACTTAAACAACGTGCTCTTCACCAACTTTCTCTACAATAGCATCAAGCATTTTAAACACCTTATCAACAGTTTTTGAAATTTCTAATGTATCTATTGAGCATTTAAAAAAAAAGTTCCTATTGGACTATTGACCATGATGTTACATATGAAACGTCTTGTTTTATCCGATCAACCATTGGACATTATAGTACAACCATTTTTCTTCCATTCTGTTTTATACTCCTGAAGCAATTATAGATTATTTACTACTTTCTTCAAGAAAGTAACCGTGAGCTCCTGATAAGTTGGGAGTTTCAATCCAGGCCCAAACCTTGCTACTCTATCCAACATAACAACAAACTCAGGGTTCTTAACAACATTAAAGGGAATGACACTAGTGTAAAAGAATCTAGTAATTTGTTGACAAACATCATCTCCTTCGCCCCTCTTGAAGCAATGATTAAGAGTCACGTGTTCACCATTTCTCACATAAGTATCCACAAAACCTTTACCCTTGTTTTCAATTGGGATTCCTGTGTTTTAACTTCCAACAACTTTATAAATTTCACTTTAACATCTTCAGGAACTTGTAAACATGGCTCAACAAAATTGTGAGGGCCAACAAGATGATGTTTGAATCTGGATACACCTCCAAATCGAGTAACATTACAATAACGAAACTCAACCTGCTTTGGATCATTGTTCATCTCGACACCATGCTCCCAACCTAGATGTGTCCTCTGACCCAAGACATATTTACTCTTTGTTTTAGTCTTATTAAAACCAGAACCGGAAGTCATATCCTATATGACTAAACACAAATACACATCATAATTCACAAAGAAAGAAATAGAAAATCAATGAACATGAAAAACAATAAAGAAAAAATAGCAAGTTGTAAACATAACTAGTAATTGATCACATTATTAGCTAGATAAATAATCTAAGACAAAACCACTATCTAACTAATCCATACTTAAGCCAACTTGTACAAATCACACTTCACAACACAATAACAAATCACAAATTCACAGCAACTGTTCATCACTCAACTGGTAAATGGTAATTCACTCAATTGTCAAATATATACAAACACAACAACTCACTCAACTGTATGGTTGTTGTATGGTTTAAAAGCCATCACAAATTTACAGTTGCAATTCAAGATCAAATTGGTTCATCCAAATATCCAACTTGCACACAACACAAATCACATATTCGCGATAACAACATTAATCTAATTGGTAATTACCAACAAAAAATTTATGCAAGAAACTTACTCTGTTATTGACTTGTTGCATCTTGTGTTTGACTCCTGCATGCCTATTCTAAGCCCTAAATTACCCAAAAAAAAAAAACACACACACACACACATAATCACTTATATTGAAAACCTTACTCTAAATCCAAGTGAAAGAGTGAAGATAGAATTAGAAACAATAAACAACAACTTACTCTGATTATCTGATGCAAGAAAGGTTAAAGGATGAAGAACAAAATGAGGAGTACTATGCTGCATTGCTGACTTGTTGCGTGACTCGCGATAGAAGGATGGAGGTACGGTGGACGATGGACCTAGTGTGGGTGTGGGTGTGGGGTGGTGCCGTGGTGGCGATTTCCACGTGCCTGCGTCGAATTCGAACAAGAAGAGAGAGAACTGGGAGTTTGGGAAGTGATGAAAAGTGGGGTGTGCTACAGCCTGTTTCGGAACCTAACAGACAACCTTTTTTTTTTTTAATTTTTTTTTTTTTTTGTTAAATATCCAACATCATGGATGAGTTATTGGGTCACTAAACCACAAATATATAGCTTGCTCATTTTGTTTGTAACCCAAACCAGCCTAAGTAGCCCGTTTTTACATGGCAAAAATAGGATCGGTAGACTCACGTGCATGGATCGTGCGATCCTACGCGTCTGTACGATCCTACAACGATCCTGGTATGAGTATGATTATAGCATGATCCTGATGTGATCGGAATCGTTTGTGCAAAGTTGGATCGTAGGATCGTACGATCCTACGAGTCAACTCGCGATTTTGACAACGTTGGTCAAGCCTGAACACCAACGACCTACAAGGTTATTACAACTCCTCGAAATTCCAGAATAGAAGTAGCTAGGAGTCGATCTCAATGGACTCTATGGTGGGTCTGTCCAGAACGAAAAGGAGAAACAACACCATCAGGGTGATTGTAGATCAGTTGACTAAGTCTGTCGACTTTCTTCCCATGGCTAACACTTGGACATCAATTAATAATTTATTATTTAATGTATTTTAGTTAAAAAGATGAGGGATATTTAAGTAATTATAATTTCAAAAAGTTAAAACTTTTTTAAAAAACTTTATCGAGCTTTTTGAAAAGTAGCTTTTCGGGTTCAAAAATTTTTTAGTAAAAGCTATTTATCAAACATTTAAGTTAGCAGTGTCAAAAAAAAAATCTAATCCAAAAAACTTAGAACAAAAAAGGGCCATAGCCTTGCGCTTAAATTGCAGAAACGTTGGCAGCATTATTCTCATAAATATAACATATTAACATGAACACGATTCCATTCAAAACAGATTGAGTGTATAAATTACCTTCTTCTAATCTTCATACATGTCAAATAAATAAATAAATAAAGGATACATACTTGCAAAATTGTTCAATTTATACATTAAACAATTAGGTGCCACGTAGATGTCAAGAATGATCAGCTGCATGCTGTGCTGTCTGTTTCCCCCCCTATATTCAAAAAGTTACTCCCAATTTTCTTTGTAATCACCGATTGCTTCTCATTTTGTTCTATCAAAGGTTTACATCATGCAACGCTTTCTTTGTCTTGAGGATTTTAACAAGGTTTTTAATTTGTTTGCTTTTGTTTTTCAAACTTAGTGGCTCATCAGTGAGGAAATATTGACTGCATGCTATAGCAACTAATAACTATGCACTAGTGCATGCACATATATGCATGTCCTGTTGATTTATATTTATCTAAATTTGAGATCGTTGCTATATATTTATAATATTTAAATTATTATTGTCTAATTATAATACAATTTTAAATTTGAGATCATTATATATATTTTTAAAGTTTGAATTATTATTATCTAATCATTCAAAAATAAAATTATTATAATCCAATTTTGCAAAATATACGATTAAGTTTGAACAAATATATAATTGTTATATATTAATATAAGGCTGACTCACCCTCAATTTGTGACGTGGGCTTCTTACCCTTCCTAACCAATATATATCATATTACAGGCACTTGGAGCATGTGTTCTAAATATTTATGGATGAACAATCATAATAATCAGAATAAACAATCTAATTTACGTAGCTAAACAACTTAATATATATTCCCTTCAAAAAAAAAAGACAACCTAATATATATATATATATATATATATATATATATATATATATATATATATATATAGGTGAACAATTATAATATTTGGAGCATATGCTCAGAGTACACCTAATAAATTGCACTTACCCTTTGGGGCCCCTCTATTTCATAATATGTAGCATTTTAATCAATTCTCTTGTATCACATTATCCATAGATCACTTCACTTATATAATAATATATATTTATTTTTATAATAATATGTTCAAGTTTTCTCGAGGGTAATTTGCATATACTCTCCTTCATGGTTATGATATTTATAAATTCAACCTTAATATTTTTATATTATTATTTATTTACTTTAGGTTTTTGAACTAATTACATTTAGCTACTTTTTAGTAAATTTAGCAACTTTTCTAGTGAATATGTGATTTGTAATGAAATTTGTTTGTTGAAATTATGATAATTTTAGCAAATAAATTTCATCACATATCACACATTCACTAGAAAATTTGCTAAATTTACTGGGAAAGTGGCTAAATCAAATTGAAAAGCTTGACTAAATATTATTTCAAAAACATCATAATTAAATTTATTAACGTCACAAATCTGAAGGAGGGTATATATATAAATTTTCATTTTCTAGACTGACTCATGTATATTTCTTTTGGGAGATTGTTATTGACATTTCTCTATAATAACATATCTTTTACCCTTCAAGATATAAATATATTTCAAATTATCTTGGAATATCTCATATATTTTAAAGGAATATTGATCGATAATACGCTGAACTTTAGAGGTATTGGACAATGTACTGAACATTTTTTGGACTCTAATACACTGAACTTTAACAGTATTGGACAATAATGTACCCAGATTAATTCCGGTAGTGGTTGACAAGGTGGCATCCTACTTTGAAATATCGTTTTTCTTTTTTTTTTCAGAAAAAATATATTAATTATCCTGTTTATGTGTATATTCTTAACATGACAAAAATTTTAACTTTTTGTACGTAATTTTCTCAGCCAGCCACGAGGACCGCCACCAAGTCAACCATCACTGGAATCGTTCCTGATGCATTATTGTCCAATAGCCTCAAAGTTCAGTGTATTAGTGTAAAAAAAAAGTTCAGTACATTATTTTGCAATGCCTCTAAAATTCAGTATAATATCGTCCAAAAATCCTTTTCAAAACGACTATTAAAAAGAAACGGAAAGAAGAATATGGGTGATTGATCAACGAAATCCCTAGCTATGGGCGAGAGAGAGAGAGAGAGAGAGAGAGAGAGAGAGAGAGAGAGAGAGAGAGAGAGAGAGGGGGGGGGTCATGCTAAGCAAAGAATTAATCAATTAATGTTGCTAATAAGTATTGAATGTGAGAGAGAGAGGGTCATGCTAAGCAAAGAATTAATCAATTAATGTTGGTAATAAGTATTGAATGACTAATATAATGGATACTGACAGTATAAAGACAGACATGAATCTCCATACAGATTTTCATTGATTTAGAAAGCACTTGCAAAGATAAAAGCATGCATGAAAGAGATTTTGCAGAACCTTACAAAAACATAATGATGATATCAATCACCGTACTTTTGACTAAGGTGTTACTAACCAAATACTAGAGGTTTATGCAATTCAAGCATCTAATAATGTTATAGGGGGCACTTTATCTCCAAAGAATTTCTCACAATTAAGCCAAAAAGAAAAGAAAAACTCTGGAGGTCATCATCTAAATATGTGATTATTTTTTATTGGATCATCCAATTTTACTGTTTTACCGAATTTTTTTTGCGGATTCTTTTCTTAAAATTTTGGACCTTTTATTTTAGGGTAATTAGGCCTTAACCCGTGCGATGCACGATGTATATTAAAATAGTTATTTTAAAAAATCAAAAACTCAATAGAAATTGTAAATATAATTTAGAAATATTATTTCAAAATAATTATAATTACTTATAGTTGCACCAAAATATAATCGTGTATTAATATTATTATTATTACTTTTATATTTCACTTCGTGTGTCTTAAAAAAAATATAATTTTCTATGTACTCACTTCGTGTATCTTATATTATTATTATTATTATTATTTTATTATTATTATTATTATTTTCAAAATAAAGTTACCGTCTAGATTATTTACTTGTTATTATGTATATTATTTATCCGAATTTTTATTTGTCAAATAAATAAATAAATTATGTGCATTTTGATTGGTCGATATACCTATAATCACTCTCCTTTCAATATTTGGGGGTGACCCACAACTTTGTCATTATATATTTGCCCTCTTTCTAATTTATATTCCCATTTGTATATAATTTAGTGATACTTTCTGGTTTTTAAATTTTAAAATAAAATTCGGATTGAAAATAAAAAAAATTGAAAATAGAAAAAAAATATAATTTTCTACGTTGTCATTGGCCAATTCCCCTATAGTCTACTCCTGTGACTCTATTTCGTGGGACCCACAATGATTTCTATTATAATATATAGATTACTTTTCTAAACCCGTGATTTTCAATGTTAATTTTTTGAACTTTCAAGTTTATATGCTGAATAAATAAGACATTAAAGTTTGTGGGCTAAAGAATCATGTTCGTGTCTCGTTCTTCTTTTTCTACCAATGTTTGATTTTTTTTCTTGATTGACGCCAAATTTCAAGAGTAAGGCTAAAACTGATATTGAAACCACAATACACATCTCTTATTCATGTTGGAGCTACTTAGACCCCTAAGTATCCTTGAGACTAGCCCAAAACATACTTTAGGTCCAAGGGTCAAATACAGATCAATTACAAAGGGGAATGATATGCGGTAAAATGACCATTACAAAACAAAAAATTACTCGGAGGTACTCTAACTTTTGGTGGAGTGTTTTTCAGGTATCCCAACATTTCAAAACTCATTTTGGGGTACCCTTACTTTTTGGGTTAGAAATTATTAGGTGCTTTTTCGATCATCAATTTGGTTAAGTGACCGAAATATACCCTTGTTATTCCATTTTTTAGGAATTACCCTTAAAGAAGAAGAATAAGGGTATTTCGGTCACTTAATAAAATTGAAGGCCGGAAAAGCACCAAATAATTACTAACCCAAAAAGTAAGGGTACCTCAAAATTAGTTTTGAAAAGTTGAGGTACCAAAAAATAGTTTTCCCAAATATTGGGGTACCTCCGGGTAATTTTTTTTATTACAAAGTGTATTATAGCTTCAATATCGATCTTAACTTTAGTACTGAAGTTTGGCGTCAATCAATATCGAATAAGATTTAACTATTACGTCATTTTTGTTACAATTAACTTGTTAGAGACCATAAAATACTTAATAAGTGATAGAAAAAAAAAAAGGAAAGAAGTGAGTAAGGTTAGAAATGATATTGAAGCTATAATACACTTTACAATGGTCATCTTACCTATCAATCCCGTTGTAATTAATCCATATTTGACCCTTAGACCTAAAGTACTTTTTGGGCTACTCCCAAATGGTACTTAGTGTTAGGATCCAAGAGCACTCAAGCAACAACAAACAATAGGAAATAATAGCAGAAAAGAAATCAGAAATTGGGTTTAACGTGGAAAAAACCCAAAGCGGGAAAAAACCACGGAATCGATGCATTAGTAATAGGAGGATTACAATTACACAGGTTGTGTTTCTCTCTATCTCACTTGATGATTTAGGGGGAAGATTTGACTCCTATATATATATATATATATATATATATATATATATATATATATATATATATATATATATATATATATATGTATGTATATATATATATATATATATATATATATATATATATATATATATATATATATATATATATATATATATATATATATATATATATATAAGTAGTACAAGAGAAACTAGATTATAATAATAAGGAAGCCTGCCGCAGAAAGGAAACATCCACAAAAAAGGAAATATGGGCCTTGGATGGCATGCTTTCCTTCTTTCCCTTTATTTCCGACTTGGTCTCTACACACAATAATCTCCCACTTGGAGACCAAGCCTTCTAGAATCCTCACTTTCAGCACGAGTTCCCCTAATGCATCGACAAACCTCTTTATCAGTCAAAGAGGACTACTGAGGCCATACAAAGCCTCAGTTTCCCAACATCCACTTGTTTGGTCAGCAAGTCGGCTGGATTCTTACTGCCTGCAATCTTCTCGAGCTTCACTTCACCACTTTCCACAAAGTTTCGAATGAAGTGATATCTCCTTCTAATATGCTTTGCCCTTGAGTATAATACTGGATTCTTCGTCAGCTGAATGGCTCTCTGGTTGTCACAATGAAGAACACCATCCTGCCTTTGGTCAAGAACCTCCAAGAAATCCTGCAACCATATCATTTCTTTACCTGCTTCAGACAAGGCAATGTACTGAGGTTCTGTAGTTAACATAACAATGCATTTCTACAATCTTGATATCCAACTGATTGTCGAGCCACCAAGAGTGAACCCATAGCCTATTGTACTCTTGCTCGTATCGAAATCCCCACTCAAATCAGCATCTACATAACCTTTCAGATCAAGGTTAGTTCCACCAAACATAAGACAGTAATGGGAGGTACCTTTCAAATACCTCAACAGCCATTTCACAAATTCCTAGTGCGATTTTCCCGGATTGGACATGAAGCGGGACACCGCTCCCACTGTAAAGGCAATATCCAGTCTCGTGCAGAACATGGCATACATCAAGCTCCCAACTGCTGAAGCATAAGGAACTTTGGCCATGTATTCTTTCTCCTTCTTGGTTCTGGTTTCTTGTTCCTTGGATAGTTTGAGATGGTTTTGTTGGGAATATCCCGACAATGTTCGATATACACGAAGATTAAACCCAAAGAAATATAGTAATTATATGTCTTGCTAGAGACCTCTATAATTAGTAATTAAATATGTTTAATTACAACTATATTATTTGGTCCTACTGGGTTACACAAGTCAGTGCCCTAGAACAATGTATGTAACCTAAATAATATTGTATTATGTTTAGAAATGTTAAGAATTGATTTCTGTGAGAAATCAGCCCAACACGGACCGTATTGGGTTCAACACAGACCGTGTTGACCCAACACGGTCTGTGTTGGGACACCACGGTTCGTGTTGTCCATGAGCCGAGTTAATGGACCTTTTAGTGTCCAACACAGACCGCGTTGTTTCAACACGGACCGTGTTGGGCCTGAGAAGCGCGCCGTTGCGTTAAGTCGGCCCTTTAGGGTTTTGAACATTTTCCCTAGGTTTTCTAAACACTATATAAAGGGGTCTCTGTGAGAGATTATCCAACACCAACTGCCTAAGATTCTTAGAGAGATACCAGGGTGATTTCCTGAGTTCTTCTCTCTTTTAGTTTGCAGTTCCTGTTTCGGGAAACATTCTCTGTTTCCTGAAACATTCACATATACCAAATACATACATCTTAGATTGAGATATGTCTTGATCAGGTCGATCTAGCAGTCGAGTTCCCGGAGTGTTGCGTGGACTTTCAGTAGAGGATTTCAGCATTGGAATCCCAAAGGTCAACCTCTTCATCAGCCGGATTAGCGATCAAGTATAATTACTAAAGCCTCTGCCATTGTTGTGATTAATTGTTTTATAATCGTTATGAATATTCCGCCAATTAATCTGTATCTGTTTAGGAAATAGATAACCTAAAACCTAACAGTGCTATTAGAGCCACCAATTGCATGCTAAAGTATTGTACTTGTATTCATAAGCAATTTGTCAATAGTTGGATTATATTATGAATATGCTAGAGTAGATTTATGCCTAAAATTTTGATTCTTTATGAAAGTTTTAATCTTTAATGTTCATGATAGTAAATCTGAAATTTTATTGTAAAATTTCATGCTTTGTTGTTATTTATTCCATATTGTCTTTAATAAATCGATTTTATGTTTGTTTAATCGTTTAATATAGCATGAACTTGATTTATTTTTTAATGTTGTAGAAACAATCTTGTTTAATATTGTTAAACAGTAGGAAATACATGAAATTGATCAAAATTCGCAAAATAGGGTTTTGTTGAATTATTTTCTGATTTAGTTTATTTACGGTAAATATGAAAAATTGAAATAAAATATCAAACGATTTCGAAAATTTCCTAAATTTTTACTGGAGATGTCTGAAAGTGTTCTAGACTTTCCATAATGTTTGAAGATTTTTCCCAATTAAAATGGATTTTTAATTGAGTTTTCAGATCTGAAATGAATTAAAATTCGTTTAATTCTATGAATTTTATAAATTTGTAGAAATTTGTAAGACTTCTGAAAATTTTACAGTAGATTACTAGGTAACCATACTTTTAGGGAAAAAAATTTCTGTTAATTTATCCGGTCAAATTTTATTTTTTAATTTAGATTTTCAGATCTAAGAGAAATAAATTTGTTTCTTCTCTGAATTTTGTATATTTATAGAAATATGCAAATTTTCTGAAAATTTTACAGTAGCTTATTGGGTAACCATTCTGTTTTGGATAAAAGTTTTGTGAATTTGCAAAATTGTTTACTAATTTTCCTTTATTTTTCAGATTAACAGAAAAGTATAATTGTTTACTTTTCTGAATTTTATTCTAATTTTTGAAATTTGATAAAAATCTAAAATTTTTACAGTAGCATATTGGATGAACCTACTGTATGGGAAACTTATAAAATTTGTTTTTTTAAACTTTTCGGATTGTTATTATTTATTTTTCTCTTGAACGGAGAATTAAAAGGTTTAATTCCCTAAAATTTTACAATCTTTTGAAAATTGTTAAAATTCTGGAAAATTTTCATATTGGGTTATTAGATAACACTATGATATGAAACTCTTAAATTCAATAAGTGATGATAATTTTATTTAAAATTTTCATTCACGAAATTCACCAGTACTGGGAAGCAACACGGATCGTGTTGATCTAATACGGACCGTGTTGCCAGCAGTTTTGGTGAATTCATGTGTTTTAGGGTTTGTAATTAATTTTATAAGTTAATTATTAAATTCTATTACTACTAAATCAGTTGATGGGCTTAAAATCTATTTATTTTGTAAAGTTTAGGAAACTTACAATATCTTTAAAAGATATAGTATCGTTTAGGTTTCTTGATTTTAGGAAAATAAAGTATTTTGTGTGTATAGGTATAAAATCCTTAATCTGTTTAGGTAACTAAGATAAAATTTTGAATTTTGTTTATTCTGTCAATCATGCAAACTTCTAGGAAATCTTATTTAGTATTTATTTCCTTATGTGTTATATTGCAATTATATATTCCTTTTATAATTTGTTATTTAAAGTATGTGTTATATTTGATATAATTATTGCAATATTACTTGTTTGCATGTGCTCCTAGTATGGCCATAGATAGTAAGTTTTACTAGTATGTGTACCGGGTTGGGTGAAATACGGTCTGCGTACCGTCCTTGAATTAATTTTAAATTTAAATTTCAGTTATTTTTATTTTTTAATTCATATAAGGCCTCAATTGTGAGGTCCACTTTGTAAGTTTGTTGTAATTGGAGACATCAAGTTGAGTGGGAGCCCAACAGCAATGGAGGTGGAGATTCGAGTGGGAGTCATCCAAGGAAGTTGCAAAACCCAAGAAGAATTTCTTGAAAACTATCAAGGCTTAGTTAAAAATTAGTTTGATTAAGTCTAGGTGGCCATACTAGGATTTTATTTATGCTTTAAATTCGTTATTGCATGTTTTATTATGCCTTTTATGCTTTTCGAAAGAGTTCACCAAGAATCGCATGCTTAGGATAATAAAATCTACTCTCAAAATTGAATTATTGCTCAACTTATCGAAACACCACTTAGATGGATAAATAAAGAGAGCCAAAGCGAATTATTTTTCCATCATTAATAAGTAGGGTGGGAGTTAGGTCAATTCAAATTGGCTATCAAAATAGTTTTGGGCCAAGAGCAGAGGAAAAGAAATATTGTATTCGATATAAATTTCTTGCCAAGAGTCGAATGATGGATCATAAGATGATCCACCAAAGATAAAATGAGATCGAGTTTTGTTGGGCCAAAGTCCACTTGAGCCCATGAGTCTTGTGAGTCTTGGTTAAAATTAAAACACTAAGTGAGAGTTAATAAATTGTTTTGATTTCAAGTTAAAAATAGTTTAATTTCTTTTGATGAATAATAACTAAAATGAACCAATTTTGTCTCATAGAATTATTTATGGCTTTTTCACTCAAACATCCACCACTAATAAAATATTGTTTTCTGCTTGAGAAAGAGAAAAACAATCAACACAAATTCTTTAATTGGCATCGCCATCACAAGATTGTCTTTGAGTCGAATAAAAGGAACATGTCTTTGGTATAACATTGAGCTAGACATCAATATTAAGAGGTCAATCAAACCAAATGAATACATGTAATGTCATAGTATTCATACAACTTTAACTTCAAAATGTTTGAAAGTTAGAGGAAGGGTTTCAATATTACCAACTCAAAACCAAGTTCATCGAACTAGTTAGAGTTGATAAATATGAAACCTATAACCTGATAGTCTCGGTTAAGCTAGATAAAGGTCAATTGATGGCGTTCATGTTCTGAAATAATTTGACTATTTTAAAACATGAGAAACCTCAGATCCCCTTTAGCCAAAAGATTGGCGACCAAAGATAGTCTTTTAGTGAAAGGGAAAATAAGATTTAAGAAATCTATCAAAGACAAGAAGTCAAAGGAAAGGTAAGGACAAACAGTTGTACATACCCAACCAATGACAGCAACCGGGTTAACAACCAGATCATGTATGACACTGGGAGCGTGAATAACTATAAGGAAGACTTGAGATATGATTTCAATTCTAGGCAAATGCGTATATGATACACACTACCCTTATTAAACCCACTTTGAGTATAAGATACCGACTGTGAAACTCACATTTATGCAAATATGCAGGATCTACAGCAAAGTAGATGTGTTTTGAAGGATGAGAGTCAACCTATAAATAGGAACATGCAATTAGTTGTAGTTCCTTATGAAGAATTGGTTGTTTATCCATTTCCTCAAGACTTATAAGAGAAATTTATAGTTGATTCTATGTTCTCATTATAAGTATTTCTTAATCTTAATTAGAGGGAGAGAGAGAGAGAGAGAGAGAGAGAGAGAGAGAGAGAGAAAGGATGTCAGATAAACACACCCAACACATCGAAACCAAAAGGTTTAAAAGGAATAACTCATGTTCAAACATAAAACTTGTAACTATCTATTAAGTCATGCAAATCAGAGCGTATTCAGAAGCGTCACAGTGATAGACTTTTGAATGATAAGACTTTGAAACATGTGATGTCTGCAAAGCATGACTGTACCTTTTACAAGAAAGGGTGAACGTGCCAACAAACACTCATGCATATGGATGTATGTAGTCCAATTGAGCACAAATACAAGGGATAAATTACTTCAAATCTTCAAAGATGAATAAAATAACACATGGTGATTCATGTCTATGAGATTCATATGAAGCTGGAATGTTAAAATAGTTTAAAGATTTCTAAAATGAAGTAGTCTTGGCGAAACAATAAGAGCACCTAGATAAGATCAAAAGGATGCTAATGGTTGAGCCAAGAGTTTGAACAAATGACTCAATTGAAACATAATTCTGGCACTATAAGCTTAAGTCATATTAATCAGAAATGCATTCAGAAACTGCATAGTGCAAAATTTTGAAAAACCTAAACTTTGAAAAGTTCAATGTTTTGTAAAGCATGCCTGATGGGTAACATGACTAAAATCACCTCTTATTGAAATTGGTGAACAAGCTAATGACTTATTAGGATGCAAACATATTGATGTATGTGGGCCTATGAGCACTAGTGCTAGAAGAAGGTTTACTGTACTATTTCATCACTTCAGTGACGATTTTTAGTAGATATGGGTATATTTACTTAATACGCCACAAGTCCAAATCCTTCGAAATGTTCAAAGAGTTTCAAAGTGAAGTACAAAACCAACTTGGCAAGAAAATCAAAACCCTTCAACAAGGTTGACGAGGTGAGTATTTGAGCCATGATTTCACTGACCATTCCAGAGAATGTGGAATTGTTTCATAACTCTCTCCTCTAGGAATACGACATCTCAATGACGTATCTAAAAGAGAAATCACACCTTATTAGATATGGTGCGATCAATGATGGTTGAGTCAACATTATCGAATACCTTTTGGGGATACACACAATTAACCATAGCTCTAATCACTGAATAAAGATTATCTGAAGCACTAGAGAAGACACCATATATGATATGGAGAAGAGAGGTTCTTGAACCGTTTTGTGAAAGAAAATAGTATCACTTCTACAAACTATTGTAGAGGAAAAATGTTTGTGTGTCAAAATGCTTTCTTCTTAGAGAATATATTATTCTCTAAAAGAAAGAGTGGGAGAGTTTTGAACTTACCGAAGTTCGAGAGACACAAAACACTATAATCATCACCTGAAACTCCGCTACTCAATCCTAGTTTAAATTTTCCTATTGGTCGGGAAATTAAGAACAAGGTTGAGGCAGTTGAAGTTCCTCAAAACGTTGAGGAGGAGGTGTCATGAACATTGCTCGAAGCAAGGTCAAGTAAACAACTCCATCAACCACAGAGATATCAATCTTCTATGGATGAGCGTGATATGTTACTTTTAGAAAGTAATGACTCTACGTACAACAAAGAAGCTTTAGCATGTCAAGATTCCATAAGGTCTAAGATGGACTCCATGTATACAACCAAGTTTAGAACTCGGTTGATTTGTCTGAAGGTGTGAGCCATCAGGCATAGGAGGGTTTTAAGGCAAAACATGGGTTCATTAAGATAGACGTCAAGACTGACTTCAAAATTAGATTTTGAAGAAAGGTGTGTACTTGGCACAACTGAGTGGTCTTTTGTTGGAATACTTGTAAACTTCAAGAGACCATCTGTGATCTTAAGGAAGCTTCTAGGAGTTGGAATCATTGACCTTCTTGACCAGGATATCAAAAAGGTTTGACATACTGGGAAGTGCCAAAGATAATATTGTGTTTACAAGAAGCTCAGTGGGAGCAATGCATTTTCTGATATTGTATGTGATTGACATACTGCCTACAGAGAAGAATATTCCAATGTTGCTTCTACTGAGGTTGATTTGGAAATAATTTTCAAAGTGAAGGATTGGTGGGGCTAAGAATTTTCTTCGAGACTAGATCTATAATGATAGATTAAAGATTTTGATTGTTTAAATCAAATTTAACTAGGTGTTGAATAGTTCAACTCACTTCAATAATGGATTAATTTCCAAAAATCATGGCATATCCTTTCGGAATTTGATTGTCTCAAAACAATAAAAAGTTCTAAGAAGGATGAGACATATAACTCATGCTTCAGGCGTGAGATTAATGTATGCCATGAGATGTTCAAAGTCCCACATAACATATACATTATATATGTATAAGCAAAACTAAGGATGTGTCCTAAGTCTAAAGTAGTTGATAAAATCTAAGTCTGAAGAGTCGCATTGATGCTACACTCATGCAGAGAAATGTGATTATCTGAAAGGTCAGAGAAAATTATACGATCTGTTTTGTGTGGTATTGAGGTGAACTGGAAGAAGTTCCTAACATGACATGCGGTTATTTCTACAAATAAGACAAGTATGGCACGACGTTAGAAGTTGGCAGAAACTGTTAGGATTGCGAAGTTTTGATTTTAGAACTAGGTGATGTTTCTAGCCTTGCGAGAGAAATGAAGTCTTGTTGATAGGAGCCATCACTCAAGCAAAGGAACTGAAGCTCACTATGAATCCAAACATGTGTTCCAGAAATATCTTCCTGTATGAAAGGTCATTAGTGAGATGGTATATGTACGAGGTTCATTGCAAGTATTATGTACTAAACCCTTGTTGTAGTTATAGCATGATAGTCATGCATGGGCAATAGGTATTAAACACATTCTGGAATATTAACAAGTCAAATTTACATGAATTGTTAATGAATTATGACCTTGTTGATTCATCATTAAGAATAAGATTCCAAAATTTGTGGTTTAGAATTATGTAAATGTCCAAAAAGGTTAGCGCATTCAAAATGGGAAATTGGATGAGGTCCGATTTCTGAAACCCCATTAGTGAACTTGATAACGCTAGTCTTGGTCGACAGTCGACCTGGTTCCTAATTGTATTATCACGTAGGAACAGTGATAATATCAACACAATTAGCATGTAGGATTGAGGTGATGATCAAGTTTCGTGATCATAGTGATGTGATGACATCATAAATCAATCACATGGGTATTGTTGAGAACAACTATCGAACTGACCCGCAGTGGGAGCTCTTTAAGTTGGAAATTGTCATAGGAGCTCTCACCACTCAAAATTCTTGAACCCTGAGTTTAGTACACAGACTGCATGATCTGTTGTGACTTTGGAGCGCGTCAAACGCCTTTCGTAACAGTAGGCTATAAAGGTGGTGTCTGGGTTATAGTTGGATCATGTGAGAATGTGTGTCTGAACAAGATGGCATTGTCCTCCCTATTAGGGACACTTGTCTTACTGGCCACTCGGTGAGATTGGACTGAAAATGCTTGGCCGAGCTCAGTTGAATCAACAGTTGATCATCTGCTTTTCAACATCGAAACTCAGAGATCGAGGAACGTTTCAGACCTTACATAAGGATGACATCAGCTTACTTTATCCGAACCTGAGACAGTAAGTGACAAGGGAATTCAAGGTATCGAACACTTGTTGGAGAAGTGGGAGATTGTTGAGAATGTCCCGACAATGTTCGATATACATGAAGATTAAACCAAAAGAAATATAATAATTATATGTCTTGCTAAAGACCTCTATAGTTAGTAATTAAATATGTTTAATTAAAACTATATTATTTGGTCCTACTGGGTCACACAAGTCAATGCCCTAGAACAATGTATGTAACCTAAATAATATTGTATTATGTTTAGAAATGTTGGGAACTGATTTCTGTGAGAAATCAGCCCAACACAGACCGTGTTGACCCAACACGGTTCGTGGTGTCCATGGGCCGAGTTAATGGACCTTCTGGAGTCCAACATGGACCGTGTTGGGCCTGAGAAGCGCGCCGTTGCGTTAAGTCGGCCCTTTAGGGATTTGAACTTTTTCCCTAGGTTTTCTAAACACTATATAAAGGGGGTCTCTGTGAGAGATTATCCAACACCAATTGCCTAAGACTCTTAGAGAGATACCAGGGTGATTTCCTGAGTTCCTCTCTCTTTTAGTTTGCAATTCCTGTTACGGGAAACATTCACATATACCAAATACATACATCTTAGATTTAGATATGTCTCGATTAGGTCGATCTAGCAGTCGAGTTCCCGGAGTGCTGCGTAGATTTTCAGTAGAGGATTTCAGCATTGTAATCTCAAAGGTCAACTTCTTCATCAACCGGATTACACAAAATTCGAAAACCGCAAAAAACGATTATAACCATATAACATAGTTAATCGCTTTTGCGGTTTCGGGTTTTGTAAACCTAAACCGAAACCACATTATGCCTACCCCTAATGTATAGCATCATTCCTTTTGCTCGAAAATGTCGTTAACCAATTATGTCCACCCCTAGTGTATATTGATTTTATAACTAGTTAAGCTTGATTGATATAGTTTGTAATATGGAAGACGGAGAATGGCGACAATAGAGAATCTCGCAGTACTCATTTGTGACCACCTCATTGAAGTTTAAGATTTGGAAAGTGGAACTGTGAATTGTGAAAGCTTAAATTAGGCTTGGACCGAAATCATTATTGGAACCACAAACAACCATTGACAATGGTGGTAGTGAGGCAGGGAAGAAGAGGATGAGTTAGAGAGAGGATGGGAGAAATGAGTGGTAGATAGAGAGAGATTAAGAAGAAAATTATGGGTATTTTCGTCTTATAATACGCTTCATTGAATTCTGAAAAAAAAAATGTTTGGAAAGTCACCTCACAACTGATTTCTAGAAATATACTGAGCCCCAAAGTATAATAAAATAGCGCTGTGATCATTCAACAACTTTTAGAAACATATATCACCTTTGAGCAATTTTTCGATTCTTAACCACTACCATTTCCTATTTTGTTGAAGTTTAATTGAATTAGTTATTGAGCATGATGTATTCTCATTCAAGTTGTTCACGAAGTGCTAATGTTTATTGAATGATTGCTTAACATATGAAGTGATAATAATAAATCATTATAAATTTCTATATCATACATTAAGCATGGTGTATGACGATGTTATTAGCTCTTGCTTGCACTATGTGTTACTAAAAATAATTTTCAAAAAGAAACATACGTTAGTGCCATAAATTAATGTGTTTTTATTGGTCCAACACAAATTATTACAATAAAATGGATTAATTGTATTGAAAGAAAGAGTTATTTGAAAAGTCTAATAAAATGAATATGACACTCAATACTCATCGCAATATTGAGGAATGGTTACCCAGAGTTCCTAAAAGCTTGCTCTAATGATGGAGGTTGTGTCTTGTCGTGGCTTAGGAGAAACAAACATGTATATCATTGAATCTCAAATGGCACACAACATATGAGAATAATATGAGTTATTATTGACACGCTTCAAAAAAGAAGTTTATCATGCTAGCTAGGTTGGCCAAAGATGGTTTTATTGTTACAAACACTCACTGTTAGGAGGTAATTGTGCATTGTGATTTGAGTTGTATCATTATGTGAAATAAATTAGGCAGAATTCTTGAGGAAACAGATGTCTTATTCTTATATCTTACCTTTCAAACAAAAATAATAATAATTCTCGAGAATATAATATAATATAAACTATTATCTTCTATGTGTGCGAAAGAACTCCAAAGAAATGAAAAAGAACTCTGAAAAACAAATAAAAGTAGGGAAATTGGATTCTAATAATATGAACTTTTGGTCATATAAGATTTAATAATACGAACTTTCGATTTGATTCTTATAAATATGAACTTTGACCCCCTATTGCCCCAGTAACACGCCACCGAGTTAAGATTAACTTAACTCGGTGGCGGTCCTAGCTGGCGGCGGAGGGATGAATTTAGTCAACTTTGACTGGCCCAATTAGTATTATTTGGTCCACATCAGCCCCCCTTTCTCTCTCTCTCTCTCTCTCTCTCTCTTCCTCCCTCTTTCTCTCTCCTCTTCGTTGCAGATCTTCTTCTTCCTCCCTCTCTTCTCTGCAACTTCCCCTTCTTCTTCCTTCTCTCTCCTCCCACTCCCCTCAACCACACCCTCCTCCCCAAAGCATTCGCTCAAAACTCTGCCTCTCTCAACCATCGTCGTCTCTCCGTACCCAGCAACCATTGTAGACTTTCACCAGTCATCTACGAGCGAGTAGTGACAAAACGACGCCCAACACCACTATCGACCACCATCCCCGCCCCCCTTAAAACTATAGTCCCAATCCTAGCCCCCATTAAAACTGAGGCCCTGAAACCTGCTATTCCTACTGCATTTTGGCATCCACCACCATTGTTATGTGACCACTACTACTGCAGTGCCGCCAAAAGGGTGTCATCTTCCTCAACACCGTCGCACAACCTCCCAATTTCCCCCGGCGACCTCACCCTGCACAACCTAGAATTGTTCAGTTCTTTGATTTAGGAGGGAGAATTTAGACTCCATGAAATGGGGAGCTGGGAAATCATTGAATTTGGTATGTAATTTGAAGTTTATGCTTACAAGACAAAGCTCGATTCAAGTGATAAGCATAATTGATTGGGTGAATTGAGGAATCAAAAGGTGCAGGAATAAATCAAGATGTTCGAGGGAATGTTCAGAAAGAAACCCAGCAAAGAGGAAGCCATGAAAGACCTTCGTGGTAACCTAACCATGTTCGGCGTCTTCGTCGCCTGTGTTAGGCTCGCTCCTTACGTTCTTAACTACTTCCAGAAAGAAGAGCTTCAATTGGATCTTTAATTTCCGGTACTTTAAATTTCCTATGTTTCTTCTTTCTTCAAAGCATGTAAATTTCCAGACTTTGCAGGATTATACTTTGTATTACTTCTGTTCTGTTTGATCTTCAAAGTTTCCCTCTTTAATTTAATTACTTGTTGAAAATGAGGAGATGGTTGCAATGTTGTCATAGAAATAGCGAGTGTCAGACGATGGTTGAGAGAGAGGAAGTTTTGAGCGACTGCTTTGGGGAGGAGGGGGATGGTTGAGGGGAGTGGGAGGAGAGAGAAGGAAGAAGAAGGGGAAGTTACAGAGAAGAGAGGGAGGAAGAAGAAGATCTGCAACGAAGAGGAGAGAGAAAAAGGGAGGAAGAGAGAGAGAGAGAGAGAGAGAGAGAGAGAGAGAAAGGGGGGCTGATGTGGACCAAATAATGCTGATTGGGCAAGTCAAAGTTCACTAAATTCATCCCTCCGCCGCCAGCTAGGACCGCCACCGAGTTAAGTTAATCTTAACTCTGTGGCGTGTTACTGGGGGCAACAGGGGTTCAAAGTTCATATTATTAGGAATCAAATCGAAAGTTTGTATTATTAAGTCTTATATGGCCAAAAGTTCGTATTATTAGAATCCAATTTCCCATAAAAGTATTATTGGTATGTTTGAGAAAATCAAATTAGAACTCTTAGAATTAACATATAATTGCTAGAAATGAACAAGTAAAATTATATTAATTTCATTTAAAAACAATAGGAATTTATATTCGAATTATTTATATAATCATTTATGTTGGGCAGATCTAAGGCGGGATTCTACTTCAACCAAGACACATGGTGATGCATAATTGATGGCCTTATGCATCAAGGTCAACCATGGAGACATCTAATACTCACCTAGAAGGTAGAAGAGTTCAAGTCTCTCTTTTATCTCTCTACTTGGAAGGGATCAACTCATGCGGACGTAAACTTTTGCTCCTTAATTCAAGGACCGTGAAGCTATCATAGAAGTCATTCTAGAAGGGATTATTCTACATTCCAAGAGCTTTCATATGGTTCAAGAATCTTTGAATTTGGATGAGAATCCAAGGAGTTATTCATATTTGTAATATAGTTTAGTATATTGTTTTCTTTATGATGTAAGCATTAGGATGAATGATGTAAGCCCTTAAGGGGTCTTTTCTTGAAGCTAGGTGGCGCCTAAGGGGTGGGTTGTAGCTATAAATACCCCCTCCTAGGTGCTTGTAATTCATTCAATTCATTCAAGTCATTCACATTGAATTTTTCAAACACATGTTGTGTTCTTTCTAGCATTTGTGCTAGGTGTTTTCGTTTCTCTTTGTGGGATTCGAAATATCCCCTTCTTCTAGCTAAGGTTGGCATCCTTAGTGGTGAAAGGAAGGAATTGGAGTATTCTTGGAGGTGGTGAGTCTGTATCCTTCAAAGAGTCTTCAAAAGCCATCTACTATCCATCGATCGTTCGTCCATTTTATCATTCATTTCGTGTTCTTCATCAACTATTCAACAAGAATTCATCAAGCATTCATCAAGAAACGTGTGATCTTCATTCTACACGTCCAAGCACTTGTTCGTCATCAACGTTCATCATTTGACATTCGTCCATCCATTGTTCGTTCGTTCATCATTCATTTTGTTCATTGTTTCCATCTATTTGGTAATCTTCTTTCATAATTCTTTCCATCCTTTTTCATCCATTTCTATGCCATTTTGGTTCTTTGGAACTTTGAGAAGGGAGATTCTTATCTTCGCTTTTAAAGATCCTTAGATTTTGTGTAATGAGATTGTTCCTTGGTCTCATTATGCATCAAATTTGGTATCAGAGCTAAGGAGTTTGAATCTCTTAGTTCTTGAAACAATCTTTTACAATCTTTTCTCTCCCACACGTTTCCCATCATACGTTTCCCATCACAAAATTTCATTCATCTCTACATCACACGTCCCCCTTGATAGTTCTTCCAAGAACTCATCAAGAACCCATCAAGAACTCATAAAGAACCCCAAGCTCCACAAAGAACCCAAAAACCAAACACAAACCTACCCAAATCCGTCCCATACCCACGTCCCATCCGTGCTAACCTTCCTTCCATGAGTTTCTTGTGATCTTTGTGAATCAAGATAGGTTCTTATGGCGAGTGCAAGCTCTCCTACATAGTCCTCTCCATCGTCCCAATTAGATGTTGAGAAGATGAAACAAAGAATCAAGTATCTCAACAAACAAGTAGCATACTACATGCGCCTTCAAGAAAGGGAGAATCTTGAGGAAGTTTCATGTAAATCATCAAGTGGAGAAGGAGAAGAGGACGTTCAAAAGAGACATGGACGTCCAAAGGAGGAAAGGTTCGGCTTCAAAGTGGAGATCCCCGAATTTGTTGGTGATCTTGATCCTAAGTTTATTTGGATTGGATACAAACCGTGGAAAGGGTCTTTGATCTCAAAGATGTGGAAGATGATAAGAAGGTCAAGTATGTTGCCCTAAAGCTACGAAAGCATGCAAGCATTTGGTGGACAAACTTGCAAAAGAAGCAAGCAAAGGGGAAAGATAAGGTGCGTCGTGGGATAAGATGAAAAGAAAGCTCCAAGAAAAGTTCCTACCATCTAGCTACCTACGTGACAACTACTACAAATTGCAAAGATTGGTTCAAGGAGGAAGAAGCGTGGAGGAGTACACAAAGGAATTTGAGCATCTACTTTGGAGGTGTGATCTAAAGGAGGACGAGCCACAAACTTTGCACGTTATCTTTTGGTCTTAATGATGGGATTAGGCACGTTGTGGAATTACAACCATACAAAACTTTGGATGAATTGAGCTCCTTGTCCCTTAAAGTTGAAAAACAAAGGAGAAATAAGGGAAAGAAGTCAAGCCAATACCAAACTCCACAAAAACGCCCACCCTACGTCCCATCCAAACCCTCCACCATCCACGAAACACATTCCCACAAAAACTCCACAAAATCAGCCCCCATCCATCCCTAAACCTCACGACCAAGTGACCAAACCCATAGCATCAAGAAGGTGTTTTCGATGCCAAGGGTTGGGACATTATGCTTCGGAGTGTCCAAACAAGCGAGTAGTGTCTTTGGTGGAATACCAAAGTGCTTTATATGTAGAGCGGAGTATGAGGAAGAAGAGGAAGTTGGGGTTGGTGCCAAAGAAGAGGAAGATGTAGTAGAAGAATATGTGGAAGGGCCAGATGAAGGAGAACTACTTGTGGTAGAAAGGGCCTTGAATATCACAAATGTGCTTAAGGATCAACTACAAAGAGAAGCAATATTTCGCTCTTGTTGTACCATCCAAGGGAGAGTATGCTCCTTGATCATAGATGGAGGAAGTTGCACCAATGCCGCCTCTACAACAATGGTCAAGAAGTTGCAAATGGAGATTAGCCCACATCCCACACCCTACACAATACAATGGCTAAGCCTTGGGCGAGGCATCCGTGTAGATCAACGAGTTTTGGTGAGTCTTTCAATTGGAAAGAATTATCAAGATTCATTATGGTGTGATATAGTTCCCATGGATACTTGTCATGTTTTGTTGGGAAGGCCATGGTTATATGATAGACATGTCATACATGATGGGAGGGCCAACACTTACACTCTCACCATCAACCAAAAGAGGATCACTTTGGAACCTCTTGATCCACCATCTCGGCAAAAGGAGGAGAAACGTCATATTGTGTCAATCATGAAGGTGGAGAATCAAGGGCATGAAGAGTATAAGGATCCTATTCTTACACATTTGGAGAAGAAAGAAACGGATCCAAGTATCCACCACCTTTGAATCTTCCTATGAAGCATATCTTCCATGAGCATCCAAGGGCTATCTACTTGGATCACTTGGTTGAAAGGCCAAGAATTCGAAAGAAGGAAATAGCCCAAGTCATCAAGGTACATTGTTTCATACTAAATGACAAGGGTAAAGTGGTAAGACTAAGTGAGAAGCAACGTGAACAGACCACGTTCACGGTGGAGAAATACAAGTTCAAGTCTTATGGTGATCGAGGAAGAAACTTTAAGAAGTTCATCAAAGGGATATACGATTACTTCAAAGCTTTCAAGAAGAAAGTCGTGAAGAAGGCAAGCGAGTTGATCTTCCAAAGTTTGAGGACAAACTTTTTCAACCGGGGGTGTATGATGCATAATTGATGGCCTTATGCATCAAGGTCAACCATGGAGACATCTAATACTCACCTAGAAGGTAGAAGAGTTCAAGTCTCTCTTTTATCTCTCTACTTGGAAGGGATCAACTCATGCGGACGTAAACTTTTGCTCCTTAATTCAAGGACCGTGAAGCTATCATAGAAGTCATTCTAGAAGGGATTATTCTACATTCCAAGAGCTTTCATATGGTTCAAGAATCTTTGAATTTGGATGAGAATCCAAGGAGTTATTCATATTTGTAATATAGTTTAGTATATTGTTTTCTTTATGATGTAAGCATTAGGATGAATGATGTAAGCCCTTAAGGGGTCTTTTCTTGAAGCTAGGTGGCGCCTAAGGGGTGGGTTGTAGCTATAAATACCCCCTCCTAGGTGCTTGTAATTCATTCAATTCATTCAAGTCATTCACATTGAATTTTTCAAACACATGTTGTGTTCTTTCTAGCATTTGTGCTAGGTGTTTTCGTTTCTCTTTGTGGGATTCGAAATATCCCCTTCTTCTAGCTAAGGTTGGCATCCTTAGTGGTGAAAGGAAGGAATTGGAGTATTCTTGGAGGTGGTTAGTCCGTATCCTTCAAAGAGTCTTCAAAAGCCATCTACTATCCATCGATCGTTCGTCCATTTTATCATTCATTTCGTGTTCTTCATCAACTATTCAACAAGAATTCATCAAGCATTCATCAAGAAACGTGTGATCTTCATTCTACACGTCCAAGCACTTGTTCGTCATCAACGTTCATCATTTGACATTCGTCCATCCATTGTTCGTTCGTTCATCATTCATTTTGTTCATTGTTTCCATCTATTTGGTAATCTTCTTTCATAATTCTTTCCATCCTTTTTCATCCATTTCTATGCCATTTTGGTTCTTTGGAACTTTGAGAAGGGAGATTCTTATCTTCGCTTTTAAAGATCCTTAGATTTTGTGTAATGAGATTGTTCCTTGGTCTCATTATGCATCACATGGCACAGAAGTTAAGTGAGGTTCCATCTTAAAACCAATTGGTGTTAAGAGGAGTAGCTCACTTGACTTAGATACCATGTGCTTTCCTTTTGCTTTTCCGATGTGGGACATCTTACTCATGGGTGAATCCCAACAATCTCTCCCTTCACACATGAGTCTCTCCCCCTTGATCGGAAGCCTCTTTTGGCCAAGATTTCAAGTCACCATCAGGAGCCGATCATAGTCGTACTTTACTCTACAAAGTTGCACCCTACTCTACCTGAGTCTCATGCCACCACTCTGGCTCAAGAGTCCTAGCGACACCATACTCCATAGAGCCGCACCCTACTCCACCTGAGTCTCACTTTGCGCATTCAGAACACCCAACCGCGCACGTGCCATGGTCCCTACTCCTGTCCATGGTGATTTTTACGGGACAATCTGATCCGGGATTGACTAGGGAAGCAAGATTAAACACCCAAGGATCACAATTACTCTAGGGTTCAAGAAAAACCCAAATTAGAACTCATAAAACTACCACTAATTTTTAGGGTTTTTGAGATAGAGATAAGAAGAATAATTAAAAGAAGGATATGAGTAATGTAAAGAGTAATTAACTCACCCAATAGCCTAAGAATCACAAGAGGTTGCAAAGAAATTCTTCACAAGTATCCACACTTGTTCTTCCATGAATTTCCATCAAAGAGAGGTTGAAAGATACATATCAAACTCATAAGTGAAGAGAAATTGATTAAGTACGCCCACAAAGGATTAAGCTTAATTACAAAGAAATTAGGGTTCCAAAAACCCTCTCAATAATTCATAAACATATGTCTTTAGTCTTCCAAACGTTCTCTAAAAATAAGGGGGATGGGGGGTTTTAAAAGGGGGAAGAGGGAAATGGGGAAATCATGTGTTCTGCAGAAAAAGATGGCTGAGACGCTGGCAGCGCCTCAGAGGCGCCACCAGTGCCTCAACCAGAGAGAATGGGCGGAAAAGCTGGGCTAGGCGCTCCCAGCGCCTATCGGCTTCTATTGACTTCCAATGCACATAACTTCTTCATTTTAACTCAGATTTGGGCTTATAATATATCGATGGAAAGCGCTTGGTGTGTTTTATAAGCTCACAAAATTTGGTGATCATCAAATTTGTATTGAAAGAGTTTTGATTAAAAGAGTGAAGACATGTCTTTTCTTGTTACCCAATTTTGCCCAAAAATTGATATTCTTCTGCTTGCTTCTCTTGGTTTGGCCTTGTTCCCTCATGATTTCTTCTTAGCCTCCTTGGGGTTTCTTTTCGGGCTTGACTTAACCCTCCATGGTTGCATCCCGACCCTTGTGTATGACCAAAACACCCCTAAGCTTCCTAGATGGTCAATTTGGGGCTTCAAAAGCGATGTAAGCTTGACTTGAAGGAAAATAACTTGGATCCACTTTCGTTATTTTTTTCCGATGCTAAGGACTTTTGGGAAATATGGATCACCACCTTCCTACACCTTGCGCCCAGCCGAACGAACCATCGACTCTGATACCACTTGTTGGGAAGATCCAAGGCGGGAACACACTTCAACCAAGGCATATGGTACGCAAGTTAAGTGAGGTTCCATCTTAAAACCAATTGGTATTAAGAGGAGTAGCCCAGTTGACTTATATACCATGTGCTTTCCCTTTGCTTTTCCAATGTGAGACATCTGACTCATGGGTGAATCCCAACAATTTATTTAAATAGTTTATATCATAACTTATTTATTAATTACTAGACTAGAAAAATCCATATGTTTAAGTAGTTTTTACGAGTATTTGTACATATTCATGTAGTTCGTTAATATTTGATTAAAATTGTCTCAGATGAGATTCTTGTTTTCTAGAGCCTATTTGGAAGGGGAGTTAAAAACAACGGTATGAGTTCATAAGAGTAAAGGAGGGTGATGACATGTGAGTGTTTCTAAGAGTAAAATATTTACCCCTATTTGGGAAATCTATTAGCGGAGTTCATAAGAGTAAATTTTTAATTGACGTACTTGCCCTTTCATATTTTATATAATACAAATTACACTCATATATTAGCTTTATACCCATTCTCTGTCTCTCTCTCTGTCTCTCTCTCTCTCTCTCTCTGTCACACAGAGAGAGAGGGAGAGAGAGAGAGAGAGAGAGATGTACATATGTGAAAGAGAGAGAGTGTGTAAAACACCAGGTATATGATTAAGTGTGGCTTAAAGGGATTGAAATGACTACCTACATATCCAAGGTGCACCTTCTTTTAAGTTAGCTCATCCGTTGGGAACTCCTCAGTTAAGCGTCGTTGACTGAGAGTAGTCTCAAGATGGGTGACCTTTTGGGAAATTTTCCTAGGCAGCGTGTGAGCGAGGATGAAACATGCTAGAAAGACTCGTGGTGTTTTGTGGGGTCAGTCAACGATCCTTAAAGTCGTTCCCGATAATGTTTGCGGCCCAGAAGGGGTCAGGGCCTTACAGATGGTATCAGAGCCACCCCTCAACCGTGAGTTACGCCAGTGGACGGGAGATCCATAGGTAGTCACTTAGCGGGGTAAAGATTCTGGAGTGAATTGAGGCACGACAAGGACATTGTGTGCTTAAGTGAGGGTGATTGTAACATCCCGGGTATATGGTTAAGTGTGGCTTAATGGGATTAAAATGACTACTTATATCACTAAGGTGCACCTTCTTTTAAGGTAGCTCATCTGTTGGGAACTCCCCAAGGCCCAGGCAGCAGGCAAGCAAGGATGAAGCACGTTGGAAAGACTCGTGGTGATTTGAGGGGTTATTCAGCGATCTTTGAAGCAGTAATCGATAGTTTCCGTGGCACGGGAAGGGTCGGGGCGTTACACACACACACACACAGAGAGAGAGAGAGAGAGAGAGAGAGAGAGAGATGTAGGGGTAATTTTGTCAATTTATCAATTTTGTATGTTATAATAATATAATGTCATTAATCTCTTTCTTACACCTCAAATTGAAGTGTTAGGAAAATAAGGGTAAGAGAGAGTAGAAAGGGGTAAACTTCACCTCAGTACCCTTCTCCATCTTATTCCACTTCACCCTCTCTCCAAACAATGGTAAGTAGTAAAATCCTTACTCACCCTCCCTAACCCCTGCGGATCCCACCTTCCAAGAAGGCCCTTAGGGTGTGGGTAGACGGGAAATGATATATATTGTATTGAGACATGAGAGACCTTGAAAACTAAGATAAGTTGAGTTAAGCTCATCGACGCTTAGATTGAAGTAGGTTTAATATGAAATATTGGTCATTGCCACAAAAGCTAGGAGATCTTGATTGGTGTTTCCCACCATGTTGTATCATTAGAAGCTCAGTGCATGTCATGTTCATGACTTGAGACTTGTGTTTCTAGAACATGGCTTTGAAATGAACAACCTTGTGCATAGAATTACTTTAGTTTCAAGAAATAAAGAAAATGTAGCATTACTTTGTGATAAAGCTACTCAAGATATAAAATACTGATTGAAATTGTAACCGTAATGAGTGTAGGTCAACTACAGATATTTTTATCCTCGTAAGAAGAATTCTATATAGCGCTGGTAAAAATTCGGGTATAGATAAATTTGCGTCCGACGAATTCGGACAATGTAAAAATTCGGACAAGAAATTTATGTCCGGTCCTGGTTTTATTTCAGGTTAGACCGGGTCGAACAATTCGAAAGAAGCTAGATTTGGGTTTGGACAAAGAAAAAAGAAAAATTTTGTGTCCAAATATTCGGTCAATTCGATTAATATCAAAATTCGGACGAAAAATCTATGTCCAAACCCGGTTTTTTCCGGGTCGGACAAAATTTTGGCAACTCTAGTTCTATTAAATTAGTCAGAGAGTAAAATTTGGTCTTTGTGATAAAGCTTGTTGTAGTTATGATGGTCGCATTTGCTTGAATTGTATGAAACAAAGGTGTTGTCTCTCGTAGTATGCTCAAACACTTACGAGTGTAGACTTTGTGTCATGAGGTTTAAAGGTCGACCTAATCACACAAGTGGTCCTTGTGCCACTTGAGCAGTGGGTAGATGATACTAGAAAGCATTAATTCTAGGTGTATACAATGTTGTATTATCTTCACATATGAGTCGCATGAATGACAAATAAATTATCTAAAAATCGTCTTAGAATGTCTAAGATAAGACTACATTTGTAGAGTCAAAATATAGAACCCCCTGATCTCATATTATCCCTCAAAGTCGAATCTTGAGAATGGAGGATAACGTTACGTGTATTGGTCCAGTAACTTGGGTTAGATTTTTGCGAAAAATCTACTCTTACGATTCGCTTGACACAGTAGAGTAACACATACCAAGTTAGTGGGACATATGCCATGACAGATGTATTATCATGTATGTGATATACTGACCCAACAGAGTGACACTTGATTCCCTCGCATAAAGCATAGTGTCTAAACTACACAAGAACCTTTGACTTAGAACTATAGTATACAGTCAAAGTCTGATATAATTAACTTAATGTGTATTTCAACAATTATGCGAAATGATATTGTGAAAGGTCCGACATTTTACAAGGAATCTTACTCAATTTAGGATTAGCTTTTGTTGGATGATGAGGTGCTGTTAATGGCTACAAGGTAACGTTTTCTCTTGTTTTCTAACTTTCCTTGTCCCACATAGAAAGATAAGTGAGGTTGAGAGTGAGTTTATATATCACTCTCTCTCTCTCTTCTAGTGTTGTATTGAGTTGGAAGTGGGTTTAATGGAGGAGGGTGAGGTTTGGGTCTCCACACGCGTGCGCGCCGCCCGTTTGGTTGGAGCTAAGCGCGCCGCGTGCTGCGGGTCGTGGGTCGGGTTGTTTTGAATCTGGTTTATTTTATTTGCGACTTATTAAATCTTTAACTAGCCGTTTTGACTGTTTTTAATTGGATTTATTATCCTTATTTGTGGCAGTCAATGATCCTCATAATCTCTGTTTTTATCGCCATCTTAATTGTGCTTGGTTTCCGCCTGTCATAATTGTTTTTGTCCCCTAGGTTTCTCCTTTAAATTGGGACTTTTGTGGCTCTATTTCATACACAGAAAACTATTCATCTCTCCTCTCCTCCTCCTTTCACTTTTGTGGCTCTATTTCCCTTCGCCACGAGTGCACGTGTCCAAGGGTAGTCTGAGTTAACCTTGGGGAGCGAGTGACAATTCTGATTGGCACCGAGGTCGGGCCGTAATCGCTTTCACGGCAGTGGATCTTCCACAACTCAGTCTTCTTGTGTTTTTCCCACAGCCTTGATTCTCTCTTTTTCCAACAATTTGAAAGTGATTAGTATCAATGGCTGCTCGTCCTAAAACCCTCGCTGAGATCTATAAAATTGAGCCTTTCGATGGAACCAACTACAAACGATGGTCGCAGAAGTTATTGCTCTACCTTGAACAGTTAGAGATTGATTATGTGTTGTCCTTGCCTCATCTCAAAGATCCAGAAGCACCACCTCCTCAGAACGATCCTAAGCAAACTCCTACTTCCCCAAGAACTCCAGCTGTCCCACTGGATGAAAATGCCAAAAAGAAATTGAAGAAAGACAACATATTTGCATGGAGTTATCTTCTCAACAACATGTCTAACCCTCTCTTCGATCTATTCGTCACTTTCAAGTCAGCAAAGACTGTATGGAAGAAGCTCGAGATCAAATATGGCGCTGATGATGCTGGGAAGAAGAAGTATGTTGTTGGGAAGTGGTTGTAATTTCATATTGTAGCCTATTATGGAGCAGGTTCATGTGTATGAGAACTTGTGTGCTGAAGTCTTGAATGAAGGGATGAAGGTGTGTGAGATATTACAAGCAAATCTGTTGATTGAGAATTTTTCGCCATCCTGGAGTGATTATAAGAATCATCTAAAGCACAAGAAGAAGGATCTGACCCTTCAAGAATTAATCAGCCACATGAGAACTGAGGAAGCGAATTGTTTGAAAGATAAGATGTCTTCTCTCTCTTTGAATTCTGTTAAAGCTAACTTAGTTGAATCTTTTGTACCAGCTAATAATGATAGGTTCAAGGGGAAAATAAGAAGGATCGGAAACCATTTAACAAGCCTAACACTAAAATCCAGAAGCAGAAGGTTACTTGTTATGTTTGTGGCAAACCAGGCCACAAGGCATATCAATGCAACCAACGTAAAGGAGCAAATCAAACCCACCAGAAACTCGCTAGACAGAATAGCGATTAGAATCAAGATAATCTAACCGAGGAGACTGAAGTATTCTGTGCAGTAATTGTGGAAGCTAATCTCGTGATTAACAACAACGAGTGGATTCTGGACAATGGAGCAACTAGACATTTTTGCACCAACAAGGATCCGATGCATAACTTTGAGGAGGTTCCTGATGGTAAACATGTCTTCATGGGCAATTCTTCCACTGTTGCGGTTCTGGGTAAAGGGAAAGTTCTCCTTAAATTTACTTCTGGAAAAACTTTATGCTTAAACAATGTGTTGTATGTCCCTCCCCTTCGTAGAAACCTAGTTTCTAGTAGCCTCCTTGATGTTGCTGGTTTTGAGGTGAACCAAAAGGCTAGAAAATTGTTATTCTTCGTAATGAGGTATTTGTTGGGAAGGGGTATCGTAGTGATGGCTTATATGTTTTGAATGTTGCATCTGATGCTAATGGAAATGCTTCTACTTCTGCTTATATTGCTGAGTCTGTTGATCTTTGGCATGGTAGGCTTGGACATGTGAATTATGCTTCCGTAAACAAGCTATAAAGAACATGAAATTAATTCCAAATGTTAGCACAGAAAATTGTTCTAAATGTGATTTCTGTGTTGAGGCGAAATTTGCCAAGAAACCTTTTAAATCAGTAACTACAAGATCAACACAGTTGCTTGAACTTGTTCATTCAGACATAGCCGACTTTAAGAACACAATGAGCAAACGAGGAAAGAAATGGTATATTACCTCTGTAGATGACTTATCTAGATATACAAAAGTTTACCTTTTGAGGTCTAAAGACGAGGCTGAAGAAGTGTTCTTAAAATATAAAACAGAGGTTGAGAATCAACTAGACCGGAAAATCAAGAGGCTTAGGTCTGATAGGGGTGGTGAATATGATTCGACTTCTTTAGCTGTTTTTTGAGAGAAAAATGGTATTATTCATGAGACTACCGCTCCTTACACACCACAACAAAATGGTATAGCTGAACGTAAGAATCGTACCCTTAAAGAGATGAATGCTATGCTTCTAAGTTATGGGTTTCCTGATAACATGTGGGGGGAAGCTGTTTTGACTGCATGTTTTATACTCAATAGAGTTCCCCATAAGAAGAGGGACCATACCCCATATGAACTCTGGAAAGGATATGCCCCGAACCTGAATTATTTGAAAGTGTGGGGCTGTTTGGCTCAATTTGATTTACCTAGTCATAAGCGAACCAACATAGGCCCAAAGACCTTTGATGCTGTTTTTATTGGATATGCTCAAAAACAGTGTTGCTTATTGTTTCATGTCTTTAACTGATTATTCAATTTCTGAATATAGAGATGCTGAATTTTTTGAGCATGTATTTCCGTTGAAAAAGAATGTGCCTAATGTGGTAACTGATATTGTACCTGAAAATGTGAGCTTGCCTGCTGCTAGTTCCAGTACTGGAAATGTAGAAATTGAGCCTAGAAGAAGTAAAAGGCAAAGAACTGCAACAAATTTTGGACCTGACTTTGTTACTGCTTTCCTAGTTGAAGTTTTTAATCATTATAATGTGGATTCTTTGACTGAGGATTTTGAATCTTTATTTCTAGTTGATGAAGATCCAAAAACATATGCTGAGGCTATTAGGTCTATTGATGCAACCTTTTGGAAGGAAGCCATTAGAAGTGAAAAAGATTCCCTAGAGTCTAATAAAATTTGGGAATTAACTAATTTGCCTAAGGGTTGTAGACCTATTAGTAGTAAATGGATTTTTAAAAAGAAATTGAGGTCTGATGGTTCAATTGATAAATATAAGGCTAGACTCGTCATTAGAGGTTTTGACCAAAAGAAAGGGATAGATTATTTTGACACTTATTCTCCTGTTACAAAAATAAGCACCATTAGAACGTTGATTGCTTTAGCTGCTATTTTTGATCTTGTTGTGCATCAAATGGATGTAAAGACAACTTTTCTTAATGGTGACTTAAAGGAAGAAATCTATATGACCCAACCTGAGGGTTGTGAAGTACCAGGTCAGGAGGATAAAGTATGCAGATTGAGAAAATCTCTTTATGGCCTAAAGCAAGCTCCCAAACAGTGGTTTGAGAAGTTTGATAGTTCTCTTGTGAAAAATGGATTTATTGCAAATTTGTCTGATTCTTGTGTTTATTCCAAGATGATAGGATCAGATTGTATACTTATATGTTTATATGTTGATGATATGCTGATCTTTAGTGCAAATTTGCTGGTAGTTAATGAAACCAAAAATTTGTTGTCTTCTTTGTTTGAAATGAAAGATATGGGTGAAGCTGATGTGATCTTAGGGATTAAAATTCGGAAAACCAACTCTGGTTATGCTTTGTGTCAGTCACATTATATTGAAAAAGTGTTAAATAAATTTTACATCTTTGATGTGACACCTGTTAGAACACCCTACGATCCCAGCACATCTTTAAAGAAGAACAACGGTCCTAGTGTTTCTCAATCTGAGTATGCTAAAATTATAGGGAGTGTAATGTTTTTGATGAACTTTACTCGTCCTGATATTGCTTATGATGTGAGTAGATCGAGTCACTATACTCATAGTCCTAGTCAAGAACATTGGAATGCACTTCATCGTTTGCTTAAGTATCTTAAAGGTATAATGGATTGGTGTTTGCACTTTAATAAATTTCCTGTTGTTGTAGAAGGATATTGTGATGCAAACTGGATTTCTGACAATGACGAAGTTAGTTCTACTAGTGGTTATGTTTTTACCTTAGGTGGAGGGGCTATCTCATGGAAGTCTGCAAAACAGACTTGCATAGCCTGCTCTACCATCGAATATGAGTTTATTGCTCTTGAGTTGGCAAGTCAAGAAGCAAAGTGGCTTAGACGTCTCTTAGCAGACATGCCACTATGGGAGAAACAAGAGACACCTATCTATATACGTTGTGACTCACAGGCAGCAATTGGAGTGGCTCATAACAGTGTCTACAACGGAAAAAGAAGACATATTCGTGTTAGAAACAGTGCAATGAGACAATTGCTAAAGCATGGTGTCATATCCTTACAGTATGTGAGATCCGAGAAAATTTTGGCGGATCCTCTCACTAAGGGATTGACTAGACAAGTTGTTCTCGAGGCATCGAGGGGGATAGGACTTAAGCCTATGGCTTGAAGAGGTATGGTGGATACCAATTATTTGGTCAAACGAAATCATACTAATCTTCGAGGTACATTCTTATCCCTATCGTGCTAAGTAGTGCTTCTAAGGTTGAGATTATTCTCTTAATGAATCCACGCCCTTTGTGGGGGGTGCTTGCATTGTGGGAAGCACCAGTGGATTCATCGATTATTTAATGTAAGGATGAGCTAATTGCTCTTAATAATTCCATAGTCACTTTTGTGGTGGTCTATATTGAGATAGACTATATGGAATTACCTACGTAAGTGTGAAGGTTTGGCCGCCTTTTATGAGAGTTTTGGGCTATTTCTCTACAGCACTTATGAGTCCCAAGTTGTGCGCATGGCCATATAAAGGCGCAAGTGGTTTTTATCGCGGAGTATGCTTTTCTGTAGGTTGATACGTGTTGTGGGCGTCTCAATCAAAGTCTTCCAAGTTCAAGGCCTAGTCCACTTGTAAGATTTTTGTCTGTTGCCTCACATCACTAATGTGTCAATTCAAATCGAAAGATATTGACGCCCAAGTATGTGACCTGTTTTTGCCCAATTTCTCTCTTTTCTTTTCTTGGCTACCTCGTAAGCAATTAGTGGGGGATTGTTGGATGTTGAGGTGGTGTTAATGGCTACAAGGTAGTGTTTTCTCTTGTTTTCTAACTTTCCTTGTCCCACATAGAAAAATAAGGGAGGTTGAGAGTGCGTTTATATATCACTCTCTCTCTCCTAGTGTTGTATTGAGTTGGAAGTGAGTTTTATGTAGGAGGGTGAGGTTTGGGAATCCACACGCGCGCGCGCGCCGCTTGTCCGGTCGGGGTTAAGCGCGGCTCGTGTCGCGGGTTGTGGGTCGGGTTGTTTTGAATCTGGTTTATTTTATTTGCGACTTTTTAAATCTTCAACTAGCCGTTTTGACTGTTTTTAATTGGATTTATTATCCTTATTTGTGGCAGTCAATGATTCTCATAATCTTTGTTTTTATGGCCATCTTATTTGTGCTTGATTTCCACCTGTCATAATTGTTTTTGTCCCCTTGGTTTCTCCTTTAAATTGGGACTTTTGTGGCTCTGTTTCATACACAGAAAACTATTCATCTCTGCTCTTCTCCTCCTTTCACTTTTCTGGGCATTCAGTTAGCATTCTACATACCCTTCGCCACGAGTGCACGTGTCCAAGGGTAGTCTGAGTTAACCTTAGGGAGCGACCGACAATTCCGATTGGCACCGAGGTCGGGCCGTAATCGCTTTTAAAGCAGTGGATCTTCCACGGCTCAGTCTTCTTGTGCTTTCCCCACAGCCTTGATTCTCTCTTTTTCCAACAGCTTTAATTTGTAAGTGGGACACATTGTGCTTTGCAACGAAAGGAGACACAAGGTTCACTAATACAATTACCTTCGAGTGAGCATGTGACTTACAATGTATTGCTAAGACTCTATTCGACAACAATATTTAGAATTGTGTTTAGTATTTTGACTGGTTAAAACTCTATTTCATCAAATTTTAAGTGTTCGGTAAGGTAAATTTTGAAATTAGCGAATAAAGTTTGACCCAAAAAAAAATTTAAACGTTACCCATTGAATGCTAAATCCATAAACTAGCATTTGGAATTTATACTTCCAAAGTTACCCTTCGAAAATGAATTGCAAATGTGCATTGTAAGGATCATTCACGTTTGGACAACACAAACACAAACACAATCACTAATAATTTATTATCAGAAAATCCAATTGATAGGAATAATAATAGATAGAACATGGAAAGATTAATTTAAGAGCATTTAGTTTTTAGTTTTTGGTAATGGATATTGGATGTTAATATACCGACCTTTACGGGTATTGGATTGTAATATACCGACCTTTATTATTGGACAACAATATCACTGACCTTTATACTTGGGTGAGATTATTATAACAGTGACTAAGGGGGTGATGACTGGTTAGCTGATCTCTACTGTGACGTGACAAGCGGAGGGAAAATAACCGACCCTTGCCCAGTAACCCCTTTAACCCCTCCGTTTTTCTCACTAACCCACATTTAAAAAAATCGGCCCTAGCACAGTGACTAACAAGGTGGTGAGCAACCAATGTTTTGTAATATAGGTTAGTGAGAAAAACTAAGCGGTCAATAGGGTAATTGGCCTGAGACAGTTTTTTCCCCTTCGCTAGCCACGTTAGCGCACATGGAGACCGGTTCAGCCCCCCTTAATTACTGTTGGTATAATAATGTCGCCTAGGTATAAAGGTTAGGGATATTGTTGTCCAATAGTAAATGTTTGTATATTACAATCCAATACCCCCAAAGGTGGGTATATTATCATCCAAAAAATCTTTTGGTAAAGAGGGTGTTTGGAAGGAGGCAATGTTTTTATATGTTATGGGTGATGATGATGAATTTTTGATGCTAATATATTATAATTTGAGATATAGGATAATAATGTATTGTATAATTTCTTTGGATGATAAGACACTATATTTTGGTTGTTGGGTTTTTAGTATAACCTTATGCTAAATTTTGGTGGATATTTCTCCAAAAAAATTGTACTTCCTTTTTTCCAATTATTTGTCACTTTAGAGTTTAGACATAATTTACAAACCAAAGAAAACTTTCACTTGACATTAATTTGAATTCTTGTAAATGTGAAAAAGGTGAATAAAATGGTAAATAAATAAGAAAATTGAAGACAAATATGTACTTAATAAGTTTGATTTGATAAATTAGTAATTAATTGTTATAGGAATTGTAAAGTGACAAATATTATAGGGAAAAAAGAAAGTTAGTTAAAGTGACAGATAACATGGAAAGGAGGGAGTATAATTTTTTTTGCACCAAATTACACTATATTAGCATCCAAAACCCATAATAATAATTAATGATGATGATGATGAAAGAAAACAATAATAAAGTGAGAATCATATCATTTATGGTAATTTTACATCTATTTATTAATCTGTCCGTTAATTTTACCGAACACACACTTCACAAATAGCTGCAAAAGCAGCTATCAGCTATTCGCTGGTCAAACAACTATCTGCTACTTAATCCACTGTTATTGTGTCAACTTGAAAATAGAGAACATAAAAGCTAATCAGGTTAAACATACTTTTTAATGCAATAATCTATAGCCTTCTTTCTTAATCTTTCTATACTGATCCACATATTTAGCAAACCATATTGTGTGCTAGTAGTTACTGAAAACTATTTAAGTTGTTTGTAAGTAGAAAACGACATAGGCCCTGTTCAGCAAAATTATAGTGTTTTAGATAGTTGATAACAGTTTAAGCAGCATATAGTGGTTTAAGTAGCGGATAGTGGATGACTGTTCGTGTGTTGGGTAAATTTAGCGGTTCAATTAACAGATTAATGTGAATTGACATAAAAGGGTATCAATAATTTCCAAAGATAAAATTTAGAAAGGGTAGTTTTTTGACTAAAAAATATGAAACGCTACTCTAAATTCTAAACGTTAACTTTATTAGCATTTCACAAAACGCTCCTTAAAACGCTAAATGCTCCTCAAAATGCTAACTTATCGAATGTTAATATTTATGCAATTAGAGTTTTGACTTGGCAAAGATGCTAAACGCTACCCCAAACGCTATTGCCGAACACGGCTATAATGATAATTTTGCTTTCGTATGGAGGTTATTTTTTATTTTGCCAATATGATTTTTTTCAAATCCATAAATTTAAATTCTGATAATAATTTATTTGTGAATAAAGAAGATGAGAAAACAAGTTGAAAAAAATGTAGATTGTAGAGAAACCAGCAAATCATCAAAAACCTACATACTGTTCGTATACATAGTACCCGTAGCAAACAAAAACAAAAACAAAGGGGGAGAAATAGCACTTGCACCATTTGGAAAACGTGGAAATGTGCATGGAACTTGAAAGAAAATGGAAAGCAAAGAAGATGTCACAAGTCCACCGAAAAGAAAGATAAATAAGACAAAAAAAAATAAAGATAAAAGTGTACGGCTACTTATATTCTTATTTTCTTTGGAAAGATCCAAGCCAATGAATTCATGTCACTTAAAGAATCTCCCCAAAAAATTCAATAAAGCACACCAAATTTTTGGAAATATTCACTCCTATTTCTGGGAATATTACCAATTCACTAGTGAAAATTTTGACCGTATTTGTGGCCATTCTGGCTGTGGTTGACACTTTCAATACTCATATAAGACAAAAATAACCTAACATATCTATTACCTTAAAGAAAAATGGGAGTTTGCATTTGTTGAGGAGTGTGCTTGCTGTTTGCTGTGTGTGAGTGTGTCTGCCTGCTTAAGCTTTTTTCTTTTTCTTTTCTTTTTTTTTTTTTTGCAAACAAGTTGAATCCTATGTCACATGTCTTTCTAATAAGTTCATGTCCATATTATATTATTAATTATGTGCCTATGGTTTTAATTTCAAGCCTTTTTTTTCTTTAATTCTCTCTTTATGTTTTCTCTAATTTTTATTATGTACTACTATTACTACTTTTGAAAATTCTACCATAGTTGAATTTATTTTCAACTATGGTAGTTGAAAATTTTATACTATTCATTTATTAAAAATAAATTATATTTTTTAAAAAGATTTATATCCTCCTAAACATGGTTAATTATTGTATCGAGTTACTTTGATCAACCTACATTAATTTTGAATTTTTATGGTAAAATTAATGGTTTTTCACTTTTTAACTACAATAGTTGAAAAAAAGTCAATTATAGTAGAATTTCCTTTAAAATATTCAATTTTGTAAAAAATTATAACTTAACATATAGATTTACTTATTGTAATAAGTTCTATGGTAAATATATCTATTAATTTTAATTTTTAATAGCAAAATTAAGGACAATTATGCATTTCAACTACCATAGTTGAAAATAAATTCAACTATGGTAGAATCTCCATACTACTTTTCGATCTGCTTCATAGTTCAACTGATGTTGGTCTGCTAAAGGTATTAATTTTCTCTTCATATCTTCTCGAAATCATGTGAAAAACAAGTGTAATTTAAAGGCAACAAAAACAAACTTTATGAAATCTTCAAATATTTTTCATCCGATTTTATGTTATTTCCATGTTAATTTCCCATTACAATTCAATATTGCCTTTAGTTCTTCCTCTCCTTCCTTTCGTTAAGTGCTTTCAAATCCAATATATGAAAATTATACATCATTACCCGTGCCTTGCACGGGCACAGTGCACTAGTTATAATAAAAACAAATAAAAGAAAGAGAAGGGAGGCTAGCTATCTCTTTTTTTAGGATTATTGGATGATAATACATTTTTGGACTTTAATACACATCGAACTTTGAGTGATGGATAATAACGCACTCAGACCAATTCAACTGGTGGTTGACGCGGTGGTTGTCCTATTATGAGGCGTCGTTTTTCTATTTTTTCAGAAAAAAACTTTTGCTGTGTAAGAAAGTACACATAAGCAGGATGACTAATATTTTTTTTTTCGAAAAAAATTGAAAAACGATATCCAAAGTGGGACAACCACCGCGTCAACCACCAGTTGAATTGGTCTAAGTGCATTATCGTCCAATACCCTCAAAGTTCAGTGTATTAAAGTCCAAGAAAAAAGTTCAGTGCATTATTGTCCAATACCCCTAAAGATCAGTGTATTATCATCCAATAATCCTTTTTTTTTAAATGGGATGCGTAGGACACCCATTGTCATAGGTTTTTTATTTTTTTGTTTCTTTTAACTTTGTGTTAATTGGTTTCTGATTAAATAATTATAACTTTGTGTTAATTAATTATTATTTATGTTTTTCTAAATCAAATAATTTATATTTTATTATGTAATTATGTGTTGATTATATAATTTTAAATTTTATTGTTACTTAATTCTATTTTTATGTGTTAATCAGTATATTTGTGATTAGAATATTTGTTTTAATTTGTGTAATTATGACAAGCATGTTTTAGATTGTAATTACAATATGCTTTGTTAATTTGATCGTCTATTACATGTTTCTCGAATGATTATGTATCATACATTATGTTAGAAACAATCCTACATTATTCCGTTTCATGAGCATGTTATTGTCATGATTTATTCGTTCATTCATTTGGAATTTATTTTATAGAAACGTGTTTTGTATAATTTACCGATTGTTTAAGTATGTGTGATGTAGATTCGTCTTACTTGTGGTATATATAAATTCGTTTTATGACTTTTAGCTCGATAAATTTTATTAGTTAAATTTATCCAGATTGAGTTCGTGATTTACCTTGATTTTATTATGTATTTTTGTTGGACATATAAATGTGTTTTATAGTTAATATCTTAGTGTTTTGTAATAAATCATGACTGTATGTACGTAGTATAAATTTGTTTTATATACGTTTGTATGAGTTAGTCTTGTATCATATTATATATTCGGATTTCTATAAATATGCAATTAACTATAATTAAGTTTGTCTTAAGGTAAGTCCTTATAGTTAATTAATTATACATATTTTTTAAGTAAATTAGTTTTATTTAAAAATAACTGGTAATATTATACAAGTCAGTCTTATATAATTATAAGTGTAATTTTGTTTTACACGTGTCTAATTGATTGATCATAATACATTTGTACAATTTAATATCATAAAGAAGCAAATCAACTCTTTTATGTGATTTTTGTATTACATAAAAGAATGTTGAGATTAATATTGACTATGTAACATTTGTTTTGCATATTCTAGTATTAAAGGTTGCAAGATTTTGTTTACGTAACCTTAATCGATTAAACATATATAAATGTGTTTTAGATTATTTGTTTTTGTGATATTAATTGATTGAATTGACATATAAATTAGTGTTATATGATGCAATTATGTAATCATGTCTCACTTGTCGGAAATTGATTATAAATTATATAAATTAGTTTTATATAATTCCTTATGTAAATTCATTAGATATTTATAAATCAATTATGATTACATAACTTCAATGTATAAAATAAATTAGTTTATTGTTAATCAATCAAATGAGAGACTTAACTAGTTATGTGTAACATAGTGTAGAATTTGTTTTTACATATGAGTAATCGATTATAATAATGTAGATGAGTTTTATATTTCGTTTTTATGTTTTTTAATCGATTCAAAGGTAGTAAATCTGTCTTATATAATATTATGTAAATAAGTTTTACATTGAGAAAGACATCATTTTGTAGTGATTGGAGGGATGTATTAATGTGTTTAAACATTCTATTACATAAGGAGATTAGTTGTTCTTATGAATTTCATAATTGAATTTTCATAATTTCTAATTCGTCTAATATGTGATGATTATGAGCATAGCGAAATTTTCGATCATATGACACGGATGATGGTTTTCTGAATATTTGATTATAAGAATGTGCCTAAATGTCTTGTTTTGTTTGTATAGACATGACATCTGAGACTTCTCTGGTTGATGATTTGTTCACTTCTGAGGTGTTGGATGGATCCAACTTCGACTTGTGGAGTCTAAGTATTCAATTTCTATTGAATGAACGAGATGTGTTAGACCATCTGTCTGCGAAAATGTCTCCCCCTACAACTAAGGAAGGCGATGACCTTGATATTACTTCTGTGCAATATCAAGAAAGCTTAATAGCGTACCAAGAATGGTGTAAAAAGGATCGTAGAGCACGTTATATTATATTGTATTACATGCATGACGACCTAATTAGCGAGTTCGAGCATTGTTCCACTGCTAAGGAGTTGTGGGATAGCTTGAAGGCCAAGTTTGAGCAGACTTCGGAGACGAGACTTCGAGCATTGCATCTTGAGTGGATGTCTTACTCGATTGACTCAAGGCGTAGTATCGTCGAACATCTTAGAATCTTGAATGTTATGGTTCAAGATCTAGAGGCTAGTGGGATAGAGGTTCCAAAGAGTTACCAGTGTACAAACTTGCTTCATGCACTTTTGGTTGGTTCTCAAAAGTGGAAATCGTTTGTCTCACTGATGATTCGCAACGATCATATTCAAACCTTAAGCGAGATCGCTAAGCACCTTGAATTAGAAGAGGAACGCTTGAAGGTTTCTACTCTCCCACTTAAGGTATCTGTTGCTAAAGGTGATACGTTTAAGGAACAACTTAGTGCTAAGAGTAAAGGAGAGAAAAATATGGCGCATGTGAAATGCTTTAATTGTAGGAAGAAAGGTCATTATGCTCAAGATTGTCTTGAGTCTCCTAGCAAGTTGTAGCTTTTGAGCATTTGGAAAAGAATATGTTTCATTTTCAAAACATTATTCATACACTTAGGGTGTAATGTTTTTATCTAGAGTTAGTTTTCGCATATTAGTGTTTAAACTCACTTTACTTTTGACTACAATTAGTTTGTCTTCAAAAAAGCTTCGTTCATTTCTCTCTATTTAACATTTAGTTGAGTGTTATTAGAATAGCTATGTGTTTTTCTATTTTAAGATTCATTAGTTGATTCTTGTTCTGCTTTTGGTATTACATATTGCGTTTAAATCTATTATCCACTTAGGTATTTTATGGGACTACTTGATAAGCTTTGGAAATTTTTAATTCGTTTTTAAGTTTTGAGACGGTAATAGTAACATGTAGTGTACAAAAGAATTAAGTTTTCTTTGTATTATAGAAATGGTTTCAAATTGTTGATATGTTCAAAAGTTTAAATGAATTTCCACTTCATGAACTTAACATCTTAGTGGTGATTGAGTTAAATGAATTACACGTTACTTGGCATGGTCAAGTACTTATTGGCTTTGAATAATTCTTTAATTAGTTTATGATTATCACATGCTATAGTATGACATTTTAAACATACTTTGTGTTGGTTATAATATGTTTCAAAGTTCATTTTAAACCATCCATGTCCATGACATTTGTGTTGCTATGTGCAAGACTATGACCGTGAAAAATTTAGTGTTAAAATTAAAGTTACTAAATAGTCTTGTAACGCCTTGTTTATCAGAGGATACAAGTTCCTAGTATTAGTGAAATTATGGACATTACTTTAATGTTTGTGTGTGTTACAACCATCATCTCTCGGTGAATGAGGGGGAATAGTTGATTCTCATTTTCACCGAGGATAATAGAAATAGTAGAAGAAATTCCATGTTTTCTATTACTGGTAATTGTCTAAGTCGGAGCAAGAGCAAAAGGATATGAGCATCCTTTATACTAATCTTAAACATGAGGTTAGTTCTCATATTCAAAGATTAAACATGTTGCTAGTCATCATTTTCAAGTCAGGTTAGTTTTCTTATATTAAACATGCAGTTAGTCATCATGTTTAACGACCCATAACTGATGGAGTTAGTGGGAGTAGCTCTTCATATATTCATGATTCTTTATGTCTAAGTGATAATGGGAGTGATCATGAATTAATATTAGACAAACTATATTCGCATGTCCTAAGATTCAAGGAGTGTCATAAAGGGATAGTTCCTTAATGTACATTTGTGATTTATGAGAACATCTCTTTGTGAGAAAATTCTATTTTCACTAACACTATAAAAGGTGGATATATGGTTATACCTCGAGTCATATGTTAGACTCAATAACTGTTGAGTTGCAATATTGGATAGGCTCCTAGAATGATGTTTTATGTGGATTATTCTTGTTTTGTATCAAGAATGAGAGAAGATATAAGTTGTCCTCTTAAGAAATCTATGGTGGTTTTGAACAATCTTCTTGATCATGGTACTTGTTTTTTTTTTTTTTTTGACAAGACTATTTGTTGTGTCTTGCGAACATGAGTTTAGATTATGTTTCTAGCGATGTTAATGACAGGTGCTTGGTCAAATATTAAGAAGTGGTTATCTCTTATTTTTGTTATGAGGGATATATTGTGGAACTTTGTGTGTCTACACGTACAAATAATTAAAAACATCCTAGGAAATTTCTTCGATGTGCTGGAATGCATACGTTGAGAGATTCTTAGAATGTCTTCTAATTATATGTAGTGATCACCCATTCTATTACTCATTTTATATGCACCCGATTTTGAGTTGGGATAATATCTAAGCGGAATTTAAATAGAAGGCAAACATTGTTCCTTTTGTGGGTCTTGTTAGCCTAGAATTGTAAAGAGAATGTGTTCATACTATCTTTGTGATGTTATGATATTGTAGTACTCGGTACAAAGCAAAGACATTTGAAAAATGATTAACAAGAAGACCAAATAAGTTTAGGCTATTCTAAAGATTGATATTAGCCTATGTGGGATTCATATCTTAGTTAATTATGATGTCAAAAAGTGTATGTGTTTAAACTAGACTATGGTGTTTCGTTCGTGTAATCCAATTTTGGGATAAGTTCTCAATTCATATAGTGTGTTTATATGATCTAAGGGTTACGAGATTGTCTTGTTTAGGATACTAAGAATATTTTTTTTTTAATTATGTGGGCACATTAAGTGTCACCAGGCTTAACTATCTTGTCACACAAATAGTTTTCCTAACACTTAGGTAGTGGATAGGATGAGACTGAATCATGTTGACACTAGGTGTGTAACATGAATTCGAATTCATACTCAATGTACACTATGTGTGTAACATGAATCAGTATTCATACTTTGAGTATAGAATTGTATAAATGATAGTCGCCTTAATAAGTTTAAGATGAGATTCTTTGCGAATCGATCATGAAATGTTGTAGTTTTCATGTTAAAGCCTTAAAGCCGAATTTGAGTGGGTGATTTACACTTAGTATGTAAATCTAGTTATATTAAAACTAAAAGTGTGTGTTTTTTTTTTCAGTTTTTGGGTGGGGATTTTTGTTTTTTTTTTTTTTGGGCAGGGAGGGGGGTTGGTTGGGGGGTAATTAGTAACATCATTCTTTGTGCTCTAATTTAATTATGCGGAAGTTGAAGATGGTTGAGGACGCTAGAGTTGCAATTAATTGAAAGATGGTTCGCCTTGAAGAAGTTTTCTCGAAGAAGTGATTTCTTTCTTTGAGGTGGTTTTCCAAGTGTTTTTTTTAGCTGCCTTTTCGGGCTATCCTTGTTGTTTTTTTCGGCTTTAGCTATATTTTTGGTGATTTGCCTCTGCTGTTTTGTTGTATTGTCGGATATTTTGTAGCATCTTTGATACTTTTTGCCTTTTGGCTTCCAACGATCAAAAAAATTTAATTATTTTTTTGGGGGGTTGAGACTTGAGAAACAATTCTTTAAAGTTGAGCAAATATAATTGACTATGTCATGAGCAAAAAAAGCCCCTCCTTTTTCAATGATATGTACTATCTCCTTCCCAAATTATGTGTCACTTTAGACATAATTTAAAACATCAAAATAACTTCCGCTTTACATTAATTTACTCATTAGAAATATGGAAATATTGAATAAAATGGTGAAATAAAAAAGGAAAGTGGTGAATAAAAAAGAAAAATGGAAGAAAAAGATGTAATTAATAAGGTTAATTTGATAAATTGTTAATTAATGTGTTATTGAAAGTATAAAAAATGACAGATATCATGAGAAAAAAGAAAGTTAGTTAAAGTGATAGATAATATGGGAAGAAGAGAGTAATTGTTAAATGAATTCCAAAAGATAAATTATTTTACCTTTCTATCCGTTATATATTAATTGTCATTATGCGTTATTAATTTCTTAATCTATACAATATTTTATTATATAAAAGCATTGTCACGATTTGGTAGTTTTATGCTTACAAAGTTCGAACTACAAATTAGTAAAAATGGTGGCACAATGTAGTTGTGGTGGGCAATAAAAATTTTTTGTTGCCTTAGTAATCTTAGGCAACCATTTTTCTTTAAATTGTCACCTTATCTATATCAATTGCAACAAAAAGTTTTGTTGCCACATATAGTGTATTTAACTACAAAATTATTTGGTTGCCCTATTTTAAATTAATACAACAATAATCTTTTTGTTGCCCAAACTACTCTAAATTTGTTGTCCAAACATATTTTTCTAGCTTGTTATGCACCCTCGGCATACATGGGGATCTGTCATTGTACGCAAGTATTTTCGTTTGATTCGTAACAAAAAATACTATTATTAATGTATATCATTGTATTCTTTTGATAAAATATATTATAAAAAATTCTTAATCAAATTAATTAATACATGATGAAACATTGATGAGAATTAATATGAAACGGTGGAAATAAAATCTTTAATCAATTAATCAATGATAAGCATTGAGAACAAGTGACCCATATCTACCTATCATACTCCCCACCCTCGTTCTCAATCTTTTATGCACTAAACAATATAGATGACGGTTGATTTTTACAATTAAATCTTAATAATTGGATAATTTTAAATTTTAAATTTATTATTTTTATAATAGTAATGATATTTTTTTAACAAAGTAAGCAAACAAACAACTAGGTAATCCTTCTATTAAGAATTGAAAACTAGATGTATTTTGAAAACTAGATGAAAAATACATATGAAGAATTGAAAAATCATATTTGGCAAGCCAATCTACAACTCGGTTAGCCTCATGATAAATTTGTGATATGTGCATGTCATTGCATAAGCGCATGAAAAAACGAATATCATGAACCAAATCTCCCACGGATTGTGAAAGTCACCTTTGAGTGCGTTAATGAGAACAAGATTATCCCTTTCCAATATAATGTCTAATTCTCCATTCAATTGAAGCATGCTCAGTTCTCAGTTCTAATACGTGTTACACCACTTGTTACCAAACTATTTTTATGAATAAATTATATTTACCCCCTATCAAGTATAGGTAAATGAGAAAAATACTCTCCACGTATGAGAAATAACTTTTTTCCTACCTGACCTTTACAATTGTTATAAATAACTACTCTTTCCGACAAGAGATGAATTTTAAGCATGTTTTTGACAAAAATGTCCCTAACTTACAATGGTAAAAGACAAAAATAACCCCTCTTAGTAAAAATTATTTGTCTAAGTTGTATTCGGCGCTCCTTCCTCTTCTAAGCGTTTCTCCATCTTCTTTATTTCCTGCATTTAACCATGGCTTCGAGCGACTGAGCCCAGACGTCATTCTTCTAGTACCCAAATAGTTAGGATTTTAGGTGTCAGTGACCGAGCATAACAACCGAACATAGTGATTTTAGCGTTAGTTAGAATCATCAAAGATCGAATTGCGGAGAAGCTTGTGAGCATTTTGCCATTGTTGGGGATAAAGGCGAGTTTTCTTAAACAATTTCTGCAAAATTTTGAGTAAAGATAATTCTTTTAATACATGAATGCTTTGTCCATGTATGTATGCAGCTAGTAATATGAGTTTCGAATTAAGATATCAATGTACTGTTGAATCCATATGTCCCCTCCTTTCCCCTGTTTTTTGTTTCGAGTTCAGAATTCAATTTTTGGATTAGGATTTTAATAGCAATTAGTAGAACTATTTCTCCAACACTGTAAGCACTTCCAAAACCAATTGATATATACTGTTGAATTTTGAATTTTTGGAGTAAAATTTTAATTGCAATCATTTCCTAGTGGCATATGAGCATTAGCAGCACTATATCTCCAATGGTGTCCATGTATATATAGGACACCGAAATTCTCCTTTTATTGCCATTAAATAAGGTGTATATGTGGGTACCGTTGAATAAGGTGTTGCCTCAGGAAATTGCTCATAATGTTTTTTGGGCAACAAGAAGGAATTTCAGCCAGATTAATTTTTGAAACAAGAAGAAAATCGCAGCTAGATTAATTTCTGGGCAATAGGAAGAAGTAAGTTGCAGCAGATGAAAATGCATAAAGAATAAAGGGCGTAGGGAAGAAGGGAATAAGAAGTAATAAAGAACCAAGAAAAAAGGGGAAAAATCAAAATTAGGGCAATAAGGGGTTTTTGGGAAATTCATGTACATAAATTAATTAACTAATCTGAAAAGATACCAAAAAATATTAAATTCAATGTTTAGGTAGGATATTAAAAACAACCACTCAAAGTTAGGTAGGGTAAAAGTTATTTCTCATATGTGGGGGGCACTTTTCTCATTTTCCTATACTTGGTGGGGGGTAAATATAATTGGGTTTCTGGCTGGGAAAAATCTGTAATGAGGGTCATATGATTGAGAATAATCCAAAGTGACTTTTTGGCTGGTGGCAGTCTATACTTATTCATTATTTTCTCGTAGCATCCCAGATTGAAATTCCGGCACTAGAATACTGTTTGGCAACCGGAGTACGTGCTCTTTTAATTAAAAGCATGTCACGTCAATTTTTTTAAAAAAATTCTATTTTATCGTTTAACTTACACTATTCACCTTGCACTTACATTATGGGGGAAAACATTAGCAATGAATCAAAAGTATGTCCCGTCAATTTTTTTTTAATTCTATTTTATCGTTAAAAAGATTGACGTGGCATGCTTTTAATTAAAAGGGCACGTGCTCCGGTTGCCATATCAGCATTCCGGTGCCGGAATTTTAAGCTGGGACGCTACGAGAAAATAATGAATAAGTATATACTGCCACCAGCCAAAAAGTCACTTTGGATTATTCTCAATCACAAGGTCCTCAGTATGGATTTTTCCCATCAAAAAACCCAATATAATTTGTTCCTATTTTTATTATAACAATGATCTGATTCTTGGGTACTACATGTTTTTCCTTAATATGAAAACTATATTATTATATACAAAGGCTCCGTTTTTTTTAAGCGGTAGGTGTGATACGGTACTATACTGCATCATACTATTTAATTTTTACCACACTTCACTATACCACACCACAATCATTACCGGCCAATATATATCTTCACTTTTCTCCTCTACTTTTCACATTTTCTCTCCTCACCTACCTCACAGTCCCCACCTACCACAACTTTCACTACAATTCACCACAACTCACCATACTTTTTCAAATTTCACCGCACCATACCATTACTGTAGAGTTAGATGTGCACTTTGTTGTTATGCTAAGGTTGTTGAGTTTGTTATATAGCTTGAAGTTAGTTAGTGAATTGGTTATCTCCCAACCTCTTTTGCCTCTCTTCGTAGGTGCTTAGTTCTTCCTTATATTTATTCATGTATTAGTTGTTGTATTGATTATGATTTCTGGATCAATAATACTCTCAAATCTTCCCATATTCTCTCTCGTTTGCTTGGTATCAGAGCTACTTGTTGTTTTCCTGAAGCTCGTACTGTTTGTTTTCTTTAAGAAGTATATGATTAGTTTGATCGGTCTTCTTGCCTTGGTTGTTTCTCTTGCATGTTATAAATGAATGCTGAGAACTACAACACATATCCTCTTTTCTTGCAACATTCAGATCATCCGGGGATGAGCTTGATCAATATCAAGATGGATGGAACTAATTTCCATCAATGGAGCAGGGCTCTGCACAAGTATCCCTTTCCACCAACATCAATCTTGGTTTCATTAATGGTAAATGTCCTAAACCAACTTCTACTCATTCTACTGATGAACAATGGATGAGATGTGATAGTATGGTAGTGAGTTTGAATTCTATTGATCCAAATTTATCTAAAGCTTTCTTGTATGTGAGTTCTGTATAGGATTTTTATAATCATCTTGTTGAAAGATTTGGATAGAGCAATGGTCCTCTTTTATTCAAAATACAAAGGGAAATTTCTGAATTATATCAAAGGAATGATAGAGTTGCAGTATATTTTATAAAATTGAAGAAGTTGTGGGATGAGTTAACTGATTTAAGTGATGTTCCCCGGTGTGATTGCAAAAATGCTCATCTTGATTGTATTGCTGTCAAGAAAACTGTTGAGTTGGATCAAAGACAAAATTTGATGCAATTTTTGTTACATCTTGATGAGAGTTATGATGCAATTAGGGGGCTAATTCTGCTGATGGATCCACTCCTAAATGTTAGTAGGGCCTGTCAGATGATTGAAAGGATTGAGCAGCAAAGAAAGGTTACTGGAGGACTTTCAATTGGAAGAGAAATTGTAGCAGCTGTGCAAAGAAAAAGTATTGATAGTGATACTTCTATTGCCTAGCTGTCTCGAGGACAAGGGAATTCAGGAAGTTTCAAATTCAAGAAAGACTACAACAACAAAAAAGGCAGCAAGCAAGATAAGTTTTCTTCACACTATCAGTGGAATGGTCATATTATTGACTAGGGGTGGGCATAATCGGTTAACCGCATTTTCGGTTAACTGCATATGCAGTTAATCGTTTTTGTGGTTTCTAGATTTTGGAAATCTAAACTTAAATCGCTTTATACGGTTAACCGCAAGTGAAACTTGGAAATCAAAACCAAACCGAAACCGCCGGTTAATCGTATTGAGAACACGGTTAACCGCTTTTTAGATTTGATTTACGGTTAACCGCCAGTTTTTGGAGATTTGAAGCAACGACTACCGAAAAAAATTAACATTCTACTTTGAAAGTTTACATTTCGCTACTAAAGTAATCAAAACCGGTTAATCGCTTCACAGAAATGCAAAACCTAAACTTAAATCGGCTAAACCGGTTTGGTTAACCGAAACCACATTTTCCAAAATCTCAAACAGTTAACCGAATTTACCGGTTTGGTTTTAACGGTTTTGTTGTTTGATTTTCGGTTTTTCATGCCCACCCCTACTATTGACCAATGCTTTCTCATTCATGGGTTTTCCGATTGGTATAAGGGGAAAGGAAAGATAGCTGCTCAAGTTCTTGTCCAGGATAATGTTCAAGATTCTCCTTTGGACACAGCTATAGCTGCTAGTGCTAGACCTCAGACTGGAGTTGGTCATCAGCTTTATTTACAGGCTATTACCCAGGAGGTTATGAAGATAGTGAGAAGTCAGTTTGCTGCTGAACATCCAAGTGCTTCTCCAAGTTTTGCTCATTTTGCAGGTTCTTCTTCCTCTGTCTATGCTCATTTCAGTAATTGTTGTGCTTAAGGTTCCTGGATAATTGATATAGGAGCTTCAAACCATATGACCTATAATTTAACCCTTTTCGCACACATATACAATTTACCCAAACTTGTTTCTATTACTTTACCTGATAGAACAACCAAAAACATCACACAAGCAGGACAAGTTTCCATAAATTCCTCCTTAGTTCTTTCTAGAGTCTTACATGTTTATGACTTTTAGTTTAGCCTTTTATCTATTTCTAAACTTTTGACTGACCTACATTTGTTTACTACTTTCTTTTCCCATCATTACAACATACTTGACCTTTCAACTAACCAAATACTTGCTATTGCACATACTTTTGGTGGCTTATACAAGTTACCCCATCATGCTGGAGTCAATCATTTACCCTCTAATTCTAGGAACACTAGGGTAGCCAACACTTATTTACATTCTTCTTTGTGAAATAAGTGTTGGGTGTGAAGACCAAACTAGGAGAACCAAAAAGAAGGTGAGGCGCCACCAGCGCCGGAATGGTATCAAGTCTCTCCTTAGGAGTCCAATAAAATTAGGGCGACGGTTTTTTTTTTTTTTTTTGTCTCATGGCATAGTTTTAACCTAGGTCTCCACTACTATAAATATTGGGTATCAGTCTCTCTTTATGGTATCAAGTGTGAGAGAGAGAGAAACACAACCAGTGTAATTATAATCCTCCTACTACTAGTGCATCGATTCCGTGGTTTTTTTCCCGCTTTGGATTTTTTCCACGTTAAAATTCTTGGTGTCAAATTTCTTATTTCTTTTCCGTTATTATTCTCTATTGTTTGAGGTTTTCTTTAGTGCTATTCGATCTTGACAACTGGTATCAAATCCTGCAGGGTTGGTGAAAGAGAACTCACTTTCCAACAGTGGCGAGAGATAAGTATGAAATTGAGAAATTTGATGGATCTGACTTCACCTACTGGAAGCCGCAGATTGAGGATATGTTGTACTCAAAGTCGCTGCATGTTCCATTATTGGAGACGGAGCCAGATAAAATGGAGCAGGTTGCATACGATCTGCTGGATCGACAGACGATGTCCTTGATCCGGATGTCGTTGACTCGGAACGTCAAGTTTAATGTCATGGAGAAAAAGACAACGAAGGAATTGCTGAAGGCACTGGAGGAGATGTATGTGAAGCCCAGCGCAACAAATCAGGTATATTTGTTCCGCAAATTAACCAACTGTAAGATGGCTGAGGATTGTGATGTGGCTAATCATATTAATGAAATCTCTAAGATTTTATCACAACTTGCTTCAGTAAGGATGACCTTTGCTGAGAATGTTAAAGCTTGCATATTATTGTCTTCAATGCCTGACTCTTGGAAACCCTTGTAACTACTGTTAGTAGTGCTAAAAGTACTGACGAGATGAAATTTGACGATGTCAAGTCTGTACTGCTTAATGAGGGTCGGTGGGGAATCTTCGGGAAGTGCTATAAGTGTAAGGGGTAGGAAGACCAATAGGAATTCTAATAATTCCAAGGGACGGTCGAAGTCCAGGGGTAAAAGCAAGTCTAAGAACATGAGTGAAGTTGTGTGCTATGGTTGTGGGGATAAAAGTCACTTTAAGAGGGATTGCCCTAAACCTAAGAAGGGGAAGGCTAACAATGATCGTGACTCTATCAACTCTGCTAAAGACCTATGTAAAGCTCTTGTCTTGAGCGTGTCTAGCTCTGAAGAGTCTTGGATAGTTGATACTGGAGCATCCTTTTCTGTTTCTTCAAACAGGGAGTTATTTCGTAATTTCAGGAGTGGAAATTTTGGCAGGGTTTATCTTGCTGACAACAAATATTATGAGATAACAGGGAGAGGAGACGTGACAATTGAGACTGCTAATGGTGGTCTTTGGAAGCTAGAGGATGTCAGATACATTCCAGGTATTGAAAGGAATTTGATTTCAGTTAATCAACTTGATGAGATGGGCTAGTCTGCAGGGTTTGGGAATGGAAGATGGAAAATTGTGAAAGGTGCTATGGTAGTGGCGAAGGGATTGAGATCTGGTACGTTGTACTCCACGAGGGATAGCGCTAACGTGATTTCTAATGTCAATGCTGCTTCTTGTTCTAATTTATGACATTGCAGGCTTGGTCACAAGTGTGAAAAGGACATAAAGATTCTAGCTTCAAAGGGCGTTTTGGAGAATCTAAAAACCGTAGATATGGAACTCTGGGAAAGTTGTGTCCTCGGTAAGAAGAGGGTCAGTTTCACCAAAGTTGGCAGGGAACCAGAACTAGAGAAGTTGGAGTTAGTGCATTCATATGGGTGGGGGCCTGCGCCAGTCAATTCCATTAATGGTGCTCAATATTATGTCACCTTTAATAATGATCACAGTCGGAGGGTATGGGTTTATTTTTTGAAGAATAAATTTGATGTTTGTAGTGTTTTCTTGAAATAGAAAGCACAGGTTGAGACACAGACATGATTGAAGGTGAAGTGTTTAAGGACAGACAATGGGGGGGAGTATGAAAAGGAGTTCGTGAAATATTGCGAACAGAACGACATTAGATTATTAAGAATTGTTCCCGGGACACTAAGGCAGAATGGAATAGTAGAGAGGATGAATAGGACTCTTAACGAGAGAGTCAGGAGCATGAGGATTTATGCTGGATTGCCCAAGTATCTGTGGGCAGAAGCAGTAAACACAGCAGCATACCTAATTAATAGGAGTCCATCAGTTCCTTTAGATTTGAAGGTACTTGAGGTGGTATGAAGCGGTAATAAAGTTGATTACTCCTTTCTTCGTATTTTTGGTTGTACTGCTTATGTGATGATTGATCCTGACAAGCGAGATAAGTTGGATCTTAAATCCAAAAAGTGTTATTTAGTTGGCCATGGGACTAACACTTTTGGATACAGGTTGTGGGATGGTAAGAAGATGTTGAGACACTGTGATGTAGTCTTTAATGAGAATATGTTGTATAAAGACTGGCATACATCAAGTGACTCAGGAAACAAGGAGTTAGTGGGAGCAAAGGTGATGGAGCCAGAAACTGTCAAGTTTTCTAATGATGTACCTGAGATGAAAACAACGGAGACAGAGGCATCACAGGAGTTCCACAGACTACAGATCAGGTTGCTGAAGAGCCTGATCCACAAGAGTTGGTTGAAAGCTCTAGTGATGATGAACAAACTCCACCACCCACTGTATGGAGATACACGAGGGCTACAAGAGGTAATGCACCTAAAAGATATTCTCCAGCTTTACATTACTTATTACTGACAGATGCTGGTGAGCCAGAATCCTATACTGAAGCTATGCAGGTTGAGGATCGTTCCAAGTGGGAGCAGGAAATGGATGATGAGATTGCCTCATTTGAGAAAAACAAAACTTGGGAACTAACGAGGTTGCCTGCAGGGAAGAAAGCTTTGCTGAATAAATGGGTTTTCAGGATCAAGAATGAGCCTAGTGGTGTTGTGAGGTACAAGGCTCGATTAGGGGATGAGGGATTCTCACAAAAGGAAGGTATTGATTATAATGAGATTTTCTCCCCTGTTGTGAAACTAACCACTGTTAGAATTGTTCTTAGTATGGTTGCATGGGACAATTTACATCTGGAGCAGATGGATGTAAAAACGGCCTTCTTGCATGGAGATTTGGAGGAGGACTTGTATATGAAACAACCTGAGGGATATGAGGTTCCAGGGAAGGAACATTTGGTGCGTAGACTTCGAAAAAGTCTATATGGGTTGAAACAGGCTCCAAGGCAGTGGTATATCAAGTTTGACACCTTCATGTGCAACAAGGGTTCAAGAGGAGTGATAAGGATCAGTGCTGTTATTATAAGAGGTTTGCTAACTCTTACATTATTTTGCTTCTCTATGTGGATGATATGTTGATTGTAGGAGCGAACATGAAGGAGCTTACCTGGCTTAAGGAGAGGATGTCTAAAGAGTTTGAGATGAAGGATTTGGGTGCTGCAAATCAAATCCTTGGCATGAGGATTACCAGAGACAGAGACAAAGGAGCTTTTAGGCTATCTCAGGAGTTCTACATCAATAGGGTGCTAGAGAGGTTTAGTGTGGCTGATTCAAAACCTAGGGGCACTCCTATGGCAAACCATCTCAAATTATCCAGGGAACAACAACTCAGAACCAAGGAGGAGAAAGAATACATGGCCAGATTGTTCCTTATGCTTCAGTAGTTGGGAGCTTGATGCACGCCATGGTCTGCACGAGACCGGATATTTCTTTTACAGTGGGAGCGGTGTCCCGCTTCATGTTCAATCCGGGGAAATCACACTGGGAAGCTGTGAAATGGCTGTTGAGGTATTTGAAAGGTACCTCTCATTACTGTCTTATGTTTGGTGGAACTAACCTTGATCTGAAAGGTTATGTAGATGCTGATTTGAGTGGGGATTTCGATACGAGCAAGTGTATAATAGGCTATGTGTTCACTCTTGGTGGCTCGACAATCTGTTGGATGTCAAGATTGCAGAAGTGCATTGCTATATCAACTACAAAATCTGAATATATTTCCTTGTCTGAGGCAGGCAAAGAAATGATATGGCTGCAAGATTTCTTGGAGGATCTTGACCAGGGGCAGGATGGTGTTCTTCATTGTGACAGCCAAAGTGCCATTCAACTAACGAAGAATCCAGTGTTACACTCAAGGACGAAGCTTATGAAGGAGATATCACTTCATTCGGAACTTGGTGGAAAGTGGTGAAGTGAAGCTCGAAAAGATCGCAGGCAGTAAGAATCCAGCCGACATGCTAACCAAGATAGTGGATGTTGGAAAACTGAGGCTCTATATGGCCTCAGTAGGCCTCTCTAACTAATGAGGAGGCTGGTCGATGCACTAGGGGAACTTGTTGAGAAAGTTGAGGATGTTAGAGGTTTGGTCTCCAATTGGGAGATTGTTGGGTGTGAAAACCAAACTGGGAGAACCAAGAAGAAGGTGAGGCGCCACCAGCGTCTTAATGGCGCTACCAGCGTGCCCTCGACCTCGGCGCTACCAGCGCCTCTCGTCTCTCACACTAGGCGCTCCCAGCGCCCGAAGAAGAACCTCCCAAGGCATCAGACAAAACACCCGAGCTACTGCACTCTGCCCGTGTCTTGGAGCCCCCCTCCCCACCAGTGCCCATGTTGGGCTTGCTAGTGTCAGGAGTCCAATAAAATCGGGGCGACAGTTTTTTTGTCTCAGGGCATAGTTTTAACCTAGGTCTCCACTACTATATATATTGGGTATTAGTCTCTCCTTATGGTATCAAGTGAGAGAGAGAGAAACACAACCAGAGTGCAATCGTAATCCTTCTACTACTAGTACATCGATTATGTGATTTTTTTCCCGTTTTGGGTTTTTTCCACGTTGAAATTTCTGATGTCAAATTTCTTATTTCTTTTCCGCTATTATTTCATATTGTTGTGGTTTACTTTAGTGCTCTTCGATCCTAACAATAAGTAATCCAATGTCTATCAATATCACAGTTATCATCATCATCATCATCATCATCATAGTAGAAGTCAAGAAGGCATATAGAAATTCTATATTTATTCAAGAAAAAAATAAAAATTCTAGGGTGATTGTGAATGACAAAAATACATTAGACAACGAAAAAAATGTGAGCGATGGTATGTAATTGTGTGTGAATGAATCGTAAAATGTGCGTGTGTGAGTGTGACCACATCCGGTCAATTGTTCCGATTCCCATACATGCGGGCGTTTTCCAACTAATTTCACCACAACCATAATATTCATGAACCCTGTTCCCACTCACACACATACTCACTCCTTTTATTTTTACAAGTTTCAAATCGGTGCAATGCACGTGTATGATAAATAAGTATTATTTTTAATAAAAATTAACCTAAATTATTAATGTATATATAAATTAAAAAATCATGACATAAATTATATAATTAAATGAAAGATATAAAAATTATTCAAATGAAAACATAAAAAATTAAAAATACATGTAGGTTAAGAGTTTAAATGATAAACTTACGTACCCCTATTCTAATTCATGGTAAGTTCATTAGATATTATAATTATAATAATGCATATATATATATTTTTTTTAGCTTTGGACCATAATTATGAAAACACATTTTTATATGCGTAATTACAACTGATGATAATTACAAAAATAAATTTTATTTGTGTTAAATCATAATATCAGCAAGGCAAACCGATGGTAAAATTCTACTTATACATGTGTTCGTTAAGTTTCTAACAAAGTTGTGTTACTACAGTAGGGTTGGCTGGAATTTTGGTTGGGTTAATGTCATAGTACGATATGCAAATATTAATAATTTGCTTATAAATTGGTGGTGCTGATAAAGAGATTTGTTAAGTAATTTACTTGGATTTTTAAAATAAAACTTTTTTTATGGTTAAATTTGATAAACAAAACTGAAAAAGGCATTGCTTTAAATATCAAAATATATAAAAAATGTGAATAAAAAAATTCCTCTATGCCCTAATCACAAATTATAGTGTACATCTTTTATTTTCTTTTAAAGGAATTGTGGAAGATTAATAATACAAAAATCTATAGAATAATTAGCAAAATATTAACTAAATACATTCAATCATAATCAAAATTCAAAAGCTGAGAGTTATTTAATGAATTGTTAATGATAAAATAGGAAAAATATGTAGTATATTAATATATTATTGAGATTTTAAAATGACAGATAATATAAAACGAAAAAAATTAGTTAAAAGGTTAGATAAAAAAAGGGAAATTGGATTCTAATAATACGAACTTTTGGCCATATAAGACTTAATAATACGAACTTTTGATTAGGTTTTTAATAATACGAACTTTGACCCCCTGTTGCCCCCAGTAACACGCCACCGAATTAAGTTGAACTTAACTCGGTGGTATGCTGACGTGGCGGCGGACGATGTCCCAGTTAACTTTATTTTGTCCACATCAGCCTCTCTCCCTCTCTCTCTCTCCTATCTCTCTCGCTCCTCCTCTTCGTCATTCCCCCATTTTTTTCCAGCTCCACAACCAAATCTACCTTCTTCTTCTTCTTCTTCTTCTTCTTCTTCTTCTTCTTCTTCTTCTTCTTCTTCTTCTTCTTCTTCTTCTTCTTCTTCTTCTTCTCTCATCACCAGAAACCCATTTGGTTATTCTGCAAATTCGGAGTTCAATTTATTATCGTTGATTTGGATATGGTCAAAGCTTATGCTTTGGATTTGACATTGTCCCAATGAAAAACTTATTGCTGGAAAACATCACCTGATATTAGATTCTGGCTAGAGTTTAACTTGCTCTGGCTTGGATTCCAAATGGTGTAGGAACCTTTATTCCAAATGAAGATCTTGCTGCTGAAAAAAAAAATGTTCACTTGAGATAAACGGAAGAAGAACAAGAAGCGGTATCTTATAGCTTACTTTAATGGCTATGTTGACCTCATTTTACATATTTGGATTTACTACGAAAATTCAATCAGAAAGAAAATTCAATCAGAACTCTGATGAGAAGAAGAAGGAGGACGAGGAGGATGAGGGAGAATGATTGGAGCTGGAAAGGGGATCTGGAAAAAAAAAATGGAATTTTGTTCGATTTTTGCGTGGATTGATATAAAGATTGTGTTTCTGCTGTTTTCGATTCGTTTAATTAGGGATTTGGTGTGTTTCTGCTGTTTGGATTTAGCTGAGGGGGAGGGAGATGAGCGAGCACCTGGTTTTGTATGTGGATTGATTTGTGAAGCCGACGAATTCGCAAGATTCCGAGCCTGTAGCCTCGCCGGAGTCTTCGTCGGCGTCAAGCTCCGTTGAAGGAGGTGGATGTGGATTCAGGTTTGTGCTCAATTTTTGTATGTGGATGGATAAGATTTTGAAAGTTTGCCATCTTGATTTCTAGAAAGCGAGACTATGAGCTCGGTTTGCATAAGCGCATTCCACTTTGATCGCCTGAAAGCATTCTGCCAGTTGCAGAGCTCCAAAAGCCATGGGAGGAGGACTTGGAATTGGGGAGGAGAGAGAAAAAGGGATTAGAGGGGAGAAAAAAGGAAAATATGATGTGGACAAATTTTATGTGACATGGCAAAATTAAAAAAAGTCAATACCTTTCCTCCGTCGCCACGTCAGCATACCACCGAGTTAAGTTCAACTTAACTCGGTGGCGTGTTACTAGGGCCAACAGGGGGTCAAAGGTCGTATTATGCAAAACCTCATCAAAAGTTCATAGTATTAAGTCTTGTATGGCCAAAAATTCATACTATTAGAATCTAATTTCTCTAAAAAAAAGGTGTAATACTACAACACTTCTAATTTTTTGTCTGATTATTTATCAAACTTTCGTATTTTGTATTAACTGAGATTTAGTACCAAAAGATGATATCAATATAGTCATAATTATTTAAATTCATTCATAAAAAAATTATTATTTAAATTCAAAAATTTTATTCCCCTCCTAAAATCCAAAATAGCCAAAAAAAAAAAACATTTCTTAAACGGTAAATAGTAAACAGTAAACAGGTTACCCATTAACTCATTTATTAAACGGGTTAAATATGTCTTTTTACGTGTTGATATTCTCAACCCAGACGTAACCCAATTATTTAAACGAGTTTATAGTATCAACCCATTTAATTAAACGGGTTGAAATTAAATTTATAACCAAACCTGCTTAACTTCGTAACGATTTTGAGTCGGAAATCGTGTCGGGTCGACTTTCCACAACTCTACTTTAAAATAAACATCGTCTATCATTTTAGTGTAATTTTATATGTATATCATTTTGTTTTGTATTCCATGACTTTTATGGTAGCAAAATAGAATTAGTTGTATTATTAAAACTATATTAGTATTATTTAGACTAAAACCCAATATGCAAAAGTGGCAAAAGTAACATGCTGGTTTCCAATGGTAAATCACGCAATCTACTGGATCCCTTATCTCAGGCGAGCCTAACAGGCCTACCAATTCAAATAGGACGGGATATACCCACAAGGTGTCTTTCCAAGAACATCAACAATTCCCATTAAGGAAATTGTGGTTACGAAAATTGTGGTTATCAATAATCAAATCCAAGTGTGGAGGATAAACCTCTCACCCTCATATCACTTGAATTACAAGCTCATTGGCGGGAAAAGTAACATGTGATTTGTAGTTTAGCAGAACTTATTTTAATTTCCAATGCTACTAAATATTTGCTTGAATCTACAAATATTTTTGAGAGAAACTTAACCTCAAAATTCATGAGAAAAAAGGTAGATTCAGTTTAAAATTCTCAATAATATTTTCTTTTTTTGATACATTGACTCTGTTCTTTTGTGTGGTCGGTATGCTGCGAAAATGATGTAGTGTGATGAAATTGTGAAAATTGTGGTAATGTGTGGAATGGTTTGGTAAACTTTGTAGAAAGTGTGATGATGTGGTAGGTGAAGAAAGTAAATGTGAAAAATAAAGAAGAAAAGTGAGAAGATATATCGGTAATGATTGAGGTGACTAGTATTGTGTGGTATGGCGCGAATGGTAAAGTGTGAAAAAATATTGAGTGGTATGGTGAATTGTGGTACCGCACCGCACCGCACCGCACCTTACAAAAGAACAAGGCCTTAGTGTATTTACTTATCTAGACTATGTTCGATTATATCTATATCCATGTCTCTATAATAAAAATGAGAGTTTTTGTTGTTGTGAAGGTTGCCTGCTAGTTTGCTTGTATTCACGAATGAATTACTCTTTCGCCCTTGGATATAATAATTAATTAGCACTTTGCCTTATAGCTTGTGTTCACACACAAATTTACTCTTTTACCATCGAATACCAAAACTAGGCAAAATATAGGTCGATTATATATCTGGCTAGGGTAAACATGGATCGAGTGTATTTCAGCTTCGAGTGAATTTCACTCTAAAAACATGACTCGAGTGTATTTCGAGTTTATGTAAATACAATTGGGTGTATTTCAAATTTAGGTAAATACAGGTCAGATGTTCTTTGATAGTAAAAAGCTTTTTTAGGGTAAACACGGGTCAGGTGTATTTTGGTTTCGGGTAAATTTCACTCGAAAAACATGATTGGGTGTATTTCAAATTTTGGTAAATACGAGTTAAATGTTCTTTGATAGTAAAAGTTTCTTTTAGTTTTTTGTAAATATATTTTGATACCATTATAATATTTGTACAACGAAAATATTAAGATTCTTAACATACGATACTTTTTTTTTAAGATTTTATGTTAGTATAAAAACTAAATTGTTGTACATTGTATTTGAAAATTCAATATATAATGCTATATATAAATTACGTAATATTATATTGTTGTAATTTTTCATAGTGATTATAATCTAAGGTAATATATATTTAATAAAATAAATTTAATGTACATTATTATTACACCAAATTTATATTGCAGAACTATAATTTCTAGCATGTCCTTTCCACGAGCATTCTTTAGGTATTAATAAATATTGAAGTGACCATGCAAGATGTCGAAAAGAAATTGAGGGTTAAAATGTGGAGAAATGTTTTGCTATGCATTGTCATTTTTTATTTTTTATTATTATCATTTAATTTTGGCTTTAGGAATAATCATAACCACTTAATTGTTGTCTTATAGCAATTAAATAGTTTATATGTTATTAACCCTATAAGAATAATACAAAAATGATATGAGTTTTGAAACAAGATATTTTTAGATCGAGTGTCTTGTCTTAATAGAAAACTCATATATTTAAATATTAATTGAAAAAAAATGATTGACTTCTAAAACTATAATATCACATATAAATTGTATAAAATTATATTTTTATCCAAAATTTTTATAATTTACAAAAATGTGCCTCAAATATACTCATCAGATGGCGTAGTCAATACATTCCAAATTTTTTATAATTGATAATTAATAGTATCTATAAATAAAATTGATATAAAAAATTATAATAAGTACTAATTTCATCGAAAGTAAGACAAGTAAACCGTATAATTCTCCCAGGACTTGTATCAATATTGTCCAATAATAATAATAATAATAATAATAATAATAATAATAATAATAATAATAATGAGGTAATGACCCTACCTAGTACTACCCGTTCAATATTTTTTGCCTTATTGAAAATTGGGCAGTCAAACTTATAAAATTTTAACTATAAATTTTTCAATATATATATAATGGTTTGTTAAATAAAATTATTACCATTAGATTCGTAATGAAAAATATTATCATAAAATTATAAAATTGTAATTATTAATAAAATATTATATTAATAAACTAATTAAAGAGTGAAATTGGAAAACATGACAGTAAATAAAAGGGTTAATAATATGAAATCAAGAGATTTTTTTTTTGGATGGAAAAATGGGTTTTTTGCATTTTGGACCCCGAATTTCAGGGGTATTTATATTCTGAACCCTTAGTTTTCAACGTTAACTTTTTGGACCCTAAAGTTTGTAGGATGAAAAAAAAGGACCCTAAAGCTTGTGAGCTGAAAAAAAAAGCTCGTTTCCCATTTTTCTTTTTCTTTCCATGTATGAATTTCTTTCCCGATTGGCATCAAACTTCAAGATTGAGATTAAAACTGATATTAAATTTATAATAAACCTCTCTTATTCATGTTGGAGTTACTTAAAACCATGTACTTAGGGGTCTAAGTAGCCCTGACATGAATACGAGAGGAGGATTATAGCTTCAACATCAGCTTTAATCATAGTTCTGAAGTTTGACGTCAATCGAGAGATAAATTCAAACATGGGAGGAAAACAAAGAATGAGACATGGGTCTTTTTCTTTAGTCCACAAACTTTAAGATCCTTTTTTATTCAGCCTACAAACTTGAAGCTCTAAAAATTTAATGTTGAAAACTAAGGGTTCAGAATATAAATATCCATAAAATTTGGGGTCCAAAATGTAAAAACCCATGGAAAAATAAAGAGATTTGAGTACGTACCTAGGTGGTGATTAAAAAAGAAAAAAAGTACGTAGCTAGCCACCCGTGGAAACTTCCACCTACTAAAATTTTTAATAAGTGGAAACCTTTATCCAATAAACCTTAATTTAACTAAAGCTATACGCCTAGTGGTATATAGAACGTTCCATGTACGCACAACATTCAAATCCCAACAAACCCCCTTTTTATCTTTTTACATTATTCCAAAAGAAACTTATTCTAAGCTTAAGAAAAGAGAATGGAAATTTATGTTATGTACCCACAAGTATAAGAAAGAAAAAAGAGAGGTTGCAGACAATAAAAACACGTTTCAACCATCTCGTCATTCTGAAGAAACCTAGAGAGAGAGAGAGAGAGAGAGAGAGAGAGAGAGAGAGAGAGAGAGAGAGAGAGAGAGAGAGAGAGAGAGAGAGAGAGAGAGAGAGAGAGAGAGAGAATGAAATGTTTGATGGAAATGTGATGAAGGGTGGAATAGTGGTGTGGGGATTCTACTGCTGGGGTTGGGAGTTCTTGACTGCCCTTCTTCTCTTCTCTTCTCTTCTCTGCTCCATAATTAACTGATTAATTAATTAATCTCCCCCAAATTAATCCTTTTTAGTTAGTTAATTATTATCTTGTGTAGGTTGAATAACTTAGTTAGTTTTGGAATAATGGAGGGGTTGGTGGTGATGGAGGGTGATGAAGGTGGAAGAGGAATAACAATGAAGAATGATGAGTTGTTGGTAAACACATCAAGAAAGAAAACCCCAGCGCCGTTCCTGTTGAAGACATACATGCTGGTGGATGACCCGGCCACCGACTCCGTGGTGTCGTGGAATGAGGCCGGGATCGCCTTCGTTGTTTGGCAGCCGGCCGAGTTTGCCCGGGATCTGCTCCCCACCCTCTTCAAGCACTGCAACTTCTCCAGCTTTGTCCGTCAGCTCAATACTTATGTAAGTCTTTCTATTTCCCTTTTTAATAATAAAAATCATATATAATACTCCATCCCTATTAATTTCATTAATTGCGTTTAATTTGCATTTTTGTTGTCGTCCCAACAAACTGTCTATATTTGAATCTCCTAAAGTTAGCTAAGACCCATATTCGGTATATATTGTCATTGTCCCTCTCTTCTATTTCATATCAGACTACTTATCTAAGTTACTCGTGAACAAATGCGAGAAGGGATTATAATGGGAATAGAGTAATTAAAGTTGGTAAAATTTATATTGAATATAAAGTAATATAATTAATTAAGGCAAAAATTTAATTAAGTGGATAGATAATATAGACGGGTGGGTACCAAGATTAGTTCTATTTGTTTTTCATGATTTCAATTTCTTTAAAAATATAAAAATTTAAGATGCATTACAAATGTACAATTTATGACTTTTTACCAATAACAACTATATGTATATGTTCAAACTGTAAAATACATATATGAGGCAGTTTTTTTTTATATTTTCTTTTACCGCAAAAAGTTTATAGTCACATTATAGACAAGTCTTCTCAAATGAATTTTGTCCATATTTAGCATCTTTTTATTGTTATCCATATAAACCAGTAGTATATAAAATAGAAGTCAATTTAATATTACCCTATCTATATCTTACATTAGAAAAAGAGGCAGAGGCTACAAATTGAAGTCAATTACTACGTAACCAAGACTCATTTTTAATCCATTAATGCAAGATATTTAATTTAAGGTTGCGGATTCATTAAGCAATTTAAGGAGTGGAATGAGGGATAGAAGAGATGAGAAGTAATTGTCAACAATTTGAACATGAAAGTAGCAGGTGCTTTGTTTATTTGACTAGGATAATTAATTTACAAGAAATTTCATAATTATATTGTGCTTAAATTCAAGTTTTACTACTCCCTCCGTCTCAAATTAATTGACATTTTAAAAAAATTTTGATCGTAAATTACTTACAAATCACAATGAGTTACAATATGAAATTATTATCGTTAATAAGATACTTTACTAAACATTAAGATGGAGACAATTTCATTTTGTAACTTATTATAATTTGTGAATAATTAACGTTCAAATTTTAATAAAAATGTCAATTAATTTAGGCCGGAGGTAATAGTTTGGAGTAGTTAATAATTACATTGACTGAATTGGAATGAACGTCACTTGTATATGTAAGGAATAGTCCTTTCAACTTGGAAGTTTCTTTCTACTTCTTTTTTGTAATTTGTCTTGAAATTGTTATGAGTTTTGGTCAAAATTCTGATGTGCATGTGATGGGCATCAAGAGTCAAATCGTATAATCTGGAAATTTTAAGCATCAAGGCATATTTTATTTATTTCGATCAAGTGGTACGTAACCGTGTTTAGATTCCAAGGGGAGGGTTGAAAACTTAGCGCACCATTCACATTTATATTATGAGTATACTACTCCCTTTCTCCCTAATTATTTATCTATTAAACTAATTTATTTGTATGTAATTATTATTCACTTTTATATTTTCAATATTAATTTTAATACTTTTATTCTTAATAATTAAATCTAGTAACAATAACTTAACAATACTCCCTCCGTTCCATATTAACTGTCGTCTTTGGGAATTGTGCACTCAAATTTCAAAACTTTTGACCATAATTTTCTTAATATATAGAATGAGTTGCTATATAAAATTACAACCATTAGATTCGTAACGAAAAATATTATCATAAAAGTATAATATTCCAATTGTTAATAACATATTATGTAAGAAATAATCAATCAAAGAGTAATATTGGAGACCGTGAAAGTCAAAATTATGACAATTAATATGGAACGGAGGGAGTAATTGAGGGCACTTTTATCGTCTTAATACTATATTTCTACCTAAAAGTTTGTGTTGTATTGATTTCTCTATTTTTCTTTAAAATGACTAATAAAAAAATGAGAAAGTACTAAATAATTATACTTCCTTTGATCTCTATTCAATATCTATTAAGAGTCTTTTGGAAGGGCGAGGGAAAAATTAATGTTGTAAGATTTTACTACCTCCGTCCCAAATTGTTTGTCCATCTAGCTAATTCCCTTGTCCCAAAATGTTTGTCCATTTTATAATTTCAATGATTATAATTCCTATTATACCTCTAATAAATACTCTTTTGTTTCTTTTTTATTTTTCTTCACATGATAAAAGTAAGGACAATTCTGGTACATTACACATTTTCACCCCATTTCCCATGACCATTGAACTTTTAAATATAGTTGGATGGACAAACAATATGGGACGGAGGTAGTATATAGTATTTAGGCTCCGTTCCTTTATATGGTTGGTGCAGTGTGATGGAATTTGAAAAAGTGTGGTGAAGTGTGGTGAGAGTTGTGGTAGGTGGGGTAGATGATGAGAGAAAATGCAAAAAGTTGAGGAGAAAAGTAAAAAGAAAAAAAGTAATAAGATATATTGGTAAAAATTGTGTTAATGTGTGGTGAAATATGGTAGAAGATTGAGTAATGAGGTGGCACAGCGTATCCTACCGCATAAAAGAGCAAAATCTTAATTAGATAATTGCTTAATGTTTTTAGTTAAAATTAACTTTTAGTTTTTATTCAATGAATACTATGAGTAAAATTGGAAAAAAAATATAGTACTCTAGTATTTAATTTATTATTGAAATTATAAAGTGTTAACTAGATAATATGAAATAAAAAAAAACCAAATTTATAGTTAAAAACTCAGATAAACAAGAATGAAAGTAATACTCCTATATATGAATTTTGAGATAAGATATTTATTAATGTAAAAAATTATATTAAATATTTACTTGACTGTGAAAAAGTATTTAACAGTATGTTATAGCAAGTTTAGCTGTTGGTGTCAAATCGGTGTAGGATGGGAGTTTACTCGGGTATTCAAGTGAGTCGAAGGCATACCTTCTCTCCTTCGACTTATATAACTGCCATATATAGTCTGCAGGATAAAACACTCGCCTTCTAGGAACTTAGACTCAAACTCTCATGTCAACCTTAGAGATTGTGGCCACCAAAAACCAAGGAGATGTGATTCTCATTGGAATGAATATGATGGGTCATATGTAACAACTTGCAAATGACATTCTTAGACTCGATACCATTTGACATCCCCTTGAAATGGCATCATATCCACCCTATTTATAAGCCATGAAGAGGCACTTGGATAAGGTGGATATGGATAAGATTCAACCACCTTTTCAAGTGGATAGAATTTCTTGCCATCATTGAATAATGTAGATAATAACATAATTAAATTACTATATCCACTCATAACATGTATGAACGCATGCTTAAATAAACCATGCATAAAACCGACTAAATATTATCAAATTTACCTCCTTACTTGGTAACATATACCCGTGTTACCCTTAATAGGGCCAATTAGGTCCCGAAAAGACTACCCGACTTTTCCTTGTACCCAATAGCCCATCTTCTGAGTTAACTTAAATAAAATCGAGCCACTAAACTTACCATACACTTGAAATTATCCCACATTAACAACACTTATATCACCATTTCGTTTTATTATTAATTGAATTCAATTGCATTTCACACTTTATTAGGTTCAACATTAATTGTATATATGCCCTTTTTCACCGTTAGAGTACATTTTAATTACTGCATGCATATATGTTATACAAATAGGCTTTCGAGTTGTATCATTTGTTTTTTTTTTTCATACAGTGCTATTGTTAGAAACGTTAAATTTCGATACATAATATATGCACTTAGAGTATATGCTCCGGTAGATATGAGTGAATAATCATGATATTGAGTGTGATTAATAGGTAGGTATGAGTGCACAATTAGGTTATTGCCAATGAACAATGACCTTGGAGCACGTACATATTCTAAGAGCATGTAATATAATTGCATTTAAAATTTGAGTTATAATATAACCAATTTATTTATTTATTTATTTATTTATTTACAGTGATGATTTTTATACTGTGTAAAATAGGGATTTAGAAAGGTGGCAACGAGCCGGTGGGAGTTCAGTAATGACAAGTTCGAAAGAGGGAAGAGAGAGCTGCTTAGCCACATCCGGCGCCGCAAAGCGTGGTCAAACCGGCCCCAGCCACCGCAGAAAACCCAAAGCAACGGTAACCAAGATGAAGATCAACGGTCCTCTTCAACTTCATCCTCCTCATCATCAGAGCAACAACAACAACAGCAGCAACAAGTGAGCATGATCAACACCCTTGTTGATGAAAACCAGAGGCTGAAAAGGGAGAACGGGGTCTTATCCTCTGAGCTGACGTCCATGAAGAGGAAATGTAGGGACCTTCTTGAGTTGGTCTCTGCTTACGTGGAGGAGAGAGAAGAGAAACGCCCCAAGTTGTTTGGGGTGAGATTGGAGGTCAACCATGATAGAGACACCAACAACAAAAAAGATCAGGAAGAAGAGGCTTATGAGACTGCTAGGCTTCTCTTATCTCAAGCTTGCAAATAATCAATATGCATGCGTGCTTGACAATATAACATACTCCATATATAACTCTATTTATGCTTCTAGTCGTCTGAATATGCATCTGGATCAGAATATTATATTGACTATAGATATAAGCAACAAAATGGAACTTATTAATCAAGAATATGTTCCTAAGTAGTTACTGTAGTAATTAGGTGTGTTACGGGGAGATTTCGGAGCATAACTGTAAATATGTCTTTGTTCAACTCATTATGTACTTGGAAGCGTTACTCAAAAGGTGATATATACATTATAATTCAGAATAATAGTGAATTTTCTATCTCCTACTTTTATAGTTTTAAAAGTTCTATATAAATCAAAGTTTAGAATGGTAAAGTGGTAATTAATATATTATATTGAAATTATAAAGTGATAGATGTTATAAAAAAAATTACAACATTAATTTGAGTGACAAGTACCGAGAAATAATGGCAGTGCACTCTCTATTTTATAATCAATGTCTATTTTGATTTTTTATGGTCTCCAATGCACTACTTTAACTTTTAATTGCTAAGATTATATATTTACAAACATTACATCATTAAATTCATATGAAAAAAATATTCACGACAAATTTAATGGGGTTAATTTTATTATTTTAAATTATTGTGTATGTTCAATAATTAATAATGATCGAAGTTTGCAAATGTTGACAGCACATACCCGTCGTGACTAATGATATACTACCTCTATTTTTAAATGACTGTCAATTTGACTAAGTTTTGACCATTGATTACTAAAAAATCACAATGAGTTACAATATGAAATTACCCCATTAGAAAGATACTCCCTCCGTTCCATATTAATTGACATATTTTAAAAAATTTCACATACCAATGTTTAACTAAAAAAACTATCCATATAATTGAATAACACTATTTTCTAAGAGACTTTTTCGGATATCAAGGTGTAGGTAGTGAGAGAATGTGAGTAGGAGTAGTTTTTATTCATTGAAAAAAGTAAAAGTTAACATAATTATTAAAGTTAAATAATTAAATTAGTTATTGGGAAATGGAAAGTGACAATTATTTTGGAACAAAAAAAGTTAGTTAAAGTGTCAATTAATATGGAACGGAGGGAGTATTGTACTAAAAATTACATCGATACAGTGTTAATTTTAAACTCTAACTCATTATAATTTGTGACTAATGAACGGTTAAATTTTAGTCAAATTAACACTTATTTAGGAACGGAACGATGGAGTACCATTTAATTTATTTGTCACATTAGGTGAAGTACAACTACTATCAATGGTCATAATTACCGATTCATTTTTACTAAGAGTGTTTTAGTAGAATATTTTGAGAAACTTTCCTGGAAAGAAATTCTCATGCCTTTCAATTTGAAAAAGTTTTTTGAGTTTGAATATGAAATAGTTGGTCAAACATAAAATTTTCTGCCCATTAAACATCGGAAAATAGATCTAGTCAAATTAAAAATACTGATAAACTGTTTCAAGTAAATTTGTCAAATGCTCCACAAAGGGAAACGATATTGGATAATTCAACCTAATAATGTCAAATCATATAAGCTTAATATAATATTACAGCCAAAATTTAATAGAAAAATATTTATTGTGATGGATTTAGGTTATCGAATTAGGAGTGTTTAATGCCTTATTACACTCATTTTTATAAATACTATAATTGATATTTTTTTTTATCTAAGATTATAAAATTTTACAATTTTTTAAAAGTTCAGGATGGTCATGACATTCCTAACATCCACTTTAGAGCTTATCTTGTCAAATTCATGGGTAAAAGTTAAAATTTTATAATTTTTGATAATTTTGATAAATTTTGATAATTTTTGACAAATTTACGCTAATATATCAAAATTCAAATTTATTTTGTCTTTTAACTTTGGTAACTTTTGGTAAATTCAAATAAAAACTAGTAAATTTTAATTTGGTAAATTAAAATTACCCATAAATTTGACAGGTCCTTTTACTTGTGACTTTAGGCTGAAGCACAAAAGATAACAAGTTTTGACATGCATGTTTGGGTTGGCTATGAAGTCTTGTACGTACTCCTTTATTTCTGCCACTTCGTTGAAGTTTTTCAACCAATGAATTTATTTAAGCTTGTGGAAGCAAAGTAGTGACTTGCGGGTATAGTTGTTTACGCATGATCAGCTGCAAATCACAATGAAATCACGCAATTAGGTTTTAATTGGTTCAACGGTCCCTAGCTGATCTTCGTATATATAACCCACGAAATGTAGTTATTGTTCTTTTTTGTAAAAAAAAAAACTTTTTTAATGTAGCAACTTCTTAAAAATAGTGATTAGAGATTGTTTTTTTTAGGAAAAAAGGTGCAATAATATTAATTGAGAACTTCTGAGGCCACCAATTCGGCAACCTCCAGTAGATAAGTGTTTAGCCATACATTGGAAAAACGTTCCTGAGCAGCAAATCTAGCAAGGGAATGAGCCACTTTGTTGCCCTGATGCCCTCCCTATTACAAAAAGCAAAATGAATTTCATCAAAACTTAAGACTAATTCTAGACAATCTTTCACTATCACACTCGCCTCCAGTTGTATCTTCTTAGCGTGTGCAAGACCTCTGAATATGGTGAGACAATCCATCTCTACTATCAACTTCCTAATTCCTTTTCTTTTAGCAAGTAGCAGGCCATTCCTTAATGCTCCTGCCTCCATAGCTTCGATCCCCCAGATGTATTCCCTATACGGCTGTACATTATCTCAGTGCAGACAACATGCCCATCCTTGTCTTTGATCACAGCTCCCCAGCCCCCAGTTCCATTCTCCTTTACTGTAGCATCTATATTGAGTTTCAACCAACCATCCTCTGGTTTTGTCCATCGGTCCTGCCTCCTCACCATTTGATCATTCCACTTCCTTGCTGTATGGGCTTGTAGAAAGCCATAATGAAGGTCTACAGCTCGGTTTACACCTTCCATTGGTTGGCTTCTTTGATTCCTGTGAACTCTCTCATTTCGCATCCCCCAAATAATCCATATCATCGTGCCAAATAACCCACGTGCTGTCGAACCCATTTCTTTCAAATTTGCTTCGATCCACTTACCCACATCCACTGTTTGCCGATTATCCACCTCCATTCGAAACTGACTGATTTTCCAGAACTTCTGGGCCCAATCACAATTGAGGAGCACATGAGTGTTTGTCTCGTATTCTTCCCCGTAGGTTGTGCACACTAGATCAACATCAATATTGTGGCGAGCTAGGTTGGTTTGGGTTGGTAAAGCATCATGCCATAGTCGCCATACATAGTGTTTCTCCTTCGGTTGGGAATCCATTGACCTAATCAGCTTTGGTATTCCTTCCTCATCTCTTGAGAAGCCTCTTGTATTTCCCTTCTGTTGTTTCTCAATTTCTTGAGTCAACCGATAGGTCGTCCTGACTGAAAACGCACCATTATGACTGGGTCTCCAAATCAATTCATCCTCTCCCGGGTTGATGCTCAACGGGATGGATTTAATCAAGCGTTGCGTTTCCAAGTCAAAGCAGAGATGTAGGAGGTCATCTTTCCACTTCCCCTGTCCTTCCTCAATGAGCTCACTCACTGTGGCTTCAGCGTCTAAAAAAATTGGGTCAGACTTCACCGTTCCACTACTTGTCGAAAGAAGCCACTCATCACCCCCATACCTTCACCTTTTTCCCATCTCCAATGCACCACCCAGTACCAGCATAGAGAAGATCTCTTGTTCCCCAAACACTTCGCTAAGTGTAACTTGGTTGATGTCCCAGCTTTGCTTGCCAGAAATCCCCTCTTGGAAAATATTTCGCTATTATCACACGGGCCGCCAGAGAGTTCGGGCTTTTAACAATTCTCCATGCTTGCTTTGCTAGCAAAACCTTTTTGTTGAAGGATTGTAGGCTCCTGAAACTCATTCCTCCTTTTGACTTTGCCATGCACATTTTATCCCAGGATAGCCAACTTATTCCCCTTCTCTCATTTTTATTTCCCTACCAGAAGTTCCTGTGGAAACCTTCAATGGTCTTGCAAACAGAGACGGCATGGCGAAGCATTGCATGATGTACGTTGGAATGGCTTGAGCAACGAACTTTATGAGAACTTCCTTTCCCGCCCTTGAAAGGTGTTGTTCTTTCTATCCCTTCAGCTTCTTCCAAACTCGATCTTAGACTGACTGAAAGATTTGTTTCTTAGACCTCCCTATGAAGGTCGGGAGGCCCATGTAACGATCACGAGTTTCCACTGCCTTAAAACCAAGCCTCTCTTGGAGCATGTTCTTTGTGTGTTCGCTCACATTTTTCCCATAGGAAACCTTCAACTTGTCCACATTGATCATTTGTTCGGAAGCCACTTCATATTATATCAGAATGTCCATTACATGCAATGCTTCTTCCTCCGTCGCCCTCACAAACATTGTTCACTCGCAATACAGTGCGGGTTTTTGTATCGTATCCACAGGGAGCAAGGTCTTTTTGTCAAAACTTTCACTACTAAAGCTTAGTTTAAGCTAATAAAAACGATTATGAGAGGAAAAGGGAACAAGGATCGATTATCAGACAAAAACAGAGAAAAAGAGGCTCAAAGGTCGGTCTTTGCCTCCTAATGGTCACCCTAATCACGAGGAAGTCTCGGTCAGGACACTAAGCCAGGATAGAAGCTAGGTTATTGCAAGAAATAGAGCCACTCCGGGGCCTTTCCCGAGGTATACCCGAAGTTAACCCTAAAGGTTCGTCCACTAAATGAATGAGGACTCGCCTAAAAGGTTTGAAATGCAAATCACCCTACCCGAACTCCTCCACTAAATTAATGAGGATTCGTTCGGATATCCATCCAATCACTCTAAAGATCGTGTTTAAGTAGGTTTAGTGGGTTTCCACTACGTACTAAACCCCACAATCAATAGAGTTATTGGATGAAAACCTCATAAAACAAGGCTTAATGCCTTGACTAAGTCAAATCCTTAGAAAAGGGATCCCATTAGGGGCTGAACCTCCCCCTAAGCCCTAAGGAAACTAGCCACTAATCATGATAAAAAGCATTAAAACTACCAAGCATAAAGCAAGAACCCTAATCTTTTGTCTAGAAAGAAAATACCAAGAAGAAATCACAAGAACTAATTAAAGCAATTACTAAAAGAGGGAAATGAAACTTACCCAAACAAGAAGAAGGATGATAATAATAGAAAGAAGAAGAATCAACCAAACTTGAATAATAATCTTCAAAGCAATAATCCAAATCCAACAACCAAATAAAAACCAAAGTTTTAGGAGCAATAATGAGATAATCTATCTAGAAACTAGTGCTAAGCAATTCTAAAGGAAAGATGAACGGTAAAAACTTAGCTCTTAGGTTTAGTTTTGGACCGAGCTTAAATACAATCGGAGAAAATAAACAAAACACAGTCGTTTTGGCCTTAAAAAATCTAGTCGGCAGGGTCGTCACGGGCGCTACCTCAGTCGTCACGCCCGTGACGAGGCGATTCCAAAATCTCGAACGAAAAGTCTTCGCTGAGGTAACGGGCGCTACCTGAGATCGTCACACCCGCTACCACCTGGGAATCGGAAACTTGGGAAAAAGGCTCAGCAGCGTCACGGGCGTTACCAGGGCTCGTCACGCCCGTGACTCGTCTCGGCAAAATGACCATTAATTCTCTTAATTTGGTCATGGGCGCTACAAATGGGGTCACGCCCCTGACCACCTGGGTTTTCCTTTTGGTCATTTTTCTAACTCTGGTCACCGGCATTACCCTTGGGGGTAATGATGGTGACCTCCTGGGCTTGCCTTGACTCCTTCCTTTGCAAAATCTTCGAGATGAGGGCCGCTCCCGGGGTTGTTTCCTTGAATTCCCGAGCCGGCGTTCTCGGCACCGACAACTCAGCATCTCCCAATGCCTCGGGTCCAAACTAACCTGCATAAAAACAAAAAGAAAGACGGATAAGAGACGATTATTAAGGGACGGTAACGAACAATAATTCTAAGTAGATGGAGTGACACTTAGGCTCAAAATCGAGCCTAAACACCCCCCCACACTTAGGATTTTGCTCGTGCCGAGCAAAACTAGATGAAACCAAAACAACAAAACAAACTACCTAAACAACTACTCCACTTCCGTGGGAGCAAACGGGTGCATTTAGCGTATGCACCAAGCCCTTTGAACTCTCCGGCAGCCCGGGTGGACGAGATGGACTTGTGAGGGTTGGTAGCGGCTATGCCCACAAAAGCCAAAGAAAAAGGAGAGAGGGAAAGTGAAAACAAAACCGAAGAAAACAAAAAGAAAGAAAAACAAAGGCTTTGATTCACAAGATCTCGCAGTCCAAACTAAGAAAACGTGATTAAACCTCCCAAAGTAACCGTTAGGAGCATCTCACAAACACCAAACTCGGATAAAGGTCAATCTTGAAGATTTTTCAACTCCCTACACCTTGTACCAAGCGAAACCCCACATGCAAAAGCACAAAAAGAGGTTTAACGGGAACCAAAAGACTCTAAAAACTCGTGTCCGGATTTGAAAACAACGAAACAACCAAGAGAAGCGTTACCCTCCCTCGCATTTGGTCGCCCTTGGCTTGGTGAGGGCCGTAGGTGATGCAAGAGGAGGCCCCACTCTTATTAGAAGCAAAAACTTTCTCTTTTCTTTTTAGGTTGGATTTACCAACGAAATTTGCTTTTCTTTTTCTCTTTTTTTTTTCTTTTTAAAAGTCGGTATTAGCCTTACTTTCGGGAATTGGACGGCCCATATAAGGGGTATACCCTCCCAACACGGTCTTTTCCATTCACCTCTCCGTCGCAAAGCGATATAGGAGGAGGGTTAAGGGGTATCCGTGCCGTACCACTGATACCGGGCCCGTGTAGGTTGGCTAAGTGTAAGGTGGTTAATGCCTAAAGCGATACGCTCCACTTAATCAGGTTATTGTATCTTATAACTTCTTTTTCTTTCTTTTCTTTTTGCACTTTTTGCTTTTGCTAAGCAAGAAACAAAACAAACTCGGACACAAGCCACTAGAATCTCCCGGTTCCAAACAAAACGTGAAAGGAACGGGGGTCTCACTAGATACTTAATGAAGGGAGTCTATTAAGGGTAAGTCTTGACTAGAACCCGAGTTAGGGTCGAAAATGCTCCAACCGATTACTTTTAAAGAAGCTTAAGAACGCTTCTCAACTTCGATAACGAGATCCAGGAAACAAGAAAAACAATAACAAAACGAAAAGAAAAACTGAAAAGGTTTTCACTCCCTTTTTTCTCCTTTTTCACACGAAAATTTTCAAATTTTATGCAAAAACTAAGAAAATAAAGAACAAAACTACTAGGTGATCTACCCTTGAAACAGAATATCTCCCCCCCCCCCACACTTAAAACTCCACAATGTCCTCATTGTGGGAAGGTGTCACCTGAAAAGGGTAGAGAAACTACAAAAACAAACAACAACAAACATCTAGCAAGTAAAAGTGGTGGCGACCCGAGCCCACACGGCTCCAACAACAATATATCCCAACACAAACATCAAAGGGGTTCGCCTCCCAAAAGAAAAATCATGCATGTAGCAGAAAAGAGGAAAGAGAAACAAAAAGAGAAAAGGAACGGGCTTACCAAGAGGCGTCTTGAGTGCATAAGTGAACACCGAACCAACAGGGGACAAAGAAATGGTTAGGGTAAAGGAAAACGACATGCATGAATATATACATCCAACTAGAAAAACCAAAAAGAAAAAGAAAGACTACGACTCAAAGAGAAACAAAACGAAAATGAAAGAAAACAGAAAAAAAAAATTACAATATGTACATTGCCAGGAATGCAACCCGCTTAAAGCTCGGTGTTGTTGAGCAAAAGCCGGGTAAAAGACAACCTCACAAGAGTCACACACATGAGAGTGTGGACTACGCAATACCGTCACAAAGCGAGCGATCGAATGACAAACACGGCCGACCGAGACCTTAAACACTAGGGGAAAAAGAAAGGAACGCACATGCCCAACAACATAACCCAAAACCCGACCGAGCAAAGCATACACCCCCACACTTGTCATGCAAAAAGCAATAATATCAACTAAAGGGATTAGAGGAGGTGAAAATGCTTACAATTACTGACCAAAACCCCTGGGAGGGGGTTGATCGGAAGGGTAGTAGCCGGCGGGCGGGAACCATCCATAGGGTGGGCGTTGGCCGCCTCCGCTATAGTAACAGTAGCGGAGGTCGTTAAGAATCTCGTCCACCCGGGCTGCCGTGGGGTTTAAAGGGTTTGGTGCATACGCTAAATGCACCCGTTTCCTCCCACGAAAGTGGAATAGTTGCTTAGGTTGTTTGTTTTGTTTGTTTTGGTTTCGTCTGGTTTTGCTCGGGACGAGCAAAAGTCTAAGTGTGGGGGGGGGGGGGTGTTTTGGATGCTTCCCTTTTTGTACAATCTTTCCTTTCAAAGCAAAATCGTACTGAAGGTCCTTGAAGTGCTCTCGCCAAATATCCTTGGCTAGTGCGAATGTGACGTCCTCTGTTCCTGCATAGATAGGGGTTCTACATTTTTTTATTGTTATTATTAGCATGTTTTGTCTCTATCATGTTTATGAGCATTGTAGTACATTTTATATACATTTTTCATTAACATTTTATAAACATTTTCTGGAAAATGATTTTCCCATTTTTCGGTGTTTGGTGACCGGAAAATGAAGAAAATAATTTTCCAAGAAAATCATTTTTCCCACCCCTTTGTAAATTATTTTCTTGACTCTAACTCATGAAAATCATTTTCTCCCCTTCTCCCGTACTCTCTCTCTCTCTCTCTCTCTCTCTCTCTCTCTCTCTCTTCTTTCGTTCTCTCTCCTTTCTTTCTCTCTCACGCAACGATTTAAATATTTTTTTTCTCTCTCCCCACACCATTCTTTCTCATATACCCGTTTCATTACACCCGTTTTAATATCATGGGTGATTGATCTGATGCCACTTGACAGAACCCTTGAAGGGGGATGATTGATGTGGTTGGCTAAAATTAAGTCAATGCTACAAAACTTTACACATAAGCCAGTCAAGGTCCTTGGCATAACCAAGGATAAGGTATAAAAACGAAATGTACATGATGAAAATAAAAGAAGATAATACATAGGAATTTAGCCGATGTTCACTCTTCCAAATACGGCTACATCACCAGACCTAAGCTTCTTTTCACTTAGACTTTCGAACCACTTCACTTCTTGTTCACCTAAGAAGTACGACTAGATCTTCAATCTCGGCTTCGTTGAGTACCTCCAAGGCAAGCTTACAAAGAAATCAATTAAGAAGGCACGTCCCTCTTGATCTACAACTCAATCAAGGGAACACCCTTGATCTACAACTCACTAAACATTAACAATACTTAGCTACCCAAGTGAGTTTTCCAACTAACTTAATTACAAGTCCCATTACAAGAATATACGTTCAGACCAAGGACCTTATGATTACAAGAGACTAAAGGATGTGGAATTACAATGCGTCTCTCTTGGGGAGTGGAGTGTTTCCCTCACTTTTCTTCTCTATCTTCGTCCTCTTTGTATACTCAAAGCGTGAGGTGAATGTTGGACTTGTAAGGCTTTGAAAGAAGCCTTCAATTGGAAAGATATCATTGGGGATTTTCACAAAATTTGTTTCTCATTGATTTCTCGCGGGAAGAGAAAGGAGCCACGTGATACTTGCTGAATTAAGACAATCAATCCTTCATAAAATGATTTGATACTTTCCAAGAGAGATATGCTAATAATTAGTAAACATATTATTGGATTTAGATATTGATTTTGATGTCATGGAAGGAGGAAACAAATTTGTTAAAGCAATGATGAAAGTATCACTCTGATATATCTAGATTATGTGCCAATAATATTTGAATTTTGACTTTCATTCAAAATGGTTATAGTCGCCAAAGTCCTTGAGCTTGGGTCTGCTATGGTCCTTGAGCCTGGTTCTGCCAAAGCCCTTAAGCTTTGGTCAGCTGAGGTCCTTGCGCCTGGTCTGCCAAGGCTCTGGAAGAGTTCTAACAATCTCCCCCTCTTTAATGAGAGACACAATTCAATTGCAGCACGATATTTCTTCCCCCCCTTTTTTTACTCTTATCAAAAAGTCTGTAGAAAGCTCCCTCTTAATTATGAACCAACTCTCATGTCCTGTAATGACTTAATGAACTTATTAGAACTAAGAGAGGGTGCTCCCCCTCACTTCATCTCATGCATAAATAAAGTCCATGAATGGTGTATAGATGACATACCTTTCAATATGTAGAAGATAGACATAAGAACTAAGTTGAACGGTGTTAATCGATCTCCTTGATGATTGGACGTCCTTGACTTGTTTAAACAATCTCCCAAGGTCTTTTCCACAAGACGGTTAAGCCTTCGACTATGGACCTGCTCTGATACCACTTGTTGAGAAGATTTAAGGCGGAAGCCCACTTCAACCAAGGCCTATGATATACAAGTTAAGTGAGGTTCCATCTTAAAACCAATTGGTGTTAAGAGTAGTCTACTTGACTTATATACCATGTGCTTTCCCCTTGCTTTTCCGATGTGGGACATCTTACTCACGTGTGAATCCCAACATTTTCTTTCATGCACCCATATTAATATATATATATATTATATATATATATATATATATATTTATATATATATATATATATATATATATATATATCACTTTCTCTCTCTCCCTCTTCGCCACTCTCTCTTACATACCCAGTTTAATCTCTCTCTCCTTATTATCAAATAGGTGAAAATCATTTTCCAGAAAAATCATTTTTGTCTGGACCAAACACGAGAAAATATCAAATGAAAATTCATTTTCTAAAAAAATCATTTTACAAAGAAAACCATTTTCCTAGAAAATAATTTTCCTTTGCACCAAACTCTAAGTTTATAAGCATTATAATAGAGTTTATAAGCATTGCATCATATTGTTTCTTTATGAACGTGTCATATGATCAGTATTACTGTTGTGTTTTATATATGAGCATTATTATATAATTGTTTTCACTGTAAAGTTGTATGAGCAAACTTTAGAAAAAGTATCCATAATTTTTCTGAAATAAAATTAATATTTAACCAATTTTTTTTTTTAAAAAAAAAAAAAATGGCAGTGGTGTGGGTACCATGTTGGGTACGTCGGGCAACATGATCAAACAACTACAAAACAAAAGCACTGCCTGTTAGGATATATTAGTTCTATTAATATGCAGTTAGTTAGGTTAGTTAGAGTCTTAGAGAGTTCTTTATTTTCTTGTTTTCTATAGCCTATATATACCTATCAATTATGTACCTTATTCATTCATTCAATAATACACAGTTTCTCCTGATTCATTGTTTCTCTTTCTCTTATTGAGTTTTCTTTCTCTTCTACAATCATTAACATGGTATCAGAGCTGTGAAAGATTTGAAGTTTTTTTTTTCAATCGATTGAAGGCGTCGTTTTTGAAGTTTTTCGACATCAAAATTGAAGTTTCAAGATGGCTGCTACAACAGTTGTTGACAACACAGAGCTGTACACTGGTAGTTCGAATGATCCCAACCATATTCTTTATCTCCATCCCTCTGATAATCCTAACAATGTGCTGGTTAGTGATTTGCTTAATGGGGAAAATTATGGTCATTGGAGAAAAGCTATTGAAATTGCTTTAATTGCTAAGAATAAATTGGGTTTTGTTTTGGGGACACATACTAAACCCTCGAATGTTCAATTTGTGCCACAATGGGAAAGGCGTGATAAGATGGCCCAATCTTGGTTGATGAATGCTGTTATTCATGATATAGCACAGAGTATTTTGTTTTTTGCAAATTCCAGGGATGTATGGGTGCAATTAGAACAAAGATTTGGGGAAGCAGATGATACTAAAATCTTTAGGATTCAAAGAGAATTGATGACTATTTCTCAAGGGAGTTCATCGATTATTGATTACTTTACCAAAATCAAGAAGTTGTGGGATGATTATAATTGTTTGATAACAATTCCAAGTTGTGCATGTGGTTTGCAATGTCAAAGTTTACAGACTGCACAGAAGTTGATTAATGATCAACAATTGATGCAATTTTTAGTTAGATTGGATGAAAGTTATCGTGTCACAAGAGGGAATATTCTCATGTTGAAGCCCTTGCCCAATATTGATCAAGTATACCAGATGGTTTTACAGGGAGAAAAGCAAAGAAGTTTGTGTGGAACACAATTTAATCCAGCTTCAACAGCTTTTCATTCTCAAGTTGTTGATTCAGCTTTTGCTTTTCAGCAAAAGAATTATAAGCAATCTTCTGGTTACAATGGTTATAATCAGAGATTTGAACAAAAGAATTCCCAGTCTTACAATCAATCTTTTCCTAGCAAGAATGATTCTAAGAGATCCTCGGGTTCTCAGGATAAGAGGTTTTTTTGTGATTATTGCAGGATTTTTGGTCATACTATACAAAGGTGTTATAAAATACATGGGTGTCCACCTGGTCACAAGTTTTACAGAGGAAATAAAGTGGCTGCTCTAGCTCAAACAAAAGCAGAAGATGCACCTACAAGTTCTTTTATGCCTCAGAATGTAAATCATCAGCAGCAAGTTTTCTTCTTCAGTTTTGACTATGGAACAGTATGATCAAGTTCTGCAAATAATTCAGCAGTATCAGTCAACTGAGAATCAGACTACTGATGACAAAGGAGCTACTGGTTTCTTTGCTGGTACTGCATTTGCAGGTACTTCTTATCAAATTCAAAGGAATAATACTACTTGGATAATAGACAGTGGTGCTTCTAACCATGTTACTCATGATATATCTCTTTTACATAATGTTAAACATCTTGATCAACCTTCTTTTATTGTGATTCCGAATGGGAAAAAGTCTGTGATTGAATATACAGGTTCTTTGATGCTTAAACCTAATCTAGAACTTCATAATGTTTTATATGTTCCAGACTTCAAATATAATTTGTTGTCTGTTCATAATCTTGTTCAACAGATTCAGGCTTCTGTTGTTTTCTTTCCAAATAAATGTGTTCTTCAGGACCCCAGCACCGGCAGAATTCTCCATCTTGGTGATGAGCACAATGGTTTGTACATAATGAGCCTAGAACAAAGCAAAGAGAGTTCATCTTTCCAGATGACCAAGGCCAATGCTTATCTTTCAAAAGCAGAAACTTGGCATTTCAGATTGGGTCATCTTCCTTTTGAACAAATGAAGTATACTGGAGTTTTGAGTTCTTGTAAAGATGATAATCATCGAATTTGTCAAATTTGTCCTATGGCTAAGTTTCATAGAAAGCCTTTTTCAAACAGTATTACAAAGTCTCAGAATTGTTTTGAACTTTTACATATTGATATATGGGGTCCTTGTCATTACAAGACTCATGACAGATTTACATATTTTTTTGTCGATAGTAGATGATTACTCTAGATGTACTTGGATTCGTTTAATGAACAATAAAGGTTCTGCTATATCTTTGATAAAGAGTTTTGTTACATCTGTGGAAAAACAGTTTAATTCTTTTGTCACAATCATTCGTACTGATAATGGTCTAGAGTTCCAAGACCATGTTGCTTTGGATTTTTATGCAGAGAAAAGGATTTTACATCAGACAACTTGTGTGGATACAGCACAACAGAATGGCGTTGTTGAAAGAAAGCATCAACATCTACTACAAGTGGTGAGAGCTTTATTGTTTCAATCTAAGCTGCCTAACACATATTGGGGTGAGACTTTGATGACTGCAGTGTATTTGATAAACAGGATGCCTTCTGCAGTGCTTGGTAATAAAAGTCCTTATGAAATTTTGTATGATGATAAGCCTTCTTATGCTCATTTAAAAGCTTTTGGGTGTTTAGCATATGCTGCAACTTTAAAAAGAAATCGAGATAAATTACAACCAAGAGCTAAACCATGTGTTTTCTTAGGTTATCCATCAGACAAAAAGGCTTACAAATTGCTTGATATTTCAACTAAGCAAATTTTTTACTCTAGGGATGTTACTTTTTATGAGAATGTTTATCCTTTTCATCTTTTTCCTACTAGATCTGATGTTCCTATACCTATAGTATCTGATTTTATTCCTGAAAATGATCTTGAAGTGTTTAATCATCATGTTTTTAATTTCCTCAGGGTTCTGATGATCATACTTCTACAGATATTAATACAAATCAAACTGGTGATACTTCTTCAGGACCTAGTAGCTCTTCACAAGATATCCCTGAAGTATCAGTTCAAATACCAGATACAGATATTTCTTCTCAGACTTTATTGATATTGTTTCTCATAGAATCAGTGTTGAGGTTTCTTATAGATCTAATGCTAATATTCCTGTTAGAAAGTCTTCTAGAAATTCAAAGAAACCTCAATATTTGGCTGATTATCATTGTAAACTAGCAAGTGCTAATCTGTCTGCACAAGTCTTTCATGCTTTTCAGAATACATTACAAGAACATAAGGAACCAAAGACATATGAGCAAGCCTCTAAAGATCCTAATTAGATTCAAGCTATGCAAAAAGAAGTTGATGCCTTGATTAAAACCAACACATAGGAGACTGTGGATCTTCCTCTAGGAAAGAAAGCCATCAGCATGGTTTACAAGGTCAAACTTAAAGCTGATGGTACTCTTGAAAGATACAAAGCAAGATTGGTCATAAGAGGCTTTACACAACAATACGGTATTGATTATCAGGAAGTTTTTTCCCCTGTAGTTAAAATGACAACTATTAGAAGTGTTATTGCCTTAGCTGCTTGAAAAGGCTGGTTTTTGTCACAATTAGATGTTAATAACGCCTTTCTTCATGGTGATTTAGATGAAGAAGTATACATGGAGATGCCTAAAGGAATCCCAAATCCAAACAACAAAGTTTGTAAGCTTAGAAAATCATTATATGGCTTAAAACAAGCCAGCAGGCAATGGGTTTCAAAGCTTAGCTAAACATTAATTTCCTTGGGCTATCAACAGTCTAAAAATGATTACTCTCTTTTTATCAATAAATCTTCTACTGACATCACAATTCTTACTGTCTATGTAGATGATATATTACTAACAGGATCCAATGAAGCTGAAATACAACATGTCAAGAAGCATCTTGACAGTTAGTTTGGCATCAAAGACCTGGGAAAGCTTAGTTACTTTCTCGGACTTGAAGTATCACATGTGCCACAGGGAGTAATCTTGTCTCAACATAAGTTCACTAGAGAATTACTTGCTGAATGTGGTTCTTTACATCATGCTTCTGCTATTACTCCATTACCCATGAATATCAAGCTAAATCCAAAAGAATGTGCATTATTGGCTAATCCTCTTCTTTACAGGTCTTTAGTGGGGAAAATCAATTTTCTCACTAACACAAGACCTGACCTGAGTTACACAGCACAGACCTTGAGTCAATTTATGCAACAACCAAGGACAAGTCATTTCAAAGCACTTCAACATACCCTCAGATACATCAGAGATACAGCTGGTTTTGGAATACTTCTTAAAGGTTCTGACAAATTCAATGTCAAAGCCTTCTCAGATTCTGACTGGGGGGCATGCTCCTTCACTCATAGATCAGTCACAGGCTACTTGATTCTACTAGGAGACTCTCCAATCAGTTGGAAAAGCAAAAAGCAAGGGACTGTATCTAAATCTTCATCAGAGGCTAAATATAGAACCATTTCTCAAACAACATCAGAGATTACATGGCTTGTACGGCTGCTGGAAGAATTGGGGGTTCAAACTCTCAAACCAGTTACCCTATTCTGTGACAATCAATTAGCCATACACATTGGAAAAACCCAAGTTTTCCATGAAAGAACTAAGCACATTGATATTGATTGTCATTTTACAAGGGAAAAAGTGCTTGAAGGGCTTCTTCAACTCTCACATTTATCTACTCAAGAACAACTTGCTGACATCCTAACGAAGATCCTTCCTTCTACTCAGCAGAATTATATCTTATCCAAGCTTGGTTTAGTTTCACATAACCCCAAGCTTGAGGGGGAATGTTAGGATATATTAGTTCTATTAATATGTAGTTAGTTAGGTTAGTTAGAGAGTTCTTTATTTTCTTGTTTTCTATAGCCTATATATACCTATCAATTATGTACCTTATTCATTCATTCAATAATACACAGTCTCTCCTGATTCATTGTTTCTCTTTCCCTCATTGAGTTTCCTTTCTCTTCTACAATCATTAACACTGCCATTTACAGGAAATATTTACGGGAAACTATCTTTTAATTAAACTTAACCATAGGTAAGCCCATGTAACAATAAGCACCTCTAATGTAGCTCATGCTATAGTTTTGAATTAAGGCTGTGGCGTACACCTCAGGAGGAAGGAATGTAAGATGGTGAATAATACATCAAAAAATTACTCGGAGGTACCCTAACTTTTGGCGAAATGTTTTTCAGGTACCCCAACTTTTCAAAACTCATTTTGGGGTACCCTAACTTTTTGGGTTAGAAATTATTAGGTGCTTTTTTGGTCACTAATTTGGTTAAGTGACCGAAATACCCTTATTCTTCCAATTTTTAAGAAATACCCTTAAAGAAAAAGAACAAGGGTGTTTCGGTCACTTAATAAAATTGATGGCCGGAAAAGCACCAAATAATTACTAACTCAAAAAGTTAGGGTACCTCAAAATGAGTTTTGAAAAGTTGGGGTACCAAAAAATAGTTTCCCCAAATGTTGGGGTACCTCCGAGTAATTTTTTGATAATACATTCTTTGACTAATTAAAAAGGGTTTTTTGCATTTTGGACCCTAAAATTTAGGGTAATTTATTTTTGAACCCTTGGTTTTATTACTTATTTTATAAACTTAAGAATAAAAAAGGACCTTGAAGTTTGTAGGTTGAAAAAAAGACTCATGTACCGTTTTTTTTTCTTCCCATGTTTGAATTTATCTCCCAATTAATGTCAAACTTCAGGGCTAAGGTTAAAAATAACATTAAAACTATAATGCACCTTGCTTATTCATGTCGGAACTAATTAGACCTTGAAGTAACCAGCAGTGGCGAATTCAGAAATAAAATCAAGCGGGTTCAAAATTAAACATAAAATTCAAAACAACAAATCAAAAAACTTACAATATTATTTTCTTTTGAGTAGTTGTCCTCGACGAGACGTCATGACTTAAAAGTATTTCATAATGTCATCATTTGGTACTTTCTCGAAAATCTCATACTCAAAATAAGTAATAATAGTGTTTTTCAAAAACTCGTATGAGATTCTGGTGCACAAACTTGTCTTGATAATTTTCATTGCGGGGAATGCACATTCAATAGTTGCAGTGAAGGCTAGTAAAAGTAAAGCCAACTTCAAATAATTTCTCTAAATTGAAATAAAATTTGGAGAGAATTTTCAACTAATCATATAATAAAACCTAATACAACTTACTAGGTCAGTGGCGGAGCAGATGGTGATGGTGGTTACCGGTGGTAGACTGGTGGTCGCCGTTGTTGTGTGTGAAATTGAGAATAGGGCTGGCGAGTAAGATGGCATAGAAAATGCGGCATTCAAACTTCTAATTGAGTTGCAACTGTTGCGGTTGGGTTGAGTTATAAAACAATCAAGAAAAGACGCTAGGCTTGACGGCTATTGGTCTCGAACACGCGACCTCAGACTTCATTGTCGTGGGATCCGCCCCTTGTAACCAGAGTTTAAGTAGTTTCGACATGAATAAAAGAGGTATATTCCAACTACAATATTAGTTTTAACCTTAGTCCTAAAGTTTGACGTTAATCGGGATATAAATTTAAACATGGGAAAAAAAAGAAAAACATCAGTACACGGACCTTTTTTTCAACCTACAAACTTTAATGTCATTTTTTATTCAACCCATAAACGTCAGGGTCCAAAAAATAAATAATAAAACCAAGGATTTAAAAAAATAAATTATCATCATATACTTTGGGGTCCAAAATGCAAACGGCCCAATTAAAAAGGCCAATTAAGCAAGAGTAGAGTCCAGTCCATTCATTCCCCAATACATAGGAATGCTTGCAAGATAGTCATAATTAAAAAATATTTATTAATTAAGCACAATATAATTAATATTACAAGAATAGTCATATGAATTAATGTTTACTAAGCAGCACAATACAATTGATATTACAAGAATACTCCATATGAAGAAATATTATACTTGAGATGAAACCCAGTTGGAACGTAATCAAGAACTAACTAACAATAAACAAATGAGATTATTTATTCTGAAACCATGCATATGAAATTGAAAACACAGAGTGCATAACATAAAACATAAATGATAACTAAGCAGTACCGAAGATTTTCTTGAGCCTGATGACTTGACTGTGACTCGAGAGCATAGTTTTCTGAACAAGGTGAGCAGGCAAGTTGCCTGCAAACAAGGCAGAGTCGACAACTTGGATGGCAGGGTTAGCGCTGTTCAAGCTGACAAATGCAAGAGCAGGAGTGTCACCAACATTCACCTGAAAGTGTAGCATTGCCTCTGGGAATACCATGACATCCCCAACTTGTAACTTCTTGTAGTAAGCAGTGTTGTTGGTGTCAATGAAGCCAGCAATGATGGTTCCCTTTATCAGAATCAGGACTTCTGAGGAGCGGTGCGTGTGAAGGGGGACCGCCCCGCCCACCCCTAAGTCAAGACGTCCCATGGCTATGCCCAGGCCGTTCAGGGCTGGGTACGCGTCCGAAAATGCTAAGTTGACGTTGTTCTTGAACATGTTTGTGGTCGGCCCACCTTTGCGGAAACCCGTGAAGACAAAGTCGTCTACTGTTACTTTCCAAGGGTCCTTGCAGGCTTACCCACTCGGCCCCCTTGCTTGGCTCGGATCGCCCACGCAGAAGTCCAACTCAATGGCTTCGGAAGCCACCATCATCAAACAAAACGTCAACAGAATTCCAACAATCCTCATTTTGCACTGCTGGATATCAAAAAATAAAGTGTGCTTTGTTGTGTTTGTTTAAGCTCAGTAGTTGTGTGATTTCGTTTGATGCAAATTGTTGGGGAATAAATAGAGTTGGCTGAAGAGTGGGTTGGTCACCTTTGGCTAGCTTGAATATTCATTGGACTCATTCATTCATTCATTCATTCATTCATTCATTCATTCATTCATTCATTCATTCATTCATTCATTCATTCATCTCTTCTCTAGCTGGGGAAGACTTATTAGGATGGATGTTACTGCCCAATTCAATAAAAATATTGCACACTGCTCTCTGTTGTAACATATATAGTCTCTATTTGACACCTGCTTATTATTATTATTATTATTATTATTATTATTATTATTATTATTATTATTATTAAAGTTACAATCTAGCTTGGCCTACAAGATTATGCATGGGTAAAGGTTAATTTGTGTACGTGTTTTTGTTTAAGGTTAGTGTAATTTCATTTGGTGCAGATTGTTGTACAATCAGTTGGCTTCAGAGTGGGTTGGTCGCCCTTTGCTAGTTTGAATATTCTTGCATTCATTCATATATACACGGTTATGACATATGAGCATTCGTAATTTCTTTAGGGAAAATTAATTATAAGGATGTCGCCAAGTCACCAAACTGTACTAGTCTATTATTTGACCCCTCCTTATGAAAGTTACAATCTGGGTGTACAAGTTTATAGTTCTTACAAGGGTAATAATATTGTCCCGGATTAACATTCTCTTGGTTCCTTATTATATGTCGTTGTGGTATCCATATCATATCGTTAAACTTTGTAAACTTTTATTATAAATTATTCTATGTATAATGTTTTGAAAGGTTAACATTATTGAATTTATTGTGAAAATGCACTATATATCATATGAGTACATAGGGCTGGCAATGAGCCGAGCCGAGTCCGAGTTGGGCAGGCTCAAGGCTTGGCTCATGACCTATATTGCAGGCTTGGCTTGGCTCGCGAGCCTGAAAAATTAGGCTCACAGCTTGGCTCGCCAAGGCTCACGAGCTTTGACGAGCCAATACGTGTTCATTACTATTTATTTTGTTGACCTACGAGATGACACTAAAGGGAATCTCTTTAAATAGAAAATAGTAAAAAAAAATAGCATTTATAACAAAGTCAAAAAATGATATAAGATTTTATTTTATTCAAAATAACAATTAGAGGATGAAAAACAAAGTAATTTATAGCGACAATGAAAATAATTTATGATTGTGAATTTAGAACACATAAAAAAAAGATCTACAAATCCACACATTCCAATTTATGTAAATAAAGTAATTTTGTCTATGAAATTATATTATGAAATATAACATATGTCGTCCAACTTTCCACATTCTCACGAGCCTTACGAGCTTCACGAGCTGAGCTTCATTAGGCTTGGCTTGGCTCGTTTATGTGACGAGCTCGAGCCCAAACAGACTCGAGCTTATAGCGAGCCGAGCTTATCGAGCTTCCCGCCGAGCTGGCTCGCGAGGGCTCATGAGCCGACTTGGCTCTTTGACAGCTCTATGAGTACATTTATGTAATGTTTTCAAATATATAATATCCGATATTGAATGTTTTAAGTAATATATTAGAGATAGTAAGAACTCAAAAAGGACATAGAAATAGGCAAAGTATTAATAATTTTTGGTGTCAAATTTTTTATATTTATGATTCATTATCAATTATAAGGGTCTAATTCATCCGTTTCATCAATATATATAAATAATATTCCCTCCGTTTTTTTTTATCTGTCACCTAAGAAATTACTATGTAAAAACTTTGATTATTAATATCTTAATTTGTGTAATGATCCATCATACACAATTGATGTTGTTGGATTCGTAATAAAAAAATACTTGAAAAAATAATAATATTATATTTTTTATAAAAATTTTATATTAGAAATTATTGATTAAAGATTGACGACATTGAAAACCGTAAACGACAGATAAAAAAACGGAAGGAGTATCAGACTAACATTAACTTCATGTAAAAGACATATTACGTGAGTGCCTTTATAAAACTGAAAATTTATAGTTACAGTTTTTTATAATACAAAAGAGGTATAATACTTGTACAATTCAACCCTGCCTTTTTTTCAAATTTGATATATATGACAATTAACATTGCTTTGACACTAAGATAAACATTTTAGAAGTAGTTTTTTTGCGAAGACTTTTGTCATCTCAGTTTTTAGAAAGTATAGCTCTTCTTAATGTTTTAAATTTCTATTGTGAGAGAAGAAGAATATATATATATAAATGAATAGGCATGATAAAAGTTCGGGTTTAGGTAATTTTAAGTTCGGACAAATCTGTCATTCGGTCAAAAATATATTACCGGAGCTTTGTCCAATAAGCAATTCAGACACTAAGAACATACTCTGGCTCGGACACAAATATCTTATTTCCAAATTGTATAGAAAGACAAGTTCATACTTTTGGTGTTAGAATGACCGAACATTATATTGTTTGATTGTCCGATGTTTGAATTATACATAAATGTCATTTAAAAGCCAACCAAAGTTCGCTCACAAACCAAGTCCGAAGATTCTTAAAAATGAGCGAACCCATATTTTCTCTAAAACCTAGTTTTAAATTGGGAACATAACCAATTGACAAATTTCCAGTGACTATACATCACTTTTTCTGAAACAGACAAAACCGACTATCAAATTAGTCAAAATTTTGCTACATGACTTAATTCATTATGACTTTAACTCTTTTTTTCCTAGAAGGTGGAGAAGAAAGAAGGTTATTTAAGAATTCCCTTCCTAAAAGATAGTAATCTTTAAGTCTTTAGTTTTCAACAGATAAGTTACTCCCTCCATTATATATTAATTGTCCATTGACATCATTAATTTCTCAACATGCGCAAATATTATAATGTAAGAAAGTACTATCATTGGATTCATAACGAAAAAAATTATCGTAAGAATATAATGTTGTAATTTTTTGATAAAACATACTATATAAAACTCCTAATTAGTCATGAAAGATAACATTTTTGTACAACTAATATGGAATGGCGGGATTATAAAGTTTATTTCGGGGTCGTACACCTGATATTGTTCTTCATGCCATGGAAAACAAACCTGTTGAGTACAACATGTACCAATTGAGTTAGGTTCCAAAAAACCTTCAAAAACCCCTTAAAAGGCTGAACATAGATAAATAAGGGGATATCCATCAGCAGGAGATAGATGCTAGACACTGCCTCATCAAAGTGAACATCTTTCTTAGTAGTAGGGTCTGGCGAAAGAATCGGAAAGGTGATTTCACTATTCAAGAAAGATTGTGCCATGATATGGAGAATGACGATCTTCTATAGGAGGAAAAGATTGCAAGAGATCAATATATGAAAATTTTGCACTCTGCTCTTCTAATGAAGCGACAGTAAAGCAAAATTGACTGGAGTGCCATGGGAGACTCTTGTAGTAAGCTCTTCTTTACTAAAATGAGAAACAAGCGGGATAGGAATTATATCTACTCCATTGAAAAACTAATGGGGAAACTGTCAATGGTTTCCAGCAGGTCGGGCAGGTTCTCACGGATTTCTATATCAAGCTCCTAGGCGCCCAGAACTCCACTCGTGACATCATTGACAGACAAATAATGGAAAGTAGTCATGTTTTTACATGGGAGCAGAAAATGCATGAGTCGATGAATCACTACACAGGACATCAAAGCGACCATCTTCTCCACTCCCAATGACAAAACACCAAGGCCTGACAGGTTCACCGGCGGTTTCTTTAAGAAGACTTGGGACATCATGGGGGACCTAATCTGTAATGCAGCAACTGAATTTTTGATTACGGGCTCCCTTTTGAAATTTCTTAATGAAACCTACCTGGTTCTCATTCCTAACATCTCGAACCCACCTAAACCGACGGAGTTTCACCCAATTTCCTGCTACAACACCATCTACAAGGCTTGACAAATGTTCTGATTGCTAGAATCAAAGAGGTTCTTCCGTTAATGATAAACTCTAGCCAAGGTGCCTTCCGGGTCGAGAATTGCTTCACAATGTCTTGCTCTATCAGGAAATCGCCTAGGGGTACAATTGAGTTCATATCTGCCCTAGATGTATGATGAAAATCGATCTCCGCAAAGCATTTGATTATGTACATTGGAAATACATCGAGGAAGCTCTCCGCTTCCCACAGTGGATGATCAAATGTATCATGAGCTGCATCACTTCACCCTATGTTGTAATGTGAATGGCACAGTAACAGAGAGCTTCAAAGGGGGACGAGGACTAAGACAAGGTGACCCCATGCCACTTCTTTTTGTCATAACTATGGAGTACCTTTCACACTCCCTAGCCTACCACGCAAGCAAGTTGGGATACCAATACCATCCAGTATGTAGGTCTCACCTCATCTTTGTTGATGATCTTATCATCCTCACTACCGCTTGACATAACTCGATCTGACGAATTATGGATGCTTTTGGCCACTTCTCGAAAGTCATAGGTCTGGAAGCCAATATTGGGAAATCAGAAATAGTGTTTGGAGGGACAGATGATCAAACCATAGCTAGGCTGCTCCAAGAGGCAAGACTACCCATAGGGCACCTTCCTTTCAAATATCTCAGAATTCTCATCTCTACCTCAAACATCTCTAAGAATGACTGCAAATACAAATATAGGAACACAATAATTAAAATCTCTATTCAACCCGGCCCAGCCCGTTTATGGCCCGTTGAAACCCAACCTACTCGGGCCCAGTAAAAAAGTCTCTGACCGGCCCGCCCCGGCCCGTTAGTGACTGGCCCAAACCCGACCCGGCCCGGCTCGTTGCTCAACCCTAACTGCAATATTATTGTGGAAAAAATTACCGCACACATCAAAATATGGTCTTCTCGTAACATCTCTTATGCGCGCAAAGTAGCTCTTATCAATACAGTCATCATTGGTGTCTACAGTTTCTGGGCTCGTATCTTTATTATCCCCAAAGGAGTTGTCGAAGCCATCAACAAAGTCTGTAGAAATTTTCTGTAGGGGGGCTCACAAGAATACTCTCGCACTCCTCTGGTTGCTTGGGAAGCAGTCTGCAAACCAAAAGGAAAGGGGGGTTTGGTCTGCAAAACGTGGAAGCATGGCACAAGGCCACAATTGCAAAGCTAGCTTGGGACATACATCACAACAAAGAGATTCTTTGAGTAAAATGGATCCACTCTAGGTACATTAAAGCGTAATCCTGATGGGACTACAAGCCCCCATGTGGTAGTTGTCCCTATTTTAAACATCTTTGTGAAGTCAATGAGGAGTTTAAATGGGGGGAAGCATCCCTAATGAAAGATGGAAATGAGCTGTTGTGGAGGATGGTAGCTACTCTATCATCTGGGCCTATCAATGGCTGCTAAACGTAGAGGAGTTTATTTTTGAGTGGAAAGAGATTCTTTGGAACAATTTTGTGACTCCAAGACACACTTTTATCACCTGGCTTCTTCTAGTGGGAAAACTTTCAGTGAGGGCGAGAACAAAGAGATGGACCCAAGGGGGGAATAATGTTTGCACGAGATGTGAAGTTGCTGAGGAGACATCAGATCATCTGTTCCTTGGTTGCCCCCGAGCTCAGAGCATCTTGGCTCATCTGGGGCATAGAACCCCTCTCAAACTTCCTGATGCTATCAGCACTATTAGGGAATGGACAAGCGCCATTATTTCGTATGATGGCAGAAGCACAGAGGATCATTTACTTAGTGCCCTCTTTGTGCATATATTTACCACACTTGGTGGGACTAAAAACCACAAAATTCATGGGAAGAGAGGAAGAGCTGAGAAGCTTTTGCTTACTAGCTTGATAGAAGATGTTAAGAATATAGACTTCTTGTTCTGAGTAAAAATAGGAAAAAATATGTCACTATTGTAGACATGGCTCTCAATATGAGCTGGGGCTTGGTTTTTTCGATCTCCCTAAATACCTTTGTATTATCTCGTGTTTATGCTTTAATTTACTTGCAATACACACACACACAAGTACGGATATTGAATAGAAGGAATATGGGAGACATGGTAAATTTTCATGACACCAATATGAAAAGTAGAATCTAAATTCAAAACCTTATCCATATTTACTTGTATCACCTATAACCATACTCATGCCCTCCCTACACCCAAATTTAAAATTTACCGTACCGATGCCGTTATCTGGGGTGAATTTTGCGTATATTAAGGGAGCGTCTGGTAGGAACCCCAGAGAAATTTTTCCCGAGGAAAATTTTCTATGGCAAAAATTTATCCCTCAGGGAAATTTTTTCTAGGAAAATGTAGGAAATGATGGGCTCACCGTAAAATTTTTCTCAAGGTCAACATACTTCTAAACACAGGGAAAATAAGTCAAACTGAAAAATTGACCATTTACCTGGTGTTTTTAACCAACCGAACACACCCAATACAATTACAAATACACAAACACGCACACACACACATACACACACACACCACCCCTAGCCCTAGGTAGGAAGATGGTTTACAACCAGTGCATTACATCCTCTTGTAGTGTCTACCAAGAATCAACAACCAACTACCAAATGGCCAAATCCATGCCCAAAATCTCAACTTTGATACCAAAAAAAAAAAAAAATCGACTTGTGTGAGTTGCTAAAATGACCAAACTAATTCATGAGTCTTCGCAAGCCAATTTGGCGAGAAGCTTGTACAGCTCGGCTTGGCTCTGGCTCAAACTCGTGGCACGACAACAAAAACCCTGATTTTAGACATAAATTTTTTGACAAATGGGAGAGGCGTCATAAATTTATTTTGGACAAAAATATTATAGACACCAATTCATGTCATAGTGCTATGTCATCCCTTGTTGACAGAAAGTTTTGACTAGAAGACAAATATTAAAGCTTGCCTATATCAACAATAAGAAAAAAGAAAAGAAATAGTTAAAAATTAAAAGAATGAAAGGGGGAGTGAGGGTCACGTCGCCCGAATCCTTTCTTTTGTAAATGTACTATGCCCTCCTTTTCCCATCCCCTCCCAACCCTATGTTGGAATTATTTCAAGAGTATAAGAATTTTATATAGTATAAGGAATCGTGTGGAACAAGTATAAGGATCATATATAAGATAAAAATCAAGAATATGATCAACACGAGTCCATAAGAGACCAACACGGTTCATGTTGGTCTCCAGAAAGTAAGATAAAGCGATCCCGGGCTCAACACGGGTCGTGTTGAGGCAACACGGACTGTGTTGGAACCCAGAATCTGTTTTAATGGCTAACGGCTATATAATCTTATGTATTAAGTGTATGATATCAATATTAAGTCTGATATTATATGTATTCCAACAGATATATTAGTTGACCAAGTCATGGTCATAATCCATCATTAAGGACCTTAATTATACCTTTGACTAAGGGGTGTAATTAGGGTTGGATTAGGTGTGGAAGTCTCCTATAAATAGGAGACATTCCCAAGCCATTTGAGAGCCTCACAAGCATCAATTCTTCCATTCTATAATCACATCCTCTCAAGTATAGACTGCAGCTATACTTGAAAGAATCAAGTGAGAAACCTATGTCTTGAGTGCAACAAGAGCTAAGTTTTATCCCTCAGAACATTTATGGTATACTAAATAGTTATTAAGGAAAATGAAGTTCGAAGCCATGACTCTTAGCGATATCCAAACAAGATAACCATTTGATTATTAAGTCATATCTCCATCTTGTCATACATACCGCAAGAAGATCAAGAAGTCAAGTCAAGTGAAGATGATGAAGACTCAAGCCGGTCAAACATCATTTTCCCAACAATCTTAAGAACTATTTTACAAGACAAGATTGGAGGAAGCTAAGAGTACATTGGACATCCAAGATTCAAGAGGGATTACAAAGATAAGTTTATATTTTACAAGTTTATTAGTATCAATTTTTCATATAAGTTTTATTGAGCAAGTTTAATGATTAAAAGTTTATTAATCATTTGTTTATCTATATGTGTTTGGTATAGATGAGAAATTGATACACAAGAATGGCAATACAAGTACAAGATCTTGATATTCATGATGAGAATTGTTGCGTGGTTATGCAATGAGGTTTACATGGATTAAAGGCAAGGTAACAACAAAGTCATTTACAAGGAGGTCAAAGGTAATTAAGTTGTTGTTTATTTAGGGGTTATATGCATGTGCACTGACCATGTTTAAGTTGCCTCTTAATATTATCAAGTTAATACCAATGAATGTGTTTTACTACTTTTGACATGTTTAATTGGTTTATAAGAATTGCCATCAAGGATAAGTGTATTGAAATTCCATGATAAGGTAGTTGTTGTAAGATGGTGCAAAGAAAAAGTCAAAATATTTATTTATTTATATATTATTAAGTGCAAATAAGTTTTCTTTACTTACGCTAAACCCATTTAATAAGTATTAACGACTTGGAAACACAATTGCTTTTCAACACACCCTAAAATAATCACTTGAAATCCTTTCTTTTGAATCAAAAATCCTATAAACACCTTTTAATTACACAAGCCCATAATAAAAGAGATATAAGTATGTACATAGAGACTTAAATTCACATATAACAACTACCAAGTAATTCAATCTCCATTCATACTAGATTAGGGCATAACTACAACATACTAAATACCCAACCATCTAATATAAGCTCAAAAACTCATTCTTTAAGTACATATAACTCATCCATGATTCATATATGCATACTATACTTATAAATAATGAAACTAAGCACATATAACCCGTGGGACACTTATACTTATAATCGGCCAAATCAATATCAATGCTAAACCCATTCAAACCTTTGTGACTACTAAACACATATTCACGCATATAAGGCTCCTTTAAATCATAAAACAACTCAATCTGTATATGTATAACACAACTAAGACAATATTCCCCATATTCAATCGATAGCCCATGAATTTCAACATTCGACCCAATATTCCAATTTGCCATTCAACCCGAACTCCCTTGTCACATACATCATCCCCAACAAACCTCGACACTTAATGTTCAACCCAAATACCAACCAACTTCCAACTCAGTTATATAATTCAATCCCACCACTCCAATACCATTAATAATTCCAGACATATATTCAGTATTCAAAATCTATTAACTAAACCTGAAACTTAACAGTTATTAAGAGGGGACAGAAATTACCCACTTTGAGTACCAATTGAATCCGGAATGGAGTTGGTTAAACACCTCAATTGTCCAAGCTCAGCCCCGGTAATCTAGCCCGTACCACCGCTGCCTCCCTGTCTCGCGTGGGCCGAACCACCACGGCCCTGTCACCGCCGTGCAACCGCCGCCGAGGCCTGCACCACCTTTACCGCCCTACCTCTTTCTCTCTGTGTATGTCATTTGAAGGGAAAAACAAGAGGTTGCCCGACCCTCTCTTCCTTGCGCGTCGGCAGCCAACGACGGGGACCCAGGCGTCTCTCCTTGCGCGCGACAGCCGGTGGCCGGCGACCAGACGGCGCCGCCACCGCTGCTGCTCTCCTCACTGCCACCATCGAACACCGCTCCCTTTTTGCTCTCTTTGTGTGTCGCTCGAAGGAAGAAGAAGGGCCACCCGACCCCGTCTCCTCCTTGCGCGTCGGTGACCGACGACCAGGCGGCGTCGCCGCCACCGTTCACCGCTTCCCATCTCTCTCTCTCTCTCTCTCTCTCTCTCTCTCTCTCTCTCTCTCTCTCTCTCTCTCTCTCTCTCTACGTGGGGTTCTGATGTGCGAAAAGCCAGAAGGGCTTGGAGCCTTTTTTTCTTCTTTTGCCGTCCAACTCCAAGAAAAGAAGGGGTTTTAATCCCCTTTTCCCTTAATAAATTTCATCCCACTTCTAATACTTGCTAATTTCCCAATCCCCTTTTTCTTCCATAATCCTTTATTCGTGAAAATCCCTCATCAAAAATGATAAAAATCTCCTACTTTCTCTTATTTCCTCCCTCCCCAAAACTATAACCCATTTACCAAATAATATAACAAGTCAACTCTTCTAATAAAATTCTAACTTTGATAAATAAATAAATAAAATAATATACACATAATATAGAATACAACAATTAATCTCATAAATAAATAACTAAACCCAAATTAGGCCTTAACCAAAATAATTAGTCTTAATGAAACTCCCGGATCTTACACCTGTGGTATAAAATAGGTTGGGGAATTCTGAAATTTTGGTGTAGGCAATCTCATTGATTTTTCTATATTCCACATAAAATGGATCATTAATATCTATTGGGGATATCCTTTGAATAATTCTTTCGCTTGTAATTTGAATAACAGGTCTTTGGGCTAGATTTCTAGCTTGATGGTTTAACATCTCTTTCTCTTTTTAAAGAGATGGGTTTGATGCTTTTCCCTTGATAATATCTCGTTTAATATCATTATGGGTTTCTTTTTTGATATTTGGCATTGGTGAAGAAGATGATCCTTCTTCTTTGATCTTTTTAGGTTAAGAAGAGGTTCCTTCTCCTCTGAGTTCTTTAGACACCTTGAAATTATTAACCTTGAAGATCCCATTTGGAAAAACAGCAATAAAATAAGTTTGTTTTTATAAATTTTCAATATCTTTATATCTTTCAAATTCTGAGAGAAAGACAGATTGTGAGGTTATAGAGCCAAAGTAAGTCCAGTAAGACTTGAGGAGAAGGTGAGGCGGCAGGCTTAACAATTTCCGAACTCTTCACATTTCAGAAGAAGAAAGGTATAAACTTGTTTTGAAATTTATAAATTCAGTTTATTTTATTCTGTGAGTGCCAATATAAATCTTTTAAAAGAAATCACGTTAAAGTTAAAGTTGTTAAATTTGTTGAGATTCTAATTTGCACTCTAAGAAATAGTTTTAAACCTTTTTCTACAAAAAGTTGTCAGACCCTTGAGATTAATGATATCAGAGCCTAGAAGATAAAGAAAAAAACAATAAAATGAATGAAGAACATGATAAAATAATTTTCGGCAGAACTTTAGATATGAATTTAGAGAAATTCATAATAGAAATAATTTCTGGAATATATTGTGAAGAAGGACTATTACGATCAATTAACTATTTATGTCAGAATAAAGTAAGATGTGTTAACTTTCATACAAAAATAATTTATTTAGTTGAAAGGATATCTGAAATTCATTATTCAAGCAAAAGAAATAAATATGTTAAAAAATAGATTTCAAACTAATTCTAAACTAACTAGAGAAGGAGATTATGCATCAGGACAAACCTTTAATTTTCCTGAACTTAAGGCATACAATATCGAAGAAGCTTGGAATTTTTCAACGACAATTGATCAAACAACAAAAAGTTTTAGAAAAAATTTATTAGAACATAAAAAATCAAGATATATATATTTCGTAACATTACCCTCAAGTGTTCATAGAAACATCTTAAATTTAATAAAAGACCAAATTGCATTATTAGAAAAAACGTTTGAATATACTATTTGGTACGAACCTAATAAAAAATTAGACGAATCTATTATATATTATTTGACAGATGAAGAATAAAGTAAATTTAAAATAAAAAGTTCGTAAAACAAAAATAATAAAACAAAAGCAAAAAGATTCTTATAGACAAAAACCATAAACGATAAAATTTTTCACTGAAAATTTTGAAATCTACGTACGAAAGCGACAGCAAGCGAAAGGTGGGAAGGAAATGACGAAAAACCCAACTTCTGAAGACTGAATGAACACCCCTAATAAATGTGTACCAAATTATACAATACTTCCTCAATTCCTCAATATCTGTCATTTTAACTAATTTTTTATTTTCTATAATATATGTCATTGTACAATTCCAATACAATATTAATGATAATTTTCTAAAGTTACCTCTTCCTTTTATCTTTACCAATACAAGTATACATGACTAAAATAGAAATTTATTTATTTATTACTGAGCAATGGAGGGAGTATTACTCCTATATCAGTATGCGAGGTTACCGGAAAAGGGGATTTCCCAGGAATTACTTTATATACGAACGGAATTGTTACAATTAGTACAGGCAGCAGGACAGTAATTAGCCACCAAGTTTTTACAAATTTTGCATGACTTCCAATATACAGATTGTTACTACGTCACGTATCTCTGTGACTCTGTGATGTTGCCAGTCATAGTAGCATCAGTCCACCCCCAAAAAGGAAAAATTGGAAAGGAAGAGCACCAGAAAGATGCTTTCACATGATTCAGATGCGATGCTTCTTCACGAGTTTGAGGCAAAGTGATTGAAGATGGTCTCCAGAGTAGATTGGCCGATGCTATATTCTGCTATGCCCAATCGAATTCTGAAATTTGGGAGGATGTGTTCACATCAAACGAGCATGCAACAAAAAGGGGGGTAAAGGAAGGATGAGTATATCATCAAATGCATGCAAGTTATTACCTGTTCCGTTCTATGTGACCGAAAGCCTCAGCTAGAGATACATCCTCCCCAAATGGCAGCTGCAGTGGTCGGTCAAAATATTCATTAGTGACTGACTTGACCAGAAAAGACAATTCGGTAAACATAGTAAAAGAAATATGTACTAAGAAGTTTCAAATCATCAGAAACAATGCTGTAAGATATGAAACTAGACTGGTGAGACCAGCAGATAATGATTCAGAAATTTGAAGCTACATCTTTCATTTTCTCCAAAACTACTTGGACCGTGCAATGTCTGATGCAAATTTGTACACATTTAAGACTCAATATTTGCGACTACATTGTAATTTTTGTGTTGGGTTGAGACAAGCCAACACATGATCAACTGTCTCACACCTGTCCAAGTGAACAAAATGAAGAGCCAAGCCAACACATGATCCTCCCCAAATAGGCTATAGCTATGGGCAACTGTTGTAAGGTTAAATGGCAATAATTGCAGGATGGAATAAGCACGGAAGAAAAGAATGAAATTCACATTACCTGATACTTGACACTTAACCCATTGCAGCCCTGAAAGCTAGCACCAGGAAATGATGAGAGAATAAATGATACAATTGCAGTGAATTTTTCCTTTGTCAACCACCATTCAGTGAAAACCGGCAATGGAATACCGCCTACAAACCAAGACATTGACATAGTCAGGATGAATGACTTTGAACAAAAAAGAAATCACTCAAGAAACCGTTCACTTTTGGTTATTACTTGAGTCATTTGCTTCTCCGCGCGTAATTTTCTTCCTCAAATTGATTGACAAAGGAAACTTAACAATTAACAATCATTTAATCTTGATTATTGCTCAATAAAGTCATATGCTGACATCATCATCAATATATTGGCTTAACTTATATCTTATCAGAGGTAATCTGCTACCATGGATTTGGATTGAAACAATTACAACCAAAGAAGCAATGTCAAGGGAATCTCGAAAGTTCAGACTATCAATAGCACCATGACTGGCAACTTGACCCTGGCAATTACGACAATATTGTAACTGCAGTATGTGAAATAGCCTTCACTGTCATTTCCTCAAACTTCTGGAATATTTTCATTCACAATATGTTCATTATGTCGAACACTGTCAAGGGTACTGCAGGGCAGGGGATTTGCTAATCATGAGAATGGTGTGTTAATAATTTCCAATCTACTATTGGCAAGCTACAACTGGAGATTGATAAAGCATTCCTTACCATCACGTAGTAGTTGATCTGATAGCTGTTCACTGAGGATTCCATCAGATGCCAGAGTCAAATTCACAAGAACCTCCGCTCTTTCTCCATTTCCGAGCCAATGCGCTATCATAATTATCATGTCCTTTGACAAACTTATTTCAGCCAATGATGCACTTTCAGGCGTAATTTCAGGGCCCCTAATGCAAGTCTCAAGGTCACTTAACAAACTTCTTGAATGAGAAGGCACCTCAGAGAGCTTCTCTCGAATCATCAGTGACAGTGTTTCCACTTCTTCAGGACTAACTTCCATTGGCTTAACCTGAAAAAAAACCAAGTAAAATTTTGAAGCCCCTTCTCTACATTTCCCTTTCATGCAAGCTTATGTCAATGAGTGCAGCAGGTAGTTCACTTCAGGCCATTGTTGCAATCACAATCTTAGTGTTATTTTGGAATTTTAGAATAATCCTTCACAGTGGTTGAGTGTAACTCATAAATTTCCCTTTATACTAGGCAGGGAGAGGTTGTGTAGGGAGTTAGTTACCTCTAACTCAAGGTGATTTCCAAAACGTGTCTTTAGATGCTGCGGTCTTCCAATACATCGTAGCCGCCCTCCAACCTTGAGTCACATCAAAGAGTAAGGATTGAAAGAGCGAAGTTAATTGGAATCATAAAGCGCGACACCAGGCAAAATGCCCAGTCCAGATTCCAAGTAGGATGTTAGAAAAACAATGAAAAATCACACAATAGATCCAAGGAAATGCTCGCTATACCATAATCCCCATCCTTGTACACAATGCCTGAGCTTCATTCATGCTGTGTGTAGTGAGTATAACTGCTGTTCTTCCTCGCCTTGTTGATAAGTGAGAAATAACATCCCACATAAACCGTTTTGCAATAGGATCCATGCCTGCAAACAAATTAGACAACATAAATTTGTACACCTTATTGAGCCTCTACTGGTGCAAAGTTCGTAGTGTTGCATAAGCAGCCAAGCTTTATCAAAGCCTTTGGAACGTAGACACAAACACTGCCAATTACAGAAAATAATACTACTTTGAAGAAATTACCTTTTAACTAAACACAAATGACTTCAAAAGCCCAACCATAGCTAATATGTGATGCCCATATAATAATGGTATAAGAAACTGCTAGTGAAGAGAGCGTAACTAAATATAAGCACATTAAATCTAGCTCAGACTATAGTTCTGAAGGCTGTGGCACACCTCAGGCAACAGGAACACAAGATAGCCACTAGGCCTGGCAGAATTCGACCCGACCCAAACCCACCCGAAAGTTTAATGTTTTGAACACGATTTCCAAACCTAAGGAGAGGGGCGAAGAGACAGGGGAAGGAAGGAAAAAGGGAAACCGACCCGCCTGCCAAATTGAATACACTATTTGACTAAAGAAAGCAAAAATAAAAGTTCAGAGCTTTTAAATGAATCTTTGAGAAATAAGCACGGTTATCAACATCACTGCCTTTAAAAAGTTGTGGAAAAGTTACCATTTCTCTGGGTCAAAAATTGTGGAAAAGTAACCATTTTTGGGGTCTTGAATGGCACATGAACTCATGAAGCTTAGTACAAAAAAATTAGCTTGTTTACTTACCAATTTTCTTCACATACACAATGACAAGACAACTCCCAATGTGGGTCCTGCTTTCAAGGGTCTTGAGAGATTCAGAAGTAGGCAATCTTACCTCTACGACCATCACTAGTAATGGAGAGGCTGATTCTAGAAGACCCACAAGGATAGAATGATAGTTCAAATTATCTTTTCTGTTATTATAGCAATACCACATGGTATTCATCAATAACCCTATTTTCTTATCCAGACTATAGAATCTATTCATGAACAGTATCTCATTCCCCAAATGGTATTTCAAACTTGGAATGAACATGAATTTAACACTTTGGTACCTCATCAAAAGTTCATCATATGAGAAAATTTTTGGTTGATGTTTCATTCCCATATGAACAATCAAATGCTTCACAAGACACTAAATAAACGAGTTCCAGATCTAAAGCTTTCAAAGCAAAAAAGGAAAAAACAAGAATTTTGTTTTTCGAAAATGCAGTTAACAATACTAAAAGCAGCAAAATTTACACTAAACACACACACACACCAAGAAATCTCGGCACAATTTTTGAACTTATGTATAAATAGCTCCAGGCTCAATCAACAATATCCACAGAAGCTGAAGGATGGATGTGGCATAAGAAGAATTAGTATAGTAACTGATACCAAGTCAAAGTACCTGTAGAAGGTTCATCAAGTATGACTATTGGAGGATCCCCAATCATTGCAATCGCCACAGACAACTTTCGCTTGTTCCCCCCACTTAAGGAAAATGAAGGTTTATACGCATGCTTCAACAAATCAAACTCTATCATCTTTTCTGTAACCACCTAAATCAGATATGACAGCTTCATAAATTCATTTGTACTTTGTACAACGGTGGTGATATTTCTTCTCATGCAACTACAAGTTATTCGAAACAATGACAATTACACCACTTACACTAACTGCTACTAGCAAAGAGGGACCTTGCATGTAGCAGCACAAAAACAACCCATGAAGTATTTTTTTTTTTATTTAAAAGAAAGCATGACAAAGATACTCTAAAATGAAAACAGTAACCATTACAGTGCCTTTAAAAAAAAGTTAATGCAACACACCTCCTAAGTGGATACAGAATTACTTTACATCATTTCAGGTCCGACCTTCCATTCTCTTTTTTCTTCTTTTGCTTTTTGAGAGGGAAGGGCAAAATACAAAACATAATCTTGACTTGGCAAAAGGAATCCCCAAGTTTTAGTGCATAAATCATATCAAGTATGAACTATGCTTTCCAAATCCAAATGACATACCTCTTCAAGCCTATTGCTAGGCACTTTCTTAATTCTTGCATACAGCTCCAGGTGCTCCTTCACAGTCAAATGTTCAAGCAAAGCATCAAACTGGGGACAGTACCCAATCTGATGAAGAAATTATTGAGGGAAAATGTCAGTAAAGGCCATCGTGAATAGCATTCAAGATACCACAAAATGAAAGGAACGAAGACGCACATGCTGGCGAGCAGCCTTTGGATTTGAGCAGATATCTTTCCCAAATATAAAGGCAGTACCCTCAGAGGGAGATACCTCCCCTGCAGAAGAAAGTTGACATTAAATGGTCAGCACTAGAGTCAATAAACAATCATTATTGATGACTTGAGCGGCTGAGCCAAATGCAGAGGTACTGATAGCTAAAAGTATGATCCATGTGTTCACAAATTGATTTCAGGGCAGTTCCTTGGGGTATCATAGAGCCTCCTAACAAAGTCCAACTCTAAGCCATGCCACAACCAACCCAAGAGTGCTCCGAAAATCCAAAGTGTAATCCCTCATAGCCTTTCCTTGGAGTGTCCTAAGCTCACCCAATTTTTCACTCAGTTTCCCTCGGGAAGTTTGCTCTAGGACCAAAGTCTATTGACTTGGAAGCTTAACTCTAATTTCAACAGAGAATCAACACTTTTTCAATAAGAAATCACTGATGAAGAATTGAGGCCTTAAATTAAAGAAAGAAAATAGAACTGCAGTTTGCTCTAAACTGTGCACATGGATTCCAAGAGCTGATTCATCAGTGGCGAATCACCACATTTCAAAGTAGATACTTCAATACTCAACCTTTTGGAGAGTCGAGGAAAATCCTAAGGTCCACATCTAATTAAAGGTTGCATGCCATTTGGCTGCTTACTTTAATTTTAGCAGTTAGAAGTAGGAACATACATGCTGATTGATTGTCATTGTTCCTCGCAACAACTTTTTCAAGTTGGTTTAAAATAATTTTCTTATGTATCGCCCCAAGTACCAGCCGATTTGGGGTGTAATTTAACTCCTCCCTTTAAACAACAGGACATTCCATACATAAAATTGAATAAATTGAAACTATATATAATGCATCATTAGAAGTACTGAGTTTAGGGGGGAAAACATGGGTAAGTAATTAGAAGTATTGAGTTTAGGGGGAAAAACATTGGTAAGTAATTACCCTCCTAAAGCCCATATATAATATAATGTAATACTTTAGGTGAGGGTAGCCAATGGGAGAAGGGGGAACAAGGAGAATGGAAATTCCCCCATGCTTCTAGAAGGAATAGAACCCACAACTTTTTCAAAGATAGGCTCCACTGCCACTAGACCCCCTAGTACTTAAAAGGAACTGAGTATTTATAACTCAAGATCATTAAGATTGCTTGAATATGTTAGTAATATTCCTTCAATTTTATTTTTTTCATTCAGTTTTTAAGAGTGACGCTTTGAGAGGGAAAATAATAATATTGAACTTATTCTACTTCTACAAACATTTAATTTAGGACAACCAGCAACATAGTGCCACTTGTTACACCATAGATTCAATGATTAACTTTTACATAATTTTATAGATTATAGATTTATAGGTAATCGTTAAAGAGATTAATTCGTTGTTTTTCTTAATGTGTGCAAATTAATGTGCACAAACATTTTGGGACGAGTGGAAAATACTAAGGAAAAAATGTCTAATTTTTTACTTCCATGGCATATAATACTATGACCTATAAACATCACTATTGAGAAAGAGGGAAGGTTTTAAGTTCAAAATGATTTCATGGAAAAGAACGAGCAGCAGAAGAAAAAGTGCATGTATCTGTAGATCACATGATCTAGCATACAATGCAAATCATCTATGCAAAGAAAGTCTTGCCTTTTGGTCTTCCGTTAGGACTAAGAAACTCACGAATAAGAGAACAATTACCTATTAAGTACCCCAATGACTAAAGAGACATGCAAACAAGGGAATCATGGCAAAGCAACCAAAGAAAGGTCCCTCCCACACACAATATGCCTCAGGGCACAGGCTTCTAGTGTCCTAATTCACAAGGACCCATATGCTTCCTTATATTAAGATGCTTTGAAGAAATAATGGGAAATTCATACAGTATCGTCATTCATACCAGATAACATAGAAAGAGTAGTTGTCTTTCCAGCTCCATTGGTTCCTAGAAAGCCGAAACATTCACCTTCATGGACAGCAAAAGTTAAAGACTGAACTGCGACTTTTGGATTTTGATGCTTTCCAGCAGGGTATACCTGAAATTTCCACAAGTTGTCCAAATGAGACTTCTACTGAAATAAGACAGAATACAATAAAATAGAATAATACGATAGTTCTACCTTGCGTAAATTACGCAAGTATATGATTGCTCTGTCTGCAGCACCAGAAAGCACCCTATCACGCTCCGCTTTTACATCTGCATCTTCATCAAGGTCAAGGGACACAGCATCTGAATAAGAACCCAATAAAGGCTCCGAAACATCACTAGTGCTCCCTAGACAGAAACCCTTCAGTCGTCTCCAGCAGCAATTGCTCATTACCGGAAGTATTTTGTGAGGTGGTAGAGCTTCAAATCCAAGGGTAAGTAGGAAATAGAAGATACTCTGCAACATTCAAATAAATGAATCTCTAAGAAATCTTCGACCTTCTAGTCTGACCAATTTCATGACTTATCCCACCAAAGTATACTAGTATAGTACAATGACTGTTACTTGAAATAAGAACCTTAATTATAGAACTAAGCGACTGATTTTCAAATTCTAGACTTCAGATCCTGGACTTCAATTTCTCCACATTAATGTATTACTTTGGATTTTTTTTCAGACCCTACAAATTTCTCCGTACTTAAAACAGGATATAATAAATGACAAAGACCATCACAAGGGGAACAGGCCTATGATGGCAACAAACACAAGCACAGTGGCCCTGCAGAGAGTCTGAACATTTCCAGAAAAGAAGCTAGAGAAAAGAAGAAAACCTCAATGCACAGATAGCAGATAGAAGCACCCGTGACATTCCAGTCCAGAACCTCTTCACTGGTTTTATCTTTCATCCCTTGCCGTATAAGAGCAAGTGATGAAAGCCCATCAGCAAAGCAGAATCCAGGTGACACTCTGAATATGTTCTGTGAAATTCATGAAATGCGTGAGGCAAGTCATTTTGAGATAGTGAGCCATGAAAGCAATTAATAATGCACATAGAAAAACAAGCCTAATTGCCTAAACAGAAATGCAGCATCACAACCTTCAGGCAGTATTCCCCAATTGGGGGGCTAATATGGCTACATCCAGTGTTATATACTAATTACCCCAAATTCAACGCTAGCCTCTGGAATGTGACGCTCACCTTGTGCAATTAATTGGGAAAGGAAATAATAACACAGACATCAGATGATGAAATTTTTTTTTTAAAAGTTCTGGAGTCTGGCCTCAAGTAGCAGAGGCTTGCATTGCCTGGGCAATTCCAATCGACTCGTGAAATGCCAAAGCCAATTACGAAGATGGTATATTAGTACTATAATAGCATAAACAGCTTCATCAAATAAATTAGATCCAGTATCATCTTTCACTGAGAGATTCGATTATGAACAGACTTTAAGAGCAGTTATAGTTCTTTCTTAATAAAATAAAATAAAACAGAGGTAGTAAATCCCTGAAATCAAAGCCTATTATGGGGTGTTCTTGAGTAGATCAACTAGCCAGAATAGACCACACGAAGGTGAAGTTCCCAAAGGCACCAACTCCCCTAAAAACAACATGGACTAGAATTGGATGAATATGTTCCAATCCTCGATATTAAAGTACCAGGTGGAGAAGAGAACCAAGGATCTTGAAGCCAGGATGCAAGGTAAAGGTGCGACAACATATCTGATGCCCATCTTTTGGCATAATTAAAAAAATAATATTATTAAAAAAAACAATTCAGATTGTGGGCAATTTTTATTCAGAAAATCAATTCACGACACATACCATCTTAATGAGAACCTTACGTAGGAAACACTAAGGTTCTCATCAGATAGTGTTTCCTACGTAGTACATACTTTAATAATCCCTATACGTGAATTGTTTCTGGATGTAAGCTGGTCCAACTTCCATAGGAAACACTAAGGTTCTCATTAAGTTTATCCAGAAAATCAATATACACAGTTAGCAACTTACATCCATTTTTAATCATCACTTTTGCAAGGGTTTCCTTCCTTTCAGAAGTGACTTCTTGTGAGCAATTTTGTTCATGATACAAACCGGAATTTGTTTGTTAAAAAATAACAAAACCTAATTTAAACAGAAAATAGCAGCATTTCCAAATCAAAAGAAGAAAAATCGTAAAGCTGTTTGCATAGCTAAAATAAAAGGTACAGGGATCTATGTCGGGGATCCAAGTTCAAGGCCAAGAAAACAATTGTTGTCTGTATCAGAACTCAATAATCATAAAGCCGTCCTAGCCATAAACCTTACAAAGACCACAGACACACATCAAGGGGGCAAAAGGATATCTGTAGAGTCACTGGTCTAACAACAGAAGCAGGAAGAGAGACAGCTAACCACAAGTTGAAAGCAAAAACAAGGAGAACAAGAAATGACCTATTAGACAGCAGCAAATAAGATTAGGAGAACCATACAGGAAGAAATAACATTTTTCAGAATAGAAAAAATTGCCCCAGACATAAAGTGTTTTGAAATCGTATGATAAATGAGGCGGAAAAGGGGCATTAGACTTGAACATTTTTTAGATTAAGTCCAAAATGGCTGAGTCAAATAGGCAACTGATGTGAAATGAAAAGCCTCATGACATTGCCCAAGCCAAAGGTCCAACCTGCCCAGGTGCAGAATATGTGCCCCACAGTGGTTCAATTAATCAAGGATCACATCATCCTGCTCTACATCTCTTGTCAAGTATTAGCAACATTTGTGAAACTGCAGTCTAATCCCAATTTCTCTTTTTAATCAAGATCTTGTAATCTGGTTTAATTCAAATTATGCAATACAAATACAATTAATATCTTTTTTATTAGTCATCAAAGTATATATTCAAAACACACCAAAGGAATGCCATTCATATACAAAAGGAGGCTTAGACCCCAAAAAAGAATAGCCTCAACCCCTTAAGCTCTCTGCAATAATCTTATCCATGAAATCTAAACTAGTCAACTCTTTAACATGATGAAAAACTTGACAGCAACTGCACAACGTATTCAAAAAATAAAGTTGGAGATTATTAAGAATTCTAGTCTTTTCCTCAAAGATCCTGGAATCTCTTTCCTTCCAATGCACCACCAAATAGTCAAATGGATCAAATTCCACACATAAGAACCCAACTCTTCTTCAATCTCCTTCTCCATGCCACAAAGACATCTCTTACACCTAGAGGCCACACCCAACTAAACCACATCAATGCAAAAGCGAGATGCCAAAGGGTGGAGACTGAACGACAATGGAATAAAGAGTTGGTAATGGGCTCTTCACTCCTCCCCACACAAAGAGCACCTGCTAGCCATCACAAACTTTCTCCTTTTAACCATGTCATTGGTGGGTAGTTGAGGGAAACGGGCCAAGGGGTCGGGACAAGGTCAACCCATTGGAGTTGTTGGCCAGGTCGGGCTTTCTAGAAAAACATTAACCCTTTTGATCCTAAATTTGAAATAAAGTGTATTAGAGTTTTTTTTTTTTAAAAAAAAAAAAACAGTTATGCTAAATATTGTTTGCTGTGAAGTATTACTAATATACTTAAAGTATATTTAGCATTTCAGCTAATAGAAAACACTATTTATTTTTAAGTCAATGAGGGGCTAATCTGGTTCGACCCATTAACAACCCTTTAAAATTGTCAAACAGGTAGGCAAGTTAATGCCCTGATCCATTAATAACCACCGCCATTTAGCGACCCCCTTACTATTTGGCCCAACCCTCTTGACCCTATGGGAACCCAACGTATTTCCCATCCTATTGACGGGTATCTTTCCTTTGGTCTAGCAGCCCAAGCAAGTTACTGTAAAGGTAGGAAACCCAACAATGTCTCAGGTATCTAAGATTCTATAACAAATCTGAACACAACCAAAAGCCAGAAACTTTCAAGCATTACACTTCAGACGGAATTCACTAATTTCTCGCTTGAATTTGATTGGATTGGATTTATGTGAGATTTGAATTGATTTTTCCAAACTCTGTGTCAGTGGATATTAGACATGGAACACATAAGTCGACATGAGCCTTAATGAGAAGCACAACTATGATATAGTGAAGACAAAAATCAGTATGAAAACCTTGAGGTGGGAATTTGTAGTTGCAGTTCTTTCTATCACACCCATTATGAATGAAATCACCATGAGAATGAGTCCAGTGAAAAAATGGACCAGTAGAACAACATTCTGCAAGAAAAAGAAAATGAGTACCTAGACACAGCAGAAACAGATCTAAAAATGGAGATTACAAAATTTGAAATGGTCCACCTGTGCCACAGTATGGTCTGAGAAAAAAAATGTCAGGCAATATGTCGAGGATGCAACTGCCAAACCATAACCCAGAAATATAACAATGGTTGGGAAGAAAACTCCAGTTCCAATAAACTGATCCATACCTGCAAGACAGTAGCCAAACGTTGGTTGGAAATTTGAAATTCATCTCCACTAGAGCTCGAAGTAGGAAAAAGGGGGGGGGGGGGTCCTAAAGTCAAAGCATAATGGTAGAAGTACGCAACTAAGGTTTAAAAATAAATGGGTCTTTTATCTGCCTTCTCATGGTGCATTAAGACACCACTCAGGCCTTATATGCCACCAGCAGCCATTAGTTCCAAATCACTCAGACAAACATCCACAGAAAAACAGCCAACAAACAACTTACTGAGGGTCAGGGTCATACAACATTAACAGAAGAACAGCCAACTATCTCACCCAAGAAAGAAGATAGTTATTCCTAAAAGACAGTAAAGCAAAGCCAAAACTATAACCTAATTCCCACCTAGAGTTTGCGTGGTAAGGGTAGGGCACATGTATGGAAAGGACTAAATTATCATGCTTCTCCAGTTATTCCCTACCATTTAAACATTACATACATCACTTTGCTTCCCATTTTCTTTTCCAGTTTGCACTTCATATACTCAAAAGATGAATTGCAAGGACATCGAAGTAGATGTCACCCCGTTACATAAGGGAAAAGGCACAAAAACACTATGCCGTCAAGCTCTCATCAATAATATTATTTAAAATTCACAAAATTCAAACTAGTATCACCTTAAGCACCAAACTCCAACTATATAACATCCTTAAAAAGTAAAAGTTTGAAATCGTCAAAAGACAACTTTGTCATTAAAAAAATTGCCGATTTTCTCTCCTTCCAAATTGCCCACCAACTAGCTTAAGTAACCAAATTTCAAACACCAAGAATCCAATCTATCTTCGTGCTTTTCTCCAAGCCATCAAGACATCCTCTACACTAAATGGTTAGACCTAACCAATCATCTAATCCCCATCAAAAAGAGGCCTAGATGCCAAATTAAGAAGGCATACCGACAATGCAAAAGAAGGTGATCCAATGATTCTTCCTGCTCATGACAAACACAATATCTACCAGACCGCTAAAACCTCATCTTTTAAGCATGTGCTCCATTGGACTTTTACCCTTCATAGCAGCCCAAGTAAAGAAACACGATTTTGGGGAATCCTTAGGGTTCCAAATGGTTTTCACATGAAACCCCGTCCATTAAGAGCCCGGAAAGACAAAAAAGAAAAGAAAAACAACTCCCAACAGCAAAAGACCCCTTAGAGTCAAGAGGCCACACCGTCTCATCTACATAAGAAGAAATAATGATCATCTAGGTAAGTAAAGCCAACAATGGAAAATACTATCTTCTTCCCAATCATTAGGACCTCTCACAACAAAAGTCAAATCCCAATGAAAATAGCCCACCCAGCCCTACACCCAAACCATGAACCACTACATCATTGAAACAAACCATCCAAAGAAGATCAGAACATTGATGCCCAAGATGTAGATCTCCATACAAAACACCATGCCATGTTCATAGGATACAAAACATCATGCCATAAGAACATCCTAACATCGTCCTTTACCCGAAAATGCACAATGAATTTGAGGTGATCATTATAAGATAAGATACATTTCCAACACCCAACCCCAGGAGCATAGGAATCCTTACTCCTCCAACCCAAATCAATACGCCAAAGTTTGCCCCTATCACCTTCTTCCATAATGCATTGCCCTCCTTTGCAAACATCCAAAGCCACTTGAACTTTAAAGCATCATTCATCACATGTCGAAAGACCACCTTTCTTCTTAGGATTACAAATTTCCTTGCAATTAACCCAATGGAAAGCACTACCAATATTGTTACTACAGCGTAAGGCTCTGATTAACTTCTCTAGACGACCGGAAACACTAGAAGAAATGGCGAAACGAGACATGTAGTATATTGGCAAGCTCAATCAAGAGCTTTTCAACAGGGTAGTCAGCCTCCTCCTAACAAAAGCTTGGATTTTTCCAACCTGTCAGTTTCTTATTAAAACTCTCCACAATAGGGTCCCAAAGTTAAACTAATTGCGCTCTTATAAGGAGCTCCAAAGTCAGGAAAAAAAAAAAAAAAAAGCTGATCAACCCAAAAACCAAAGAAATTGGCCAGCACAGGAATACGCAAAAGCTCGCCAAGAGGAATAGAGCACTTTCAGAAAAGTTAAACTCTAAGGCCAGACATAGCTTCAAAATGTGCAAGGCATATATCTCAAAATGTCATAGGAAAAGATAAGATTGGAAAGCTAAAATTCTTGAGAATAGGATTGCTAATATGACAACCATCTATTAAACCTACCTCTATGGCTTTGTTCATCAATGTGTTCAAACTTCTAAGTGTCACCAGCCTATTCCTTAGGGCTTAGGACATCATGCTTTAACAATCTTTATCCTGATACTAAAATTCGAGTAGAATCCACAAATTGAAACACCTTGGGTTCGTAGAGTCGGGTTTCCAATGTTCAATGTGGAAAGAACTTTGAATGAAGGGAAAATTACACAAAATGTGAGTTGCAGAGCAGATTTCAAGACTGGGGAAAAAAGGTTACTTCATAAGGACTGGGGAGTTGTGGCAATTCTGCCTGAATACTCTCGATTCTCTGGAGGAAAAAAGATGAAAAATCCACAAAACAGATAAAGAAGATCATACTAGCTTAAGAACTAGGTTTTAGCCACATTATACATGTACAATCACCAAATAAATTTATGAGTGTTAATCACTATACATTTGTATATGATAAGGTTGTCTAGCCAATAGGTCACACAACATACTTAGGTGTCCATTTAATTCCAATTTTGAGCACTCATTAAAGGCATTTCAATAAAATTGGAAAAAGAAAACCTCAAAAGAGAAGCTCTTTCAAGGATCATGGAAATTTTAAGGAAAATTAAAGTGAAGGTTGTGTAAGCTATCACTATTAGAAGATTCTACTCAAGCGGTACTCACATCTGAAACAGTTGTTGGAGTAAAAGAATAAACAGAAAGAACCACAAGGATAAACGTAATTGTGCAGCTCAAGTATCAAAGCCTACCAAAGACCTATGCAGATGACTGCTTCTACCAGCAACTGAAACTAGCTACTGCAATTTGCTAACAACCAACAAAATTAACAGGCAGAGTGGCAGACTAACACCTATTTGTCAAACTAGAGTACTAGACTACTCTTTCCACTCTAATCTGTGTATGCTGGTAATGACACAAGGACCAGGAAAACCATGACTCAGATAACCAGATTTTTCTTCAGCAAAGAAAGAAACTAGGGAGCAGGGCAGCACTTACCAAAGATACAGAAAAAAGCAATTGCAAATGATGCGGGTAACAGGAAGCTCACAAAGTCCCACAAATAGGTTGAAGCCCAATATGATAATACAGATACCTGCGGCAAAGTGAATAGATATGTTAGTCTCACCAAAATGCCAAAACTACTAACCACTATGGACAGTCATCAGAGCCCAATATATATATAAGTCTTCACAGGATATGCCAGGAAAAACATACCCCACTAAGTAGCTGCTGATGCTTAGCTTTCACTTCACGCTCCTGAAAACAAATTGAAACCTGTCAGAGAACCTTTTGATAAAAACTTTTGATTTCGTCATTCTCAGTCAGAAATAAGCTTGACGGCATCATGAAAACAGATAGAACACGCGAAAAGGGAACAACATCAAGCATGCCAGCTGCAAATACAATTTTAACACAATCTCAACTATATGATCCACATTCTGCATTTCCCAGCCACTTAAACTAAAATACATAGATAAGAGATGAAAAGAATATGTGCCGAGAGTGAGAGAGAGAGAGAGAGAGAGACAAAATACACAATTTTCCAATTTACAGAATGCCTTCTTTAGCGCGGGGGGGATTAACTCCCACAGACAAGATGGAGTTCTAGCATAATTTTTTAACCAGTGTTGGGAGTAGCAACCCCACTCACTGTTAACACCCTGGGAGGAGAGAGATTAGGTGGGACAGAGGGGTTCTTCTCCTCTCAGTTGCTGCAAGTTGGATCCGAACCTTGCACCTTCACAATGAAAGCTGAGACCGATATCACTGTACCACCGTTTAGCAGTTGATATACCTATACAATGGAATCACGCAACCACCTCCTAAAGAGAAAACCGATAATAAATCCCCCAAGTGAAATCCTTATGAAGACTCAAATGAAAAACGGATTGCATAACATTGGATGCTGGTAAGTGGCAACTTCTTCCAAGTGCCAGTCCCAAATGAAACAGAGCAACCCATCATCATAAATTTGTAACCATTTATGTGAATCTAAAATAGGAGGTCTTTGACTGCACTTGTTTGGGAGAACCACTGGCTATCTTCAGTGGAATCTCACATCCTAGGGGAATGGATAGTATTGTCATTGACATGATCATCAGAGTTCCATACACAAGTATATGAACAGTAATCACCACCAACAAACGAAAAGGTCGCCCAAGCACAAACCATAATCCCGGAAGAGGTATTACATAATCTAACCTTCAATCGCACAAGCTAAAGGAATAATATGATAGAGATACATATTAATATATTTAGGAATAATAATTAGACCTTTTATATGTTTTAGTTTCCTATTCTTGTCAAGAATATAATAGTTTCCTAGTTTGATTAGGAGTATAACTCTAGTTTCCTATTTCTATTAGGTTTAGTATTAGGCAGGTTATTTACCTATAAATAAGGGCTTTGCTAGCCTTTATGAGACACATTACATTGATATTGAATATTGAATACATACAATTCTTACTAATTATGCACGGGGATGCTAATCTTTTCCTGAATTCAGCACGGGGATGCTGAATTCTCCTCTTGAATTCAACACGGGGATGTTGAATTCGTATCTTTAGCTTTTATTTATTTCCCGTTCTCTATCAAATTGGTATCAGAGCAAGTTTTCGATTCCAAACCCTTACCTAAATCTTTTTTTCTTTTCCTTTTCCGCTGCCAAACTTTCGAAAAACAAAACCAAAAAAAAAAAAAAACATCTGCCCGGAAAAAAAAAAAAAAACCTAGCCGCTGCCCCCCTCCTGAAACCACCACGCACCACCACCGATCACCGGCCGCCGACCACCAGCCTGGTCTGGCGACCCTCGCGCCACCACAACCGCCGCCATCCGCCCAGAAAACCTTCAAATCCCCCAATTTCGCAAACCCTAATCTGCGAAATTCTCACTTTTCGAACCCTAATCCCACAAATTCATCCACTATTCGTCTTCCTCTTCCAAACTCCATTCACCCATCAACTTCCTACTCAATTTCACCCAACACCCCTCAACCAATTGTGCTAAAGCAGCCCCAGATTGCTTCCAATTGATTCGCCCTGAGTTTGCGAAACCCTAGTTTGCTAAAGTGGGGCACACTGCCGTGCTGTACCTGCTGTTTGGAGGTATTCTCTCCTGCCGAGAACTCCCACAGAAGGTCGCCAGGGACGACTTTGACAATGGGCTACAGAATGTTTCCTAAAACAAGGATGCCCTTGGACAGAATCGAGGCACGTGAAGCAAACAGGGAAGACTGTGACAAAAGAATCGGTGAAAAGATGGACACTTTAAAGAAAGAGAGTGAGGAAGATCGCTTCGAACTTGACAAAAGAATTACCTCTTGGCTAGATAATTTTCGGGAGTCACTTAAGGAAACGATTCATGGGATCGTGAGTGAACTCATGAGTCATGAAAGTTCTAGTCAGGAAGAAGGAAAGGAAGTGAGTCCTCCATCTAATATAAGTTGTGTTCAATCTTCAACTCATACTGAGGGTGAACAAAGTCATTCCAATGCGGACTTACTTGATCTACCTCCTGATTTATCTATTCATCCTATATCCAATGTTGAGGATTTGATATTGTCCGAAGGTACTTTTGAACCTCCTATGGTTTCGGTTTGTGCCCTAGGTCGTTCTACAACTTCAGAGGTTATGGTACCTAGTTTGCCTCCTATTATGCCCTCTGTTGTTAATGGTGAAGATGTTGAAGCAGTTCTTGAAGACGAGTACTCAGACACTACTTATGACTACATGACCTTGGCTACTTCCCAAAATTTCCTATTTTGGCATCCGAGTAAACATGTAGAGATGTCAAGACAAAAATTTGACTATGTGGATTTATTTGTCCCTGATGAATTTTACACTTGCAAGAAGCGACACCCCCTCCTCGACTTTGTACTTTCTCGGGAAAAATTGAGAGTTGTGCAAATCTATCATCTTTATGATGAAGTGGGTATGCTCTTCTTCTGCAGGATTGTCATCTTTCTACGACTCTACAAAATTCGAGGGTGTGTGTTTTGCAACTGGGAGATTCCCTGCGTTGATTTGCTGACTATGTACTTTCTTGCAAACTCTCCGGGGGCAAGTTTTTTTCAAGCCGCGGAGAATGATAGAGATACATATTAATATATTTAGGAATAATAATTAGACCTTTTATATGTTTTAGTTTCCTATTCTTGTCAAGAATATAATAGTTTCCTAGTTTGATTAGGAGTATAACTCTAGTTTCCTATTTCTATTAGGTTTAGTATTAGGCAGGTTATTTACCTATAAATAAGGGCTTTGCTAGCCTTTATGAGACACATTACATTGATATTGAATATTGAATACATACAATTCTTACTAATTATGCACGGGGATGCTAATCTTTTCCTGAATTCAGCACGGGGATGCTGAATTCTCCTCTTGAATTCAACACGGGGATGTTGAATTCGTATCTTTAGCTTTTATTTATTTCCCGTTCTCTATCAGTTACCTTCACAATAGGAACAGCAAACGATGCTGGGATGAATGAGAAAGCTATAGTCACAATAATGGCAGCAGAGAAGGCATCCAAATCCTGCAAAACAATACCACAACATGAGTGTCACATACAAAGAATTTTTGCAACATTGTTCATTAGAGATCAAGTGAGCATGCTAGAAATGCTCATCAGCTATGCCATTAATTACGTTCATTTAAAACACAATCTGCATAACTGGTGCAATCATGATGTCACATCAATTTTAAAATAGCCAGAATAAAATAATATCACCCATTCTACTCTACTCTACCCTAAATCCTGTTCACCCTTTCTGATATAACAACTCCACCATTACTATATGACCAAAAGCTAAAAGAAAAGAGGGCTCAATTTTATAGTTGGGATGGAAAGATTCAATAGCAACATAAAAGTCTATCCAGCAGTCTGAGAATCTCAATCAATTTTGTTTATTTTGCCATGCATGTGTATTTTTCTGGTGAATTGTAAAATGAGGTGGTGGCTCACAGATGAAGGGAGAAGAGTTGGTTTGTGGTGTTTGAAAAATGATTATATTCCGTGAATGGTGATGTTTGTCAAGGTAAGCCAACATCCGGATCTCTCCCCCTCCCCACATATGGCGAAAACGGGCCCACAATGGTAGTTTTTTGAAAGAGTCTTTTGAATATTCAGTATGGTGGCTAGAAGGAAAGGATGTCTTTTGAGGGTTCCCTCATTTTTTGAAACTCTTGCATAGTTGGAGTCATGTGGAATAGAAGCTTTCAGGAGTAGTTAACAAAAAAGCCTAGTGGAGTGCTTCGAAGGAAAAGAAAGGATGGATTTTTTAGGGTAAAGCTACATTGTTTAAATAGTTCAGGCTCAAGCCTGTTATTGTGAATAGTTGCAAGTTGAAATGGGCTCCATTGCGGTAAAAGTTTGATCGTTCTTGGATTTTAAAGATAAATTATGCAAGAGAGCTTGAGGAAATGATTATCACACTATATGGATGAAATATGCATTATGACAAAAAAAAACAAAGAAGCTAGCATCCCTTTAGTGTTTTCTTGTTACATTCTGTTAACTAATCAAAAATAATATATTAATTAGAATAATCTGGCAACATGCCAAGATTTCGTGATTAGGTGATCATTCAAATCCACTGGAACACACACTGACAGCATATACGCACCATACTGTTAGGCAGATGAGACATGAATAAATATTTAATTCCCGTCTTCATTAAGAGCTAAAATAACTCGAAAAGGAGGAAAATATGCTTAATAAATCATGAAAAAATATGCCCTTACATGACGTTGCAAGTGTTGGCTTTTCGTCATTGGCAAAGGATGATTACGTGTTTGGATGGTCATATTTCTGTCGGAGGTAGCAAGCCTAAGGATTGCCGAATTCATCAAATTGATATATGTTGGAGCAGCATGCTGGCAAGAACTATTGTGAAGTACAGTGTAACCAAGACTTCCATCCTCATTCTCCTCGTCCATGACAACTGCACCATACCTGGAGTGCGAAAATCACCTAGCCAGTTAGATTCTTAAGCTCTTGATCACAAAAATGGTACAAAAATGGCAATATTGACATCATTTACAAAGTAATCATTCATACTTAAAATGCTACTAAGAGATGTCCTTTCCCATATTTTTCCAGTAGAAGAATAAATGACTGCAACGAAGACAAGAAGCAGAGTGGCCGATGGTGTATAACAAGTCTTTCTGGTCTAACTTTCGACACCCCAACCACATTCGTGGATCCTTATCTAAATCATCGTGTTTTTTTTATTGGTAATAAAAATATATACTAAAGAACACCAAGGATGAATAATCAAAATATATACTAAAGGACACCAAGGGGATTTGACTCATACACAAAGGAGGCTTTACAAAAAGAACAAAAAATAAATAGAAACAGCCTTAACTCCTAAAGTTCTCTACAATAATTTTATCCACAATGTCCAAAACCGTCAACCCTTTACCATGATGAAAACACTGACACCAACTACACAATGTTCTAAAAACATAAAGTTTGAAATCATTAAGCATTCTAGCCTTGTCCTCGAAATTCTGCAAATATTCTCTCCTTCCAAGTGCACCACCAAATACTCAAGGGAGTCAAATACCAAGCACTAAGAACCCAATTCTTTCTCAATCTTCTTTTCCATGCGACTAAGACATCTTGTAAACCCTGAGGTTGATAAAACCCCATTGATGCAAACGCCAAATGCTAAAGGGTGGAGACCCAATGACAATGAGTAAAGAGGTGGTAATGGACTCTTCCTCCTCCCCAAACAAAGAGCACCTATTAGCCATCATAAAGTTTCTTCTTTTAAGCATGCCACTGAGTGGGTATCTTTCCTTTGGTGGCCACCCAAGCAAGAAAACAAGCTTCTCAATCATCAGGCTTCATTCAGTTAAATGGAAAGGCTGAAGGTATGTGGTAAACTTCTAATGTTATTCAAAGCTTCTGGAGCAAAAGGTGGCAGTGCTGTCAGGGGATCAATCTTATTTCCACACATGACTATATAATTGCAAAAGAGGGCCCTACATATCAAGAGAAAGTTCGGTGCCAGTTGTTTAGAAGTGTGTGGGCTATTTGGCGGAGCACTTGAAAGGTAAGTACTGGAATTTTGAAGGCAACCTCAAGATTTCGAGCTATAAATTTTCAGAACTTTTTAGGCCTGAAGTCAAGCTCTTGATCATGGTACATAGTTGACTTTGTGGATTTGGTCGATATGATTATTGTACAGAGATTGAAGGTGCTACATAACGATTTCCTCCTTTTGTACACGATTTTATATTTATTTCTTATTGATAAGTAATCAAAGGATATAATGCAAATACACCAAGGGGATGTCACCCATTTAAAAAAGGACAAAGTACAGAAACACTCAAGCTCTCATCAATGCTATCATCAACAAAATCCAAAAATTCAAGTTTCTATCGTCCTCAAGCACCACATTCCAAGCATACAACATCCTCAAAATTAGTGCTTTCAATCATCAAGGGACAAAGATTTGTCATGGAAAATCCATTCATTTCTTTCCTTCCATGTGGCCTAACAATTGGCTAATGGAACTGAATTCCACACACCAGAACACAACCTTTCTCCATCCCCCTCTTCCATGCCACCAACACATCTTTCATACTACATATTAAGAAAACAGAAACAGAATATAACTCATGTACCTTTTGTACTTGAGTTATATTCCGTTTTGATTCCTAATATAAATTTCTGGTTACATAAATGCACATACTCATAAAACTCCCTTGTGTGCATGCATGTGCGGGGTGAAGATTCCTAACTTTATTTTATTTAATTTTCTTTGAGTTTTCTTTTTTTGTATAAGTAATCAAAAGATGCTTGAAAACATGAAGGGGCAAATCTTTGTCTTCAAAGATTCATCAATCGCTCTCCTTCAATGTGGCCCAGTGGCCTATGAAATAGCCCATTAGCCAACGGAACCAAATCCCAAACTCCAGAAACCCAACCTTTCTTCATCCTTCTCCTCCAAGTCACAGGCAAATCCTTCGCACTTGATAGTTGAACCTAACAAACCTCCATCACAAAGAGAATTAGGTGCCAAAGCTAAGAGACCCACCGACGATGCAGAAAGAGAAATATTCTTCCTCCCCGAAACACATATCACTGCCAAAAAAATTAGACATTCCCAAAGGGATATTAACACAAAATTCCAGAGGGAACTGATAATCAATAAGAAAAAATCATGAGACTTCCCCTGGTTTACTAAATGTGATTGTGATGATGGCTCAAATTAGTTTCATTGGAATCTCTCTGAAGATCAACAAATTTGTAACATTGCCACAAAACTGTGATTCAATGTCTCGGAAACAGCAGCTAGAAAAGCATCATAGAAAAAATGCCTAGTCCTCCCTTACATGTAGGCTAGAATCTAGAGCATGTTCTCAAAACAAGATGTTACCCAATATCATTTTAAAAACAGATTTCTGAAGGGTGCTTTTAATAGAAATAAATTTCCCAAGATTCTACTCCTCAATAATACCTTTGCCCACTTATCAAAACAAATAAATAAATTCTACTCCTCAATCCAAATTCATAACCACAAAGGCAGTATGGTCAGGAGATGGTTGTATTGTTGTAGCTATTTATCCATAAATTACATAATTACAGAATGTGAGTGCCTAGCGCGGTACAGAAAGGAGGAAATAACATCATAGGGAGACATTATGCTTTTGTCCACGATCTGGGCAGAGAAAATGACAAGTGGATGATATCTAGTCCTAAACTTAATTGCAAAATGTCCTACAAATGTTAAATCAAAAAAAAAAAAAAAACTACCAGAAATGTGATCCAAAATTACCAATTCTAAACTTAAAAGACGGCAAACAAGTTACTACCTCCGTTTTTATTGATTTGTTGCCTAGGGAATTGTATTAAAAACTTTGACCGTTAATATCTTCATTTGTATAATGATTCAACATACAAAATTGATACCATTAGATTCGTAATAAAAAATACTATTAAAAAAAATATAATATTATAATTTTTTATAAAAATTTTATATTATAAATTATTAATTAAAAATTGGCACTAAAAACCGTAAATGACAGATAAAAAAGAACAGAGGGAGTATGCAATAATTTTCCAATTTGCTTCTCCTAGCTCTACTTATCAATCGCATCAGGCTTGTATGTCCTACAACAATCCAAGGAACAGGGGAAAAAGAGGGGGCTGGGAGGTGGGGGGTATATCCAAGGAAAGACGGAATTTTGCCAGCATTTAGTGCACTTTGGGAACAATAACAAGAATAAACATTAAGGAGACAACTATACAAAGGCAAAGAGTTCAGTCAAACCTTGACTCATATGTTTCATTTAAGCTAGACATCAAAAATTCACTCATTGAAAGTAGTTTAGGTCCCAATGATGCCCCAGCAGCCTCTATGGCATCTGCTAAAGCCTTCTCAGAGTTGGGAAATCTGTATGTACTTGCTTTGAACTCTTGGATCCATCCACCATCAATGTATGGTTGAACCTAAAATAAATGTTAATCTATCAGTAAGGCAGTACACCGACAAACCACTGGCAAAACAGTAATGCAGATGCTTTCAGATACATCATTCTTCACAAACAACCAATAGACAATGTGAAAATTCAAACCGATAACACATCACATACCTTCTTTGAGATAGAGTAGGAGAGGTCAAATGGAATTGGAGCACCCCCACTGCCATATAACTGAGGGTTAAAGTTTGAAGTTGTAAACATTACAGCCTGCTGATCAGGGTGTGGCTTAAGTTTGAGGAGAAGAAGTCCAAAAAGCAGGAAAACAGCTGGAATCACTAGCTGGAAAACTATTGTTTTCTGATCTCTCCTAGCAGATATAGCTCTCTTTTTCAGCAATGCCTTCGAATGTTGCCAAAACTCTGAGCTTGAAAGTAAAGAACCACAACAGCAACGCATGCCTATAAAGTTGACAAAACAGAAAATTGCAGCAAAGAACAATTCACAGCTTCTCTTCACGGCAAGACACATGATCATGATGAAACTGTTGAAGCCTTTGGAGATCTTTGCGCATGGGGACTTTTTAGGCGCAAAATATTCATTGGCTTGGGATAACCCGGCCTCAGGAGCAGGAAAGGATGTTTCCTGCTCTTGACACTCAATTTCGTCAAAATCACATCCAGCCACTCTCAAGAATACCTCTTCCAAAGTTGTCACAGAAACGCCATAACTCTCAATGCCAGGATGCTCAGTTATAGCTCTTTCAGAATTGGAAGCGGAACTCTTCATGCAGCTTTCAATCTCCCGGAACATAGCCTCAAAGCAGGATGAAGATCCTAAAGGGAGCTTAAATGATATCTCTGTGCCAACCTGGAGGCAGATTAAAACCTTACAACGGTAAGCAATGCATTATCTACTTCTAACAACATAATACATGAAAATTGAGCTCTTTTCGTCAAGAATGCAAATTGAAGTGTAGATTCAGCAGATAGTTCAACTTTGTACGTTCATCAGAAGACATAACATGTCCAAGATGCCCCCAGGAGCTGAAATTAAGTTCTACCAAACCCAAATGCCACCCCAGCCCTTGAAACGCCTTTCATTTATCACCTTGGCAGTTGTCCAACAACAAGCTACCAATGATCAAAATTCATTTGCAGGTTGGGAAGTCCAAATGCTCTGCCTTGTCTCCCCCTTCTCCCTTCCCCCTCCCTGCCCCCACCCAAAAGAAAAAAGGAAAATTCTTTTTTTTTTTTTTTTGAAGCATGAGTGATAAAAAGGAAATCAAATCCATACTAGGACGCAAATGATGGAACATGTACCATAATCACAACCAAATTCTACAAGATGGCACAACAACGATTCGCTTGAAATGTTCTTGAAATAATTATCCTTAGAAGAAAACTAACAACATAAAGGATATTGATGAAAGATTCATGGTTTCTTCACACACCTCAGTTACTACTGTAGCCGATGGAATATGCCGATGAACAATATCTGTGACTATAGAGGCACCTGCTGCAGTCTAATGAAATAGAGCCAATGAGATCACAGGAAATGCGCATTTTTGTGAAAGTAGCTAACAAGATCTTGTATATGTAAAGAACCAAGACAAACCTTCACCACTGTAAGAGTATAACCAACTCCATATTGATGCTTCAACAAGAGGGAGCTGTACGAAAATCAATGTCTTAGATGTGACAAAAATATTAGTATGTCTAACTAGCACAAAGTAGAATCAAATAAATGGAAAGTTAAAGCAGATAAAAGTGATCCACATAACATACGATACTCTTCCACATAAATGAAGGAAATTTTAAATGTCCTAATTAAAAGAGTCTCCCCATTCTTCAACACCGACTAAATCACAACTGTATGACACATTGACACGGTATTCTATGTAGATTTTTCAATTTTCAATATCCTTATATGGCTCAGCATTCACAGGAATCATGCAAGGAAGCAAGCTACAAAAACAAAACCTTCCACAGCATTTTAAAGAGCCATTTGCCATGATTGCTATACGATCCCCCAATACTTCAGCTTCATCCATTGAATGTGTTGTCAACAATACTATCCTTCCCTTCTTGATCTTTTTAATTAGTTGCCACGTCAAGCGCATAGAATAAGGATCCATCCCACTTGTGGGCTCATCAAGAATAATAACCTACAAAATATTTCCATGAGCAGTCACGTTTAGCACCAAGGAACAAACAGAGAATTCATCAGTCGGATGCCCACCTTACTGTTTCCAATCAGGGCGATTCCCAGAGACAATTTCCTCTTCATACCACCAGACAAGGAACTTACGACAGTATTAAGTTTGTCAGCCAGACCAACCTGTCAATAGTAACTAATCATATTTTAGTGCGAACAACAATGAACCTGTAGGACAGTCAACCCAGAGTGAAGACTGGGGAGGCAACCCTAGCTGAAGAGTTGATACATAACGAAAAGATACAAAAATGAAAAAATTGTGCCAAAGAAACATGTTAGGTACAAAATTCACCATCAATATTGCAATTGAGGCATCTAACAAGTACTGACAAAATTTTGAATAAAGTCTGTTTCAAATAAAAGCTAATGAGAAATAATGAATTCATGTCAAGGGAAAGAAATACAAAATACTCCGGCACAAGTTTCAAGAACCTTGACAGGATTCACCAGCTTATTGAACAAAGAAACACAGTATTTTGCTTTAAATCAATCCAGAAACTAGAGAGATGACCAGGAGGGAATGTCGCACACTCCCATGTGCAGAAAGGAGCAACAGCCAACAATAAAAATATCAAACTCACGCTCTCATAAATAATATTCTCTACAAAATACAAAAGTGCAAGATTCAGTTAGCATTTGACTCAGACTGCACAAAGTTCCAAAAGGTTGAAGCCTAAATTAAATTCTTGACAAGACATAGCTTTTCCCCCAAAAATATAAAGATCCCTTTCATGTGAATTCCACCACACAGCCAATGGTATAACCATTCATATTCCTCCACATCATTTTTCTTTTCCAACCTATCAGAACATCTTTCACATCCACTCCTTGGATGCAACTAATCCCTATCAAGAAGAAAGGCCAAATGTCTATGCAAAAAAGAAAAAGAATCCCTCCACCGATGAGAACAGAGCAAATCAAGCTGGCACAAGTTACCCAGGCAACTTCCATATAGCTTTTCTATATGCCTATATAAGCACAGAAGAAGGGTGCAAAATAAGCACACAAAGAGTTCTCATTGGTACTTCAGGCTGATCATCATAGCAGTTGTTTTCTTCAGACAGATAAAAGGAAAAGCAATATATAAAAGCAAAGAGGAAAGGGACCAGCAATAAATTGCTAAAAGCTAAAAGAGATCATTTGGTGCAAGTTGATTACAAAAATGCAACAAAGAAGCCATCACATAATGGAAAAAATTGCATATACCCTCCCTCAAGTTTATGACATCAATAAATTCAACCGTAACCTCTTTAAGTTAATATTTACCTCCCCTAACCTTTTGAACCAATTCAATTTAGCAACCTTTCTGGTGAATGCAGCAACTTTTCCGGTGAAGACGTGACTTGTGATGAAATTTGCTTGCTAAAATTAATCGTCAATTTTAGCAAATAAATATCATCACAAATCACACATTGACCGAAAAAGTTGCTAAATTTACCGGGAAGGTTGCTCAATGAAATTTGGTTCGAAAGGTCGGGGGAGGTAAATATTAACTCAAAAAGGTCAGGGTTGGAATTATAATTAACCCATATCGATGTTTGAAAACTCACTTCGTCAATCATTTCATTCACAGCATTCTCAAGAGCATCCTCCGCTACACCTTTCAATATGCCAAACATTTCCAAATGCTCTTTCACCTGCAAAGATAAAACAATATCAATCACTAAAATTTCTTTCGAATATCAATGTCAAGAATGCAGCTCAAATGAATGATAAATGAATTTTCAAGATGTACTGGTAAACAGGGAGGGTGGGATAGAAGTAGAACAAACAGAAACACCCACATCTTTTTTGAAGAGGTAACAAATCCTTATAATAATAAAAGTGAAAGAACCAGAAGTGAAGGACAATGTCAAAGGTTCTACAGAAGTTAGCTTCCAACACAAGCAGCACTAAATTACATGATCATCACAAGCCAAGAAAGCAAACAAGACAATTTCACATAATGCATATTATCTATCAGAAGAATAGAGAAACAAAAGAAATTATAATATCTCTGAATTATGCATCGTGTCAAAATGTTCCAAGTCCAACAAATGAGCCATTAAAAACAGTAATTATCTCCCTCTGACATGTAATGCAGATTGTTTCACATTGATGTGACAATGTGCAATTTTGGAACATGCTTAGGTGCAACCATTCTCTTGTTTTTCTTTTTGATAAGTAATCAAAAATATTAATGGACGCCAAGGGGATGTCACTCATATACAAAAGGAGGAAAACAAAGCCTTGAACTGCTAGGCTCTCTAAAATAATCTTATCAACAAAATCCACAGTGCCATCGTACCACCATCAAGAACTTTACACCAACTAAACGTAGTTCTCAAAAATAAAGTTTATAATCATTTAAGCTCGAGCCTTGCCCTTAAAAGTTTGAGAACTTCTCTCCGTCCAAGTGCACTACCAAAATGTTAAAGGTATCAAATTCCAAACACTGAAAATCCTATCTTCAATCTTCTTTCAAAGGCACTAGAACATCATTTAGCCCTTGAGGTTCAACCATTTGCTTCCCTTCAGAATGACAAGACGAAGAAAAGGTCATGGGAGGCGTAGGCAGATCTAATTCACAGCTACGGATGTCCCAGGCACCTCTTGAAGGATCTGCTTTTGAAAATTTTGTATAATATCCCATTAAGTTTCTAAAGAACGCCTATAAAAGCTAAATAATAACCATCAAATCTAACACAACTCAAGAACGGGACACCTATTGAGAATTATATGACCACTGTTCTGAGGAATGCTCTCTCAGCCACATTCTTGGTTCAATAGTTAGAAAGAAATACAATAGCCAACAACAGTAGATTTGTGACAGCCTTCTTGGTTTTTACCTTAACTAATACTCCCTCAGTTCCATACTGATTGACATATTTTGCAATTTCTCACATACCTAGGTTTTAACTAAAAAAACTACCCAAACAAATTAAATAGCACCATTCTCCAAGGCTGTTTTAGCAAATCAAGGTGTGGGTAGTGAGAGAATGTGAATAGGAGTAACTTTACTGAATGAAAAAATAAAAATAAAAATTTAACATAATTACTAAAACTAAAATAATTAAATTAGGTATTAGGAAATGGGAAGTGACAATTATTTTGGAACAAAAAAAAATTAGTTAAAGTGTCAATTAATATGGAAAGGAGGGAGTATGTGAATATGATGACTAGGGAATGCAATGTCTAATTGAGCACAGGATACATTGTCCCTACTGGGCTATTTTTCTGCTTTTGACCCTAATAATAAACCCTTTTTTTTGGAGATCAAAATCCATTATGAAAAACGAAAACGAAAGAGCAGTAGAATTAAAGCAGAAAAGATTCGAAAATATTTATGCACAATTCTGGGAAGAAACTAAGCCAACAATACCATAAACTCACAGTTAATTCTGGGAAGAGAATGTCACTTTGTGGGCAAACTCCCAAATCCTTGCGAATATCATTCTGCATTACAACAGCACAACTACATATCAGCCAAAAGCATATATTTGTAGAGAAATGTAGACAAACATAAAACATACTAAGATCTTTTAAAAGCAAAGCAACTGATTATTATTGAACTGGAAATCTCATTTACCCTATCTACATGATATCAAAACACAAAAACGGAAGTTACCAAAATAAAATCAGCTCTAAACATGGTTGTTCAATCATCAAACATATCAAAAGTAATAAAAATAAAATAAAATAACCAAAACAATCATAATGTCCTGGGAAACTCAAATACTTTGACAACTAAAATTATTAACCCGTTGAAAGGCTTACAACCAGCTACCAATAAAGTACATGTGGGCCAACTGCTTGTGAATTACCCGACATTCAGCATAGTTAAAATTAAAGGGAGATTGGAGATAAATAATTCCAGCCTTTGGGGCTACTGTACAACTATACGCAAACCTTTTCTTGTAAATGTGTAGTATTTTAGGGGGAAACTTTTCAGCATGTTTTCACTGATTTTTCAAGACGGTGACTCACAGAAAAGCTGGTGTGGGTGGTAGTTTCGCACATCTGGTAGCACTATAGTTGATGGGTCAATGTCTGTAACTCCAAATCTGTCGTCAATGTGATCTTGTGAGTCAGTCCTCAAAATTTAGTGAAAGTGAGCCCGAAAAGGACACCCCTTAAAAGGTCTTACTACTGACATGTAGAATAAGGTTTGGTACATTTTCATCCAGTATTCCCGAAGGTTAGATTATATATGAACAATCTTAATATAAATTACACGTGATCTTCAGCAAGGAAAGACAAAATTTACACAAGAAAGTTCACCAATGAAACCAGTTTTATAAGCAAAGAACTTTCTTTCTTGCAAAAATGCAGCTCTATAATTCACACATGCATGATAACACTTTAATTTCCGAAAAGGAGTTAAACATGAGGCTTCATACAAGAATTGCTAATTAAACCCAGGCTAAAATAGGAGAAACAATGCAATCACAGCAAATCAGAAGAAATATTGGGCATTGGACAGACCTACAGGAGTAAAACACTGATAGCTCTGTTCAGATGCAGCCTAATGTTCTGAAGGTCTAAAAGCTCAAGACCAGAGAGTTTGATCCATTAAAGGCATGTGCATAAATTAACTTACCCAAAATCCAATAGAAATAACACAGATATTATACTAACCCAGAATCAAATACAAATAACACAGATATTACACTACAAGAGTACCAACACATTCTGAAAGAAGGCATACCATATCTGTCAAAATATTCCTTCCATAAACTAAAGCATCCCCAGAAGTTGGGGAAGTTAGTCCAACAAGCATTGATATAGTTGTGCTCTTACCAGCTCCATTGTGCCCTACAATTCAAACAATGAACAAAGAGCAGTACATATCAGAAATAACAACTAGTAGTTACAGACTTGCAGTGGTTTTAAGGAGTTCAATAGGTTTAAGTGTCTCTTATCCCAGACAATTACTGACATTTCGAAAACAAACTGAGATGATGCTTCATGGATTTTTAATAGCATTAGCAGGTATTTCATGTAAAATGTCATTACAATAGATATTCCAGATGTTAGACACCTCTCAATACAGATTCAGAGATCATAGAGCAAATCTGGGGCCCCTTCACCTACATACCTAGAAGAGCAAGAATCTGATTTTCATACAAAGTCAGCTGCAACGAGTTAACCGCACTGCAACTCCCCTTTTTTGAGGAGTATACTTTACAAAGGTTCCTTATTTGAAGACACCTGTACATCATGCACTAGCGTGAGAACCAAAGGAGAGAGCGGCAATAAGATGACAGCTTGACAAATCAGCTAATTTTACTTGGCTTCAGCTTCCTGCTGTTTCATCTCCAAGGTTATACCCTCCAGTTTCATTCCAGAACTAGAAGCATGAATCTTAATTTTCTCCCTTCTCCGGAGGCACTTGGGTAATAAGGAGCTCCATGAACAATGTGCATTATCTTCTTTTGGAAGAACCTAAACAAAAAAAAAAAGCAATAATTCTCTGGCAACTCATGTGGAGTAAAACTTGAGAAGCTAAACATGAAAACTGAGACAATCAAAGAAAGGCTACTGATCAATATAAATATAACACTTTCTCCCTTAGAAAGGCAAAGCAATAAACCTAAATAGAGAATCAAGACACAAAAATATTACAACCACACAAAAACAGCCACCTATGATAATATTGACTACTTTGATTTACCTGTTGCCACATCCACCATCTTTGAATATAGGAAATACAACACTTAGCTGCTCAAAACTTAGGGTAAAAACCTAGCAAATACCACAATAATAGCGAATTCTCTAACAATATAACCTGAATATCACGCACTTAGATTGAGTTCAGAACAAACACCATCACTCAGATGATGAAAAGTGATAATCCCATACATCTTCAATAAAAATATGACCACTAATGTTTGATCCATCACCAACGATTACTTAAGCGATGAAGAAAAAGAATCAGCTTCATTCATCCAAATAACACTAGAAGAACTTCCTCTCTTTCTTCCTCTGGATCATATGAAAATAAGAAACAGTCATAGCAGGACAGAAGTTCCATTAAGAGTACCTTTCACAAATCCACAACTTAGACTCCTTACTTAAAGCTGCCATGACTTTCCATTTCAATATTGATGGAAGTTTCATTTCCAGAAATGTGCATTTGAAAAGAAACCTGAGGGTATCAAATTAGAGCTTTCTAATTATGTCATATAGTTGCACGACTAAATAATTTTTCTGACTCCCTTGGCAGAAAAGCTAAGAGAGAGGGCTCATGAGAAAACTATGGCTGGAATTCATCTTAAGGAATCTTCTGCTCATACAGACCAGTTTTATGAAACCTAGAGTTTCCCTTAAGCTGAAGACTTGGGTTTTAAAACAATTCTCAGACAAACAGTACGATTATGCCACTTAAGATTCAAGAACAAAACAGCCTTATCCAGAGCCATAGTAAAAGGGTCACTCGGAGCAGATATACGAATAAATAAAGATTTCACGGAATAAGCAATTTAGATATGCTGAGACAAAGTAATAAAGACACGGGACACAAAAACAAGGGTAAATACTTCAAAGCAGATGCTGGGACATTATAAAAAGTAAGGCTACAAAAGCAGCAGCAAGCACAACCACATCAGCATGACAAACAATTTCTTATACAATAATTTAAAAAGCATACCTTATCCAAGTAGACACCAATAGCACAATACAATACCGAATCAAGCAGCAGCATACTTAAACAAACCAGAAAATTCATCCCAGATGACGCCTACACAGATCATTAGTGTAGAACTTCAGAAAGCAGACAGAGGACAAAGGATTAAAAAGAAAGCTATAATCACAGAAACAACAGCGTACACGCCATATATTGCTCCAACGTAATCCTACGTGTGCCCTCTCATAGTCAGCAAAATTAATTGATCCGAGCGCAAAAGCGGTGGGAGAAAGCAATGATGCAGTAGCCTTTAGTATCCTGGGGGAAAAGAAAAGAGTATTTAGGCATTCTACAACAGGATAACTTAGCAGAAAGCAGGTATAAGCAGAAATACTAACATAGGGACGTCAGGATCATTGACAGTGTAATAAGGGAAGAAGGCTCCCAGAAATGAAAGCATCCCAACCGCTACAGCTGTTTTAGCTCTCATGAAAAATGTAGAAATTAAGAATGAAAGCATGATTGCACTCAGTCCAAATAAGAAGAAGTATGCAAACACCAGCGACTTGTCACTGTACTCAAAAAGAGACCACATAGTGATAATCGTAATGATCCCGGACGAGATTGCAAACTGCATCCAAACAGAAATTAAGAACCAAATATCAGTCAAAATCACACGACGCAATAACATGCAGAGTAGGTATGCATTAGCCACAAAACTATGCAGGAGGTCCGAGGTCAACATTTTCATAAGCTAATAGAGAAAGATATTAAAGTAACATGACTCAGGACGCTAACAAGACAGTCAAATATTTCAATGTGAACAGAAATTATTAAATTACCACTCCCATTGTGGATAACACTTTCACAGAGTTTTGGAGATTCAGAAATAGGCAGCTTTACCTCGACAAACATCACCCTTCGTGATTCCATGATACACACATAAAAATTTAAAATCAAGACATGCCACTCCCAATATATCTCTCAAATGGGCAACTAACAATTTTCAAGTTGCCACCTGAGCACCACAGGAAGCCAGCAGAACCTAAAATAAGCCAAGCGGCCCAAGCCTATGTTGTCGTGACTTAGACCATAGCCCCCATAAAACCCCACTTAAAACTGCCTTGCAAGGATGTTGCCGTGCACGCCACCGAAAAATACCCACTCATACAGTGGACTAGCTACTAAACTTGAGGATCTCAAATGACAATTATATCTCCTAAACGACCTACTGAAGGCAAGAAAATCCACTCTCAACTTAACAGCCCACAGACCAACACCAATACGGAAACAAATAGCCTCCACTTTAGATTCTTGAAGAATAGCAGTATCACAAGAGAAGAGAATCTAAGCAATACCCTCTTCATATAACCTATCTTAATTGGACAACGGAGCCGCCTCACGTTCCTGGAAATCATTTTGACAATTGCCCCATCAGACAATATTATTTCCCCTCATCATGAGCTGTACAGATCATATCACCCTCTTCAGCAAGAAGTCCATATTAATTTACTTTCTACAAAACCACAAAAAATTGATAACAAATTGAAGAAAAAAAAAGAGTTTCGTTAGTAATATTATATTTTCCTAATTTCTTACTTTTCTTTTTATCTGACTGCCATTTCAATAGAATACTTTAAACAAAGAGAGAATAACTAAATTATAATTTTAAAACGACAAACACAAAGGGCAATTTCCTAGGTTTGGGGGGTTTAAAATGCATATGCAAAGGAGAAGGGGATAAAATTATTTATAAAACATGAGGAAATAAACAAGAATTATTTCACTATGCCTAAAAGGGGTATATGCAAAATATATATGCTCCGGTTAAGAGAGTAGGTTTGGCTGAACCTTGTTCAGGTTAAAAGAGTAGGATTGCCATTTGAATAGAATACTTTAAAAAAAGAGAGAATAACTAAATTATAATTTTAAAGCAACAAACACAAAGGGCAATTCCCTAGGTTTTTGGGGGTTTAAAATACATAATAAAGAAGGGGATATATTTATAAAACATGAGGAAATAAAAAAACAATTATAGTTTAAAAAAGTCCAAAAACCCAACTTTTTTTTATCCCTTGATGATTTCAGGCTCCACCTTTGGAGGATGTCGTATAGTTGGAGTTCGGGCTTAAGGCTTAGTTTAAAAAAGTGCATGGAGCGCACAAAAAAACGCGCAGCAGAGCACAATGCTATGTGCTTTTCATGCTGGAGCAAAGCACAATATTGGAGCGGACGTTTTGTGTGCTTCATGCTTCTTCTTCTTTGTTCACATTGTTGAAGTATACATGTTTTCTTCCTTTTTATTTTGGCTTTGCTATGTTTTGCAGCTCAACTTTCTTCTTTTTGGTGGTGTTGAGTTGTTCTATAAGTGCGTCGTGAGTACGTGCTCTAGCGGCCAGTGCACTCTTTTACACTTCACGCTCTTTTAATCTCGAGTATTCCGACATACTTTCTTTCTCTTTCCCCCTTTCCTGCTTCAGTGGCAAATAAGTTGGAAGGGATACAAAGAAAATTCCTCTGGGGTGCTTTCGGGAGTGATTTCAAGTATCACTTGGTGAGATGGAACATTGTGAAGCGACCTCTCCTAATAGGGGGACTTGGTGTGAGAGATTTACGGCTTTGTAATGAGGCTCTTATCGGGAAATGGTTGTGGAGATTCATGAATGAGAAGGGTAATCTCTAGAGGAAGGTAGTTACAACCGAATATGGTGAGGCGGGCTTTGGGTGGATACCCTCGATTCCCTATGGTTCATATGGTTGTAGTCTTTGGAAGTATATTGTTAAAGGGTGGGAAAGCTTCTATCCACTTGTTTCTTTTCTTGTGGGTGATGGTTCTACCATCTCCGGTTGGCATGATCGATGGTGCTTTGAAGCTCCTTTGAAAGATCTTTTCCCTGCTCTTTATGCTCTTGCAGCGGATTGGACTGCTTTTGTTGTAGATTATCGGGAGCAATCCTTAGGGTCTAGTGTTTGGTCCCCTATTTTTGTTCGGGATGGGTTTGCTGACGAAGCCAGTTTGGTTGGTTTCTTCAGTACCCTTAATGAGGCCAAATTTGGGGACTCTTCTCTCGACTCAGTGAGATGGTTATTGAGTAAGAATGGGGATTTCTCTATGAGGTCCTATTATTCATATCTTCGTAGTATGGATTCTTCCCATTTGCATCTTGTGGAGGCTGGAGTTTTTCCATCTATCATCACTTAGAAGTCTGATGCCCCTTTAAAGGTTTTTTTTTTTTTTTCCTCCGCTCCTCCTCCAGTAAGCGAGTCACAAGAGCATCTTGAATTGTGACAACTTACAAAAAAGGGGGAGAATTTTGGCTAATCAGCGTAGCATGTGCAAGAAGGATCTTGAATCTCTGAATTATCTTTTGTTGCACTGTAACCTCGCCAGATCTCTTTGGGCTTTAGCTTTGAGTTGTCTTGGAGTTTCTTGGGTTGTATCCTATTCTATTAGGGGTCATCACCTATCGTGGGAGACTTTCTTTGGTAGGAAACCTAGAAGAAGAAGGCATTGGTCATGCCTCATGTGATTTTTTGGGTAGTTTGGAATGGAAGGAACCAAAGGGTTTTTGAACGGGTTGACCTCTACAAAGATTGAAAACAATTTTGTCAAGTCTCTCTTCTTTTCGGTTAATGGAAAGCTTAGCTCTTATTTTGATGTGGTAGATTTTGTGCGCAATTTGTCTTTTGGTTGTACACAACCTTGTATGGTGCTTGTTAAGCATCAGTTCTTTACTCCTATTATTAATATATGTTTTTTTATGAGGAAAAAAAACATTATTGATGATAGCTTGATGGCATAGTGTTTTTGTGTATTTTGCCCCTTTGGTAAATGGTAGACACACCAACACCCTTGGTGTCTTTGCAACATATCGTTTGATTACTTATCAAAAGAAATTTTTAAAAAAAAGAAGCAACATTTTCCATCCGGCTTCACCATGCCACCAACACATCTTTTAATTGCCTGAACCCAAAGTACCCCTCCCCCCCCCCCCCCCCCGCCAACCACCAAATCAAGAAGAGAGAAATGACAAAGTGAGGAGATCCACACGCAAGATTGTCTTGTCTTAATGCCTCTCACAAGGGTCCATCTTACGTGAAAGAGGATTAAACTCTAGCCTTCAACTTGAGATAACAAAGAGGTTGTTTGCATTACACCCCTTGGAGATGGTTTTGACTAGCTTTTTCGACAAAAAGTAATGGAAAAGAAGCAGAGAATTCATTTATGATACACAAAAATCATTGAGAAACAGAACAGGCTTAAAAGTGTCAGCGAGAAGGAGAATGAACAGCCATCGTACACAACCAAAATTTCGAGACCAGGAAAGGGCCAAAGATAGTAGGAGAGGGAAAGAGAGACACAAATTACACGTTTTCATTTTAGCAACAAAGGCATATTCAGACTCTGAGTAGCATATTGTGAAAGCAAATAGGTGCAATATAGAACTATCAAATATAGAGCATATTTTTCGAAGGGAGGTGAATGGGTTGCCTTCCAAATTTAAAATGTCATCGTAAACAAAGGGCACGTTGATACCTGTACAGTATATGTTATAAACCATGAGAGATGGAAGACTTCGTTTCTAAGACCCATCATGTAGAGCCCTTCCCGTATTTTCTGTTCCTGAAATACCAAGAACGCGACAAACTCAAATCAGTTCAGAAAGGATCGATATCATAGTTGACATTAAGTCGAAAAGAAACCAAGAGAGACACGAAATATTTTTTCAGCTTGCTCTTAGTTTTAAAAGCAGAAAAAACTCATTATCCAACCTTCTCATAGACGGAATAACTTATCAACCGAGATACAGGATACAGAAAACCCAGCAGGTACCTGCGCGTGTTCAATTCCATGGTGACGAACAAAGATCATGAGAAACCAAGAAGCTAGATCTCATTTAACAAAATCAAAAGATTAAGACAATCCAAAGATGCATACAATACTCCCATGACATTTTTGATAATGTATTGGAACTCATCGTCAGTGTATTCACGGGTCGGAAAGGGGACAATCCTTATATTTGAAGGAATCAAACGCATTGACGGAAACCTCAACCGGGAATGCAAGCCAAACAAGCCTGGTATTGGTAGTTCTGAATCTCCAAGGATAGTGCTTGTATCAGTCAGCTGTGAAGCAAATATTATGAAAGAATCCAGCACTTGTTGGAGCTGCACAAAGGTTACAAAAATAACTAATAAGGATCACACACTTTGGACGATAAAATAAATATAAAAAGGAAAGACCTATCCATGACTCGCGGAGAGAAAGGTCCAAGTATTCATTTCAAACTTAAAGGGAAACATAACAAGCCAGACTCCTAACTAGAGGCAAGACACCTGAACAAGGCAAAGAATTTAATCAAAAAGAGTAGCTTCGGGTTTTTTGGGAAAAGTAAACAAAAGATGTAAATATTAGGACACCACAGGGCTGTAGCCTGTGTACAAGATGTCATCCATGTACCAATCACTACATCATCATTTACATGCCACGAACAAACGAAGGGGTAAAAGAAAGTTCCAGAATAAACAGACGTCTCAGTACACAATGACATGAAAGAACTGCCACAGAGGCATGGGAAATGATTGAAGCTCAGAAAAAAGTGCAACATTAGAAATGAAAGAGACCGTACAGTCAAGAAGCCACTGAACCCATACTGCAAAATTGGGACGGTATTTAAACCCAGCTCCAAGTCATTGACATAAGGACCATTCACATCCATGATTGTCTTGACATCAGGGAATCCTGAGAATGCCCATGTGTGATTAAGTCGAATACTATAATCATAGACTTGAGGACCCTGACCATGAAATACCACTGCCCCCCTGATTTTAGGATTCGAGCAATTCCTGAATAGAGAAAAAAGAAAAAAATAATAATTATTGTAAATCCACAAGGAAAGCCAAGTTATCAAAAGCCCACACCATATGCCATAATTGATAAGTTCAGCAAGAGAACAAGATTGCAGCATTCCCTTAAAACCTCTTTATTATGTAGAACAAAAGTTGAAGATAAACAAACAATTTGTAAAAGCATAGTGAAGGTTGTTGAATTATTATGCTACAACTTTCTCTCAAGGGGAGGGAAGGAGGATTTTTTTAGCTGGGTTCAACCTTCTAATGTCAAGTATGTTTTGGTAGTATGGAGGATGAGACTAAAGAGTTTGGCACTTGGGGTTCCGAGGTTGATCCCTTATGCTACTTGGTGGTGGACATGGACAGAGAGGAACCACCAGATTTTTAGGATTACGCTTCTTCCTTTCAAGATTTCAAGCTATATTTTCCAAGAATGTTGTATAGTTGGAGATAGAAGCTCAATCATGGTACCAGGACGTATTTTGCATTTTGTAGACAACATGAGACAAGTGATCTTGGGGGAATATTTTTTTTCCTTTTTTGTACGCATGTGTGTGTGGGGGGAGGGGGGAGACCTTTTGCATATGGGGCTCAACTCCTTGTGTCTATTTAATATATTTTTTTTATTACTCACAAATTATGAAAGGATGTTAACAAAACGAGATCAAACGATTGAATGCACCTTGAGCATAATACAAAAGACTAAATAACCAAGACACAAACTATCCACGTACTGGGCCACATCCAACAAGGAAGTAAAAATCTTCTCGTATCCCAATAAAATAGTCTTTAATGAAATTTTCTTTTAAGCATTAGAGAAGGGTGTTGACATCATTGAATGCTATTCTATTTCTTCCACTCCAAGCAATCAAAAGGTAAGACAATAGATATCTAGAATTTTTCATGCACAAGGAGCAATGCTGGAGAAATCATTGAAGATTGTGTAGACAACCCTACCATGGCCTTCCTACCAAAGAAACCCTCCCAAGTCAAGAGATGATTCCTAATGAGTCAAGAAGCACCCCAAGAGATCGCTCCTCACAGAATTTGAAGCAGCCCAAGCCACACCCAAGCCACTAAAAGCAACCTATCAAAGCAAAGAGGGATAACACTACTCAACATGTGATATTTAAACTCCTAATAGTTTTTTTTTACCCCAACCACAACCTGATGAACAGATAGTCTTAATAATTCATCGAATCTTTAGGATATAGCCTTTAGCTGTCTTGGTGTTCCTTGGGTTGTTTCCTATTCTGTCAGGAGTCATCTCCTATTTGGGAAGAGTTTCTTTGCAGGAAGCCAAAGAAGAAGAAGGCCTTGATTACCTCATGTGATTTTTTGGGTTATCTGGAAAGAAAGGAACGGAGGGTTTTTGAGGGAATTGAAATCCCTCTTCAAAGATTGAAAGACAATTTTGTCAAGTCTCTCCTCTTTTGGTGAATGGGAAGTACAGCTCTTCCTCTTTTGAGGTGGTAGATTTTGTGGATAGTTTGTTGTTTGGATGTATATAACTTTCATCCTTTCTTTTATCCTATTTTTAATATAAGATCTTTCCCTATCCAAAAAAAAAAAAAAGCTCGTCAAATCTTTTAGGACAAAGCCCAGTCCTTTCAAGAACTACATTTTGAGAATCTCGTATAGTTAAAGTACAGTGCTTTATGATAGAAGTAACATAAGCTTTTTGGACTTCGTAGATAATATCATGACTATGCATGAGAGCTAGACGGATGATGGTTTTGTTCTTTTGCCCCCCTTGTATATGATGCCACACCCTTCTTGTCTCTCTAATGCAATATTTTGATTACTTATCAAAAACTTCTTAAAAATAAAAACCCAGAAAGCTTGAACAATGGATGAATAAATATGGTTCCTTTCTCTGAAGCACTTAAAACTTACGTCACTTGATTGCAGGTACCATACAAATCTGACCGAATGTAAGTTTCCAGTTCAACTTCATCCTTGTAGACTCTGGCGACTGACTGTTCAGAAGAAACAGCAGCATATGAAACTTATCAAGACATTTCAAATATGTTTAAACTTTCAGAGTTCATCGATTCAAGGAAATGTGCAAATCTTTCCAATGAGGTAATCATACATAAATCAAGAATGGTAAAATAATACAAAATAACTGCCTCTACATAACATCAGAAATATGCGAAACACAAATAAGCACACTGAACAAACACTAGCAAAAAAGCAGCCTACCATAATTGCTGAACTGCAGACAATGAAACAGCCTTGAGATGAGATCAGAGATAAATTGGAGGAAAAAGAAAATGAGCTGGCTCAATCCCGTTAGAATTGTGCATAATTTGTACTAGCAAAACAGCAATCTTCCACGTCTGCTTCCCATCCCTAATAGTTTGTAACATATTACAACCTAGACCCTAGTCCAGGTGAGCATTGAAGCATGTTTCCCACAGAATAAAACAGACGAACCTAAAAACTAACTGGTGATACAGCATTCCACATTGGAAATAGCATGGCGCTGTCGACAAACACTGCCAGCAACCCCTTCCCCCCCTCCTGGCAGTAAAAGAAGGGGGGGTCCCTGTCATTCCTTCCATCCAGATTTCCATTACTTCACAGCCTCCTCCTGCTGCCTCTTTCCACCATCAAAGGCCATAGTAACATAACAATTTGCCAATCTTCCACTTCTCGACATCTCTTCCCCTTCCTTGTCCTCCCTCGTCAATAGGACCACCCATTAATTTTAGAAATTGGCTATCCCAAATTTCTAAGGATTTTGCAAACTGGAGAAGGAAGAAGGGCAAAGGGGCCTGTGGAAAGATGATGACTTCACATAACCGGAGAGAATAGAGAAGAGCGAGGGAGGGAGAAGAGGTAATAGGAGAAGCTACTTAGCCACTTAGGGTGATTGGAGTAACGCAGCCATGGAGTCCAAGGCTACTGGTTTCACCAGCCTTGATCCCCAGATAGGTGGTCAATGGCTGCTGTACATGCCTCAATCGGCTAGCCAAAGAAACAGTTATTTTTGCGATACATGCACCTCAATGGGCTAGCCTTTCTAATCAACCAAGTCATTACAGACTTTCTACTCATGGAACGGGTCTCCGTACAATGATGATAATGACAATCACAACACCACCAACAGCAGCAACAATGCTAATAGCAACATAAAAGCAATATTGGTACACAAAAGCTGCTGCAGCTGGTGTTAGTACCCTGGTATCATAATAGTAACCGAGTCTAAAAAGGTTAACAGGTTTATGAATCCTTTAACAAGTGAGCCTTTAAAACTACACAAGATAACTCAACAGAGACATCATCTCGGCAGGATTCACATTATTAAATATCTACAAAAAAGGAATTATATACATCCCAAAAAGGCTCCATTATGAAGCAAAATATGAATGGAGCAACCGGATCCTTGAATGAAATCAGTATCTGGTTCAGGTAAGGTTAGCAACTAGTGCAGAGAGTAAACCCATAGATGGATTAAAATAGAAGGGTGTGACAATCAATGTTTACACTGAAATTGCACAAGTATTCAAGCAATACAGACCTTTAATAGAGGAAATTGGAATGACAACAAATTTATCATCTCTCTTGTCTCTTTTGAGTCAGGTGCAAAAGCCAAATATTCATTCTTGGACAATAGGAGCTCTAGAATGCCATTGAAAGAGGGAGATATGTCACCCTTGCCCACCTCCACTAGCTTATCTTTCTGAATGTACCTAGGAAAGATCAGTAGAAGAAAAAGTCAATTATATTTTTTATAGTCTCTAAATAAACAAATAAATTCATTACATCAACAAATATCTGCTCACTGAAACCATGATAGGATAAAAAAAAAAAAAAAACAGTACCCATACAAAATCAATATACACAGGATAACTCAAATAAGGAAGTGGCCACTGCCATTCCAACATCAGCAAAAGATCCTGGTGGCTAATGACGTTAGTTGTGAGGAGGTAGTAGTTTGGCTGTCCTGGGGAGTGACTTTGGCTACTCTGAATTCATCTTCCCTAACATTAGGTTCCCAATCCACAACCAAAACTAGGGGCCTAAACAATGAAAATGATATGAAGCCAGAACAAAGACGAGAATGGTAATAACCATTAACATCTATCTATCCCAACAAATAATTATTTAGCACATCTGATGACAGCTTCTTGAGGCTCCCAAACTAAAGGCTGACTCTAAAAACCAAAGACTAGACTTCTATAATCTTCATAATGACAGTACCCCAACTGGATGTAACCCTAGACTACATTTGGTTTAAGGTTAGCCACCCTTTCTGGAGGCTTTATTTCTGCGCTGACAGGTATTAGAAATGTGACACAGCCATTAGCAATTGTAGAAGTGAAAAGTGCTTTAAGTTCTATGCACAAATGTCAAACACAGTAGAAGATAATGAATCAGAAGGAAATAGTGGAAGAGGAAGGCAGCAGCATACGGGCGGGCAGGATGGATCTGAGTGTCAACTTGTGTCCGAACAGCAATCAACATCAGCATGACAACTGCAGGAAGAAACATCTAGAAGGGAGAGGACATCAATGAGTAATTTGCTACAATAAAGCTAAAATGAAAAGTAAAAAAGGTACTCCCTCCATCCCACAATAATTGTCCATCTAGCTAAAATTTCAAAAATCAAGAAAATGAGTTAGTTAAGTATTGTGGTGCATGGAAAGTTGTGAAACAATAGTATTAAATTGCTAGTATATCTTTCCCTCTCTTACTTTTTTGTCGTTGTGTCAGAAAAATTAATATAAAAAGTAGTTAGTTGGAAAAAGTTGCAATGGAATTATAAAACGACAAGTATACTGGGATAAAGAAGTCAGTCAACGCTAAAACTATTATGGGACGGCGGGAGTACTATGCATATCCCTCAATAATCACATCAAAAGGATCTACTCCTTGCCAATATTTAAAATATAAATTAAAGACAAGACCATTACAGTATGCAGATCTAGTGTCAAGTATACCAATTTCTACAAAAAGACAATTAGATGCTCAGTTCATCCTACTTGAAAGTGAACACTGCCTGATAAAAGCCATTGTAATGCATAAATATAGCTCCTGAATGCATGTAATTGCCATGGGAATCACTCTACACCTTATTCATTTTCAGCTATTATGCCAAGCCTCACAAGTACATTGGTTTCAAATTCAAAATATTTTGAAACTCACACCAAGGCCTCAAGAAAATTACATAGTAAACAAATAGTTCAAACAGGTCAACTGTCTGTTCATATTGCTCAGCTGATTTCCAATCACAGTAATCATTCAGCTAACAAAACATTGTTCATCAGCATAGTTACAGCGATCACCCTATATCCCACAAGGCCACAACCCATCAAATTTATCTTCTCCAAAAAAAAAAGTAGTGATCCCCATTCCAGACTAGGCTATCCAGGAACCATTCAGGGAAAATCATGAAGAACATGACCTGCAGCTGGGAGTTACCAGACTATTAGCTGAGTTCCTAAACACAAAGACAAACAAGCACCTCATTGTCCGTGGACAATGATGTAGCAAGTTACCATCAGCTATGGCTGTCAGAGTCTATGCAGATACAAAACCAGAAAATATTTTTAGATTTGAATATAAATACTAATGTGTATAATAAATTTTAAGAAAATAATTTGTTTGGATATATTTTCTGAAAAAATCAATAGCAGTAGCCCCTCTGTAAATGTGTGACATTCCTTTGGCATCTTATTGATACACTTTGTTTCTAATTACTCATGACTCATCAATATAGGAACATATTAAAATGTTATAACAGGATAGGATTGTGCTTAGGCCTTAAGGAAGCAACTATCGTCCCTAGTGGCCCTCCTCTTTGAGTCATTGCCTCCATTTCAATTCCTTTTCTTTGTTAATGTAATTGAGGCGAATCTAGGCATTCAACTTAGCGGTGTCCAATACACTTATTATTACAAGAGCACTATCAAAAAATTGAAGAGAATATATCAAATAAATAAATATAAAATAAATATTTAATGACATATTCACAAGTTTAACGAAATTTCACATCGTCATATAAATATGTCCACCAAGTAAATTAAAATTTCAAATTAAATATTTATATCTTAAACTTATACACTTGAATTGGAAGAGTTGGGGATAAGACACAAGTGAGCAGCCAGTTTAAACCCTACATATTTCAGCAACATCTTTAGTTTTAAGACATGCACCTAAATAATAAGAAATAGATTAACATGATATTTGTACAAATCCATTTGATGATTATCTTTCAACACTCAAAGTTCCCTCGTAAAGTACAATAATATTTTAAGCTCATGGCTCATCATTCCCAAAATTAAGAAAGAAACTGAGTAAGAAAATTGGGAATGGATGCCGACATACATAAACCCAATTCATTGACTTATATTTTCTCTGAAATAATTTGGTAGCATTCTGAGGCTTTGGGTCGCTGCTAAATTGGTCACCCCTATTATGTTTTTTGGGCTTTTTTTTAGGGTGGCTACTAGCTCCAACTAAGAAAATTTCTTCTCAATCATATTAGAGTGTCACAAATTTTTCTTGAGCTAATGGTGGCCATGGAAATCCCTAAAGCCCATGTAGATCCATCCACCTATGGCAAGAGGAAATGTTTACAGGACCAGAGACAGCAAAGCAAAATCAGATCTCATATAAAATGGCCCATCCAGAAAAGTCGGCTATTTAAACTGAGAAGATTGTGTATAGTTTTGCAGACAGCAAAAAAGCTCCATGAAACAATCAGACCTCGACAATGGAAAGAAGCAACTAGAATTAGGCCACAATCAAGCAGGCTATAACCACAGTTAAGATTCTAGCCCTACATTGGAAAATACACCACACAACATCTAAGACGATACTCTGCCAAATAGCAAATTCCCTTTGTTTATGCCAAAGGACTTAATGTAGAGCAAAGATGCAGGTATCATCCGCATGCCTAGAGTAGAGCTACAAACACATAGATCTTGCCAAATAAGGCTGAGCAGGCTAAGCTCCACTTTTACAATTCTACATTCCCACTGCATTTGGAGACACAAGACAGAACATCCTAGACAGCGCACTACAAAAAGTCAGCCTTCTCAGAGAGATGAACGAACATATGAGTTAAGGGACAATCACATGCCATGCAAAATACCTAAGAAACGAATTTTTCATAAAACCTATGTTACTCAGACATGGGTACGGGTGTCCGGAATGGACATGGACATGGGTATCGGGCTCATCTACTTTTAAGGATTTTGCCAATTGTCATCGTAATTCAAAGTTTCGAGTGTTGTACCCTTGTATGGGTGTGGAGAATCTGACATGGGTACAGTAGACAATCTGACATGGGTACAGTAGGGAAGAGTCGCAGTAACATGGCATAAAGTATAAACGAAAAGATCACAGACATCCAAAGACAACTATTTAAAGTCCTTTCTTTACATAATGGATTGCTATTTGCTACTGTTGATTCTTCATTCTGTCTAGGGAGAACCTCCACTCATAGACCCCACTGCCACAACCATGCCACTGGGGATCAGGTCAAATTAGAATCTATGAGACTGACGAAGAGAACTTATATACATTTTTTAGGCTGGGCAATGACAATGAGAACTTACTTTGGCTTACTGATGACTACTGAGAGAAACTATGGGGTTCAAACCCAAACATATAATTAGTGTGGCCACTTACTAATCACAGCTCTAGCTCTTAGGGCACCTATGAGGGAATTTTCATTAATTATTCAAGACTCACTTCATGACAATGGACATTTTAAAAGGGACATCCAACAAGGCATTTGGAGTGCTCCATGAATGGGGAATCTTCATGATTTATATGGATCTTAGCTTCATTTCATGCATGTACTTATGTTCCTCATGTAGACCTCCCATTGTTTGTCAAAACATCCTCTACATATCCTTACACAGCAAGATCAAATATTCCAGGATTTATTTCAACAATGCCAGTTTTTCTTTGAGAACCAAGAATTCACCTCAACAATGCAATTTGATGATGGTTTTTTTTTTTTTTTTTTGGGTGTATGTGTGTCTGTAATCTACCATAACGTTACAAGAATTTCACTCCTCGTTGAAATTTCACTCAACATTCTACGAATTGCACATTTCCAAGTTGATACTGTCTTCAACCACGACTCTTATCTTAGTTCGGCAATGGCAGCAGCACTGCCACTGAATAGGAGTGCTCAAACGCAAGTCATCTAATGCTCAGTCCAGGAATACTTGACAATTACTACTACATTTAAGTCAACGCGCTTCCCAATATTGAACACCACATTCAATTCATTGCTTCATCAATTCATCAATTCCCCTGTTTCCAAAGCTCAAAAACCGATACTCAAAAATATCCACTCAAGTTTACTGAGAATAGCAACCTGATACACCAATGATCAAACTCTAAAAAGCAGAGTGTGAACCAAAACACTGGAGCACAATCACAATCAACTGTGCAGTCGAAAAAATGATCAGAAAATGAGCGAAGATGATCAGGAATTCAGAATTCAAAGAAAGTAAAGGAATACCTCAGCAAAAGTAGCGTAAGGATGGCGGATTTTGAGGAGCCAGTTCTTGCGAAGCATGGCCTTCAACTGCCCCATGGTAGCCCCCATGGTCGCCGGTGAAAGAGAGAGAGAGTATAGAGAGAGAAACCCTAGCTTATTCGCCGGGAAAATGAGAGCGATGAAGAAGAGTCATAGGGAAGACTGAAGAGAGTAAAAAAGGGAGGGCGGGTGGGGATAGAATAGTGTAGTAACCATTAACCAAGGAGGAGGTGGCGGGGGGGCTGCGTGAACAAGTCAAAATGACAAGTGTTTGGTGAATCTGACGTTGGTGTCAAACTGGCGGCTTCCTCGGGAATTTCCTTATGGGGCACTCCTTTGGATATTCCCATTGCGTCGCTGTTGTTGTGTTTCATCATTGTCGATCCAACTTGTTCTTTTGTTGTTTGGAATGCTACCTTCATTCATCAAACCTTTCCTAGTGGGACATATTTGATCCACAATTTGAAAGAGATTGGAGGTGTATTAGGTAGAGACGCCAAACATATCACTATAACTGAGATTTTAAACCGCAAAAGCATTAATCAAATATACAATATTTTGAGATTTTAATGATGTGTGCATATGGAATGATTTATATTATTGTAGGCTCATTTCTTTTATATGCTTGGTGCGGTGTCGGTGTGATAATGGTGTGGTGCGGTGTAATTTGAACAACTATGGTTGTTGGAAAAAATCCAAAGTTTTGTTATTGGAAGGTGCCTTTGTTTTTCTAGTTTGGTGTCACCTTATGTTAGTTGTCAATGGGTAAGCAATTTCCTTGGGCTAACCCTTTGAAATTTACACAAAATTTAGTCAAAGTTTGGCACCTATCCATGCCAAAGTCCTTAGACTTTGACGGCTTTGTTTTCTCTATAAATGGACGTTGGATGGAGGCCTTTGGGTAGTAGAAAAGTGCTAAATATTCTACTCTTTTCCCTCGATGTATTTCACATTAAAACCTCCCAAAACAAAGTCCTAATTGATCTATTAATTCCCTCTTAATCTCATAATTTTACAACCTCATTACACCCTGTTAACTTCTAATATAAATATCTTTGGGCATAGATTCAGGTACTCCAAGTTAATTAATTGGGAATGCATTCGATTAATTAACGACGTGTTAATCCTGGGGAACGGCCTCCTGGATGAAGTGTGCACCGTAGCTTCAGTGAAATCGTTCTTAGGGCAGTGGCAAGGCCACGGCACGGTTTGCAATTTCCAACCATTCTATTATTTGTTGTAAAACTATTAATGTGTATATTGTTATTTTGCTAGATAATTAAAGTTGATCAGTTTTACTAATTATGTGGTTGGATTCAAATTTTGATAAGATTAAATTGTTTGTTGTAATTGTGTATACCAAACCATTTTATTCAAATACTTTCCAACATTCTAAGAACGATATTTCAAGTTTATACAATTATTGTTGGGTGTGAAGACCAAACTAGGGAACCGAGAAGAAGATGAGGCGTCACCAGCGTTTAAATGACGCCACTAGTGTCCCTTGACCACGGGGCTATCAGCGCCCCCCGCCAGCGTCTCATGTCCCTCACAAAAGGCGCTCCCAGCGCCTGAAGAGACCCTCGTTAGCGCCTCAGCCAGAATGCACGAGACATCGGACGCTGTCCGCGTTTTGGACCCCCCCCCCCCCCCCGCCAGCGTCTTTCGCCGGGTTCGCCCCCTACCAGCGTCAATTTGACGCTACTAGTGTCTAGGTGTTGTGCGTCGTTTGTTGGGCCAATTAATAAAGGGCCACAAGTTGTGTTTTTTTCTTGTGCGGCAAGTTTTTTGGTGTTTAGGTTATTATTAACCTAGTTCCCCACTTGTTTTTCTAGTATATATTGGGGTTAGATCCTTCCCCAAGATCATCAAGTGAGATAGAGAGAAACACAACCTTTATATTGTAACCCATATTACTAGTGCATCGATTATGTGGTTTTTTTCCCGTTTTGGGTTTTTTCCACGTTAAAATCCTGGTGTCAAATTTATTATTTCTTTTTCTGCTATTATTTCATATTGTTTGTGGTTTGCTTGAGTGTTCTTCGATCCTAAAAACTGGTATCAAAGCCTGCAGGCTGCAGGGTTGGTGAAAGAGAACTCCCTTTCAAACGATGGCAGGAGATAAGTATGAAATAGAGAAATTTGATGGATCTGACTTCACCTACTGGAGGTTGCAGATTGAGGACCTGCTGAACTCACAGTTGCTACATGTTCCTCTGTTGGAGGCGCAGCCGGAAAAGATGGAGCATGCTGAGTACGATCTGTTGGATCGACAGGCGACGTCCCTGATGAGCATGTCATTGGCTCAGAACGTCAGGTTTAATGTCATAGAGAAAAAGACAACGAAGGAATTGCTGAAAGCACTGGAGAACATGTATGAGAAGCCCAACGCAGCAAATCAGGTATATTTGTTCACCAAATTAACCAACTACAAGACGACTGAAGGTGGGGATGTGGCTGATCATATTAATGAGATTACTAAAATCTTATCACAACTTGCTTCAGTAAAGATGACTTTTGCTGAGAATGTTAGAGCTTGCATATTATTGTCTTCCATGCCTGAATCTTGGAAAACCTTTTTAACTGTTGTTAGTAGTGCTAAGGATTCTAAGGAGATGAAATTTGATGAGATCAAGTCTGTATTGCCTAATCAAGGTCTTCGTAGGAAGAGTTCTAGTGGTGAATCTTCAGGAAGTGCTTTAAGTGTCAGGGGTAGGAAGACCAATAGGAATTCTGGTAATTCCAGGGGATGGTCGAAGTCCAGGTGTAAAAGCAAGTCTAAGAACATGAGTGAAGTTGTGTGCTATGGTTGTGGGGATAAAGGTCACTTTAAGAGGGATTGCTCTAAACCTAAGAAGGGGAAGGGTAACAATGACCGTGACTTTATCAACTCTGCTGAAGACCTTTGTGAAGCTCTTGTCTTGAGCGTGTCTAGCCCTGAGGAGTCTTGGATTGTTGATACTGGCGCATCCTTTCATGTTTCTTCAAATAAGGAGTTATTTCGTAATTTCAGGAGTGGAAATTTTGGCAGGGTTTATCTTGCTGATAACAAATATTATGAGATAACAGGTAGAGGAGACGTGACAATTAAGACTGCTAATGGCGGTCTTTGGAAGCTGGAGGATGTCAGATACATTCCAGGTATTAAGAGGAATTTGATTTTTGTTAATCAACTTGATGAGATGGGCTATTCTGCAGGGTTTGGGAATTGAAGATGGAAGATTGTGAAAGGTGCTATAGTAGTGGCGAAGGGATTGAGATCCGGTACATTGTACTCCATAAGGGATAGCGCTAACGTGATTTCTAATGTCAATGCTACTTCTTGTTCTATTTTATGGCATTGCAGGCTTGGTCACATGAGTGGAAAGGGCATAAAGATTCTAGCTTCAAAGGGCGTTTTGGAGAATCTGAAAATCGTAGATATGGAACTCTGCGAGAGTTATGTCCTCGGTGATGTATAATGAGATTAAAGATTGGATCTTGATCAATTACACATCAAGGGTGACGTGCAACCAATCTGAATATGGGATGCTTCACGTGAACTAGGGCAGAAGTGGGGTTGATTCACGTGAGAAAGATGGGATCTTGGGGAGATTTGAATGCTTTGTGACAGATTTTGGCTTAGGGCTTGAGAAAGATGGAATCTTTGTGGAGTTTGAGAGAGGGAGATGGACGAATATAGGGAGGCTATTTGGGAGTGACGTGAGGTCTTTGTGGAGGGAAGGATGTTTTGAGAGATATTTGAGAGAGAAAGAGGGAGGGACGTTGATTGTGGGAGAGAGAAGAGAGTAGATGTGAATTAGAGTTGAGAGAGAGAGAGGGTTGACGTTGGGAGGGGAGATTTTGAGAGAGTTGAAAGCCTTAGGGTTTATCTAACTAAGATAGATACATAAAAGTAACCAGGATAGTTCAAGGGATATATCTTAATACAGAAACACCACAAGAAGAAACCCTAGGGCTACTTGACATTTAACCTAGTTACAGAAACACCTTCTAGGTTTAGGGTTCAAGCTCTTCCTCACCACTTGGTTGCCAAACCAAGATACAATAGAAGAGATCAACGAGGTTCTCACGAAACACTCGAGGGGTAAGCTAAAAGCTTGTTTGTATTCATTCTCAAAATCAGGTGCCTTTGAAAGGCTACAAGCCTAGCTATTTATACTAACTAAGTCTCAAACATATCAGGACTTTAGGGATTGGCGTGCAAGCCATCTAATACTACTCCTAGACGCCATCTACTCCATCTCCTCCTTGGATTAGGACTCCTTATCCTAAGGGGAGTTGGTTACAAGTGATAGTAATCATTTTAGAACTTGGCTTTCCTAATCTGTAACGACCCACCCTAAACCCGTATTAATCAAGGCCCTAAGTACGTTGATTAGCCGAATTACGCTAATTAAAGTTTCTCTATTTATGACGTGTTTATTGTTACACTGGTTGTTACGTTTTTTTTTTCTCTTTATTTATTTATGCGTGACAGGTCTCGAGCAAGGCGATGGTTAATGGGTTAATTTTATGTTATCTTACCTTACGAACATTATTTTGAGGTTATGAATATTTTACGATAAGTTATATAATTTATTTTATGTTCTAAAATTTTTACGTTTAAAACCGAGGAAGGTTATATTATTCTCAATTCCGTTTCTTTTACGATTTATACTACTCGATCCACCTAAGTACATTTTATGGCCCAAATTATTTTATTAGTATGTTTTATCAGTTTAGTTTATGTGATTTTAATTTTTAGTCTTCCACCCAATTTTATTTCAAGGAAATTTTATTTAGTTATATACTAAATTATATTTTCAAGGTTTATGTTATTTATTTATTTGGGTTGATTACCAATTATTTTACCTAGCTAATTTCTTTTACCAATAGTTTAAGTTAAGTGTTAATTAGATGGTAATTTAATTAGGGAAGGGTTTATATTAAGGGGGTTAAAGGGAGTTTTAGTTCATTTTCAAAATCAGATTTTTGTACCAACTCTCAAACTCTCTCTCTCTTCCGTCTCCCCACCAAGGCGCCTCCCCTGCCGCCCTGCCTGGTGTTTTCCGCGACCACGTCGGGCTGCCGCCTCAAAGAATGGCCACCACCTTCTTCCCCCTTTACTTGTTCAATCTCTCACCTCAAATTCAAGTGGTATAATCTCAAACCCTAACCCAATTCTTTTGTTTATAATCTAAAATTCTACTTCCAATTTATGTTCTCTTGATTTTTTCATCTTCTTTATGTTTATTAAGCATGAATTTAAGTTGTGGTTAAGTTAGGGTTTGAATTTGTGAAGAGATATATGTTAATTTGGTGAAGGGTGGAAGTAATTCTTGCTAGTTCTTGATGAGTAAAGAAAGTTCTATCTTGCATGTGGATTTTAATGGCTAAATTGATGATTTAGGGGCTGATTGAAAGTGAGTTATATGTTGTTTAAGTTCCTACTCTTGGATGATATGAATTTGGGGTGGAATTGTTGATTTATGAGCTAATTTAAGTGTTGGATGTTTTTGCTTGTGTAATCTATGGTTGCATGTGAGTTTTGTGAGCTTGGTTGAGTATTCTTTGAGCTTTTAATTCTGGAAAAACTATGGGTAATGGCTAATTTGAAGTTTGGGTAAGAATTGATGCAAATTGAGGTCAAAGAAGAGCATGCATGTTAATTTAAAAGGCCAAAGAAGTCTCTGTTTTGATGTCTGATTTTTACAGAGGTTATAAAATGATAGTTTTGCCCAGATTTTTACTGAAAATGGTAGTCCAAGTCATTAGCTAACTATAGGCTTTGGAATTTCGACAATCCGACATGTATAGCCCGAGTTACGACCAAAACCGTGAAGGTGTACATTGTTATACGTTTTTCTGAGTCAGTAGGTTGCTGGGCATTTTACGTCAGTTTAAAGACCTTATTGGCTCTGAGGGTGAACATAAAAGTTTTAGGTCGTTCTTCAAGTTTTCCAGAAACATAAAGTTTGCGGCCATACGATATCGGGAGAGTGAGATATGAAGCTATGTTCAAGAGCCGACCAACAAGTTTCTGTCCAGAATTCTTATTGTTATTTTAGCCTAAACTGTGCAAATTGGGTCTTATAAGGAGTTCTTATGAGTTTGTAACCTTTGTGGTATTCTTAAGATAGTTTGGATGAGTTTCTAAGCTAATTTAAGCTAGGTTGATGTTGAGGAATACCGCCTAAAAGATTATAGATACCTTAGCAAACCATGGATTTAATGAGTGAGTTTTGGGATTTGTTAAGTATAGTTGATGGCTAAAGGGGTACATGTGTGTTCTTGGCAAGATTATGAGTCCCTCTATGTCTAAGTAGCCAAAAGCTCATTCCTTCTTTATATTCGATTCACCGTTCATCGATTCATAAATTGTTTCCAAAAATCCATAATTACGACCCTACCTAAATTCCGTCATTACGACGTTCTTCATGTTTTCATCAGTCGAATAGTTTCTTTTATTGAACCTTCAAGTACGCTAAGTCTATGCTCCTTCAAGCCAATGGTTGAGAATACCTCATAAGCTATGAACCTTCTCTAATCTTATTCTTTTCTCACCATGAATTCTACTCTAAGTTTTTAAGTCGTTTATAAATTCTTCTTGCACTGCTTCTGCCCGGGCCGATTTCCGAGCCCCTCCTTTTATTTCTAGCTTTTGGGCCAGTTGACAAAATTGTCGGGCATGATTTTCCCTTTCCGAAAAGTACTCGTTTGCGGAAATCCGAGTTTTCTAGCCCAAGTTATCGCCGAAACAGCGATTTACGAGAATCTGAAATTTTATTTCCTTTCTTATCTCTTATGAGACAAGTTTAGGTATTTAAGTTCTATTTTTTGTAATTACACGAACCTTACCAATTTCTCTACGCTCTTTTACAAATTTCTTTTAGTTTCCAAGTCACCCACGCCATCTCAAGCTCGAGGCTCGTTGCTAAGGCTTCCATCGAACCAAGGTACGCGAATTGTCCAACTTTTCGCTCCTTTATGTTACGGTTTATGCTAAGTTTATGCTTTTATGATTATTTCATGGTTTTAAGTGGTCCCATTTTATGTATTCTATGTTTTATATTCTAGCTAGTCACGTGAAGTGCTAGCCCTATTTATTTTAGATGCTCCTGATCAGAATGTCCTAGACCTAGCCAGTGTCGACTGCTCGGCAGTCACCCAATCCAAACTTCGATCGGTTTGGTCATGCGCGCGTGTGTGAGATGCATTGCATCGATCGTAAGGGACCAAAACTCTTTAATTTACGTGTTTACTCATGATTTATGTGATATGTTCTTTCTTTATGGACTCAAGTTCTTACACTCATGTTATCCCCTTCCCGTTTTCAAAATGAATTTAAGCGCCGGCACTAAAACCGTTTTCGAACGGTTTGACGTGTTGGAGGTTTACGTACTGAGTGTTTCCCCACTCATTTTGCGACTTGTTTTTAATGTTTTGTTTTAGGCAGTCCGAGCTCCCAAGATATTTGCAAGGCTAAGCGACAATAGAACTGTTCCGTGCAAGGTAGCCCTTTAAGGAGGATGATGGCGATTCAAGGAATCTCATGGTTGTGAAGAATGTATATATTATTTATTTATGTCTTTATGTATTTATATATATATATATATATATATATATATATATATATATATATATATATATATGTAATTGTTTCATGGGTTGCATTTTATTTCAAGTCTAGCCTTGGAGTTGTATGGAGATAGGTGTATGTGTATTGTGGGTTGTATGTTTGGTGTCTTGTGTTTGCCTTGTCCCGAGTGGGGACGGCGGTAATACCTCAACCCTTGGTGTTCCGCTGCGCTAATCACAGGGTTAGTTGATGGTTTATATTAATCTTGTGGTTAAGGGTTTCAGGGTGTTACAAAATCCAAGATGGATTAGTTACAAAATAAGCCAACCTTATCTAGGACTATAACAAACTTGGCGCCAAAATAAGACTCCTCACACGTCATACACACACACCACACACTTCTAGATCATTCTAGAACATTCTAGATCATTCTAGACTCCTAAGACTTGGTGTCCAAGTTTATATATATTACTTGCACCTCACGCAACTGGAAATGTAAATAAAACCCTAGAAATGTAAAAGAAATACATCAAAAGGCCAAAACCGTGAAATTCAAACTGAAATGGTCAAAACTGTGAACTTCATCTTGAAATGGTCAGAAATGTGAAATTCACTTTGAGCTTGAATCTTGGGCCTTGGCGTGGACTAGGCGTGCACTTGGACTCTTTAGGATGTTTGGACATCCTCTTGCCATAAGGAGCACACAATATGGATGAGCTTTTGGGCCTCTATGCTCAATCTTTCCTCCACAACTCGTTCTTCCTCTTTGAAAATGTAATGGGCCTCCTTAGATGTATTTGGCGTGGGCCAAAATACATCATTCCCCCCTTGTTGAAAGAAGTTTCTCCTCAAACTTGGAGGGTTAACATTCCTCTTTACTTGGACCCATACTTTCTTTCTCTCCTTGTCATAGCAGACATCAACACCCTTGCCACTGGGGAGCTTCAAAACCTGTTTCATTAATCTCATAAAAGGAGAAAGAGTATTAGTTAGACCACAAGGCATAGCTAACCCTTCAAAGAGACCTCCTTTAGGTTTGATAGTAGTGTCCCCTTCTTGGATTTGAATCTGGTAGTACCCACTTCTTAGATCTTTGATTCTAGGGATAAGAAATCTGTATTTGATAGTACCCTTGTTGCATGACCTTCCCTTGATCATACCCTTGGTTAGTAGGTTCCTAACTTGCCTTTGAACCCTTGGAGTGTCGCTAGGGTTCACGTGAGATACATGCTCGATATGCTCAATAGATCTACCAACAAGATCAGTTTTGTGATGGATCTCACATTGAGGGGGCAACTCTGGGACTTTCTCGTCTAGGGTCTCGTGAGGAGTGACGAGAGAGGGTTCCTTTGTGGGCTTCTCATGGCTAGGGTTTGTGGGGCTGACCTCCTTATGTCCACTAAACTCAGGGCGTTCACTGATTATAAAAGTAATGATCTTTGGGTCACTTCCCTTGGGTTTGGATGCTTTGAGAGGAGCTAAGGTTACCTTTTTGTTGTGAACCATAAGGGAGTAGGTATTAGCTATTCCGTCGTGCATGACACTCCTGTCAAATAACCATGGTCTTCCCAGCAGAATACGACAAGCATCCATAAGTAATACATCACACCATATTAACTCTTGATAAGACTTTCCAATAGAAAAGCTTACCAAACAACGTTGATCCACTTTCAAGCCTTTACCCTGATTGAGCCATTGAACAGTGTATGGCGATGGGTGGGGGCTTGTAGGGAGTTGAAGCTTGTTCACCATTGTTCGGTTGCGTATTTTGTGGTTTTATAAGTAAGGATGTCGAACTCGAGGATGGGTGTGAGGTTTGTCTAGGTTTTTGGCTTGTTAGAGGTTTTCAATTGCGGAAAACATTAAAGTATGAAAATTAAGCGATTAAACTATCCCTAATCATGATACTAAACATGACCATTAAAAAGAACACAATCAAACAAGTAATTACTACTATAAATGTAAGAAATCTATAAGCTTATGAAACGAACATTTAATTAAACTCTAACTACCACTAAGATCAAAGCAAGCAAATAGCAATTAAATAGCAACTAATTAATCTAAACAAGATTAGAATGTAGTCCATACCCTTGATGACTAGTCAAAATCGATCTCCATTCTTCATTCTTCATCTTCGTTTGCAACTTTCCCCGAACAAAATAGAAAGTTGTGAATTAAGTTACTAAGGACCCTCAAATCTTCACTCTAAGTGAAGATTTGAGGCCCTTAATCCCCCTTTTCACTAAAAGATTGATTGTTTGTGGCTAATCTAGGAACCTTCAAATGCAAACTTCAATGAAATCTAAAGCATAAAGTAATGAAGAAAAAGGAATGCTGAAAATTACTTAAAGAAAAGTTGATTACATTCAAAATCTCAAGAACTTGGAGAACAAGGCAAGAGAAACCCTTAGAGAGAGAAAGTAAAAGCTTAATTAAGAAATCATTAAAACCACTAATTACAAACTAAAACTTCAGCTAATTGTTTCTTTCTAATGGAATCGCAGCTAAGGCTCTTATAATGACCTAAGTTAGTTGCACAAAACGCAGCATCTCATTTCCAGCCTGTACGCAGAAAACAGAATCGGCTCGGGCGAGCCAGAATGCTGCTCGGGCGAGCAAGCATTCTGGTCGCGTGTTTCTTATTCCTCGGCAACTTCTCCTCGGCAGCTCAGAAGCTCAGCTCGGTCGAGCAGGGCCCTTGCTCGGGCGAGCTGGCCCTCTGTTTCTTCATTGCCTTAGCCATATTTTTCGAACTTTTCCACGGTCGTTGTGCAGAAGCATGGCTCGGCCAAGCCAATATGTTGCTCGGGTGAGCCAGCTTTCTGTCTCTCCTCTTCTTGGCTTAAAATCAAACGGCAAATCTTGTTGTTTTTCCAGAAGTGTTGCTCGGGCGAGCCAACATGCTGCTCGGTCGAGCAACCCTTCTGCCTTCACTCCTGATTTGGTGAGTTTTTGCTCAGTTTTGGCTCCATTTTAGGTCACTCTCTTATTTTCCTACAAAACTACAAAAATCTCATAACTCGAATAAAATACGGGGTTAGAACATATAAAAACTCCCTAATAAAGAGAAGAATTCGGCTCGAAACGAGACCGAACACCACTCCCACACAAGGGTTTGCTCATTGAGCAAACTAAAAACAAAGAAAAGAACTAGAAAGAGAAACTAAAAATCCTAACTCACTTTCGCAGGAATCGCGGATGCATTTAGCATATGCATCAAGCCCTTTAAACCCCCCGACAGCCCGGGTTGACGAGGTAGATCTCGTGAGGGTTTATAGCAACTATACCCACAAAAGCCATAGAAAAAGGAGAGAGGGAAAGTGAAAAACAAAACAAGTTTAAAAGAAAAAAAAAAAGAGAACTGCTCGTTTCGATGGATCAAGTCGTTTCAATTAAGAAAACGGTATTAATCCTCCAAAAGAAACCGTTATGAGCATCTCACAACGCCTAACCCAAACAACTGCCAATCTTAGAAATTTTTGCTCCCTTACACCTCATGTAGAGTTTAATCCCATTTGAAAGAGTTTTAGACAGTTCTAATCGATCCCGGACGACCCAAAAGACTCACACCCGAGCTTACAAAACGGCGAAACGAACAAAGGAAAGGAAAGAGTTGCCCCTCCCCGCATTTGGTCGCCCTTGGCTTGGTGAGGGCCGCAGGTGATGCAAGGAAGAGCCCCTCACTTTATTAACACTTCAAACTTTTTCTTCTTTTTAATGTCGGTATTAGCCTTATTTTCGGAATCGACGGCCCATATAAGGGTATACCCTCCCAACACGGTCTTTCCATTCGCCTCCGTCGCAGCGATATAGGAGGAGGGTTAAGGGCATCCGTGCCGCACCATCGATACTGGCCCGTGTGGGTTGGCTAAGTGTATGGTGGTTGATGTCGTAAAGCCGACACGCCCACTTAGTCAAATTATTTAATTTTTCGCTATTTTCGACTTTTGCTTTGGCTTTTTTTTTTTTCTTTTTTCTTTTGGAAAACAAGCTTGGATATGAACCCTAGAATCTCAGTTTCAACCAGAACATAAAAAGAAGAAATGGAATCTCACTAGACACTTGATGAAAAGAATCTAATTAAGGTAAGTCATGACAATCGCCCAAGTTAGGGTCGAAAATGCTCAAACCGGTTTCTTTCAAAGAAGATTAAGAACGACTTCCTGATTTCAACAACGAAATCCAAGAAACAAAGTAAAAACAAAAACAAAACGAAAAACGAAAACTTTCAAGGTTTTTCACTCCCTTTTTTCTCCTTTTCACACAAAATTTTTCAAATTTTTCGACACAAACTACGAAAAACGAAAACAAAGACTCAAAACTAGGTGATCTACCCATGACAAATGGAAGTATCACCCCCCACTCCCACACAAAACTTCACAATGTCCCCATTGTGAGAAGAAGGGTGTCACAAATAAGGTAGAAAACCTAAAAACACACAACAAACACATAACAAACAATAATTGGTGGCGACCCGAGCCCACACGGCTCCAACAACAATAATATCCCAACATTCACACTCAAGGGGTTCGCCACCCAAAAAGAAAATCAAGCATGCATCATGGATCAACAATATATTCACAATAAGAAGGATGGTTAAAGGATGATACCTGAAGCTCGCCAAGTAAACGTACATCCCAGCACACGATCCACGAATGTAACACCAGAAAAAAAAACTTCAAATATTCACACATGTACATGATCACTGACTAACCTCAACCCCGAATCTCACTATATATGGCGGGAATCAAGGGTGAAATGCCTCGCCACTGCCCGGGAACATCACACAACCCCTCGCGCATGTATATCTCAAAATTGAAAGCACACATCTAATGCAAAATAAAAGAGGGGAGTGCAGAATGCTTACAATCACTGCTCATTACCTCCCGGAGGAGGGTATGGATAGTAGGGGAAGTAAGTCGGGTAGTACTGGTTGACATAGTCAGGCGGTGCTGGCGAATGGTCGGCGATAGCATAGTGGTAGTATCCCCAATCCCTCCAATATTGATTATGTTGATGGAAGTACTCGTCATAGCGCTGAAAATATCCTTCGTGTCGTTCGAGTGTTGATTGCTGCGCACGAAGGAGTTCCTGTTGACTCTCCATCAAGTTATGCGTACTTTGTAGCAAAGTACGTTGTTCGCGGAGGTCAACACTCAATTGGTCCAATAGGCTTGCTAAGTGCCCCATCGTAATCTCTTGGGAATTACTACCACTAGCCTCACCCTGGGTTGCCGGCTCCCCCTCTTCTTCCACATTTTCGCGCACAAATGGGTCATCGGGACCCCCAACTTGACGGGTGCTCCATGGATTTTTGCCGCACGACCAGTTGTGTTGATTGGTCACATCCAACCAACGTGCAGCTCGCACATGGTCCAAATGAATGGAGGTTGCATATTTATCCGAGCCATGCTTGTAGATATGCTTTGTGTTGTGGCGCTTAAGGATACCCATGCGTTGCAACCGAATACCGTCGATGGGGTCAGGAAAATATCTCGGGGTGAACTTGCGGATATATCCTCCAAAATGTTGCTTCATCAAGAAGTGGCAAATAATATGCCCCATTCCAATTGTAGAGGTAAGGTGCTTAGAGGTAATGTCTTTTAAGCAATGCAAAATGCAAGACCCCGTGTTCACTCGCTTCCCTTGGAGGGTGTTAAAGATGACAAACAAATCGTCCCTCCGCACATTCGCCCTCCCATCATCTCTTCCGAAGACCGAACTTGAGACTATGCGATGAAAGATTCGAATCGCCAAGTTGCATAAGTCACGAGACTTGGAATTTCTGGTCAAGAAGGAGCAATCCTCTAGAGAATTTGACTTTTGGTGTTTCCGACGCCAACAAGTAAGACTCTTCATAGCGGTTTGTTCATCAAAGTGTACGCTCTCCTCATAATAAAGCCCATCCGCCGGTAACCCAAGTGCTTGACAAAATTCTTGCACCGTGCAAGTTTTCTCCTTGTTGTCCACTCTATAACGGAACTTAGCGTGGCGAATATCAACATCCTCAACTTGGAAAGAACTGAGGAACTCAAGAATTGGTTGATCGTAAAGAGATTCGTCAATCTTGATGAAAGATTCCCAGCCCAAGGTCCTTATGATAAAATCAAAACTGGGGCCACAATACACCCTCTTCACTGTGGCTTCATCATATATATCCGGAGCACAAAGTTTCCGGTGTTGATAAAGCTCATACTTCTCTCGATGATGCTCATCCCTGAACCGAATTCGCAATTCCGATTCAGCCTGAAGAAGCATGGGCGGTTGGGCCTTGTAACGATCTTTATCCATCGCCGCCGATGAAGACTCGGGCGGTGGTGAAGGTGTACCTTCCTCATCGGTGCGGGCTCTCTTAGATCGAACCATTTTGAAGTGAAAGCAACACTAGCAACTCAAGAATCCCCAAATAGCAACCAATACACAACACTCAAGCCCTAAATTCTAAGAACTAATCACAAGTAACACCCAATTTAACTTTGAAATCAAACTTTGAAACACTAATTGTGAATGTTACCTCCCAAATAAGCACCAAACACCAAGCGGCAGCACAAATCGGGCAAAGAGCAAACACACAAACAGCAAATCGGGGACCTTGAGACCTCCCGTCCTTGGCAAAGCCTTTCTTCCCCCCAAAACTCAGAGCAACCGATGCACACAACACTCAGCGACCCACGCACCTTGGCAGCCTGTATGTTGTCACGGTTGCTGCGCATAACTACAAGATAACTACAAGAAGATACTAGGGCACAAAAAACCGACCCAAATCTGGAAGAAAGCAAAGATTCAGGGATTAGGGTTTTATGCTAGGGTTTGGGGAAGTAAGGGAGAGATATGAGAGAGAAATCGAATGAGAAAACTAAAAGAAGTGAGAGAAATCTGCTTAAATATGCCCGACAGAAAATGAATCTGCCGAGGGCTCGCCCGAGCCGACTTTCCCGCCGCCGAGCAGGATTCTCGATGCGAAACAGTGTCCGTTCAACGATCGCCGACCGAAAGGCGCAGACACGCCGCTCGAACTGCGACTCTTTCCTTCGGGCGCTTGCTTGACAAGCTTGACCTAGCAAAGGTGTTGCTCGCCCGAGCAGCTCTTCTGTCGTCCGCTTGCCTTGACGCAGAACTCACTCTCAGTTTAGGCACAGTCGACTGGCTCGCCCGAGCCAGGATGTCGCTCGCCCGAGCGGTGCTTCTGGAAATATTGCCTTCTCTTTCTCCTTTACTCATGAAGCTACCTCAGTGAGAGTGCTCGACCGAGCCATGTTCTCGCTCGCCCCAGGAGTGGTCCTGGCCAATACTTCAAAGAGTAAAAATTTCTCAAAAGAACCAAGTATTCTCATTTCTACCTAAAATAATTTCAAACTCCCAAACACTCAAAAACCTCCCGGGACACCTTTAAACCCGAAACACTTAAAATCTAACAAAAACTAACCTAAGTAAACAAAAACTTTTGGTACTTTTTTCAAAATTTTTCAAAGAAAGAGAAGAAAGTCGGCATGCATGCCTCCCCACTCCCATACAAAAAGGCCACACTATGTCCTCATTGTGGCAAGAAATAAAGGAAGACAAACACCCTAAAAGAATAAAAATCAAAAATCTAGCAAAAAGAATGAAAAAGAAACTTCTCACCAACTAACTCCAAAGATAAAGAAGGATAATACCTGATTAGATCCCAAATAAATCATCGCATGACTTGTAAATGGAGATTGAGTATACAAGCCATGAAATGGTGAATAAATGAGCAATAAATGATCCTTCCTTCTCGTTAGTGCATAGTTAAGAGAAGTAAACAAAGAAACAAACAAGAAAATTGAACTAATTTACAATATATACAAGAATGTTACCTCAATGTTCTTCAATCAATAGATGGAACATGGAATGTTACGCACTCCACATCCACCTTCTCTGGAAGCTCCAAAAAGGGTTTCAACCTGTGACCGTTAACCTTCCACACAGATGCATTAGTGGGGTCCTTGATTTCAACTACTCCCGAGGGAAACACAGTGGTCACAATGAATGGGCCGGTCCATCTAGACTTCAGTTTACCCGCAAACAAGTGCAAACGTGAGTCATAAAGGAGGACTTTCTGCCCCATAACGAAGGTTTTTCTAAGGATCACTTTATCATGCAATACCTTCGATCGCTCCTTACTCAACCTCCCGTTTTCGTATGCTTCTCTCCTTAACTCCTCTAGTTCACACAAGGTCAACTTTCTAATGTCCCCAACTGCCGACAGGTCAAGGTTCAAGGCTTTCAAAGCCCACCACGCCCTATGCTCAAGCTCTACTGGCAAATGACAAGGTTTCCCAAAGACTGCTCTATACGGTGACATTCCTATGGGAGTCTTGTAAGCTGTCCTATAGGCCCATAAAGCATCGGTCAATTTGGTGGACCAATCTTTCCTATTCTTTGACACTGTCTTTTCAAGAATTTGCTTAATCTTCCTATTGGAAACCTCAGCTTGGCCATTTGATTGAGGGTGATAGGCGATGGTCATTCTATGCTCAACAGAATATTTCCTAAGCAAAGCCGCAAAAGAACGATTATTGAAGTGAGTCCCCTGGTCGCTAATGATGGCTTTAGGCACCCCAAACCTAGAGAAAATGTTTTCCCGAAGGAACCTAGTCACAACTTTGGCGTCATTTCTTTTTGACGGAATTGCTTCAACCCATTTTGACACATAGTCCACTGCTAGAAGAATATACTCATTCCCAAAAGAGGTAGGAAATGGTCCCATAAAATCAATGCCCCAAACATCGAATACATCCACAAAGATCTCGGGTTGCAAGGGCATCATGTTTCTTCTAGAGATTTTACTCAAACTCTGACACCTAAAACAGCTCTGGGCATAGTTATGGGCGTCTCTAAAGATGGTAGGCCAATAGAATCCACTTTGTAAGACCTTATATGATGTCTTTTTCCCACTAAAATGTCCCCCACAAGGTTGGTCGTGGCAAAACGAAAGGACATCCATGATAGACTCATCCGGAACACACCTTCTAAGAATTTGATCAGGACAATACTTAAACAGATAGGGGTCATCCCATATGAAATTTTTGACAATGTAAAGGAACCTATCTCTATCATGCCTATTCCAATCATTAGGCATTTCTCTCGTGACTTTAAAATTAACAATGTCAGCAAACCACGGTTCTACTCCTATGCTAAGAATGCGCTCATCAGGAAAACAAGCATCTATAGGAGATTCTATCGCATGTTCAGGCGTTATCCTAGAAAGGTGGTCCGCTACTGGATTGTCAAATCCTTTCCTATCACGGATTTCACAGTCAAATTCTTGAAGTAACATCACCCACCTAACCAATCTAGGCTTGGACTCTTTTTTCTCCATCAAATAGCGAATCGCCGAATGGTCAGTAAACACAATCACTTTAGATCCTAACAAATAAGCCCGAAATTTCTCAAATGCATAAACCACAGCTAGAAACTCTTTCTCAATGACAGTGTAATTCAATTGTGCTTCATTCAAAGTATGACTTGCATAGTGAATCACGACAGGTATTTTGTTAATTCGTTGTCCTAAGACCACACCTATAGCAAAGTCGGAAGCATCACACATCAACTCAAACGGTTCCCCCCATGTGGGAGGTTTGAGAATAGGAGGCGATATCAAGGCATCTTTAAGTGTGTTAAAGGCCTTCAAACACTCATCAGAAAAATCAAAAGTCACCTCCTTGGCCAATAAAGCAGAAAGGGGCTTGGCAATCTTACTAAAGTCACGAATGAATCGACGATAAAACCCAGCATGTCCTAAGAAGGACCTAACCTCCTTCACACAGGTGGGGGGGTCAAGTTCCTAACTAGGTCAATTTTCGCTTTATCCACTTCGATTCCATCTTTTGAAATCACGTGGCCCAAAACTATGCCCTTTCGTACCATAAAATGGCACTTCTCCCAGTTTAAAGTCAAGTGTTTTTCTTGGCACCGACTCAAGACTCGACTCAAATTGGACAAACAATCATCAAAGGTGGTGCCAAATACTGAGAAATCATCCATGAAAATTTCAACACAGTCATCAACAAGGTCCGAGAATATAGACACCATGCACCGCTGAAAAGTGGCGGGGGCGTTGCAAAGTCCGAAGGGCATCCTGCGGAAAGCAAACGTACCAAATGGGCATGTAAAAGTAGTTTTCTCCTGATCACATGGGGCTATAGAAATCTGAGTATACCCCGAATAGCCATCTAGAAAACAAAAGAAGTCATGCCCCGCCAGTTTTTCTAACATTTGATCCATGAAAGGTAATGGAAAATGGTCTTTTCTCGTAGCCTTATTGAGTTTTCTGTAATCTATGCACACTCTCCATCCCGATGGAATGCGGGTTGACACTAACTCGCCCCTCTCATTCTCCACAATTGTCAACCCGACCTTTTTAGGGACTACATGTACGTATAGGACTAACCCACTTACTATCAGAAATCGGGTAAATGATATCATTGTCTAACCATTTCAGAATCTCCTTCTTAACCACCTCCTTCATTTGGGGGTTGAGTCTCCTTAAAGGGTCCCTCTGGGCCACACTATCATCTTCCAAAAATATCCTATCTTTGCCATGATAGATGGACTAATCCCCCTGATGTCTCCAAGCGTCCATCCCAAAGCCCCTTTGTTTATCCTAAGAACCTCGACTAGTTTGTTTTCTTGGTCCTCTCCTAGGTTCGAAGCTATAATAACCAGGTAAGTCTCACTAGGGCCAAGGAAAACATACTTTAACTCAGAGGGAAGAGGTTTAAGTTCAAGGGTTTTAGAAGATGGTGGCTCAGGTTCTATTATGTCAGGCATATGTTGAGAGGCAAACAAAGATTCATAAAGCAATTCACCGTCAAACACATCAGAATCACACAGTGAGGTTACACAGTCTGGGTCAAATCCTAACTCAACAAGATTACTCACACTAGGGGCAACATCCAGATCAGAAGGGTTACCACTCTCAAGGTCACTAATCCAATTCACAACATTACACTCTTGCTCATCATGTCCTAATGGTGACTTCTGTAGGTCAAAAATATTCAATTCCATAGTCAAATTTCCAAAAGTCAGTTTCATTCTCCCATCTTTACAATTAATCCAAGCGTTAGATGTCGCTAGAAAGGGTCTACCTAAAATGATTGGAATCTCGTCACGAGGACTCTGAACCCTAGTTGTCTCTAACACAACAAAGTCTACAGGGAAGACAAAGGTTCCAACTTGGATCAACACATCCTCAACTACTCCCCTAGGCACTCTCGTAGACCGATCAGCTAATTGGAGAACCATTCTTGTAGGTTTCAATTCCCCCAACCCCAAGGTTTCATACACATGTAAAGGTAACAAGTTGACACTTGCCCCTAAATCAAGGGGGGCTCTCTCAATCTGATTGTCTCCTATGGTAATGGAAATAGTTAGGCACCCTCGGTCCTTGTATTTCACTGGAACGTGACTAGACAAGATGGAGCTCACATTAGAGGCCAAAAAGGCCTTCTTAGGAACCTGAGTTGCCCTCTTCGTTGTACACAATTCTTTGAGGAACCTAGCGTAAGAAGGACATTGCTGAATAGCGTCCAACAAGGGAATGTTGACCTTGACTTGAGAAAAAGTCTCCCTAATCTTTTCAAGAAATTTCTGGTCCTTAGTTCCCCTCAACCTTTGAGGAAAAGGTGGGGAAGGCTTATACGCCACAGGTTGAACAGGACTGGAATCAGGAAGTACTCTAGGTGAGGTCTTAGGACTCGGGTTGTCACCTAAGTTGGTCAACCTCTCTTCCTCATACGGCTCATCCTCAACTGACACTAGCTTATCACAAGGTCCAACACTCACATGTTGTTTCCTAGGCGAGTCTGAAGGTAATTCTCGGACCTGATTGTCTACTTCCTTTCCTGATCTAAGAGTAATCACCGCATTAAGTCCCCTAACATGGTTCGGGTCACAAGAGGACGAACTAGAAGCTTTCCCCTTAGGGTTCGCCTCCGGTTGTCCAGGAAAAGTTCCCCTATCCCTATTAGACATCATAAGTTGAGCTACACTCTCATTCAATTGTTTCACCATTTTCGCCATGTCACTCATCGTATCTTCAACCCTACTCAAACCAGACTCTAACTCTTTATACTTCCTATCCCCCTTGTCCTCACTTTGGTATCCTGGTGGAGGTCGGGTATGGGCGATCTGGGGATGGATGGTCTGCCCTCGAGGTGCTTGATAAGCAGCCTGAGGCGGTGGTCTTGGTTGGGTTTGATGTTGGTGAGGAGGAGGTGGGTTTCCTTGGAAACTTCCTCCTTGGTGCATCGGTGGCCTCAAAACATTTTGATTATCCGGCCCATAAGACAAGAAAGGGTGTTTTGGCATCCCAGGAAATTGGTAGGGTCGGTACTGGTTAAACATAGCATTAAGATTTTCCACATTGGACGACACATGTTGCAAATACAAAGGGCAATTAGCATATACATGGTCAGGTCCTTGGCACCAAGCACAAATCAAAGAGGATTGAGGGTTCGGAGACATGGGTTGCTCTAAAGAATTCACTTGTATGCAAGGTTGGGTCTTAGTAGATGCCATTTGCTGTTGGGCTAGGGTTTTTATCATATTCTCTAAAGAAGCAAACCTAGCTTCGTACCCAGTACTCTCATTGACCGCGTGAACCCCTCCCCGTGCATTGGACAACTGTGCTCCTATGGACTCATCCCTAGTGTTTCCCCATTGCATTACTCTTTCTGACATACTCTCCAAAAAATCCCAAGCTTCCTCTGCAGTTTTATCCATAAATCCCCCTTGACACATAGACTCTAAGGTTACTCGGGTCTCCTGATCTATCCCCTCATACACTATTTGGCACAATCTCACTAGGTCAAACCCATGGTGGGGAAATTGAGACAAAAGATTCTTGAACCGCTCAAAAGCTTTCCAATAAGGCTCCCCCTTATCCTGTCTAAACTTCAAAATGGAATTTCTCATTTGAACTGCCATAGAATTTGGGAAATACCTCTTCATAAATACCTTTAAGAAACTATCCCATGAGTTTATGGACCCCGGTTTGATACTATACATCCACCTCTTCGCTGAATCTCGCAGAGCGAAGGGCAAATATTTCAACAGAACATAATCTAAAGGCACCCCTGGTGGTGTGACCATACTAAGGTACTCCTTATACTCTGCTGTCCAGATAAGCGCCAACCCCGTCCCAGTAAAAAGAGGTAGATTCTGGGTATGATACTGTCTGGGATCGAAGGTAACTCCTTGAGGTAGGATCGGTAACACAAAACACGATGGAGGTGGGTCATAAGATGGATAGAGCTGGTCGCTCAAGGTAACCCTCGGCCCTTCCTCACCCATATTAGGCAGGTCGACTAAAGGTCTCTCTACCCTAACCAGCCTACTAGTTTCCGGTATTCGAACCCATCCTATCGAATGACGCACTTTCTCCTTTTTAGTTGGTTTTTCTATTTTTTTAATTTTTAGTGATTTTTTAAACTTGATGCTAAACAAGCAAAGCAATTAAACTAATCACACTATGCACAAACAAACCAATTCTAAACTCCCAAATAACGCCATCCCCGGCAACGGCGCCATTGTTCGGTTGCGTATTTTGTGGTTTTATAAGTAAGGATGTCGAACTCGAGGATGGGTGTGAGGTTTGTCTAGGTTTTTGGCTTGTTAGAGGTTTTCAATTGCGGAAAACATTAAAGTATGAAAATTAAGCGATTAAACTATCCCTAATCATGATACTAAACATGACCATTAAAAAGAACACAATCAAACAAGTAATTACTACTATAAATGTAAGAAATCTATAAGCTTATGAAACGAACATTTAATTAAACTCTAACTACCACTAAGATCAAAGCAAGCAAATAGCAATTAAATAGCAACTAATTAATCTAAACAAGATTAGAATGTAGTCCATACCCTTGATGACTAGTCAAAATCGATCTCCATTCTTCATTCTTCATCTTCGTTTGCAACTTTCCCCGAACAAAATAGAAAGTTGTGAATTAAGTTACTAAGGACCCTCAAATCTTCACTCTAAGTGAAGATTTGAGGCCCTTAATCCCCCTTTTCACTAAAAGATTGATTGTTTGTGGCTAATCTAGGAACCTTCAAATGCAAACTTCAATGAAATCTAAAGCATAAAGTAATGAAGAAAAGGAATCTGAAAATTACTTAAAGAAAAGTTGATTACATTCAAAATCTCAAGAACTTGGAGAACAAGGCAAGAGAAACCCTTAGAGAGAGAAAGTAAAAGCTTAATTAAGAAATCATTAAAACCACTAATTACAAACTAAAACTTCAGCTAATTGTTTCTTTCTAATGGAATCGCAGCTAAGGCTCTTATAATGACCTAAGTTAGTTGCACAAAACGCAAAGATCTCATTTCCGGCACGTGCGCGAAAACAGATCGGCTCGGGCGAGCGAGCAAGCATTCTGGTCGCGTGTTTCTTATTCCTCGACAACTTCTCCTCGGCAGCTAAGAAGCTCAGCTCGGTCGAGCAGGGCCCTTGCTCGGGCGAGCTGGCCCTCTGTTTCTTCATTGCCTTAGCCATATTTTTCGAACTTTTCCACGGTCGTTGTGCAGAAGCATGCCTCGGCCGAGCCAATATGTTGCTCGGGCGAGCCAGCTTTCTGTCTCTCCTCTTCTTGGCTCAAAATCAAACGGCAAATCTTGCTGTTTTTCCAGAAGTGTTGCTCGGGCGAGCCAACATGCTGCTCGGTCGAGCAACCCTTCCGCTTCTTCTCCCGATTTGGTGAGTTTTGCTCGTTTGGCTCCATTTTAGGTCACTCTCTTATTTTCCTACAAAACTACAAAAATCTCATAACTCGAATAAAATACGGGGTTAGAACATATAAAAACTCCCTAATAAAGAGAAGAATTCGGCTCGAAACGAGACCGAACGCCCATAGTAAGAGAAGCTGCGTTGGTACAACTTCCACCATCAATAATCAAAGAACAAACTTTCCCTTGCACAGTACAACCAGAATAGAAGATGGTTTCCCGTTGTTGTTGATCTTCAGGAACTGAAGAGTTAGTGGGAACTCTCCTCATAACCAGCATCTCTCTTTCATCTGGTTCTTCTACAATCTCATCAGTAGGTTCTCCATGATCAGCGCATGCTTCTTCCTCCATATCTTCCGGTTCAGGTTCAAAGAGAGCATTTTGGAACTCCATGAGGGTAATGGCTCTCTTGTTAAGGCATTCAGAAGCTATGTGACCGAGCTCTTGACACCTGAAGAACCTCTCTTATCCATACGCATGGCTTGGATGGGTTTGAGGGCGGTTTGGGGCAGTTTTTTGGCGGATGTTTGGGAGGGTGTTTGGCTCTTTTGTGGAGTGTAGGTTTGAGGCGAGTATGAGGTTCTTTGTGAGCTAGGGTTTTTGTTTGTCACCTCTTTGCCCCTTCTCTTTCTTTTTTGTTCCACTTTGTTAGCCAAAGTACTCAATTCATCAAGTGTATCATAAGGTTGAAGGTCTACCACATACCTTATGCTTTCGTTCAAACCAGCAAGATACCTCACAAGAGTTTGAGGTTCATCTTCTTTCAGATCACACCTCCATAGAAGGCGTTCCAACTCCTTAGTATACTCTTCGACAGTTTTAGCTCCTTGGGGGAGTTGTTGAAGCTTCAAGCAGTTGTCTTTGAAGTAGCTCACAGGAAGAAACTTGGAGTGGAGTTTCTTCATCATCTTTTCCCAAGTTGTGATCTTTTCTTTCCCAACATGCTGTCTCTTCTTCTGTAAGTTAGTCCACCAGATGCTAGCATGTTTGCGCAATTTAAGAGCAATATATTTGACCTTCTTCTCATCAGGAACATCTTTTAGGTCAAAGACTCTTTCAATAGTTTGAATCCAATCTAGAAAGACTTTAGGATCAAGATTACCTTCGAATTCAGGAATATCCACCTTAAAGTCGAGTCTTTCTTCTCTATGCTCACGCCTAGGGTGACGTGACCTCCTTGATGAACTCGTGGATTGCTCAGCTTCGCTAAGACTCTTGGGGACGTCCTCTTCTTCAAGATCCCTAGGTGTCCTGAATTGAATGTTCATGTATCGTTTCAACTGATCGACAAGATAAGCCACTCTTGCCTCCAATTCAACTTTCTCCTGCAGTACTTATTCATTAGTAGCACTGCCATCGTTGCTTTTGCTACCAGAAGCCATGAATGGGGTTTTCGTGACTTTGGGAATGGAGGGGAATGTGTTTGGGCTGTTTGAGGAGTTTAGGGTTGCAGTCTCTGAGAACCTAAGCTCTGATACCAAAATTATGATGTATAATGGGATCAAAGATTGGATCTTGATCAATTACACATCAAGGGTGACGTGCAGCCAAACTGAATATGGGATGTTTCACGTGAACTAGGGCAGAAGTGGGGGTGATTAACGTGAGAAAGATGAGATCTTGGGGAGATTTGAATGCTTTGTGACGGATTTTGGCTTAGGGTTTGAGAAAGATGGAATCTTTGTGGAGTTTGAGAGAGGGAGATGGACGAATATGGGGAGGCTGTTTGGGAGTGACGTGAGGTCATTGTGGAGGGAAGGATGTTTTGAGAGATATTTGAGAGAGAAAGAGGGAGGGACGTTGATTGTGGAAGAGAGAAGAGAGTAGACGTGAATTAGAGTTGAGAGAGAGAGAGGGTTGACGTTTGGAGGGGAGATTTTGAGAGAGTTGAAAGCCTTAGGGTTTATCTAACTAAGATAGATAGATAAAAGTAACCAGGATAGTTCAAGGGATATATCTTGATACAGAAACACCACAAGAAGAAACCCTAGGGCTACTTGACCTTTAACCTAGTTACATAAACACCTTCTAGGTTCAGGGTTCAAGCTCTTCCTCACCACTTGGTTGCCAAACCAAGATACAACAGAAGAGATCAACGAGGTTCTCATGAAACACTCAAGGGGTAAGCTAAAAGCTTGTTTGTATTCATTCTCAAAATCAGGTGCCTTTGAAAGGCTACAAGCCTAGCTATTTATACTAACTAAGTCCCAGACATATCAACACTCTAGGGCTTGGCGTGCAATCCATCTAATACTTCTCCTAGACGCCATGTACTCCATCTCCTCCTTGGATTAGGACTCTTTATCCTAAGGGGAGTTGGTTACAAGAGATAGTAATCATTTTAGGACTTGGTTTTCCTAATTCAAGATGGATTAGTTACAAAATAAACCAACCTTATTTAGGACTATAACAAACTAGGCGCCAAAATAGGACTCCACACACGTCACACACACACACCACACATTTCTAGATCATTCTAGATCATTTTAGATCATTTTAGACTCCTAAGACTTGGTGTCCAAGTTTATATATATTACTTGGCACCTCACACAACTGGAAATGTAAATAAAACCCCAGAAATGTAAAGAAATACATCAAAAGGCCAAAACCGTGAAATTCAAACGAAAATGGTCAAAACTGTGAACTTCATATTGAAATGGTCAGAAATGTAAAATTCACTTTGGGCTTGAATCTTGGGCCTTGGCGTGGACTAGGCATGTACTTGGACTCTTTAGGATGTTTGGACATCCTCTTGCCAAAAGAAGCACACAATATGGATGGGCTTTTGGGCCTCTATGCTCAAATTTTCCTCCATATCTCGTTCTTCCTCTTTGAAAATGTAATGAGCCTCCTTAGATGTATTTGGCGTGGGCCAAAATACATCACTCGGTAAACAGAATAGAGTTAGTTTCACCAAAGGTGGCAGGGAACCGAAACCAGAGAAGTTGGAGTTGGTGCATTGAGATGTGTGGAGGCCTGCACCAGTCAATTCCATGAGTTGTGCTCAACATTATGTCACCTTTATTGATGATCACAGTCGGAAGGTATGGGTTTATTTTTTGAAGAATAAATCTTATGTATTTAGTGTTTTCTTGAAGTGGAAAGCACAGGTTGAGACACAGACTGGGTTAAAGATGAAGTGTTTGAGGACAGACAATAGAGGAAAGTATGAAAAGAAGGAGTTCGAGGAATATTGCGAACAGAACGACATTAGATTATTGAGAACTGTTCCCGGGACACCAAGGTAGAATGGAATAGCTGAGAGAATGAATCGGACTCTGAACAAGAGAGCTAGGAGTATGAGGATTCATGCCGGATTGGCCAAATATCTGTGGGCAGAAGCAATAAACACATCAGCATACCTAATCAACAAGAGCCCATCGATTCCTTTAGGTTTGAAGGTACCTGAGGAGGTATGGAGTGGTAAGAAAGTTGATTACTCCTTTCTTCGTATTTTTGGTTGTACTGCTTATGTGATGACTGATCTTGACAAGCGCGATAAGTTGGATCCTAAATCCAAAAAGTGTTATTTAGTTGGCTATGGGACTGGCGCTTTTGGATACAGGCTGTGGGATGGTAAGAAGATGTTGAGACAATGTGATGTATTGTATAAAGACTAGCAGGCATCAAGTGACTCAGGAAATAAGGCGTTAGTGGCATCAAAGGTGATGGAGCCAGAAACTGTCAAGTTTTCTGATGGTGTACCTGAGAGGAAAACAATGGAGACAGAGGCATCACAAGACGTTCCACAGACTACAGATCAGGCTGCTGAAGAGCCTGATCCACTAGAACTGGTTGATATCTCTAGTGATGATGAACAAACTCTACCACTCACTGTGAGGAGATCCATGAGGGCTACCAGAGGTAATGCACCTGAAAGATATTCTCCATCTTTGCATTACTTATTACTGACAGATGCTGGTGAGCCATAATCCTATACTGAAGCTATCCAGGTTGAGGATCGTTCCAAGTGGGAGCAGGCAATGGATGATGAGATTGCCTCACTTGAGAAAAACAAAACTTGGGAATTAACCAGGTTGCCTGCAGGGAAGAAAGCTTTGCTGAATAAATGGGTTTTCAGGATCAAGAATGAGCCTAATGGTGCTGTGAGGTACAAGGCTCGATTAGTGGTTAAGGGATTTTCACAAAAGAAAGGTATTGATTATAATGAAATTTTCTCTCCTGTTGTGAAACTAACCACTGTTAGAATTGCCCTTAGTATGGTTGCAGTGGAGAATTTATATCTGGAACATATGGATGTAAAAACAACCTTCTTGCATGGAGATTTGGAGGAGGACTTGTACATGAAGCACCTGAGGGATATGAAGTTCCAGGGAAGGAACACTGGGTGTGTAGACTTCAAAAAAGTCTTTATGGGTTAAAACAGGCTCCAAGGCAGTGGTATATCAAGTTTGACACTTTCATGTGCAACAACTGGTTCAAGAGGAGTGATAAGGATCAGTGCTGTTATTATAAGAGTTTTGCTAACTCTTATATTATTTTGCTTCTCTATGTGGATGATATGTTGATTGCAGGAGCAAACATGAAGGAGATTATCTAGCTTAAGGAGAGGATGTCTAAAGAGTTTGAGATGAAGGATTTGGGTGCTGCAAATCAAATCCTTGGAGAGACAAAGGAGTTTTGAGGCTGCCTCAGAAGGACTACATCAATAGGGTGCTAGAGAGGTTCAGTGTGGCTGATTCAAAACCTAGGGGCACTCCTATGGAAAACCATCTCAAACTATCCATGGAACAACAACCCAGAACCAAGGAGGAGAAAGAATACATGGCCAGAGTTCCTTATGCTTCAGCAGTTGGGAGCTTGATGTACGCCATGGTCTGCACGAGACCAGATATTTCTTTTGTAGTGGGAGCGGTGTCCCCCTTCATGTCAAATCCGGGGAAATCACACTAGGAAGCTGTGAAATGGCTGTTGAGGTATTTGAAAGGTACCTCTCATTACTGTCTTATGTTTGGTGGAACTAACCTTGATCTGAAAGGTTATGTAGATGCTGATTTGAGTGGGGATTTCGATACGAGCAAGAGTACAACAGGCTACGTGTTCACTCTTGGTTGCTCGGCAATCAGTTGGATGTCAAAATTGCAGAAGTGCATTGCTATGTCAACTACAGAATCTAAATATATTGCTCTGTCTGAGGCAGGCAAAGAAATGATATCAAAAAATTACTCTGAGGTACCCTAACTTTTGGTGGAATGTTTTTTGGGTACCCCAACTTTTCAAAACTAATTATGGGGTACCCCTACTTTTATGATTAGTAATTTTTAGGTGAATTTCCGGCCACAAATTTGAAATCACCGGTGAGTTTATGGAGGGAAATTGGTTAATGTTATTTATGGACGAAAATGCCCTTGGTTGGTTAGAAAACAAAAACAACGGTCGTTAATAGGCCCCCAACTCCAACTCCATTTGTTTCTTCTTCTTCTTGTGTTCTCTTGTCTTCTTCTTCTTCATTTCGTCTTCGTTTCTTCTGCTTTTCTTCTGCTGTCTTCTTCTTCTTCTTCCTTTCTTCTGCTTTTCTTCTATTGTGTTCTTCGTTTCTTCTTCTTTTCTTCTATTGTATTCTTCTCTGTCACTTGTCAGTCACAGGCGGAAAGGAAGATTGCTTAAACAGTATTGGAAGCCATTGAAAGAGATAGCTTTGTTGAAGAAGTGATAAGGTATGTATTTGCCTAAGTATGTGTTTGTACATGACAGATTTTGGCTGAGGAATTTCGAATTTTGAAAACGTTTCGGGATATAAAATGAAAGTGTGTTGAAATTGGTTGCAAAAAACAAGATCGGAAACAAAATTCGGATATAGATTATGGTGTTCACTTGTGATTTTGCGGGTCAATTGGGTTTAGGGTTTTGGGAACGAATTTGTGATATAAAAGGAATTTGGGTTGTCGATTAGCTAATTAGACTTTAGGGTTTTGGTATTTAGGGTTTAGGGTTTTTTCTGCTAGTTGAGGTAATTAGGGTTATGGAATTTGGTTTAATTATGGTTTAGGGTTCTTGGGTAATTAGGGTTCTTGGTTTAACAATTTGCTATGTAAATTGCAATTTAGTGACTTATGACTGTTATTGATTTTCATTGTAAACTGGACATTTTTTTCATAGCAAAATTTCTGATGCATATGATGAAAATGCAACACGTCACTTTCTGGAAACCTTAATGTGTGAAATTGGTTGTAATGACTTGTATTTTTTGTTTTGATTTTGGTAAACAACAGAACATTTTCGCAATGCCTTTGTAAAATAGGCAGTATTTGATGATGCCTTTGACACAATGAACTATGTAGACTGATTCATGTGTGGTGTATGTACTAATGTACAGCTGAAAATGGCTAGTTCAAGCTCAAGGAGTAACCGTTCACTTTATAATGACGATGGACTCGTGGTATGCCCAAGATGCAATGTTATTGCTACCCGAAAGATCTCCCAGTCAAGAGACAATCCTCAAAGACCTTACTACGAGTGTATAAGGTGTATGACCTTTATCGATTGGGAGAAAGAAACAAGTGTTGTGAAGTTTGATGCGAGGATTTTACATGACATGGAGTTGGGGATGATGCAAGGGTTCAATGAGTTGAAGAATGAGTTGAGGGAGGTTACTCATGCATGTAAGAACACTCAAAAAGCGTTGAATTTTGTTGTGATGTTGTTGGTTGTACTCTTAGTTGCCATTGTAATCATACTTAGGTAGTTTTTCATTAAATTGTAGTTGTGTTTTGGACAAATTGTACTATCCTTATGTTGTTGTGGACTTAAATGTAGTATCCCTGTGTATGGCCTTTGTCGATTTGGAGAAAAACAAGAATGCCCGATGTGGTCAAAGCAACTTAATTAAGTTTTCTCATTTGTTTTTGTTGTTCTAGTCTCCAATGTAGTATACTTGGTCATTGTTGCCTATGTGTATTGAAACTCTTATTATAGCATACGATGAAGTAATGTGCATAAACTCTTGAATTTGTCCAAACACAAAATTTAAAATCAAAGACTTTAGCTTCTGTTTCTAGCAGACATTTCCACAGCGTTGAGGTAATAGAGTATATGATGAAGCAAATAAACTTGAACGGGAACAAGATAAATTTGGACAATGTTTTTTCCAACCAAGTGTTTGACAAATAATAGCTTCATTGTAAGCAAAAGACAAGCCATAACTAGACTGTCAGCAAAAACAACCAAGTTTTGACAAGCGTTGACTTGGAAATTGAAGCTATACCACCCCAAGTATTGATAAGCATTCACTTGGAAATTGAAGGTATGCCCACCTAAGTATGCACAAACATGTACTTCAACATCCACAAAACAACCAAAAGACTTATACCCAACCAAGTCTATTATCAGCAAAAGACATAACAGTCGCAAATTTAATGGGTGGTCTTCCTTTTCTTCCCCGGTCTCGTGGTCGCACTCCTAGATGACTTGGAAGTTAAAGTGCCAACTTGTGAAGCTGAGATAGTGGTGGAACGAGAGTTAGCTTGTAAATGACACTGAGTGACAACTTGACTAGCTTGGGACGGCAGGACAGTGGTAGAAGTGGCACTGCCTGAAGCGGTTGACTTCTTTGGCCTGCCGATTGGGTTTCCCGTGCTCTTCTTCTTCATCTTTTGTTTGATCAAGTTTCCATTCTCGTTTCTCGGCTGACCACAGGTACGCTTGTTATGCCCGATGTAATGGCATTCCGTACATCGTGTGGTCCCTGTTGGACAGGGATGAACAATTCATTAATTTTCACCACTTAAAAGTGATCATTGCCAATGCCAGCGAGATCCACCCAAACAATGCAATCGGCAGCCAAAAAAAAAAAAAACATGCATCATAAATCAGACATCATTTGGCTAACCTGACAATGCGTTTTCTGATTCCGGCAATGGAATCTGAGATTCCCTTCTCTTATGCTTCTGTGGTCGACCTTTCTTCTTGAGCTCAAATGGTGGGTCCAACGTGGGCATTTGTGTTTCTCCCCACATTTTTGGGTCGGAAACGGGATATATGATATTATCATACAACTTTCTATACGTGTCAGTCGAAAAACACTCTTCCACATAGTCTTCTAACTGCCCCTTGATTCTCAGAATGCATCGTGCAGCGTGTTTGCTTCTAATCTTCCATGTTCTACTATCAGGTACAGGTGATGCATGAATCTTCCAAGTACATAACTCATGGGAACATATCATTGTGTACTTGCGGCTGCTGTTTTTCTTCTTCTTCAAGTGAATCCCTTGCTGCACAACATAGTCTCTCATGACAGATAGCAATTGCTTCTTGCAAGTGAACATGTCCCCCCGCTTCAGATTGATACCTTTTACAAAATCAAGGAAAAATATTAATAAATTTTGGCACATCAAACAATATAAACTAAGATAAAAATAAAAAAAACAGCAATTATATAATTAACATTAAAAAAAATCTCATATAATTAACAATAAAAAACAGTAATCATATATAACGATTAAAAACAATCTCATATAATTAACAATAAGAAACAATCTCATATAATTAACAATCAAAAGCAATTATATAATTAGGAGGAAAAAACAAAAAAAAATTATCAGGGAATACCTCCATCTCTATCTCTGGTCCATAACCTCCCTTGTTTGTAAACATTGGCCATCTTGCTTACAATCACATGTACATCATCATCATCCTCGTCCAAATGGCCTAAGGAAAGGCGTTCCTCCATATTAGCCTCTAGATCGAGATCATCTAGATCATCAATTTCATCGTCGCCTTCAGATTCATCATCATAGGACTCGTCACCATCTTCTGTGTCATCATCTTCGCCAGCTGCATAATCATCATCCTCACTGTCTTCATCATCTTCACCATCTTCTATGTTCAAATTAAAATTTGGCCCAACCTCATTTCCACCCTCACTTAAAAATGGATTTATCTCAGTGACTTGTGCACTAGCCGAATTCTCAACATCATAATCATGGAAATCTTGCACTTGGTCCCTAACATACTCAAACTCCGCATCATTATTCACATGCTCAACAGACTTGCCACTCTTTGAAATTTTGGATGGACTCTTACTATGTGGAGATGTACTCTTCGAAAGCTGAGTAGGAGTGTCCACTGACTGAGACCTTGTGCGCGGTCTTGAAGGACTAGATGTGTTCTGACTTATGCTCTTGGAAGGCTCAGTTGGGGATTTTGGGGCAGTGGGTGAGCTTTGACTTCTAGTCACTGGCCTTGTAGGGGATTTAGTGGCAGAGGGTGACCACTGACTTCTAGTCAGTGGCCTTGTGGGGAATTGGTGGCAGTGAGCAGGGTTTTAGTGGGGGAAGTGATTGCATTGGGATTGCTTTTCTGTGGTGATGAAATCTGGCTTCTAGTCAATGGCCTTGTTGGGGTGAATTCTATTTGGGAGAGGCCTAAATCTGCTTCTGCAACTGGAGTATGGGGTGGTGAAGTAGTAGCTGTGTCAGTTAATGGAGGGGCAGATGATAGTGGAGCTCTTTTTGACTCTGCATTTGCCACCACTGGTTGAAAAAAGCTAACTTTTGCCTTCTCCTTTGCTGCCCTAGTTGGAGGTCTCCTAATGGGCAATTTCCCCCTACCATTGTTGGACAAACTAGACTGGGCCATAGACTGGGCTTTTGGTTTGGGTTGGACCACAGAAGATTGTGGGTTGACCCCAGAAGATTCTTGGCTATTTTGCTGAATATATGCATGAGAAGGGGTCACAATTAGGTTGTCAGCCCATATTCTAGCTTGGCTCATTGAAGGATCCCCCTTTGGTTGGCTTCTTTCACATGATTTTGGTCGCACCTCCTCATCGCTCTCTACAACATTTTGTAAGTCACTAGGTTCATGTAGACCAACCAAGTATAGTGGTATTGTGTGTGTATCCACCGATAGCCAGTTAAAGACTAACACTTCCCAATCACCTACCCCAACTAATGGCCACAACTCATCCTCCCTCCTTGGTAAATGCCATTTAATCCCTGGATATTTGGGTGGAGGAATCCCCTGAGACTTAGCCACTTTCATTACATCCTTATACAACCTCATAGGATCATAATCGTCCAAATCTACATCCCTTACACATAGCATCCGACTCCTATAATGAATTAGCAGATTCTTCTTCACTGCCTGAAATATTTCAACACATTAACTACTTAGTCCATCAATTTTACCAAAAGCAAACAACAAAATTACACAGTGCAGTAGCCATATCTACTGTCTACTTGACATATAATAGTAGCACTCAACATATCTCACTGCTTCTCATTGTTACCCATAACAAAATTGTACACAAGCAGTGCATGTTCACTTCTTACATGTATATATCATTACACAACAGGGGATATGAACCCTAAATTGCAACCATCTAACCTTAAACAAGTCTTCACATACATACCAACAAACATAAACTCTAACCCTAAAAATAAAAGGAAACTCAACCAGAGCCCTCCCCTATGGATTTCGAACCAACTGTTCACATGCAAACTGAAATTGCAACCAAGACAAATAGAGTGTATATGACAAACTAATTAACAACAAAATCATGTCATAAATTTCATTCAACAGACAAAAAGATACAAATTTTATGTCCCAAAAATTCACAAACCCATCGACAGACCACAGGATTTCGAAATTTCAATAAACTCACCATTTTCGGTTTCTTCATCTTCTGGATGAATGGCGACCAAGCTCAGGATGAATGGCGACCAAGCTTCTGGGCAATGTCGAAGTGATGATGAACCTAGGAGTATGTGTTCCTCAAATTCTCCCTGAACAAGAACGCCTAAAAAACCCTAGTCGTACTGGACAAACCTTCGAGTGAGAGAGAGTGGGAGTTGAATGGTTGAATGTCGGTTAACAGGTGAGTATCAGACACATAACGTTCCAAACACACAATTAGTCAAGGCGGGTAAAAATAAGGGCATTATAGTCAATCTCTTTCAAAAATTAAGGGCATTCCGGTCACTTCACATAATCAACCGGAGCTTAGCCGGCAAATCACCTACTAATTTCTAATCCTATAATTTAGGGTACCTCATAATTAGTTTTGTAAATTTAGGGTACCAAAATGTTTCCTTAAAAGTTAGGGTACCTGTAAGTAATTTTTTGAAATGATATGGTTGCAGGATTTCTTGGAGGTTCTTGACCAGGGCAGGATGGTGTTCTTTATTGTGACAGCCAGAGTGTCATTCAACTAACGAAGAATCCGATGTTACACTCAAGGACGAAGCATATTAGAAGGAGATATCACTTCATTCGAAATTTGGTGGAAAGTGGTGAAGTGAAGCTCGAGAAGATCGCAGGCAGTAAGAACCCAGCCGACATGCTAACCAAGCCAGTGGATGTTGGAAAACTGAGGCTTGGTATGGCCTCAGTAGGCCTCTCTAACTGATGAGGAGTTCGGTCGATGCACTAGGGAACTTGTGGAGAAAGTGAGGATAATAGAGGTTTGGTCTCCAATTGGGAGATTGTTGGGTGTGAAGACCAAACTAGGGAACCGAGAAGAAGGTAAGGCGCCACTAGCGTTTGAATGACGCCACAAGCGTCCCTCGACCACGGAGCTATCAACGCCCCCCACTAGCGTCTCACGTCTTTCACAAAAGGCGCTCCCAGCACCTGAAGACACCCTCGTCAGCGCCTCAGTCAGAATGCACGAGACACCGGACGCTGTCCGCGTTTTGGAGCCCCCGCCAGCGTCTTTCGCCGAGTTCGCCCCCTGCCAGCGTTAGTTTGACGCTACTAGCGTCTAGGTGTTGTGCGTAGTTTGTTAGGCCAATTAATAAAGGCCCACAAGTTGTGTTTTTTTTCTTGTGCGGCAAGTTTTTGGTGTTTAGGTTATTATTAACCTAGGTATCCACTTGTTTCTCTAGTATAAATTGGGGTCAGATCCTTCCCCTTAATCATCAAGTAAGATAGAGACAAACACAACGTTTGTATTGTAATCCTCATATTACTAGTGCATCGATTCCATGGGTTTTTTTCAAGCTTTGGGTTTTTTCCACGTTAAAATCCCGGTGTAAAATTTCTTATTCCTTTTTCCGCTATTATTTCCTATTGTTTGTGGTTTGCTTGAGTGCTCTTCGATCCTAACAATTATGACTTCTAAATATATCATTACCAATATGTCGAAACTTTAACTCCTTGATGGCAAAGTTATAATCATTGGGTTGTTAAGGTGCTTGATTAACTTATTCATTTGGACTCATTATCTTAATCATGATTTTGATGGATGCTCTATTATATGTTAACCATGTTCCCATTAATAATTTGAAGGGCATGTGTCAATGGTAGAATACAATTTATTAGTTTTATTGGCTATGTGTTCATAATAAATTTCATAAATGAAATGGTGATAATGGCAACTTTATGTGGTTAATGTTGGGAAAAGATTTTTTTCCTTTTTTGGTGTCGTTATAGTATCAATAAGTTGTGATTATCCTTTACGAAACACTTTGAATATATAGTTGACAGAGATTCGTAACTTTGATGTCTTGATTATGTTTTCTGGATGGCGGAGCTTAATCGTTGTCCATATCAAATACAAACATAGGATTATTGTTGTGGGCCCAACTACGATCAAAGATATTACTTCTAGAAAACCAACAATTCAGAAATGGAAGTTTCTAATTCACTCTTTACTACTTGGATTCAAAGTTGATTATCTTGATTTTTCCTATCCATCTGGATATGTTGGGTCGGATTATTGATCTTTGATATTATGTTATTATGTTGGTGTTACATGTACAATTATACAATGGAAATGGGTTTTGACCTATAATGATAAACTCTAGTATCTTTTGACCCATAATGGTGAATTTTTGGGAAAGAAATTTTGGCGTATTGGATTTTGCATGTTTAGTATATGCATGTTCAAAAGCATATATGAATTAAGGCTCCATAAATTAAGCAAGTGACTTCAATTATTTTGAAGTGGTTAAATATTAATTATACCTTGTAGGCGGCCATTTTCTTCTCACAATTGTTTCTTTGACTACATTTATGAATATATGAGTTTAAACTATTGACATAGAATCATGTATGTGTTACAAGTGGTCTTTGAGTGGGATATTTTACATGTGAATCATGTCACATGAATTGTTATTCATGGGGGTATTTGGATGATCGTCATGGATTTTATGGATATTTTATTATTAAGTGTTGAAGTTGAAAATAAATTGAATGAGAGAATGAAAGGCTTAGAAGTGATTGAGGTGGTGAATATGATCCAACGTCTCTGAAGGCTTTTTGTGAGGCTAATGATATTATTTATGAGCGAACTGCCCCTTATGCTCCAGAACAAAATGGAGTAGCAGAGAGGGAAAAATAGAACTTTGAAAAATATAATGAATGCTATGGTATTCCTATAATATGTAAGGGGAGGTAATTTTGTCTGCTTGTGATATGTTAAATCGTGTGCCTCATAAGAATCTTGATAAGACCCTTGTGAATTGTGGAAAAGACATCCTCCCAACCTGAATTATTTGAAAGTGTGGGGGGCTATTTAGCTAAAGTTGGACTACCCGCTCTCAAAAGAGAGAAAATTGGTACTAAAATTATTGATGCATTATTTGTTGGATACGCTTATCAAATTGTCGTTTATCGTTTTCTTGTGAAAGGTGAAAGTGATTCATTTATGAATGTTCATATTCTTTAGTCTAGAGATGCTGAATTTCTAGCATATATTTCCTATGAAAATCGTATCTCATGATCAGCATATTTCTCCTGACGTATCTACCAAGAGGCATGCAATCTGATTTAGCTATGAATTACGGAGGAGTAAAAGAATCAGAAAAGAAATAGTTTTGATCCTGATTTTATTACTTCTTTCCTTGTTCAAGATGGCATGCTAGATGATGAATTTGTTTGTGCATATATTATAGAAGAAGATCTCAAATATGATGAAGCCATGAAATCTGTCGAGGCTATTTTCTAGAAAGAAGCTACTAATAACAAGCTTGATTCAATTTTGAGTAATCATACTTGGGAGTTGACCGATTTACCTCGAGGCTGTAAATCTTTAGGTTGTAAATGGGTGTTTAAGGAAAAGAGTAAAGCTGATGGGTCTATTGACAAATGTAAAGCTTGTTTGGTAGTAAAGTGTTTTGATCCCTAAGCTCCTGTGACTAGGATAGCCATCGTTAGAATGTTGATTGCACTTGCTTCTATTCATAGCTTATTTGTACACTAATGGGATGACTATTGCTTTTTTGAGTGGGATCTTGATGAAGAGGTATATATGGAACAACCTGTGGGTTTTGATGTACCAGGACAGGAACATAAAGTGTGTAAACTTGTTAAATCCTTATATGGATCAAAACAAGCTCTTAAACAATGTTATAAAAATTTGATAGTACGGTAACTGCCAATGGTTTCAGAGCAAATGAAGGTGATACTTCTTTGTATTCCAAGCGTGTCTCGAACGTTTGTGTTATTATATGTTTATATGCTGATGACATGCTTATATTTGGCACTAATAAGGATCTTGTTAATGAAACCAAGAGCTTTTTAAGTTCTAAGTTTGAAATAAAAGATATGGGCGAAGCTGATGTTATCTTAGGAGATAAGATTAAGAGGACTGAGATGACATTAGCCTTAACCAGTCTCATTATGTTGAGAAAATACTTAGAAAGTTTGATTCATTTGATGTTGAACCTATTAGGGCACCTTATTGTTAGGGTTTAGGTTATCTAAATCCTAAACAAACACAGATTAATTGGCGGAATATTATAACAGCTATAAACAATTAATCAACACAACTGCAGAGGCTTTAGTAATTATACCTGATCGCTAATTCCTGCTGAAGAAGATGTTGACCTTCCAGATTCCAACGCTGAAACCCTCTACTGAAAAGTCCACGCAGCACTCCGGGAACCCGATTGCTAGATCGACCCGATCGAGACGAATCTCAATCTAAGATGTATGTGAGATTGTTTCGGGAAACAGAATGTTTCTGAAACTAGAATCAAACTAAAAGAGAGAGGAACTCAGGAAATCACCCTGGTATCTCTCTAAGAGTCTTAGGCAGTTGGTGTTGAATAATCTCTCCCAGAAACCCCTTTATATAGTGTTTAGAAAACCTAGGGAAAGGGTTCAAAAACCCTAAAGGGCCGAATTAAAACGACGACGCGTTTTCTGGGCCCAACACGGTCCGTGTTGAAACAACACGGTCCGTGTTGGACTCCAGAAGGTCCAAATAATCGGCCCATGGACACCACGGACCGTGGTGTCTCAACACAGACCAACACGGTCCGTGTTGACCAACACGACCCGTGTTGAACCCAATTCGGTCCGTGTTGGGCTGATTTCTCAAAGAAATCAATTCCCAACCTTTCTAAACTTGATACATGAGTGTTTGTTGTAATAATATAATTATCAATTAGGTTACATACATTGTTCCAGGGCACTGACTTGTGTGACCCAGTAGGACCAAATAATATAGTTGTAATTAAACGTATTTAATTACTAATTATAGAGGTCTCTAGCAAGACATATAATTACTATATTACTTTGGTTTAATCTCTATGTACATCCAACATTGTCGGGACATTCCCAACAATCTCCCACTTGTCCCACAAGTGTTCGATTCCTTGAATACCCTTGTCACTTACTGTCTCTAGTTCGGATAAGGTAAGCTAAAGTCATCCTTATGCAAGACCCGAACGTTCCTCGATCTCCGAGTTTAGACTTTGAAAAACAGACGATCAACTATTGATTCAACTGAGCTCGGCCAAGCATTTTCAGTCCAATCTCACCGAGTGGCCAACGAGACAACTGTCCCTAATAGGGAGGACAATGCCATCTTGTTCAGACACACATTCTCACATGATCCAATCAGAATTGCATAATCGCCTTTATAACCTCATCACGAAAGGCATTTGATGCGCTCTAAAGTCACAACAGACCATGTAGTCTATGTACTGAACTCAGGATTTAGGAATTTTGAGTAGTGAGAGCTCTTATGACAATTCCTAACTTAAAGAGCTCCTAGTGCAGGTCAGTTCGGTAGTTGTTCTTCAACAATACCCATGTGATTGATTTATGACGTCAATATGATCATGAAACTCGATCATCACTTTAATCCTACATGCTAATTGTGTTAATATCATCAATGTTCCTACGTGATAATACAATCAGGAAATAGGTCGACGATCGGCCAAGATTAGCGTCATCAAGTTCACTAATGGGGTTTCAGAAATCAGACCTCATCCAATTTCCCATTTTGAATGCGCTAACCTTTTTGGACATTTACATAATTCTAAACCACAATTGATATAAATTTTGGAATCTTATTCTCAATGATGAATCAACAAGGTCATAATTCATGAACAATTCATGCAAATTTGACTTGTTAATATTCCGGAATGTGTTTAATACCTATTGCCCATGCATGACTATCATGCTATAACTACAACAGGGGTTTAGTACATAATACTTGCAATGAACCTCGTACATATACCATATCACTAATGACCTTTCATACAGGAAGATATTTCCGGAACAAATGTTTGGATTCATAGTGAGCTTCCGTTCCTTTGCTTGAGTGATGGCTCCTATCAACAAGGCTCCATTTCTCTCGCAAGGCTAGAAACATCACCCAGTTCTAAAAACGAACTTCGTAATCCTAACAGCCGCACAACTTCTAAAGTCGTGCCATACTTGTCTTATTTGTAGAATTAACCGCATGTCATGTTAGGAACTTCTTCCAGTTCACCTCAATACCACTCAAAACAGATCGTATAATTTTCTCTGACCTTTCAGATAATCATATTTCTCTACATGAGTGTAGCATCAATACAACTCTTCACACTTAGCTTTTATCAACCACTTTAGACTTAGGACACATCCTTAGTTTTGCTTATTATACAATGTATATGTTATGTTGGACTTTGAACATCTCATGGCATACTTAATCTCACGCTTGAAGCATGAGTTATATGTCTCATCCTTCTTAGAACTTCTGATTGTTTTGAGACAATCGAATTCCGTAAGGATATGCCATGATTTATAGAAATTAATCCATTCTCGAAGTGAGTTGAACTATTCAACACCTAGTTAACTTTGATTCAAACAATCAAAATCTTCAATCTATCATTATAGATCTTGTCTCCAAGAAAATTCTTAGCCCTACCAATCCTTCACTTTAAAAATTATTTCCAAGTCAACCTCAGTAGAAGCAACATTGGAATATTCTTCTCAGTAGACAGTATGTCAATCACATACAATATCAGAAAACACATTACTCCCACTGAACTTCTTGTAAACACAATATTATCTTTGGCACATCCCAGTATATCAAACCTTTTTGATATCCTGGTCAAGAAGGTCAATGATTCCAACTCCTAGAAGCTTCCTTAAGACCACAAATGGTCTCTTGAAGTTTACAAGTATTCCAACAAAAGACTACTTAGTTGTGTCAAGTACACACCTTTCTTCAAAATCTAATTTGAAGTCTGTCTTTATGTCTATCTTAATGAACCCATGTTTTGCCTTAAACCCTCCTATACCTGATGGCTCACACCTTCAGACAAATCAACCAAGTTATAAACTTGGTTGAATACTTGGAATCCATTTTAGACTTGGTTGCATGAAATCTTGATTTACTTAAAGCTTCTTTGATGTAGGTAGAGTCATTACTTTCTAAAAGTAACATCTCACGCTCATCCATAGAAGATCGATATCTCTGTGGTTGACGGAGTTGTTTACCTAACCTTGCTTGGAGTAATGTTCATGAAACCTCCTCCTCAACGTTTTGAGGAACTTCAACTGCCTCAACCTTGTTCTTAATTTCCCGACCAATAGGAAAATTTGAACTATGATCAAGTAGCGGAGTTTCAGGTGATGATTATAGTATTTTGTGTCTCTCGAACTTCGGTAAGTTCAAAATCTCTCCCACTCTTTCTTTTAGAGAATAACATATTCTCTAAGAAGAAAGCATTTTGAGACACAAACACTTTCCTCTACAACAGTTTGTAGAAGTGATACTCCTTTCTTTCATAAAACGGTTCAAGAACCTCTCTTTCTTCATATCATATATGGTGTCTTCTCTAGTGCTTCAGATAATCTTTATTCAGTAATTAGAGCTATGGCTAACTGCGTGTATCCCCAAAAGGTAATCGGCAATGTTGACTCAACCATCATTGATCGCACCATATCTAATAAGGTGTGATTTCTCTTTTAGATACGTCATTGAGATGTCGTATTCTTAGAGGAGAGAATTATGAAACAATTTCACATTCTCTGGAATAGTCAGTGAAATTATGGCTCAAATACTCATCTCCTCAACCTTATTGAAAGGTTTTGATTTTCTTGCCAAGTTGGTTTTGTACTTCACTTTGAAAATCTTTGAACATTTCGAATGATTTGGACTTGTGGCGTATTAAGTAGATATACCCATATTTACTAAAAAAATCGCCACTGAAAGTGATGAAATGTACAACAAACCTTCTTCTAGCACTAGTGCTCATAGGCCCACATACATCAATATGTTTGCATCGTAATAAGTCATTAACTTGTTCACCAATTCCAATAAGAGGTGATTTTAGTCATCTTACTCATCAGGCATGCTTTACAAACATTGAACTTTTCAAGGTTTATGTTTTCCAAAATCCTGCACTATGCAGTTTTCTAAATACATTTCTGATTAATATGACTTAAGCTTATAGTGCCAGAATTGTGTTTCATTTGAGTCATTTGTTCAAACTCTTGGCTCAACCATTAGCATCATTTCGATCGTATCTAGGTGCTCTCATTGTTTCGTCAAAACTACTTCATTTTGGAAATCTTTAAACTATTTTAACATTCCAGCTTCAGATGAATCTCATAGACATGAATCACCATGTGCTATTTTATTCATCTTGAAGATTTGAAGTAATTCACCCCTTGTACTTGTGCTCAATTGGTCTACATCCATCCATATGCATGAGTGTTTGTTGGCACGTTCACCCTTTCTTGTAAAAGGTACAGTCATGCTTTGCAGATATCACATGTTTCAAAGTCTTATCATTCAAAAGTCTATCACTGTGACGCTTTTGAATGCGCTCTGATTTGCATGACTTAATAGATAGTTACAAGTTTTATGTTTGAACATGAGTTATTCCTTTTAAACCTTTTGGTTTCGATGTGTTGGGTGTGTTTATCCGAGATCCTCTCTCTCTCTCTCTAATTGAGAGTAAGAAATACTTATAATGAGAACATAGAATCACCTATAAATTTCTCTCATAAGTCTTGTGGAAATGGATAATCAACCAACTCTTCATAAGGAACTACAACTAATTGTATGTTCCTATTTGTAGGCTGACTCTCATCCTTCAAAGCACATCTACTATGCTGTAGATCTTACACATTTACATAAATGTGAGTTTCACAGCCGGTATCTTATACTTAAAGATGGGTTTAATAAGGGTAGTGTGTATCATATACGCATTTGCCTAGAATTGAAATCATATCTCAAGTCTTCCTTATAGTTATTCACGCTCCCAGTGTCATATATACATGATCTGGTTGTTAACCGGTTGCTGTCAATGGTCGGTTATGTACAACTGTTTGTCCTTACATTTCCTTTGACTTCTTGTCTTTGATAGATTTCTTAAATCTTATTTTTTCCTTTTACTAAAAGACTATCTTTGGTTGCCAATCTTTTGGCTAAAGAGGATCCGAGGTTTCTCATGTTTTAAAATAGTCAAATTATTTCAGAACATGAGCGCCATCAATTGGCTCTTATCTAGCTCAACTGAGACTATCTGGTTATTGGTTTAATATTTGTCAACTCTAACTAGTTCGATGAACTTGGTCTTGAGTTGGTAATATTGAAATCCTTCCTCTGATCTTCAAACATTTTGAAGTTAAAATTGTATGAATACTATGACATTACATGTATTCATTTGGCTTGATTGACCTCTCAATATTGATGCCTAGCTCAATGTTATATCAAAGACATATTTCTTTTAATCGCCTTCAAGACAATCTTGCGATGGCAATGCCAATTAAGGAATTGGTGTTAATTGTTTTTCTCTTTCTCAAGGAGAAAACAATATTTTATTAGTGGTGGATGTTTGAGTGAAAAGACATTAAATAATTCTACGAGACAAGTTGGTTCATTTTAGTTATTATTCATCAAAAGAAATTAAACTAATTTAATTTCAAATCAAAACACTTTATCAACTTTCATTTAGTGTTTTAATTTACCAAGACCCACAAGACTCATGGGCTCAAGCGAACTTTGGCCCAACAAAAACTCGATCACATGTTATCTTTGGTGGATCATCTTATGATCGATCATTCAAAATGACTCTTGGCAAGAAATTTGTATCGAATACAATATTTCTCTTCCTCTGCTCTTGGCCCAAAACTATTTTGATAGCCAATTTGAATTGACCTAACTCCCACCCTACTTATTTATCCATCTAAGTGGTGTTTCGATAGGTTGAGCAATAATTCATTTTGAGAGTAGGTTTTATTATCCTAAGCATGCAATTCTAGGTGAACTCTTTCGAAAAGCATAAAAGGAATAATAAAACATGCAATAACGAATTTAAAGCATAAATAAAACCCCTAGTATGGCCACCTAGACTTAATCAAACTAATTTAACTAAGCCTTGATAGTCTTCAAGAAAATCTTCTTGGGTCTTGCAACTTCCTTGGATGGGCTCCCACTCAACTTGTTGTCTCCAATTACAACAAATTTACAAAGTGTACCTCACAACTGAGGCCTTACATGAACTAAAAAAAATAAACTTAACTGAAATTTAAATTTAAAATTTAATTCAACGACGGTACGTAGACCGTATTTCACCCAACTCGGTAAGCAGACCGGTAAAACCGGCTATCTATGGTCATACTAGAAGCTCATGCAAACATGTAATATTGCAATAATTATATCAAATATAACACATGCTTAAATAACAAATTATAAAGGCATATATATAATTGCAATATAACACATAAGGAAATAAATACTAAATAAAATTTCCTAAAAGGTTTGCATGATTAAAATAATAAACAAAATCCAAATTTTATCTTAGTTACCTAAACAGATTTAGGATTTTATACCTACACATACAAAATACTTGACTTTCCTAAAATCAAGGAGTCTAAAAGATACTATATCTTTCAAAGGTATTGTAAGTTTCCTAAACTTTACAAAATAATAGATTTTATGCTCATTATCTGATTTAGTAGTAATAGGATTTAATAATTAATTTCTAAAATTAATTACAAACCCTAAAACACATGAATTCACCAAAATTGCTGGCAACACGGTCCGTGTTGGATCAACACGGTCCGTGTTGCTTCCCAGTTTCGGTTAATTTCGTGAATGAAAAACTTAAATAAAATTATCATAACTTATCGAATTAAAAGATTTCATATCACAGTGTTATCTAATAACCCAATATGAATATTTTCCAGAATTTTAACAATTTCTAAAAGATTGTAAAAATTTAGGGAATTAAACTTTTTAATTCTCCGTTTAAGAGGAAAATAAATAATAATAGTCCGATAAGTTTAAAAATCAAATTTTATAATTTTCCCATACAGTATATTCATCCAATATGCTACTGTAAAAATTTCAGATTTTTATCAAATTTCGAAAATTAGAATAAAATTCAGAAAATAAACAATTATACTTTTCTGTTAATCTGAAAATTAAAGGAAAATTAGTAAAAAATTTCGCAAATTCACAAACAATTTATCCATAACAAAATGGTTATCCAGTAACCTACTGTAAAAGTTTCAGAAAATTTGCAAATTTCTATAAATATACAAAATTCAGAGAAGCAACGAATTTATTTCTCTGAGATCTGAAAATCTAAATTAAAAAATATAATTTGATCGGATAAATTAACGAAATTTTCTTTTCCCTAAAAGTATGGTTACTAAGTAACCTACTGTAAAAGTTTCAGAAGTTTTACAAATTTCTACAAATTTATAAAATTCAGAGAATTAAACGAATTTAAATTCACTTCAGATCTGAAAACTCAGTTAAAACTCTATTTTAATTGGGAAAAATCTACAAAAACTATGGAAAGTCCAAGACACTTCCAAACACCTCCAGTAATAATTTCAGAAATTTTTGAGTTCGTTTGATATTTTATTTAGATTTTTCATATTTACCGTAAATAAACTAAATCAGAAAATTAATTCTACAAAACCCTATTTTGCGAATTTAGACCTATTTCATGTTTTGCCTACTGTTTAACAATATTAAACATGATTGTTTCTAAAACATTCAAAATTAAATCGAGTTCATGCTATATTTAACAGTTAAACAAACATAAAATCGATTAATTAAAGGCAATAAGAAACAAATAATAACAAAGCATGAAATTTTACAATAAAATCTCAGATTTATTATCATGAACATTAAATTTTAAAACTTTCATAAAGATTCAAAATTTTAGGCATAAATCTATTCTAGCATATTAATAATATAATTCAACTATTGACAAAATTAATTATGAATACAAGTACAATACTTTAGCATGCAATTGGTGGCTCTGATACCACTGTTAGGGTTTAGGTTATCTAAATCCTAAACAGACATAGATTAATTGGTGGAATATTATAACAGCTATAAACAATTAATCAACACAACTGCAGAGGCTTTAGTAATTATACCTGATCGCTAATTCCTGCTGAAGAAGATGTTGACCTTCCAGATTCCAACACTGAAACCCTCTACTGAAAAGTCCACGCAACACTCCGAGAACCCGATTGCTAGATCGACCCGATCGAGACGAATCTCAATCTAAGATGTATGTGAGATTGTTTCGGGAAACAGAGAATGTTTCATGAAACTAGAACTGCAAACTAAAAGAGAGAGGAACTCAGGAAATCACCCTGGTATCTCTCTAAGAGTCTTAGGCAGTTGGTGTTGAATAACCTCTCCCAGAGACCCCTTTATATAATGTTTAGAAAACCTAGGGAAAGGGTTCGAAAACCCTAAAGGGCCGAATTAAAACGACGGCGCGTTTTCTGGGCCCAACATGGTCCGTGTTGAAACAACACGGTCCGTATTGAACTCCAGAAGGTCCAAATAAATGGCCCATGGACACCACGGACCGTGGTGTCTCAACACGGACCGTGTTGGTCAACACGACCCATGTTGAACCAAATTCGGTCCGTGTTGGGCTGATTTCTCAAAGAAATCAATTCGCAACCTTTCTAAACTTGATACAATATCAATTAGGTTACGTACATTGTTCCAGGGCACTGACTTATGTGACCCAGTAGGACCAAATAATATAGTTGTAATTAAACATATTTAATTACTAATTATAGAGGTCTCTAGCAAGACATATAATTACTATATTACTTTGGTTTAATCTCTATGTACATCCAACATTGTCGGGACATTCCCAACACTTATGATGATAGTGTACATTTGGTAAAGAGCAAAGGTGTGTTTATGTGTCAAATGGAATATGCTAAGATAATTGGCAGTGTTATGTTCCTGATGAATTATACAAGGTCTGATATTACCTATGTTGTTAGTAGACTTAATAGATATACTCATAACCCCAATGATAATCAGTGGATTGCTTTGAAACACTTGTTTAAGTATTTGAAAGGTACTATGGATTGGGGTTTGCATTATGAAAAATTTTGTGCTGTGTTGGAAGGATATAGCGATGTCAATTGGGTATCTGATAATGATGAAATTAACTCCACAAGTGGTTATGTGCTTACACTAGGTGGTGGTGCTATATCCTAGAAATCTGCTAAATAGTCTTGTAATGTTATGTCTACTATGGAATTTGAGTTTATTGCTCTTGAATTGGCTGACCATGAGGCTGAATGGCTGAAAAGTTTGTTAGCAGACGTTCCATTGTGGGGGAAGTTGGCTACTTTGACTACATTACATTGTGATAATATGGTAGCTATCTCAGTTGCAACGAATGAGGTCTTCAATGAAAAGAGAAGACATATATGCGTTTAAGATATGTAGTGAAGGAGCTATTTGAAAATGATGTGGGATCAGTGCAGATCCAAATTCCACTCCGATGACCCGCCAAGCACCCCAATAATGTGGGGTATGGAGGGGCCCCCGCTTCTGTGGAGGGCATAACAGATTGAGTGGGTGAGAATGTCGTGGGACAAAAGGTCCCACATCGGAGGTAGAAATGAGGGATCTTGCGTTTATAATTGTGGGCGTTGCACAACCCATCAAGGCGTCTTGTTGGGGAGAGGGTAATGGCCCCGTAACAAGTGATATCACTGGACTCTGTAAAGTCTGAAAAGAATCTTGTGGATCCACTAACAAAAGGCAAATGGCCTTTGATACATCGAGGGGGATGAGATTGAAACCCATTGAGGAATTGTAATGATGGATCCCTAATTCGAAAAGAAGTTCAAAGGGTATGAACGCAATCATTACTCAATTCCTTAGCACTACTGAGTATCCCTCTCTATGGTTTATGTGTTTTATAGTGCTTTGTTACTGTTGTGTTGAGGATGAGCATATGGCTCTTAATGAACCATAAAGGCGTGAAAGTAGCACACGCTAGATGGATCCACCTACTTAGGTGTGGAAGTGTGGCCGCTTCCTATCGGAGGATTGGTATGGGTCGCCTCGTAGAGCACTTATGAGCTACCAGATTGGCGTATGGCTTGTATGAGGCGCAAGACAACAAAGTATGAGAATATCTGAAGTTAATGTGTTCCCAAGGGCGAACTTACACCTCCCTATCAAGTTCAAGACGATTGTCACTTGGTAAGTTGTTTGTCTTTAAACTTGGTGTCACTAGGTGCCAATTCAACTCGTGAGACGTTGGCATTGATGTATTAATTTCTCTATGCCCAAACATGTTTATATTTAAAACTTTGATTTTGTGGGGGATTGTTGGAAAAAAAATTCAAAGTTTTGCTCTTGGAAGGTACCTTTGTTTTTCTAATTTAGTGCCACCCTATGTTAGTTGTCAATGGGTAGGCAATTCTTTTGGCTAACCCTTTGAAACTTACACAAACTTTAGTCAAAGTTTGGCACCTATCCATGCCAAAGTCCCTAGACTTTGATGACTTTGATTTCCCTATAAATGGATGTTGGATGGAGGCCTTTGGGGTAGTAGAAAAATGTTGAATATTCAGCTCTTTTCCCTCTTTGTATTTCGCGTTAAAACCTCCCAAAACAAAATCCTAATTATTCAATTAATTCCCTCTTAATCCCATAATTTTACAACCTCATTACACCCTTTTAACTCCTAATATAAATATCTTTGGGCATAGATTCAAGTACTCCAAGTTAATTAATTGGAGTCCACTCGATTAATTATCATTGTATTAATCCTGGGAACGGCCGCCTGAATGAAGTGTGCTCCATAGCTTTGGCAAAATCGTTCTTAGGACAGTGGCTAGGCCATGACACAGTTTGCAATTTCCTACCATTCTATTATTTGTTGTAAAACTATTAATGTGTATATTGTCATTTTGTTAGATAAATTAAAGTTGATCAGTTTTACTAATTATGTGGTTGGATTCAAGTTTTTGATAAGATTATATTGTTTGTTGTAATTGTATATACCAAACCATTTTGTTCAAATATTTTCCAATAGTAGTGAGAGTTGTGGTATGTGGGGTAGGTGAGGAGAGATAATATAAAAAGTAGAGGAGAAAAGTAAACAGAAATAAAAGTAAAAAAAAATATATTGATAATGATTGTGGTAATAATTGTGGTGAAATGTGGTAGAAATTAAAGAGTGCGGTGCGATGTGGCATCGCACTGTAACTTACCACATAAAAGAACAGAGCCTTAATGTTGATACGCTTAATTTGGTGTCCAAGGTTGTTTATAGAACAAATTATATTTATCCCCCACCAAGTTTAGGAAAATGAGAAAAATACCCCCCACATATGAGAAATAACTTTTACCATACCTAAATTATAGCATTTATTTTTAATATCCTACCTAACCATTGAATTTAACATATTTTTGTATCTTTTCAGATTAGTTGATTAAATTATATAAATAAATTTCCTAGAAAACCCTTATAGACCTAATTTTGAATTATTTTCCCTTTCTTCCTGGCTCTTTTTTACTTCTTATTACCTTCTTCCCTACGCCATTCATTCCTTATCCATTTTCATCTGTTGTGACTTACTTTTTCTTGTTGCCCAGAAATTAATCTGGCTACGATTTCATTATTCCTGTTTCAAAAATTAATATGGCTTGTTGCCTAGGGGTGGGCATAACAGGTAAACCGCATTTGAGGTTTTTGGATTTTGAAAACCTAAACCGCAACCGCAATATGCGGTTAACCGCTTTTGAAATCTGGAAACCTAAACCAAACCTCGAAATTGCAATTTAGAAGCGGTGCCGGTTAACGGCTTTTAAAATATGAAAATTTACCCGGTTAACATACACGGTTTATGATTAACTGATTTCCTGAAAATTTACAATAACACTTATGCAAATAAATGCAATCATATTACTAATAAATTCATATTCCGATATGACAATACGCATGCGCCGGCATACGCCGCAAGATTGCCCGATCCGGATCACGCTCGCTTTGAAAAAACAGTGAATGTCAAATGACCAAAAAGTCATCAACCAAACATCCAAGTTTCCACACTTCCACACAAGTTTTTTTTTCAACTTAATTGAGAGCGGTTAACCGCGGTTAACCGTTTCATGAAAATCCAAAACCTAAACCTAAACCGCTAATAGCGGTTTGGTTAACCTAAACCGCTTTTATGCAAAAATCAATTCGGTTAACCGCATTTTGCGGTTTGGTTTATGCGGTTTTGCGGTTCAATTTGCGGTTTAGGTTTATGGTGCCCTTCTTCCCTACGCCCTTCATTCCTTACGCATTTTCATCTGCTGCGACTAACTTCTTCTTGTTGCCCAGAAATTAATCTGGCTACGATTTCGTTCTTCCTGTTTCAAAATTAATATGGCTTGTTGCCCACATATGAGAAATAACTTCTTCTTGTTACCCAAAAATTAATTTGGCTGAAATCAATCTGGCTAGAATTGTTACAAGGGCAAGAAAGTGAATTGTTATAAGAGAAAATTTGAATGAAGTTGCAGGGGTTGTATTTTAGTTGACTAATGTATGCCTGATTAACATCAGGAAACAAATATTGGAATCAATTGGTCTTTTATATAGCATTTTCTTTGGTTTTTTGGACAACAAACTTGTATCATTGTTTCATGTGTCTTGTAATATTTGTATTTGTCAAATACTCATATCCTCATTGCCTGTTAAAAAAGGGAACACTCGAGAGAGCAATACAAGTTGAAAAGTATCAAAATGTATCGGTAACTCACAGGTTGTGCAAGAAATTAATACACTTGGATTTTTTTCCCACTTGCTTATCTAAATTGTTGTTTGTACCTGTTCTCACAGCTATAGTAATCCAATAACAATTGCCCTTGAATTATGGTAATAACACTCGAGTAATATAAAAGTCATTGTCATAACATACATAAGTATGTCCTGCTTAGTTGTGCCCAAATTGATAACAAAGTAAAGGATTAATTAAGGGGGGTTATTTTTGTCTTTTACCATTGTAAGTTAGGGACATTTTTGTCAAAAATATGCTTAAAATTTACCTCCAACCGAAAAGAGTACTTATTTATAATAATTGCAAAGGTCAAGTAGGAAAAAAGTTATTTTTGTTATGAAATATTTTTTTATATATGAATATCATTTTTATATATTAAATTAGTTTATATTTTGGAATCTAATGTTTGTAGCTTGGAATCCAATGTTTGTTATCTCCCTATAAATACCCATGTAATGTGAGTAATAAACACACCCCATATCCCATATATTTCTCTCATTCTTCTTCTTAATATTATCTCTTCTCTCAATCAATTATTGAAATTATAATTATAACACATTATCAGCACCAGACTCTACCTTTCATTATCCCAATTATAATTCAAGTACCATGTCGAACTTGGCCAAACTTGAATTCACTGCCCTTGACATAACTGGAAGGAATTATCTTTCATGGGCGCTTGATGCTAAGATTCATTTGTTTGCTAAAGGTCTAAGAGACACGATTATTGAAAACAATGAAGCATCTGACCAAGATAAGGCCAAAGCTATGATCTTCTTGCGCCACCACCTCCATGATAGCCTCAAAATAGAGTACCTCACAATTGAGGATCCATTTGAGTTATGGAAAAATCTAGAAGAAAGATATAACCACCAAAAGACAGTGATCCTTCCAAAAGCTCGAGATGACTGGATACATCTCAGATTTCAAGACTTCAAATCTGTAGCTGAATATAATTCAGCAGTTTTTCGAATTACCTCATAGCTGAAATTGTGTGGTGAAACAATCACAGATGAAAGTCTGATGGAGAAAACATTTTCCACCTTCCACGCAAGTAATATAATTTTACAACAACAATATCGTGGAAAGGGTTTTAAAAAGTATTCGGAACTGATTTCTTGCTTGCTGGTAGCAGAGCAAAATAATGAGCTTTTGATGAAAAACCACGAAAGCCGCCCTACTGGCTCTGCCCCATTCCCTGAAGCGAATGTGGCAACACATGACCCCAATAATAATAGGAATCGACGCCGCAATAATAACCGTGGGCGTGGACAAGGTCATGGTCGTGGTCGTGGTTATGGTCGTGGTCGTGGTCGTGGCCGTGGTAATGACAATTCTTTTAAAAGGTCATCTTCCCACCAGAAGTGGGAAGGCAGGAATGATCAAGGCCAAAATACTAGGGAAAGTCCATGTTATCGCTGTGGAGGATATGGGCATTGGTCACGTACCTGTCGTACGCCGAAACATCTTGTCGATCTCTATCAAGCCTCATTAAAGAACAAAGGAAAGCAGATAGAGACCAACTTTATGCAAGATGATGCTAATAATGATTATGACCATCCGGTTGATTCGTCTCATTTGGATGTTTCTGATTTCTTTGTCTACCCTAAGGGACACTTTACTGGCAACAACAATAATTAAATTTTATGAAATAAGATCTTATAGACCATACTTGTTGTTTTGTAACGTGACATATTTTACTATTTTTAGTTTTTTTTTTGTATGTCGCTTAGTTAAGTCAAATATTGTGTAATATTTTATTTGCTAAATGTATGACTTGTTGGTATTATATCATGTTTTGCTTATCTTCTTATTTCTATCTTATTTATGGTGAAGATCATGGAAACTTCTTTGATCGTAGAAATGAATAGAGGAGGATATATATGTCTAGCGCATGGCAACAACACACAATCGCTTTTGAAAAATAAGAAATATTTCTCTTACTTATTAATGAGAGATGCAAATGTTAGTACTATATCGGGTAGCTCAAATTTAATTGAAGGCTCCGGAAGAGCCCATATAATGCTACCTGGTGGAAAAAGTTTGCACATTGACGATGCATTATATTCCACCAAGTCTCAAAGAAACTTACTAAGTTTCAAGGATATCCGCAGAAATGGATATCATATTGAGACAACTAGCAAAAATAATATTGAGTATTTGCATATCACGAAGATTGCCTTGGGCAAAAGATGTGTGTTAGAAAGATTATCATCATTATCCTCCGGGTTATATTACACAATAATAAACCCAATTGAAGTACATACTCTAGTAAACCTGGAGTTTACTAGTAATAAAGAATTTATAATATGGCATGACAGATTGGGGCATCCTGGATCAACAATGATGAGAAAAATCCTAAAGAACTCATACGGACATACTTTAAAGGACCAGAAGATCCTTCAAATTAATGAGTTCTCATGCGCAGCTTGCTCTCAAGGAAAATTAATCACAAGACCATCACCAGCTAAGATTGGGGTGGAATCCCCTGCTTTTCTGGAACGTATACAAGGTGACATTTGTGGTCCTGTAGACCCACCATGTGGACCATTTAGATACTTTATGGTATTAATTGATGCATCAACTAGATGGTCACATGTGTGTTTATTGTCAACCCGCAACTTGGCATTTGCAAGATTGCTTGCTCAATTGATTAAACTACGAGCACATTTTCCAGATCATTCTATCAAGAAAATTCATCTTGATAATGCAGGTGAATTTAAGTCTAAAGCTTTTGACGATTTTTGTATGTCAATTGGCATAGAAGTTGAGCATCCTGTGCCGCATGTTCATACACAAAATGGTCTTGCAGAATCATTTATTAAGCGCTTGCAACTAATTGCAAGGCCATTGCTTATGAGAGCAAAACTTCCAACTAGTACTTGGGGGCATGCTATACTGCATGCTGCGGGATTGATCCGCATAAGGCCAGTTGGTTATCATGAATTTTCTCCCCAACAATTGGTTTTTGGTCATGAACCAAATATCTCCCATCTACGAACTTTTGGATGTGCGGTATATGTACCTATTGCCCCACCACAACGCAATAAGATGGGACCCCAAAGGAGATTGGGAATATATGTTGGGTACGAATCTCCATCTATAATTAAGTATCTAGAACCATCAACTGGAGATTTGTTTACGGCACGATTTGTCGATTGTCATTTTGATGAGACAGTTTTCCCAACATTAGGGGGAGAATCTAAGCAGTTGGGTAAAGAGATAAGTTGGAACGAATTACTGCTAAAGCATCTTGATCCTCGTACAAAGCAGTGTGAACTAGAAATTCAAAACATAATTCGTTTACAATCTCTAGCGAATCAACTGCCAGACGCATTTACTGACCCAAAGAGAGTCACTAAATCTTACATTCCAGCTGTCAATGCTCCTATTAGAATTGATGTCTCTGCAGGACAAAGTGCCATTGCTAATGAGTCTAGACCACATTTGAAGCATGGCAGACCAGTCGGTTCCAAAGACAAAAATCCTCGAAAAAGAAAAGGAGCAAAGAATAATGATAACCAACACGAGGAAAAATTGACTCGTAAGAGTCCCCGCACATGACAAATGTAGAAGTTGCACCACAAACTCAAGTACTTGAAAATTGCAATAATGATGAGATCTCAATCAATTATGTCATGATCGCATAAGATGGAACCAAGTGAAATCGACGCCGATACGATGTTTTCATATAATATAGCAATCAATATCATGAATGAGAATGAGGATCATGAACCAAGGTGCATTGAGGAATGCAGATAAAGAAAGGATCGCCAAAATGGAAAGATGCGATTAATGCATTAGATTCCCTTACAAAAGGGAAGTATTCGGACCAGAGTTCAGACACCAACAGCATAAAACCTGTTGGATTCAAATGGGTCTTTGTGCGAAAACGAAATGAGAAAAATGAGATCGTGAGATATAAAGCACGACTAGTAGCACAAGGGTTTTCACAGAAACCAGGCATCGACTATGAAGAAACATACTCCCCAGTAGTTGATGCTACTACTTTTCGAAACCTATTGAGTCTGGCAGTACATGAAAATCTCGCTATGCATCTTATGGATGTCGTTACTACTTATCTATATGGGAAACTTGAGAATGACATTTACATGAAACTCCCTAAAGGATTTCAATTGCCTGAAGCACATAATAAGAACCCGCGAGATCTTTACTCAATCAAGTTGAATAGATCTCTATATGGGTTAAAGCAATCCGGACGCATGTGGTATAATCGCCTCAGCGAGTATTTGTTGAAAGAAGGATATATAAATAATCCTGTTTGCCCATGCATTTTTATAAAAAGATCCGGATCCAAATTCGTTATAATGGCTGTTTATGTTGACGATTTAAACATGATTGGAACTCCAGAAGAGATCCGAAAAGCGCAGACATTTAAAGAAGGAATTTGAAATGAAAGATCTCGGTAAAACCAAGTTTTGTCTTGGTTTACAAGTTGAACATCTTGAGAATGGAGTCTTTGTGCATCAGTCAGCTTATATAGAAAAGATACTAAAACGATTCTTACATGGACAATGCACATCCTTTAAGCACTCCAATGGTGGTAAGATCACTTGATGTGAAAAAGGACCCTTTTAGACCCCCAGAAGATGGTGAAGAACTCCTCGGTCCTGAAGTACCATATTTAAGTGCTATTGGAGCACTAATATACCTTGCTAGTCATACACGACCAGATATTTCATTTTCTGTGAATTTGTTAGCAAGATTTAGCTCATGTCCAACACGACGGCATTGGAATGGAGTTAAACATATTTTTCGATACCTTCGAGGTACGATGGATATGGGTCTATTTTATCCTCACAAAGTAAAGGAAGTTTTGACTGGCTATGCTGATGCCGGATACTTATCTGATCCCCATAATGCCCGATCACAAACTGGGTATGTTTTTACTAGTGGTGGAACCGCAATTTCATGGCGTTCTATGAAACAAACGCTAACAGCTACCTCATCCAATCATGCTGAAATTTTGGCAATTCATGAGGCTAGCAGAGAATGTGTTTGATTAAGATCTGTAATCCAACACATACGGGGATCTTGTGGTTTATCTTCAGATAAAGATATTCCAACAATCTTATACGAGGACAATGCTGCTTGTGTAGCACAATTGAAAGCAGGATACATAAAAGGTGATAGAACAAAGCATATATCACCGAAGTTCTTTTTCACTCATGATCTACAAAAGAAAAGTGAGATTGATGTTCAAAGAAACCCGTTCTAGTGAGAATTTAGATTTATTTACCAAGTCTCTTCCGATCGCAACTTTTGAGAAGTTAGTCGAAAAATCGGGTCCAAGCGCGCTGCCTCCGAGATGTTTCTTGATGCTCATATCGTGGGAGTTTATACGCTACTGCACTTCTTTTTCCTTATCCGAGGTTTTGTCATTTGGGTTTTTCCTGGAAGGTTTTTAATGAGAGAAGATATGGTGGCTTATCAAGAATTATGTACTCTTTTTCCTTCACTAGGGTTTTTCCCAATGGGTTTTTCCTAGTAAGGTTTTAACGAGGCATATTCTTTTGAAAAATGGATATTCAAGGGGGAGTGTTATGAAATATTTTTTTTATATATGAATATCATTTTTATATATTAAATTAGTTTATATTTTGGAATCCAATGTTTGTAGCTTGGAATCCAATGTTTGTTATCTCCCTATAAATACCCATGTAATGTGAGTAATAAACACACCCCATATCCCATATATTTCTCTCATTCTTCTTCTTAATATTATCTCTTCTCTCAAACAATTATTGAAATTATTGAAATTATAATTATAACAATTTTTCATATGTGGGGGGTATTTTTCTCATTTTCCTAAACTTGGTGGGGGGGGTAAATATAATTTGTTCGTTGTTTATACTATGACCAAGTTTTTTTTTGTGCGGTTCCACTCCGCACCTACCATATTTTTTTACACTTACTACAATCCTTCCACATCATACCATACCATACCATTCCACACTTTATCACAAGAATTATAACTTTCTCTATCCTTACTTTTTGCTATATATCCTCACTTTTCTCCTTTACTTTTCACATTCTCCCTCCTCGCCTACCACATCAACCATTCTTATCACAAATTTTATCATATTTTACCATGCCATACCATTTACCACATCCAGTTTCCGCACAAAAGAACAGGGACTGTATATATCTTTTTAAATGCAATGAATGGCACTACTAGAAATTGTGGTGTTTAGCGTGAGAAAAATGGCGTAGGTTTAGGAATCTCACGCCAATATTTGTTAGTCGACATAAAAAGGAAAGGAAAAATGAATTTTCGGTAAAAATTGGCGTAAGTTAAACTGTAACTGACGCCATATTGGTTTTCTCTCTTCTCCACAGCTGCAGTAAATATAATTGACTTTAATATTAAATAAGTGGAGTCAATTTAAAACTTAACTTACGCCAAATAATATTTTTTTATTTATTGTGTAAAAAAGCGTAAGTTTCTGGACAAAAACTCACGCCACATGGAAACAGGCGTGAGTTTTATCCTAAATCTTACGCCTCTTGACACATTAAATTAAAAAAAAATCAATTTCCATGAGAATACCGATGGATGATTGACAATTGACAATTGAAAATTAATGAAACCTGCAACCTGTCAAAATTGGGCGTACGTTTGGCCCATACCTCACGCCAACTCACACTAAATAAAAAAAAACAAACCCATTCGTTTTTATTTGAATCTTCACTCACAAAACTTTCTCCCGGGGGCCCATTGTTGACGAGTACGACGAAAGAAGATAATCCACCCTATTAAAATCAGGTAATTTTATCAAATTTTTTTTGGAAAATTCCAAATGGTAGGCACCAACTATAACCTATTCCAAATGGTGAACCCCTTTTTAAAATATTCCAAATGGTAGACTTAGTGACAAAAATATTCCAAACTGTAAGCTTATGATTAAACAACCGTTAGCAATTCCCAAAAAAGAAAAAAAAAATGGTTTTGGTTTGAAACTCAAACCCAGTAATTGATGGCAGTGGCTTGATGGCTCATGAAAGTCTCCTTTGAAACTCAAACCCAGTACTTGGAATCAATTCACGAATATATGGGCCTTCCTCTGTCCACTCTCATTCTCATCCCCCCACCACCACCGCTTCTTCGCCGCCTGCTCTGCCTCACCCTCCGTCAACCGCAGCCGCAAACGCCGTCCTCCCTCGTCCCCGACTTCAACCTGCGATCGAGAAGCCATCCTTGCTATTCACCTCCGATCGGGAAAAAGGGTGCTGGTGAACTTCACCACATTGAAATTTATACCCAATTTACAACCCCAGTTTTTGACAATTCACACCCTAAAAAATTTTCACATGCTCATACTTATGCCAGGGAGGTTGACTGCAGACGAGCGACCACCGCCGGCGAGATTCTGATAGGTAGAGGCCACCGCCACTGCCACCGAGCCACCGCAGGGACAATTGTTAGGAATTCTGATGGGGCGAGATTCAGACGAGCGACAACTGTTAGGAATTCTGATGGGGGGAGGCCACCGCAGGGATGTCGACTGCAGATTGAGGGGCGATTCTTTCAGCAACTGGCTTTGAGTTTCAAATCAAAACCATTTTTTTTTGTGGAAATCGCTAACGGCTGTTTACTCATAAGCTTACGGTTTGGAATATTTTTGTTATTAAGTCTACCGTTTGGAATATTTTAAAAAGGGGTTCACCATTTAGAATAAGCCGTAGTTGGTGCCTACCATTTGGAATTTCCCCTTTTTTTTGTTAAGATATGTTATATTTTGATTAATCTACCATCCTTATAAAAGAGGCTAAGGCCAATTATGTAACAAATGTTGATTTCCTAAAATGCCCCTACTCATTTTTAAAAATTTCATTCCTACCTTTTTTAAATTTCATTTCATCCAAAGTCATTATTGTTATTGTTATTGTTATTATAATTATTATTATTGATAATTTAATTATTGTTATTACTACCTACTTACTTATTTTATGATTTTATCGTTAATTCAATTTTTTTCTACTTATTATCTAATTATTATTATTATTATTGTTATTATTATTATTATTGTTATTGTTATTATTATTATTATTATTATTATTATTATTATTATTACTACTACTACTACTACTACTACTACTACTACTACTACTAATACCTATTATTATTACTATTATTATTAATGTTATTTTTACTACTACTACCTATTATTATTATTATTATTATTATTATTATTATTATTATTAATTTAATTCTTGTTACTACTACTATTACTTACTTATTTTACGATTTTATTGTTAATTTAATTTTTTCCTGCTTATAATCAATATTATATTTAAAATTTTGTGGTATAATAGCTCAAAAAGAAATTTGGTGCTTTAAGTATGTGAACATAGGAAAATCCAAAGTGAGTTATATATTCATTAATAATTATTCAACCATAGATATGATTAAATATTAATTGTAAATAACATTATTTTTTTAAATAATACTCCTTAATTTATAAGTGTTTCATTGTACAAGAAAATAAAACATCTTTTTAGATTCATGAATGAGACTTTGTATGTTATGTGATTTGATTACAAAGGTCATTAAGCCATTTTTCTATAGTACAAAAATTGAAGAATATAACTTTGTTTTGACCTATTCGCGATATAGTTTCAATGATATAGTTTCAATGCATAAATCATTAGTCATATTAAATAACATTACTATTTATTTTAGACTTATATTTGTATGATATATTTTAGGAAAGATCCAAACTATTTGTTTTATACCATTTAATCTTATTTGATTAATTTAAATGTCTATCGTATTTTTCCATAAACAAATCTAAGAATCTGAAATATTTTAGAAAAGTTCTAAACAATTTTTTTTATACTTGTTAAATTATTTTAATTTTGTTTAATTGTTTTTGATATCTAATTTATTTTTTCACAAATAAATAATTGACCGACGAATCAAATTGAAATTGAAATTTATTTTTAATCAAATTTAATTTAATTTTTTATTTTTATATAATGTAGGGTTATTTTTTTGAATATTAGTATATTCCAAATTAAAATTATTGTTATTATCATTATTATTATTTATGATTTTCCCTTTATTCCTCAAAAATAGATTCATGGCCATATTAGATTCTGATGTCCCATATTAGAAAATGCATTTTTAATTTCTTTCCTCTTTAAAATCTTGTTTGATATGAAAATGTCATGCTTATGTAAATCCTTACTTATATAAAAAAAAATCTTGTTTAAGTTCATCCCTCTCTAAAATCTTGCTTGATAAGAAAATCCTTACTAATGATTTTCATTGTTTAATATATTTTTGTCAACTTTGATATAAAAATGCATATAAGTATAATTAAAAATCTCAAAATTAGTGGTCTAAAGGACATCACTATAAATTTTAATATGATATCCTAATTACATTATGATGCCTAAATATTAAGTAATCGTATAGATATTATATATGAATCCTTTAAATTTAATTGTATTCTATAGAGATAAAATTTTGCTGTATGGTGCCAATAATGTTAATGTCGGCACGATTTAAAGTCTATCCAATCAAAAAGAACATGTTTAGCTTATCATTTCTGATTTTATTGCTAATTTAACTTTTGATACTATATCTAAAATTGCCGATATAAGTACATGAAGATAGAAATAGGCAAAGTGAATTAGATATTATTCCTACATCGGAAATTGTTGAACCGTAGATATGAATGTATATTAATTGTAAATAACATTATTTTTTTCAATAATAGATCAATATTCCTTAAACTTATAACTGTTTAATATCATTGTAGACAGGAATGCAACCTTTTAGACTCACAAAAGTTAGTTTGTATGTTATGTGATTTGATTACAAGGACCCTTTAGCCATGCTTCTAAACATCCAAAGCTAAACCGTACCATATAACTATGTTTTGCCTTATTTGCAACATAACTTCAATGTGTATCGTAAACCATTAATCATTAAATAACAATGCATTTAATTTGATACTTGTATTTATATGAAATATTTTATGAAAAGTCCAAATAAAATATTCATTTTATGCCACTTGATTATATTAATTAGTTTTAATTAGTTTTTATTTTTATTGTATATTTTCATTAATAAATAATTGACCATCAAATCAAATTAAAATTATATTTAAGTTTAATTCAATGAAAATTAAATTAAATTAATGAATAATTTAATTCAAATGTAAATTTAATTTAATTTAATTTTTATATTATGTAGATATTTTTTATTAAATATTGATATATTAAAATTTATATGTATAATTGTTGGGTAAGCGCGTGCGTAACACGCGCCACCAATCAAACTAGTATTGTTAAAAGTGAATAATATCAATATGCGTAATTTAATTTCGATTCGGTTGAGTTTTATTTTAGATCTAGTTTGATTTAGTTAGAATAAGTTGAAAATTTTAGTAGTTTGAGTTATTTGTATGAATTGTAGTATATTTTGTATGTTTAGTTCGATTATTACGTTTAAATGTTGGTTTATATTGTGGATTTAGTGAGATTAAATATTATTTGTATATTTTAGTTATAGTTATATTTTGTATGTTGTAGTTTGAGTTTTATTTTTATAATGTTGTGAGTTGAAAATATGTTATAATTTATAGTAGATTTAAATACAATTTAAATACAAATTTTTAGTAAATTTAATGTGTAAAATATATATATATATATATATATATATAATAATGTAATTTGTGATTTTCATATGTTTAAGTTGAGTTTTATATTATAGTTTTGGTAGTTATAACTTGAGAGAATAAGTTTGCTATTGTAGTTTAAATATGTATTTTAAATATTTGATTTCATTTTTTGTAATTCGAAAAATATATATAATTGTAGTAAGTTATAATTGTATGATAATTTTAAAATTTAATTATATATATTGTTAGTAATTATAATTGGATGAGTTAATTAATTATAATCTAATTAGTGATATAATTAATTATTTGGAAATTTTATTTAATAAGATAATAATATAATATAATTTATTTTTTCGATTGCAATTTAATTAGTTCAACAAATTTTTGAATTTATAATTAACATTAGTTAGTTTATAACATTTAATTATTGTAATAATTAACGCGTACGTACTAGCTATAATTAATTAACTACTATTTACATTAATTAAATAAATTAAAACTATAAATATAAGTTTAGGTAATGAATTTTTAATAATATTAGTAATGTACTAATAGTTGTTCACTTTATAATGAATTAGGTGAAGTAATTTTAATTTGATTTATGTTACAATATTTGAGCGAATTGTTTTTATTGTTTTAGCTTACTCTATGGGCTCTGATATTATCAATGTCAAAGGTCAAACAACTTTTTGTAGAAAAAAGTTTAAAACTATTTCTTAGAGAACATATTTGAGCATCGATCAATCAATTTAAATTAATGTGATTTTTCAGCAAGATTAACATTGATACTTACAGAATAAAATAAACTGAACTTATAAGTTTCAAAATAAATTTATATTTTTCTCCTTCTGAAATATAGAGTCTGAAAATCGTTCAACATGTCGCCACGCCTTCTTTTCAAGCTTTACTGGTCTTCGGCTTTCTAACCTCACAACCTAGATCTGTTTCTCTCAAAATTTGTAAGATATAAAGATATTGAGATCTATAAAAACAAATTTATTTATTACTGATTTCACAAAAGGGAAGAACGTAGAACATATTACAATGCTAAGCAGAAAATAAATTTCAGTAACTTGTAGTTCCCTCAAATTGCATCTGCCCTTATCAATGCAAGTTTACATATTTATAGGCAAATACAGGCTACTTCCAACATCATTTCGTACGTACGGTGCTTTGACTTTTTTATCTTTTACATCATTGCTTACGTATTAAGACCTTAACAATATTTTCATACTATTTATTGCTATCATTATTTTCTGGTGAGTTGTATAAATATTACTTCCAGGTGCGAGTATCTGCATCATTTTCCTATAGTTTAATGTTGATTCTTCATTTCTTCATGACGTATATTTTTTGTCTGCTTCTCTCCTAAAATAATCTACATATTTCTCTGAACAACGTCGCTACTTTTCAATATTCTAGGTTCCAGTTTTTGGTAGAAATCAAATATCAGCTCGTCAAAATTGGTTGACCTGACTCCTCTTTTCGTAACAATAATCATGTTTTTCTGTTCAGTGTTGTAGATTGATTTGAATCCATCTCCATAGTTTTTTCCATTAAGGTTCCCAACAGTAATTGCTCCATTAATCCTTATATATTGTACCCCGAAGATATTGAACTTGAATGGTCTGAGAGATCTTGATAAAGTTCTTTCAACCTGATATCCATCTGCTACATTTTCTACTTCAATCATGGATATTATTGGGAAGAATTCTTTGGTTGTCTAATTTCTTTCTAGAGGAGTTACTGAAAATTTTACATATATACCTCTCTCATGGTCATGGACCTGAAGTCCATTAATGTTTCTGTGATAATGGGAGGAAATTTGGATAATTAGGTTAAATTTTGGTAAGGATAAACAAGATAAGGTATCCAAATTTATAGAATTGATATATGAGATCTGGGTCGACTTTTATGACTATTATTCTAGGGAAATTGGATTCTCAAGTGGTATAAAAGATGTTGGAAAATTATGAGATTCTCGTATAGACAATCTCATTGATTTTTCTATATTCTGTATGAAAAGGGTCATTGATATCTATTGAGGACATTCTTTGAAAAATTCCTTTTCCTATTGTTGAGTAAGAGATCTCTGAGCTAGAATTCTAGCTTGAAGTTGTTGTTAGGATCGAAGAGTACTCAAGCAAACCACAAACAATAGGAAATAATAGCAGAAAAGAAATAAGAAATTTGACACCAGGATTTTAACGTGGAAAAAACCCAAAGTGGGAAAAAAAACCACGGAATCGATGCACTAGTAATATGAGGATTACAATACAATGTTGTGTTTCTCTCTATCTCGCTTGATCTCAGGGATACTTAATAGGGAGAATCTGAGCCCCTATATATACTAGAGAAACATGTGAGGAATTAGGTTAACAATAACTGAAAACCCTAAAAAACTTGCCGCTCAAAGATATAACACACGCGTGGGCTTTTGGACGAAGCCCATCAAGGAGTCGTACGCAGAACCCAAAACGCTGGCTGCGTTTCTGGGGCGCTGGCTACGTTTTCGTCGGTGAGGCTTCTGGACAAGACGCTGTCAGCGTTCTGACAGCGCGGGTGGCGTTTTTCAAACGCTGCCTGCGTTTTCTTTTTTCTTCGTTCCTCGGTTTGGTCTTCACACCCAACAATCTCCCACTTTGAGACCAAACCACAACCATACACAACTTTCACCACAAGTTCCCCTAGTGCATCGACCGACCTCCTTATCAGTCAGAGAGGCCTACTGAGGCCATACAAAGCCTCAGTTTCCCAACATCCACTGGCTTGGTTAGCATGTCTGCTGGATTCTTACTGCCTGCAGTCTTCTCGAGCTTCACTTCACCACTTTCCACCAAGTTTCGAATGAAGTGATATCTCCTTCTAATATGTTTTGTCCTTGAGTGCAACACCGGATTCTTTGTTATTTGAATGACACTCTGACTGTTACAATGAAGAACACCATCCTGCCCCTGGTCAAGAACCTCCAAGAAATCTTGCAGCCATATCATTTCTTTGCCTGCCTCAGACAGAGCAATATATTCAGATTCTGTAGTTGACATAGCAATGCACTTCTGCAATCTTGACATCCAACTAATTGCTGAGCCACCAAGAGTGAACACGTAGCCTGTTGTACTCTTGCTCGTATCGAAATCCCCACTCAAATCAGCATCTACATAACCTTTCAAATCAAGGTTAGTTCCACCAAACACAAGACAGTAATGAGAGGTACCTTTCAAATACCTCAACAGCCATTTCACAGCTTCCCAGTGTGATTTCCCCAGATTAGACACGAAGCGGGACACCGCTCCCACTGCAAAAGAAATATTCGGTCTCGTGCAGACCATGGCGTACATCAGGCTCCCAACTGTTGAAGCATAAGGAACCCTGACCATGTATTATTTCTCCTCCTTGGTTCTCGGTTGTTGTTCTTTACATAATTTGAGATGGTTTGCCATAGGAGTGCCCCTAGGTTTTGAATCAGCCACAGTGAACCTCTCTAGCACCCTGTTGATGTAGTCCTCCTGAGACAGCCTCAGAACTCCTTTGTCCCTATCTCTAGTAATCCTCATGCCAAGGATTTGATTTGCAGCACCCAAATCCTTCATCTCAAACTCTTTAGACATCCTCTCTTTAAGCCCGGTAATCTCATTCATGCTTGCTCCTGCAATCAACATATCATCCACATAGAGAAGTAAAATAATATAAGAGTTAGGAAGGCTCTTATAATAACAACATTGATCCTTATCACTCATCTTGAACCCGTTGTTGCACATGAAAGTGTCAAACTTGATATACCATTGCCTTGGAGCCTGTTTCAACCCATATAGACTTTTTCGAAGTCTGCACACCAAGTGTTCCTTCCCTGGAACTTCATATCCCTCAGGTTGCTTCATATACAAGTCCTCCTCCAAATCTCCATGCAAGAAGGCTGTTTTTACATCCATTTGCTCCAGATATAAATTTTCCACTGCAACCACACTAAGGACAATTCTTACAGTGGTTAGTTTCACAACAGGAGAGAAAATCTCATTATAATCAATACCTTCCTTTTGTGAAAAATCCCTTAACCACTAATCGAGCCTTGTACCTCACAGCACCATTAGGCTCATTCTTAATCCTGAAAACCAATTTATTCAACAAGGCTTTCTTTCCTGCAGGCAACCTGGTTAGTTCCCAAGTTTTGTTTTTCTCAAGTGAGGCAATCTCATCATCCATTGCCTGCTCCCACTTGGAACGATCCTCAACCTGCATAGCTTCAGTATAGGATTTTGGCTCACCAGCATCTGTCAGTAATAGATAATGCAAAGATGGAGAATATCTTTCAGGTGCATTACCTCCGGTAGCCCTCATGGATCTCCTCACAGTGGGTGGTGGAGTTTGTTCATCATCACTAGAGCTTTCAGCCAACTCTAGTGGATCAGGTTCTTCAGCAGCCTGATCTGTAGCCTGTGGAACTTCCTGTGATGCCTCTGTCTCCATTGCTTTCCTCTCCGGTGCACCATGAGAAAACTTGACAGTTTCTGGCTCCATCACCTTAGCTCCCACTAACTCCTTGTCTTCTGAGTCACTTGATGCCTACCAGTCTTTATATAACATATTCTCATTAAAGACTACATCACAGTGTCTCAACATCTTCTTACCATCCACAACCTGTATCCAGAAGCGTCAGTCCTATAGCCAACTAAAAAATACTTCTTGGATTTACGATCCAATTTATCACGCTTGTTAGGATAAGTCATTACATAACCAGTACAACCAAAAATATGAAGAAAGGAGTAATCAACTTTCTTACCACCCCATACCTCTTCAGGTACCTTCAAATCTAAAGGAACCGACGAACTCCTGTTGATTAGGTATGCTGCTGTGTTTACTGTTTCTGCCCACAGATATTTGGGCAATCTAGCATGAATCCTCATGCTCCTGGCCCTCTCGTTCAGAGTCCGGTTCATCCTCTCTGCTATTCCATTCTGCCTTGGTGTCCCGGGAACGGTTCTCAGTAATCTAATGTCGTTATGTTCGCAATATTCCACAAACTCTTTCTTTTCATACTCCCCTCCATTGTCTGTCCTCAAACACTTCACCTTCAACCCAGTCTGTGTCTCAACCTGTGCTTTCCACTTCAAGAAAACACTGAGCACATCATATTTATTTTTCAAAAAATAAACTCATACCTTCCGACTGTGATCATCAATAAAGGTGACATAATATTGAGCACCACCCATGGAATTGACTAGCGTAGACCCCCACACATCTGAATGCACCAACTCCAACTTCCTTGGTTTCGGTTCCCTGTCAGTTTTGGTGAAACTAACTCTCTTCTGTTTAGCGAGGACACAACTCTCGCAGAGTTCCATATCTACGGTTTTCAGATTCTCCAAAACGCCCTTTGAAGCTAGAATCTTCAAGCCCTTTTCACTCATGTGACCAAGCCTGCAATGCCATAAACTAGAACAAGAAATAGCATTGACATTAGAAATCACGTTAGTGCTATCACTTGTGGAGTACAACGTACCGGATCTCAATCCCTTCGCCACTACCATAGCACCTTTCACAATCTTCCATTTTCCATTCCCAAACCCTGCAGAATAGCTCATCTCATCAAGCTGATTAACAGAAATTAAATTCCTTTTAATACCTGGAATGTATCTGACATCCTCAAGCTTCCAAAGGCCACCATTAGCAGTCTTAATTGTCACGTCTCCTCTACCTGTTATCTCATAATATTTGTTATCAGCAAGGTAAACCCTGCCAAAATTTCCATTCATGAAATTACGAAATAACTCTCTGTTTGAAGAAACATGAAAGGATGCACCAATATCAACAATTCAAGACTCCTCAAGACTAGACACACTCAAGACAAGTGCTTCACAGAGATCTTCAGCAGAGTTGACAGTCACGATCATTGTTACCCTTCCCCTTCTTAGGTTTAGGGCAATCCCTCTTAAAGTGACCTTTATCCCCACAACTATAGCACACAACTTCACTCATGTTCCTAGACTTGCTTTTACCCGTGGAATTACCAGAATTCCTATTGGTCTTCCTACCCTGACACTTAAAGCAGTTCCCGAAGATCCACCACTAGAATTCTTCCTACGAAGACCCTCATTAAGCAATACAGACTTGACCTCATCAAATTTCAACTCGTCAGTATCCTTAGTACTATTAACAACATTTACAAGGGTTCTCCAAGACTCAGGCATAGAAGACAATAATACGCAAGCTCTAACATTCTTAGCAAAAACCATCTTCACTGAAGCAAGTTGTGATAAAATTTTAGTAATCTCATTAATATGATCAGCCACATCCCCACCTTCAGCCATTTTACAGCTGGTTAATTTAGTGAACAAATATACCTTATTTGCTGCACTAGGCTTCTCATACATATTCTCCAGCGCTTTCAGCAATTCCTTCGTTGTCTTTTTCTCCATGACGTTAAACCTGACGTTCCGAGCCAATGACATCCTGATTAGGGACATCGCCTGTCGATCCAACAGATCGTATTCAGCCTGCTTCATATCATCTGTCTTGTCCAGCAGCGGAACATGCAGCGACTTCGCATACAGCAGATCTTCAATCTACAACCTCCAGTAAGTGAAGTCAGAACCATCAAACTTCTCTATTTCATACTTATCTCATGCCATTGTTTGAAAGCGAGTTCTCTTTCACCAGCCCTGAAAGCTCTGATACCAGTTGTTAGGATCGAAGAGTACTCAAGCAAACCACAAACAATAGGAAATAATAGCGAAAAAGAAATAAGAAATTTGACACCAGGATTTTAACGTGGAAAAAACCCAAAGCGGAAAAAAAAACCACGGAATCGATGCACTAGTAATATGAGGATTACAATACAATGTTGTGTTTCTCTCTATCTCGCTTGATCTCAGGGATACTTAATAGGGAGAATCTGAACCCCTATATATACTAGAGAAACATGTGAGGAACTAGGTTAACAATAACTGAAAACCCTAAAAAACTTGTCGCTCAAAGATATAACACACGCGTGGGCCTTTGGACGAAGCCCATCAAGGAGTCGTACGCAGAACCCAAAATGCTGGCTGCGTTTTGGGCGCGGTCGCGTTTTTAATCGGTGAGGCTTACGGGCGAGACGCCAGCTCGACGGCCAGCGGTGGCGTTTTGAAAAACGCTGCCTGCGTTTTCTTTCTTCTTCGTTCCTCGGTTTGGTCTTCACACCCAACAGTTGTAGTATCTCTTTCTCTTTTGCAAATAGAGAGGGGTTTGATGTTTTCCCATTAATAATGTCTTGTTTGATATCATATTGGGATTCTTCTTTTATATATGGTTTTTGAGGAGAAGATGATCCTAGCTTCTTCCTTGACATTGAGAGCTTGAGAAGAGGTTCCTTCTCTTTTTAATTTTTTTGGCAACCTTGAAGATGTTTGAAATAACAATTTTTACCTATGCCATATCGAGTTTATACCTTGAACTTGTGCTTCTACACAATGGATTCTTTCCTCTACAATCTCGAAATGTTCATTAGTATCTAGTCCGATATCTTCTATATGTTTTGCGATACGGTCTGGATTCATTGTTGGAGATATTCAATCGAGTTTTATACCTTAAATTTGTGATTTTAAACAAACCTCGACAGTTGGGTAAAATGAGCTGCAAGGTCGACAAAGTCTGAAAACAAATCTCCATGGCGGCGGTGGCTAGTATGACATACTACATTTGGAGAGGTCGAAACCTTCATGTCTTTGACAAGGTTAACATAGATGCTACCCAATGTACCCACGTCATCAAGATCACCCTTCGAAACTGAGCTCTTTTTGTTACTAGACTAAACAAGAAATTTGCAAATTGAATAGATATACTTAGCATCCCATGGATACTGGTTGTTGTTGTACAACCTATTTGGCGTTTTCATGGAATGACTTTTTAAGATTTTCATATATAACAGATCTAGTAGGAAGAAAGATATGGTAGGAAGGTATGAAGAAACAATCTAGGGTGTACAAATTAGATCTGATGGCTGACAATAAAAACATCTTCTTTCCCCATAAAATAGCTAGTGGTTTTCGAAAAAAATAAAAATAAAATCACTTAGTTAGATATAATTAGCGAGAATCATACATGAAATTGGAGAGAGATATTTACTTCTCTAAATTCTAGGGATTGAATTATCAAAATTTAACTCCATCTCTATTAAGAAAAAAAAAGTAAAGAGAAAAAAAAAAGTAACACACTGCATAAATTTGTCCACACGTTGTATAAATTTGTCCACACTCTGAAGAAACTATAGTCATATTCAATAGATATACCCAACACACTACATGAATTTGTCTACGCTCTATATAAATTTGTCCACACTCTGAACACATTGTGGTCATATTCAATGTACAGTTTGGTCATAGGTATAGTCATGGCCATTCAGGGGCGTAGGTAGGGGGGTTAGTGTGGCCCAGGGGCCCCCATGAATTTTTTTTAAAAAAACAGACCAGTTTTATCTGTTTTGGGCCCACTAAATTTAGTACCCAATTATTAGATTATACATTCTCTCATTCCCTTTAAAAAAATCAGTTGCAATTGAATTATTGAAGTTGAGGAGACTTAGAGACAGGACGGCAGTGCAGTGTAAAGTGAGAATTCAGAGTCTTGACAAAGACCCATCAGTGCATCACCATTAGGGCTCAAGCTATCACGCAGCAAGTCGGCATCACTCATTGTCTCGTTCACAGTGAATCTCAGTGTAATTGTAAAGGTATGTACTTATTTGTTTATTACTTTATTTGTTTATTACTTTATTGAATTTCAGTGCAATTGCAATTGTTTATTTGTTTATTACTGTTGTGTATTTGTGTCATATGTAATACAATTAATTAGATATATAAAGATATTGAGTTGCTTATTTGGTTTACTTTTCTCTATATATTGTAGTTGTACTTATTCATTGTTTTATAGGTAATATTGCTAAATTGTTTTAGTTAAAAATATAAAAGGACTATTGTGCATTTGTGTTCACTAATTAGATGCTTAATTTGTTAAATATATTTACGTTGTTGACTTAAATTAATGAATAAGTTTTTGTATAGATCAATTTAGGAATAATAGTATGTGTATTGAATTTGTGAACTTTATTTAAGTTATTAATTTTTATGTCTAATACAAATATAATTATTGAATGGGTACTTTATCTATTTAACTTTTAAATGTTTAAATTGATCATAATTTGGATAGTTAATCGTCGTTGTGGTAAAGGTCGTAATGCCAGAGAAATCATTACCGCAAGGCATCGAGGGGGAGGTCATAAGCGTCTATACCGTAAAATCGATTTTCGACGGAATGAAAAAGACATATATGGTAGAATCGTAACCATAGAATACGATCCTAATCGAAATGCTTATAATCTGTATTTTATAATTTTATAAGACTATAAGATCATGTCAAAAAGAACAATAGATTCGCTTTTTAAGAAAAAAGCGAAGAATGTTGTTCTTGAAGATAATACACAAACTGATGAGGTGGATGCAAATTTAAACGAAGATAAACCTAATTTGGATAACGAACAGCCACAACCTTCCCGTAAGTCTCCTAGAATTGAACCTGAAGTTTTAGATGTAAATTCTTTGGTGCGTGATCCAGGCTTGCATAAACCAATTGATAGTTATCTTATAAATGAACGGGGTGAAAAACGAATGAAATATATGAAGTATGGACCTTTTCAACCTTATCAAGATGAGTATGAAGCGACTGGTTCAGAAAGTCATCATCGTTGATTTAATCATCATTGGTTCGAAAAATACACTTGACTAGAATATTCCCCTGAAACAAAGGCTGCTTATTGTTTTCCATGTTTTCTCTTTGCAAAGAAGCCCACTGGGAAAAGAGGATCTGATACATTTACTGTTAAAGGCTTCCGAAACTGGCGAAAGGTGAATGGAAAAGATTGTGCTTTCCTTGCTCATATTGGAAAAGGTTCGAATTCAGCTCATAATTTTGCAGTAAGTTGTTTGAATAATTTGAAAAATAAATCATGCCATATTGAAAGTGTTGTTGAGAAACAAACTGCAGAACAAGTCTTGAGCAATAGGTTGCAGGTGAAAACATCAATTGATTTTGATGCAACAATTGTGTAGCTCCATGAACCGATGAATGCCAAACAGATGAAGAGTGTGGTTATTTATTAATTTATTATAATACATATTTTTTTACAAGGGTAAGTTCAAGTCATCCAAACTGGGTCTCTATTTCATAGGTACACCAATTGAACTTAGTGACCCATGGGGAAGGGGAGGGGGGGGGGGGAACCTAAACCCAAACTCAAAGACTTGGTTCATGACCCTGTTCATCTCCACACAAGGAGACTTGCAAGCCATAGGAATCGATCCCATGACCTCTAAGATGGAAGGTCACATTCATGCCAAGTGAATTACTAGCTTATTGGCAATTTATTAGAATACATGACTATATAAATTTTTAGTATTTATTTTATATGATGTAAATTTTAAACTTGGCCCCCACTATAAAAATTTCCTAGCTGCACCCATGTGGCCATTAGTGGTTATGGATATTAAGGAACTTATATTTTTCCAAGGTCGAAAAAAATTAATTGTTTGTATACAAATACACATATCATATTTATATAATGAAGTGTGGTCATGAATATTAGGGAATACAATCCAGATAATTTTGATAATATTGACATATTTGATTTATGAAGGTGTGGTCATGGATATTAAAAAGTGTGATTATGAATTATGAGAAGTAACAATAATGTTGGACGAAACTCAATCCCTACACCTCGATAACTTCTATTTTTGTTTTCTTTATTTTTTGATAATAATGGATTTAAATTGGATAACTCAATTCCTACAATTTAGGGAAATAATTCTTTTTTTCTCTTTCCCCCTCCTTTTCATGCATGATTTGCGTATCAAATCTACCTAATTTATTTTATTTTATTTTTTCTCGAACATCACTAACTAATTTATGAGGAAGGAAAGTGATTTTATTATAAGCCATTAGATAAGATTTGTACGCCCAAGATTGATTCTTCCTACCATAACTTTCTTCCTACCGGATCTGATCTCATATATATATATATATATATATATATATATATATATATATATATATATATATATATATGATTGTTGGCTAAAAATAACGCTATTTTCCCAATATATTATCATTTTTGAAATTAATATATATAATTGTTATATTGACAGGGCCGCAAGCGCATGGTGTACGTAGTAGCACGTCAAGGTCGATCCCACAGGGACTCAATTAGCAGCACAGAAAACTTATCTGTATCGCGATTGCTAAGCTCATCAGGTTTTGGGTTTTGGAAAAGGTTTAACAAACTAATAAAACTAATAAAGCAGGAAAAATTAATCTAATGTTCTAATTAAGAGAGAAAGACTTCTAGGGAGATGCTAACCTAACAACGAGTTCGATTACTAAAACCTAGCTTGCACAATCATACATTCAAGAATGAATCAAGAATCGATAACCTCTAAATCCTATCGCCCTTTCGATGCTAAATAGAATTATTCTAAACAACCTAATCAACAATTTCGTGTGCCTTTTAGGTTAAACAGAATTGAAGGTCTCAAAAGGTCAGGTTATCTAATGATTCCCTAGTTCACTACTCCTTTTTCAACTTTCGCAATCCTAGGTAGACAGGTTGGTAGTCAGATTATCCTAATTCACCTTTTAGTACTTCTCAGGTTAATCTCAAACTTACAAATATCCAAGGCCTTAAGAATACTCATAAACATGGTAAACACAACCTTCTATTGATTCTAATCAAGAATTCATGCACAAACTAATAACAATCAATCAAACCACATTGTTTCGAGTTGCAAAACCCTAGAATTCAAAGAAACTACTCACTCATATTCAAGAAAAGCACGACACATGTTCCAAACATCATGATTAATTATCAAAACCAATAAAGAAATCGAAAAGAGATACAAACTACAAGGAATACGACCATCGAGCCTTTCGATCCCGGGGCAGAGTCTTCCTCGCGAGCGTTGATGATTTCTTCTTGATTCTTGATCTTCAACCTTCTTGAATTAATCTTAATTTTATTCTTGATTAATGGAGAGGAGTAGATGGGAGAATTTTGTCTTTTTCCTTGATGAAAGGGTCATCGAAAATTAATGAAATGATGTATAACAAGAGGTGTATAACAAAATATTCCCTAATTAAACTTTTTATATTGTAATTATCATCATTTCTTAATTCAGTCAAGATTTTAGGCATTGCTATACGTCGCCCCCTTTTTACTAATGTCGCCCACTTTTTCATAATAATTTCCAATTATGCCCTTGACCATTCACTCTTTAACTCCTCTCTAGTTTCTCTCTCTAATAATAATAATAATAACAATAATAATAATATTAACCATAATAATAATAATTATTATAATAATAATAATAATAATTACAAAATTTTATTTGAAAAAAATTAATCGAAAAATACCCAAAAAATACGGTTGCCGCACGAAAAATACTGTTGCTGCACGAAAAATGTGGCAACCGTATTTTCTGGGTTTTTTTCAATTAAACTTTTTAAAATAAAATTTTGTAAATAATACTAATATTATTATTGTTAATGCTATTATTATTATTATTATTCTTATTATTATTGTTATTATTATCATTATTAATATTAAATTGCAATGTTATTATTAATAAATTAACGGTTTTTGAAATTCAACCTAAATTTAATAATAATAATAATATTAAAAATAATAAAAATATTTACAAAATTTTATTTAAAAAAAATTAATCGAAAAAAAGCCAGAAAACACGGTTGCCGCATGAAAAATGCGGACGTACGACAGCCACCGCGATGTCGCCACATTTTTCGTGCGGCAACCGTGTTTTCTGGCTTTTTTTCGATTAATTTTTTTTAAATAAAATTTTGTAAATATTTTTATTATTATTATTATTGTTATTATTATTATTATTATTGTTATTGTTATTACTATTATTATTATTATTATTAGAGTGAGAAACTAGAGAGTAGTTAGAGACTGAAGGGTCAAGGACTCAACGGCGATATTGAAAATTATTATGAAAAAGTGGGCGACATTAGTAAAATGGGGGGCGACGAATAGCAAGCGGGAGATTTTATTTTTTCAACGTGATTTCTTTCACATGATTGAAAATCATAATTTCCTATCCTAGAATTTTTTTCAATTTTATTTTTTTGAATCAAAATACGATAATTTCATGTTCTAATTGTGTAGTTGTATTCCAACTGAATTTCAAATACTGATGCTTTGTGTGAGTGAAGTCACCCATAACGCTCGATTTTCCATAGACAAATTAGGATTCACTTATGTTTTTCTAGCCACTTTTAAAGTATCCATTAGTCTATCGCATAACTATCAAGTGCATCATCACTTGAATAAAACAATACAATACCCAGACGACTGAGGGACAGTGTTGAACCACCATTCATGAAGTTTCCTTTTTGAAGTAAGAATAAACATATTTTCCGGTCGCCACGTCAGCTTCCCGGTGCCGGAAATCGACTCTAGACTGCTATGAGAAAATAATAAAAAAGTATACACTGTCCGTGGCCGAAAAGTCACTTTGGATTATTCCCAATCACAAGCTCCTCAGTACGGATTATTTGTGGCCAAAACCCCTAATAAGTAAGGGTATTTTAGGTAACTCAAGTAGACAATTCATTTCCCGCCTAAAATATACCGGAAACTTCAACAGTTTGGTCGGAAAAGTACCTTAAAATTACTAACTAAAAAACTACGGGTACCCCAAAATGAGTTTTGAAAAGTTGAGGTACTTGAAAAACATTTCACCAAAAGTTAGGGTACCTCTGAGTAATTTTTTGGTAATCTCTCGTTCATACAAGGTATGGAGTGATTGCAGTGGGGAAGCCAAGATTCTAAATCAGGGGTGTCAAGATAAATACATACATTACACCTAAAGTTGTCTTTTATGAGTAGTCATATTTTATCAGTATTAGTAAAACATTATTTCCTCGCTGGTCACTTTATTAAAAAGATCATCTTCAAAATAAGTAACAACATTGTTACTTAAAAAATCATCTGATATTTTGTTGCACAGTGTGATCTTATGAACTTCATTTTAGAGAAGACACTTTTGACGCTTGTTGTTGAAGCATATACATATTTGGTTATCAAAAATCAACAATTAATAATTACACAATCACCATCTCACAACAATATTTTAATTTGTAACCAATCAATCAAATAAGTAATTTAGATAATTTGAATTATGAAAACTTGAAAAAAATAAAACCAAGAACCCTAATGATTATATTCATAGAGTATGATTTCATCACAAAATTAGCAAATTTATTAATTATTCAATAGAAATTTAAGAAAATTAATAAATTAAACATAATAACTTACAAAAATAACATACCTCAATTCAAGAAGTGCTTTGATTTTTAGAATTTGATGAATTGTGCGGTAGCTAAACAATTTGGAGGAATAATGGTTGCCGGTCGACGAGAGTGGTAGCCGCCGACGAAGATGGTTGGAGGTGGGCTGGTGGGGCATGGAACAGAGAGTACTCAGACAACACAAAGCATCCACAGTTCATAGGAAAAAGAAAAAATAAATAAAAAGAGTCGAGTTGGGAGGTGGCAATAGTGTTAAAATGTAGGGGAGATAAAATTGGCTAAAATATTAAAAACATCACTTGAATATGTGACCTTGGTATTGATGTGCACACAAAGAGGGCTTAAGAATTGAATCATCCAACTACTTTAATTCTTCTTATATCTTTTGGCACAATATATTATATATCTATTTTAACTATTAAAATAATTCTAAACTAACTTTTTTTTCCCAAAAAAGCTAGAGGTCAGCTGAGCTCCTTTGACCATTACTAGTTTCGCTATTGAATGATTGTATATGACAGTTTTATCTCTAAATTTTACAATTAGAAAGATTGGTTCCAGTCGACACAAGATTTAGAAATTAGTCACTACCTACAACTCCATAGAAAAGAAACCTAAGAGGTTTAATGAATCATTTTAGGGTTAAAATAGTTCTAAACTAACCTTTTTTTTTCAAAAAAGCTGGGGGGTCAGCTGACCTCCTTTGACCGTTACTAGTTTCGCTATTGAATGATTGTATATGACAGTTTTATCTCTAAATTTTACAATTAGAAAGATTGGTTCCAATTGACACAAGATTTAGAAATTAGTCACTACCTACAACTCCATAGAAAAGAAACCTAAGAAGTTTAATGAATCATTTTACTTTAAGCCATTATAATGTAAGTTGAAAGATAAATTCTTGGTCAACTATCCAAATTATAGACATAATATATATATATATATATATATATATATATATATATATATAAACTATTCTTTTTTTTAATGATTTTAAAAATTATTCTTGTATCCATATTATTATTTGGAGGAAAACAATATCTTTCTCTCAAAATTTAGAAGATATAAAAATATTTAAATCTATAAAACAAATTTATTTTATTACTGCTTTCCCAAAAAGGGAAAACTTCGAACATTTTATAATGCAAAATAGAAACACAAATTTAAGTGACCTCTAATTCTCTCAATTGCCTTGCCTAGTTCCTTGTGATCTTACATATTTATAAGCAAGTATGGCTGGGATACAAATGTATAATTAGATCATTGCATACGTGAGACCTTCTCCATTTTGCATCAATGCTTTAGTAAAATTTTTCAATAGTATCTTGCTATCACTGATTTTCAGATGAGTCATCTTCACTTGTCTAGATATTACATTTAAACATGAGTATCTACATTATTTTCCTGTAATTTGATATTGATTCAAATTACCACAAGCCCAAAGGTAAGGAAGGAAAAAAAACAAGAAACAAAATACAAAGAGATTCCAATATTCCATGTAGGGTTAAACGCCGCGTGTAATGGTGCATTTTCGAAAGAGATAAAATAAGTGTTGTCGTATAGGGGTACAGGAGGTGGTAACTCAAAGGAAATGGCAGGCCATTGTAGATACACCTCACGTGGGAGGTGGCAGTGGTGTGAGATGACGAAAACACCCCTGCTCCTTCAACTTTCAATTCAACCTAGCCGTTGAGGGACCCTCCTTTTACTTACTATCCATCTCCTATCATCACTATACACTTTCTCTGCTTTTCATTTCTTTCTCTCTCATATTTTTGAGTCAAACTCAAATTACACTCTCCTCCTATCTCTTGCATAGGATTCCTTTTCGAACGTTGCCATGGCGTCCACGTCTAGCGGAGACGCCGCCGTCGGAGGAGGAGACGCCGCCGTCGTCACCGTGAAAATGGCAGAGCAGAGCAGCGGAGCAGTGGCGGTGAAGAAGTTGAAAAGAGAGAGAGGAGGGTCTACTGCTAAAGAGAGGATCAGTAAAATGCCTCCTTGTACTGCCGGAAAACGCAGCTCCATTTATCGCGGCGTCACTAGGTCCTCTCTCTCTCTCTCTCTCGCTTTCTATCATCTATCTTCTGCTTCTTAGGATTCTGATTTCGATTGTTTGATTGAATTCGCGTTGGAAGCTTGCTGTTTGCGATTCAATCGGAAGGTTGTGAGAAACCTCCGATTGTGATTTTGGAACTTATTTAGTTTGTACGCTGTAGAATTCCCGAACTTTTGATTACGAGTTCGCGATTTATCTTTTAGTTAGTGGAATTTGGCCCTCTATAGTTCGTGGAGAAGTTATCAGTAGTTCGATAATGTCTGATCACTGTGATCAGCGTGAAGCTAACAAGCAATGGCTGTGAATATGATGAAATGATGGCAGTTATGAATACCAAGCGAGGTTCGGAATGCTATTTTACAATTAGTTAGTCTGTTTAGGCGTGAAAAAGCTTTTGAAAATATGAAGTGTTGAAGGTGAAGTTTGAAGTTCATAGTGGAATATGATGTGTAGGGCTAGAGGCATGAGCATCCTGCATAATAATAAATTTTTTTTTTGAACTAGTCCAAATCCAAAGTTTTTCTGGTGTGGGGCTAAGATCTTCAGTTAACTGATGACTTTCCTGGTGTGTTGGCCACTATTGCTTTGTCTTAATCTTCCTGTAAGGTGTTTCTAGGAGTCATGCCAAAGCAATAGTGCAAATCTTCATTCAAGTCTGTTTCTAGGAGTCATGCCAAAGAATGGTGTGGGGCTAAGATCTTGCAGCCTTATTATATGGTTACAAAGAGAGTTTTCTCAATCTCAACAACCCTAGTTTGAAAACGCCTTTCAACTGCCTGCTAGAAAAGGAAGAAGTGAACATTTGTGAGCTGTTTACTGTGGTTGAAATTTAAGCCAAAAAAGTTTGTCAGCATGCAAGTTCTTCAGTGGTGAAGGCAATGCTTTCTAAAATAGTTCATAGTGTAAATAGAATTTATGTTGGGGGAATCACAATGATTCGTGATTCAAAGGGGGTTTTGCACAATTGCTTTGTCCTACTCTTCAGTTAACTGATGACTTTCCTGGTGTGTTGGCAAAAAAAAAATATCAGGCATAGGTGGACTGGTCGTTATGAAGCTCACCTTTGGGATAAAAGCACTTGGAATCAGAATCAGAATAAGAAGGGAAAACAAGGTACTAGTTGTCTTCTGCACAATGTCTCTCTTTTTTTTTGCCCGGTGCTTTTTTCTTTCCTTGGTTTCTCTCCTTCCCCCTAGCCCTCTGGTGCTTCTTAGCTTTCGCGCTTCCTTCTTGCGTAAGGCAAATGGCTGCAGTTATTAATCAATTGTTTGATCTCCATAAGTCTGACATAAATCTACCTACTTTGTCATTGTGCATGAATTGATCGGTGCTTTGTCTACCCTGGCCAGTTTATCTGGGTGAGTACACAAATGTTTTATTGCAACATCTGTAGCTTTTACTGGTCCTTTCATTTTTATAGAAAATGTTTATATCCTTGTAGGTGCGTATGATGATGAGGAAGCAGCTGCCAGAGCATATGATCTTGCTGCCTTGAAATACTGGGGGCCTGGAACTCTTATAAATTTTCCAGTAAGACATCATTGACCTCATTGGGGATGGAAAGCGAGAAAAAGGAACTCATTTCCAGTTTGCAATTTTTGCTTTTCTTTTTCTCCTCGCTCCATTTAAATCAATTTCCTATTCGTCAAAATTTCATTCTGGATATTTTCTGTTATTCTTTGGGTTGGGTATCCTCAAGTGCAACTGCAACCAGTATCTTTTGTTCAGTGTTTAGGATGTAAACTTGGCAGATGCTCGGAGAAGATATGCTGAATGATTGGATTTACATTAAAATTAATTAGTGCTGTTAGTGTAATGCAGGTCACAGATTATAGTAGAGATCTAGTTGAAATGCAGAATCTTTCCAGAGAGGAATATCTTGCATCACTTAGAAGGTGAATGACCATTCCCTTACCCATTTCTTGTTAAACGTGCTCTGAAGCCTTAGCTCATTCCATTCCTATATATGATTGCAGGAAGAGTAGTGGCTTCTCAAGAGGTATTGCTAAATATCGCGCCCTGTCCAGGTATGTATGCCATGCCACTATGATAAGCTTGCTTATTTTGTGTAGTATGTTGTCATGCCAACGGCCACCTTATCCTATTTTACTATGACTGTGGTTTTGGCGACTGAATTTAAGTTAATGGTGAATTGTGAACATGCTGGTTTGAATGATATTTTTATATTGTTCTATTCAGAATGGATTGAAAATTACAAATTGTTAATCCATGTGGAAGTTGCTTTTGATGTACTAACCTTAATTACAGATTACTCATATTTCAAGCAATAATTGCTCAAGTCTCAAGTCTAGGGATTAAATTTGTCTGTTTTCATGTGAATCATGTGATAATTGGTATGTCATTAGCAGTAGGAACAACAAAGCTAGGAAGAGGGGATATAGAGGTATATTATGGGATAGTCTGAGGATATATCTCTTCATTTGTGGCGCTTTTTTTTTAAAATTTTCCAATGCAACAAGCAAATCGCCGACTTGGTCTGTAATACTTGGCAGTTTCTATCAATTATAGTCATCATACATTACCTGAAGCATAGGGCAATATTACTGCTTGAACTTGAGAACTGTAGCAGTGTCATAAAATAGCTTTTGTACTGTGATCATTAACTTCATGTTTTCTTTTGGACTTTTGTGATTATTGAATCTTTGACGGTGTCTGTAATTTTGATTCTGTTTATACGCACTAGTGGCAGGTGGGAGCCATTACTAGGTCACACAGCTGGGGCTGATTACCTCCATGGCACCCACTACGGTATATACCAACTCAGAGGACGAGTCTCTAATAGAAGCTCACTTTTGTACTTAGCCTATGACTTTTTCCTATAGTTGTCTGATATTTTGTTTGAAACAACCATCACATGCAAGGTAAAGGAGAGGGTGCACCAACTGTTGGTGAACTTCCTGGTGGTTTTGGCAATGAAAGAAAGATCGATTTAACAGGGCACATAAAATGGTGGGGGAGCAACAAACTCCGACAAACGGATGCTCATGCAAGATTTTCAGAGGGTGTAAAACATATCAGCTCTGAGGAGGCTGGCGCTGAGCTGAAGTCGTTAGAAAGATCAATTCAGTCTACAGAGCCTTATCAAATGCCTCAGTTGGGTACATCGTATGAAGCAAACAAGGGTAAAGGCTCCACTGTCTCAGCCTTGAGTATCTTGTCAAGGTCTGCTGCATACAAGGAGATGCAAGAGAAAGCAGAAAAACTTAAGGAAACTGTTAACGATAATGATAATGATGAGAAGGAAAACAAAAGTAACATCAGCCGGATTGATTTAGGAAAGGCCGTTGAGAAGGCAAGTGATGACACTGGAATTGAGAGGTTGGAGTCCACCCTGGGCATGAGTGGGCTGCCACTTCAGAAGAACATGTTCCCTTTGTCTCCTTTATTGACAGCACCGCTTTTGACAAGCTACAACACCATCGATCCTTTGACAGACCCCGGTCTTTGGACACCCTTTATGCCCGTGTTTCCTTCTACGTCCTCTCGGACTGCTGAGGTTCGTATAATCATTTTGCTGTTTGTTTTTTTTCTTTATAGTGTATGCCTCTCAGTGTTGGAGATGATCTCTGTTTATTGTATAGGTAGGGTATACAATGACTTTAAAAGTAGTCATTCCTCATTTGAAGCTTTGAGCTTGGCTATTTGTGAAGGAAATAAATACAATATGAAGTGTTCCGGTGTCATTCCTAGATTTCAGAATATGTGTAGGGGGGGGGGGGGGGGTCATTGGCTTGGATTCATTCATTCTATTCTATTTTTCATGTGACAATTTGAACCTTGAGAACTTCACTGGAAATGTTGCTAAAATATGAAATTGTCACCAAGTAACATATGCCTGTTCACATTGTCTGCAGGTTACCAAAACTGAGACAAGCTCAACATATGGTTTCTTTAGGCAGGAAGAAGGCTGAACAGACTGCATATTCAGCACACAGTAAAATTCAGCAAGTTATACAATGAGAATGGGCTATATATGAAGGAACTGGGATGAAATGACTGGTTACGAAAGAGAAGGGATGAGATGAGTTTGTGTTGCTGTCGAAGTATGAAGAAGTCGTCGTTCTTTTGTTGTACAGCTTTACTTTAAGGCTTCTCTGTATTTATATGACTACAGTCAAAACAATAATAGCAGCACAGGCTCCTGCGGTGAAGAAAGGAAGCGTAGGGTAAGCGGTATCATCGTATATATTAAGCTTTACAGAGTAAGCAGTATGATGCTCTTGAATGGCAGTCAGAGGTGTTAAAATGTCAAAAGGGTCTCTCTTATATGTTACATGTGATACCAAGTGTGTCTTTTCAATGATAGTAATCAAATTGAGAAGATATAATCAGGTTTCTTTTTTGAGAAAAGATAATCAAGTTTCACTGGCCTGATCTCATGAATGGTTAACAATGTGGTTTTTCTGTTGAAGGATCATGATTACCTGTTTTTATCCAAATTGCAAGTCTTTTCACTTTTTATAGCATGCTTGGCAACATCTTTTTTACTCCACCAAAGCTGGGTGGGGGGCATTTATTTCTACATTTCTGATCCCTATTTGCATTTTAGTGGGTTGGTCTGGTATGAGAAGTTATGGGAAAGAGTATATTACAGCATCTCTAATTCGTGAATTTCTAATGATCGCCAGACATGCCATTGAAGTTTCGCTGGGAACTATCTAGATAGCGCTTAACGGGGATTTCGTTCCGGGTATTTCCTGCATTTCAATCTTTCAGTATAGCCCTACCCGTAGACGCTTCTCCAGCTCTCGCAAGAATTGTATGGGAGTTGTCTTCGGAGGGACTTCCCGAATGACCGTACCGAGGAATTCTACCGTTCTCCGTGCAGGCAAAGGCCTTCTCTTTCCGTCCGCTCTTCCCGAAGTGAGAGAATTGCATGTAAAGATCCGTAGGGGCTTATAGTTTAATTGGTTGAAATCAAACAAAAGATTAATCTCAATGGGAGCACTCTCTGCCTCAGACTGGGTCGAGACAGATATGTTAGAAACTTATGGAATTTCCGACCAAGCAGTTCAGATTGAAATAGGAAAATGGAGACCAATGCAAGGGATTAGCCCGTAATGTGCAATCTTCAGCCCGGCTCTCATGTCATATGACTCCAGATTCGGCTTTGGGATACAGACCCGATACCGCCGAGCAAGCGAAGCCCCAGGTTCAGAAAGAATAGTGGGTACCTACGTAGTAGATACCAGAATGATTCTTGAGCAGCGCTGGGAGAAGTGAAGAAAAGGCAAATCTTAAGAAAGGCAAGGTCAGTTCCAAGGCATGGTCAGAAGAGAGGAGGAAAGCAAAGCTTGAAGTTGCCTCCTAATGTTTTGGGGCACCCCGACAATTATATACCTGCTAATCCGATGCCCACCCCGCCTTTATTAAACAATGATACGAATTTCAGATAGACATTTGTAGATTTAAAAAAAATAAAAAAAAGATAGACATTTGTAAGTGGCTTGTCTTAGTTTAAAAATTATAACATTACATAAACTAAAATCAAAGTCTCCAAAACCAAAACTTGGAAATCGATCTTGCTCAGGCGGGGCATGGAAGGGTCGGACGTACAGAAAAGATGCAGAAGAAATCTAATGAGACATTTTACTTAAGTCTATTATAATCCAAGTTGGAAAAAATTATCTTTTTCAACTATCTAGAGTGTAGACATAGCATTACATATTAAGGAAAAATAACATTATTCAACTTTGTAACAATCATATATCATATATAAACCGTACAAAGTTAATATTTTTTTACCCATAATTTTTTGAATTTACAAACAAATGTCTAAATATGTCTAACAAATGAGGTTGATTTAATTAGAATGTCATTTTTATTTATTAGCGTAGCCAACACATGTTAAACTTCTAATAATTGATCATTAATCATAATTATCAAAACAGTTAGTGTCAAAAATCATATAAAGTATTAATTTGATGTAAAGTAAGATACTTAAAAAATATCTTGAATCAAGACACATATCATCATACCCTTATTTTGTTCACTAACTGGGTGCCTCATGCTTGGGTAGGGTGGGGGATTAGCGAAAGTTTGTCTGATCAACAATGAAAACAAGGTTAATTTCACATGGAGTTTAAGGTACAAGTTGCTTGACTTTTGTTTTTTTTTTTTTTAAATTCGAGTAAAAGAGATAAAGAGTAACTTAGGAGACACTTCTATCTCGTCATCTATCAAGGTTATCAGTAAATAAAATTAAAGAAATTAAGTAGTTGAACTAGAAATCCAAAGAGAAATAAGGTTTATAGAATGCCCCTGATTTACCATCCAATCTACTGGCGTATTTGCTTCGTGGAAGATACGTTGAATGCAACACTCCTCTAGCTGGTTGATTAGTTTTTTAATATCTCTCAAATCAAGTCAATATGCCAAGGAATTTAGATGCTACCTAAAATAGCATGGGTATAGAAGAGGTTATCTCCCTCATTTTGTACTGTGATGAAACCCGCTTGAATAATTTTTTGAATACCAAAATGTAACGCTAAGGCACTAGTCATGAAGGAATGACAAAGAATTGATTTTCATTGAGCCTTAAATAATCGTATGACCAATGTTGTAATGCCTTGGCTCCAATAACGCCCTAACTTCTTTTTGGGTCATTGACACTATCAATAACTGGTTTAAGGATTGACTGCTGGCACCATAAATCAATATAGGTCCTTTCAGCTTGCTTTGTCCTTACCCACATGCTATATGGAAAACTTCCCAAGAGATCACCCATCCTAAGACTAATTCCTCCTAAAAACACTTAACTGGGGAACTTTTAACAAAAAAGCTTCCTTAAAAGGTGTACCTTGGTGGCTAAGTACTCATTTCAATGTTTTTCATTCTACAATTTAACCATGTATAGGGGTATTACAAAAGTGGTCCATAGTAACCATGGTTATTAACGAAACCATCAAAATTAAACTTGACCCAGTTCACCCACGGATGTTCTTACGTCACATGAATAAGATTATCGACCTTGATTATAGAATAGTTAATAGAAACCTATTAGAGTGGGTGTTCGAAAAGAATCTGCGGTGAGCCCTCTACTCTACAAAGCTTCTCTTCGCTCTGATAATAACTATGTTGTTGTTGAAGACTAATATCTATGTAGGCACTAAAAAAAGTAATAATGTGACAAGACTAATAATAATATTCTAATTAATTAATTTGGGTTGACCCGATTAATTAATTAAATTTACTAGGCCTAGATGATCGGCAAGTCGACCCAATTCTAAGGTCAATGCAAAGACTTTCAAGTCAACCATCAAATTTACCAACTCAAATGGACTACCACGTCAACTTTAGCTACAGACCCAGTCAATGGCCTAGGAAGACTAACTAATTAAGGATCCAACTATAAGTGAGACTATTCTCTATAAATAGGGGGATACTTCATTAAAGGTGTCGGAAAATGGATCATTGAAACACTTTCTCTCTGGACTCCAACAACAAACATAAAAGTGTCGTTGCTCTCGAAATCAAACATACAAGACTTGGTGAATATTGAAGTTGTTCTAGTCTACCATAAGTCATAAATTTAGAGATTGAATCAGAGGATTTTATTTTGTTGCATTGTAAAAAATATAGAGATTGTACCTTTTCTTTGAACATAAATACAAAAAATAAATTTGTTCCAATTTTTCTTGTCTTTATTTTGAATATAAATAAAAAATTAAACTTTATCCACTCTTTTTTGGGCATCACTATCTCCCACGCTCAACCTTTCATCTTCTTCCTCATCCTCAACTTCGGAAAATGCAGACATGTTGACATTAGCTGTGGTAGGGAAATTCTCTTGGAAGGTGATTCTGTGATTGACTTCTGTCGTATCATCCAAGTCCAACATGATGACTCCCTCCTTAATTAGCTACATTATGCGCTCCTTAAGGGTGGTACATTTTTCTAGTGCGTAACTAACGACCCAATGATACAGACAATACCTTGGATCGTTAGCTTTCCCGACTTCCTTAGGACGTTTTGAGGGAGGTAGCTCGATAACCCCATTTTCCAACAAGTCATCCAACACACCTAGTAGGTTCGAGTCAAGAAATGGATATTTCTTTTCTTGAACTCCTTAAACATAGGATGCTTCTTTCCAGCATCTTGTGCCGCAAAACGCCTCTTATCTTCCACCTTTGACTTCCTCGAAATTCCCACTGGCTCATTTGTTGAGGTTTATATGGATTCCCTAGTTGAGCTCTTGGAAGGCTTAATACTCTTCTTTATATCACCTCTATCTCTCTTTTCCTCAAAGAAGTGGAGGTGGACTTGCTGGGTCGATTAGCTATTGTGATTTCCATGTCATGAGCCTTTGTTGCCAACTCCTAGAAAGTTCTTGGCTTACTCATTTGCAAGACATAAAGTAAGTCCTAATTCATGCAATTGGCACACAACTCGATGGCTGAAGCCTCAGACAAGCGATCTTTGCACTCGAGGTTGAGTGCGCACCCCTACAGTTGATGTAATCAAGCACGAGCTCATCTATTCATTGGTTGGTGTTTGTCAACTTAGTCATGCTGACAATACGTTGAGTGTTATAAAACCTATTCAAGAACTCGTGTTCCATTTGTTCCCAACTATCAATGGTCTCAGGCTCTAAGTTAGTAAACCAGTTCAAGACGATACTTTTCAAAGTACAAATGAATTGTTTCACTAGCAGATCATCGTTCGTACCCGCATTGTTGTACGTTTTGATGAAGTGTGCAACATGTTGTTTTGGGTTCCCTTTACCTTCGAATTGGATAAACTTTAGGGGTTTGGTACGCGCGAGGCATGCGAAGGGCGTCAATCCTCTTTGTATACGGTTTGCGGTACAGGTGAATCCGCATCGAGCCTCCCCTTAGTTAAGCCTTGATGGCATTCGCCAGTAAGTTCTGGTTTGCTTTACAGACAAAGAACCTGAGTCCGAATCTTCCTTCTTTCCTTCTTCATCAAAATCTCCGTGGTTGGATCCCTTGTCCAAATCTTCACCTTTTGAGCTAACGAAATAGCTGTTAGCGGGTCGCCTCTCTCACTTTTTTCGTTAGCTTCTTAATCCGTTCCTCTTGGCGCTCGATATTGGAGCGTTACCGTCGCGTGGATGGGTGAAGAATAGCTTGAGTGATGATGGATGATCAATAATCAACGAGGACAAGGGCTTTGAACACCCAAAGGATGGATATGACCTTGTGCAAGGAGAACTACAACTCTAGGCCTAACACCCCACCATGATTATCCAAGGTAATCCACTAAATAATCACTAAAGGAATGACTTGAAACACCACCAAATCACTTGGATAAAGTTAAGAAGACTTTTGAGAAAGTTGGGAAAAACCCCTACAATGCTTAAGCATTACATTCATATTCAGCCAAAAACTAACTATGAGATAAGCTAAGGGGGTATTTATACTAATGAGGGGTAAAACAATAGAATCTTCAAAATCCCTGCAGTAAGGCAGGAGGTCGCGGGCGCAAAGGGCGTCTGGGACGGGCGACTGGTGCGACTTCAGCAACCGGGCAGTGGGGCTTCGCGGGTGCGACCAAAAACGTCACAGGTGCGACGTCGTTCTGTCTGAGACCTGTCTTGGGCGCGACAACCTGGGCAGCATGGCGTAGCGGGCGTGACAAGCATGTCGCGGGCGCGATGGTGTCTGGGCAACTTTTCCCTGCCGACTTCAAACGCGTATAACTTCTTCATCCGAACTTCGTTTTAGGCCCATAAGATATCAATGGAAAGCTCTCGGTGTGTACTGTAAGCTCCAAAAATTTGAGACCCATCGAAGTTGTATTGAAGGAGTTATGACCCAATGAATGAAGGCACATCCATTCCAACAACCTACGTTGACCCGTTTGCGCTTATTCTTGCCGAAGGACTTCGAACCCTTTTAAAGGCCCGAAGTAGGTCCCGATGTGGATCCGTAGCTCCACTCCCATGGTCCGTGGTCCCATTTGAAGTGGATGCCACAACCAACGATGATCGATTCATGCCTCCAGGGTCCTGGGTCTACCTTGAAATGCACTCCACACCCGACCTTGGAGTTGATTTCTTCGTGTTCTTTGGAGGGGGTGAGGATAGACTTGGAAACCATGGATCCCGAGGCTCGGGCCCTAGCCCGGTACGCTCCAGATGTGCTCGATTTTTTCCTCGCTTTCTCTCTCAAGTCTGGCTTCGGCGTCCTTCATAGTTTTGAACTCTTCTTCATAGTTGATAGTTGTAGTGGCCACAACCGGCATAACAACAGTTGGATTAGATATAGTGTCGGAATGTGAGCTTCGGAGTCTCTCGTACTCCAATCCTGTCGAACATGGAAGGGTGTTCCTCGCGAGTTGATAGTTGGAGTCTATCAGATACAGACCATCTTGGGCAATGCTTAAGCTCCTCCTCGTCACTTTGGGTGCTCTCCTCTGCTGCGATGTAATGTGCATCCGCTTGTTTGGTTTTGCGCCTTCCCGAGATTTGAATAGGCTTGGGTGACGTGTAGCAAGACCCACCTTAGACACTGCTATTTCGCCACACTATTCATGTATCTTATTTTGTGTCTCACTAGTACCATACGACTTGGCCTCAATCACTTTTCCTATAGTATCTGGCTTGCCGAAGTCGTACCTTGACCTTTTCATTGGTTTGTAAGCATTTGGGTTAACCCCTTATTTGTGCGTACCATCAACACATGTGTAGAAAATGTTTACATGTGCCTTCCACATCACATCATTATAGAACCACGTCATCTTTTCGATGAGTTAAAACCATAACAACTCGGTGGTGTAATATTGGGGGAAAATAAATCAATAGTTGGTAATGTTAGTGTCCAAGAAAATAGTCAGTATTATTAGTATCCAATACACCTAAAGTTGGTATTATTGACGTCCAAAATCCATAATTAAACTATAAAGTTTGGTGTGCAAAATTTATATATATATTTTTGGGAAATAATTTAAATAATTTGAATTTTGGGCTATAATAGACTAAACAATCTGAACTTTAAATTTGGTTCTAAATAATCTGAACTTTGGCCCCTTTGGATTCTAGTAGTATGCCACCGAGTTAAGTTGAACTTAACTCGGCAGCGGGATGACGTGGCGGGTGGAAGGGTGTCCCAATAAGCTTTATTTGTTCACATAAGCCTCTCTCTCTCTCTCTCTCTCTCTCTCTCTCCTCATCATCATCCGCATTTCTTTTCTCTTTCTGACTGAGCAGCTCCAACCCCTCTTAAATTGTGAACCATTTGGGACAGATGACTCACTGAATGAGCTGACCATTGCTTGGTTCTTTGGACCCAGCCATCGAAGTTCACTTTTGCAAGATCAATGACAACATGGGGGTCATCCTTTCCAAAACCAGGATAATAGGTTACAGGATAAAATATCAAGCCAAGCAACAATATCAACCCAAATGTAACCACCTTTGATTTGGTTAAAAAAACGGACGTCGAGGCTCAATTTCAGGTACAACAACCTCTTGAATTTTCTGGGATTCACTGGGGTTTGACTCAGAAGATGGAGGCATCTCCTGCAAGAGATGACACCTCGGTAGAAGAAGAGGAAGAAGAAGAAGAAGAATCTTCTTACTTAAGGGGTGAGGTTTTTGAGTGAGAGTTGCTTCACTTTTTTCAGTGTCAGAACAACTTTCAGAGACAAATTCATCTTCAAGCCTAAGGCCTTGGTTAATATAACTAAATCTCTTGTTGAACATCACCACCAATGCTTTCCTACTACAGTCAATACGAGTCCTCAAACAGGTCAACGGATGTCTAATTAACAACCAAATTAATAGACAGATATTGAGCCCAACAATCAATATGACTCAGGATCTCTAAATTTCACGATCTACCTCAATTACAACTCCAAGGGATCACCTAAACAACTTGTACACTAATAATCCAACTGGGGGTTACCCAAGTTAATCCAACGAATTCCAACAACAAATCAAACACCCAATCTAACTTAGCACCGCATACCATCAACACATGATGATCTTGATTTGGCCCAAATCGGACTGATTCACTACAAAACCAGAATAGATAACACACGAACTTGAAGCAAGAAAATCAACAAGCAGTAAAACAAAAGAAGAGAGTGAGAAAATAGAAGCACAAACCAGGAGCAATATGGAGGAGAGTAGGAGGAGGGCAGTCACAAATGCAGGGTGGACAGGCTAATGAGGATGACATTGAACGGTGATTTGCCTCTAAAATTAATGTAACTAATAATTTCTGAACAACTTTCGAAATTATTACAGAGAGAGAGAGAGAGAGAGAGAGAGAGAGAGAGAGAGAGAGAGATGTAAGGGAGATGAATGGAGAAGAGATGAAATGAAAATAATAAAAAGAAAGGGGGGAGGATCGAAGAATGTGAAGAAACGAATCTGTGATTCTTAGAGAGAAAGAAAAGAAATGGGGACGATGAAGGAGAGAGAGAGAGAGAGAAAGACTTATGTAGATAAATAAAGCTGACTGGGACACCCCTTCGCTGCCACATTATCCTGCCACCGAGTTAAGTTCAACTTAACTCGGTGGCGTGCTACTAGAATCCAAGGGGGCCAAAGTTCAGATTATTTCGAACCAAATCTAAAGTCAGATTATTTAGTTTACTATGGCCCAAAGTTCATAGATTATTTAAATCCAATTTCCTTATATTTTTTTTATCACCCACTAAATACAATATAATTACACACCAAATATCATACGATTAAACATTAACTATAATACGTTTGTACACCAACTATTGAACTATTGCACACTAAATATAATACGTTTGTAAACCAAATATCATTACACACTAGCACATGCTCCTTTGCACAGTAACACATACTACTTTGCACACTAACAAAGACACATTTACACTAGCGTAAAACTCCTTTGCATACTAGTAGGGACTCATTTGCAAACCAACACATGCTCCTCTACACACCTATGTTGTCAGAACCGGTTGACGTAGTGGGTCAATGGTTCAACTGGTCGAACCGGTTTGACTGGGTTAACTTGGTTTACCCGGGTCACTGGTTGAACCACTCAAAACCGGCATGAGCCAGTCACGAATGATTTTTTTTCATGTACTTCAAAATATTAATTTCTAAAGTTCTTCACAACTGCATATTGGATTAACAAATTTCTACAGTTAAATACATCTTGACTAAGTAACAAACTTCGTATTGACACAAAAGTTCCTAATATTATTGGTAAAATATATTAGGCTCACTAAAATGCTCTACAGTAGACCACCAACTACCCAAACAAGCAAAATATGCTTATTTTTTTCCCAATAATTTTGGCCCTTAAGACCCATTTATTTAAACAACCAACAAACAAGTGCCAAGAGCACCAAAACAAAATAGGCAAAAATAGGTTAAGCACCCAGCCTATTTACCAATGTACATCAATAAACCAAAGCAAAAAGCAAGGCTAGCAAAGCAAGCCTATCACGTGAATTAAATGAAAGCTCAACAATGCAAAAATAGTGAGGATCTCTCTCCTGACACATCTCTCATCACAAGAAAAACTTCTTCCATGCTTATGTCCTTTTCATGTGTCATTGTCCACTGTCAACACAACAAAGCATGGGCTTGCTCTATTTTGAGGGTCGGTGGTGTTGATGATGGTGGTTGAGGAGGGTGAGGAGGAAGAGGAAGGTGAAGGTGAAGAGAGAGAAGAAGAGGATGAGCTGGGTACGTGGGGGAATCTGGGTGAAGAAGAACGAGAGAGAGAGAGAGAGAGAGAGAGAGAGAGAGAGAGAGAGAGAGAGAGAGAGAGAGAAAGAAGGGAAAATGGGGAAAAATAATTTCCAAGTTGGACTAAAAAAAGGAAAAGCTTTGTCATGTGTTTTATTAGTGACGTGGCAATAAAATTAGAAACCAACCTGGTCAAACACATGGCCAATGTGCCATGTCATAAAACCACCGAGTCAACACCACTCAACTCGGCGGCACCCCACTCAAATCCAATTTTTTTTTTTTTACCACCATAATACAAAGTGAAAGTAGGGATTATTAGAATCGAATTTTCCTATATATATATAATGTATGTATGTATGTATGTATGTATGTATGTATATATATATATATATATATATATATATATATATATATATATATATATAGATATATATATATTATGTATGTATGTATGTATGTATGTATGTATGTATGTATGTATGTATGTATGTATCTATGTATTAATGATGTGGTTCCGGTTCCCCGCCGGTTTGAAAATTACAAACTGGAACCACCCTGTTTAACATCCGGTTTATCCGCTTCCGTGCACCGAAAAATTTAAGCGGTTCGGTGTTGCCTGTTGCCGATTTTTTTTTTTGGCCGATTCACGGTTCGGTGAAGCGGTTCCGCATTTTTTGAACAGCCCTAGTGTTAGTAACCCTTTTCCCAGAATTTATTTCCAAAAAAAAACACCATTTCCTAGATAATTTCTAAAAACTGATCCGAATAAAATTCACCCGAAGACCAAAAATTTCCTAACTGATATTTTTAGGTCTCTAAATATTTCAAATAACACACTCGCGGTCTCCATAGCTCTGTGTGAAAACGGGTAAATAATTAACAGAAAGAAACGCTCGTTAGGTAATTTAACGACACACATATATAATAGCATTTCTCGGGGTTTTACAATATTAGTATTATTATTGTTAATATTATTGTTTATAATATTATTGTTATTATTATTGTTTATATTAGTATTATTATAATTAATATTAATTTAATTATTCACTTTGTTAATAACATTAAATCAATTATTGTTATTATTATGGTTATTAATATTGTTACATAATGTTGTTTTTGTGATTAATATTATGTTATGGCGGTAAATAATTATTATTTTTTAATTTGACCATAGGTTCCGCTCGAGGATTTTGGAGAAGGTGGTGTCGATTATTCTGGTTATTTTTCTACGGATCAATGGTTCAATTCCCTTAATGATCTCTATGAATGGGCTGACAGAATTGCAAGGGGAATCAAATTTAGATATGTGAGAGCATCTTATAAGAAAAAGACTAACAAAACCTGGTGTAGTTATATCTTCTTAGATGTTGCCATTATGGGAGATACCGCGGGAAAGTGGGTACGATAGACTGCGACAGTCAGTTAGATATAAAGACAAAGTCGTGCCAATGTCTGTTTGTCATTGTAGCATACTCTCGATCGGAACAGAGGTCGAGCCTTCGATTGTATGCGGGAGACAAGAAGGTACACAATCATCGGTTCGTTCCGTACGAGGACACCGAAGGGGACACCCTTTGACATCCGACATGAAAGCACACATACGGGAAATGACTGACACGGTGTACTCTTGCAACGATAAACACATCGTTGAAGCAGAATTTCCCAGAATGTAACGTCAACGTCGCGAAGATTTATAACAAAAGATTCAAAGTGCGGTGGGAGGAGATGGAGGGTAGGACACACGTGCAACATTGTTTGTACTTGGCGAATGAGAACGAGTATTTGTGTTGTACCAACATTGATGATGAATAAAATCTGATAGATCTTTTTGCTACAATATATGAAAATAATGCTACAATAGCCTTTTGTAGCATTTTTTGAAAATGCCACAAGGATGCCACAAATGCCTTGTTACAAAAGGCTTTTGTGGCAAATTTAAAATTGCCACAAATTGTAAGGCTTTTGTGGCAAATCTAAAATTGCTACAAATGTTAAAATGCTACAATATCATACAATTTGTAGCAATTTTACTTTGCCACAAAATTAGTTTTGCTACAAATTTATATATATATATATATACATACATACATACATACATACATACATATATATATATATATATATATATATATATATATATATATATATACATACATATATATATATATATATGAAAATAATACTAGGTTTAAATAGTGTACATATAAAGTAGACAATGTATGCGAAATATGAAAATAATACTTTATTCATGAATCCTGATTTTTATTTATCCAAACACTTAAAAAAAATATTGACATTGTTTTAATTTTGTTTCTCGAAGCAAAGGGGTTAATTAAGAAAATTGAATATAACATAATGATTAGTCTAAACTAAAATCTTCATGTTTGAGCATCTCAACGAACTCTACATCTGCAACATCGTCGTTGTTTGCATCATATATCACACAAGATAGTAACTGAATATGGGACTACAAAAAGAAAAAAAAAGATTGTTAAATTTGTTCGTAGAAAGAAAACTGGAAAAATAATCCGGCAACATATCCCCTAAAAGTTGACAATCTCCCAAGAAAAACGTCTTACATATTTACAATAGTCTATAACACCACAATAATGAATTCCACGACCACACGCCAAATGAAATCAGAGCAACACACTCGGAATCCAGTCAAAGATATATCAAGATAAATCCATACTAGAAAAAGAAAAATAATAAAAAAAAACAATTAATGAGATCTAATTAGTCTCGTGATATTTCATAGTTGATGAGGCATAGACTTGAAGAGAAGACTTTAAGCTTGTCTTCATACAAAAGTTTTGTGATAACTTCAAATAAAACACAACACTTATTTACCCAATGAAATATCATATAGTGGATCGGATATAATGTGATATCATTACTAAGAATATGGTAGCAAAGAGGCAACCGTAATCAAACAAATGAAATATCCTATCGATCTCTTACTTAATTAGAACAATAGTTTTTTCTCTATAGTTTTATGAAACCAAATCAACTTAGTTAAGACTATCAAGTTAGAATATAACCTTTCGACCATCACTTTTCTAAAGTTTTGCAAAATCGGACCAACTTAGCACCCAAACAATCACACAAATAGCCACCATCATTCAAAAACGACATGTTTTAAATGGAAGACAACAAAAACAAAACATAAGAATACCTGTGCCTTCCCAACTTGCTTCCAAAAGTTTGAGTCTTCTTCACCTAATTCCATGTACACCACTTCATCCTGTGAAAAGATGAAATTGAAAATAAATAAGTACATATCCATCCGCATACATTAGATACGTGTGTATATCCAAGACACAATGTAAAAATATAAATGAACATATATTGCAAAACTAACTCCCTTAAGAATATTAATACCACTAAACTTATTAAAAAAATAAAAGAATATATATTCACCTTTGTAACTCATCACTTGTGAGAACTCAAAATCAATCAAGACTTCTGGTTTTTGTACCTAGCCACCAAGATACATCCATTTCAAGTTCCAAAAAGTAATAAAGCCGAAAAGTAAAAATGAACTAGCACTTTACAATCCTACAACTCCAAACTCACTATTTTTGTCAAATTTCCTAGTTCATGTTAGTAAGCACACTGATATATCATAGGTTGAATGTGGCTGAAGCTTTGCATGTGCTTCCAAAAGTCATGTTACCTGTTGGACATTACCTTCTCAAAGTTTCAGATTTGAAATGGTTGCTTAGTGGGGTTAAAGTTGTTCTTGTCACAAGCTATACTTCAGCTGCCTTTAGTGGGAAAGAAGACATTGAAAGAAAGGGTTAAAACCTTTGGTTCACTGGTTAAAGGTTTATAAGTTACAATAGTCTACGAGTAGAAACAGCTTCAAGGTTTAGGGTTGTTGCACACTGATCCCAACAGATCTCAGTAGCCACACCATGACAGATCAGAGGCTAGGGCAATGGGTTTCAGTGCAAGCTCCAATGCAGAAATAAGCAACAGCAAATTGACGACAACAGGTGCACAAACCCAACAAGGTATCAAGGGAGTTTCAAGGCATCAAAAACCAGCTAAAGGAACCAAGAAACAACTATAAAATTGGCATAAAGATCGAGTACAAGGTGCACACCAATAGTAGTGGTAATCTTCGCAATAGAACAACCAAGCAACACACTAAAGCAGTAATATGCTGAAATTTAGGTACACCAAAAATAAGCAGTAGGTAACAACTAAGCCAAGCAACATGGTCAGTCTTTCAGGTGCTAGGATAGTCATATTACATGCAAGAACTTAGCTAAAATGGCACAGCAAGACAAAAGGACAATGCAACAATAGAATTACCTCAAATCAAGCGAAAACCCTAAACAATCAGGAGTTGTGCTTCAGTAAGACTAGGTAGAAACGTGACGGCGTATTTTGCTTCAAAATATTCTCCAAATCACCCACCAAATCAACTAATTAATGATGCATCTTCTAACTCCGACTCATTGAAGACTCATCAAAGCCTTCAATTTCACTCCAAATGAGTCACAAAATAGCAACAAAACAAATAATCAGGACATATGGGCAGTAGTAGTGGTTTGTAACAAACCAATGGCCGACAAGGATTGAGTAAACTCCCTTGTATAGTTGTATCTCCCTTAAATTCTAAGCTAGTGTGTACTAAACTATCTCCCATGACACCATTCTCTCATTCAGTGAAAGTGGTCCAAATACACCAAAACTGATTTGGAGCTAAGCTAGTGTATACTAAACTATCCCTCATGTCCCATTCTACACCTTACCAGAATTGATCAAAACAATATTAAATACACCAAAACTAGTTAATGGCCCAGCCTTATTGTCAAAGAACTAGGACCTTAAAAAACTTATGAATCGCCCCAAAAACTTATTAGTTGCCCTGGTGAACGATAGAACAAACCAAGATGAACCACAAACAAATGAGTGAGAAAGAATTACAAACAATATTAAAGGGAACCAATTTATGAAAATTGCAAAAATTAAATTCTAATTAAGAAACAATGGGAAACTAAGTACTTGACTGACAGATAATTGGGATCTTGACAAATTGATGAATTGCTCAAACGAACCACAGAACAAATGCAAATGAACACATAGACAAATGACTAAGACAGAATTACAAACAATATTAATCAGAACAAATTCTACGAAAATTGCAAAAACTAAATTCGAATTAGGAAATAATGTGAAAATACCTTAAATGACAGGACTGGGATTGATGATGGTAACCTTATCGTATTGTCCATCTGTTCTGTCCAAGCTCGAGACAAGCATTCAACGAGCTACTACTGAATAGTACTGTCTTAGAATTGCTCAAACGAACCACAGAACAAATGCAAATGAACACATAGACAAATGACTAAGACAGAGTTACAAACAATATTAATCATAACAAATTCTACGAAAATTGCAAAAACTAAATTCGAATTAGGAAATAATGTGAAAATACCTTAAATGACAGAACTGGGATTGATGATGGTAAACTTTTCGTATTGTCCATCTGTTACTGTCCAAGCTCGAGACAAGCGTTCAACGAGCTACTGCTGAATAGTACTGTCTTAGAATTACAAAGAAAGGAGTTGTAATAATAATAACAAAGACCAACAATTTGTTTTTTTTTTTTATCTTCATAAGTAGAACTTCATCATTTATTCTATATATCTAACTCATACCCTAAAATCTCTCCACTGACACAGTACTTTCGAGGAAAATATATAAGCATTCACCTTAAGAATATTAGAATTTCTATTCTTCAAAACTGCTTTCAATATGCATTATGGGAATACTAGTAATGACTTTGAGACACAAGTTATTTAATCTCGTCAAAGTTCACACCACAAATAATATATACGATTTATGATGGTTCACATAAGCATAAACTAACCAAGGTATATTGAATTCAACCACAGGCTGCTTGAACCCTTGAATCAGATAACATACTCTGGATAAACTTATATTCCAAAAGAGGAAAATCGATTTAGAAATTAAAGGAAAGAGAAAGGAGCAGAAGAGAAAGGAACACATCTTACCTCAGAAGTTGCTAACGTCGCAGATCTAGACAACATAGGATGTAGACAGGTGATACAAAGAAAGGAGACAGGCGTCCGGATTGGCATTCGATTTTCGTTTCTCCAGCGACTGGGAATCGTTTATCCGGCGACTGGAAGTCATTACTCCGGCGAATTCGTTTCCTTCGAACTATGGAGGGGCGAGAATTATGGCATGCATTCTCTATTGGGGGAGAAAGATATACAATTGGGTGACAATGGAGATGAAGTAATGAAAGAAAGAAAAACGAAAGTGAGAATGGATCGCGGAGAAAGAAGGAGAATTGGAGGAAAAAGAGATGAAGCTAGGGGAACGAAAGAATGGAGAAAGAAGGAGAAAGGGGAACGAAAGAAGGAGAAAGAGATGGGTTGGATGAACTCCGGCGGCAAAAGGCTAGATTTTTCAATAAACTAAATGTGAAAAATAAATTAATGGGAGGGATTTTTTAATTTGACTTAAAAATTTCAAAGGGAATAATTATAATTGAAATTTTCAAATTCTCGCTCAAGGTCTTTTGTAGCATTTTATACTACTTGCTACAATAGACCCCCTTTTTGTGGCAAAATCATATATGCTACTATTGTTCTATAACTTTCTTACATATTGTAGCATTTTAAAATTTGCCATTAATAAATTGCCACAAAATATCAATTTTCTTGTAGTGGCACATATCCAGATGTTCTCCTCATCTACACTACATACAAGACCAACAAGCAGAAGTGGCCTTTTTGTGAGATAGTTGAGGTGACTCCTACAAATTAATCATTCCTTGTTGCATACTCAATAATGAGAGACGAACAGAAGGAGTCATATGAAAGAATGCTTGAAAGATTGCATGATCTCAAGGGCGTCGGTATGACACCGAACATATTCATTACTGATCGGGAGGAAGCCTTGTCATGGGCTATAGACCGAGTATTTCCCGGTGTCCCTTACCTATTATGTGTCCGACATATAGGTAACGATGTTGAGAATGAAGTGAACGAAGGATCGTTTTTTAGAAAGATGTGGTGGAGCCGCATCATGTATGCAAGGACAATTCTAGAGTTCGACACGAGCTGGTCACATATGGTGTCACATTGGGTTAGGAGAAACTTGAGTGTTGTTGATTACCTGAATAGTACTTGGATGAAGTACAAGGAGAAGTTTGTTCGTGCATACACCGATGAAGTTGCCCACATGGGAAACACCAGGACTTCTAGAGTGGAGAGCCAACATTCGTCGTTTAAGTACTATCTCAGCGGTAGAGGGTCGTTTGATCAGTTGTGGAGGAGGGGTCATTATTATGTTGAAAACACGCACACTGAGATTAAGAAGGCACTTAATTGAGCAGTCCAGAAGTGGACACTTAGCTTGAAGAAAGCTGGAATGTTCCAAGCATCTCCATGGTTGTGCATTTCCTTATGCGATGAACCTGATAAGTGAAGAGTACACTAAGATGGCAGGTATGAGTGGATATGTGGAGGACTCGTGTGATCACTTGATGTGGAAAACACATTAGCTTCCGTGTGCTTGTACGTTGAAAAACCTCCTTTCGCACGGATTTGAATTGTACGCAGCAAGTATTCATAAGTTTCAGGAGGTAACTTGAAGATGATACCGATCAACCAGATATAGTTGTTGATCCATTATCTCAGGAAATGTCTTACTTTGAATCCCTTATGAAGAAGGCCAGGGAAAGTGACCCCGCTGTCATGCGTCGCTTGTCTTGGGTCATAAACGATGATATGCATCCTGATAAAACCCACATACCAGATTCCGAGAGCAGCCTCCTCAAAGAGGGAGACCCAACATAGGGAAGTCAACTCGACGTTTCCCTGGTTCGTTTGAGTACAGTAATGGAAGGAGTCATGGGAGCAAGTCTAGTGCTGACAGCAACAGAAAAAAAAAATCGAGCTTTTCTTCAGTAGGAATGGGTAGTGGCTTCAGCACCGATGGTATGGTTTTGTATATTTGTTATCATAATTTATCAAAGTACAAATTTAATTTACCTTAACGTAATACTTTTTCGCACAGGGAACCAACGAATAACTACTGATTCATTTCCTTGGCCTGATGTCATCCCTGATTTCATCTTTCGTATATCGTTGGCTGGACGGATGTGGAATATGATGGCAATTGTGGGTTCCGGTTGATTTCCAAGGCTAGTTTTGGGGGCGAGAGATAGTGGGTTTTGGTAAGAAAATCCATGGTCAATGAAATTCAGGAAAATACGACATGGTGCGTGGCTGCATATGCATACAAGGGAGACGTACAAAGAGCAGCGCAAAGGATTGGGGGTAATTTGCGTGGACCATGTGATTGACCCTATTGGTTGGAAACACCTTCAGATTTGTTTCCAACAGCTACCCTGTTGAATTATGTGTTTATCAGCCTCGCAACTGTTCCTAGTGCTGCTCAACACACAACTGAGTCATGCGTTAATTTGTTGCCACTTACTGCAGCCGCTGGTACCATTATTCCCGAGTGCGTGGTCAGTATTGCACATGCAAACAAAGATCACTTTGTTCTTGTTCCCATGAAAGACGAATGCCCTCTGCCGCCATTGGATTTTAGATGGAGACGTGCTAGGGACGACGCTATTGTTGGATGGGATGTTCCTTTATGTCCTCGTTTTGATTTGTGGACTAGACTTAAGGAAATTCGTAGAGATAACATATGATTTGTAATTGGTTGGTGTGAACTTTTGTATTGCTATGTAAATGAGGCTTGATATTTATCGCAATTAAAGGAGGTAACAAAAGTGAAATATTTTAAATTAAACAAGGTTAACTAAACTGAATAAACATAAATTCACTGTTGGGCGTCATACGTAAACACAAACACAGATCCAATACATGAACATAAACATAATATCGAGTCCAACAAACTGAATAAATTACCTAAAATCCAGTTATAACCCAAACAAAAAAAAATGAAAAACACTACAATGAGGGGAATCACTGCTTGACATCCGAGGTGGACGAGATGGGGCATGGATATGCAAGCGCTCACACCACTGATCCAACAAGTCAAGCATATCTCTGTGCAGCTCCCGTGGTAGATGACCACCCTCGTGCACACTATACATATGTCTTGGCCACTCATGGGCCCACTGCGACATGAAACAAATAGTCAATAAAATAGAATGCAAAGCAAATATCATAAGTAGTTTTAGGAAATAGATAAGGGCGTCATACGTCTTGGCCACTCATTGACCACCCTCGTTCTTAATTATATAAGGGTGCGACATACTGCAGAACTAAGTGTTATCCTTAGGTTCTGCGTCTCATGGGTTTCAGCATCGGGTCAGGGCGTCCAGTGGCATAGCACTACTGACAGGAAATATGCCCCATGCTAGATCGACCAACGACTCATCCAAAGTTAACATATACGTCCCATGGGTTCCAACATCGGGTCACAGCATCCTTTTCATAAATTTTGTTCCGTCGCAGCTCCTTAATATCCATAGGAAACAAGGATGTGATGTAGTTGTTTACCATGTCCCGGCTAGGACAAGGACCAATGTCCTGTTAGTCTAGCGTCCAAGAATAATCTCTACATCGTGGAGCATGATAGTCATCTCACCGAAAGGTAGGTGAAATGAGTTTGTGTCCAGCTGCCACCTCTCCACAAATGCAGCAATCAATGGATGATCGATGTACTCGAACATGAGCTCCCCAAGACCCGACATGGAGCTGCGAGGGATCGCCTACACTGCGGAAGGATGTATGTCACGTGTCTACTCCCTCAGCTATTAGAGTGCCGAATTCCTACTCAATCACCTCTGGCGAATGCTCCTGGCCCTCCTAAATAAACTGAGTAGTATGTCCCCCAAAGCTCGGTATGACCATAGGTGAAGTGGAACCACCAGGCATCCGTCCAGTTATCTTTCAGTCCTCATCGACCCGAAACCTTTTTGTCTTCCGGCTAGAACTCGACCCACCCCATCAACCCTGGAACCTTGTTTGCTTTTCTTGTACGGGGCAAATCTACCGCCACGACCTCCTAGTTGAACGTAGTCAATCATATGAACATCCACATCCTGCTTGGTCTGCTCGTCTCCAGATGCCCCCTGACTACCCGACTCATGTATAAAGCTACCTAGCTCCGTAGCAAAATCATCGACCATGAAGGTGTCATATGCCTTCTTTAGTTGCACCGCACGTAACGTGGACTGACGATAGGCTTTAGATGAAGCCGTTAGTAGTGGTTGCTCGGGACGTGCATCGCCACGGGTAGCTACCTTAGCTCGACATGCAGATGTCGTCATCCCTCGGCGATGCAAGTCTTCTTCCTTCTCTACTTCCACCCAATTTTTTTTTTATTTAGTCCCAAATTTACCCTTACCCTTGGGTTCTTCTCCAGACATTTTGCTAAGCTTGCAAAATATTAGTGTTGATGACAATAATAACTATAACAATAATAATAATAATAATAATAATAATAATAATAATAATAATAATACTAATAATACTAATACTAATAATAATAATAATAATAATAATAATAACAACAACAACAACAACAATAATAATATAAAATCATTTCAACCTACAATCCTAAAAAACCCTAAATTCAAAAATCCTAAACTTCATGGAGCGTGGCGTGATGGGAAAGATTGATGGACTAGCTTGAGAGACTTGATTCACAATCGAATAAGAGCTTGATCACCCAAAGGATTTGGATATGACCTTGGATAAAGGAAACTCCACCACCAAAGGCCTAGCATCCCACCATGACCATCATAAAGGATGATTCCACCAAATGATCAATAAAGAGATGACTTGCAAACACCACCATTAATCAATGGATAAAGTAAAGCAAGATTTTAGAAGGAAGGGAGAAACCCTAAGCAATGCATAAGCATATTCATTAATCAGTCAAAAAGTGCCTGGAGAAGTATAATAACAAGCTATTTATACTAAACCCAAAATTAAGCCAAAACAGCGTAAAAAAGGTGTCTTCCAGAACGCCGGCCGCGAAGCAGCCTTACGCTGTCGTCGGCAGATCGCGTGTGCAGCATCTCCGGCAGAAGTTCAGCTCGGGCGAGCAGGAGGAAGGCTCGGGCGAGCAGGTCTGCGGGATGCGCGTGGTTGTGCGCACGATGACACCGACAGAACGCCGCCGGCGAGCAGCTCGACGCCTGGGCCACGCCTGTAAGCATTGCTCGGGTGAGCCAGGAGGTGGCTCGGTCGAGCAAGCTCTCTGATGGCCACGGTTGTGCCCTGGTTTTTATTAATCCCGGGGGTTTTAAACACTCGCACCCCGATACCTTCTATGCTCTAGTCTCGAGACAGCCCGGTCCAGTCCCGAGGCCTCCGGGGTCGGTGTTGTGAGCGGGCCCCTCCCTAAGGAGCCCCGGGGCCCTTCCATCGGATGGCCGAGACTAGCCTCCCAGCTCCCGAAGTAACCGGAAATCGCAACTCGAGGCTCGAGTTGGACGAAGCGGTTCGCTTGGCGGTGGTCACCAGAGAGGAGAAAGGAACCCGGACCCGATACGGTTCACTTCACGTAAACCCACTTGAATTGTTGTGATTTGCAATTTTTTTCTCTTTTGAATTAACACACCCTTAAGTTATTATATGATTTGAGTGTAGGTAGATGAGAACTGAATTGGTTAACTTAATTAAATGTATGTGCCTAAAAGGAAATTTTTTAGTGTTGTTAAGAACGAAGTGCAGAAGGTCTACATAGTCTTATACAAAAAATGATTCATTAATTCAAGTGATGAAAGAAATGTAAATATATTTAACAGATTAAATATCTAATCAAATTAATGGATACAACAATCATTTTTATATTTTTAACTGAAAAAAATTAACATTGAGTTAATGCATCAGATGCTCTTACAAGGTTTTTATCAGGGAAAACGGTACACAAACTCAACTCAAGTCATCATGGGGCACACTGAGCCCAGGAAGTCGGAGGAATCTCACAAACATAAAAAATCGCACGGAGGCGATTGGAGATCATGGTGGCGATTGGAGTTGAAGCTGAAAGGACATACGACAGTAGAGCAGGAACGATAGAGCCAATGGGGTCCGAGGAGAAGGCGCAACTAGGGGTGTCCAAAAGCGGTTAACCGCTTTTGCGGTTTTAAATTTTTCCAAACCTAAACCGTAACCGCCTAAAGCGGTTAACCGCTTTTGAAAATCAGAATCCTAAACCAAACCTAAACCGGCGGTTAACCGCATTGACAATGCGGTTAACCATGGTTTGCTCCAATTTCCAGTTTTTTTAGGTTAGGCTTTAGGTTTTTTTAGGTTTTTTTGGGTTATTTTTTTTTAAAATTATACATAATCGGTTAACCACGGTTAACTAATTTTCCAAAATTCAAAACCGAAACCTAAACCGCGTATACCGGTTTGGTTAACCGAAACCATAAAAATATAAAACGCCAACCGGTTAACCGGTTTAACTAGTTTGGTTTTACCGGTTTACGGTTTTGGTTTGCGGTTTGGGTTAACCATGGACACCCCTAGGCGCAACAACCTCGAGGCAATCATCTAGAAACTTTCCTAAAACGATTATCTAGAAGAAGTCAAAAAGTTAGCTGCGTAGACAGAACAATTACAAGCGAAGGTTTTCGAGGCGTTAGGGATTCAAAGTTGGGGACAATTTCAACCGAACCATTCTAGGAATGGTAATGCATTAAAATGGGTAATGCACTCCAGCAGGAAGGGGTGCAACCCTTGATTACCAGCCCATTACCCAATGGACAACAATTAGTGAATGCAGAGGATACTGAGGGTCATGTGGAAAATAAAAAGTCCCATGAAGACTAGGAGCTTGGTTGTAACCAAGGATCTGAGAACTTTGAATGAGCAAGGAATCGTGTAGGAGAGCAACCACACTTTGGGGACTCGTGAAGATATTGACACAGAAGATGGTGTCAGTGAGAACTCCTATAACTCTGATAATAGCCATAGAGAATCCATAGAGCGAACCTGCCAAATTATTGCAAGGAAAACTATTAGCTTTGGACAGGGTTCGGGGTTCATGGAAGTTAAACGAGGCAAATAGATAGAGCAGTACCTAAAAGTTAAGCGACCTAGAGCTAAAAAATTCAAGAGAAAGAGGAAGACAAATAAGAAAATTATCCAAGAGGTAGAAGAAGATGGCTTTTATAATTAAGATGAGGTTGGCGGCTTGGAATGTTGGAGGATTAGGGTAAGGGGAAAAGAAAAAGTCCATAAAAAACATGATTAGTGAAGAACAGTTGCAAATTATGGGTTCGATGGAAACAAAACATAGCAAGTTCAATCAGTGGGGTATCCGACAAGTTTGGGGGAACATGGATGTCGATTTTGAGGACATAGCAGTAGAGGCAAGGGCTGAGGGTCTCATATTACTATGGGTAACATAAGACTTTGGGTTCACGAAGGTTTCTAAAGGGCAGGGATGGATATGCATTGAGGGGAAATTCAACAAGGAAGATATAAGTTGTGTTGTATGCTTGGTATATAGGGCTCAGAACCTGGATGGTAGGAAGGTACAATGGGAAGAAATTTAGATGATGAAGAATGGATGTCAAGTGCCTCTAATCATGTTGGGAGATTTCAATGAGGTTCTAATACCTCAAGATCGAAGGGGATGTATAAAGATAACCGAAGGCATGATTGAGTTTGTTGGATTCCTTCAAAATATTCATGTACAGGATATTCCAGCGAACCAACAATATACCTACATGATGGCTAATGTAGAAAGCAAAATTGATAGAATCATGGTTGATTGCGACCTTTTGTCAATTTTGCAAGATATCAGAGTGTTTTGCAGACCTAGGAAGTTGTCTAATCATCTCCCAGTAATCATGAAATCAAAATATATAAATTGGGGTCCAACACCGTTCCAGACAGATGATGAATGGTTCGAACATCCAGCCTTCCAAGCAGTCTTTAAGATGCAGTGGCTACAACTTACAGACTTACTGATCCATAAAAATTTAAGGCTTTGAAAGGCCCGTTGAGAATCAGGAATAGAGAAGTGTTTGGGCATATCGATATGAAGATCAAAGAGGTGGAAGCAGAGTTGGGGAAAGTTGATGAAACGAGGTTGCAAAGAAATTTAGATCAATGTGATATTGCAAGGAGGACAACTTTATTAACAAGGTTGCATAACCTTGTAATTCAAAGGGAGGGGATGTGAAGACAAAAGTCAAGGTGCAAGATTCTCAAGGATGCAGATAAAAACACCAAATACTTCCATACCATGGCCACTATCAGGAGAAGGAAGAGTGCAATTCATAAGATCAAGGTTGGGGGGCGGGGAGGGAGTGGGGGAGGGGTGGGGGAGAACATTCGATAACCCAACCTTGATTAAGAATGCAATCAGAGAGCACTTCTACAAGCAGTATCAAAGGAGGCGAGATACTTTTTTTGACTTTGACTTATTTGTGCTAAACCTGAACAGGTTACAAGACGAGCAAGCTTAATGGTTGGAGAGAGCAGTGACACGAGGAGAAATCTTTACAGCACTCAACAATTGTGATTCCTCTAAAGAACCAGGATATGTTGGATTTAACATGAAATTCACAAAGAAGATGTTGCTGGTTGTGGGAGAGGAGTTTAGCGACTATGTTCTGAAATTCTTTGAGGATAGAAGAAAAAAGTAAAAGAACAATATGCATTTATCTCAGGGAGGCAAATTTTGGACAATGCATTTATTGTGGAAAAGGTTGTCCACTGGTTGAAAAGGAAGAAGAAAAAGGGAGTTTTGTTCAAGCTTGACTTTTAGAAAACATATGACACAGTAGATTGGGGTGCCCTAGAAATGGTGCTCAAGGAGATGAATTTTGGAGATGTGTGGATATCTTGTATGATGAAGTGTGTGAAGAGTGCTATTATATCAATTTTGGTTAATGGAGCACCTACAAAACCCTTCAAGATGGGAAGAGGGTTAAGACAAGGGGACCCTTTGTCCCCATTGCTCTTTGTGTTCCTTGTGGAGGCCTTAAACAAATTGTTGCACTACAGCCAAGAAAGAGGAGAATTTCAGGGTCTTGAACTGGGGAAAAGGAAAGTTAGGGTATCGCACCTACAATTCGTTGATGATACCTTAATTTTCTCACGAGCCTGGGAAGAAGATTTGATCAATATCAAAGTGATCCTACAGGGCTTTGAAGAGTTCTCAAGTCTTCCTATAAACTAACATAAATCAAGTCTTATTGTGTTTGGTATTGATGAGGAGTCGAAAAAGAAAATGGTTGCGAAGCTCGAATGTGCCATATCTGATAAGTGCCTTTCGTGATTATGTTTTTAGGGGATTTTGATAGTGAATTAGGGATAACTTTGACTGTAATTCTTGATTTATACCCCCTATTTCTCTATTATGCTCGATGTTGTTGTTTTTGATGAAAACTTGTCGATTTGGGAGAAAAACACCAGTTTTAGGAACATTTCAGGCTGATCCCAGACCACCACGGACCTCCCCCACGGGTGTACGGACCGCGGGATGAATTTCATGACAAACGGAACCAAAACCGAGCAACCAGTGGCCACCACGGTCTACCCATGGGGCCTGCCACGGTCCGTGTATGGATTGTATGGACTAAGGTAGACTATGTGTGTAGGTCGGTTGTTTCCGCGAGGAGAAAAGCAAGGCAATATCGGTTTTTCATTATCTAACATTTCGCGAAAACAACCGACCTACACACGCAGTCTGCCTCGGTCCTCGCAAAAACAACAACGGACCGTAGCGGGCCCCACGGGCAGACCGTGGTTGCCACTGGTTGCTCGATTTTGGTTTCGTTTGTCATGCAATTCATCCCACGGTCCTTACACCCATGGGGGAGGTCCGTTGTAGTCTGGGATTAGCCTGAAATGTTCCTAAAACTTGTGTTTTACTCCCGAATCTGCAAGTTTTCATAAAAAACAACAACACCGAGCATAATAGAGAAATAGGGGGTATAAATCAAGATTTACAATCAAAGTTATCCCTAATTCATTATCAAAATCCCCTAAAACATTGTCACAAAAGGCACTTATCAATATCTGAGCTACCCATTACATACTTAGATTTCCCTTTAGGTTCTAATATGAAGAGAAAGAGTTCCTAAACCCCCATCATTCAGAAGATACAGGCCAAGTTGGCTAGTTGGAAGGCCAACTGCTTGTTAAAAGCGGGTGACAGGGCCGCAAGCGCACGGTGCACAGAGTATCACGTCAAGGTCGATCCCACAGGGACTCAATTAGCAACGCAGTAAACTAATTCTCTATGAGATTGCTAAGCCAATCGGGTTTAGGTTTTGGAAAAGTCTAACAACTAATCAGGACTAATAAAGCAAGGAAATTAATAAAAGGTTCAATCAAGAGAGAAAGACATCGAGGGAATCACTTTCCTAACAATGAGCTCAGTTATTAAAACCTAGCTTGCGCAATCATACATTCAAGAATGAATCATGAACGATCACAATAAGAACTCTACTGCTTTTTTTATGCTAATAGAATTACCTCAATTAACCTAAAGACTTCGAGGGAATTGCTCTTTTGATGCTAAAGAAAACATGAAACAAATTCCAAACATCGTAATCGAATCTCAAGATAAAGAAGGAAATTCGAAAAAAAAGACAAACTACAAAGAATACAACCGTTGAGTCTCTCGATCCCAGGGTGGAACCTTCTTCCCGAGCGTTGATGATTTCTTCTCGAATCATGATCTTCGCTTCTCTTGAGATGATTTGATCTTGAATCTTGATGGAGAATTGAGGAGTATATGGGGATATTTCTCTCTCTTGACGGCTCTACACGAAGAGAAGAATGATAGATGAATAAAAATAACTGCCGCAACCTATCTTTTTCTATTCCCGAGAACAAAACAACGCGACCCGCCCGAGGCTGCCACCACGGGGACTCACCACGGGCTAACCGTGGTGGCCTCTAGCCGTGGAGGTTTTGCTCCATTTCGTCCCAAATTCATGCCACGGCCTGGTTTTGACGAGTAAAGGCCTGTGGTGTGTCCGTTCTTACCAAGTGTTGAGGAATTATTGGTGTTTTGGCCTCAAACCTACAAATTTTGCATCAAAAACAACAACACCAAGCGTAATAGGGAAATTGGAGTATAAATCAAGATTTATAATCAAAGTTATCTCTAATTCACTATCAAAATCCCCTAAAAACATAGTCATAAAAAGCACTTATCAACGAAGAGATTGGTGATTATAAAGGCAGTACTTAATAGCTTGCCTTTATGTCACCTCTCCCTATATAAGATGCCAAAATCGATAGTTGAAGCTATAAACAAAATTCAAAGGAGATTTTTTTGGTCTGGAAGCAAGGAGACTAATAGAAGTGCATTAGTGAAATGAGAAGTTATTCAACGACCAAAAGTTTGAGGGGGTTTGGAAGTTTGGTATTTACTAATGAAAAATGCCTCACTCATTTTTAAGTGGTGGTAGAGGTATGAATCTGGAGAGGGAAGACTGTGGAAACGAGTAGTAAAGGCAATTCATTATGAAGATTTTGCACTATTACCATCTAAGTGCAAACCACGAATGGCGAGCCCATGGAATGACATAAAAAAGACAGTGATAGAAAACTCTCAACTTCAACAAGTGATCAAGAACAATGTTCAGACATAGCTGGGAGATGGCAGTGAAATCAAATTTTGGGAGGATGTCTGGCTAAATCAAATGGCTATTAAAGAAGCTTTTCCAATTCTTTATGAAGTCTCGACCCAAAAGAGATGCTCAATTAAGGATGTAGGATGGTTTTGAAGGGGATAATTGGAGACGGCTCTTGGTATGGGATCGAGAGTTAACATTGTGTGAGATTCATCAAGAGCGGCAATTAAAAAACTTGTTGCAACGCAAAAAGCCAAGGAAGAATATCAAAGACAACATTACTTGGATGGGGACAACCACTTACATTGTCCAATTTTGTGTAGGTGAAATCGAAGATGTGGGTTTTGCAAATGTGGTTGTTGATTCGATTGTATGCTCTATTTGGATGAAGCTAGCGCCCCCAAAGATTGAAATTATGGTATGGCTCATTTTGATGGACAAACTCAACACAAAAGACATGCTTGTCAGGAAAGGGATACTTGAAGGCCAATTGAATATATGTTCTTTCTAAAATAACACGGGCGAAGACACAAACCATATTTTTTTGCTATGTCCTTTCACTTGGGCTATATGGTGTCAAATTATGCAGGACCTTGGCTACATCTTGTCGCGTGCTACAAACTTGAAGAACATGTTTGAAGAGTGGATGCAAAAGACCTTCAGGAACAAGATAAGGGCAAACATCTGGAAAGTGACCTGCTTTGCCATTATTTGGTCAATTTGGAACCACAAAAATGGGGTGATGTTTGAAGAACATGAGAAAGATGGAGACTTGCTAATACAATCAATTAAATGGAGAATCTGTTTATGGGCAACAATATGAAAGGACAAGCTTGAGTACCCAGTGGAATTCTTGGCTACTAACTTTCAGAATATACCTCTAATATTCAGCCGAGGAAGAAGAAAGGAAGGGGGGTGTATTTAGGAGTTCTGGTGTTGTTGGTAAATGAAGGATTATAGCTGGCATTTATAAGCTGAAACATGGACATGGTTGAGGTGCAGTAAAAGGAAAAGGAGTTCACACACATGCATGTGAATACACTTTGGATATTAAACAATAGATAAAGGTGGAGTGGCAGCCTGACACACATTGAAGACACGAGCCATACAACTTTGGGGACCCCATTATTTTGTCTTTTGTCATTGCCTCACCTCTTTTCCTTTTGTGGTAGGTGAGATTTTAGCATTTCTCTGCCATTGGGTGTAGTATTCACCCTATTTCGAGACAGTTTTTTGTGCTCAACGACACCTATTTGTGATGGGTGTCATTGCCTCACCTCTTTTCCTTTTGTGGTGCGTGAGATGTTAGCATTTCTCTGCCTTTGGGTGTAATATTCACCATATTGCGAGGCTGTTTTTTGTGCTTAACGACACCTATTTGTGATGAATAAATTCTGGCTAAGTGTCCATAATTGTAAAAAAAAAATTATGAAAACAATTGATTAAAAGGTCAAAAATCACAAGTACATTAGATGACCCTAAAAATTAGCAGTATTTAAAAGCAAACAAAGTAAAAAAATAATAATAATAAAGTATCATACATATTATCTAAAGCACAATTGCACAAAAGGTTAAAAAGCAAAAGTGTGTAGGTGTGCACAGTGCAAATTAATACATCATATGGTCATACATGTAATGCCTCATCATTGTACTTATAAATTAAAGCAATTGTTTCTTAATAAAAATGGTAGATTATATTACAATCATAAAATAGTTGTAGCATACCTAATGTTAGAGATTTTGGGTATTGATTCTTGCAAATCTCATGACCTCTCACCTCGTTTGTGATCTATCTCTTTACCTCGATGTCAGTCTTCGTTTGTTGTCTTTAATTGCAAGACTATAATTTTTTTATGGGGATAGTGCCGCAGTGGAGGGTACCGTAGTAGGGCACCATTCTAATAACTAGTAACTGAATGTTAAAGGCAATGAGCCATCAAACAAATCTTTTTTCTTTTTGTTTTTAATTTAATGCCCCCTTCTCCTCCCCCACCCCTTTGCCCCTGTTACGGAGTGTATTTGACAAATAAAAGTACATGGGATCCAACTATTTTTACCCATTAGCAATCCTGTAAACATGAGTGAGAATTTATCTTCCTCAACCACCCAATTTACACCTGTTGTTGGCCATTAAATTTTCAAGTAAATTCACCTTGGATTTTAAGCGGGTGAAATTCCCCCCTCCCCTCCCTCGCGCCACTGGTAATGGCCTAAAATTATCACAAATTATGAGAACATTTTCACTTACACACAATCCAAGATATATATGGGTGAGAAAAATCAAGCCAATAGTTGGGGAGATTGTGGGGGTTAGTGAGGGAAATATTTTCTACCTATTTTAGTGGTCAACTTTCCAAGTAAAAATTGTGCAAGGTCCATCTGTTCTTTACCTTTGCATATCAAAAGTTTAAACTAACATGTAGAGAGAGGAGGGATAAAGGAAAGAGAAAGAGAGGGGGATAAAGAAAGAGAAAGGGAGGGAGGGAGGGAGGGAGGGACAAGAAAGAATATGAAATTTTGTTTCAATTTTTTCTTTTTGTATTTATTTATAATATTTTAATTAATTAGCTAGTTAGGTTTTACCCATTATTATAAAATTTCTTTGAGTTCGAGTGAATCATGAGTCATGACTTACATTTTATAATATTTTATTAGATGGGTGAATTAAAATTCACTTCCTATTGATGATGGCCTATAGAAGATTACAAGGAATGTAATGTTAATTAGGGGGTTGAAATAAGATGGGCAGAAGAGCGTGAGAGACAATATAATACACACACAAACACTGAAGGGAGAGAAATAAGAGGAGAGTATAGGTGAATTGTTGCAATTCGGTTTCTGGCTCCAGATCGACAACGAACGATCTCCAATCGACTTTAAATTAGTATGTTTTACCTAACTCTATGTTATTCAAATCCAATGGTGTGATTGTCGTTTAACCTCCCGCGATGAAAATATCGCCCAACATCGAGACACATATTTTTTTGTTGTTGTTCCACCTTTTGGTGAGTTTTATGATGGATTGTTGTTCTACGGTTAATCCCTGATTGAAATAACCCTAGAAGGGGGGGGTGATTAGGGTTATGTAAATAATTCTGCGCTTTGATCAACACAACCAAGTTAGTAGCACTTTTATATGAAAAAATAACTTCTTTATTCAATAATTAAAAGTGCTAAGAAGGAGGAGGTTACAACTCAGCTCAATAGAGAACTTGTGAGGTCCTCAATTGGCCTACCAGAATAGAAGACTCAGCAGATGTCTTCTGGATCATAGGCCTCACAGTGGAGGCGATTACAACCAGTGACCTCACTTGACAGATAGGCACTTATCTAACTTCAAATTCACGACCTTAGAGGTCCTCACCAGTTTAACCACTGGTTACAACAAAGGCTCACCACTAGAACAATGGTTACACTCAGAATATTCACTCAATATTCCTACACTCAGAACTTTCTTTCACAAAGTTCCTACTATTGATTTTCTTGCTTGGAAATCACTTCCCTTCAATGTAGGTATGCAACCGTATATATATATTTGGGAGTTGGAGGCAGCAACGACTTTTTTATTCTCCAAGGGATAGTTTCCATTCTTGAGCTCTCTTCCAAATCTTCTTGATTTCCTTGATTTGCTTTCCATACGGATGATATCTGAAAATAAGGAAGGTAATAGAAAGTATATTTTAGGGTTTGTATAAGATACTTCCCTAAATTTCTGTCTTTCAAACAAAACCTTGGTGCTGTCATTGGAGGTCCTCAGAGTGTACTGCAAGGAGGTCCTCAAAGCTTTTTGTGCTGAGGTCCTCAGTGTTGAGATTCTTCAATCTCCCCCTTTTTGTTTGAAAGACAAAACTTTCTGGATGCTGCTTCTATACATGCATTCTTAATGTACAGCAGATATGGACAATAGATGCAACAGTACATTTTTGTAATAGAGTATCATATAGTAGCAAGCAACAGTTCACTATAATGTTTCGGTTACAGACCAAGGATATCTCCCCTTTTTGTCTTTCAGACAGAAGGGAAACAGGAGAGTACAAGTACTAAATTGTGTAGCCAAAAAAGCAGAGGAAGAAAGAGAGGAAGAAGGAGGGATAGGAGAAAAAGAGATGATGAGGACACCTTGATCAGGCCCTGATTAAATTTTGAGGTGCCCGAGAGGCCATGCTGATGTGGACATCAGAGGTCCAGGCATGCAGTGAGTTGACGAACCTGAGAGGAGGAGAGAGCCCACATGTAGGGAGGATGGATGATAGGGCTCCCCCTCAATTTGACAGCTTGTGCATATGTTGAGGTCCTCATAGTAGACGACTGTAGACACCGGGATTTGCACCAATATAATCCCGACTTATCAAAAATGTGCATAAAAGACCGATACCCAAACGGATCATGGATTCAATGTAGATCAAGCAGGACAACAAAAGAGAGCGGCCCACAACCAACATCAAAACCCGCACGGGTTTGAAAGTGAAGAAGACGGCCCAGAACCAGGACAGGCCCAAGGTGCACCCCAACCCATCTTTCAAAACCCGCGCGGGTTATCCAGAACCTAAGCGCGTCGCTTTGCTGTGTCATGTCAACGATCCGTGCCGATGGATTTTAAAACCCGTGCGGGGTTTACAATTGATAATCCGGCGCCAAAAATCATTTTGATCATCAATCCCATGATATTAGCACCATGTGGGTTGACCCTCTTGACTTGACTATGTGATTTGCAGGGATTAGGGGGCATGATCATGGGGATGTGTCTCCCTCATTTTCCCTCCTAAACACTACCCTCACCACCAATAAATAACCCTCCATTCTTCCACTCATCTCATCAACAACTCTCATAATCCATCACCATTATACTCCCATTCTCACTAAATATCACCATTATTCCACTCTTACTCTCCTAAACTCTCATCATATTTCTACCATTCTCACTACTCTCATTACCATAACTCCACCAAAAACATCCTCTCCCCATCACCATCCTAATCCTCTTATAATCATCCTTCATCCATCAAGTTAAGGGAAGTCAAGAGTTTCAACCGGCGCATTCGGGCTCGTAAATCAAAAGAGGTTAGATTTATTGCTTTCTTATTGTCATTGTTTAAATCATGTAATTCGTACTTTAATTCCATTACTTGTGCATATTTTGTAAATTAAAAACCTCATTTTTTTATATTGCATGTTAAGAATATAATTTTGCAAAATCAATTAAACTTCTCCCCGCTTCATTTCATTTTAATGTCGATTTTAGTAGAGTCCGTTTTCTAACGGGCGAATTCAAGAATTTTATAATTCTTGAATTTGTAGCCTTACCCCCGAGCTTAGAGTCGGGTTTCGTGGACCAGAGTTATTTTTATTATTTTACGGTTTGTCGATTTCCTTAAATCGACTGACGACTCTTTTAATCTTTTTATAATCCATTTAATTATTTAACATTTGAATATACGCTAAAAATAATTAAAGATGACTTAATATTTCCCATTCATTCAAGGTTTAAACCGAGAGAAAATGTGCCATGAAATAATAAAACCCGCACGGGTTTTATGATTTCTAACCCACTTTCTCTGGCCTAGGAGAGCAAACGGCCCGGTCCAAGGACGATCAAAACCCGCGCGGGTTTTGACTGCTCTAGGCGGTCAGATTGCTTTCTTTTGGGTCTGAAGTCATTGTTTAGGCTGATTTTAAGTTATATTTAATTTATTTTTTGTGTAATTTCAAGTGTTTAAATAAATAAAAACGGAATTGTAAAATAAATAAAATTTCACCATCCCGAAAATGAATTTCGAAAATAAAAATATCCTTATTTAAGGATTAAGCAACCTTAGTCGGCTCCCGATCAATTAAGTAGCGCATCACGGAGAAAAAGTGGTCTCACTTTTTCCCGGCGTCCTACAGATTGGCGACTCCACTGGGGACTTAAACTTAAAAAGAGGGTAAAACTTGAAAGAATCGAATTAATTTGAAATTGTAAAAGGGAGAAGTTGATTTATTTTGCGATTTTATAATTCCTTTTAGGCATCCTATGCATACCGGGCTACTAATCGCGTCTTTTGACACGTTAGCACAAAGGTGACGGTTAAGTTATACCTAGGTGATTCCCTCGAGAGCGGGTAGGCCACTACTTGTGTGATGCACTCTACATCGCCAAGCATTTGGTCTCTCCTCTCCCCACGTTACACTCAAAGGGCTTCCTTGAAGTTCTTTGAGCAATATCTCGTACTCCTTACCTAACGGTATGGGGTACGGAGAGGAAAACGTGTGGTAGGCCATGTAATCCAACCATAGAAAAATCCATGAACATAGAACCTTGGTTTAGGGTATCCCCTCATATTGTATGCTATATGCTATGTGCTACCCCTTCCCCTTTTGTTTTTCTTTCGTTTTAGAGTCGACTCTAGTTTAGAGATTTTGTTCTAGTCCATATAAAATTCATTGGGTTGAGAAAATGATTATTTATTAATTAAAATAATTAACCCAAAAAGCATCATGGTTAGCCCAAGTGGAAGGGTCCATTTATGCTTAAAAGGTGATTATTTTAATTAATAAATAAAAATTGACTCGCCTTTGATGATATTATATGGCCCTTTACAAAATTCTCCTAACAAAAGGTCCCAAAATTAATTAAAGGTCTAACAAAGGAAATGGATGGCATTTTAGATTGCATAATAGCCACTAGGCTTGAGTAAATTAATTTGTCGATTTAATTAATAAGTCCATCACATTTATGGTCGGCCCGTTGTTACGCCCAACCATATTGGATTTGTTGATTAAGTCCATAAATTAGTTATAACTCGCTTATCGTTGGTTTTATTCGATCCTTTATAATATCCGTTTTTCCTCGACTAAAAAAAATGTAATAAAAAAAAGGGGTTTGGTCGTCGGTTTTGTCAAGCACTGTTCTAGTCCGCATAATAGTCATTATGGCTTGAGCCGTCTGAATTATTAGATCAAGTTACGGATTCTCCTTAAAACAGTCAACCGGTGGATTAGGCCCATCCGAATTGAGAAACACTGACTTGAGTCTATCGATTTATGACCCGCTCGCTATGTGTGACTTTGTGCGACCCTTTATAATGCTTCGTCCATAAGTACATATAGAACTAGGTCATGCACTCCCAAAAAGTGGGTGAGTCCCTTGTGTCAGCATATATGTGTCTAGTCAGTAAGGTCATATAAGTTTTTAGGGCATGCATGCATTGGGTAGTATGTGTCAGAGTATGCCATCGAGTGTTCTAACTTTGAATTTCCATGCAGGCATCATTGGTGATCGACTCCGAGCCCGCATTCGAGATCCGCGAACTGGTCGTTTGATTCCAAACCCGCATTACGATCCATCTGCAACTAGCAACAACGACATGTTTGGAGAGCAGTTCCAAGAGATCCCGGTCCAAAGCACCGAAGCTAACGTCACGAAGCATTTGGACGAGCTCTACACCAAGATGTAGGGTCTGGTCTTTGCTAATTCCCTAGAGCAGGAACAGAAGATGGGCAAAAGGCTGAATGAACAACAACAGGTGATGGATGGCATGCTGCAGGCCATCACTAAGATCAACACCAAGTTAGGGTTGAATGCTGAAGAGGATGACGAGGAAATACAGGGATATGAATCTGATCCTGAAATCATCAAGATATCCCCAAATTCTGGAGGAACAGGGATATCTAAGACTAAGGTTAACACACCTGAAGTGGCGAAACCTACAAGGGACCCCGTTGTTAAGGCTCTTGAGCAGAAATTAGAGAGCCTCACTAAGGCGATGAGTTCTGTGCCAGCTTTTGCTGACAAGTACTTGGAGGTGCCATTACCTGTTCACCCAACTTTGAAGATAGCTGACAAGATTGAAGTACCGAATATTAGGTTCAAACCTTCTAAGAACCCTATTCATCATGTAGAGGAGTTCATGAGGCTGGCGCCCTTGAATTGAATTAATGTTGACCTATACTCTACTGTTTTCCCATCCACTCTAGATGGAGAAGCGAAGGTATGGTATCACGCTCTCTTGCCCCGAATCAAAGCCAATTGGACTGAATTATTCAAGGCTTTCATCCACCACTATACACGCATCCAGAAGAAACAAGCTACAGTGGATGATTTGACTGCTATGAAACAACGAGTTGATGAGTCCTTTATGGATTACTTCGAGAGGTGGCACACAAAATTATCCCACATCAACGAGGCAATTCCTCTCCGTCTACAGTTATCTACCTTTAAGCAAGGACTCAAGGGCAGCTTATCCAAGCACTTGGGTTATCACGTCGTCAAAGACTTTGATTATCTGAAGGATATTTGTTTCCAATTAGAAACCATGCAAAGTGATAAGACAACTTCGCCTGGATGGAAAGGGTCCAACTCCAACAGGAGGGCTACTAGTGCGCCTAGCCACCCTCCTAAAATCATGGAGACCAACTCTATCCAGCGCAAAGGGCCTTATGTACCAAAATATGAGACTTATACGCCATTGGATGTTCCTTATTCTCAGGCTCTCGATCGTCTGGTCAAGGAGGGTATCCTAATTTTGCCCTTACCAAAGGAGGAACCAGAAATCAAAGGCAGAAATTGGGATGCCAACCAATTTTGCCGCTATCACCGTTGCCGAGGTCACGACACCGAGAAATGTTGGACCTTAAGGAACAAGATAGAGGATATGATAAGGGCAGGGACGCTACCAATGCCAAAAGCTGCAAGAAGCCAAACAATCAAAGTAATCCTATGCCAGAGCATGCAAATGCTATTTTATGCGGGGATTTTAGCTTCGACCCCGCTACTTTGATTGTAGAAATAGGTCAACCTATCCCCAAAATAGTTGGGTTCCCCGAAGGTCTACTCATTCATGGTATTTGGGATAGCGACGAGGATGATGAGCACGAGCATTCTGAGACAGAATGGATGGAGCCAGATGAATCAGATGATGTAGCGTTCCTTACTCGGTCTGGTCGTCACAATAATGACAGGAATACCACCATCCTAGTGGTTGTTCCTAACCTTGCACCAATGAATTGCGGTAACAATCAGACCTCCTCTGAAGATCCTCTCCTTTCTCAACTCAAAAAGACTAGGGCTGAGGTTACCATATGGCAACTCATATGCACTTCACATGCCCATAGGCAGAAGATGTTGGATGCCCTTGCAACACTCACGGTATCACCTGCAACAACTCCAGAAACTATGGTTGCTCATGTGACCACCCAACAAGAAATGATCACCTTTGGGATTGAAGATCTACCACAGGGTGGAGCCTCTCATAATAAAGTACTGTATCTTACGGTGCAATGCTCCAACAAAACTATCCCGCTGGTTTTGGTTGACAATGGTTCAGCTGTAAATGTGTGCCCTTGGAGGACGACACGGAAATTAGGAGTACAACAACAACACTTGGCTCAAAACGGTGTATAACTCAGGGCTTATGACAATTCGCCCCGGAAGTCTGTTGGATCTGTGGTGTTGCCTATTACTACAGTATCACTCGGAATGTGGAGTTTGTGGTGCTGGAGATTCCAGCCTCCTTCAATTTGCTACTAGGGAGGCCCTGGTTTCACGAGTGTAATGCTATAGCATCCACCTTGCATCAGAAGGTGAAAATGCTGGTTTAAGGACAAGTGATCACTATCTCAGGAGAGTCCATCAGTGTTGTTTTCACTCCTAAACAATCAACTCTTGAGGTGGAGCACAACTCAATGGATGAAGAACTCCACAATTTTGAGCTCGTAGCGATGATGAGCAAGGACGAAGCACCTTTTGACTTCGATCCCTACTCAAACCCCAAGGTACATGCTATGCTCAGGAAACAAGGACATTTCCCTGGAATGCCGCTAGGGAAGAACCCGAAGAATAAAATCCCTCCCGTGTTCAAGACTTTTAAGCAGAAGGGAAGGTTTGGCTTAGGCTATAAGCCAACTGAGAAAGAGGCTAGGTTCGCAAAAATGGCTATCATCGAACAGAAGAGAATGGACAATCCTCCCACTTTATTCCAAGTAAAGCCCTACTCACTCACTGTGAATTGGCAATTTGTCAGGGAAGGTGATGACTTCCCCTACTATGGGTTTCCCGAGCCTTTCTATCTGAAAAACAAAGGAGTTCAAGTTGCTGGACTGGAAGTCTTCAATGATTGCTCCATTAATATGGCTACTGTCTTTGTTCCCGCCGACAAACAAATTTCCATTGGAATGGACTCATCTTCGGAAGCAACATCTTTGGCATGTTGTTCGACAAAAGTCGCCCGGAGAAGTCTGGCCGATGTCGTTATTGTGCCTTTCAACCCAAGCTTTGATCCAAGTCTTATGATTGCTGAAGACGGAGAGGTTAAGGCTGTCTCGTGGGTCGACGCTGAGGAGAATAATTTTGCTTTATCTGTAGGAGAGTCTGTTCCTAAGGACATAGAGTCAGGTTTAATGGTCTAGAGTCAAGTGAGTCTGGTCTTGAGTCTGCTGGCGACGTATTCCTTTCTGCATTCAATAAAATAAACCTTTCGGCTTACTCTGATTCTTTTTTCCCCTCTTCCCTGAGCTGCTGTGCCAATAATAATCTGGAATTTAATGAACCCTTAAAAGAATTTTCTACTGAACATGAGCATAAGATGGCGGTATTGGAAGACACCATCACCATGAATGTGGGCACAGAAGGACAACCTCGGGAATTGAAGTTAGGTAGCTCGCTCACAGCAGAAGAACGGGTGTCCTTTACAGAGCTTCTCAAGGAGTTTGTGGATGTATTCGCATGGTCTTACGAAGACATGCTTGGGATTGACAGGGAAATTGTGGAGCATACCATCCCTTTGCTTCCTGACACAAAGCCGGTTCGACAAAAGGCTAAAAGAATCAAGCCTGAATGGGCTAAGAAGATCGAGGAAGAGGTGATCAAGCAGCTTAACACTAAGTTCATCAAAGCAGTCCAATATCCCGAATGGATTGCTAACATTGTCTCGGTACCCAAGAAAGATGGGAAGGTGCGCATGTGTGTAGACTTTCGAGACCTTAACAAAGCTAGTCCCAAGGATAGTTTCCCTTTACCTCACATCGATGTATTAGTGGATAACACTTGCGGACACGAACTACTATCCTTTATGGATGGATATGCGGGTTATAACCAAATCAAAATGGCGGAAGCAAATATGGAGAAAACCTCATTCACTACACCATGGGGAACATATTATTATGTGGTTATGCCTTTTGGTCTCAATAATGCTGGGGCAACATACCAACAGACAGCCAACACCTTACTTCATGATATGATGCATGTAGAGGTAGAGGTGTATGTGGATGACATGATTGTAAAATCCAAAACAAGGGAAGGGCACATTCCTAACCTTCGCAAGTTTTTCCTCCGACTTCGCAAATATAAGATGCGACTTAATCCAGCAAAGTGCACTTTCGGTGTTACCTCTGGGAAGCTGTTAGGCTATGTGGTCAGCCAACGAGGCATTGAAGTTGACCCTTCGAAGATAAAGGCTATCCAAGAGTTGCAAACACCTAGAACAGAAAAAGGGATAAGGGGTTTCCTGGGACGAGTCTAATACACCAGCAGGTTCATCTCGAAGCTCACCATGACTTGTGAACCTTTGTTCAAAAAACTAAAGAAGGGAAGCAAACTAGAATGGGACGATCAATGTCAAGCGGCCTTCGACAAAATCAAGGAATATTTGCAACATCCTCCAGTCCTCATGCCGCCAGTACCAGATGAGCCTCTACTCCTTTACCTTACTGTAACTAGCTCTGCAATGGGGGTTATGCTAGCTCAGAAAGCCAAAGGTCAAGAGAGCACCATCTACTACTTGAGTAAGAAATTCTTGGACTACGAAAGTCGATATGCCGACATAGAGAAAACGGCTCTTGCGCTAGTATGGGTTACCAAGAAGTTAAGACATTACATGCTTTCACATACTGTATATGTCATAGCTGAGAATAATCCTATCAAGTTTATCATGGAGCAGCCTACCATCAACAATCGCATCGCACGATGGGTGGTCATGCTCTCAGAGTTCAATCTTCTATACTTGCCTCAGAAATCCATCAAAGGACGGGTTGTTTCGGATTTCCTAGCCGCTTCTCCATCAAAGGAACCTCCAAGCACTCACTTGGAATTCCCAGATGAGGACGTATTTTTCACTGATGAAATCACATGGGAAATGTATTTCGACGGAGCTTCTAACCAAATGGGCTGCGGAGTAGGAGTACTATTGATTTCTCCAGAAGGGGCATATGTTCCTGTATCTGTGAAGTTGGACTTTGATGCTACTAACAATGCTGCAGAATATGAAGCATGTATCAGGGGTTTGCAAGCCGCCTTGGCCTTAGGCATACGCCATGTAAAAGTCTTTGGGGATTCTAGCCTCATCATTAGCCATGCTAAAAATACATGGAAGGTCCGGAATGAATGTCTCATGGAATATCAACGGAAGCTTTTGGGGCTTGCCGACCAATTTGAGAAAATCAGTTTCCAGTACCTCTCAAGAGATCACAATGAATTAGCTGACGCCTTAGCCAAGTTGTCTTCAATGATATCCATACCATCAGGCACGCTTCAATTACCAATAGTAGTGGGGCGACAGTCTGAACCGGTATATGTTTGCCACTTGGAAGCACAAGAGGAAGAAACTGAGGAATGGTTCCATGACATATACAATTTTCTTCGGAAAGGAGAATATCCAGCTGAGTTGGACGCTCGAGGACGGCGAGCATTCAGGTTTCTAGCAGCACAATACTGCTTAATCCAAGATCGACTCTACAAGATATCACCCACGGACATTAATTTGTTGTTCATTGACGCTAAGAGTGCCAAAGAGATCATGACTACTGTACATGGAGGAGAGTGCGGTCCCCACATGAATGAACGAATGTTAGCAAAGAAGATCCAAAGGGCTGGTTACTATTGGACCACTATGGAGGCAGGTTGCTTAGAGTTCGTTCGAAAGTGCCACAAATGCCAAGAATATGCCAACATACAGCATCAACCTCCGTCATACCTGACCACTTTGATATCTCCGTGGCCATTCTCGGTATGGGGTATTGACATCATTGGCAAGATACACCCAACCAGAACAGGAGGACATGAGTACATATTGGTCGCCATCGACTACTTCACCAAGTGGATGGAGGCAGCCTCTTTTGCCAAACATGTGGCCAAATTCATTCTTCAAAACATCATATGTCGATACGGAGTGCCTCATGAGATCATTAGTGACAACGGAAGCCACTTTCGAAAGGAGGTGGAAGCTTTGCTCGCCACTTACAAAATCCAGCATCATCGGTCTTCGCCATACCGGCCTCAAGCCAATGGAGCTGTGGAAGCGGCCAATAAGACGATGTCGGGGATTATCAAGAAGATGGTTGTCACTTACAAGGATTGGCCAGATAAATTAGCATTTTCCCTATGGGGATACCGAACCTCTATACGAACCGCTACAGGGGCAACGCCGTATTCTCTGGTATATGGGATGGAAGCAGTCCTACCAATTGAAGTAGCGATCCCTTCGTTACGAATAGTGGCTGAGAGTCAATTGCCAGAAGCAGAATGGGCTAGGGCAAGGTTCTAGGAGCTGATGTTGATGGATGAAAGGCGATTAAGAGCATTACATAATGTGCAAGTATACCAAAATAGGATCACTCGAGCTTTTAATAAGAAGGTGAAAAGTCGTTCACTTCAAGCAGGTGATTTGGTGCTTAAGGAGATGAGGGCACCTATACAGGATCCAAGAGAAAAATTTGCACCTAATTGGAAGGGTCCTTACATGATTAAGGATATTTTGCCAGGAGGGGCAGCTCGGCTCGCTACCATGGATGGAGAAGATATAATCCAGCCCACAAACTTGGATCAACTAAAGCGATATTACGCTTAATATAACCAAGCAACTGGAAAATTAATTTTCAGACAGTTGAGATATATTTAATAAATGCTCATGTACTTAAGGAAAATAAAGTTTGCGAGAACGCAATATTTGTAAACAATATTTCTCCTTTATTATTTGAAAATGCAAATACATTATTTGTAACATTAGAAAATCCGAAAGGCATAACTAAATCAAAGATTATTCTGGCAAAGCAGTTTCAGTTCCTTCACTCCATTCATCTTCTAATCTTGTTTCACCTTCTCTACTTTGCCAGTTGTCTCCTGGTCGATCTCCATATCTCTGGGTCCGTTAATCGCTTTCTCTTTATCCTTGGGCTTATAAGCCCGCCTCATGATTTCCGTGTATTAATTCTCGGACCAAGTCTGTCTTTTACTGAGTCTCTCGCGCCAAGATGGTCTTTTACTGAGGAACGAGGACCCAACCTTTCCTTCACAGGTGTTTGTCTTCGTCTCACTTCCCTAGCACGGTGAGATTCGATAGCAGCGATCAGCCATCCATGATAACCGGCATCGGCGATGTAAGACACACGAATTTTTGGCGGAGATTTGAGAGTTGGTCTTCTTTCCCAATACTTCAGCCATGACTCGATCATCGAACTTCGAAGCATCAGTTGGTCAGGGGTTTCACACAGAAGCTCAGGAATGTCCTACTGGTGGCCCATTTGGCGCTTCACTCGCGCCGGAAAATAAAAGGTCATGTACGTCAAGCCGGCGAGACACACATAAGCATTACGGAAATCATGGGTTATATAATCGGAAATGTGCCACCATTCGATCCACCAAACGATCTCCCGAGGCTCCTTTCAGAACGCAATCCATTCCGTTACCGAGCGAAGGTCGGTGTACTTTCTCTTTCTTTGACAATAGTTCGCCAACGCCGATGAAGTCCGGGGCTCTTCAATAAGGCCCAAATGCTCCATTAACCAGATCTGTCCACCAATTAGCCAGGGTTAGAATTGTATACCAATTCTCCCAAGCTAAAAAAAAAAAAAGACAGAAAGCCCGCGCGGGTTTTGCAAACAGTAGGGACAAAATAAAAAGAGCAAATCAAACAGTGGCAGAAAGGATACCTGAAGTAGTATCGGGCTCCCTCGAAAGACATGTTCTGGATACGGATCATCCAAGCCCATCATGGTTTCCGCTAACATTAGGGTCACGTGATTGTAGCCTCGTGACATGTCGTCAACGATTTGAATTAAATTCGCCAGTCCGGTTCTTTTACCACCATAATAAAAACAAAACTCGCCAAGGAGACATAATACGAGCGCTCGCACTTGTATCACGGGACCAAATTCCAAAGTGTGAGGAGATTGAAAATATTCGAGTATAGTTTGGAAGTGTACCTTTTCGCCGAATATTGCGCTCCCAATGACCCGAGACGAAAGACACAAGAACTCCTTGTATTGCTTGGGGATATCCATTGGTATGGGAGGCGATGTCGGGCGAGCAAAGTGATTTGTCCCTAAGATCGAGGACCATTCCTCCGGGAGTGGACAAAGTTCCTTCCACGCGAAGCGAAAGACATGCATTTTTGGATCCCAGAAGGTCTCTGCTGCGCGGCGAAAATCGTGGTTGATCCTCACTTGGCGAAGACTCAATAAGCCCGTCAGCTTGTATCTTCCGAGCTCTTTCTTTTCTTCCTTGGATAGGGTGCTCATCCAAGTTGCCAGTTTCTTCTCGAAAGCCATGAAGAAAGGGGGATGTTCTTTGCATTTTTGGATATGTGAAGAAGACTTCGAAGTGATGAAGAGGATTGATGATTACTTGCATAACATGGGGTATTTATACACCTCCATTCTAGCTCAAAATGGAGAAATACAACCAGCAACGATCACATAGTCGTTGCCCTCCATATCCCATGATTTCAGCCCATCAAGCAACGACTAGTAAAAAAAAAGGGAAATAAAATCAAAACCCGCGCGGGTTTTGACGTGCATAGGACCGCATTCACGCTCGCCCAAGCCCAACGCCCAGGCCTGCTGAGGAGAAAGCTCGCGCGGGCTTTCAGATGACATGGACCGCCTCTCCACAGCTCGGCCCACCCGCCTCTGATTGTATTTGGGCCATGGAATCAAATTGGCCTGTTTGTGTATTTTTAATGTTTTGAATCTTGACTCAATGATGCTCGGTTCTGAAATTTTTGCTCAAAGTTTACTCTGACACTTAAGTTTTCGTTTTTTTTATTTTCTTTTCTTTTTGGGGGAAGCGGGATTAAGTTTGGGATTAATCCCGTCATGTAGAGAGTCTTTCAGTGCATCAATAGAATAAAGTTGTGCATTCACCAAGTCTTGCATATAAAACAAGAAATAAATTTTAAAAAAAAGTCTTGCATTAAAATTAAAAAAAAAGGTAGTACAAATTAGCCTTGCATAACAAAAGTCTAAAAATGCATAGAGTCCTGCTTGGCATCGGTTTGATCACCACAGGGAGCCCGAATCGCCGCTGTCCTCGACCAGATCGGCACCAGCATGAGAAGTCCCAGCGTTAGAAGCGCCAACTGTACCAAAATAGGTGTCCCAAGAATAGTAGTCAGAACCGGGTGCTGTTTGCGGTGGCCCAGACAAGGGAACTTCGGAGGGATGCACGATCGACGGTGATGATACGGAATGCTCCCGTGAACCAGCTAGCCATGAATGATCAGGAACACGCCACTCAATAGAAGGGGTAGGCCATACAGGACCGGTTCTGTAACCGTAGGCTGGCCAACCAGAAGAGGTAGATCCTCCTAACCAAGAGTGTTGGGGTGTAGACCACTTTTGCGTATCCGCAGGCCATGAAGGACCCATTCCAGGAGCCGGGACTAGCCATCCAGCAGAGTAAGAGCCAGAACCAAAGGAGGAGGCGTCGTATGGTGCAGGACGTGAGGTAGCGTCATCCGCTAGGGCCTGACTGCCAGGTTACCCTACGGATGCACCTGAGTCATGGTCCCTCACCACAATCTCTCGACCACGACGAGCAGAACGCACTGAAGCTGGAGTACGCTGGGAGTGAGAAGGCCGGTTAGTAGCAGTCGATTCTGAAGCGTCCTCCACCCAATAGGAATGAGGTTGGGTATTGCCACCGTACCCAACGCTGTGATGCGACCCCCCTTGGCTAGGATGCTCTTCCAGGGACATCTGAGCCATGTCTTCATTCATAGGTCGACGGCCTCTGCTACCAAATCCGCTACGATGTGACCCCGTGGAATGATGACCTTCGGCTATGATGCCTTTACCACGACCTTCCGGCACGGCTGCCAGAGGAGGACGAGAGGACCCACCAACCTCCTCCTGTGATCGGCCCCGGGAAGAATATTCCCCTGCCGAAGAGCGACGTGGGGGCTCGGTACGAGGAACTCCCGCAGTAGAGCGTCGAGGTGGTTCCCGAGGAACAGACTCAGCGTCAGCCTCCGTGTCAACACGCCCGGCGGTGTTCCCGCGATATCTGCCTGAGCCCGTAAATGACTGGTTGACATATTTCAACATAGTGCTCCATTCTTTGGTCACTTGCCTGAAGACAGACCATCGTGGCTTAAAGGCAATAAAGACAAAGGTTACACATGCATAATTGACACATGAGGTAAAAGGGAGCAACAAGAGATGAGGGATTACCGGTTTTCGATCAAACTCTTGGAGCGCAGAGCACTGACTGTTAGTCTCAACCTCTAAGAAACCGCCGATATTTCTCCCCGCCGGTTGGGCCTCCACCTCAGCAGCCATAGCATATGGTCCCAACTATAAGATTTTATGGTTAGGAGTCGATCAAAGGCACAACATAAAGAAAAGTGAGAAATACCTACCACTCGGGGCGCTAGACGACTCAAGTAGCGTTGGGATTCCTCATTAAAATGCTCTCGTGGAATGTCATGCACGAAGTTGTCGAAATCTCGACCGAGAATCCAATTATCTAAGACGTCCGGAGCAACGCGCCAAGGCTCGAACATATGCTTTGGAGGATCCTGGGGTATGAGGCCAGGATATCCACCCAAGATCTGCCTCGTAGCTCTTTCCCCCAGGTACCATATGAAACCCGAGGGTCCCTCCATCAGGATGCGGAGGCGAGTATCATGCTCCACTTGTTGCAAGGGAGTGGGCAATCCGCTCAAATCAAACCCTGCCCATAGACGCCAGTTCACGTGGACCTGTGAAAGAAAGAGAGTCATCTCAAGAATGAAGAATATAATATATAATAAAGATGTCAGGCATGAAGAAATACCGGGGTGAGATCATCCAGTGTGCGATGGATATGGTCAAGGCTACCCGGCTGGAATTTCATCCCTCGTATACCCTCAATAGTCCAACGTTCAGCAGTCGAGACCGTCCTATTTCTCTTGGAGAGAATGCCCAGAGACAGGATATACTCATATGCCCATGACTGCATGAATATAAAGTCAAAGGAAATAGTAGAAGAGTAGCAAAACTACAAAGAGAAGAGTCTCGGGTACGTACCTCGAGCACCTTCCACAAAGAAGGACCATATTGAAAGCGGGTATGAGACTCGTGGAGGTAAACCGGATCATCATCCAGCGTTAGTCTGACACTGCTACGAAGCCAGAGGAGGAAATTCGCATACGCGGCCTTGCCCCAATTCAAGTTCCAGACCTCGTTCAAGTCCAGGAGATTCCGGAACCAGGTCAGAGTAATGTTATCTCCCCGGTTGGCAAAAAGAGTGGCGGAAATAACATAAGCCAAGAAGATAAAGCGGCGTTGATCTCCAGGCAAATTCTGAAAGTTGGCATCACAAATAGCTGCCTCGAAGTGCGCATATGCGAGGTTGGATAGGCCCTGACCTGGGCCTAAACGCGCTGACACTGGACCCAGCAAGTCCAAAACCATTGGTGGAATCTCGGCATTAAAAACTACGTCACGCCCACCCCAAGGAAGACCGGTGATCATAACAAAACTTGTGGGGGTAATCGTCATCTCACCCACAGGTAGATGGAAGGAGTTGGTCGTGTCCCAAAACCTTTCCGCCATAGCGCGGCCTATCACGCGAAATGTACGGCCTTTCCAGGCCACCAGGCATTTCCAGAACGGCATAAGTCTTGCCGCAGTGAGGGTGTTGCTAACGAAATCCCCGGGAATCGAATCAGCTACCTTAAGGAGATCCTTTAGGACGCCGGGAGTTTTCAGATTGTCCTCCTAATGGCAAAAAACGGGAAAGGGCAAAATTAAAACGGGAGCTCACCTATGACATTGATTAAATGCATAGTCTTTCGGGCCCAAGCTGGACCCAGCACTGACACTGGGCCCACAACCATGGCCCGCAAGATAAAGGAATTTGGCAAAAAGAATCTGCCGGCCCAAATAAGTCGGCCCAACAGAGATAAAACCCGCACGGGCTTTGCTTCAGCTAATGGGCCGCCCATCCGGGCCCAGTTTCTTTTTTTTTGGGGTTTATGGTCCAGAAAACCCGCACGGGCTTTGGTTCAGCTAGTGGGCCGCCCATCCAGGCCCAGTTTCTTTTTCCGGGGTTTATGGTCCAGAAAACCCGCGAGGGCTTTCTCTGTTTAAGTGGGCCGTGTGTTTTTTTTTTTATTTCCTTTCGGGCCGAATATGCATACAACCTATTCCTTTTTCTTTGGGTCGAGTTTGGTCTGTTTCTCAAAATGGGTTGCGAATAAATAAAGAGACATCGTGAGGACATACAAGCATGCTAAAAATAATAAAAATCAACAAGACATGAAAAATAAATTCGTGCTTGCTCATTTTTCATTATTAAAACTAAAGCATCAAAAGAGGAATTTTTGACAGGTTACCTTGCCATGGGATCGGTAAAACCAAGCATGCTTCCAAGATTGGATAGTGAGATCCGAAGGGTCAGCATTTGCACCCGGGATGAAATTGCGCCTCGAAGACATCTCATGAGGCCATGCCGCCGCATGTGGAAGAGGAGGATTTCTGCGACTTCTGCGATGCATTTTCTCAAGAACTTGGATTATCTCCAAAAAGCAATTTTCTAGAGAGAGAAAAGAGGAGCTAGGGAGATGATGAGAAGAAGTTGAATGTGTGAATGAAAGAAATGAATGAGGCTTGGAATTTATAGAAATGAAGAATGAATGTGAACCATTCGTTTCTAAGACCCGCCTCGAGATGCCAAATGCGTTTCATTGGCCGAAAATCCAAAGGTCATCCCTTTGCCACCCAAAGAGGAGACCGAGCTGTGTGGCCTCTTCTCGTCCACACAAGTGTATGGCCCACCATTGATTCCTTTCACGAGGAGAAAAAGAAAAAAAAAGGAAAATAGAGGCTAAAACCCGCGCGGGTTTTGAGCCCCCTACAAGCCCATTTGCACGGCCCAGCGCTTTTCAACGGCCCAGCAGGAGATATAAAACACGCACGGGTTTTATATCAACAAGAGATTTTCGTCTCAGCGGCCCAAGTCCAACGGCCCAAGAGTCTCCAATATTCAGGTAAAAATCTGAACCCATTTGTATTTTCGCGAAAATTAACATCTGTTTTTGCGATGATTTCCAGGTTGCCGCATAAAGGAGCACCATCATCCGGCCGCCGCTAAAAGGGACCATCCAGCAGGTTGCCGCATAAAGGAGCACCATCATCCGGTCGCCGCTAAAAGGGACCATCCAGCATGTTGCCGTACAAAAGAGCACCGTCAGCCGGTCGCCGCCAAAAAGGGACCATCTACCATCCAGTTGCCATACAAAAGAGCACCAATAGCGACAGTCGTCAAACGGTTGCCACCTAAAGGCCTCCAACGATGTCGTCAACGACAGTCGTCCAACAGTTGCCACCTAAAGGCCACCCACGATGTCGTCAGCATCAGTCGTCCAACGGTTACCATCTAAAGGTTACCGACGACCTCTTCATCAACAACAGCAGTCGTCCAGATGGATTCCACCTAAAGGTCTCCAACGACATATACAGCAGCAGTCGTTCAACGGTCGCCACTTAAAGGTTACCAACGACGTCATCAGCCGGTCGCCATATAAAAGAGCACCGCCAGAATCAAGACACCCATCAAATCTACTTTGACCTTCGTCCTATTCGGACTCGATCAAAGTGGGGGCTCTCTGTAGACACCGGGATTTGCACCAATATAATCCCGACTTATCAAAAATGTGAATAAAACATTTGGACCGATACCCAAACGGATCATGGATTCAATGCAGATTAAGCAGGACAACAAAAGAGAGTGGCCCACAACCAACATCAAAACCCGCACGGGTTTGAAAGTGAAGAAGACGGCCCAGAACCAGGACAGGCCCAAGTGAGTAATAATATGCTTTGTTGTAATATTGTAGTATGTCGCAAAGTTCGAGGAACACGGCCTCCCACGAAGAACCTGGAAATGAGATGTCAAGGAGTAATCAACTTGAATTGCAAGGACCTCAACTCAACCCGGGAGTGATTAGTCATCCTGAGTCATCTTTAGGATCCGTTCCTCTCAATTCACCCCAATACCCTGACCCCTTTGGGATTTTAGTGCAAGAACTACTCAGGCGTATACCCCTTCCATCTACAGGACAAGCAAGTCAACCTAGGGAAGAAAACTACGCGGATAGGGTAGCCCGAAGGAACCCAACTTTTTACAAAGGGGGTTACGACCCCGTAGTGCTAGAAGATTGGATTCGTGAAATGGAGAAGATCTTTGAAGTGGTCGGAGTACCCGAGGATAAGAAATTGGAAATAGGAACCTACTACTTGAAGGGTGAAGCCGATATCTGGTGGAGGACTATTGAAAACAAATACCAAGGGACTACAAAGTCTTGGAATGACTTTCTAGGTGATTTGAGAACCCAGTTTTACCCTATCTCCCTTAGGCGCCAAAAAGAGAAAGAATTCTTAGAGTGGAGTATGCTCAACAAGGACATCTCAGTGGTGCAGTATACAGCAAAGTTTAACGAATTATCTCGTTTCGCCCCAGATTATGTAGCGTCTGAGCAATTGAAGTTAACCCGGTATGAGGGAGGCTTAGCGCCGTATATTCGCAGTCAGCTGTCGTCCCATCGGTTCTTAACGATGCAAGAAATGTATGAAAGAGCTGCGGAGGTGGAAAGGGTGAGAGAGGAATTAAGAGCCCTGAACTCCGGGAATCAAGGGACTGCAAAGAGGAAGTGGAATGATAGGGGGATGGCAAGTGCACCTGCTATGGAAGGTGGTCAAGTTAAGCGGCCAGTGCCACTAGCTCCAAGGAATCAAGCCGCCCCAGTCGTTGCTAAGGAACCCTGCAAGAAGTGCGGCAGGACTAATCATACCACCGCCCAATGTCGGGTAGGTACGGGAAATTGTTTATGGTGCGGAGCGCCAGACCATCGGGCGTCTGAATGTCCAAGGAGGACCCGGAGGCCAGAACCGGGCACCACACGCACCGCACCGCCAGCCAGAGCAGCGCCGCAGCAAGACACCTCGGAAGCCACGTGGGAAACCGAGGAAGATATGACAAAACAACACCCCCATCTCTTTTAAGGTAAAACAACCGTGATTATAACCATCAGCAAGTTTCGAGGATGAAACTTCCTTTTAGGGGGGGGAGGATGTAATAACCCGCCCCGAAATCATGTTTAATTAAGAGCTAATTACCGTAATTACCTAAATTATGTATAAATTTTTCGCTTTTACTTTTAATTATTTATTTTACCGGTGTCAAGTCTCGTGCAGGAGATGGCAAAGGGTATCGGGTTACGGGTTTATAAACCTTTAAGTTACTTTATTTACCCGTTAAGTTAATTTGTATCGGGTTTTACCGTTTACGTTATTTCTTTAACCGAAAAAGGTTTAATTATTTTACCTCTTGACGTTTATATTTTATTATCCAAACCTTAATTTATTTTATTTAAATTATGTTTATTTTATTACAAGTAATATTTATATTCCATTCATTTAATTTTATTAGTTCAAGTTCTATTTTATTTTAACCCAATTGTTACCGATTAAATTTATTTTATACAAAACTAATTATTTAAACCTAATACATTTGTAATCATTTTATTTAATTTATAGTTTCAGATTTTAATTAAGTTATAATTAGTATTTTTAAGTTAATTAGAGAGTATATATTAGTAGTAGTAGTAGTTAGAAGGCTTTTCCTCATTTTCAATTGCAAACTCTCCACACTCTTTCTCTCTCTATTCCTCTTCCTTGCTCTCTGCCCAGCCAAGCCACGGCCACCAGCAGCCACGACCGGCTGTTTCCGGTCGCCGGAGCCGCCCCTCGCCGCCAACAGAGGTGGCCGCCACCTCCTCTTTCCCCTCTCTTGTGTTTTCATCAACTTTTAACCTCAAGGGTAATCTCTCAAACCCCCCCCCCCCAATTTCAATTCTTTTATACCCTAATCTGAATTCTATGTTGTTTATGTGTATTTCTTGTAATTTTCATCTCTTCTACTCTCTTTTAGTATGAATTCCAAGTTATAATTGCATTGGTTAAGTTAGGGTTTGAGTTTGGAGTGAATGCATGTGATTCTTGAAGTGTTCTTGAAGTTTTCTTGGTGAATTTGTGTTGGATGATGTTTGAATCTTGTTGCATGTTAATTTTTGAAGAGTTTCTGAGTATTTAAGGGCAGATTATAAGTGTTGATTTTGTTAATTAAGTGTTGTTAAGTTCAAATTATATGGATGGGGAGTGTTTTTAGTGAAAGATTGCTAAAGTGTGCTAATTGTGGTGAATCCATGGATGCATGTAGGATTTAAGGGTTTTGATGGGCTCATTTTCAATATATAATTTCTGGAAATATGATTGATTATAGCCAAAGTGAAGTTTAATTAAGGATTATTGCAAATTAAGGGCTAAAGTTATCATTAGAGTTGAAATTAAGGTCTTAAAGGTTTCTGTCCAATTTCTGGAAATTTACAGAGACTTGAAAGTTGGATTTTTGCCCAGATTTTTACTCCATGAGATAGCCCAAAGTGTTACCTAACCATAGGCTTTGGAATTTCTAAATTTCGACTAGTATGGCCGAGATATGGCCAAAACCGTAACGACACGAATTTGAGTACGTTTCTGGAGTCAGTAACTTGAAGGTTGATTTCCGTCCAGTTGGAGACCTTATTAATTTTTGTGGTAAACATGAAAGTTTTAGGTCACATTGCAAGCTTTCCGGAAAGGTATGGTTTGTAGTTATCCGATATCGGGAGTGTGAGTTATGATCCCGGAAAGAAGGGCTGTCCTCGGGAAGTTTCTGCCCAGTTCATTAGTTATAAAAATCCATCTTTAAGGCCCTAAATCAAGCCAATAAAGGACTCTAAGCATTGATAAGTTGTGAATATATGTTATAATATTAGTTTATAATCTTAAGGTTGAAAAGTATGGTTTTGGAGGCCTAATTATATTCTAAGGACATCCTTCCACGAATTAGGAATCAAGTATAAATTATATGTATCTTCCAATGTTTGTTAGTCTAGAAGTTCAATATCCTTGAATTAGTTACAATGTTTTTCTAGCTTATTAACCTCCAAGCTCTAAGTAGCTCTAATTCAATTGCTCTCTAAAATATCCACTCAAGTCTATCTCTCAAATCACATTCGAAAACCCATAAATCACTTCACCACACCTTTTTAATCTCAATACCACATCATCAAGTTATCTTCCAAGAAGCCCATCATTTTCATCTTAACCTCCAATCTTTGACTCCTATACTTTATATATACCTCATCTATCCAAGCTAACTTTCCAAGATTCAAGTTCCATCTTCTTAATCCACCTTTCTACGTCAATATCTTCATATAAATTCAATCCGGAGTTCTTAATTATCCGAATTCAGTTTCTGTCCGGGCCCATTTTGGAGCCCTTCCTCTCATTTTTAGCCTCTGGTTCTGTTGACAAAGTTGTAGATTACGATTTTCCCTATTCCGAGATGTACTCTTTTACTTCATTTCGATTTTCCTAACTCAAGTTATGCTATAAACTCTAATTTTATACAACCTGAATTTTCTCTCTAAGTTATTTCATTTACAATTTCTTAAATTACCAAGCATTTGAGGTTAACTAAGAACCTCTCTCGGTTCTTCATTTTCACTTATTCTTACCTTAGTTGTCAAGTCGCCCAAGCCATCTCAAGACCGAGACGCGACATCCAAGTTTACGTCATCTCAAGGTACGCAAATTGTCCAACCTTTACCGCCTTAGTGCGTACATTATTCATGTATTATCAAGTTTTATGCTTTATGTAATCTTTTATATTTTAAAGTGGACCCGCCTTATATTATTATTTATATGTACTCATGTTTTAGCACTCCTGATCAGAGTGCCTTGACCTGGCCAGTGTCGACCGCTTAGCGGTCACCCAATCCAAATCTAGATCGATTTGGGCATGCGCGTGTGTGAGGTGCTTGCACCGATCATGAGGGTTCCACATATTTATTCATCTATCTTTACTACATTGTTATTCATGTATGTTATGTATGTACTTCATTTCAGGTTTTTGGTTTTACTCCCCTTCCCTTGTTTTCAAAATGAATTTAAATGCCGGCACTAAAACCGTTTTCGAACGGTTTTACGTGTTGGAGGTTTACGTACTGAGTGTTTCCCCACTCACTTTTTGCAATGTTTTAATGTTTTGTTTTTAGGAGGTTCGAGCTCCCGAGGCAAAGACAAATCAGTTCCGAAGTAGCTTCAATCGCGTGAGGTAGTTCCTAAGTCACGTTAATGGCAGGGAAGCCGGATTGGCAGTGCTTGGAAGACTCTTATGGTTTTTAAGCTTATGTATCCATAAATTCAAGGATTGTATAAGTTTGTGCTTATGTTGGGTTGGAGTTTAGTTTTCTCTTCCTTGTGGTTATAAAGTGTTGGTGGGTTGTGTTTTGCCTTGTCTCTTTCGGGACGGCGGTAATACTCCGACCTTGGTTTTCCGCTGCGCTAATCACAGGTTTGGGTTCTAAGTATAGTCTTAATCTTGTGATTAAGGTTGGGGTGTTACAATCAACAACTCTCATAATCCATCACCATTATACTCCCATTCTCACTAAATATTACCATAATTCCACTCTTACTCTCCTAAACTCTCATCATATTTCTACCATTCTCACTACTCTCATTACCATAACTCCACCAAAAAAATCCTCTACCCATCACCATCCTAATCCTCTTATAATCATCCTTCATCCATCAAGTCAAGGGAAGTCAAGAGTTTCAACCGGCGCATTCGGGCTCCTAAATCGAAAGAGGTTCGATTTATTGCTTTCTTATTGTCATTGTTTAAATCATGTAATTCGTACTTTAATTCCATTACTTGTGCATATTTTGTAAATTAAAAACCTCATTTTTTTATATTGCATGTTAAGAATATAATTTTGCAAAATCAATTAAACTTCTCCCCGCTTCATTTCATTTTAATGTCGATTTTAGTAGAGTCCGTTTTCTAACGGGCGAATTCAAGAATTTTATAATTCTTGAATTCGTAGCGTTACCCCCGAGCTTAGAATTGGGTTTCGTGGACCGGAGTTATTTTTATTATTTTACGGTTTGTCGATTTCCTTAAATCGACTAGCGACTCTTTTATTCTTTTTATAATCCATTTAATTATTTAACATTTGAATATACGCTAAAAATAATTAAAGATGACTTAATATTTTCCATTCATTCAAGGTTTAAACCGAGAGAAAATGTGCCATGAAATAATAAAACCCGCACGGGTTTTATGATTTCTAACCCACTTTCTCTGGCCCAGGAGAGCAAACGGCCCGGTCCAAGGACGATCAAAACCCGCGCGGGTTTTGACTGCTCTAGGCGGCCCGATTGCTTTCTTTAGGGCCTGAAGTCATTGTTTGGGCCGATTTTAAGTTATATTTAATTTATTTTTTGTCTAAGATTTTGTGTAATAAATAAAAACGGAATTGTAAAATAAATAAAATTTCACCATCCCGAAAATGAATTTCGAAAATAAAAATATCCTTATTTAAGGATTAAGCAACCTTAGTCGGCTCCCGATCAATTATGTAGCGCATCACGGAGAAAAAGTGGTCTCACTTTTTCCCGGGGTCCTACAACGACTCCCCCTCAAATGGTGCGGGTGGTGTTGTTTCACGACCTTCCCAATATCTAGGATCTTGTCTTGGATTTTGTCTCCAAAGGTCACTCTTGCATTCTTGTTGATTTTCAGTTTGAATAGCTTGGTTGGATCTCTGTGTTTGAGGCATACCTGTAATAGAAGACACTATACCTTTCGTGGTCTCTGACCAAGGATGAGATCGTTGCCATGAGGTCTTTGGGACCCAGATTTTAGTAATGCACGGAGGTCTAGTTCCTTTAGACAGGGGATTTGATGAGGTCCTTATTTTATTTTCTGTAGGAGGTCCTCTATGATGATTTTCTCTGAGAGGCAGAATGTTTGGGATAGGAAGGAGAGGTCCTTTGTTGGCATGGAAAGGAGGACTTTTGGACCGATAGTTTTTGAGAGGTGGTGTATTGGGTGTGGGAAGGAGAGGTCCTCTGGGAGGATGATTTGTAGGAATTTTGGTCCGAGGTTGAGAAGAGGGGGTTGTGGAGACTGGTGTGCTTTGGTAAGGATGGGAATTATTGACTGCCTCATTGGATAATTGAGTGATGGTTTTATAGCAGTCTTTGACCTCAAGAGACAGTCTATTGCTTTCTGTGAACAGGAGGTCATTTTGAGAGTTCAGGCTTTGTATGGCCTCATAGAGACTTTGAACATGGTTGGTAAGGTGCTTGATTCTTTCTATCAAGGATTTAGAGTATTTAAAAAGATGCATACACTTATGAGCAAGATGTAATGGTGAAAGATTAAGGAGGTCATCAATGTTTACCTCGTCATGAGATGAGGTTGGATCTTGATCCTCACTTGTGTTTGACATCAGACATACATTTGTTATTTCTTCTACCTCACTGTGGCCTTCACTGGAATCACTATCACTCCATTTTTCCATCATTGCCTCATGGTTATACCGTTGAGGTCGACTGTTTCTCTTATCTTTGTTTCTTCTGGCGTGAGGGCAGTCCTTCATAAGGTGTTTTGAGCTGCCACAAACAAAACAAGTGAATGTGCCAGCATCTTTTCTTAATGAGGACTTACCTTTTGAGTTTGCTTTTCTGTTTTGTCCATCCTTGATGTATCCTCGAAAGGTTGAATTTTTCTTGTATAATCTTCTGAACCCTCTAGCCATCATTCACATTGTATCTTCCTCCTCATCATCATCTGACTCACTGTCAGATTTACATACTGCCTTGAGTGCAATTTCCTTGGGTTCTGAGAGGTCATTCAATTGGATCTCATAGGCCAATAGTTTTCCAATGAGTTCCTCCGACTTGAGGGCCTTGAGATCTTGAGCTTCTTCAATGGCTGTGACTTTTGGACCCCATTTTCTTCTAGGCAGGCATCGAAGGACCTTTCTAACTTGTTCCTCATTTGGGTAGGTTTTTCCCAGAGATATGAGGTGGTTGGTGATGCTGCTGAATCTTTTGAACATCTCTTCAATAGTCTCATTTTCCTTTACTGAAGGCCTCATGCTTTTGGACAAAGATATCTACTTTGGTGTCCTTGACTTGACTTGCGCCTTCATATGAGGTTATCAAGTAATCCCAAACCTGTTTCGCAGTTTCACAATTAGATATACGTTCAAAATCATTCGAATTTAAAATACAATAAATCAAGTTTAGGGCATGAGTATTTTTTTCTCAATTGCTCCAACTCTTTCTTGGTCATTTCAGATCTTTTCTTTGGGACATCTTGACCAACACTGTTCTTCTTCGTGGGAGTAGGATAATCTCCCTCGGTAATCACAGTCCAGAGGTCCTCATCTTCGTCCTTGAGGAAGATTTCCATTTGCCTTTTCCACATTCTATAGTTTTCTCCAGTGAGGAGAGGTGCTCTTGTCCATGAGCATCCTTGAGGGGCTTCGGTTGTGTTGAGGCCGGCCATGGTCTTTACCACGAGTTGTTAGACTCTTGAGATCTGTGGACCTGCTCTGATACCAATTGAAATAACCCTAGAGGGGAGGTGATTAAGGTTATGTAAATGATTCTTCACTTTGATCAACACAACCAAGTTAGTAGCACTTTTATATGAAAAAATAACTTCTTTATTCAATAATTAAAAGTGCTAAGAAGGAGGAGGTTACAACTCAGCCCAACAGAGAACTTGTCAGGTCCTCAATTGGCCTACCAGAATAGAAGACTCAACAGATGTCTTATGGATCAGAGGCCTCACAGTGGAGGCGATTACAACCAGTGACCTCACTTGACAGAGAGGCACTTATCTAACTTCAAATTCACGACCTTATAGGTCCTCACCAGTTTAACCACTAGTTACAACAAAGGCTCACCACTACAACAATGGCTACACTCAGAATATTCACTCAATATTCTTACACTCAGAACTTTCTTTCACAAAGTTCCTACTACTGATTTTCTTGCTTGGAAATCACTTCCCTTCAATGTAGGTATGCAGCCGTATATATATATTTGGGAGTTGGAGGCAGCAACGGCTTCTTTATTCTCCAAGGGATTGTTTCCATTCTTGAGCTCTCTTCCAAATCTTCTTGATTTCCTTGATTTGTTTTCCATATGGAGGATATCTGGAAATAAGGAAGGTAGCGGTTATTGTATCAGATCATGCAGAATAATAGAAAGTATATTTTAGGGTTTGTATAAGATACTTCCCTAAATTTCTGTCTTTCAAACAAAACCTTGATGCTGTCGCTGGAGGTCCTCGGAGTGTACTGCAAGGAGGTCCTTAGAGCTTTTCTGTGATGAGGTCCTCAAAGTTGAGATTCTTCAATATGTTTGAAGTACCTCTAGTTTAGGCTAGACGATATGGTTCTACCCACTTGTACTCTTAGTTAATCAGTGGAGGTTTTGGAATCGTTCATGAATGATCCTTTGTTTTATTATTTTTTTTTATACACACTAGAGTTTCCATGTAAATTCAGTACCTTTGATTGTTTGGTGTTTAGTGTACTTGCTCTTAGCTAGTTGTCCATACCATCTTAACCGTGTAATTTCGTTATTTGGAAATTGTCAATTTTACAACACGAGAGCGAAAAATTTTGAACTTACTTCCACTTGTATTTAGGTTCGTTGTTGATTGTTGTTGTAACATACCGCCTTTTCTTATAGTATTTATTTGTTTCATTGTTAGTAATTAGATGTTGGGGGGGAAAAAAGACTGATTAAGAAAAAGGAAAGGGAATAAGAAAATGAAGGGAAAAGGAGAAAATAAAAGAAAATAGAAACCAACAAGGGAGGGGGGTTTTGAGTTTTATTACATTTGACATTCACACACACACTTTAGAGAGAGAGAAAGAGAAAGGGAGGGAAAGAATGGGAGAGTAGAGTACTTTGTTGGCAGTCCCGTTTTTGGCCCCGATCGACAACCAAACGACCTCCAATCGGTTTCAAATTTTAGTATGTTGTTCTTGACACTTTCCTCTTGATATCCAACGGTGTGATTGTCGCTTTGACATCCCTAGCTTGAGTTATAGCCCAGAATCAGAGACCTACGTGATTGTGTTGTTCCACCTTTTTTGGGTGAGTAATTCTTGTTTTTCTTTTATTAAAATCGATAGGGAAAGATTTTAATTATGATTTATGCTCGATTTTGGGATTGAATTCATGAGTTTGAGTTGTTTTTGGGGTTTAAAATAGTAGAAAACTCTAATTTGAGCACTTAGAAACTCACCCCTAAATTGCATGTTTTAGATTGTTTGATTTTAATTATGATTTATGCTCGAATTTGGGATTGAATTCATGAGTTTGAGTTGTTTTTAGGGTTTAAAATAGTAGAAAACTCTAATTTGAGCACTTAGAAACTCACCCCTAAATTGCATGTTTTAGATTGTTTGATTTTATGGGTTGAATGAAATTTGATGGATATGATGTGAATATGAGTTTGCATGCATTGGATTGTGGTTGATTCTTGAATTTTAGGGTTTGGAGAACAAAAATTATGGATGAATACTATTAGAAAATTTCGTATGAACCGTGACTGGGCTACTGTTTGTTTTTTTGTGAATTATTGGCTCATCCAAATTAAACGAAATTCTGACTGTAGGTTCTAGATGCTATTAGAAAGCTTGTGGTAAAGTTGTATGAATTTTGGAGTTGTATTCTGTGAGATATTTATTTTAGAGTGAAATTGCCCTGCTTTTCAGTTCAAATTTGATGAAATTGTGTGATTTTTCGTGAATTATGTATTTAGATTTCATGTCTCTAAATTGTACTGTAAATTCTATATGGTGTATACTATGTGTTTTTAAGATTTCAAGAATTTAGGATGTTTATTTTAAGAGATGTGGAGTTTTGAACATATATGCTTAATTGGTGTAAATTGGGCTTGGTTGTGTGCTAAGTGGAGTTATGAATTGTGAAAATAATATGTACTATGACTTGAAATCAGTAGGTATGTCAAGTATTATGATGTAGAATATATATTATGCCTTGATGGATGTTCATCTCATTGACTATTATGATTTACTTACCTTCAAGAGAAAGAATACTTTGAGTTTGTTCTTGTTAGTGTTGTAATTAAACTAAGTTTGGGGAATGAGATTTGTGTCTTGCTTTGGGCTATTGCTTATGTGTTGTTCTAGGACTATGGACATAGTAGTAGTGTCTTTGTGTCAGGTCGCCTGGTAGGTACCTTGAGTAGGCACTGTCCGGTCCGCCAGGATGTGATTTTCGGCATGTTTGTTTCAGATCTATGTGAGTCCCTAGTTGGTAGCTTGAGTGGGCTTTGCCCGGTCCGCTAGGATGTGAATGAGACTGCATAGTTTGTGAATTGAGGATATCTGCGCTCTAGAACGATGGGTCCCTTGTAGGTACCTTGAGTTGGCATTTCCTAGTCCACCAGGATGTGTTTGTGACCCTTGTTATATGTTTGATATCGAATATGTTGTTATGCTTAATATGGATGTATTTTGTGTGTAAACTTTGTTGAATGTAAGTATGTAAGGATTTGTATGTTTTAGATCGACTCCTGCGACCTAAGTTTGAGTTTTGTTATGGAGAAACGCTTCCGCTGCTCTATGATATTTGGGAATAGATATGATTTTGAAGTTAGGTAGCCTTGTGGGTGTCCAAGTAGGACCCCACAGCAGTGACGTGCCTAGCCACCCTAGGTTGGGGCGTTACAGTTGTGTTGAGCCCTTTCTCTAATAGAGTTTTGGCGGAATTTTAAGTTTCCAACTCCAATGGTCATCCCCCTTAGCAGGTGATCCCAAATCATGACACATCCAAGATTCCAAGTAGCACATGTGGTTGAAAACTAGTTATTCTTAGTAAGTGGAGCGTGGAGCGGTGGGAGACATTGAAGACTTAGCTTGAGTTGTTGTTGTAGAAGAGATGAGACAAATCCATAAGCAATAGAATAAGGAGAGAAAGATGAACATCTCAATCACCCATGCTTGAACTTCTCAACAATAGCCTTGAACTTGAATAATAACAAGAATAATAACCAAAATAAACCAATATCAATAACCTTGAACACCAAAGGGATTGGATATGACCTTGGATAAAGGAGATTCCACCAGTAAAGCCTAACACCCCACCATGACCATCATAAAGGAAGAATCCACCAAATGATCAATAAAGGAATGACTAGAAACACCACCATTAATCAATGGATAAAGTAATCTAGATTTTGAGAGAAAACTTAGGGAAACCCTAACCAATGCATAAGCATGTTCATAATCATCAAAAGTTGCCTTTGAAATTGTGCTAAACAAGTATTTATACTAATTATAGAAAATAAACAAAACTCAGCGTTTTAAGCCAAAGAAAACACGCCAAATCAGTTTCGTCACGGGCGTGACGCCGGTTGGTCGCGGGCGTGACGAATTTCTGTCCCAATTTCCCCAAAATGCCGAGCGTGGTCACGGGCGCTACGACGGGTCGTCACGGGCGTGACGATCTGGGCAGTTTTTCTGCCGACTTCAAACACGCATAACTTCTTCATCCGGACTCCGTTTTAAGCTCGTAAGATATCGTTGGAAAGCTCTCGGTGTGTTCTTTAAGCTCCCAAAATTTGAGACCCATCGGAGTTGTATTGAAGGAGTTATGACCCGAAGCGTGAAGGCACGCGCATTTTGAACCTTTGATCGCCATTATTACCTTGTGTTTATTCACTCGGCTCACAACCGAACCACAATGCCAAATATTCATGACATCTCGAGATGATCCATCATCCCATTGTCCCTCATGATTATCGACAAGTCTCGAATCTCTTCCCGACCATTCGAAACATCCGAGGAGAAGTTTGGACCCCGACTATAGACGTCTCGCCTTAGCCAAGCTAAATTGACGCTCACCACCCCGCACTTCTTGAAGGTATAACGATTGTTGAGAACAAGTGGGTGAACGTACTTAGCACGGTGTTTCCGGTTAGCCCCTCTATCCATTTTGTCATCGAAATCCCCGATATAAGCATCACAAGAGAGTGCAACTACCGATGCTTGCTGAACCGTTGGCTTAACCTCGAACTTGAAAGCTTGGACCCGGCCCCGACACGGTCCATACTCCCCCTCTTGAAGAAGAGTTGCCCTCAACTCTTGGGCGTAAAAATCAATGCATCCCCTATGACTTTGTATTCCAATGGAGAGACTTCCTATAAACCCAAGCATGGCTACACTAAAAACTCCTCCTTTTTTGAATGAGTAGTGATTCTTGAAGAGGGTCGGGGTTGTCTCTTCTTCATGGTAGCTTCTTCTTTTAATCCTAGCATTAATTATCTCGTTGAACACAACAAGATATTTATCACAAGAAAGATTGATGTTGAGGTAATCATAATGGACCTTACTTTCAATCAATCTTGGCTCAAGGATTGCCTTGCTAGGTTGATAGTGCATGACCTCCTCTTGTGGAAGCTCTTAAATTGGCGCCTCCTCCTTTAAGAACTCTCCTTGGATCTCTTCAAGCTTAATGAGCTCTCCTTCACTTGCTATGAGATGGACTTCTTCCATCACCTCTTGTGCTTTCTTTTTCTCAACCTCCTCAAACTTTTCAAGTGGGGAAGGAAGGTTTTGCTCATCAACTTCCTTCTTCATACCACATGTTTGCTCTTCCACACCAAAATCGAGGCGCTCTCCACAACTTGGCACCCTAGAGCTCCAAACATCCCGACCGCCATGAACAATCACACGAGGCACCCAACAAGCTTCGGAACCCACTATATACCCGTCATCCAAATAAAAGAAGCAGGTTGGAGGCTTGTTTTGTGGAGGTGAGGGGTTAAGGGACAGAAAGGGGAATTTTTGTGGTGTTTGGGAACTCTCATTCTCACTAGGCTCGCTACAAGGCAAAGACAAAGCAAGAAGGAGCTCGTCCTCGCCAAGAGCACGCTCTTCCCGTGTTTCGCTCATCATGAGAAGGTTCCTCAACTCACTTCCTACCCAGGTTTTATTTTTATGTAGGGTTAAGGGATTCATGCACTCAAGTCCAAGTAATTGATCTTCGCTCAACACACAATGCCAGGAACATTGCACACCAAATTTCCAATAACACTCATTCAACGACAAATCCTCAAATAACCAATGTCGACCAAACAACATGTATGACTCGTTCAAAAAGTTCATGACACAATGACCAATATACGAGCAATATTCATCGAAGGATGACACAATTGAAGAGCTCAAAAACTTAGGTTGAACTAGAATCAAGGCATCTTCAATTCCAAATTCGCCACTAAACACCAAACGGACACCAAGATTCTTAGTATGCCACTCAAAACATTGGGAATTTTCAACCGGGGACTTCACATGCTCATCATGCAACTTTTCTCGCCAACAAACTTCATCAAACAACCAATGTCTCCCAAAGATCATGCACGACTCACCCAAAGACTCTACACCACATCGTACATCTTTCAAGCATGATTCAATAAATTTCAAAGGAGAGTCTTCGGTTACCTTGTTCTTCCCATGGAGAAGAATTTGGTTTCCCGTGGGTGGAAGGAAATAGGAGTCACCACCATTGTTGTTTAATCCCTTGGCTTGTGGTAATGATAACCCCAAAGGAGCTTCTTCTTGGGCCTCTTCAACACGGATAAGAGGAAGGGCAAGATCGATATTCTCAACCACCTCTTGGCTTGGAACTTCAACAATAGTTTCGGAAGCCTCACAAGGTTCAACGGAAGCTCCCTCGTTGGGTAAGGAATCGACCTTTGCTTGCTTAGCCTCTTCTACCATGTCACTTGTATGCTCTTCTTCGCCAAAAGATTCCTCAATCCAAGCTTCAACCATAGCCATTGTCGGGCATTGCAAAGCATCATGTCCCACACGTCTACATTTGACACATTTTTGGAACGTAAAGGCCGTTAGTGGGGAACAGTGGAATGGCTTTTCTCGGGAGGAATCCTCTCTTCTTCTTTGCCCATCACGTGATGAAATGAGTTCATGGTCTCGCTTGTAAGTACTAGGCAAGAATCGTCGATTCATTAATCGCTTTAGCTTTGTCCATGAGGTGACTTTTGCTCGACCCTCCTTAGCTCTTTGTGCCTTGACATTCTTAAACCAAAAGGATGCACCCTTGGTGAGTTTCAACCTCGCAATCTTGAAGGCTTGTTCATCACTATAATCCCCAGCTTCAAAATACCTATCCAAGATTTGGACCCATTCAAGATAATCTTCGGGGTCGGTGTTGCCATTGAATTCCGGAATTTTAATCTTGGTATCATAGAATTCATCCCATGGGGGTTTCTCAACCGCTTCCCGTCGATGATGGCGTCGGAGTGAGCCTCTATCATCGTCACTCGACTCATAAGAGGGAGGAGGACGGTTAGGGCTTTGTGCGCGCCTCGAACGTTCAACTCGAGGTGGAACTGGACGCTCTTGGACGAGGTTGTCCAACCGTACCATGATGGCATTAAGAGTGCGATCAATGGAGGTGAACCGTTCGCCATGGGTGGCAAGTCGGTTCTCGAGAGCCCGATGTCGAGGGCTACCCCGATGGCTTGATTCCTCTTGATCGGAATCATCGTGACCATCCATATCGAGGGAAAGGTATGGGACGGATTGTGCTTGGGATATTTTGTGGAGTTTGGGGGTTTTCTTGTAGTTGGCTTGTGTTTGGATAAGGGTTCTTTGTGTTTTTCTCACTTGGGAATTTTATCGAACACCTTGTGTGCACAACTTTCCAACTCTTCCTCAAATCTCCAGTATGCATCAAAATCAACAAACACAATAGCAATAACAATTTCTCCAACACACTTGGAGTCACAAGGGATGGGGATCACCAATATACAATCAAATCCAACAAAAGACAACTCTACTAGTAATGAACAATGGCGGAATGAACAAAAACTCAAGCTAATGCAAACCTTGAGCTCTGATACCAAATGGAGCGTGGAGCGGTGGGAGACATTGAAGACTTAGCTTGAGTTGTTGTTGTAGAAGAGATGAGACAAATCCATAAGCAATAGAATAAGGAGAGAAAGATGAACATCTCAATCACCCATGCTTGAACTTCTCAACAATAGCCTTGAACTTGAATAATAACAAGAATAATAACCAAAATAAACCAATATCAATAACCTTGAACACCAAAGGGATTGGATATGACCTTGGATAAAGGAGATTTCACCACCAAAGCCTAACACCCCACCATGACCATCATAAAGGAAGAATCCACCAAATGATCAATAAAGGAATGACTAGAAACACCACCATTAATCAATGGATAAAGTAATCTAGATTTTGAGAGAAAACTTAGGGAAACCCTAACCAATGCATAAGCATGTTCATAATCATCAAAAGCTGCCTTTGAAATTGTGCTAAACAAGTATTTATACTAATTATAGAAAATAAACAAAACTCAGCGTTTTAAGCCAAAGAAAACACGCCAAATCAGTTTCGTCACGGGCGTGACGAATTTCTGTCCCAATTTCCCCAAAATGCCGAGCGTGGTCACGGGCGCTACGACGGGTCGTCACGGGCGTGACGATCTGGGCAGTTTTTCTGCCGACTTCAAACACGCATAACTTCTTCATCCGGACTCCGTTTTAAGCTCGTAAGATATCGTTGGAAAGCTCTCGGTGTGTTCTTTAAGCTCCCAAAATTTGAGACCCATCGGAGTTGTATTGAAGGAGTTATGACCCGAAGCGTGAAGGCACGCACATTTTGAACCTTTGATCGCCATTATTACCTTGTGTTTATTCACTCGGCTCACAACCGAACCACAATGCCAAATATTCATGACATCTCGAGATGATCCATCATCCCATTGTCCCTCATGATTATCGACAAGTCTCAAATCTCTTCCCGACCATTCGAAACATCCGAGGAGAAGTTTGGACCCCGACTATAGACGTCCCGCCTTAGCCAAGCTAAATTGACGCTCACCACCCCGCTCTTCTTGAAGGTATAACGATTGTTGAGAACAAGTGGGTGAACATACTTAGCACGGTGTTTTCAGTTAGCCCCTCTATCCATTTTGTCATCGAAATCCCCGATATAAGCATCACAAGAGAGTGCAACTACCGATGCTTGCTGAACCGTTGGCTTAACCTCGAACTTGAAAGCTTGGACCCGGCCCCGACACGGTCCAGTAAGTCTCCAACACTCACAATTGCATTCCTTCAAAGATGAAAGAGGGGTACCTAAGATAAGGTTGTGCTTCTCTCTCTTCCTGCCATTAATACCACAATACTATCACCTCCTAACATTGTGGTTCCACCACTGTAGCACCATGACTACTATCATATAATATGCTTTGACTATTTTCAAATCCATGTAAATAAGAAAAAGGTTGAGGAAGCACTTAGTGGGACACGACATACCTCCTCCTGTGATGAAACAATGTTCTAATGATCTACAATGTAAGCATCTATGGCCCCAACCTGTGTCTTTCTTAAAGCATGCATTGTCGCTTTTTCTTAATCATTTAAATTATTTCATCACTACAAATAGGGATACCAGTGGCAAAATTACAATTTTTCCCTTCGGTTGCAAAGTGGAGTTGAACTTAAGGACAAAGAAAATGGTGGAGAATGACACAAGGTCTTTGTTTGTAATCAAGTTTTATGTATGTTTGAAATAACCCTATTCACATATGTGGTAACTCATATTATATTTGATACCACAAAAAAAAATGTTACATGGACATAAGGTTGCGACTTTGAGGCACCATTGTCACCTTCTGATTCACATCCCTTTATCCCTATTCATATACTCACTTCATCCTTCTCATTTGTCACTTTTAACTTATCATAATTCTCTATGCACCGGTTTAATTGTTATCTAACACAATATATTTGAAAATACTACATAAATATACTCCACCTTTAGAATTTGTCACTTTTAACTTATCATGCTTTTCAATGTACCCCTATAAACTTTAAATTCTAACACAATAGCAAATTCATGTGAAATAAATTTTACAACAATATTAATAACATTAATTTTTATATTTTAAATTATTATATATTAAAATGGTCAAATCTTATAAAAGTTAACATCGCGCATCTATAGGTCGGAAAAAGTTATCCAAGGATGAAGAATCCGATATCATATTATTAGATACAATATATATATTACATGCACCTGGAGTCCATGCTCCAAGATATATGCGAGTAAACAATCACACTATTAAGAGTAAATAACCTATTATGTACAAGTGAACAATCACACCATTTGGAGCACAAAATCCAGAAACATGTACTAAATTGCATATTAGATCATTACATATTACATGCATGACTCCACACCGATAAAAGCTTTGTATCTTTCTTTTTTTGTTTTCAAACAGGTAAACAAAGATAAATCAATACTTAGGGAACCCTGATATTAAGGATTCCCCCAGTTATCCGCACATAATATAGATGAAAAAAAAACAAGAAAGCACTACAACTCGAGATAAAAAAAAACATTATTTAAAAGGTAGTCTTAATTGGTCATCCAATTTGCTGTAAGGTTTGCATCCCGATAGATATGACGTAATAAGAAATCATCAAGCTGCTACAAAACAGGGGCGAAGCTAGCCATGCAAGCCAAGGAGAGCCAAATTAATGCTAAAGTCCTATGTACGATAAAAACAATAGAATGACAAGTTTAAAATACCAAGAAAGTGAAAGAAACAAAAAAAAAACTAAGTAATAAGAGGTCTCGAACTTGTGACTTATAGGAATATTTTTGGCAATATTACCATTAAACTAACTTCAAATTCATGACAATTTTAGTGCAAATACATATAAAACTTTGAGGGCCCGAGGGGTGGGGGGGGGGGGGGGGTTGAATGACCCCTTTTGGCCACAACAATGGTTCGCCCCAGCTTCAAAAGGTTTTTAATGTCTCGATCAATCATGTCGATTTCCCAATGGATATGAATAGAGCCTTTAATAGCATGGATGAGGATCAGACTATCTTCTTCAATCTGAACTTTTGATAATACAACATGGATTGTTGGAGACCAAACCGGAGAGCCAATACTTCCGTCAGCAACCCATCAAAGTTTAACTTGACCAATGCAAACTCTGGCCACATCCACCGAACTTGAATATTGTTGCGTGGTCATTGACATCTCTTACTGTTGTGGTTGAGGAGAGGCTAATCGTGGGAAGAGAATATGCTCCTAGCTCTCCATTCTACGAAGCTTCTCTTAACACGAACGATGACTCTAGTGATATTGAATATGAAGTCGTTGAAGACGCAGTTGTTACACTCCTTCTAAATGCTCCAAATGTTAGAGGCAAATTGGGCAAGAAGGATCGAGGTTACAAACTCCCTCTGAGGGGAAGACAATTATGAAAAATCTGTCAAAGAAATACTTTAAGCTTAGACTGATTGAATATCAAGCCTCCAGATCAAATCATCCCATTTTGGTCCTAATTGTAGCTCATGACGCAACCAAGTAGAGACTTAGTTGAGAATTGGCCATTCCCGGGCAAACCCCAACAAAGCTCGTCCCGATCATTAGAAACACGAGTAAGAACTTTTGGAACCAACTGAATTAACGAATCAGAAGGAACTTGCCTAATTTGTTCTGATCCCATTCTTTACTTTGAATAATCTTTTACGGTCACTTCACTGTTTAAGAGAGTGGACTAGTCAGCAAAAGAAGAGAGTGCGAGTTGATGACACTTGTGTCTTTCTTTTTGCATTCAAATTACCATTTAACCTTCAGTGTTGATTTATGGGAGATAAAATTTCTCCTCTAGCAAAATTAGGAATCTGAACTATCTGCTTTACAGACTCACAAAATTCAAAACCTACAATTGCAAGTTGCTACCCAAGACCACCACCAGCAGCAGTTCAACTCACTGTTCTGTTTGTTAAATCGGATGCAGAAAATGTAGACTGCGAATGCTCCTTTGTGGAAATCAAATTTCCAGGTCTACTCCTCAAGGAATCTGCAAAAAATTTGGGAAGTTGACAATAGACTAAGATCATGCAAAGAAAAACACAATATTAATACAGAGTAGGACGAGCAGAAAAGAGGAAGTTAGTTCAAAAGAGGCTACCAACGCGTTCTTGAACGATTGCAGCCAGATCAGCCTCCCCGCTCCTCTGAGCAAAGAACAGCAAGTCACGATACATTTCAAATGAAGGGTCATGTCCTGCTTCTTCCATCCATTGCAGAACCTGCAACATGTACATGACTTTTGCATATAAAGCACATGATCGATGGAACCATTTCTCGCCTAAACTAATAATGAGTTGCTAATATAAATAATGGAGAAATGAAAAACCACCTCTATGTACTTTCTCCAGTTTCCAGCAGCCAGAAGATTTTTTAGCACAACAGAATACGTAGAATAGCCAATCTCTGTACCAGATGCTACTATCTTAAGAAAGACCTGCATTCCAAAGAAATACAGCACGAGTAAGTTCCAGCAGCAGAGGAATAGCAGTTTCCATTTGGCCAACATTTTGGCTGACCTTCATCATGTTCTCCATTTTCCCGGATTTTCCAAGAAAGTGCAGCAGGTGATTCACAACTCCGGTTGAAAGCTTATGGAATGAGGGTTCCATCACCTTAATCATATCAACTGCCGTCTTCCAATCCCGAAGCCTGCAGACAGATTTCTATGGTTCAGCAAAGAGCGGATAATAGAAAAATGTCGGAAGTGTGTGACAACTACTTCCTAAAACAGAGAACTAGAGGCAGCTTCTTCTCTTGAATCCCAGATTTCGGATATGTTGAACATCTTATAAACAACAATCGGTTAAAAGTATGGGTAAAAATGAGTAAAATTTAGGTTGGGTTGGGTGCGTTATGGGCCATTTACCCCTCTAAAGAACAGAGTGCTACAACAATTCACAAGTTCAAACTTCAAAATAATAAGCAACAGTGTTAGCATCGGAGGACTTGAATGCACCTAACGTATGACATTCAGAAAAACATGCTGAAGATTTGTTTCTAGTCCACCAATGGAAACTAATCAACTCCACCACTACATATCAGCACAGACTACATAATCCGAGAACCGTAGAATAACAGTAAATCGACAGTTTTTGACTCTTTCTGTTTGAGGACAAAAAAAATCCTAAAAGATATGTTCAGTGGATTCTTGAGAAACCATGTCTTTTATCAGGATAACACTCTGTACACTTCAAAAGAAGTAATACTGAGCTATAAGGCTCTGTACACTTCAAAAGAAGTAACACTGAGCTATTGTTGTTCTACAAGGCCAAAATGTCCCATTACAATAATGAATCACACATTCTCAATCTTTTTCTAAATGCTGTAGATAGCCAACCATAAAAATAAGGGTTTTTGGCTGTAAATAATCCGAAGTCAGAGGCAAATGATTGAAAATAAACTAAATTGACTTTTTGGCTTAGAATGTGCCAAACTTTTAACCTATTTACTCTGACAAAACCAGAGTTGAATTCCGATGTCAGAAAGTAGACTTGGTACCCTTAAAAAGTTCAAAGATGCAATAGGTTAATATTTGGCTTTGTCGGTTTAGATTATTTTTGGTCAGCTTTGAACTCTTTAAAGGGTGTCAAGTCAGCTTTTTGACAATTCAATTTTGGTTTAGTCAGAGTAAATAGGTTAAAAGTTTGACACATTCTTAACCAAAAAGTTAGTTTAGATTATTTTCAGTCATTCACCTCTGACTTCGGACTATTTAGAGCCAAAAACCCTAAAAATAAAAATAAGAAAAAAATAAAAACAACCACCTCAAGGTGTGCATGCTCAACCATATTCCACATACACCATCATACTGTGAAATACAAAGTTAAAGTTTCATCATGGTAGAAAAGGATGGCATTTCTCTAACCATGGATGTGTGAAAAACTTAGAATCGCATTGTCCCCTATGGATTTGTCCCATCATTTTCCCATAAACCCGAAACTCCTTAACCATGTATCTTTTATTTTAATTTGCATACGGGAACAATTCATCAAACATTAACAGCAAGTCATATGGCATCTGCAACATAATTTGACTCAGAGAACTATGAGTTTTACTGTCAACATACAAACTTCAGCCCAAAAACCATACTTTATACCCACTGATCGCATGTCTCTTGACGTGTGTAGTATTGTAGTCAATCATTTTGCATCTCATTCTCATGTGTTTAACACCTTTGTCAGTGATTTGCATCTCACTTGTATAAATAACATCAGACTATTAGAGGACTGCATGCATATGTCTAAACAATTTGCATATATGGAAGCATAATCGTCAGTTCTTCACACAACTACAGCAGCAAATCACAGAGATTCCAAACTAAAAGTTTGGAACAACCCTTATCATAATCATTAATGGATTAAAGCAAACCAATGTATTAAACTTACAAGCTACAGGCTGATATAACTTCAAAGAATATGGTCTCATCAACTGGGAGTTCTTTCTCTTTCATATACTCCAGAAGGCTAAGAACCTTGGCTGGTTGACTTCCTTTGTTAAATGCCCTCATGAGAGCTGAACAAGCAATAAGATCAGGATGAACACCGTTTTCCTCCATCTCTTGAAATATTGCATTTGCTTTCTCCCAATTTGCTGCTGTTAAAATCACAGTTTAGCTTGAGATTTCAATCAACACAATATTATTTACATTTTACAATAATGAGGCAGAGTTCTTTCAACCTACCACTTTCACTATAAGCGTGTATCAGTTTCGTGTACGCAATGACATCAGGCTGACAACCAGATGCTTTCATTTTAATGAACATGGAGTGTGCGTCTGCAACCCGTCCCTGAGGGAAAAGAGGGGACAGAGAAGTTAGATTCTTTCGACAAACATAATAGGGAAAAACGAGATCAACCGTAGCTTACAGCCCCTTGCCTGTTTACTGTATGCGCTGATTGCAGATGAGTACACCTCTTTGGAAAAGGGTATCTTCCAATCTGTCATCTCATCAAGAAAATCAATAGCCTGATCATACTTTGACAACTTACAACAACCCGTAATCAAGACATTGTACGTGACAGAATCTGGTTTGATTTTCTTCTTCCTCATGGTCTTATACAAAGCCAAGGCCTTGTCATATTCCCCTGAACTGATATAGCTTCCAATCGCTGAGTTATATGCAACCAGATTTAACTCAATACCTCGGCGCTCAGCTGCTGAAAGTATTGAATCAATTTTCACCATCCCACTACAGCGACCACAAGCAGCCAAAAGGGTAGATATTGAAACAACATTAGGCTGGATGCCTTCTCTTTCCATTTCGTGCAACACTTCCACCGCCTCAGCTAAACGGCCACTAGAACCATAGGCATCAATAAGTGCGTTATAACTTACCACATTTGGCTTCCAATTATTTTTCCTCATTGAATCAAATATTTCTCTCGCCTTATCAGGTTGTCCTGACCTTCCATGTGCATTAAGTAGAGATGTGTAAGACACGATATCAGGCAGGAGGCCACTTTGTTTAATCTCGTTGAAAACAGCCAGAGCTTCTTCATTCATCCCACATGAAGCATATGCACCCAAAAGAGTATTGTATGCCACAATATTGGGTTTGAGGCCCTCTGCAAGCATTGTGTCAAATACAGCTCTGCAGTTCTCAATCTCCCCACAGATGGAGTACATATGCATGATACTTGTAAAAGTTACCACATCAGGGGGGCACTCAGATTTCCTGCCCCTCATCGAATTGAAAACTTCAATAGCTTCACTGTACTGGCCAAGCTTCACTAGGCAGTATATTCTAATGTTAAGAGTAGTAGCGTCGGGGCGTATATTTGTTCCTTTCATAAGGTCAAAATATGACAAAGCCTTCGAGTACTGTGCAGCTGTTTTGTAGGCAGACAAAATGATGTTGTGCGTAACCAGATCAGGCCCAACTCCATTATCAGTCATCTGTTTGCAGATTTTGAGAGCCGCTCTCCAATTTCCACTGGATCCACAAGCATTGATCAAATTGTTGTATGTTGATCGACTTGGAGGAATCTGCAGCAATGACAAAATTCAATCAACCTCATCCTCAATTGGGAAGATGAACTGAAGGGGGGCATAGGTTTAACCAACAGCTTGAATGCCAATGTATACCAAACTACCAAACAGTGGGTGAGTGAAGTCATTAAAATAAATGCATTGAATTAACACTTGTTATACGGACAAGAAGTGGTCCCAGCTGGACAACAAATACACATATAATGCAGCTGGTCGATTTCTCTAATCATTGCAGTAACAGAACCACCTACCAACAGAACAATAGAAATCACTAAACAACATGGCCTGACTCTCCCTTCTTCAGTGAAAATCAGTATCAGAAATACAAGGTGAAAATCTAGAATACAGTGATAGCTAGAATATTGATTTTAAAACAACACACAATGAAGTAAGACAGAAATCCTGCTCCCTACCTGACAGGGGAGGAAGGAAAAAAAGCAGTGGACTAATTCTACTTTCCACTACGAAAGAGAAGATTCTATATTATCTATAATGCAATTGAAATGAAAATTAGTTATGCACAAATGCTTCAAGACTCATAAAATCCAAAGCTGAAAAGGAAAAGAAAGAATCTCACATCAAACATAAGAAGTAAATTGGTTAGGCAAGAAAGTACAAATACACACAGCCACACGAAGCATATCTTCCATGATATTCATTGCCCAACGCCATTGACCAGTTCGCCCATGTGCATTGATGAGAGCATTGTAAGTTTCAGCATCCGGTTTGCATCTGGACAATCATATTCATGAATCAGACAGTTAATACATAGCACAATATACAATTTCACCAATCAATCACTATTCATATTAATGTCTGAAAATAGTTTGTTGTTACATTTGCAGATCCATGTGTACCAACACGAATTTTGATACGAGTAATTTAAGATGCAATAAAACTGAACTTACTTCCATTCTTGCATTTCAAAAAACAATCCGCGTGCCTGATCGACACGATTATGCCTGGCATGTAATCTGATCATCATATTGTATATGTCAGTTCGAGCGCAATAGTTCTTCTGGTTTTTCATCCAGCAGAAGACATGATTTGCATGCTCTATATAACCCAACTGACTCAGTTCCTGCTTTCAAAATATAACAATGTAAGCTGATCAAGTAATAGTAGGCCAACCCAATCAAGATGTCCACACAAAAAGCATGTTCACTCAGTGACGGAGAAGAAACACATAAAGAAAAGTCACGTAATGCAATTGAAAATGGAAAGAGATGACATGTTTAAGAGTAAAAGGACATGCCAAAAAGATGTATTCAAGGCGAACTGCTCACTACATCCTCAAAGTTAGCAAAACTAACACTACAGACTGGTTTCAGTTATTATTCTGCTGGTAACAGAAGAACTGCATCCATCCACCCAATGTCTAATCACACATTTCATCCTGCCTGGATAATCCATTATAAAAGAATAGGTAAAGGACAATAGAAGCAAAATGAAAACGTCAGTCTCTTCCTCTAGGTAGACACTTAGCACAAAATTGGAAGCAACAGTTTGATTGTTCCAGCCTGCTTAAAGCTTTTGACTTTGAAACCCAAGAACTATGAACCTATCAAGTCACATTTTCATCTCATTTCACTTGAGTGCAAGAAAGATGAAGTAATAGGAACTGGAATGCTCTGATTTGTAGCAACAGTAGGGAAATCCACCCAAGTCTTTATAATAACTTCACTTGGATCACAGAGCTTCAAATTTGTCTATCCTAGACAATCAATCCATGGTAGTTCTCGTTGTCTTGCTATTCTCCTATAAGTATTCTCTATAATGGATCATGTAGCAGGGATGAATTTTGTGACTAGGCATTGTGTTGATGATGAAATTCCTGCTGTTATCATAATTTCCTCCTCTATGTCAACTAATTCACAGACAAATTCATCCATCTCCAAAGATGACCACAAGTATTCATTATAATTAGCTGCTAATCTACGCGTTGCTATGAATTCAATTCATCAATACCCTGAAACCAATTTATTGGAAGAAATAACTGGCAAAAACCCATAAAGAAAGTACCCTCACAGTGACATATGACTTCATACAGAAAATGCAATTATCCAATCGAAAAAGACCTTGATAAGAAGTGGGTAATTCTTCCTAGCAAATCTTCCAACCCAGTGATTAAGAAGACCTTGGATATCATCCCCATGATTAAGGGTGATGAGTTTGTGAACAAGCTGAGTAATGGACCAGTCCTTCTGGAACCTGTCGGCCTGAACCTTGAGCCTGTACCTTCTGGGGATGTCATCCTTCCTCAGACCGCTCACGTGCTCCTCCACGTGATGCTCTCCCTTGTCATAGTCCACGTACCCTTGCTTCCTCCTCTCCCATTTTTCAGGGTTCCTGCTGCATTTTATACTGGTTTTTCTGGGTTTTGACTGGGATTCGTGATTGTTCTCCCGGTGCAGTTGCTGCCTCAATTTCAAGGGAATTTGATGATGGGTTATTGCTGTCATGGGAATCAACTAAGGATAAGAGAGTGAAACAGAGAGTGGGAGGGATTGAGTTTGCCCGAAGAGGGAGAATGGAGAAGTGGTGGAAGTGGGAACAAAAGGATAAACCCTATCACGCTCACAAAAATTTGCTGGGAGGTGTCATAAATTCTTAACAACTGGCTCTTGGGGATCACATTTTTTTAATGCATTCAAAGGGGATCAAGTCCTCAAACAAATGGCTGGGGGTGCCTTTCCTGCCATTTTGCACCATAAACCGTTGACAGTTGAGTTTAATATTAAATTTTTTGAAATGGATGGGTGTAGTTTCGAAACTACCTTCCGTTGCTTTCAAAAAAAATTTTATATAACTGAGAACTCCTACTCACTTCTCTGCTTCTTCTTTGCTTCTTCTTCTTCGTCGCTTCTTCTCTGCTTCTTCTTCGCTTCTTCTTCTTCGGTTCTTCTTCTTCTTCTTCGTTTCTTCTTTGTTCGGCTACTTTCTTCGTCTTCTGTGTTCTTGCCAAGGTTTGAAGGCAATTTAGCAGCAATGGCGAGGAGAATTCCTGGTAAACTCCTTCATCTTCATTCTTATTTGGTTGTTCGTCGTAGTTGTTATGTTGTTTGAGTTTGGATTCTGGGAAATTATGGTTTTTTTCCACAAAATTTCGTTCTTTCTCATTTTTGTTTGTCGGATTTTAGAAAAGTGTATAATTCGTTGTTGTAATTGGGACTTCGGTTGCCATTGTGATGTTCTTGGTTGTCATTGTAATCTCTGTTTTCAAGTGACGGTTTGTGCTTTACTTGTTAAGTTTTAGTGCTTATGGTGTAGGTTCCCTGGATGATGTAATGTAGTGGTTTTATGTATTTTGTTGAATTGTAGCATTTGGCAGGAGGAGGGGATTAACATGATGTACCCCTGCCATGTATTTTGGATGGATGGATGTTTAAATAGTGTACAACACTACTATGTATTTTGGAGTCAAACCATTGAATGAATGAAATCAAGTGTTGAAGTGAAATTTCTACTTTTTTGATGTACACAATCTGTTGAAATCAAAGGCTTGTTGGATAACAGTTAGGATAACAATATTATTGGTAGGATATCAATTTGCACATATTATGCATCACTTTGCACAAACAGTTGGGATGGGAGTTGGACATTTCCGAATTGATCACAATGATCAAAACGACAGGAAACCACTAGGCACCTAGCAAATGACAGCAAGTGTATGAGAAACCTGGTTGCACATTTCCAAAATGATCCATACATATTTCAAGAGCTTAATATGCATCCTTACAGCCACATATATGTCTGCAAACATCCATAAAGTCATACAAAACACCAAACCAAAATAAATAAAACTTGAAACAGAAACTAATGTTCAAACTAATCTTCAAACCAAGACTGACAAACACCAAAATAGTCTTCTTATACCAAAACACTGACAACCAATCATACATTGCACCATATCAGCTTGATGGACCACTATTGGATGTTGTCTTCTTGCCTGAGAAGCACTTTATGTTGTTGCCTTTCCTTGATTCAGTTGTCACCCTTCTCTTCTTTGTTTGACTGTTTGCAACATTTGCATTGGATCCCCTGCTTCTCTTAGCCCCTGAAACTGATTTCTCTTTGACAGTTGGTAATAGCCTTCCATTCTCATCCCTTGCTTGGCCACTAGTTTTGTAGTTGTGTCCTGTCTCATTACATGTTGAGCACCTCTTGGTGCCATGCTTCCTCCCAATCTCATCCTCTTTTTCAAGAACATCTCTGGCCTCTCTTCTTTTGTGCTTTTCAGGCCTCCCTTTCTTCTTCATCTCAAATGGTGGATCAAGCAGCTTATGATCAGACTCAGGCCACATGGTGTGATCAGGTATGGGACGGATGAATGTGTCATACAACTTTCTATATTTGTCCACCATGAACCAAGGTGCAATGTAGTCCTCAAAATTCAAGTTGTCATAGTGTATACACCTAGTTGCATGCTTACATGGAATGCAAATAATCTGCCATTTGCAACAAGTGCAAGTGTGCTCGTTGAGATCAACATTGTGGTTCACACTCCCCTCCCATATATCAAACAAACCCCTCCCAGCACTGGTGACCACACCACACCCCCTGGAGTCAATTATTGTTTTCCTGACCTTCTTATCCACAAATGGTGTTATACTACTTTCCCAACTACATCCCAACTTGTATCTCTTATCAAAACGATGGCCAATTACTTTCCTAATTTCTTCCAACATCGTAAGTAATGGCCTACCTCGATGTTTGATGATGGCATGATTGAATGACTCCACGAAGTTGTTGGTGTTGTCATCACTCTTGAGGTCAGTCATATTTGACCGCCCAATTCTCAACAGGCTCTGCATCCCTCAACCAGTTGTATGCAGCTGTACTTTTCTCCTTGATCTTCTCCATTGTAGTCTTGAAAACATGCTCTGAGTATGCATTTGCAGCTATGTAAAAGTGGAAGTGGAACCAAGCACCTAAGCAAGCATAGTTAGTTATAGTTAGTGAACTTAATCTATACAATTGAACTTATTAATCCCAAGTCAACTAAATTTTTACCTGGAAACTTGTTTGCAAAGTTTTTGTATAAGTGTAAGACACAAACCCTTCTCCTGGACTGAGGAAAGAACTTGGATACATCATTCTTGATTGACTGAGATAAAAAAAATAAAAATATATTGAAAGTCAATCTCACAACAAAAGCATACACACAGTAAACAACGGATCAACAATTGACAGTTTCAGGGTTTGAACTTGGTGTCTGTCTGGCTTGAATGTGTACTTGTGTGTTTCTTGGTGTGACTCTAATGCAACAGCCAGTCCATTGACAAAGAATGACCATTCTTCATCATCTTCTGTAGGGAATACTCCATAGGCCAGTGGGTATTGTCCATTATTGCCATCTAAGCCAATGGCAGTCATCAACACACCTTTGTAAGGCCCCTTCAAGAAACAACCATCCAATCCAATCAATCCCCTACAGTTCTCCTTGAATGTTCGAGGCCAACCAATGCATATCATTATCCTCTTGAAAGTGGGATTCGTGGTAGGCCTCTATCGTGAACTTAATGAAACATTTTGACTGGTTTGCCTTAGTGAATTCTCACAATATTGAGGTAGTTTCCTATACCCTCATCATGATTACCAAACAACTCCCCTTCATTAACCTAATTTCTATAGCAAGTGTAATCAGCACAAAGAACCCCAAATCTTTGAAAATCAGTGCATGAACACCTCGACATCCATGTTTGGGTTTGCCATGAAGTCCTTCTTCAATCGCTTGGCAACCCAATGCTTACCAGCTCGATGATGGGCAGTTTTTTCATAGCATACATGCCCCCCTTTCACATACTTAACCCTCCAAGTCACATTGTCTTGCATCACAGTTGCATGAATTCTGAAACTACACTTCTCATTTGCACATGTGTGAGTAAACCTCTTCTTGTTGTTCTTGACCTTCTTCAAAACTATACCTCTCTGAATAATATAAGTCTTCATAACATCTAAGAATTGTTCCTTGGAAGTGAACAAATCCCCAGCTTTTATGTCCACTTTACCATCTCTACTTTCACTCCAAACTGTACATTGACTGTACAATTTAGCCATCTTGCCTGCAACAGTCAGCTTGTGTTGCTCAAGTCCTTCCTCATCAACCACCACCCCTAGCTGTTGTCTTCTCTCAACCTCCCATTCTCCGTCCCCTTCTACATCTGAGTTCTCCACATCTTCATCAACCACATCATCATTGTCATTCTCACTCTCACTGTCTTCTTCATCTTCTGATGGAAAGAAATCATCATCATCACTCTCATCATCATCCTCAGGTTGGCCATCCACATAAGATCCACCTATGCCATTCTCATCATCCTCAAAGAATACATCAACTTCAGGTATGTCTAGCCTTCCAATCTCTTGCACTTCCTTTGGATCTACACCTCTAAACTGTTTTAATATGTTTTCAAGCATATCAGGATCAAGCTCCATTGATTTCTTACCTTTTGCAGCCTTCTTTTTGCAAGGAGTTGATTGGGGTGTGGGTAAGCCTGTCTCAGCTTCCTGAGTAGGTGATCCAGCTGAAACAGATCTGGTCACTGGCCTCCTTGGGGTTCCAGGTCCTGAGGATGGAGATGGTGTTGTTGATCGAGCTGATGGAGAAACATGACTTGCTTCTGAGATTGGAATGGATGGGGTAGCTGCTCTGTCAGGGATTCCCTTCCTTGATCTTGCTGGTGAGCTAAAAGTGGAGTTTGCAGCTTTGGTAGAAGCAGCACCATAGTTATGGAGTTCCACCAAGATAGGATTGCTGTTGCTTCCATCATTAATGCTCACAGTTGGGCCACTAGTTCCAGCTGACAATTGAGGCCCACTTGCTGCTTCTCCAGGCCCAACAACATATTCTCCAGGCCCAACATCTTCTACAGGCCCACATTCAGAAGCCATATACCCATACTGTGTTGACCCAACTTCCTTTGCTTTGGCTGCCTTTGCTTCTCTGTGCAAAGTCCTTCTGAAAGGAAGCTTGGGTGGCCTACTACCAAACCTCTGTTCTTTGCTTGCAGATGAAGGTGGCTTCTTGTTCACATTTTGGCTACATTTTTGGCTATGCTATGTATCAACAGGGGTACATATGAGTTCATCTGCCCAAGCATTTGCTTGACTCAGGGACATTTCCACAATACATTCATCAGGTTCTGAAACCTCAATGCTATCCACAGTTGTCTGCAGCTTTCCCTTACCAGCCAACTCAACCAATTCAACAGGAAAAGTCTTCACTTGCTCCAACTTTGACCAAGCTCCCACAAACTTATTCCAGTCAGTGTCACTAATAAGACATAGCTTCTTGTTCTCCATCCCAGGTAGGTACCAATTTATCCCAGCAAACTTAGGAAACTTCTCCATTTCTTGTATAAACCTCTGCTTAATGTCAACGAAAAGTTCCTTGTGATTGTATTTGTCTAAGTCCTTTTCAGAGAGGAAAAACCTTTTATGGTGGAATCTAACAATGAATGACTTCATTGAATCACCCTACACAACATATTAAACAACTTCAAATTAATAAACATCAATTTGATTACCAAAATTAATGACTGTAAAAATCATATCTTGCGAACTTCAAACAAGTTAACCCAGAACTGAACAAAGATTTCTTCTAATATCTACATGCAAACTTCAATCAAAACCCTAAAGTTCCATAAACCCTAAACGTATACTGGAAGAACGCCACATACCCAGCAACCCGTTTACAAATTTCGAACCCTAAACCCAATTAAAAGCCTAACTTCACTGTAATTGAACACATTTTCACTTACCATTGTTTCACTGCTTGGCACGATGAGCTCTACACCGCATTTATCAACAAAGAACTTTCCGACATCCAAAGTAGCGCCGGCGAACTTCGATCACCAGAGCAGCGACCTCCAACTCTTGATGCTCACTTTCACCAACGTTCGAATGAAATGGTGTTTTGTTTTGTGGTAGTTGAGGAGCTTTGAAGTAGAGGAAAGAAACAATAGCATCCTTCGTTTATTTTGAGCGGGCAAAACTAAGGGCTCCTTAGTCTTTTTACTTACATCGGTAGGGGCATTTTAGTCTTTTCATGGTTTCCGGTGCAAAATGGCCGGAAAGGCACCCCCCAGCCATTTGTTTGAGGACTTGGTCCCCTTTGAGTGCATTAAAAAAATGTGGTCCCCCAGGAGCCAGTTGTCAAGAATCTATGGCACCTCCCAGCAAATTTTTGCTCAGGCTCACCTGAGGGTTTTGCCAACGGTCTTTCCTCTTTTATTTTTAAGGATTTTCGGACGATAATACATTAAATTTTACCGGTATTGGACGACAATACACTAAACTTTGAAGGTATTGGACAATAATACACCTAACGATTCCGGTAATTGTCGATTCGGTGGCGGTCCTATGTGACCGGCTGAGTACATGGCATGGAAAAAAATTAAAATTTATTGTCCAAAAAGAAAGTACACGTAAGCATTATTACTAATAGTTTTTTCAAAAAAAAAAAGAAGAAAATGGCACATCATTAAGCAGAGAATTTTGAAATCAAAAGAAAAGAAAAAACAACTTAATTTGCCCATCTCCTCCATCTATGCCCCTCTAGTTTCCACCTGTTGTAATCTTCTTCAACCCAACAGAGGAGTCTCTGTATTCCACATATTCTTTCTTCTTCAACCCATTTTCCATTCTTCTTCAATTTCTACTTATTCTTCTTCAAACTTGTTTTTCTACATTCTTCCAATTACACCAATTCTTTCTTCTTCAGCTTTCACATATTCTAGTTTCAACCCAGAACGAGGAGTAACGATGAGCAAAGTGGACGAATCTGGCACGAGTGTTTCAAATCATGGAAGGAAAGGAACGAATCTGGGTTCCCAAATGTCAGGGAAACTTTTTCTAAAATGTGAACATGGTCTACCCGCTGTATATAAAGTTTGTCGAAAACCTTCAAATATGGGAATGTGGTTTTTCGGGTGTTCCCATTGGAAGGTAATTATATACAAAGACCAAGATTTTTTTAGGTTCAATTCTTCAATATTATTTTGTAGAACGAAAATGAGGGTTTTTTCTACTCAATTTTTCAATGTTACTGAGTAATACAAAAATAGGATTTTTTTTTTTTTTAATGTTCGATTTTTTCAAGATTTGGGGTTGTCTTTGTTGTGTACGAAATTTGAGGTTTTTTTGGTTTGATTTTGAAAAATAATTAAGTAATACGAAATCTGAGGTTTGTGTTGTGTTCAATTTTGAAAAATTTCTGGCTAATATGATGTATAATGCCTGAATTTTTTCTTTTTCAAAATTTCTGGATAAGAATTGAGTAATACAAAATAACCTTCAGTTTCTTATAGATGTGACTTATTTTGTTTATATTTTCAAATTTATCAAAGGTGAATCAGAAGTGTAGATTTTTTCTGTGGGAGGATGAATTGAACTTAAATGCATAGCAAGGAGGCAATCATCAGTTGGAAGATAGAATTCAGGAGTTGAATGCGAAAGTGAACCAATTAAAGGAAGCAAACAAGTTCATGGGATTGACTGAAGGTAGCAGTCGATCCTTTGATGGTGAATGTGTTTCAAGCGAGATGAGAAAATTGAAAGAGGAGAACACAAACCTCAAAAACAAGACTTCAAAAGAAAAGCGTAAAAGAATTATGGTTGTGGATGAAGTGAGAGCAATGAAGAAGGAGATGCAATTGAAAGGAAGTAAGTTTGGTGGAGTTGGTAGAGTATGGAATGTATTGATATTATGTGTGGTTGTATTTGTAATAGGTAGGATGATGTAATGGGTAGAAGTTAGGTTTGATGAATGGGTAGGGTAGGTTTGGTGTTGTTAGACTGTAATTAAGAATGTAATTGAATCTTTCCCCGTGCAATGAATATAATGTTGGTAGTCTATATTGGTAGCACCTTCTGTTTTTCTAATTGTAGTGATGAGATAAAGAGAAAGTGACAAAGAGTAGACAAATATAAATATGTTGTAACGATGCATTCATTCTTGTGTTTCAGTAATATGGTGAGATAAAGAGAAAGTGACAAAGTGACAAATATAAATATGATATAAAGATGCATTCATTCTTGTGTTTTAGTAATATAATGAGATAACTTGCTCTTCATAGCTGTATAGATGCATTCTTGTGTTTTAGTAGGCATGAGATTGATTAATAGATTATTTGTGTTTACCACACAAGTACAAATACTTTACCCATATGCATTGAATGTTTTCCTTGTGTTTACCGCACAAATATATTATATATAGTTAAATACTTTGATGCATGTACATTTAATGATAGTCATTGTTTACCACACAAATATAAAACCATGGGCCCCAAAAAAAATGGCATATTCATAGTATATTACAACTTCAACAAAAACAAGTTAAGCATGGTCCCCCCAAAAAGATAATATATTCATAGTATATCTAATGGTGGCCATTATATTATATGTGAGTACCATACTACAAAAAAGTTCACTGCCGCCATCTCCAAAAGTCGATTTCTTCTCGTCATGGCCTAAGCAAGTGAAGGTGGGGCTTGAGAGCAGTTAATAATGGATACTTGGCTTGATATGGGATCTATTTGATGACTCCAACCTCCTGCAAGCACAAGATATGTACAATGGAAGGTACATGTTTTTAGCTAATTTATTCACACTAGAATATAGTAATAACTTCTTATTTTTCTACATATCCATCCCAAAACGACAATGAGGGAATGAGCACTTGGGAGCTTATAAGCATACCCAGTTATCCATTTGTCTTGTTGAAAACATGTTAAAGAATTCCAGTAAAGGGAAATTTGGCAAGCGCAACAAGGGAGCTAATATGCTCTTATACTCGAGTTTTACACCCAGTATTGAATTTCAAAGTTCCAAGTTTTGTTACTAGTGGGGGACTTGAACAGGTTAGATCCAGTTAGTATTTCAACTCAAAAGATTATATTTTTTCTATTTTTTTTGAGCAATGCTATGAAATATTCCAAATCCAGATTCATGTCTTTTCCTTACTGAGTCTGATATCTTAATAGGTTAGATACTTTTTGTAACGCCCTAGAAATTCAATTATCGAAAAGTCAAAGTCAAACTAACGTTAACAGACAAAATTTAGCGGAAGACTCAAACTCTTATTGGGCGTCGCTGCCGTATCTCCGAAGGAATACAAGGCGAGAAGGAAAACAACGACTGTCTGTCAACGACAACCAACTAACAAACTCATACTTAGAAATAAACGTCAAACTAACTTCAAGTCTTTCAAAAAGAAGCATAACAAAATTAACGACTTCTAGCCATGTCGTCCTCACTTCTAATTCCCATCCCCAGCATATTGATCATCACCTGAAAATAAAACATTTCGAAAATGAGGGGGAAATCTCAATAATGTCTACCCCTAACGTTAAAAAATAAGTTAAGTTCATTTCAATTCATTTGAGGGAGAGGGAACAAGTCAAACCATTTCACAAACCTTTAACCCCAGAACTGTTTTCCTCAAACCAATCAATTCATATTTTATTGTGCGGGTGGGATACCACATCCCTTAGAGTAACATCGCCTACCAAAGGCATCAAGAGTTCGCCTACCATAGGCATCAAGAGTTCGCCTACCACAGGCATCAAAATTCGCCTACCACAGGCATCAAAATATCAACTATCCTATATCAGGGAAGAAGCCCTGATCTCCTGGTCTATAATCCGGCAGGATTCCAAATCCTGAACTCCGAGTTATGCCCCGAAACCCGCTTAATGTTTCACTTTGAATTATTAGTATCTTATGCAAAACTCAACTCACAACTCTCAAGTAAAACCCAACCCAAGTTATCAAAACCAGCATCAAAACTACTTATAAAAGACCATCTCAATTCTCAACTCATAAATCAAAGCACAACAATTACAAACAGTTATCCAAAACATATGGTTACATTTTCCACATAAAGTCCCCTTTCGGAATGCAATTCTCAAAATAGATTAGAAAACATTAAAATACATTTAAAGGGCATCACAGTGGGGATTAGAGCATATACATTACCTGGTTAACTTCACTTCACAGCAAAACGAACACATTTGAGCTCACTAACGACGCGAGTTAGCTTGGGCCTAAAATAGAATAATTATTCTAATCAAAACGCGCCATTCGAAGTTAGTATTAACTACCTTCTAACTAACCCTCCCCTAGGAACCCTATAGGTTCCTATAAATCATGAATTTACACTTTAAATTACCTAACACATTCCAAGTAATCTAATCTCACCCAAATTCACTCCCTAATCTTCTAATTGCACCATACTTAGGCCCAACAAATTCTAATCCCAATAGGACTCTAGTACTAACTAATTACGCCTAATACTAATACCACATTAACCATAATAATAACTACTAATAGTAAAATAATAAAACACATGATACAGATGATTATATAATACAAACACTGGCATATCATGGTAATGCTTACCTAATAATACAATACTAACAATAATAATAACAAAAATAATAATAATAATATTAATAATCACTTTATAATAATAATAATCACATAATCGTGATAATAATCACTTAATAATAACAATCATATAATAATAATAATAATCACATAATAACAATAATAATAATAATAATAATATTAATACTAATCATAATAATTAATAATAACCACACATGATATTTCCTATATGCCCTTGTTAGTCCCTCAACGATCCTACGAGCTCAAGTGTTAGCAAAATAATCACAAACGAAAATTTAACAATTCACGGAGTCAACTTAAATTATTAACGACCTCACGGTCAACGCCTTTGAATTTTTCAGGGTTTTACATCATTACCCCCTTAAAAGAAGTTTCGTCCTAGAAACTTAAACTCAACACCAACGCTCTGCCAAACGGAACTAACGGTCGCGTTAACCAAAAATTCGGGGTTTTACATCATTACCCACTTTAAAAGAGTTTCGTCCTCGAAACTCAAAGCAACTTCTGCAATGAAAAGGTGTGGATGCCTTGATCCTTTATCCTCCACGGCTTCCTAGATGGCTTCAGTTGTGGCATATACCGTTTTACTAAAAGTTCGGTCTTTCTTTGAGGCTGATTCTCTCTGCAACCTATAATCTCCGACGACCGTTCCTCGTATGTCAAATCTTCTTTTAGCCTCCAAATTCTCATCGGAGGTCTTCTTCTGCTTCCAAGCCCTCCTCGGGGTTATATTCCTTACCCACCTCGGGTTTTCAAGTCTTTTAGAGGGGCTTGGGTCTCGTGCTCATGGCAAAGGCAGCGATATTCCATCCAAAAATACCAAAAAGAACCAAGCATGCACTTATAACACAAAAGGAGACAAAGAAATAGACACACGTTCAATTCCCCCATCCTACATTCATCACTCCGAACGTAGCATCCTAAGGTCTAACTAAACCTAAGGGACACTTAGGAGCTACCAGGTCGCAACCCAGAGCTCTGATACCATTCTGTAACGCCCCGGCCCCTCCCGGGCCGCGGACATTACCGATAACTACTTCAAGGATTGTTGATTGGCTCCACAGATCACCACAAGTCTTTCCAGCGTGCTTCGTCCTCGCTCACATGCTGCCTGGGAAAACTTCCCAGGAGGTCACTCATACTTTGACTATTCTCAGCCAAGCACGCTTAATTGAGGAGTTCCCAACGGATGAGCTACCATAAGAAAAGGTGCACCTTGGTGATATAAGTAGTCATTTCAATCCTTTTAAGTCACACTTTAACCACATACCCGGGGTGTTACAATCACCCCTACTTAAGCGCACAACGTCCTCGTTGTGCCACAATCCATTCCAGAATCTTTGCCCCGCTAGGTGACTGCCCATGGATCTCCCGTCCACTGGCGCAGCTCACGGTCGCGGGTCGGCTCTGATACCATCTGTAACGCCCCGACCCCTCCTGGGTCGCGGACATTACCGATAACTGCTTCAAGGATCGATGACTAGCCGCACAAATCACCACGAGTCTTTCCAGCGTGCTTCGTCCTCGCTCACACGCTGCCTGGGAAAGCTTCCCAGGAGGTCACCCATCCTTTGACTACTCCCAGCCAAGCACGCTTAACTGAGGAGTTCCCAACGGATGAGCTACCATAAAAGAAGGTGCATCTTGGTGATATAAGTAGTCATTTCAATCCTTTTAAGCCACACTTTAACCACATACCCGGGGTGTTACACTTTTGAATTCAAATAAGGAAGTTTAGGTTTTAGATCATACCTTCCTCTTTTGAGTGCTTGTGTTGTCCTTTGATTTCCCTTTGCCTCTTCCCCTCCTTTTTGGATGTTCTGGTGCAGGACTTGGACCACTTTCATCAGGCACAGATTGCTTCTTAGGTCTTCCCCTTACCCTGTTCGGTGCAAGATCAGATTCAGGTAGAGCGAATGCACGAGCTGTTGTTTTTCCCTTTTATGGACAAGTCCTACTGTTGTGGCCTTCATTACAACAAATCTTGTAGGTCATTACTCTTCCACGCCTACTGAGCTTTCCTGACCTCCATGGTTCCTCATGTGGATCCTTCCTTCTGCTCTTTCTAGGTCTTCCAAGCATGGTCTTCACATCGAGTGGATCCAAAGGCATATCCAGTTTAGGCCAGTGCTTCTCCCCATATAGTGGAGAAATGGATAGCTTGTATGCCTTGAGGTACATCTCCCTTTTGAAATAGGGATTCAAGAATTCTTCGGGATCTTGCTTCATCCAAGCAGCACAAGAGATTGCATGACATCAAGGCACACCTGACACATCCCACTTCCTACAAGTTCAAGTTGATTTCTCCATATCAACATGGACGCTGTCTATCTTGTGGTGCACCTCGAAGGACCCTTTATCAGAGGGTCGTATACGACAATGCCTTGATTCGTCACGCTCTTTCTCAAATGCTTTGCGTATCCTCGGGCAAACGTCGTCATTTGCATTCTCCATGAGTTGCTTCATTAACACCATCCTCTCCATCAAAGATTGCCTGATCTCCTCCAACATGAAAATCAAGTGTTTTGCCCTAATAGAAACGATATAAGCATAAAATGTTTCTGCCATGTTGCTAGTCAAAAAATCATATTTAGAGTTGGTGTTCATAAAAGCTCGACAAAACCATCTTGGATTAATGTCCAAGAAATCTTGTTCTGCTACTGGTGACACACTCTTAAATTCTTCCAAGGCCAAATTGAAGTCAGTCTAGTTGTAAGCTCTAACACAATTCCAGAATAACATTTTCAATTCATCCCCTTTACGAGTCTTTTTCCAGTTTGAGTATATGTGTCTTCCACATAGTCTATGCTCACTATCAGGGATCACATTAGCAGCTGCATGCGCAATGGCCTACATCGAAAAAAAAATTAAAACAAACCAAAACACACATGTATGTATACTGAGCAATGTGTTGTGTACTATACAAAAAATCAAAACAAATCAAAACACACATCTGTAAGATTATTTTTTGAATGGACATTACTCAATCGACTTCTAACAGGAAGGCTAGCAACCATTCAGCTGTGTGTTGTGCAAAGTATTTAATTATCAGTTTCAAGTTACAAACTAAGAAAATAAAATATTAGAATATTAGATATAAACTATGAAAATAGAATATAAACTAATAAATCGTATTTAGAAACTAAGTTGGGTATTGTGCAAAGTACTCAGGATAAGAAAATAGAATATTAGAATACTATTTAATTATAAGTTTCCGTTTACAAACTAAGTTGTGTAACGAGAAAAGAGCTCACAATAAGAAATCACTTTCTCCACTTCCATAAGATATAAACTAAGAAAATAGAATATTATATATAAACTAAGAAAATAACTTAGTTTCGGGTTACAACAGGAAGCAACATTCAGTTTCAGTTTCAGCTGTGAATTATGTTCAACATAGAATATTAGATATAAACTAAGAAAATAATTTTGAATGAAATCAACTTACATGATGTTGGTCAGATATAATTGTCCATCCACTTCCATCTGATGATTGAATGGAGTTCGCCACGTGTGCCAGAAAACAGCTTCGACTCTCATTGTTTTCTCCCTCAGATATTGCCCAAGCAAGAGGAAACATTTGGTTGTTTCCATCAACACCTATAGCTCTCAACAAAGTACCCCCAAGAAGGTTTTCAGAAAAGCAACATCAATTACTAACACTGGGCTACATCCATGTAGAATTCCCCTCCTCAAACCATCGAAACACACAAAGAATCTCTGGAAAATTGAGATTTCTTTAGGGATTTCTACACTGTATTGGAGAATGAAACTGCTAGTGTTATTACTTCTTTTCATCCTCCATATAACTTCCCACCTTATTGTAATGCTTCCTCATTGAACCATGTAACAACTTAGATGCTACATTTCTAATTTTATAAGCAACCCATTTGGTTATCACTATCTGCCAATCTTTTCTTACTTGGACAATAATTTCCTTGGTTGACCAATGGGGCTTGTCCTTGAAGATGAGGATTTACTCTGCAGCAATCCAAGATAGTTTCAGGAGCCTATTTCTGTGCATTTCCCTCCTAGTGCACTTATATAATGCAACAAAATTTCATTAATTATACCTAATAATGCAATTTCTAAAGTGTAAGAACAAAGCAAAATTTTTTAATTAAACTTTACAATAATTTCTAAAGTGAAACAGTTGATGTTAGATGTGGAATATTTGCCAAACTACTTGATCAATTCAATGTTGGTAAAACTTCACGGTCATTTTTAATGGTAATTTGATCAGGTGATGGATTTAATGAATACTTATAACATATAACCAAAATTGACATTACATCATACTGAAAGTAGGGTTGTGTAGGGCGTGATGGCTGAAAGTGATGAATTGGGGTTGATGGCTAAATGTGAAAGAAACTAGGTTGGGAAAACAATGTGAGAAATAACTAACAGCCCTGTAAATTTCATGGGTTGATTGAGGTAAGTAAATAATTACCATAAATTACCGAAAGTTACTGAAAATTACCAAAAGTTACCAAAAATAACCGAAAGTTACCACAATTACCGACAATCACATGACATGTGTAAAGTAGTTTTTTTTTTTATTTTTTTCCTTTTATTTCAAAAACACAAATTTACCATATAAAGTTACCCAAAGTTACCAAAAGTTACCGAAAGTTACCAAATATTACCAAAATTCATTATTTACCTTACCCCAAGATACCCATGAAATTTACATTTAGCTATCAACCCGGGATAAGGGTATTTCAAACTAGATTTTAGGGATAGGGATGAAAACAAAAAATTGATGGGGGTGCCACACATTTTTGGAAACTGACTGGTGCGACAACACTTTTCTATAATACATTCCCATGTAACATTATATTTAACTAAATGGCTCATGGGTGAAATTTCAATTGTTTTGGTTGAAGTCCGACGAAATATGTTGAAAAAGATGAAAATGCCCTTATTTTTCTCTCTAATTTAACTTAGGGTGTGTTTGGTACAAAGGAAAATTGTTTTCTAGGAAAATAGTTTTCCTTGAAAAATGATTTTCTTAGAAAATAATTTTCCATTTGATATTTTCCCGTGTTTGGTACACAGGAAGATGTTTTCCTAGAAAACGATTTTCACATGTCTGACAATAACGAGACAGAGATTAAAATGTGTGTATGTGTGAGAGTGGTGGAGAGGGAGAGGGAGAGAGAGAGAGAAATATCAAAAAGGGTGCATGAGAGTGAGTGGTGGAGAGAGAAAAACAAAAGGGAGATATATATTAAAACGCGTGCATGAGAAAGAGTGGTCGAGAGAAAAATATTAAAACGGGTACAGGAGAGAGAGATGTGAAAGAGAGACAAATGTGTGTGTGTGTGTGTCTGAGAGAGAGAGAGAGAGAGAGAGAGAGAAAGAGAGAGAGAGAGAGAGAGAAGATATTAAAATGGGTGTATCAGAGAGAGAAAGGTAAGAGAGAGATATATTCAAATCGGTGCGTGAGAGAGAATGGTGGAGAGAGAGAAAGAAGGGAGAGATAACGAAAGAAGAGAGAGAGAGAGAGAGAGAGAGAGAGAGAGAGAGAGGGAGAAAATGGTTTTCCTTAGGTTGGAGTCAAGAAAATAATTTACAAGGGGATAGGGGAAAATCAGTTTTCTTGGAAAATAGTTTGCTCCATTTTCAGGTCACCAAACACCGGAAAATGGGAAAATCATTTTTTAGAAAATGATTTTCATCCCAACCAAACACACCCTTAATCTCTCTCTCTCTCTCTCTCTCTCTCTCTTTCTTTTCCTCACCCTCTTCCTCTATAATTTAACTGGGTTCTAGCTTCTCCGGTTGATTTTAGGGGCGTCCGCCCTCATGCTCAAGGTCATCATCATCATCATCATCTTCTTCTTCTTCCTCTTCTTCTTCTTCTTCTTCTTCTTCTTCTTCTTCTTCTTCTTGTTCTTGTTCTTCTTCTTCTTCTTGAACCTCCATTCATATGCATCTCCTGTGCTATTGTATAATCTATATAATACTTAGCTCCTGCTCCCTGAACCTTCATTTATTTCTACAAACATCCTTTGAGGTTACTTGGATTGTAAGATTGCTAGAAGTAGAAATACATCTCTCACAACCTGCACTCTTTCACAACCTAGTTGGCTCTCCACGGAAAGCTACCGACGAGATCACAACTCTCGAGATTTTGCAATTTGGAATCCAATACATGCCTCCTCTATACCTTGCACATGGACACGGTGGACCATATCACAACAGAACGCGCCCATTCAACGACCATAAGACACACCTTGCACTACTGGCTTGGTACTCCAAAGAATAGGATCAACATTAAGGAATAGAGTAAGAGAGTTATCAACTGGAAAGCCACCAGAGCAAAGCCTATGTTGTAGTAACAAGCACCATATATAACATCTGGAGTGCCAGAAACCTCATGGTCTTCAAGAGGACCCTTTTGACAACTGATCAAATTACAAAAATCAATATAGACATGGTTAGAAATAAAACTCTGTACATTGCTAAACACACTCTATAACACCCCGGGCCCCTCCCGGACCGCAAACATTACCGATAACTGCTTCAAGGATCGTTGTCTGGCCCCACAAATCACCACGAGTCTTTCCTGTGTGCTTCGACCTCGCTCACACGCTGCCTAGGAAAACTTCCCAGGAGGTCACCCATCCTGTGATTGCTCCCAATCAAGCACACTTAACTGAGGAATTCCCAACGGATGAGTTACCATAAAAGAAGGTGCACCTTGGTGATATAAGTAGTCATTTCAATCCCTTTAAGTCACACTTAACCATATATCCGGGGTGTTACAATCACCCCCACTAAAGCACACAACGTCCTCGTTGTGCCACAATCCACTCCAGAATCTTTGCCCCGCTAGGTGACTGCCCATGGATCTCCCATCCACTGGCGCAGCTTATGGTTGCGGGTGGGCTCTGATACCATCTGTAACGCCCCGACCCCTCCCGGGTCGCGGACATTACCGATAACATCGCTGACTGGCCCCACACATCACCACGAGTCTTTCTAGCGTGCTTCGTCCTTGCTCACACGCTGCCTCGGAAAACTTCCTAGGAGGTCACGCATCCTGAGATTGCTCCCAGCCAAGCACGCTTAACTTAGGATTTCCCAACGGATGAGCTACCATAAAAGAAGGTGCACCTTAGTGATATAAGTAGTCATTTTAATCCCTTTAAGCCACACTTAACCATATATCCGGGGTGTTACACACTCAAACAAGGAATGCTTGTATAGATCACATTTTATATTTCTTATAGGCCCTTGATGCAATCGCTTACAGTTTGCTTCGGTTGGAAAAAGTTTTTTACCTTTTTCCAAAAAAAAAGATATACATGTCTTAAGCTGGTGACTTTGTCATGTGAAATTCACAATCAATGAACCATTCATATCGGCAAAGCCCATGTGTTTTTTGAATACACAAAACATATTCCTCCAAAAGGTTGAAAATCGCAAAAATCCACTATACTTGATCACTAGGGGAAGCTTTCCTCCCCAAACCACTAATATATATCCTCTAAACTCCATTGAAATCTATAACACATTACTACATCTCAACTTTTTCCCCCAAAAAAAATTGGGGATTTAGGCCATGAAAGAAAGCAAGAGCAAGGCCCAACTACAATGGCGTCGTGTGCAGGAGGGTTAGGGAAAGAGAGAGATGAAGGGTAGATTAAGTTAAATTAGAGAGAAAAATAAGGGCACTTTCATCTTTTTCAACATATTTCGTTGGATTTCAGCCAAAACAACCGGAACGTCACCCATGAGCCATTTAGTTAAATATAATGTCACTTGGGAATACATTATAGAAAAGTGGTGTCCCGCTAGTTAGTTTCTGATGTATGCAAGGTCCTAAGATAAGAGTATTGACCTCACAGTACACCACATTAACACAACTCTCGCACAATCTGGCCTCAAAACAGAGAATCAAATACAAATACACCCAAAACATACCTCAACACAGAGAAACAACTATAACCTCCTCAAAACAGAGCACAAACACCAAAGCACAAATGGATGAAATGAATGATGATGAAATGATGATCGGATTAACAAACTTACAATCAAACAGTAACCGAAGATAGTCTTGAGGCTCGAGCAGATACAGACCCACCACAACTAGAACATCAAGGGCAATGGACTCAATGACCTCAATGGATACATGCACACCACCATCGAGATTACAAAGCTCTACACCCACCACAAGGATTGCCAAATCCTTGATACTGTAGTAGAATTAACCAGAGATGAGAGTTTAACGTCACTCACAAACAAGAGGCTCAATTAAGGCACTCAAAATGCTATTGATTTCACTGATAGATGATCCTCACAAGCTGCCGATTACAAAGTATATAAAGCTACGGTTCAACTAGATGATTAAGGGTTTTCCCTTTCCTAATCCGGCATTAAGCTACTTAACTAACTTAGTAAGCTAATTAAGGCTCATTACAAACTGGATAACATCAACATAAAATGAAATAAAATCTAACAAACGCGTTTTCTTTATTACAAACGATTAAATCACCTCACAAGCTGGAAATGGCCTCAACAGTTCGGAAGTGAGTCTTCATGGAGGACCTCAATGCAGAATCATCTCACAGAATTGGAATATCCTTAACAATTCCAGAAGTGATGTCTTCATAGAGGACCTCAGAATTGGCAAACATCTACACTGAGCTAGAATGTCCTCAACAGCTCTAGAGTGAAGTCTTCAAACATGGGTAAGGACCTCAATCCAAAGATATGGAATTGAGAAATAGCCTCACTGGTTGGCTGCTGCTGTTGGTGATGATGTTGCTGTTGTTGGACGACCTCATGACTTGCAGGACCATCATGAAAAACTCTTGGATGTCAGTGTTTGATGTTGTTGATGATGGCCTTGGAGTTGGTGTTGGTGAGGTCGTTGTTGCTGCTGGTTCTGGACTTTGATCTTCTGATGGAGGACCTCCATCTTCCTCCCCAGGTTGAGGAAAGTTTGTCCTCAAACATGGAAGGTCTTCATGCTCTGAAAAAGTAAGGCCTCAAATCTGTAACGTTGAATGTAGCACTGCCTCCATAGTTTTCAGAAAGGTCTAACTTGTAAGCATTGTCTTCAATCCTCTCAAGCACTTCAAAAGGACCATCTGCTCTTGGTGTTAACTTTCCCTTCCTCTTGCTTGGAAATCTATCCTTCCTTAGATGAATCCACACTAAATCTCCTGGCTTGAAAATCATCTTCCTCCTATGCTTGTTTGCTGATGTAGAAACTTGCTCAAAATACTTGATGATCTTCTCCCTGACTTGCTGATGAAGCTTCTTGATCTCCTCTGCATGTTTACCTGCTTCATAACTAAACCTCACAGAATTTTTTAGTGGGGATAAATCCAATGGAGTTATAGGATTTCTACCATAGACAACCTGGAATGGTGAAAGGCCAATTGCCCTAGATGGTGCTCTATTGAAAGCAAATTCAGTATGAGACAAGAGGGTGTCCCATCCTGTTTTGTTTGTGGATATTAGTGACCTCAATAGTGTTCCAAGTGTCCTATTTGTGACCTCTGTTTGCCCATCAGTTTGAGGGTGACAAGCTGTGCTATACTTCAGCTGTGTGCCCAATTTCTTCCAAAGAGTAACCCAAAAATGACTAGGAACTTGAGATCCCTATCTGACACCATACTCCTGGGAACTCCATGGAGTCTCACTACCTCCTAGAAATACAATTCAACCACCCTCACAGCATCATAGGTGGTATGGCAAGCAATGAAGTGAGCCATTTTACTGAATATGTCCACAACTACCATGATTGAATCTTTCCCTCTTTGAGTTCTTGGTAGGTCAACGATGAAGTCTAGGCTGATGTCCTCCCAAGGACTGTTTGGAACTGGCAAAGGTGTGTATAGCCCTTGAGGTAAGCTATGACTCTTTGCAATCTGACACGTAGCACACCTCCTGACCCAATGCTCAACATCCTTCCTCATTTTAGGCCAACAATAATGTTCCTTCAGCATAAGAAGGGTCTTCTAAATGCCAAAATGACCTGCTAAGCAACCTCCATGCACTTTAAAGATCAACAACTCTCTAAAACTGCTCCTTTGAATACATAACCTTGCTCCTTTAAAGAGAAACCACTGGTCTATGTGGTATAGACTTTCAGGATGTCCCTTGCATTTCTGGTATGACTCTCCAAAATCTTCATCATTCTCATACAAAGCTTTCAACTGTTCAAAACCAAGCACTCTTACATCCAAAACTTGTAACAACAAGTACCTCCTGGACAATGCATCAACTCCTTTGTTAAGCTTCCCAGATTTATGATGGATCACAAAATGAAATTGTTGCATGAACTCCACCCAAGTAGCATGCATAGTGTTGAGTTTATGTTGTCCCTGAATGAATTTGAGGGCCTCATGGTCACTGTGCAGAATAAATTCAGCTCCAATAAGATAATGCCTCCAATGTTGCAAAGCTCTAATGATAGCATAAAACTCCTTATCATATGTATTGTACTTCCTCTTGGCCTCATTGAGTTTCTCACTAACATAAGCTACTCGTTTTCCCTCTTGAGTCAACACTGCTCCAATGCCCACTCCCGAGGCATCACACTCCACTTCAAAGACTTTGGAAAAACAAGGTAATGCCAACACTGGTGCTGAGGTTAGCTGTCTTTTGACCACCTCAAAAGCTTTCTGTGCAGCTGGTGTCCAAGTAAAGCTCTTCCCCTTCACTAACTCAATCATAGGAGCTAGATTAATGTTGAAGTTCCTCACAAATCTCCTGTAGAAAGATGCCAAACCATGGAAACTCCTTATCTGTTGGATTGATGTAGGAACTGGCCAGTCTCTGATGGCTTTGATCTTATCCTCATGCAGGCCTCCCTTAGTCTTAAAGGCTGTCTTCCACTCATCTCCCTCATAAATTTTGATCTGATAATATCCACTCCTAAAATCAATCTTTGAAAACACAGTTGAGCCATGAAGCTCATCAAGCATATCCTGAAGTCTTGGAATAGGATATCTATACTTGATAGTAATCTTGTTGATGGCTCTACAATCAATACACATCCTCTGACTTCCATCTTTCTTAGGGACCAATAATGATGGCACTACACAAGGGCTCAAACTCTCTCTAATCATTCCTTTCTCCAACAACTCATCAACTTGCCTCTGGATCTCATTGGTTTCAGCAGGGGTCATTCTATAGGCTGGTTTGTTTGGTAAAATAGATCCTAGGATGAGGTCAATTTTATGCTGGATGTCTCTTTTTGGGGGTCAACCTGGTGGCATTTCTTCTGGAAAAACATGTTGGTACTGGGTGAGGATGGGCTGGAATAAAGGATCGTTGTTTTGTGGGGTTGGTTCATTTTGTGAGGCTAGTTAATTATCAAGGTTAAGCAAAAGAAACTCCTTCTGTTCACTGAATTCATGATGTTCAGCTGGTAAGATCACATCAAGGGATGGTTCAACAATGAGGGTTTTGGTTCTTTTTGTGAGCTGGGATGGTTTAAGTGGGGTAAGAACAATTTTCTTGTGGTTTAGGTTAAGGGAATAAGTATTTGCTCTTCCATCATGATTAACAGATCTATCAAACAACCAAGGTCTTCCCAACAATAAATGACATGCATCCATAGGTATAACATCACACCACACTTTATCTTTATAAACAGGACCAATTGAAAAAATCACAAGGCATCTAGATGAGATTTTGATACCTCTACTTTGATTCAACCACTGGATGGTGTAAGGTGCTGGATGAGGACAGGTTTGTAAGTTCAACTTTTGCACCATAGTCTGTGATGCTGCATTAGTACAGCTGCCACCATCAATAATCAAGGAACATATCTTCCCTTGCACTGTACATCTTGTGTGAAAAATGTTCTCCCTCTGCTCAGCTTCCTCATCAATGACAGAACTACTAAGGACCCTTCTGATCACTAACATTTCACCTTCATCAGGTCTGGCCTCAACTTCCTCTTCATCATACACAGGATCTCCTTGGGGTTCATCATACTGTTCCTCCTCAACAACTGACTCAGGTTCAACAAGCAGTGCTGCTTGATATTCTGCTAAGGTCACTGCTCTTTTGTTTGGACATTCTGAGGCTAGATGTCCTAGACCTTGACATCTAAAACATCTCCTCTCAGGGAATGGTCGATTGGTAGGGACTAGGGTTCTTTGTGGGGGATTTTGGGATTGTGTTTGAGGTGGTTTAGGGGCTGGATATCTGGTTTGTGGCTGTGGAGATGGATAGGTTCTTTGAGGTGGATGGTAGGATTTGTTGTAATGGTCTGATTTGGTTTGAGGATAGGTTTTGGCTGGGTACTTGCTTCCATACTCCTTCCTTTGGGCCTTCTTCTGCTGTTCCACCTTATGAGCCAAAGAACTCAGCTCATCAAGTTAATGGTACACCTGAAGTTGAACAATGTTTTTAATATTATCATTCAATCTTGCAAGATACCTCACATAGGTCTAAACTTCATTCTCCTTCATGTTACACTTCCACAGTAGATTCTCAAACTCCTTAGTGTATTCCTCAACAGATTTGCTACCCTGGACTAAGTGTTGAAGCTTGAAATAATTCTCCTTTATGTAGCTTTTAGGTAGGAATTTCTCCTTGATTTTCTGCCTCATTTCAACCCATGTGCTGACCTTAGGTTCATTGATTTCCTCTCTTCTTCTTTGCAAGTTGTTCCACCATGTAGATGCATATTTCCTCAACTTCAATGCAACCAACTTCACCTTGTTCTACTCAGACAACTCCCTCAAATCAAACACCCTTTCCACTGTTTGCAACTAATCCAAAAATACATCAGGATCCAACTCACCTCCATACTCAGGAATATCTATTTTGAAATCCAACTTTTCAACTCGTCTATTTTCCCTCCTTTCTTCCCTCTCACTCCTACTCCAGGATTCACTAACACTACTTCTAGGTGACCCCCTGTTATACCTCCTTCTTCTGTGATATCTAGGTCTTCCTCCTCCCCTTCCAGTTTCACTAAAAGGGTTCTCCTTTTCTTCTTCCTCAGACTCCACATCAGTCTCTCTATTAAGCTCTCTCCTGTGCAACCTCATGTAATATTGCAACTTTTCACTCATAATTTTCATTTTCCCTTCCATTTCCTCCTTCTCCCTCAAGGCTTGTTCAGCTACTTCCTGAGGTGTTTTACTACAACCCGACATTATGAACTACTCAAATAACACACATAGACCTTCCTCCAAGATGAAACTCAGCTTTGATACCAATTATGATGTATGCAAGGTCCTAAGATAAGAGTATTGACCTCACAGTACACCACATTAACACAACTCTCACACAATCTGGCCTCAAAACAGAGAATCAAATACAAATACACCCAAAATAGACCTCAACACAGAGAAACAACTATAACCTCCTCAAAACAGAGCACAAATACCAAAGCACAAATGGATGAAATGAATGATGATGAAATGATGATCGGATTAACAAACTTACAATCAAACAGTAACCAAAGATAATCTTGAGGCTCGAGCTGATACAGACCCACCACAGCTAGAACATCAAGGGCAATGGACTCAATGACCTCAATGGATACAGGCACACCACCATCGAGATTACCAAGCTCTACACCCACCACAAGGATTGCCAAATCCTTGATACTGTAGTAGAATTAACCAGAGATGAGAGTTTAACGTCACTCACAAACAAGAGGCTCAATTAAGGCACTCAAAATGCTATTGATTTCACTGATAGATGATCCTCACAAGCTGCCGATTGCAAAGTATATAAAGCTAGGGTTGAGCTAGATGATTAAGGGTTTCCCCTTGCTCAAGAAACTTTCCTAATCCGGCATTAAGCTACTTAACTAACTTAGTAAGCTAATTAAGGTTCATTACAAACTGGATAACATTTAAATAAAAGGAAATAAAATCTAACAAACGCGTTTTATTTATTACAAACGGCTAAATCACCTCACAAGCTGGAAATGGCCTCAACAGTTCGGAAGTGAGTCTTCATGGAGGACCTCAATGCAGGATCATATCACAGAACTGGAATATCCTTAACAGTTCCAGAAGTGATGTCTTCATAGAGGACCTCAAAACTGGCAAACATCTCCACTGAGCTAGAAAGTCCTCAACAGCTTTAGAGTGAAGTCTTCAAACATGGGTGAGGACCTCAATCCAAAGATATGGAATTGAGAAATAGCCTCACTGGTTGGCTGCTGCTGTTGGTGATGATGTTGCTGTTGTTGGACGACCTCATGACTTGCTGGACCACCATGAAACACTCTTGGATGTCAGTGTTTGATGTTGTTGATGATGGCCTTGGAGTTGGTGTTGGTGAGGTCGTTGCTGCTGCTGGTTCTGGACTTTGATCTTCTGATGGAGGACCTCCATCAGTTTCCAAAAATGTGTTGCACCCCTCAACAAATTTTTGGGATAAGAATGGCTAGCAATTATAATCCAAGTTAAAGAGGACTCCTTGTTTATAATATCATTATGGTAACCTAGCTAATACATGTGAGTAACTGCATATCTTGGAATATGTTGGTCATAAATGACTAGACCTACTCTTTTTAGGGATAAACTTCCAATAGCCATAATGTGAAGTAGTTATTGTTGATACAAATTTGAATTATATTTCTATAATCTAAGTGTGCATAACTTGCAGGATTTACTATTTTTTATTGGGAATAAATTGCTAGAAATTGTAAGTAGATTTAAACTGGATAACATGAATGTAGATTTACTATTTTTTATTGGGAATAAATTGCTAGAAATTGTAAGTAGATTTAAACTGGATAACATGAATGTAGATGGCGAGATACAAGAGGGAATAAGAATTGGAGGAGGGAAAAAATAGACCTAGGGACTCACTACTTTTTATCATTTAAAGATTACTTTGATTGTCAGGCTACAATTGAAAGTTTCATTCATTATTATTTTTTGAACTTGGGTAAATGGGAAGTTCCACCCTCTACATGGTAAACGGTACGTGAGGGTGACCATTGTTGGGATTATTTCAAGTGTATAATTGGATTATATATGATGAGAAGTCATGTGGTATAAGTATAAGGATCATACATAGGTTAAACACAAGTTATATGATCAACACATATCAAGTTAAGGCCAGCATGGGTCATGTTGGCAACCAGAGAGTTAAATTAAGATTTCTGGGCTCAACACGGTGTTGAGGCAACATAGACCATGGTGACCCTGTCACGGTTCATGTTGAGGCCCAAATTTTGTTTAATGCTCAACGCCTATATAATCCTCATCATTAAGGTGTAATATCAAATTAACACCAGATCTAAGACCCCAACAACTATATTATCTTTATCCCATATGGTCAATTAGCTTAGTCAAGATCAAGATACTCATTAAGGACCTTAATAAAGTCATTGGACTAAGGGTTAAGGAGTGTGGAATGTCTCCTATAAATAGGAGACATTATCTAGCCATTTGAGTACACTATCATCTAATCACATCGTTATCATTCTTGTTTAGAGTGCAACTATACTTGCATGTGTCAAGTGAGTAACAAGTTTCTTGAGTGTGTTAAGTGCTAAGTTTTATCCCTTTGAACATTTGCGTATAGTAAATAGTTCTTAAGGAAAGTGAGTTCGTCCACGACTCTTAGCGATATCCAAAGTGAGATAACCATTGGTATTTATACCATACTACCTTCCTCCTACAACCAACCTGTGGTTAGAAATCTCCTCTCCAAGAAATAGTAACTAATCATGTGGGGCAAGAAACAAAAAACAAAAACTAAGGACAAAAACAACCTAAACGGAAAACAACACAACAATAAGAAAAAAGGGATTAAAAAGAAAGCCTAGAAGAAAAGCAAGACACTAGCTAGCAACTTCAACCCCACACTTATCAAGAATGAAAGAGTAAGTCTAGTCACTTTCAAGAAAGATGTTGGGACAAGGGTCAAGGTCCTTTACCTGTGTATCCACGAAAGACCTTATACGAGGTTTTAATGAAAGACAAAACAAGCTGTCAAAAAGGGAAGTTATTTTGTTTAGAAAAACCAGTGATAATTATCTTCAAATCTCTTTATGAATAAATTGATACTCTTGATATATCTTGCAGGATCAATATCTTTAATGGAAGGCAACACTAAGAAAGGAAAAGATTGCAAGATCAAGAAATCTCAAAAAGAAGGAAAGTAGATCAACAAGCTTGGAAAGAAGAGTAGAGGATGAAGAAGGAAAGAATCACTCACCAACGGCTACTAGCTGGATGACATCTAGCTTACACTTATAAATAGAAGACTTGAAGATTAAAGACTTAAGCGATTCCATGGAAGTAATCGCAGAGTAGGAAATCCGTGGGATTTCTGAGTATGTAGCCAATGGCCGAGGATCGTGGTGAGTGTTCGTTGTATCCATATGTGAAGGTAGCCAGTAAAGGACTTCTAGTGAAGGTATAGCCGAGGACCTTGGTGAGTGTTCGTTGTATCCATATGTGATGGTGAGAGTTTGTGTAGCAAAGTCTTGAAGGAATAAGACTTTGTGAGTTTGAGCTTCAATGTAATCCATCATGTTCCAAATCGCTGTTAAGGTTTTTCCTACGATGATCCTTGTCTGTAGCTATCTCAAGGACCTTCGGCCTTGGTCAGTGAACCTATCAGTAACTGCCTTCAGGTTGTTCTTCTTGCTTTGTTTCGTAAGTGTATCTTGTTCTTTGATTGTTATAAATTGAAAGAGGTATTTCAGCTACACTTTGTTTTGATCCTCAGTTTGAAACCAAGGAAGTTTGTTCTAACGTCCTTACCTAGTGTGTAGATCTTATTTTTCAAATTCACCCCCCTTGGGTTCCTACAAAAGAGACCCCACCCTTACTCGAAGACTGCATAAACTCTATTAAAGACAACCCCTCAAACCCCTGTTAGCCACCACCTCCAACGCTGCCAATCCACCACCTCCGACATTGCCAACCACCAACCACCGAAGAGGAGACAAACCCCAATGAAGGCTAAGGACTAGTAGCCTACGATGTTGTATGACTTCTCGTTATGCAAGCTATCGAAACTTATGTACGAAACGATTGCATCTATCAAGAATTGACTTCAGTTTGTTAATCATATCTAGTTGCAGGGTGTTATCTCAGAAAGACGATGCTCAAGCTCATGGTTGGTGTCATATATGTACATTTGGAGAAAGCGAGGTCAAAATTGTGGTGTGGGTGGAAGAAAACCTCTAATTTTATGATATATAGCACCTTTGACACGAAAAGTATAAACCCCACATTCAGCATTTGCCAAACTATCATCTATGTGAAAACCCATGGATGTGAAAGAAAATATATGGTTATATTTTCTAATGTTCTTCCTAAAGTATATGGCATCTAGGGTTTAGTCAGTATAAAGAGCTCAAAGGTCAACTGAAAGAGGGAACGGAGGCAAAATAATTTTCCCTAACAAACAACATAGTTCAGAGGTTTCATATGGAAATAAGACAGTGTCACAGTGATGGCATGATCTTGGAGGTGGTAGTTATAGGGTAGGAACACTTGTCTGTTCATGATAGTTAACAGTAGAATGAAAGTTAACTCTCTGTCTTCGTGTTCTTTAACAACTATTCCTAAGTTGGTGAGTATTTGAAATGCTGCTTTCACCCCATGTACAGGTTTATTAGATGTACTATTTTGACCAAGATAAAGAGGTCTATTAGATATAGTGTTCTTGCAAGCAAGGATGCCTCCATCCATGTCTATATATATAAAAAATGGAATGGTGTTAACTTATCTTAAGCAAAAGAAAGTAGTAGTTGGTTGATATACAAAACATTAAAAAAATGTCATGTTTAATAATGGTAGGCTATGTTTACATATTGAGGTCAATGTAAATTATAAACAATGCAATTAATGTAAAATATTATGCAAATAGTATGGAATTGTACAGTTGGTTGATATACAAAACATTAAAAAAATAAAAAATTATTAAATGTAGTCTTAGGATAGAGGTTTAAAATTTGGAACACTACTTGAAAACACAATCTTGAGGTGGAACAATCAAGTAATGTTGTATCAGTAGCTTGTTCTAGAGTTGCTCCTATATTGTGGTGTTGTTACAATCGACGCCTCCTTGTACCCCCGCGAGCAATTTCCTGGTCACGTTGCTCATGTGTTATTCTCTGTCCCCTTGATTTATCATATGATGCGGAACTGGGGGGGACATTTTCCATGGTAATTAACACTAATTAAAAGTGTAAAGCGTTAGGACTATGAAACAAATTACAAAATTAATAAATAAATAAAGGTGAGACACACATACACATATATTTCCAATAAAAACTTTATCTACCAGACTACATATTTGTCCCATAAATGATAGAGATAAAAGAAAAAAAAATTGATGCAGCACAGAAATATAAGGGTAAACCTTAAAAGATGACATGTGAGAAAGGCAATGATATAGTCTTTTTTCGATTATTGCAAACCAAAGGCTTAAAAGTTTACAGAATATTGCAAAACCGCAATACAAAACAGCAAACATCCCACATCAAAAGACACATGCCTGCGAAGAAACAGCTAAACATAAGAAGTACAGCAAAGATTAACTACAACCAAAATACTTTCCAAACGATAACGATCACAAAAGAACAGCTTCACTTGGGTGAGTCATCGAGGAATCTCACGCCTAAATCTTTGCCAATAATCTTTTTCATGCGCTCAACCTCGACATCAATATCATCAAGAAATAGGCTAACTAATATAAGATGAATGGTCCAGGGTCTTCAAATTATAGTCTAATATAGTGAATGTTCTAGATTGGTTTGACTAAGTAGCCATAGATTTTGTTGTTTCTATAGTCATTTACTTAAAAGTTGACTCTTATATTGAAGTGAAAGAAAGGCCAAATTTGGAAGTAAAATTTATGTAAAGAATTCTCTCTTTAGACATAACACATATAATATAGATAGACATTAAATACATAAAGAAAATTAATTAAATAGATAAGACTTAAATTGGAACTAAAATTTACATACCGTCTAAGCTTCTCTCTTTGTATATAACATAGCTATATTATATAACACGCTCCCTTTCTCTGAATAAATTTCCATTAAATCATGATTAGATGCAACTTATACTATTCAAAACTTACAGGAGGGTTAATACCAAAAATTATAGTAATTCATGATTGAGTATAAAGCATGTATTTTATGTATATATTATGGTATTAGTTATACGATACAACTTATACTATTCAGAAGATTAGAATTAAATCATTATCGATAGATTAATCTATACTGTCTTAGGCTGATCATTAGGTGATAGGTTGAAAGATAATAATTAATAATAACTAGTGATTGACTCACTGTATTGTACAACACATCAATGCTTGCTAATTCAATTTAATTGGACAAAGTAGCAAGGTTGCATGCATGAGGTTTAGAGATTTATTTGATATTTAGCTAGCTACTTTGTACTTTTGAAAAGAAAATGTGTCAACTAGTGATTGACTCATTGTATTGTACAATACATCAACACTCGCTAATTCAACTCAATTGGACAAAGTAGCAAGGTTGCATGCATAAGGTTTAGAGATTTAATTGATACTTAGCTTAGCTACTTCGTACTTTTGAAAAGAAAATGTGTATTATCCTCCTTGGAGGGAAAACGAAAATATATTTAGTTAACCTATAAATCAGTGGCGGATCCAGACGTTTAATTTAGGGGTGCCCAATATACTTGTTAGTACGTAAGCATTTTTGAAAAATAAAATAATAAAGTTTAAATAAATAACAATAAAAATAAAAAAAATATTAAATAACATATTCACCAGCTTAACAAAATTTCACATCATCACATAAATATGTCAACCAAATAAATTGGAATTTCACATTAACTAGATATTTACATCTTAAACTTATACTAATACCCAATTACCCAATTCATTGACTTACACTTTTTGTTGATAAAAAAAATAATTTGATACTTTCTTTGTCCCAATTAATTTGTTCAGTTTACTTTTTCACGATCTTCGATGCAATATTTTGACCACTGATTTCACATTTTTTATTAGCAAGATTAATAATATTGTATTCAAGTAAAAATATTTTTCATCAAAATCTAATAATGGTAGTCTTATATAATAATTCAACATATAATATGATAAATTAACGATCAAAATTTAAAAATTTTGATCTAATTAGTCAACTTAGACAAGTTATTTGGGACAAAGGGAGTATTATTTTAGGATTTTGGGTTGCTGCTAAATTGGACACCCCTATTATATTTTTTGGGATATTTTTTACGGTGTCCACTCACTCCAATTAAAAAAATTTCCTCCGAATAATATTAAAGAATAACAAATTTTTCTTTGACCAGGGGTGTCCGTGGACATCCCCTACTATACCTACATATCCGCCCCTGCTATAAATCCGGCTTTGGAAAAAGACACATATATTATCCTAGGTTGATCCTATAGAAGGAAAAATAGAGAGAAAATATATTGAAACGAATCTATGAGGAGAGGGAAAGCATAAAGATAGAAAGAAACTAGCCTATAATATTGGGAATGTCCCGACAATGTTCAATATATATGGAGTTTAAACCAAAATAATATAGTGGTAATATATATGTTTTTGCTAGAGACCTCTATAGTTGGTCATTAAATATGTTTAATTACAACTATATTATTTGGTCCTACTGAGTCACACAAGTCAGTGCCCTGGAATAATGTATGTAACCTAAGTAATATTGTATTATGTTTACAAATGTTGGGAATTGATTTCTATGAGAAATTAACCAACACGGACCGAGTTGGGCTCAGCACAGACCGTGGCGATCCAACATAGACCGTGTTGGGGTCACCGCGGACCGTGGTAATCTGCCACGGATTGTGGTGACTATGACCGACTTAATGTGCATTCTGGAGGCCAACACGAACCGTGTTGGGCTTCAGACTGTGCTATCGCGTAAGTCGGTTATTTAGGGTTTTAATAACCCTTTTCCCCAAGCCGCCAAAAGCACTATAAAAGGGAGTCTCTCTGAGAGATTGAGATCGAGGGAACTGCTTGAGACTTTTAGAGAGATACCATGGTGATTTCCTGAGTTCCTCTCTTTCCTAGCTTGCAGTTATTGTTTCCTGAAACAAACTACATCATACCGAAACACATACATCTTAGATTGAGATCTGTTTTGATCGGGTCGATCTAGCAATCGAGTTCCCGAAGTGCTGCGTGGACCTACGGTAGAGGATTTTTTTCATTGGAATCTCAAAGGTCAACCTCTGCATCAGTCAGATTAGCGATCAGGTATACTAATAAGTCTCTTCAATTGTTTATCTAATGGGTGATTAATTGTTTTGTAATCATTATGAATTTTTCCGCCAATTAATATGTATCTGTTTAGGAAATAGATCACCTAAAACCCAACATTGGTATCAGAGCCACCAATTGCATGCTGGTGTTTTATGCCTTATTCATATATAATTTTGTCAATTGTTGAATTATATTATGAATATGGTAGTTTAGAATTTTATGCCTAAATTTTGGAACTTTATGAAAGTTTTAGCATTTATATTCATGATAGTAGATCTGGAATTTTATTGTAAAGTTTCATGCTTTATTATTATTTATTTCCTCATTGTCTTAAATTAAACAGTTTATGCTCGTTTAATCATTAAAATTAGCACGAACTTAATATATTTTAGATTGTCTTAGAAACAATCATGTTTAATCTTGTTAAACAGTAGGCAATTCCCGAAATAATTTTAATTCACAAAATATAGTTTTGTAGAATTATTTTCTGATTTAGACTAATTACAGTAAATATAATGAAAAGTCGAAATAAAATATCAAACGAATTCGAAAATTTTGAAGCAAATTACTAGACCCATCTAGAAGTGTTTTGGACTTGCCCTAATTTTTGTCGAATTTTTCCAATTAAAATAGATATTTTAATTGAGTTTTTCATATCTGAAGAGAAATAAATTTGGTTACTTCTCTGATTTTTATAAATTTATAGAAACTTGTTTAACTTCTGAAAAATTTGCAGTAGGTCACTGGAGACCATAATTTTAGGGAAAACTATTCTGTGAATTTGTCTAATTAAAATAGATTTTTAATTGAGTTTTTCAAATCTGACGAGAAATAAATTCGGTTACTTTTCATAATTTTATAAATTTATAGAAACTTGTAAAAGTTCTGAAACATTTACAGTAAGTCGTCATTGGGTGATCATACTTTTTGGGAAAAAGTTTCGTGAATTTTTGAAATCCTTAAATTACTTTTCCTTGAATTTTCAGATCTGCGGCGGAGTATAATCGTTTACTCTTCTGAGTTGTTTTTCAAATTTTTGAAATTTGATAAAATTCTGAAAATTTTGCAGTATCTTATTAGATGACTCTACTTTATGGGAAAATTATAAAATTTAATTTTCAAATTTATCGGACTATTCTCCTTTTTTTTCCAATAAAATGGTGAATTAAATTAGTTTAATTCCCTAAATTTTACAAGTTTGTGTAAATTTGATAAAATTCTGAAAAGTTTCATAGTAGATCATTAGATGACTCTACGATATGAGAAATTTAGTGTTGGTAAGTTTTAAAATTTATTGATATTTTATTTACGTTTTCATGCATGAAATAACCGACACTAGAAAGCAACACGGACCGTTTTATCAATCATGCAAACTGTTTAGGAAACTTTGTTTAATATTTGTTCCCTTATGTGTGCTACATTTCAATTAAATATGTCTTCATAATTTCTTATTTAAAGCATGTGTTATTTTTAATATAATTATTGCAATATTGTTTGTTTACATGTGTTCCTAGTATGGCCATAGATAGCCAGTTTGCGTACCAGGTTGGGTGAAATACGGTCTGCGTGCCGTCATTAAATTATTTAAATTTAAATTTCAGTTGAGTTTATTTTAATTCATGTAAAGCCTCTTTGTAACAAGCCTCTTTGTAAGAAGCCCCTTTGTAAATTATTGTAATTGGAGACATCAAGTTGAGTGAGAGCCCAACAGGAATGAAAATATTGATCCACGGGGAAGCCATATCCAAGGAAGTTGCAAAATCCAAGAAGGAATTCTTGAAGACTGTCAAGGCTTATTTAAAATTAGTTTGATTAAGTCTAGGTGGCCATACTACTATACTAGGAGTTTTACTTTATACTTTAATTTGTTATAGCATGTTGTCTTATTATGCCTTTTGTGCTTTTCGAAAGAGTTCACCTAGAATCACATGCTTAGGATAATAAAACTTACTTTCGAAATTTAATTATTGCTCAACTTATTGTAACACCACTTAGATGGAAAATAATATCGCCAAAGCGAATTATTTGTCTGTCACTAATAAGTAGGGTGGAAGTTAGGTCAATTCAAAATTAGCTATCAAAACGGTTTTGGGCTAAGAGCGAAGAAAGAGAAATATTGTATTCGATACAAATTTCTTACCAAGAGTTATTTTGAATGATCGATCATGATATGATCCACCAAAGGCGACATGGGCTCGAGTTTTGTTGGGCCAAAGTCCACTTGAGCCCATGAGTCTTGTGGGTCTTGGTTAAAATTAAAACACTAAGTAAGAGTTGATAAAGTGTTTTGATTTGAAATTAAAACAGTTTAATTTCCAAAAAACGACTCTGGGGGCCTCATATTTTGGTGTAATAATTATAAGGGTCCCCTATTTTCCTAAATTACTGGGAGGTGACATTATATTTGATGAAATTATTTGGGAGGGACTTTCAGGCTGAATTTCGGCCAAAAATTGGTGGGAGACATTTAATGATGTATTTATTGTGGATTAAGTGTTTGGTGTGTTAAACCAACTCTATTAATTAGGGGGAAATAAAAAGAAATAAAAAAATAAAAATTGAACATAATTAAAAGGTTGACCAAATTGAAAATCCAAATCAGTTTGATAGAGAGAGAAACAGATTAGCAAGTTGGATGTCCTCCATTGTTGAAGAGTGGTCATCCTCCATTGAAGAAGAGTAGCCATCCTTGGCAAGCTTCCACCTCATTCTCGGTTTCACCTCACTCTTGCTTCCCTCCTCATTGAATATGTGATAAAATGGCAAAACAAAGGGATGGAGCTAGGATGAGAGATAAATGTTGAACTAGGAAGGAATGAAGTGACATTTTTACTTGGGGAGGGGAGGGGGTAGACTTAAGTGTTTTAAGTTATCTTTTTTTTTTTAAAATTTTAAACCTTTAATCTTCCATTAATGTTAATTACAGTTGAATTCCTTTTAAAACACTATTATGCATTTAATCACTTGGTTCCCGCCAATTTAGGCCGGAATTCAGCCTGAAAGTCTCTCCCAAATAATTTCATCAAATATAATGTCACCTCCCAGTAATTTAGGAAAATAGGGGGCCCTTATAATTATTACACCAAAATATGAGGCCCCAGAGTCGTTTTTTGGTTTAATTTCTATTTTGATGAATAAATAAATAAAATGAACCAATTTGTCTCGTAGAATCATTTATGTCTTTTCACTCAAACATCCACCACTAATCAAATATTGTTTTCTTCCTTGAGAAAGAGAAGAACAATTGCACCAATTCCTTAATTGGCATTGCCATCGCAAGATTGTCTAAAAGGAACATGTCTTTGATATAACATTAAGCTAGGCATCAATATTAAGAGGTCAATCAAGGTAAATGGGTGCATGTAATGTCATAGTATTCATGCGGCTTTAACTTCAAAATGTTTGAAGGTTAGAGGAAGGATTTCAATATTATCGACTCAAAACTAAGTTCAACGAACTAGTTAGAGTTGATAAATATGAAACCAATACCCAAATAGTCTCGGCTAAGCTAGATAAGGGTCAATCGATGGCGCTCATGTTCTGAAATAATTTGACTATTTTAAAACATGAGAAACCTCATATCCTCCTTTATCCAAAAGGTTAGCGACGAGAGATAGTTTTGTAGTGAAAGGGGAAATAAGAATTGAGAAATCTATCAAAAACAAAAAGTCAAAGGAAAGGTAAGGATAAACAGTTGTACATACCCAACCAATGACAGGTACTGGTTAACAACCAGATCATGTATGCTTTTATGGTAAAGGCATATGACACTAAAAGCGTGAATGTCCAAACTATAAGGAAGACTTGAGATGTAGTAATATGATTTCATTTTTAGGTCAATGCGTATATGATACACATTACCCTTATTAAACCCACTTTGAGTATTAGATACCGGATGTGAAACTCGCATTTATGAAAATGTGCATGATCTACAGGAAACTGATGTGTTTAGAAGGATGAGAATCAACCTACAAATGGGAACATGCAAATAGTTATAGCTCCTCATGTAGAGCTGCTTGTTTATCCGTTTCCTTAAGACTTATAACATAAATTTATAGGTAATTCTATGCTCTTATTATAAGTAGAAATTTGATTACAAACTTTCAATTAGAGAGAGAGGATCTTGGATAAACACATCTAACACATCGAAACCAAAGGTTTAAAAGGAAGAACTCATGTTCAAACATAACCTTGGAACTATTTATTAAGTCATGTAAATCAAAGCGCATTCGGAAGCGACACAGTGATAGACTTTCGAATAATCAAACTTTGAAACATAGATGTCTGCAAAGCATGACTGTACCTTTTACAAGAAAGGGTGGGCGTGCTAACAAACATTCATATATATAGATGTATATGGTCCATTGAGCACAAGTACAAGGGATGAATTACTTCAATTTTCAAAGATGAACAAAAATAAGACATGGTGATTCATGTCTATGAGAAGCATCTAGAGCTAGAATGTTAAAACAATTTAAAGGTTTCCATAATGAAGTAGTCTTGGCAAGACAGCGAGAGCACCTAGGTACGATCGAAAGGGTGCTAATGGTTGAGCTAAGAGTTTGAACGAATGACTCAAAAGAAACATAACTCTAACACTATAAGCTTAGTCATATTGATCAGAGTGCATTCGGAAACTGCATAGTGCAGGACTTTTGGAAAACCAAAACTTCAAAAAGTTCGATGTTTGTATAACATGCCTGATGGGTAAGATGAATGAATCACCTCTTATTGGAATTGGTGAACGAGCTAATGACTTGTTAGGATGCATACATACTGATGTATGTGAGCCTATGAGCACTAGTGCTAGAAGAAGCTTTATCGTGCTATTTCATCACTTTCAGTGACGATTTTAGTAGATATGGATATGTCTACTTAATACGCCACAAGTCCAAATCCTTTGGAATGTTCAAAGAGTTTCAAAGTGAGGTACAAAACCAACTTGGCAAGAAAATCCAAACCTTTCAATTAGATTGAGGAGGTTAATATTTAAGCCAAGATTCCACTAACTATCCCAGAGAATGTGCAACTTTTCGATAACTCTCACCTCCGGGAACACCATGGCACAATGGTGAGTCTGAAGTGAGGAATCACACCTTATTAGATATGGCGCGATCGATGGTGGTAGAATCAACATTGCTAGTTACCTTTTTTTTTTGGACACACGATATTAACCACAACACTGAATACTGAACAAGAATTATCTAAAGCACTATAGAAGACACCATATATGATAGGGAGAGGAAAGGTTCTTGAGCTGTTTTCTCACTTCTACAAACTGTTGTAGAGCATAGTGTTTGTATCTCAAAAGGCTTTCTTCTTTTAGAGTATGTTAGTCTCTAATAAAAAGGGTGGGAGAGTTTTTGAACTTACTGAAGTTCAAGAGATATAAACACTATAATCATCACCTCAATCTTCGTTACCTGATCCCAGTTCAAAAGTTTCCCATTGGTTAAAAAATTAAGAATGAGGTTGAGGTAGTAGAAGTTCCTCAAAAGTTGAGGAGGAGGTGCCTTGGACCCTACTCTAAGCAAGGTCAGGTAAAAAACTCCGTTATCCACAGAGATAGTGATCTCTATAGATGGGCACGTGTGAGATGTTACTTTTAGAAAGTAATGATTGTACCTACTACGAAGAAGCTTTAGCATGTCACGATTCTATGAAATCCAACATGGACTCCATGTATCGAACCAAGTTTAGAACTTGGTTGACTTGCCTGAAGGTGTGAACCGTCAACAATAAGGTAAAACATGGGTTCATTAAGGTACTTCTAGCCATAGTTTCATAGTATGACTATGAGATGTGCCAGATAGGTTTCAAAACCACCTTCAAAATTAGACTTGGAAGGAGAATGTATACTTGACACAACCAAAGGGTTTTGGTTGGAATCCTTATAAGCTTCAAGAGACCATATGGGGTCTTTAGGGAGCTTTTAAGAGTTGGAATCATCGATCACTTTAACCAGGGTATCAAAAGGTTTGATGTACTAAGAAGTACTAAAGTATTTTGTGTTTACAAGAAATTCAGTGGGAGCAATGCATTTCTGATGTTGTATGTGATTGACATACTACCTATTGAGAAGAAGATTCTTATGTTGCAATCTACCGAGGTTGACTTAGGAATAATTTTCAAAATGAAGGATTGGTGGGGCTAAGAATTTCTTGAAGACAAGATCTATAATGATAGATTAAAGATTTTGATTGGTTGAATCAAAGTTGATAAAGTGTTGAATAGTTCAATGCACTTCAAAAATGGATTAATTTCCATGAATCATGGCATATCCTTAAGCGAATCTAATTATCTTAAAATAATCAGGAGATGTAAAAAGGATAAGACATATAACTCATGCTTCAAGCATGGGATTAATGTATGCCACGAGATGTTCATAGCCTAACATAGCATATACATTATGTATATGTATGAACAAAACTAAGGATATGTCCTGAGTCTACAATAGTTGATAAAAGCTAAGTGTGAAGAGTTACATTAATGTTACATTTATGTTAGAAAGGTATGATTATCTGAAAGGTTAGAGAAAATTGTACAATCTGTCTGAGTGGTTTTGAGGTGAGTTGGAAGAGGTTCCCAACATGACACGTGTTTGATTCTACAAGTAAGACAAGTATGGCACAACTTTAGAAGCTGCGACAGAAACTGTTAGGATTGTGAAGTTCGTTTTAGAAATGGATGTTGTTTCTAGCCTTGCAAGAGGAATGAAGCTTCGTTGATAGGAGCCATCACTCAGGCAAAGGAACTGAAACTCACTACGAATCCAAACATGAGTTCTGGAGATATCACCCCATACGAAAGGTCGTTAGTGGAGATAATATAAAAATTGGCGATTGCAAGTATTGTGGGTAAATCCCTATTGCAATTAGAACCTGATAGTCATGCATGGGCAATATGTATTAACCATATTCTATAATGTGAACAAGTCAAGTTTACATGAATTGTTCATGAATTATGACCTTGTTGATTCATCAATAAGAATAAGATTCAAACCTTACATTAATTGTTGTTTAGAATTATGTAAATGTCCAAAAAGGTTAGCGAAATCAAAATGGAAAATTGGATGAGGTCTGATTTTTGAAACCCCATTAAGTGAACTTGATAACGCTAGTCTTGGTCGACAGTCGACCTGGTTCCTAATTGTATTATCATGTAGGGACAGTGATAATATCAACACAATTAGCATGTAGGATTGAGGAGTTTCATAATCATTGGTGATGTGGTGACATCATTAATCAATCATGTGGGTAATGTTGAGAACAACTACATACCGAACTGACCCGCATAGGGAGCTCTTTAAGTTGGGAATGTCATAAGAGCTCCGCTACTCAAGGAAAATTCCTAAATCCTGAGTTCAATACATAGACTACATGGTCTGTTGTAACTTTGGAGTGCGTCAAGCGCCTTTTGTAACAATAGGCCATAAAGGCGGTGTCTGGGTTACAGTTGGATCATGTGAGAAAATGTATTTGAACAAGATGACATTGTCCTCCCTGTTAGGGACAGTTGTCTCGTTGGCCACTCGATGAGATTGGACTGAAAAAGCTTGGGCAAGCTCAGATGAATCAATAGATGATTATCTGCTTTTCAGAGTCTGGATCGAGGAACATTCAGGTCTTACATAAGGATGACTTCAGCTTACCTGATCCGAACTTGAGACAGTAAGTGACAAGGGAATTTAAAGAATCGAACACTTGTGGGATAAGTGGGAGATTGTTGGGAATGTCCCGACAATGTTCGATATACATGGAGTTTAAACCAAAATAATATAATGTTAATATGTCTGCCTAGATACTGCTATAATTGGTAATTAAATATGTTTAATTACAACTATATTATTTGGTCCTACTGGATCACACAAGTCAGTGCCCTGGAACAATGTATGTAACCTAAGTAATATCGTATTATGTTTAGAAATGTTGGGAATTGATTTATGTTAGAAATCAACCCAACACGGACCGAGTTGCGCTCACCACGGACCGTGGTGATCTGCCATGAACCGTGGTGACTGTGACCGACGTAATGTACAATCTGGAGGCCAACACAAATCGTGTTGCTGCAACACGAACTGTGTTAGGCCTCAGACTGCGCTATCGCGTAAGTTAATTATTTAGGGTTTTAATAACCTGTTCGGTTGTAGTATTTGTGTGGGTTTTTGTGAAGTAAGGGTTGTCGGTCCACATGGATGGGTGTTAGGCTTGATGAGGAAAATTGGTTCGCGTTGGGGTTTTTCAGATGCGGAAAGCAGTAAATATTTAAGAAAGCAATTAAACTAACCTAGACATGGATTCGTAATAGCAATCAAGAAAGCATGAAACGATGATTTAAATCTAATCAACAAGAAAGTAAATTTCTAACTACGAAATCGATTAAAGCGAATAATGAAAACTTGAAATTGGGAACAAAAAATTACACCTTCGATGAACTAATCTTCACTTGAATCCTTCACCTCGAATTTTCATCTTGGACTTCTCCCGAACAAACAAGAAGGTGTACATTGGATTACTAAGAATCCTCAAATCCTCACTTTGAAGTAGGATTTATGACTCTTAATCCTTCTCCTCACTAAAAGTTGGATTGGATTTTTGTGGCTAATACTAACAAAAATTAATGAAACACTAACATTATCAACTAAGACCAAGAACCCTAACAAAACTAAACACTGACCCTAAACAAAATCTAAGACCAAATAAACCCTAAAAACACCATAATAACACTGTAATCAGAACCCTCAAACTAAACCTAACCAAAATTTAAAGATAAACCCTAGCCCACAAACTGAACAGAATAGACATAATAACCCGAACAAAAACCTTAATCACAAATCAACAAACCTAGCCCCTAATAATTTGACCAGAAACTAAAGGAAAAGAAAAAGGAGAGAAATAGAGGAAAGGAAAGAACAAAATAGAACAAACCCAGAACCAAATCAACAAGAACAACACAAATCAATTCGAAATCAAACTCCAAATTACCGTTCAATTCGAAAAAACCCAGAACATTCCAACAATTAAATCATCATTAACAAAACTGAGAAACTAAATACAAAAGTCATTTCCAGAAATTGAAATCAAGAACAAACCCTAGAATACTAATACCAAAATAGAGAATCTAAACATAATTCAAAGCATAAATAAGACATGAATAAACCTAAAATCTAACCCTAAATGAAGGCCGAAACCTCCCTGCTTATCAAATCAGCTCTTCCTCCTCTTTTATAGTCGAATTCGAGCCCCTTCCTTCAATATCCACCCTTGATTCTTCTCATGTTGACATTATACCTTGCTGACAGTTTGTTACAACCTTGCTAAATTACCTCTCTGGTTGTTAGCAAGTTGTTAAGCTTTCTGTTATATCTGTTGTCTCTCTCTGTCTCTCATTGTATAAATACCTTGCCTAGGCAGTCTCTCTGTAATTCATTTTTTACTGGAATGAAAAGATCACACTGATTTTTCTTCCATTTCTTCATTCTATTTTCTGTGTTTCCTATGTTTACCAGCATGGTATCAAAGCATCCCTCACTCTTCCGCTCTAATTGATCTTCATAATATTTTTTCCCCAGCTTCTTTATCCCCCAAATCAATCTTGATTTTAATTGATTTTTTTGTATGGTCTCGTATGCAATGGTTGTTGCAGGACGAAATGCAATTGTTGTTGATCCCTCAGATCCTCTTTATCTTCATGCCTCAGATCATCCAGGTCAATCACTCGTCAGTGATGTTTTTACTGGAGAAGACTTTGACAAATGGAAACGTGGAGTTTCCATTGCACTTTCAGCAAAGAACAAGACCAAATTCCTTGAAGCTACATTCACTAAACCAACAGATCCTCTTGGGGCATTGTGACAAAGGTGCAATGACATGGTTCTGTTATGGCTTTTTAATTCGCTGCACAAAGACATTAGAGAGAGTTTCTTGTACTGTCAGACTGCAACTCAAATGTAGGAAGAACTAAATGAGAGGTATGGTCAGTCTAACAAGGTGAGGCTACTTCAAGTTCAGCAATCTGTCTCTGGTTTATCTCAGGGCAGTCTTGATGTTGCATCATATTTCAATAAGGCCAAGAAAATTTGGGATGAGTTTTCTGTGGTTGGTGCTTTACCTCACTGTAATTGTGGAAAATGTACTTGTGATGCAAACATTAATCTAGCTCTCCATGTTTATGCTGAAGAACAGAAGGTTATTCAACTTCTCACGGGGCTTAATGAGAGTTATACAGCCTTGAGGGGAAATATTCTCTTAATGTCTCCCCTTCCTTCATTAGGACAAGTATATTCTCTCCTTGTCCATGAGGAAAAATAGAGACAAGTGAAGGTTAATGTAAATTTCCTTGCTGAGAGTGCATCGTTTAACGCTGCTCAAAGACAAAACTCACATAATCAAACTGGTTCTTTTCGAGCTCAAGAAGGAAGAAACCAGAGGCCATTTTGTGATTTTTGCAAAAGGCTTAGGCACACAATTGACAAGTGCTAAAAGATACTTGGGTATCCTAATAAACCCAACAAAAGCAAGCCGAAGTTTGCTAATAATGTCTGGACTAGAGAAAGTCAAGATAATGGAGAAAGCACATCATCCACGTAGCCTTTTCTTCTTCCTGGTTTAAATCTTGAGCAGACACAGCAGATGGTGCAATTTCTTGCTAAGTCCAGACCAATTCTGCTGAAAGTTCTCAACAGACAACAAATTCTCCTGGTGCTTATATGGCAGGTATTACTATTGATTCACAACCTCTTATACGTGGTAGTTCTGTTTGTTGTATATCACAATTGGATAGCAAACCATGGGTCATAGATTCGGGTGCTAGTGATCATATGATGTATGATGCTAAAGAATTGGAGAATCTAAAACCCTTATCTAGACCGGTGCTGGTCACTTTACCAGATGGGGGTAGGATTAAGGTAACACACCATGGAAATTTGAGTATTGGAAAATCCGTAGTCCTTCATAAGGTGCTTTTGGTGCCTCACTTCAGCTTTAACCCTCTGTTAGTTCAGAGATTAAGTGAGCAACTTGGGTGTTTTGTGATTTTTACTCTCACACATTGTCTGTTGCAGGCCCCTTCCATGAGGAGGCCTCTAGTTCTTGGTAAAGCTAGAGATGGATTATACATACTAAGTGATAATGGAGATAGTTTTGGAGATTTGGCTGATAAGAGTTCAAGCAACACACACGCACCACACTCTTTTGTTAGTAGCTTTTACAGTACAAAAGAAAATGTTGTAGTTGGAGCATCTCCATTTTTTTTTCTTGCACTTCAAACTGTAATAACTATGGGTTGTGGCACGACAGACTTGGTCATATTTCTTTCAATACAATAAAACACATTCCTATTGCTCATGATTGTGTTCCTCATAATTCTGCCAATTTAGCACCCTGTGATGTCTGTCCAAAAGCCAAACATTCCTGGTTATCTTTTCCTCATAGCTCCATTACCACATCTTGCCCTTTCGAGCTCATCCACATCAATACTTGGGGACCATATTCCACAAAAACTCATTCAGGTCACTGCTACTTTCTATCCATAGTGGATGATTTCAGTAGGTGCACGTGGGTTCACCTAATGGTTACTAAGGATGAGGCTTTTGGTTTACTTAAATCCTTCATCAATATGGCCAAGACTCAATTTGGTAGTTCAGTAAAATATGTCCGAAGTGACAATGCTTTAGAGCTTGGATTGAACAAGGCGGTTATTGCATACTTTTCTGACCATGGGATTGTTCATCAAACTAGTTGTGTCTACACCACACAACAAAACGGGGTAGTGGAGAGGAAACATAGACACTTGTTGGAGGTTAGCAGGGCTCTTCTCTTTCAGTCCCATTTACCTGAAAAATATTAGGGAGATTGTGTCTTAACAACTACTTATCTCATCAATCGCATGCCTACTGCCGTCCTCCACTACAAAACACCTTTTGATATTCTAAATGGAAAACCTCCCACCTATGATCACCTAAGATCCTTTGGGTGCTTATGCTATGTTTCCACTCCCAAAATTGGTAGGACCAAGTTATAACCCCGAGGAGTCCCTTGTAGTTTCCTTGGATATCCCATGGGAAAGAAGGCATATAAAGTCATGACCTTGGAAGATAAGAAACTAATGGTTTCTCGTGATGTAGTCTTTCATGAGCATATATTCCCTTTTGCTTTGAAAGATGTTTCTCACCCATCTCACTTTCCAGCTCCACCTCCTATCCCTCTTGATGACTACCCACCTAGAGATACGCCTCATGCACCCTTACACCTATTGACCCTATACCACAGAACCCTCCTCCTGTAAGAAGATCTACTAGACCACAAAAAACTCCAGATTACCTTCAGGACTACATTTGTCCTTCAGCACATAACACTTACACTTTTTGCCCCACCACAACCACAAACCTCTCCTTACAAACACCCACTCTTCACCCTGCTGCCCTCTACACTTCTAGCCCAACCCTTTTATCCAACCTTGACACCACTGAACCTCATACCTATGAGGAGGCAGCCTCTCACCCAGGCTGGCAAGAAGCAATGGATAAGGAGTTCAAGGCACTTCTAGACAATGAAACCTGGGATGTTGTTTCTCTTCCTAAGGGTAAGATGGCCATTGGGCACAAATGGGTCTATAAGGTGAAGCACAAGTCCGATGGGACTGTTGAGAGACTTAAAGCTAGATTGGTTGTCAAAGGTTTCACTCAGCGGGAAGGAATTGATTACACCGAGACCTTTTCCCCTATGGTAAAAATGACCACCATTCGCACTCTTCTTGCTGTAGCTGTCAAAAACGATTGGCACTTACATCAACTTGATGTCAATAATACATTCCTTCATGGCAATCTCCATGAAGACATTTACATGAAACTTCCTCCAGGTCTCACGTCTTCCATACCCCAGGTTGTATACAAATTAAAGAAGTCTCTTTATGGGTTGAAACATGCATCTCGTCAGTGGTATGCCAAGCTAGCGATAGTTCTTTATCAACGGGGGTATCGGCACTCTGAGAACGATTATTCTTTGTTCTACAGAACTTATGGCTCATCCGTTGCTTTTATTGCCGTTTATGTTGACGACATCTTACTCACAGGAAATGATGCTGATGAAATTTCCAGTGTCAAGGTATACCTTGATGACGTTTTCAAAATCAAGGACCTTGGCTTTGTCAACTACTTCCTTGGGCTCGAAGTCCTCCGATCCTCTGAGGGGATCATCCTTACTCAGCATAAGTTCACCATGTCACTTATTAATGAGTTTGGATGCCAAGATGTCGCTGCTGTGGTCACTCCCCTATATACCAATGGTCAAGCTTTCACCCATGGATGGGGACCCCTTACCTGACCCCAGCAAGTAACGGCAATTAATTGGCAAACTCAATTTCCTCCTTCACACACGGCCTGACATTGCCTTTGCCGTCCAGTATTTAAGCCAGTTCATGCAGGATCCACGCGTCCTTCACTTTCACGCAGCTCTTCATGTTCTCCGATATCTCAAGGGCCATCCTGCCCTAGGGACCCTACTGCACAATGACTCTGATTCTTCCCTTCTAGCCTTTTGTGGTACCGATTGGGCCGCCTATCCTCATTCTCAAAATCAGTCAGCGGCTACGGGATCTTTTTGGGTCGGACTTTGATTTCTTGGAAATCTAAGAACCAGCAATATGTTAGTTTGTCCTTTGCTGAAGCTGAATATCGGAGTCTTCGTCGCTTGGTGGCTGAGCTCGTCTGGCTTAGTAGGCTTCTTCATGAGCTTGGTGTTCCCAACATCACACCTATTCCAGTAAAATGCGACAGTCAAGCTGCAATTCATATTGCCAAGAACCCGGTTTATCATAACGAACAAAACACATCAAACTTGATTGTCACTTTGTTCGGTCCAAACTCATGGAAGGCCTTGTTTCCTTATCTTATGTCCCGACTAAAGCTCAATTGGCGGGCATTATGACGAAGCCAATGCCTGGTGTCCCTCACCGATCCATTATGAGAAAATGGGGGGTGTCATCACCCACCAATTTGAGGGGGGGTGTTGACATTATACCTTGCTGACAGTTTGTTACAACCTTGCTCAACTACCTCTCTGGTTGTTAGCAAGTTGTTAAGCTTTCTGTTATATCTGTTGCCTCTCTCTATCTCTCATTGTATAAATACCCTTCCTGGGCAATCTCTCAGTAATTCATTTTTTACTGGAATGAAAAGATCACACTGATTTTTCTTCCAGTCTGTTTGTATTGGGGGTTAAAGGAGGGGAGGGGAGGGGAGGGGAGGGGAAGGGAAGGGAGGTGAATTATCTAATTTTTCATGTTTGGGAAAACAATTAGAGGGTAAGGGGAGGGGAAGGGAGGGGAACACTTAACCCCCATTCCCCTCCGTTCCCCTCCATTTTCTTAACCCTCAAAATAAAGGGGAATGAGGGGGAAGGGAAGAATTTTAACATTTGCCCTCCCTTCCCCTTATTAATAAATCCAAACAAGGTTAACCCTAATCACCTCCCTTCCCTTCCCCTCCCCTCCATTACCTTACCCTCCTTTCTCCTCCCTTCCCCCTCCTAAGTTGAATCCAAACACACTGTTTCATTTCTTCATTCTATTTTCTGTGTTTCCTCTGTTTACCAACATCTCAATCTCGAATGGTCCAGATGCAACTTGACGGTTAGAGCGAAGATGAAGATGGTGATGGTGTGTGCACTCTATTCTACTAACCTTCAACCGAATCTGCCACAAAAATGAGAAGGAGAGTGAGACATGGGAAAATATCGTGAGAAATAAAAAAGAAAAGAGAAGAAGAGAAGAAGAGAAGAAATGAGATAAAGAGAGATGGAGATAAGATGAGAGAGGGAGTTCGTTGGTTATGGAGGTGGAGCTTCGGGGCTGTTTGGTGCGAAGAAGAGAACCAGAGAGTGAGAGACTGAGGGAGAAAGGGACGGGTAGTGAAAGAGGGAAAAGAGGGAAATGAAATTGGGGATTTAGGGTTTTGGGATTGGTTTTATTCGGCTGGGAGGGAGAGTGGAGATGGGTCGGGTTTCTGGGTGAGGGTTTGGGTACGGGTTTTGTGGAAACGGGTATTAGGAGGGGTGTGGGCTGGGTTTCGTCAAAAGATGTGGGCCGAGTTAGGAGGGAAATAAGAGGAAGAAATTGGGCTGTTTTTGGGAAATTAGGATTTAGGTTTTCATTTTTATTTTCAATTTGTATATTTTTATTTATATTTAGCAATGATAATAACAAAAATAATGAAATGACATAAAGCCTAATAAAATTGCAAAATGAGTAAAAACATAATAAAAGTCCTAAAATAATTATTAAAGACAAGCAAAACACCTTATAAAAGACATCAATTCGACTCAGAACGAGACCGAACATAACCCTTTTCCCCAAGCCGCCAAAAACACTATAAAAGGCAATCTCTCTGAGATTGAGGGAACTGCTTGAGACTTTTAGAAAGATACCAGGGTGATTTCCTGAGTTCCTCTCTCTCTCCTAGTTTGCAGTTATTGTTTCCTGAAACAAACTACATCATACTGAAACACATACATCTTAGATTGAGATCTGTCTCGATCGTGTCGATCTAGCAATCAAGTTCCCGGAGCACTGTGTGGACCTACGATAGAGGATTTCTTCATTGGAATCTCAAAGGCCAACCTCTACATCAGTCGGATTAGCGATCAGGTATACTACTAAGCCTTTGCAATTGTTTATCTCCTGGGTGATTAATTGTTTCGTAATCGTTATAAATTTTTTCGCCAATTAATATGTATCTGTTTAGGAAATAGATCACCTAAAACCCAACATATAAACCCATAAAACACATAGATGGATAGAAACTAACTTCAAAGAGGTGAGAAAAGAGAGATATGATGTACAATAATATATTAAATGATGGCGGTAGAAATGGAGGAGAGAGGTCCAAAAAGATGAATTTTGGAGGAGAAGAATAAAACGGTTGCCTACCATGAGTGTACCTGAGAAAGTATTCTGTGGTTTTTGGGTATTCAGTTTGGAAAAGCAAGGGATAGGTGAGGGGTGACGTGTAAACAGTGGAAAAAAGAAGATAATTATAATTTATAATATAGATGAAACTACCAATTTGCATGATAGTTAAACGCATAACTTGGTAGAGGTAAAGGGACCATCAAATTATAAGATGACAATTTTGGCCTTTAAATTAAAGTGACATGAATGGTAATTTTGAGAAATAGAAATTTGCGTACTATAAAACCTTCTCCCTTTATATATAATATAGATTCCTTTCTCCTTGTTCCCCTTCCTTTCTCTCTCCACTTTATCTTCCCATCTTCTTCCTCATGTCATAGGCTTACTTCCATGCCTTACATCGCTCCACGACTGTCTCCCACACATTCATCCTTCCACTTTGCAGCTCAAGACTTGCTACCATACTTCACATGCTATTTCTCACTTTCACCCCATGTTGTTGCCAATGATCTAAATAGAAGGTTGTAAATAAAGAGATGGCAGAGTTTGTCGATCCTAGTGTGTGTGTTTTGTAAGACATTCACAACATTCCAATTTCCTCTCTTTTAGGGAAAAAAGAATTTTCAGAAATAATGAAGTAATCTTTCTTTTTCAATGAATTATGTATTCGTCATTCAAATTCAAATTAGACAAAGAATATTCAAACAGTATAAAAATTGGAAAAGTAGGTAAATTTGACGACGGAAGGGAGAGTAAGACGCGTTAAAAAAGTACAACGGATTGAACTCTTGAAAGTATAATCTCTCTTATTTTCATTTGATTATATTGAACTCTATATTTCTTAAACAGATGATTATGGAGTTTTATTTTTATTTCTTCTCTTAATATCGAGTAGAGCTGGCTAATAGGTCAGGTCGAGTCGGGTTCGTGTTCGTGTCAAACTTAAACGGGTTCAAAATTCTCCGACCTAAACCTAACCCATTTATTAAACGGGTTGGAAATTGAAACCGTTTACCATTTAAATTTTAAACGGGACCGAGAGTGGGACTAAAAATAAAGTCCCGGTCAACAACGGGATTGGAAGAGGGACTTAACCTCATTTTCCGGTCCTGGTCCCGATTCCCGGTTTATATATATATATACACACACACACACACACACACACACACACATATATATATATCAAGTGACTTCATGATGATTAATAAACTTGTTTAATTTAATTATGTTCGCTCTTTAGATTTATTTTATTTGTTACTATTTCGAACTTAGCATTTTTTCCGTAAAAAAGCTTTATATATTAGATATTGCGTAATTTTAATTTAGGAAAAAGTGGTTATGTAAATAAACCGACACCCACATTTATGAAATTAGAGCAAACTTGTATAATTTATGTTGGTTTTGAATTGAAATAAATCAAATAATGGGTGAAAAAAAATAGGAAACCGTGACTAAAAATTTTCCGGTTGATTTCCGGGTTCTAGTGGGACCGGGACCGGGAGCAGATCTTTGCTACCGGTCGCAACCGGGAGCGGGAGCGGGAGTGAAACTTTGCTCCCGATCACAACCGGAACCGGGACCGGGACCTCCGAAAATTACCGGGATCCTGGTCCCCCTCACCCCTACTTAATCCATTTAATATGCTTAATTAAACGGGTTAAGCAGGTGTTTTTTCGTGTCGAAAAATTCTGACCTGAACCTAACCTATTTAGTTAAACGGGTTTACCGTGTCAACCCATTTAATTAAGCGAGTTGAAAATTTCTACTTAAAGCCGCTTAATATCGTGTTCGGTTCAGGTTAGTAATCGTGTCGGGTCAACTTTTCCCAGCTATATCGAGTTAAATTTGATTTTGTGAAATACATTAGAAATCAATAAGGTTTGACCATTTTTTTCTATTAAAAAACCATTGAAGACTTTCGTTAATATGGGTATGACGGTATCAGAGCCTACTAGATAAAACTAAAATAAATAAAGAACATGATAAACAAATATATAAGAGAACTTCAAAAGCATGAATTTAGAAAAATTTATAATAAACTAGTAAAAAATGCCCGTGCTTTTGCACGGGCTAGAAATTATAGTTTTTAGTGCTGGTTTGATGTAATAATGTACATAAATTACAAAGAACAGTACAATATGCTATAATTTACATGTAGTATTATATTCAAATGCATACAATACTTTAATTTTCATACTAAAATATAATGCTTTCAAAATTATCATATGTTGAGACTCCAGCCATTTTCATTATATAAATATTATAATTATATCAAAATTTGTTCAGATAAAATTAATTTTATTTGTACTCTCAAATAGCAATTGACCCATATTTACTTCAACTCAAAATAAACTTGACCATATTTACCTAAACCTGAAATGCACATCACTCGTGTTTTACGTCAAATTTACCCGAACACAAAGTACACTTGGCCCGTATTTATGCTAATCAGGTGTACAATTGACCTATATTAAATATGCCCCCGATCAAATTGATAGGTCTAGTAACTTAACTTTCCTTTGATATTATGCTTCTTGGTTATTATACTCGAGAGTAATATAGTAAATTCGTGTGTGAACACAAGAGACAAGGTAATAAGCTGTTAGTTATATTATTTGAGGGTAAAATAGTAAAATCATGTGTGAACACAAGTTGTAGGTCATACTGCTAATTAATTATCAAAGTCAAAATGGCAACAAAGTTCGCAACGCTAACACCACCTTTACAAAAGTTGATGCCAAACAATACTAAAATAATTACTCCCTCCGTCCCAAATTAATTGACATTTTGACTAAATTTTGACCGTTAATTACTTACAAATCATAATGAGTTACAATATGAAATTATCTCCATTGTAATTTTTAGTAAAATATCTTTTTAATGACGGTAATTTCATATCGTAACTCATTATAATTTGTGAGTCATTCACGACCAAAATTTTGTCAAAGTGTCAATTAATTTGGGACGGAGGGAGTATATTATTAAAATAATAACAATAGATAAAATTCTTCTCTCTTCTAAAATAAATAAATAAATCTTACATTTAGAACCAATTATACACAATATTTGGCAAAGCTTTTAATAAAAGAAATATTTGACAAATGTTTACAAAGATATTTGACAAATGTTTACAAAAATAAATAAATAAATCTTTCTTGTGAGCAAGTTCCAAACCTAAAAAAAAGGAAGCAAGCTGCAAAACAAACCCAATGACCACACAACATACCTTTTATCCTTTTTATTTTAGAGTACATGAAATTGATTTTGGAATTTATGATAAAGAAGGATTGTTACACAACTAATTAAATATTTTTGTTAAAATAAACAACAACGTCTAATATTTCCAACAAAGATTCAACAACAATAACAACAACAGTTCTCATTATACTCCCGCTAACATGGGGTTTGAGGGGATTCAGATGTAGGCGGTCTTCTCCCATGTACAAGATTATATAAAGAGGCTTTTCCAACAAAGATTATGTTTCTTAAAAAAATAGATCTTTGAAATATATAGTTCTTGCAGGGGCATAGCTTGGGGGTTAGTGTGGGCCAGTCCCCCCCATGAATTAAAAAAAAATCAGTTTTGCTTGTTTTCGGCCCATTAAATTTAATACCCAATTACTAGGTTATACCTTCTCTCCTTCCATTAAAAAATATCAGTTGCAATTGAATTATTGAAGTTGAAGAGACTGAGAGACAGACAGTGACGCAAAGGCAGACGGGCGACGGCTGTGCAGTGTGGCGTGTGCAGACCTGAGAAAGTGAGAATTCAGAGTCTCATTGACAAAGACCCATCACCATCAGGCCATCACTCATTCACAGTGAACCTAAAAGGTATGCATTTATTTGTTTATTATTTTATTTTTTTATTACTTTATTGAATCTTCAAAGAGTCAGACGGCAGTGCAGTGTGAAATTTCAATTGTTTATTTGTTTATTACTTTACAACTTACAAGTACAACAATTTTTTGTACGTATTCATAATTTATTGTCATCATTCATCATTGTTGTATATTTGTGTTATATGTAATTGATAACCGCATTTTATGACTATGTTTTTAGGGGTTTTAGATGGTGGATTAGGGAGAGTTTTATATGTGGACCTTGATTTTTATTCCAATTTCCCTACTACACTTGGTGTTGTTGCTTTTGATGTGAATTTGTAGGTTTTGAGGCCAAAACACCAAATTTCTCTCAACTTCAGGCAAGAGTGAATATATACGGACCTCCACATGACACACTCAGATCGTGGTACAAATTTGAGACGGAAAGGATCATGCAATGACCGGACAGTGACCACCACGGTCTGACCGTGGTGGCTGCCACGATCCATGGATGCAGCAGCCGTTTGTGCTAGATGAAGAAAAGGAGCAGCAGCAGATTTTAGTTAGGCCAGGATTCATTCCATTGGGGCATCCCTAATTCAGCCAATCACATCAAAGAGAGCTTTCATGCGGTCCAACAATCAAAAGGAGAGAAAGTGGGGGGAAATTAATTGGACTATTTCAGCTCATTCCTTCACCTTCAATTCGGCCCAATCAAAAACAAGGAAAAGGGTAATTTCCCTATAAGGACGACCCAGGAGCCAAAAAGACCATGAGGTCTAGTAGGACATATAAGTCCCAATTTGCAATCATTTGTGGGGCCCATAAAAGCTGACTCACCTCCTTTTCCCTCTTTTTCTCTCTCTACGAAGAACAGGGGAAGGACTCAGCCTCAGCCCCCCCACCACCGCCTCAGCCTAAGGCCCCACCGCCACCGCCACCGCCACCGCCACCGCCACCGCCACCGCTTCAGCCTCAATCCCAATTTGCAATCACTTGTGGGGCCCATGAACGGACTCCTTTCAAGTTTTCCAGAAATCAAATCATTCAAGTTATCCAATAGCAATTCTTGTCCCATAACCAATTAGTAACATCAACAGAACGTGAAAGGTCAACAAATAAATCTCCATCTCTCATGTTAATTGAATTCGAAGTATCCCAACGAGGGCATTGGAAAAGATTAATTCTTCAAAAATCTTGTCTAGCAGGACTAACAAGATATAAATAAAATATACCCATGGAGCCCAAAAATCAAATAAAGAAGAGGGTAATAAACATACAAACATGAGATTACAAAGGTCGATCCGATCAATCCGCTCTGATCTCATAAACGCCCAAAATCAATGGCTCTATAAGGAGACAGAATAGGAAGCCGAAGCAGCCTCTTTCAAAGGCAACCTCTCACCCAACCCACCAGTAGCGACGCACGGCCCAACCTCGTCGTGGAAATCTCCTACCGTTCGGAGGTCATCCGTCCTCCTAACAGCCGCGTGGGCCCCCACCGCAGCAGCCCCCACCGCAAGCGCCGACACGATGTTGGTTGTGACGTTGGTGAGGAACAGAAACGCAACCGTCAGCATCGTCAGAACAACCAACACAACCCGGTCGTCAATGACGCGGCCCACAACCAGAGGCGATGGCGGTGGCGGTGGCGATGGGGGCTGAGGCTGAGGCTAAGGCGGAGGTGGGAGGCGGTGGCGGTGGCGGTGGCGGTGGGGCCTGAGGTTGAGGCGGTGGTGGTGGGGGGCTGAGGCTGAGTCCTTCCCCTGTTTTTCGTAGAGAGAAAAGGAGAAGGGACAGGGAGGTTAGTCAGCTTTTATGGGCCCCACAAATGATTGCAAATTGGGACTTATATGTCCTGCAAGACCTCATGGTCTTTTTGGCTCCTGGGCCGTCCTTATAGGGAAATAACACCAAGGAAAAAGGGTATGCAATTCATGGATTCGTCGGGCCATCCATTCACTCCATTCATCCTTAATCTGGTCCAATCCCAAGGAAGTGGGGGTAAAGGCCATTCATTTTTATTCGGTGGAGGAGAGTGAGAAGTGGGTTGACCCATTCAGGCAGCCCAATGATTAAAAAAAAGAGTGAAGTTTAGGTCAACCATTTCATTGGGCCAGCACCAAAAGAGAGAAGGGAGAGTAATTGATGCTTTCGTTGAACCAATTCACGCCCAGCACAAGAAGCGAAAGAGAACCGAGACAGTAGCTGCCACGGCCAGGCCGTGATGATGGCCACGGTCCGTGGCTGGCAGCTGCCCGCATGCGTTAAGGCGTAATTTGCAAGTAAAAGAAAAAGGAGGTGACAGTTATAAGGGGGAGAAATTCATTCAATAAGGGGGGATCCATTAGTCATTCATACGTGAAGGGACAAAACCTAATCCATCCCATTACTCGTCAATCCCTTAATCAAGATTCAAGATTGAGATTGATTCGAAGAAAAGCGAAGATCAAGATTCGGGAAGAAAACATCAACGCTCACAAGGAAGACTTCACCCCGGGATCGAAAGACTCGACGGTTATAATTCCTTGTAGTTATTTTTCTTTTCGATTTTCTTTCTTTGTTTTAAGAATTAATCATGATGTTTGGAACTTGTTTCGTGCTTTTCTTGAATATCAGTGAGTAGTTTCCTTGAATTCTAGGGTTTTGCAACCCGAAACAATGTAGTTTGATTTAATATTATTAGTTTGGGCATGAATTCTTGTTATGAATCAATAGAAGGTTGTGTTTTTCATGTTCATGTGTGTTCTTTGAGCGCTCGAATACTCATGAGTTAGAGATTAACCTGAGAAGTACTGAAAGGTGAATTAGGGTAATCTGACTACCAACCTGTCTACCTAGGTTTCCGAAAGTTGAGAAAGGTGTAGAGAACTAGGGAATTATTAGATAACCTGACTTTTTGAGACCTTCAATTCTGTTTAACCTAAAAGGCATATGAAAGTTGTTGATTAGGTTGTATAGAATAATTCTATTTAGCATCAAAAGGGCGATAGAATTCAGATGTTGTTGATTCTTGATTCATTCTTGAATGTATGATTGTGCAGGCTAGGTTTTAGTAATCGGACTTGTTGTTAGGTTAGCATCTCCCTAGAAATCCTTCTCTCTTGATTAGAACCCTTGATTAATTTCCTTGCATTCTTTAGTTTTAGTTTGTGTCCTAAACCTTACCAAAACCCAAAAACCTTATTAGCTCAGCAATCATGATAGAGATTAGTTTATTGAGCTGCTAAACTGAGTCCCTGTGGGATCGACCTTGACGTGCTACTACGTACACCGTGCACTTGCGGCCTTGTTAGTAATACCATTGATTAGGTATTTAAAAATATTGGATTGTTTAATTTGTTAAATATATTTACATTGTGCACTTAAATTAATGAATAAGTTTTTGTATAGATCAATTTAGGAATAATAGTATGTTTATTGAATTTGTGAACTTTATTTAAGTTATTAATTTTTGTGTCTAATAAAAATATAGTTATTGAATGGTATTTTATCTATTTAATTTTTAAGTGTTTAAATTGATCATAATTTGAATAGTTAATATAATTTGTATTTTATAATTTTATAGGTCAATAAGATCATGTCAAAAAGAACAATTGATTCCTTTTTTAAGAAAAAAGCGAAGAATGTTGATCTTGAAGATAATATACAAACTGATGAGGTTGATGCAAAACGAAAATCAACCTAATTTGGATAGCGAACAACCACAACCTTCCCGTAAGTCTCCTAGAATTGAATCTGAAGTTTCAGATATAAATTCTTTGGTGCGTGATCCAGGCTTGCGTAAACCAATTGATAGGTATCCTATAAATGAAAGGGATGAAAAACGGATGGCATATATGAAGTATGGACCTTTTCAGCCTTATCAAGATGAGTATGAAGGGATTGGTTCAGAAAGTCATCCTCGTTGATTTAATTATCATTGGTTCGAAAAATATATCTGGCTAGAGTATTCCCCTGGAACAAGGCTGCTTATTGTATTTCATGTTTTCTCTTTGCAAAGAAGCCCACTGGAAAAAGAGGATCTGATGCATTTACTCTTAAAGGCTTCCGAAATTGGCGAAAGGTGAATGGAAAAGATTGTGTTTTCCTTGCTCATATTGGAAAAGGTTCGAATTCAACTCATAATTTTGCAGTAAGTTGTTTGAATAATTTGAAGAATAAATCAAGTCATATTATATTGAAAGTGTTGTTGAGAAACAAACTGCAGAAGAAGTCTTGAGCAATAGTTTGCAGGTGAAAACATCAATTGATGTCATTCGATGGTTGACATTTCAAACTTGTGCATTTAGGGGACATGATGAAATCTTCGATTCAGAAAATCAAGGGAATTTTCTTGAGTAGATGCAATTGTTGTGTTCATATAATGACGAAGTGATATCTGTTTTCGAAAATGCTCCAAAAAATGCCAAGTATACATCTCTTGAAATTCAGAAAGAGATCCTACATGTCTTTGTTATGAATGTCCAGATTGCAATACATGATGAAATTGGAAATTCTAAGTTCTACTTAATAGTGGATGAATCTAGGGATGTTGCAAAAAGGGAACAGGTGGCTATAGTTGTGAGGTTTGTTGACAGAAATAGGTATGTATGAGAAAGGTTCTTGGACTTAGTACATGTCAAAGATACAACTTCATTGACTCTCAAGAATAAGATTTGTGAAGTTTTGTCCAATCACAATCTAACATTACAAATATTAGAGGACAAGGGTATGACAGGGCTAGTAATATGCGTGGGGAATGGAACGGATTGCAAGCATTGTTCCTCAAAGATTGTCCTTATGCATATTATGTACATTGTTTAGCCCATCAATTGCAATTAGCACTTGTTGCTGCAGCAAGAGAAGTTCCAGAAGTTCATACATTTTTTCAGAACTTACTCTTCATTGTCAATATTGTTACTAACTCGGCCAAACGTCATAATGAGTTACAAGAAAGCCAGAAGGAAGAGTTAGCACATTTGATTGCATCTGGTGGCCTTGATACTGGAGTGGGCCTTAATCAAATCGGTATTTTGTAATGTCCTGGAGACACTAAATGAGATTCACATTTCAAATCATTATGCAGTTTGATTAGACTATATGGTCCTATTTGTTCTGTTGTTGGTAACATAGGGATTCAAGGATCTTCATTTCCTCATAGAGGAGATGCAAAAAGTGCCCTTAAGCACTTAATGTCATTTGACTTTGTGCTTAATTTTCATGTACTAAAAGAGATTATGGGTATCACAGAAGCACTTTGCCAAGCTTTACAAAAGAAAGAACAAGATATTGTAAATGCTATGCTCCTTGTTTCAAGTACCAAGCAATCAATTCAGGAGTTGAGAGATGATGGATGGGACGATTTACTAAAATTGGTGAAGCTATTTTGTGAGCGATATGATGTTTCTATGCCTGACATGAATGGTCCATATCTTGATATTCTTCGGTCGTTACGTGTACAAGGTAAGCAAAAGCATATTGTGATAGTAGAGCACCATTTTCGAGTGCAAATACTTACTGCAACTGTGGATCAACAATTGAAAGAGCTAAATAGCAGGTTTAGTGAATGAACAACAGAGTTGCTAATCTTAAGTGCAACTCTAAATCCTAAGGATGGCTATCGTTCTTTCAAAAGTGATGACATATGCAATCTTGTTGAAAAATATTATCTGGGTGATTTTTCAGAGCGAGAACAAATCCGTCTTAAGTATGAACTGAAGCATTATCAGCGAAATATCCCCACTCATCCAAAGTTTCAAAATTTAAGCACAATTGCTGATTTATGTAGAGTGCTTGCTGAGACTGAAAATTCAAAAGATTGCCCTTTGGTTAATAGAACACTACGTTTGGTTTTGACCCTTCTTGTTTCAACTGCAACTACTGAGAGAACTTTTTCTGCTATGAAAATCATCGAAACAAGTTTTCATAGCAAAATGGAAGATGATTTCCTTAGAAATTATATGATTGTTTATATTGAGAAGGAAATTGCCAAGACATTCTCAGTGGATATGATAATAGATGATTTTGATGACATTGGAAATAGGGGAGCAAGATTAAAGTTTTTTATTATTTGCATGAGTTTTATTATTGGAAATAGGTATCTTCAATGAACTTTTTTATTATTTGCATGAGTTTCAATATATGTCACATCTTTAATATATTATTATTATTTGTTTTGAAGGATGCAACAATTGTGTAGCTCCATGAACCAATGAACGCCAAGCAGATGAAGAGCTCCTTTAAATTAATATATGTTTTCCATCGTCAATTACGTTGGTTATTATATTATGGGGTTATTTATTAATTTATTAGAATACATGACTATATAAATTTTTAGTATTTATTTTATATGACGTAAATTTTAAACTTGGCCCCCATTATAAAAAAATTCTTAGCTCCGCCCTTGAGTCCTTGCCGAAGAAAATCATAAATAAGAATAATTAGAAATATGCCTAAGAATAGAAAGTTTGATCTCAAAAACATAAAGCTATTGGAAAAATGAAGAATTAAATGGAGATGAACTAGATATTGTCGCCATAAAAGACTGCATCAACCAGAAAAGAGATGAAACTACATTTAGAAGAACAAAATAACGAAGAATTACGTGGATATTAGGAGAAGTCAAATTGCGATTGGTTGAGTTTCGCAAAGAAGTTCAAAAAGAAAGTTATAGACTTCTAAACAAAAACCAAATAATTTTCTAATAAAGGTTGATTATAAGTATGAACAACCAACAATCTACCACTAAAATAAATAAAGTTGCAGATTATACTATTGGGCAAACATTTGATTTACTTGAATTAAAAGCATATAGTGAGTAAGAAGCTTGGAATTATTTAAAATCTTTTAATGATTTAATCTAACCACAAGAAGTTATAGAAAAAAATAATTCTAAAATTAAAGGAATGAAGATATTTATATTCCCGATTTTTGTTTGTCGCCCTGAAATCGCTGTCGTCGCCCTTAATTGTCCAAGCAATTTCCATTACATACCCCTCACTCCTCACTAACTCACTCCTCCTCTCTCTCTCTCTCTCTCTACTCACTCTCCCTCTATCTCTCCACTCACACTATCTCTCTCTCACTACAACCCATCCTAAGGTCCGGTCACCGGAGCCGCCTGCCGCCAGTCGCCGCCAGCCGCCGCCATCCCGCCGACCGCCAGCCGTCCGCCGCCACCTGCCGAGCCACCCTACAACCTAAATCAAGGTAAGTTTGAGTAAATTTATATCAATTTAAAGTTGAATTTGTTGTTGTTTTTTGAATAATTTTTGTTTTATAGATTTAATTTTATAAGTTTTGATGGTTAATTGGGCATGGTGGGGATTAAAGTAACCAAAAAAATGTTAAATTTTTCCCGGAATTCGCCCAAATCGCGCCCAGAAAAAGACCGGGCCTTGGCTCGGCGGCGCCCAGATCGCGCCTGGGCCTTGGCCCGGACGCGATCTGGCCGCCGCCCAGCCAAGGCTCGGTCTAGATCTGGGCGCGTTTTTGCTATTTTCCGGGCAAAATTTAACACATTTTTGGTTTTAAACTAGTTGATTTTGTATGTATTGGATATGAAATTTAAATTCGTTTGGTTAGAACGGTTTAATATGGTTTGTTTGTGTGTATGTTCCCTAAAAGAAGAAAAAAACGGGACAAAATTGTGCCCGGTAAACGCCAATCGCGCCCAGAAAAAGACCGGGCCATGACCCGGCGGCGCCCAGATCGCGCCTGGGCCTTGGCCCGGACGCGATCTGGCCGCCGCCCAGCCAAGGTCCGGTCTTGTTCTGGGCGCGATTTGGGTGAATTCCGGGCAAAATTTGTCCCTTTTTTTAAAAAAAGTTGTTTGTTTTTGAAAAATTTGACCATGATTTTGTGTGTACTTGATATGCAATATTATTATTTTTAATTGTATAAATTATAAATTTAGTATTATTAGTTGTAGGTGTTATTAATATAAATAATAATATTTTTATGAGAATAAGTAGAATTATTGTATAAATAAAATATAAATATGGGTTTAGGGTTAAATTTGTGGGTTTGGTAGTTTAGAGTAGTAAGTAGGTTAATTTATAGTTTTAGTATTATTAGTTGTAGGTGTTATGAACAGAGGTGTAGTATGGACTCTGTTATTGTACAAGGAGAGTGTGTTTGTTCCTGTTAATATATGGATGGAAAGAAAGTCTTTTTTATGAGTCTTTTTTAGCCATAGATTAACAGGAACAATTACAATCTCCTTGGACAATAACAGGATCCATACTCAATCTCTTTTTATGACATCTCCAGCTAATATTGGAACTATAAATTAACCTACGTACTAATCTAAACTACCATCACAAATAACTTATTTCCTTATGTAGCAAAGTGTTATAGTATTAGGGTTATATGGTTTAGGGTAGTAGGGTTTTAGGGTTTAGGGTTAAATTTGTGGGTTTGGTAGTTTAGAGTAGTAAGTAGGTTAATTATCTGTTTGTATGTTGTCATGAAAACTAATATATTGCAGGAATAGAAATGACGGGGAAAAACCTCGAAAGCAAACTTTCACTCACATTTAAGAAGTACGCAACTGGCTGGCGAGCAGAAAAAGATGGCGACCCGCATACACGCGGGACGACTGCATCAGCTCGTCGTGCGCGCAATGTAGAAACAACTACGGGTGATGGTGCGCAACCTGAGCAGCCGTTGCTAGCGGCATCCTCACGAGCGTTTCGTCGCGCTATGATGCGCCAGAGTAAACAACGAGAACCATCTAACACTGATACGATGGGTGATTATATTGACCAGCTAGATTCAATGATAGCGTCTGGTAGTCATGGGCAAACCGAGCATGCACAGAGGGACGAGGAGGAGGTTGATGTTCTGGCTGTTGACTACGTCCAACTAAGACATAGGGATGGTAAGTTTGCTCCGGGGAAGAAGAGCACCCAGAGTTCTGGGGTAGATAAGGGGGCTTCTAGTTCAGCCCCCAAGAAAAAGAGGCAGCCAACCGACGACGATTGGAAGATTACGGGGCCGATGCCTGGTGGTCCTTCGACTCCTGAGGTGATACCGAGCTTCGGGGGACATATTGCTCGGTTAATTTGGGAGGGGGAGGAGCGTAATCCCGAGGTCATTGACTGCATTACTAGGAAGGTGGCACTCGGTCAGCTTATGGACGTGCTAGATAAGATGAATCTGATATCGACGGAAGCGATCAAGCGGGGACCGTTGGTGAACCTAGGTCGTTTGATGTTCGAGCACATCGATCATTCTTTGATTGCTGCATTTGTTGAGAGGTGGCAACCGGACACCAACACATTTCATCTTCCTTTTGGTGAGATGACCATTATGCTCCACGATGTGGAGAAGATTCTCGGGCTCCCAGCTGATGGGAGTTTACCTTCATCCCCTGACCGTGATATGGTCAAGACCTATGTCACTGCCCTGTTTCCATATGGTAACATGAAAGATATCAGGGCCCGCAAAATATATGAGAAGGGGGGCCTTCTTGACAGTGAGTTAAGAAACCTCTGCAGCGACCCCGACGTTCCGCCGCGTATCCAGATCCGGGCATGGTATTTGAGTTTGTTGGGGAACACACTGTTGGTGGACAAGCCACGAGATAGGGTGCGTCCACATGCATATGGTAGCACTCTACGGGTGGACGGAGTGGCATGGGCAGCGGTGGCTTTGGCATATCTGTATAGGCAGTTGGGTATGGCCTCTAGGGCCGGGACCAGTAAGATTGGGGGATGTCTGACTATTCTGCAAGCGTGGATATATGAGCATTTCCCAACTTTTAGGCCCAACCACCCAACATATGAACCGGGGCCACGGGTTAACAGGTGGTCAATGAGGAGTGAACCACGTACGCTGGAACGCCTGAGGAAAATAAGGCGCGCACTAGATGGCCTAACAAAGGAACAGATTGTTTGGTATCCATACGAGCCAGAACCTTACAAATCATGTCTGCGTACGACATACCATGGTGTCATTCGGGCTTATGATGTGACTGAGCCCTATATGCCTATTCGTACTGTCCGTCAGCTTGGTCTTGTCCAGAAAATCCCCGGCGCCCCAGACCCACCACAAAAGGAAAGCCGCCCAGCAAATGGTACATATATTTTGGCTTGTAGCGATGCACAAGTTGATGTAGGGTGGTCCCGATTTCCACAGACCAACTCCATGTCACCTGTGTTATGGAAACGGTGTCATCTACCCATGGGATCTGAGAATCGATTCTGATGCCCGGATTCTGCAATGTCTCACACCCGTACCTGATCCAGGATTACAACCCGGGCCCGGCCGTCGTAGATGATCCTTCGACTATGGAATATGTAAGTAATTGATTTTTATTTTTTTACAAGTTGATTTATATGTATATTTATTTCCTACTAATTTGATGGATCGAATGTTTGTTTCATGTTGTAGTGGGCTCATGAGTGGCCACGACGTGCAGTACATATGCTCGAATTCCCGTTGGGTGGTCACGTACCAATTGAGACTCACAACAGCCTCCTCGATATGTATGAGCAGTGGTGTCGGCATATGCACATTCAGGCCCCCCCACGTCCGGCCCCAGAGGTTGAAGAAGAAGATGATGAAGAAGAAGATGATGAGGAAGATGATGACTGATTGTAGTTTGTCAGTGTTTATTTCTGCTTGAACATTTGAACTTTATTTAAATTTAGTTTATGTTGTATGTGACGATTTGACTGTCGTTTGGTTTCTTTTTATATTGTATGAACAATGTTGCCCCAGAACCATCTTTTTATATTGTATGAACAATGTTTCCACAATGTAGCATAATTCGAACTAAATCATATGTTATCCCTACGAATTTGTCTAAGTCTAGACCACAACTGAAAACGGTTGAGAAGAGGGACATCAAACCCTTCAACGGAGTAGTCGCAGGCACGTCTCCATCTAATATCCAACGGAGGTAGAGGACATCCTTGTTGCAAATGCACGAGAACATAGTGGACTTTGTGGATATGTGCTAGGGCTACAACGCGTTCGGGAGCAACAATACCGGTCGATACATTGAGTGGCAAAACAGTCTTGCATGACTCAGTTGTATGTTGGCCACGTCCATGAACAGTTGCTAGACTAACAAAAACGTAGTTCAGTATGGTGGCAGCGGGAAACATATCAGAAGGTGTTTCTAACCAATGTTCTGGGCCGCATCTTCCATGCAAATGACCTCCAATCCTGTTCATGGCAATGCGCATCGCGTCATCGAAGCCGTAAGCCGCATCGTACATTTGCGGATTTGATTTGATTTCATTTTTCATGGTATTTCTAACCATAGCCCACTTATGTTGGCCACCAAATCCAGCTTCTCCAATACATCTAAACCCACAGTTGCCATCGTCGACAACATCATCCGACCCAATGATGTATGGAATAATGAAATCAGGAACGTCATTTGGCCAAGGAAATGCACCAGTAGTCATTTGTTGGGTCCCTGCGCATATGATTAAAAAGTTGTTAACACATTTAATTTTTTTGTCAGCTAATTTTTGCACATAATAATACATAATATCGCTTACCAAATGATCCACCTCCTCCAACTGAAGAAGAGCTCGAAGGTTTCTTGCTACCGCGTGTGCTAGATTTGCTGCTCTAACTCTTTGAACAACGATACTCAAAATTACTTGGCTGACGTTTAGTCGACTTCCCTGTAGACGGTCTCCCTCTCCCCTGTTCTTTTTTCTCAGGATCTGGTATGTCGTGCTCCTCTGGGTGCATCTCACTGTTCAATACCCGAGCCATCCGACGTATCACGGCGGGATCACTTGCCCTTATCTTGTTCACAATTGAGTCGAAAAATTCAACGTCCTGGGTAGATGGATCAGGCACCGTGTCTGATATATCATTATCACCTATCACTTCAAGTTGCCTCCAGAAGATGTTAATAGCTTGGGCGTACAAATCAGCATCCCATGCCTGGAGGTGCACATGGAAGGCGATGTGTTTTCCACAGAATATGTTGACACAGTTGCTCCGAACCGTGCTTCAATTTCGACACCTTACTGTATTCATTGTTTATCAAGTCCATCGCATAATGAGAAACACGACCATGTAGATGCTTGAACAATGAGGATTTCCTCAACACTGCGTGCCCACTCCTAGACTGCTCTAGTGCCCTCCTGATCTCGGTATGTTGGTTTTCTATCTGGTGATGAGCCCTTTTAAACAACCGATCAAATGAACCACAGCCGCTACCGAGGTAGTACTTGAAAGTCGAATGTTGACTCTCAACTCTAGAAGTCGCGATGTTTCCCATGTGAATGACATCGTCGGTGTATGCCTGCACAAACTTCTCCTTGTACTTCATCCATGTATTGGTCAAATAATCAACAATATTTTCGTTTCTCCCAACCCAATGTGACACCAAACACGACCATCTATAATCGAATTCCTCAATTGTGCTCGAATAGACGACGCGGTTCCACCACATGTTCCTAAAAAACGATCCTTGTCCATTCTTCTTCCCGCCAGTCAGGTCATTAACTTTGCTCTCAACGTCGTTCCCTATATGCCATACACATAATAGGTGAGGAAATCCATGAAATACGCGTCCTATAGCCCATGACAAAGCATGCTCTCTATCAGTGACGATCACGTTTGGTTTCATACCGTCGCCCAGGATCTCTTGCAACCTTTCGAGTACCCATTCATATGACTCCTTCAGCTCATCTCTCACTAAACAGTACGCAACAAGAAAGTTATGATTCGTACAGGTGACACCAACTATCTCACAACATGGCCATTTCTTCTTGTTCGTCTTGTACGTACTGTCGATGAGTATAACTTGTGGATATGTGCGAAGAAGATTCACCGAGTATGGGTGGCACATAAACAACATATGCAACTCGCCGTCATCATCACGTGCAGTCCAGCACATGTAGCCGTGCTCATTTGCCAAGTGAAGGCAATGTTGCACATGTGTTCGACCATCCATCTCCTCCGACCTAACTTTAAATCTCTCGTTGTATATCTGCCCCACGTTGACTTTACAGTCCGGAAAATTCTGCTTCAACGATGTGTGTATCGTAGCGAAGTGCAACCGATGTCAGTCATTTCACGTACATGGACTTTCATTTCAGCTGTCAACGGGTTTCCCCTTCTGTGTCCCTCCTCGTAAAGAATAAATCGATGATTATGCATCCCTTTGTCACCCGGGTACGTTCGGACAGCCCACCTTTCCCCCGTTGGAGAGAATGCGCATATCATGAATGGACACTGACACGATTTTGTCTTTGTGTTTAACTGACTGTCGCAATCAATCGTACCTATTTTCCCTTGATATTTCCCATATCGCCAACATCGCAGATAACATCGCACTGGACAATCCACTTTTCCATTCTTTTTATAAGATGCTCTGACCAATCTGAACCCAAATCCTCTAGCAATGCCGTCAGCCTTGCCCCAATCATGTTTTTTTATAAGATTAATCATGTTTTATTTTCAAAAAAAAAACATATAATTATACAATATAATCGCACGTCCATATTGCGTTTCAACTTTGGTCCAATCACGTACAAGAAGCGCCTGTACCAAGGCTGAGCCGCGGAAATGTCGCGTTCACCAAGGTCAGGCGCCCGGGACAAGCTGGACCAAGGCCGAGCCGCATCTTTGGCGCTGGTGGGCCTTGGTCAGCTTGTCTTGGACCTTGGTTGGGCCGCGACATTTCCGCGGCTCAGCCTTGGTCTAAACGAGATCTGGCACGATTCGACGCAAAAATTACCAATTCAACATAATAAACAACAATTAAACATAAAATTTACCTCTTCTTCTTTAGATGATGATTCATTACTCATTGCTAGAAAAATTAGTAGGCTTTGTTTTGAGGGTTTACAGATAGAAAAAGTGGTAGTTTCTTTTAGAGAGAGAAGGAGAGAGAAAGAGAGAGAAAGAGTTTGGGAAGTATTGAGGGTGAAGGGTATGAAATGGAATTTTCATGTCAATTAAGGGCGACGAACAGCAAAATAAGGGCGACAAAGAGAAATGCCCTTTATATTTAGTAATCTTACCATCAAGCGTTCCCCCCTTACACTCTTAATTTAATTAAAGACCTGATGGTTTTATTACAAAAAAAAAATCGAATTTACAATTTGGATGAAACCAAATAAAGAAATAAAAGAAACTAAACTAACATATTACACTGATGATGAATAATAACTAATCAATCTACTAATAATAATTAAACGATAGGAAATTAGAAACCTCGTGTAAAAGCGATCTTTTAGGCGTAAATATACCAAATTACCCCCAAAATTCAGACATTCGAGATTCATTTTGCCATCGCTACCATACTGCAAAAATAGAGGTAGTAACATGATTTTTTTTTTCATCTCTCCTTTTTCTCTCCCTTTCTCGCTCACCTTGATACAGAATTTCAGGGAAGGCAAGGATGGAGAATACCCTCCGAGGATTCTGATCGCCAATGAAACAGTGAGAGCATTTTTAGAGAGAGAAAATGATACGAATGATGATTACTTTCATTCAGACAAAATAGCATAACCACCTGCAGTACCTCCTACCTTCCTAAATAACAAACTCTGCCAACAATGTTCTACCAGGGGTCCCACCCAATTGCTGGAAATAGAAACATAAAACAAGAAAATAACAATGCACATCCTAGGTCCACGTCATTATTTGATAAACTTGCTAATTTCATGTATCACACCTTTTCTCTCTCCTCTTTTTCCTCACTTCCTTTCTCTTTCCTCTTTCTACCTTCCACTTCATAGGCAAGTTGCCATAACATTCATGTAAACACTCATTTAACTTGTATGTGTCCTACACCTTATCCTTCTCACTTTGTTTTTTTTTTTTAATAAGTTGTGGACCATTAGACTCATTTATTCATCTGAGAATTCAAGTGCCCTAAGTACTAAATATAACAACACAAAGTTAGCTCATATAGTTTTCTGCAACGAAGAAAGGACAAGCACAATAATCCCCAGAACACCATGTGAAACAAAAATTGAAGCAATACACAAAAATTGAAAAACATCTACTGCTCCTAAAGGTCATGCCTACAAGTCTTCCCCAATAGCAAAATTGCCCCTTCATGCATCCTTTGTCTATTATGAGATGTCTTCAACCAATGTACAGAAGCAAAAGTATAGCCTATGCCCACTTACTATGCTAATTATAGTCTTTGTCCACTTAAAGCCTAATGATCAACTACAAAAGTAGCATACTTACTCTGTCATTGAGACATAAACCCCAACCATGAAAATTGTATCTCAACTAGACCTGGCAATTTCTGACTGACCCGATAACCCGACCCTTAACCCGACCGAAATTTCTGGGTTTTGAACACGATTTTTTCAAATAAACCCGAAGTATACCGAACCCGAAAATTAGCGGGTCAAACTCGACCCGCCCGTTTGACCCGAAAATTTAACTTTTTGAGTTAAACTTTATTAAAATTTGTGACTTTGCATTCAAATTTTTAACTATTAAACTATAAACGCACCTTATTTATTTGTTATTTCTCTTATTTAAGTTAAAATAGTTACAATAATCTATCGTTGCTAGAAGATAATCATATTTTATTATGTATATTGTACAAAAAGTAGTATTTAGAGACCATTTTTTAAAAAGAAAAAGCGAAAAAAGGTCGCAATCATAACACTTGGGTTGACCCGAAACCGAAATACACCGCCCATAATTTCCCGAACCCGAAATACACCCGACCCGTATTTTCCCGAACTCGATATACGACCGACCCGAAACCGCCCGACCGACCGAATTGACAGGTCTAATCTCAACTATACCTGTTCAAAGGTTGGGCCGGGCCACGGATCGGGTCAGTCGGGCTGAAAGTTTTTGACCCGTTGGCCCGAGCCCGACCCGACTCGACCTTCGGGTTCAGTATCTTCGGCCCAAGCCTTGACCCTATGGGCCGCGGGTCGGGTCAATGGGCCGACAAATATAAAAAAATGGATTTTTTAAATTAGAAATACATAAAACTAAACTTTAATCTAAGATTTTTTAAACTAAATTTGTATTTAGTCGGGTCGGCGGGCCGGACCAGGTTACCAACCCCCTGCCCGAGCCTGACCCCACCATACATCAGGGTCTCGACATTTTCGGGCCAAGCCGGGTCACCTTCTAAAATGGTGACCTTGACCCGCAATTTTTTGGGGCGGGTCGGGCGGGTCCCCGGCCTATTGAGCAGGTCTAATCTCAACCCTTCACTTTCTAGGTCATCCTTCGCAACCTTTGCACTCTAACTCCATAAAAGCAAAGCACAATCAACACCCCAGTTCGTGCAAAATATCAATCTATTGAAACATTATAACAATCTTTATGATATTTTCTAGAGAGCATGCGGTTGTCTTCTTCCATGATGAAGCCCAGACTGCAAAGAAGCTGTGATATCCGAAAATTTCAAAAGAAAATTAATAATATTCTTAAAATAATACTATTAGTTATTATCATAATAGTATTATTTTTAGCCACCTTCCTAACTAATTTAGATTAACCTTTCCCTAGTCGTCCTAATTATATATATACACCTCCTCATAAAATAATACTAGACCTGGCAGTTTTTGACCCGACCCGATAACCCGACCCGAACCCGCCCGAAATTTTAGGGTTTTGAACAAGATTTTTTAAAGAAAAACCGAAACGAACCCGAACCCGGAAACCCGGAAAAATTCGGGTTCGACCCGGGTCGGGTCCGGGTCGACCCGAAGGGTCAAAAAGGCTCAGAAGCTGGGCTGAAATATTGGGCCAGTTTGAGCAAAAATGGGCGGAAGAAAACTGATTCCAATTAAACAGTTAAGAAACCCTAAAATTCCTTTCTCTTCCCACTCCCAGTTCTCCCTTCACGCCTCCCTGATTCTCTCTACAGTTTGGATCTCGACTAAGGTGTAGCAATGGAGGTCTGAATTTTTACTCCCCCTCTATCTGTATCTACGCTGGGAGGTTCGAAGTTCAGACCCGTCTTCATTTCTCTTTGTGCGCACAAGCTTCCAAGTTGCTCGAGATCTCCAGTTTGAATCTTGAGGTTCGAAGTTCGAATTCCTTCACTATTGTTAAGTAAATCTCTGATTCCTTATTTGATTCTCAATTTTTCCCTTCTTACGCTCCCACCACCGCCGGAAACTCGGCTCGCCGTCGATCTCCGGCGACATTAGGTCAAGTCGACACTTTACCTGTCAGTTGAGAATCGAGGGCAACAATACTTGGGCGACTTACTTTCTTCTTCGACTTTCGATTCGATTTGGGTGATTTTATTGAGGTGCGATTTCAGCTTCTCTTTGCTTTTTTCTTCGACTCTCGATTCGATTTGGGTGAGTTTTGATAGTTTCTAATTTGTAAGCCTAATTCTGTTTTTACTAACATCTGTAAAATGGGATGTCTGCTATAAACACTTGTTTGATATGGGTACCTTCGGGGTTATCTTCATGAAGATTGAATCTTTTGTGAAGAAATTATGTGAGTTGAAAGCCATTCTTTTAGGCTCATTCGGGTCTCTGGGTAAATCGAAATCTGTTCTTTCTAATTTCTCATCGTATTTAATGGTTTCTGGGTGTATTTTCCCTGTGTTGGCCCTGTTTATATGAACATTGCCCAGAAAGGAGCTTATGTAGTTATAATGGGATTAGATATTTGTGCTTTGTGAAATTACTGTAGTTGTAATGGGATTATTTGTCATTTTTGTTAACAAATGTGGGAAACTGGCTGCTTAATTATAGTAATAGTTTTTGGCTGATAAGAACAATGTTGGTTCTGTTATAGGGTTATCTTGTATAAGGTGTGATTAACTTATTTGGATTTAGTTATGCCATTTTGAACTTTGGTTTCATGAAACAGCGATGGACGATTATGTTGGTAGTTGAACTTATTCAGATGTAGTTTAAATTGGTTGGCTAATGAAAGCTGTTAAAGAATTTCTATTTTTTGCTTTAGAATTGGAGCAATCTTCTATACTTCCAGTAAGGGTACTTAGAGATGATCAAAGACAAATCTTGCGTAGAAGTGGACTCATAAAAGAGGTTTATCCACAAATTACCTTAAAGAGCTTTTAGAATCCTCAGAAGTCAACATCATGGGATGTAACTACTACTAACATTATGAGGTGGTATATAGGGATGGTAACTTGCAAGTATAAAGTTGGTATAGAGGAATGCCTCTTTGTCGTGGTGATTATGAACTATGCATGTTTATCTGTGGCAATGTTTTTCCCTTCTTTGTTTGTGTTTGTCGATCTCGTCCTCCCTCTGTTTTTCTTATGTTTGTTCCATTTCCTTGCCTTTCCCTCTCTGTGTTTTTCCCCTTGCTTGATTCTCAGGTTTCTTTTCAAGTTAAAATGTCAGAAATAGGATGCTATTTGGTTTTTGTGCGCTCAGTAGGTTGGAGCTTGATTGCTTATTCATTTGTTGGAAGCCGTGGATTGAAATGTTTCAGTTTACACAACTTTTGGTCTGTTAATTGCTCTAATGAGAAATCCTTTTGGTGTGAATGGCAGACTGCTATTGGAAGTTTCAGTTTACACAACTCCAGTGAAGCGACCTATCAGGTACACACTTCTAAATTTCATGGACATGCTACTGGTATAATCTGTCTGCCGTGATTCTTGTTTCTATTGAGAATTAATAGAGGAGAGAGAGGAGAACTGAATCATATTTTACCTGTTGATTCTGTCTCTTGTGTCTAATTGGGAGGACTGCTAAATGAAGTAGTAATAGGAAATTAAATTCGCAGAGAACTTCTGAAATATTACCCTTGATTCTTGTAGATCCAAGTCCAACCAATCATGTACTCTTTTGGCGCATCGCTATTGTCATTTTTGTTTCTTGAATCTTGAATCTCACTTTGTCTTTCCTTCTTGTCAAGTTAAAATGTCACAACGTCGAGTTACTATTGGAGGTGTTGGTGCAGCTTCTGCTCGCCCAAAAAAGGGTCGTGGGTCGAGTTCTACTCCACTAGGTCGAAATGCTATCCCTCCAACAGGTTCGAATTTTACTATTTTAGTGCTTTCAAGTTTTAAGTCTTCGTAATTCTTTATTTTGATCAAATTTTTCATTCATTTGCTTAAATATTATATTTTGTTCAATTTATTTATTGAATAGGGAGCTCTACTCCACCTACGCCAATTCCACTTGATTGTGATGACAGTACTACCTCAAAGAAAAGGCGTTGGACTTCACCAGTATGGAATCATTACGATATAAAAGAAGGATCATGCTTTACAGATTGCATACCTCATGCTTATTGTAAGTATTGTGGGGGTGGACCTGTTGATGCATCTTCTAGTAATGGTACGTCTAACTTTAAGCGACATACTGAGAATTGTAATTCTCGTGTGGCTAATGATGCGAGTCAAATGAGGATAGGTAAAGATGGAACTTTGGTTAAAAAATATGACAAGTCTATGTATAAGGAATTAGCTGCTCTTGCAATAATAAGACATGGGTATCCATATACGTTTGTGGAGCATGAGGGAAACCGAATGATTCATAAGTTTATGAATGAGGAATATGCTCCAATATCTAGGAATACCGCAAAAGCTCATATTTTGAAGATTCACAAGCGTGAAAAGCACAAACTTAAGAAATCGTTGAGTGAAATTCCTGGTAGAATTTGTATAACTTCTGATATGTGGACTTCTTGTGTTGGTCAAGGTTTTTTGTCATTGACTGCCCATTTCATTGATGCAAATTGGAACTTGCATTCTAAGATATTGAGTTTTGTCCACTTGCCCCCTCCTCATAATGCAAGTGCCTTGCATGACAAAATTCATGAACTCTTAAAGGAGTGGAAAATTCACAAGAAAGTGTTTACCATGTTGGATAATGCAAGAGCAAATGATAATATGCAAGACATGTTGCGTGATACTCTAAATGTGCATGCTAGAATGCCATGTGATGGTGAATTTTTTCATGTTCGATGTGGTGCTCATGTGTTAAATTTGATAGTTAAGGAGGGCTTAAAGTTGATTGATGTGGGGATAAGTAAGGTGAAGGAGTTAGTAAAATATGTGACCGGCTCCGAAGGTAGAAAATTGAAGTTTGAGGAAATTTCTTTAGGTCTTGGGATTGATTGCTCAAAGGGTTTGTGGCTTGATTGTCCAACTAGGTGGAACTCCACCTATAAGATGTTAGAGAGAGCTTTGTCTTATAGAGTTGCTTTTTCAAACATGAGGTGGATGGAAGGGTCTTCTTCTGGCTTTCCTGAACTTCCTACGGATGAAGAGTGGTGTAGAATTGAGAAAATTTGTGAGCTTCTTCAACCATTTGATGAGATAACCACTCTCATTTGTGGTACACAGTATGCTACGTCAAACTTATATTTCAAAAATGTGTGGAGGATTGAAAATCTCCTAGCATCACATGCTTTTTGCGATGATGTTCTTCTTAGGAGTATGACAACAAAAATGAGGGGGAAATTCAAGGACTATTGGGATAATTATAGTATGATTCTCTCTTTTGCTATCATTTTGGATCCTCGATTCAAGTTTCAATTCATCTTGTTTTGTTTTCAAAATCTTGATCCTGAAACTGCTGAGTTGAAGGCTAAGATTGTAAAAGATCAAATGCATAAGCTCTTCAATGAGTATGTGAAAGAAAAACCCGCAACAAATGTAAGGAGCGCAACTAGCAAGAAAGATGACCTACAGGTTTGTTTCATATTTTCACATGCATCATTCTTTTCTTCTTATTATTACCCATTGCATACTAACTTTTTTTTAACTTTGTAGGGATTTGCAAGTTTTGATAATAATAAGCTATCTGATTCGGAATTGGATAAGTATTTGGATGAGAAGAGATATGATCATACTATCGATTTGGATATTCTAGGTTGGTGGAGGAGACACCAAAGTGAATTTCCTTTCTTGAGTTGCATGGCAAGGGATATCTTGAGCATTCCGATTACCACTGTGGCTTCCGAGTCATGTTTTAGTTTGGGAGGAAGAATCATTACCAAGTGGAGAGCCTCTCTTTTGCCCGAAAATGCAGAATCATTACTTACTACTCGTAGTTGGGTGTTTGGATTCAAGATCGATGGAGGTAACTTTCATGATCAATTGATTACTTCACTAACTTTTTATGCATAGTGTATCTATTATTCTATATTTTATACTTATGAAAATAATATTTGGAAATACAGAGGAACATGATCCAGCTCAATGGTTTGTGTGTTCAAGTTTCTAACATCGTATTGAATGATGATATTGATGACCAAGAAGATGGGGAAGAGGAAGGAGAAGATGAATGGGAAGATTTAGAGACGGAAGGTTTTATGGAGCAAGGGGGATCTAGCTATAATTAGTTTATGTATAATTAATAATTATGAATGTGATGAGTTTGTACTAGAATTTTGAACTTTGATTTATCATTTATCTCTTTATGTTTGTGGTGTGTAAGTGTGTTGAATTCCTATGGATCAAGTGATGAACTGATGATGATCAGTGATCACTTATGACTTGACTATCGCACTTGTGCAATGTCTGACATGGACTCATGGTAATGATTAATGAACTAATGATATGCATGTTATATGTTTATTTGATTATGTACTTGTGTAAATGTTTCTAAATTATTTAACACTCAAATACTCAATAGTCAATTGTCATTAATATTTGATTTCGAAACAACAGGGTTTTTGTTCAGCTATTTTTCGAAGTTATGGATGCCAAGCAACATCCATATTTTTGTTCTCTTGAGTCTTGTTTGTTTAAAATTGTTGATTTTTAACTTTAAACTCTGAAAATAGACCTTGACACGCTAATGACATCATTATAAAATAGAAAATTGTATTTAGTAGGCAAGTTGAATATATAGACTTGGCTATTTTTGTTCTAAAAAACTGTCAAATTAGATGCTAGTCATAACCCGAAAACCCGACCCAAACCGCCCGAAACCGGAATACACCCGACCCGTATTTACCCGAACCCGAAATACACCGAACCCGTATTTACCCGAACCCGAAATACACCGACCCGATACCGACCCGTCCGCCCGAATTGACGGGTCTAAATAATACAGTGTCTCCCCCCGCCAGTCAAAGAGAAAGAGATGACTAAGAAAGGAAAAGCAAATTTGTATGTGGAGGATCTCAAAGGTTAGTTTCATTAGACTAATATTTGAGCCTAGACATCTTCATTGCTAATCTGTGAAAGACCAAGTCTACGGGTACCATGTTAGATATGGGACATTAGTTGCCTGCGGAGTCTTAATTTATGTCAGATATAATGATGTTGATGATAATGTGGGGAAAAGCGTAGGGTTTGGGAAATAAGCAAAAGAGGGTAGCACCTATTGTTTTTTCCTTTAAATAAATTAGTGTTAGAATTGTGATATGGATGATAACAATTCTGTGAAAGTGATGATTTTTTTTTTTTTTGAAACCCTGTGAAAGTGATGATGATGCTAATGGCTTGGAGGAAAAAAAAAGACAAAATTGAGACATAGTACACCATAGCAACGTACAGGAGAAGCAAATAAAATAAGATTTAAGTTAGATGATTGAATATGACAAATTGGAGATGACGTCTAACTATCGAACTGGGTGATGATGTTTTGGCAAGCAATTTTAATGGTATAGCAGTGGTGGGAGTGGTCGAATCTCACACAATACTAGTAGGGTCAGCCAACTCTTTAGGATTTTCTAGTAATCTCACCCTTCATGTGCTAATTGAAATTTAATCGTTTACCGGCAACTCGCTATTTAGAACGAGGTTGTTAACAAGGGTATTGGTATTTTTTGGTAAGATAAATTTTATGAGTATATATTAATTATTAGATTTCATATAAATTATAGGTGACCGTATTTCTTTGGAGTACATCGTTAGATTTTGCTATACCAGGTAAGTGGTGTGGTACTCTTATAGTCTTCCATCGTGCCCAAAATATTATTTTGTTAAATCCTCCTCGTATAGTAATTTTATTAAGGCCATGTTCTTTTATACGGTTGGCTGGTTGCGGTGCCACAACTCACCGCACCTTGCTACAACCCACCACAACATACTAATCCACCACAATTTACCACAACCCGCCACAATTTACCACAACCAACTTTTTCAAATATATTTTATTTCTTTATTAAAAAGTTAAAATCTGTACTCTAAAATACCCACTATTTAATTTATCTTATATATTTTTAAATTTTGGAAAATCAGAAAATGGAAAAATTGAATAGATTAATTTTTCTAATTTTGATTACTGTATTATTTAGCTTCTAATAGAAGAACCAGAGGGTTCTATTTTTCGTCTAAACGAAGGGGAAGAGGGTTGTCATCCCCATCGTTGAACACAGTGAAGAGGGTTTTGGTTGAATTTTCTGGCGGATTCGCATCCTCCAGACGGACGTCTATCTTGATTCGATGGTGCTGATAACCAAACTCCCTTTTCCAGTACCTCCCATTGTTTGTTCATAGTTTCTTCGGCATTGAGCACCACAAATAAATTGCGTTGAATACCAGATGTGATGAAATAAAGCGTCGATTGGTGAACATTGAAGAGGTTTTTTCAACGTCGCTGGATTTAACTCACGTGAAGGAGGGCCAGAAATTGCTAATTCGGCCACCCAATTTAGACCAGGCCTGTAAACAATGAAGTGGTGAGTGAATATTCTATCTTTTAATTTCATGGTTTTTGATTGAAATATGAAGTTTCCGATAATGAATTTGTGGTTGTATCTTTGTATAATGCGAACATCTGAACTGCAAATATTGTCAAATCTCAAGGCATTTGCACAATTTGGGGGTGGAAAGAACAGTATTTGGAATTGAATTTGTGTGTTGGTGAATTGAGTAGGTGTGTTAGGTGAACTGATTAGTCAGATTGAATTGGTTACTTTGAAATGTGTTTGAGAATTCACTGTTCATATCATTCTTTGCTAATTTCTGTTATATCATTTGTGTGAACTGTGTTGTGTTTGAAATGTGTTGGGTGAAATATATATGAGTAGCCAGTTCATATCAGGTTGTGTTGTCTTCGATCGTTATAATGTTATGGTTGACATTGCTGTTAGGTGTATTCTGTTGATGTAGTATTGGAGAAAGAATACTTACTGTGGTTTTGTTTGAAAATCATATTTGTGGTTTATGGTCGTCAAATCTCAAACACATTCACTGCTCATATCATTCTTTGATGTTACTCCTTGTGTTTGAGAATTTGTTTGGTGTATTCTGTTATATGAATAGTTTGAAATGTGTTGTGTTTGAAATGTGTTGGGAGATATACTATATGATTAGTCAGGTCATATCATTGTTTGATGTCAGTGATTGTGTTGATGTTATGGTTCCCATAACTGTTTGGTGGATTCTGATCAAGTAGTATTGTAGAAAGAATAGTGAGTGATGAAGTAGTATTGTTGAAAATTTGAAATAATACTATCTGATTGTGTTTAAATACTATCTGATGCTATAGTGAGAGAGTAAGTAGTATTGGAGAGAATACAGACGAGGCTATATAGTGGATGTAGTCATTGAAAGTGGGGGGTGTGTTTGGGATTTAAACCATAATGTGGACTTGAAACAAAATTTGATAAAGAACCCATAATTCGGTCGTCATGCTTTGTTTTGGAATATGGTTACTTGTGAAAGTATTTGTAATGGTCACAATGCCTAAAGGTGGATCACCTCACCCTAAGTTCAAGGACGTACAATCGATGTGTTTGGTTGGTTGGAAGTGAGCTTAATATAATACATACAGCAAAGATAGTCTCGAATTTCAGCAAAATACAGTAGTAGAGGGAAAAATGCATTGTACATTAACAAATGTGTTTATGCGATGAAATATATTTGTGATATGTTGTTATTTAGCTTATATTGTCATTAATATAGTATTGAACGTGTTCACATACTTGTTGTAGTTGTGAAGCATGCGGTTATCCGTCAAAGCAATCCTTCGATGTCTGCTTCACTTGTCCTTGTTACACCACCGAGGATGCACGTTGATTGTGTGGTAATCATTGTGTAGTCAAGACATCTTGGACATCTAAAGCCCCGAAAGGTGTTTTGCTATTTGTTACAAGGCTGGTAATGGGGGTGGATGTAAATACTACAAGTGGCTAAGGAAAGTTGTTTGTGATAGTTCTACATCTAGTTTAAAGTATGTGCTAGACAAGAAGGAGAAGTTAGAAGCAGAGATTGATGAGTTGAAAGAGATGGTATGTCGAATTGATATTGAGAATCAAGAGTTACGAAGGACAAACCGTAAGTTGAAAAATGATGTTACATCGTCACATCATAAATTAGGATGGGTTGTAGGTTTTGTGGTACTGTTCCTGTTACTGCAAGTGTTAATGATGTATTCTTATATGTTGGGAAAGAATGCTTGATGTACTTTGTAGAAGTAATGGTGAAATGTATCTCATGCTTCTAGTATGATGAAGTAGTATTGGAGAAGTATATGTAAGTGTGATGTATGAACTTTAATTTAAACAATATAGACATGTTTTTTCAATTATAATTGTTTGTGTACATTAAACTTGAGCAAGTGCAAGGTTGTATTGAATAACTACAATGAAACTGTAATAGGTATCCGATACATTTGCCATCGAAGTTACACATGCAGACTTTCATCGACCCAAAATGGGTTAACAGTTCTTCATCTTCTTCATTGTCTTCATTTTCTTGATTTTGTTGCCTTCGTCATCGCCTTCGTCTTTTTCGAATGCAAGCAGGATGTAACTCCATCGCAAGGTACTCTCTATAAGCATCCATAGAATGGGACGAACCAGTCCCAATTGGCACTTCTGGATTAGTCAAAAGAGGAGCTTCTAAGATTGGAATTCTCATCTTGAATAGTTTAATGAAGTTATGTAACGTGCACACTGCTAGAATTATATATGGTTGACGTTCAAGATCAACCTCGGTCATTTTGGTAAGAATGGGCCAGGTTAAGATCGACATACTTTCCTCTATACCAATAAATTCTTCTCTTTAGAAACTTCTTCCTATGCACCGCTATTAACACGCATCCATGAATACCGAAACAAAAATCATCCGAAAACATAATTTGTCAACAACAAACCATAAAACCATCATACACTATCACTTAACAACAATGAATTACCCAAAACATAAATTGTTAATAAAGAAACATAAATTGTTAATAAACAAACCATATAACTATAACAATCCATATACCCATCAGACATTGTTACTTAACGAACTTGTGAATAACAAAAAACATATTTTGTTAATAAACAACTCATTTCCTTATCACAAACCATATACTCATCGGCAATGGCTAACTTAAATAAAAGTATAGACTCACTAACACACTATACCCAACAAGTTTAGTCTCACTATCAATCCACCACTATCAAAAAAATTACAGTCTCACTGTCATATACACAACATATTCCTAAAACAGACATTTTGCAACTCCCAAACAATATTGAACTACTCTATCAATGGCGTAAAATAGACATCCTTCAAGAAACTACTCGTCCATTTTCTACCCAATCTCAAATTGCAAATTGCAAATCAGATTGCAACTCATTTAAAAGTCACAAATAATATACCCATAACAAATGTCAAATGCATATTGATTTACAATTCCACATCATAATGCAAATCAGATTAAAGTCTCAACTAACTACTTGCTATAAGATTGGTAACATACACATCACAAATCATAATTTACAAACCCTAATTCCCAATTAAAATTGCAAATCATCTTAAACAAAGAAACTTATCTTCTGATCGATTTCGCCCAGATCTTAAAACTGATGAACTTGAGCTAGATACATCGGCTTTTACGGACGAAGAACGCAATACCATACGGTGCCCAAACTTGAAGTAGGACACTAATAGGTTGTCAAAAGTTGGTCTACAATTCTGCAAATCTATACCAATTTGCGATTTCTACCCATCACTGATCGATGAGAGGACCAAACGACGAGCAGGGAATCCAAATATGTATTGCATGCCACCGTAAACTCTACCCAATCTGCCCCTATTACCTAAAGACCAAGGACAAATTTGAACCGTATAACCGAAGGACAATGTTGTAAATCATGTGAATATGCTACAAAAGCCTTAAAGTACCTCATATCCGTGTTGTTTACACAGATGGAAACAATGGAGATGACAATAATTCAAACCTTCATTACCTCCTTCAAGTATGGCAATGAAGCTATTTGGAATGGATTAGGGAATGTACCGATGGAGTGGTGGAGCATGGACAATGAGAAAAAGCAACTGAAGATTTTCGAATTGAAGGAACAAAGCAAAGAAATAGATTTTCATAAGTTTTTGTGCTACATTTTTCTAACATAATCAAGAAAGCAATTAAACTATTTACACACAAACCAATCACCTAATCTACCAAATAACGCCATCCCCGGCAACGACGCCATTGTTCGGTTGTAATTTTTATGGTTTTATGAGTTAAGGTTGTCGGTCCACAGGGATGGGTGTTTAGGCTTGATTAAGGTAATTGGTTTGTGTAAAGGGGTTTTCTCGATGCGGAAAACGATAAATTATGTAAATGAAAGCATTAAACTAATCTAGACATGATAATAATAAATAAAGCAATTAAAGGAAAGCAATAAAGAAAGCACTTAAGGATGAAAGCGATTAAAAAGCATGAATGAAGACAATGAATGAACAACGAAATTGGGAATGAGGAATTATACCTTCGATGACTAATCTTCAATAAACCTTCAATCTACACTTGAATTTCCCCCGAACAAACAAGAAATTGTGGTTTGGATTACCAAGAATCCCCCAAACTCTCACTAGTAAGTAGAATTGGAGTTCCTTGACCCTCCTCCCCACTAAAAATGAAGTTGATTGTGGCTAACACTAGAAAGCTTGGAGAACAAGTCAACAATGGCATTTGAAAGAGAGAGAGAGAGAGAGAGAGAGAGAGAGAGAGAGAGAGAAAGCTTTGTAAAACACTTCAATGAAGACTAGAGAAAGCTTGAAAGAGATTGAGAATTGAAATTGCAAGAAAACTTTGAAGAACAATGAAGAACAATTGAAAGCTTGAAGAACAATTTAAGAGAGATTAAAGCAAATAAAGGAAAACAATAAATCTAATTCTACTCCTAAACTACCTAGGCTAATTGATAAAACTTGGATGAATACAAGTTGGTATTTATAGAAGAAGGAAAAATACAACCCAAAGCCCTAGAAACAAATCGCAGCACGCGTAGCAATTTTTCTGCAGACAAAGTGGCTCGGGCGAGCCATTGGGGTGGCTCGGGCGAGCAAGCTTACTGTCCGGCTCTCCTGGCTTGTCTTTGTTGCCCCAGAAGCCAGGCTCGGGCGAGCCACTGTTCTGGGCAACTTTTCCCTTCCGACTTCAAACGCGCATAACTTCTTCATCCGAACTCTGTTTTAGTCCCATAAAATATCGATGGAAAGCTCTCGGTGTGTACTTTAGGCTCCCAAAATTTCAGAACAATCGGAGTTGTAACGAAGGAGTTATGACCCAAAGGGTGAAGGCACACGTATTTCAAACCTTTGAGTTTGTACCGTTCCCCTATTTTGCACCAATCTTGTTATGGAATTTCCGGCTTCGGTTTCGCCTCGGCTCTCGGCTCGGGTTGACTTGGTTTGACTCGGATCTCGACTCGGGTTGACTTGGTTTGACTTGGGTCTCGGCTCGGGTTGACTTGGTTTGACTCGGGAAATAGCTCGGGATTCCCTAAAAACCTTCAATTAAGCCCAAACTTCTTCTAACTCCTTATTTTCCTACAAAACACCAAATCATTATATCTAATATATAAATAGGGGTTAAAACAAGCAAACATACCCTATAAAAGAGAAGAAATTCGGTTCGGAACTGCCTATGCAGATCGGTTGTTTTCGCGAGTAGAAAAGGGGGAAAGCGGCAGTTTTTCGATATTCAGTCATTTTCTATCAGTTTTCCTTCATTCTTTGGCCGTCAAGGAGAGAAAAGAGAGCCCTAATACTTCCATTCTACTCCTCTCCCCCACCATCAAGAATCAAGACCGAATCAATTCAAGAGAAACCAAGATCAAGATTCGCATAGGAAAGGAGCGACGTTCGCGAAGAAGGTTTCACCCCGGGATCTAAAGGCTCGACGGGTTGTATTCTTCGCAATTCTATTCTTTCTTTTCGATTTTCTTCTTAGTTTTGAGATTCGATTATGATGTTTGGAACTTGTGTCGTGTTTTCATTGAATATGAGTGAGTAGTTTCTTTGAATTCTAGGGTTTTGCAACCCGAAACAATGTGGTTTGATTGATTGTTATTAGTTTGTGCATGAATTCTTGACTAGAATCAATAGAAGGTTGTGTTTACCATGTTTATGAGTATTCTTAAGGCCTTGGATATTTGTAAGTTTGAGATTAACCTGAGAAGTACTGAAAGGTGAATTAGGGTAATCTGACTACCAACCTGTCTACCTAGGATTGCGAAAGTTGAAAAAGGAGTAGTGAACTAGGGAACCATTAGATAACCTGACCTTTTGAGACCTTCAATTCTGTTTAACCTAAAAGGCACACGAAAGTTGTTGATTAGGTTGTTTAGAATAGTTCTATTTAGCATCGAAAGGGCGATAGAATTCAGAGGTTGTCGATTCTTGATTCGTTCTTGAATGTATGATTGTGTAGGCTAGGTTTTATTAATCGAACTCGTTGTTAGGTTAATATCTCCCTAGAAGTCTTTCTCTCTTGATTAGAACATTAGATTAATTTTTCTTGCTTTATTAGTTTTATTAGTTTGTTAAACCTTTTCAAAAACCCAAAACCTGATTAGCTTAGCAATCGATATAGAGATTAGTTTATTGTGCTGCTAAGTGAGTCCCTGTGGGATCGACCTTGACGTGCTACTACGTACACCATGCGCTTGCGGCCCTGTCAAGCGCCCTTAACAATTTATCAAATGCCTTAGAAAAGTCATAGAAATGATGAATTGCATGAATATACAAGACTTTCCTAGGCATAGTGAAAGAAGATATGACAAAAGGGTCCTCCCGTTGACTCGCAAATGGAAATTGAGTATACAAATCAATGGAAGGAGGCAATACAACACTTTCATGGACATGCTCATGGGAAGACTTGGATGCAAACAACGACTCATAAAGCATATCACCATCAAAAATATCATTGTCACAAACCAAGTCCAAACACTTAAGATCAATCCCCATAGACTCAAGTTCATCATCACAAGATTTCACATCAATGGATTTACAAGAAAGGGTAGCTAATGCCTCGCTAATGCAATAATTCTCAATGAAAGTGAATAAATCAGTATCTAGCACACATTCAATCACAAAGGATACAACTTCACTCTCAACAAGATCATGCTAAATTATATCAAAAGCATCATGGAATTCATCAATCTCAACTTTTTCTTCACACAAAGGCATGGACAATGGTTCATCATCAAGCATGTAGTCATCAAGTTCTTCATCATCACACACAGAATCATCATGTTCCTCATGCTCACTAAGTGGGGCTAGAGCTAAGGAATCACTAATCCTCCTTACAAAACTATGTCCATTACAGTAGTCATCATCATAATCATAATCATACGTAAGAATCGTCATGCATTTGGGACTCAAAGACGATGAATGACCTATTTCAACATTCGAATCAACCAATTGTGCAAGATAAGTTTCCACCCTAGGTTTAAGCACGTGTTCAAATTCTTGCATGCATTTATTCATCCTATCTTGTAAACCAACTATTTCAGCACCAATTTTATCTAGTCTAATGTCCATACAAGATTCGGAAGCATGAGACGAAGATTCACAATGCACACACAAATGACGAGACTCAACATCATCACATGGAGAAAGATCATAACGTTTCTCATAGTGCAATTGAGCATGAAGAGCACACGGATTGCCAAAACAAGAACCCGAAGAATAAAAAGTCTCCCCAAATTTACGAGTATCCGTGTACAACCAATCAAATAATTCCCAAGCCCGATACTTATTTTCAACATTGAAATCAAAGTAATTCAGAAGAGAACGGGTCTCGAAATTCAATTCCTCATTAGTAACAACTAACACTTCCCAATTAGAATAAATATAACCATGAGGGGCCCAATAAGCAAGATAATCATTTAATCTATCACGATAATCACAAAATAATTCTTGCTCATTTTGAGGGAAGCTAAAACATACCATCTTTTTTTTTCCTTCATTTTTTTATTGTTTTTTATTGTTTTTTTATTGTTTTTTTTTTCGATATTCAAGTTTTTGTGCTACATTTTTCTAACATAATCAAGAAAGCAATTAAACTATTTACACACAAACCAATCACCTAATCTACCAAATAACGCCATCCCCGACAACGGCGCCATTGTTCGGTTGTAATTTTTGTGGTTTTATGAGTTAAGGTTGTCGGTCCACAGGGATGAGTGTTTAGGCTTGATTAAGGTAATTGGTTTGTGTAAAGGGGTTTTCTCGATGCGGAAAACGATAAATTATGTAAATGAAAGCATTAAACTAATCTAGACATGATAATAATAAATAAAGCAATTAAAGGAAAGCAATAAAGAAAGCACTTAAGGATGAAAGCGATTAAAAAGCATGAATGAAGACAATGAATCAACAACGAAATTGGGAACGAGGAATTATACCTTCGATGACTAATCTTCAATAAAACTTCAATCTACACTTGAATTTCCCCCGAACAAACAAGAAATTGTTGTTTGGATTACCAAGAATCCCCCAAATTCTCACTAGTAAGTAGAATTGGAGTTCCTTGACCCTCCTCCCCACTAAAAATGGAGTTGATTGTGGCTAACACTAGAAAGCTTGGAGAACAAGTCAACAATGGCATTTGAAAGAGAGAGAGAGAGAGAGAGAGAGAGAGAGAGACAGAGAGAGAAAGCTTTGTAAAACACTTCAATGAAGACTAGAGAAAGCTTGAAAGAGATTGAGAATTGAAATTGCAAGAAAACTTTGAAGAACAATGAAGAACAATTGAAAGCTTGAAGAACAATTTAAGAGAGATTAAAGCAAATAAAGGAGAGCAATAAATCTAATTCTACTCCTAAACTACCTAGGCTAATTGATAAAACTTGGATGAATACAAGTGGGTATTTATAGAAGAAGGAAAAATACAACCCAAAACCCTAGAAACAAATCGCAGTACGCGCAGCAATTTTTCTGCAGACAGAGTGGCTCGGGCGAGCCATTGGGGTGGCTCGGGCGAGCAAGCCTACTGTCCGGCTCTCCTGGCTTGTCTTTGTTGCCCCAGAAGCCTGGCTCGGGCGAGCCAGCAGATGGCTCGGGCGAGCCATCGCTCGCGACTTTCCCTGCCGACTTCAAACGCGCATAACTTCTTCATCCGAACTTCGTTTTAGGCTCGTAAGATATCGATGGGAAGCTCTCGGTGTGTACTTTAAGCTCCCAAAATTTCAGACTGATAGGAGTTGTAACGAAGGAGTTATGACCCAAAGGGTGAAGGCACACGTATTTCAAACCTTTGAGTTTGTACCGTTCCCCTATTTTGCACCAATCTTGTTATGGAATTTCCGGTTTGCCGCCTCGGCTCGGCTGGGTTGACTTGGTTTGACTCTCGGATCTCGCTGGTTGACTTGGTTTGACTCGGGTCTCGGCTCGGGTTGACTTGGTTTGACTCGGGAAATAGCTCGGGATTCCCTAAAAACCTTCAATTAAGCCCAAACTTCTTCTAACTCCTTATTTTTCTACAAAACATCAAATCATTATATCTAATATATAAATAGGGGTTAAAACAAGCAAATATACCCTATAAAAGAGAAGAAATTCGGTTCGGAACGAGACCGAACAAAGGAACAGAGCAAAGAAAGAGAGAGAAGACGGCAGAGCAAAGAGAGAGAGAGAGCAGTATAGTGTTGATAGGAAGGAATTAAATAGCAACCAACTATCTGTTCCTTTAATTAAAACAAACCACCTAATCAGTTTACCCTTTTTTATTTAAAAATCAGTATCATATTTCATCTCACCTTTTCCAATTACTTTTTCACATTTACCAACACAATTTACAATTATTAAAAACAATACCCAACACAACTTACCACAATCCACCACACCTTTTCCGAACCCACCAAATTCCACCACACCGCACCGCGCTATACCGAAGTTAGCCGTATAAAAGAACAGGGCCTAAATCGAGTTGACATGCTATTATTTAAATATATTATATTTGGTTATATTTATGTTTGAAAGATTTGATTGACTCTGCCTTGAATTATGTGTTTTATAAGTTACGTTCGTATTTTGACATATATTTAATATAGGAACCCTTACTAATAATTTTTAATTAATATTTACAAGTACATTGTTACTAAGCTGTTTCCGTATTGATACGTGTGTTTTCAAGGTACCACTTTGACTTTAATTTCATAAGTTGTAGTTATTTCCTTTATTTTTATTTTATTTATTTTATTATTATTTTATTTTTTGCCCTTTGTACACCAAGTGGGGTTTTATGACAATTCGACTTGTGCATTTTTAAAGTAACCGTTTGTATAATAGTATTGGTATTTGAATTATTTGAACCTTTCGTTGTATTACTAACTTTATGGTTCTGATTTATTTGCTATTTGAAATTACTTGATTGGGTACTGTTCGTACGTTCTGATTTTTAAGTTACTAGTTTTGTTTTGGGCTATGTTTTCTAACTTAGCCAGTTAAGCTATACACTAGACCTGTCGGTTGAGTTGTATGCGCGCTAATGTATTATCTGTGGGCCCAATTCTATGATATTCTGTCTCTGTGATTTTCTGTCGCCCATGCCACTGGGCTAGTAGTGGTCTTAGCCCTAAAGTGTGTTTCGTGTTTGTGACCGCTAAGTTTTGATATTGTCTTTTCCATTAGTAAATCACTTGTTATTACTTTTATAATTTTTTTTTTTTTTTAAAGTCTTGCGCTAAGTTTTTTTTTTATTCTGCAAAAATCCCAGTCAAATTTTGTTAAAATTATTTATTAACACTGACCTAGCCTAGGTTTTACTCGCATGTCTAACCCAACTAAAGGAGTGTTACGCTACTTACTGAGCTTTCGAACTCATCCTTTTATCTTCATATTTTTTCAGGTTCCACTCTCATTAGTAGCTAAGTTCATGAGAGGAGTCAGGGGTTCAAGACTTCATTTTTGGAGCTACGAAGTTTATATCTCAGTCTAGTAGAATCTATATTTTGATGTCAAGTCGAACCTTTGGGCTATAAACTTATAGTTAGTATTTGAGATTTTTGGATGATTCTTCTAGACTCTTGTTGAGTTGAACCAATTATTATTTTGGGATTGTAAGTTATTAAAGTCCTTGTCTTTCCCTTGTTATAGTTTAGCCTTGCATGCTTGTAGCCGTAGGACTCTAGTGTTACAAGTGTGCGTTGTCTGTTAACCCTCAGATCGAGGCGTGACAGAAGCCCCAAGAATACAAGCTATTGGGGAATTGATGAAAATGACCCCAAATAAATCCTATGATATTCAAATTCCACCATCCAAACTGGCTCACCACATATCAACAAAAATAAACCTCTTTTATCTCATATTAAAATCTTCTTGTTCCTCACATTTTATAAACCCCCCAAAAAATCAAATAAGTCGACCCCTCAAAAATGATTTGCTTTATTTCTACCACTAACCAAACATCCCACTCTACAACTACTATCCTCAATAGCTCCTCCACATCAACAATCATTAATTAATAATTTAATGCTCACATGTTTTGTCTCTCCCAGCCCCATCACTCTAAGCTCATCCTTTTTATAATACTTCTGAAGTGATTTAAAGTTTAATACCCATTTTCTCATCTTATCGACTTCCGTTCTTGCCTCTACTGCTACTTCGGTTCTTACTCCTTTTCTTCTTTTCCTTCTTTCCTCCTCTTCTTCCTCCTCTTAAATATCCAACACCTTCCTCGAACAATTATGTTGCATCTTGGAAATCTTCAACGAATCTCACTCATATGTCCCTACCTATCTCCACTTCGTTTTTCTTTTTTTTGCAATCCTCCTTTGACTTTCAACCGAGCTATCACTTTATGTAGATTGCACCTCCACAGCAAACCTCTCACTTTGTGCTGCATTTTTCAGGTTCTCACTCTCTTCTATTTGGAGTTTTGGACTGAATGTAAGTCTCCATCTTCACTTAATTGTCGCACCTCCTCATGAATGTTATTATAGCATGCGTTTGGATTCCCAAAACTGTCCTCATTTCTCACAATAATTCTTTCTAACTCCAATCCATCTTCTTTTTTGATATCCTCCCTTTATTCATTCCAAGTGATCCCAATAATTCTGACTTAACTGATTGGAGTTATTCAGTTAATGACTTCATTTCTTCCAAGTAGCCATTATTAAACAGTTGTTGAATTAACTTCTGTCTCGTGTCTTGTAAGCTAAGATTATTTTGATTTTCTTTGTATCCATCCATCTTCAACTTTTCACTTTCATGGGAGCCATCCAATGACCATTCAACTCCTTGAAGTTCTTGCACCTCTAACCCTTCTTCTGTTGTGCATTGATCTTTTTACTGTTTGTTTGATTCATCTTCTTTCGTTTCATGATCCTCATCTTCTATATCATTTGGACTAGCTTCATGGACCACCTGTTGGTTCGTATATGTTTGAGCTTCTTTAATGAACACTCTGTAGAAGCAATCTAGCGACAGAATCACTTGACCATCGATTCTCTTGAATAATTTCGTCAAGATCTACACCCTCATGTTCTTAAAATGTTTTGAAGTTGTTGTGCTTTGGCCGAGGCTTATCAAGCTACCCCATTACTGGATACACTTCTGGAAAGTTCCCTATTTCCATCCGTAGGGAGGTATACCTTGGATATCCACCCACGTTCTTCGATTCTCACATGTTTCATACTTGGACCGTCTTCTGATGTCCGAGAACCACACATCTAACGATCATCTTTCAAAGCTTCTTCTACGTCTTCCTCTCTTGGGAGTGTAATAATGAATTTGTGTTGCTAAAGGCCCTTACTTTTGATATTGGGTCATAGTTATGCGCTATATAGCTAACGCTAAGGTTGTTAGATCTCTTGGTTGTGGGCTAATACACACTAAACTTCTCTCCAACCATTCAACTATTCCTTCATTTATCTCCCCTTCAACTTGGACTATGAAGTTTAACTCATTTGTTTGCTCTTTTTCTCCTTGACTTCCCTTGTCTGCTATTGATTTCCTAACCCAGATCTTCCTTTCTTTTGTTTTGGCTTGACTGAATCTTCTCCCTCTTGCGTGCTCCACCCTCAATCTATTCCCCCTTAAAATCTTCCCATGCATATGCCACATATCTCCTCACGGCCTCCTTATCGCAAACGTGTAAAAAAATGTATCTTCCTTTTAAGACTCTATTCCATGGTATCAACGCATGTTTAATCCTCCCAAAATTGCCAAAAACACCTTTCGATCCATACTATCTATTTTTCTAGCAGGTTTCCCACGATATTGTATACTCATCGTAAAAACATGTTCGGTTTCCTCCTCTCATTCCCCCGCCTTTTGCCCTTCTCTCGCTAGGCCACATACCTATTAGTTATTCCCTTCCCACTTTGCTATACCTAACCTATGTCTATGTCGTCTCAATTTTTCATGATTTTGCTATGATGTTGGGAATGCTCTTAGAAAAATTGATTGACATATTTAGAAGTTTAGAAAATATGAGATATTACGCTAGTAAATTCTATAATATAATTTAAATATCTATGATATGGATTAAGAAAAGTTAACCTATGATATAAAATGATGGTTCAACGAGATTTTTTCTTATTTCCGCTATCATATGCAAACAAGGACGAAGCCAACCTTTAAACACAAGAAGGCCAAATTAAATTTTTCTAGGTCTTAAATTTTTACATGGTAAAAAAACTTTCGTACAATTATATTTTTAACAGGCCGTGCTTTCTTAGTTTACACGAACAATCATTAAAATGGAATTATTCCATTAACAAAAACTTTACTATTACAACCTTGTAAATCAATACTTGTGGTTGTTTACCTTTTTATACACCAATAAATAGAAGTATATTTTAAGTTTTAACTTATCCTTTTTAACGAAATTTAATACATACTTAAAAAATCATTATCAAATCAATATACATAATATTTGTTTTAGATGAGTGCAATAACAAATAAACCACATATCCAGGAATGATTTAACTTCCTTAAATTTTAAATGAAAAACTAGTTGCAATTAATTATATGATAAGGAATAAATAATTAAATATAAGCAAAAATAAAGGAATGAGAAGTGTAAAAGGCTAACTAAAGTGAAAAAATCCAAAAAAAAAGAAAAAAAAGGAAAATTGAACTCAAGACCTTTGAATATAATTTAGACAATATTATCATCATACCAACTCCATATTCATAAAACCTTTAGCACAAAACATTGGAAGGAACATGATCCCTCGTAGCCTTAATTAATAGCCTTCGTCCCTGTTTGCAAACTATTAAAAAAGGGGCATGACTTATGTATGTAAGCAAGTAAACACATATTAACATCATCGGTTAAACATTACTATCTCTCCTTCCTCACTTGCTACTACTCCCTCCGTCTCATAAACATCATCGGTTAAACATTACTAGCTCATACCACTTTTAACTAACTACTCTTTTTGCTTTCTCTTTCTACCTTTTTTTTCTAACATAAATTACTATGTATCAATGACATCTAGCTTTTATTTGTTTTATTGAATTTGCTTCTCGTTTGCTTTGTCTACTTTTTCAGTTGGACATTGGTTTCCAAACTTCTTTGTAAAACGGTAACTATTGCCAGATGAAGGAAGTATAATATAATCTACTTATCTTCCACTACCAACATACTAAGCACTATTAAATTCAGCATGTTTCTTAATTTCTAAAATGGTATTTGGATGTCTATAATCAAGGAACTCTAATTAAATTTACATCCTTTCAAATTAATCATCAACCTCTAATCAATATCCCAACTCTCAAAACCGACCATCCATCAAATCTAATTCTACAAAATGGAACATAGCATCTCATCGATCTTCAACCATAACCTTAAATTATCTCCCAGAATTGAGGCTACTCATATTTGATGGGGAGTGTCGTCATAAGTGAACCATTTAAAAAAAACTCTTCTTTACCGCACAAAGTTTATGGGACATAGCAGAAAAGGGTTATGATAAACCTCCTAAAGAAGGGAAGGAGAAGGATTCAAAATGAATGAATGGAGAAGGAAACTCATCATGGGACGAAAGGCAAAAGGCACAACATCAAGATAACTACTACAAGGACATAACAACCCATGATCACATATATCAAACACTAGCTCCAACAATTCTTCCTCATTAAAATGGTTGCCACTATAGCCAAAGTGATGTATATTTGATGGCCATATACATCAAGGACATCAAGGAAGACATCCAACATGCATCATAGGGGCCTGATACTCGGTTACATGGCAAAAGAGCATCATTCACTCAAGTATTCCTCTCGTTTGAATGGTTTCAACAAGGGCAGTTTGGTAATTTGCTTTATATCACAAGATCCTTGAAGATATTGTAGAAGTCATCCAAAGGTCAAATAATCTACACCAAAGGAGCTTCACAATGGTCTTTGAATCTTGAAGATTGGATGAGTATTGAGCAAGTTATCATAGTTTTAATCTAGCTTATGTACATTAGTTTCTTTATGATGTCACATTTGTTTGTAATGATGTAAGCTAGTTTCTCACCATTTCTTGATGTAACACACGCCTAAAGGGGGGCCTCATTAGTATAAATACCCCCTTAGGATGCCTTGTAATCTCATTCAATTAATATTACAAATACAAATCAAATACAACGTGATGTTGTTTCTCTCTAGCTTTTGCTAGTCTTTTCGTTTCTCTTGAGGGAGATTCGATTATATCATCTTCTTCTAGCCTAGGGTGGCGTCCTTGGTGGTGATAGGAAGAGATTGAAGCATTCTTGAAGGTGGTGTGCCTATATCCTCCAAGATTCTTCAAAAGCCAAGCATATCATTCATTTCATCCCCATTCGTTCATTCATCCATTCCAACGTCAATCTTCATTCAATCATCTTTGTTTGATCTTTCAAGTATCAATCGACATTCAACTGTTCAAGGTACATTCGTTCATCATTCCATCACCAAACATTCATCTTTCGTTCGTCCATTCAAACGCCATTCATCCTACAATCATCAAAACATCAATCGTTCATCACAATCTTGGTAAACGAATTCATCCCTCTTTTCGTTTATCATCATCTTTTCTTTGAATTTGGTTGAACTTTAAGAACTTAAAGAAGAAGATTCTTATCTTGGTTTTTAAAGATCCTGAATTCTATGTGTAATGAGATCTCTTTGATCCCATTATACATCAAAATTGGTATCAGAGCTTAGGAGATTGTTTCTCTTAGTTCTTGAACCATCTTTTTGAAATCTTTCCATCACAAATCCATCCCCCATTATCTCCCACATACACGTTGCCCATGCACACCACAAAGAACCCCATAGCCCAAACACAATCAAACCAAAACACAACCCCCCCTCCATGTCACCTACATCCAAACCCCTACCATGGCTCACAAATTGTTCTTCATGAGGAGGATCCTCAACAATTCGATTGTTCCAGAAGATCAACAACAACAAAAAGCTATCTTTCAGTCTCGTTGCACAATCAAGGGAAAAGTCTGCTCTTTCATGATTGATGGTGGAAGTAGCACCAATGTGGCGTCAACTACTACGGTGGACAAACTTCAGCTGGAAACAAGTCTCCATCCAAATCCCTACACCATCAAGTGGCTCAATCAGGGTGAAGGATTACAAGAAACCCAACGATGTTTGGTAAGCTTTTCCATTGGCAAATCTTTTCAAGAAACCTTATGGTGTGACGTTTTGCCTATGGATGCTTGTCATATTCTGCTGGGAAGACCATGGTTATTTGACAGGAGCGTGATACATGATGGAAGAGCCAATACCTACACTTTCAGGCTCAACAACAAGAAAATCACCCTAGCTCCACAAAAAATAGCCAACCCATCCCCACCCAAAGAGAGTGATCCAAATCCCATCACTTCTATGACCACTGAACACCTTGAGCTTAGTGAGCATAAGGAGATCACTCCCTTAAATCCAAACACAAAACCTAGCCACGAAAATTCCACCAACGAGAACCCTAGTCTCAAAAAGGGTCACCAACTCATCACCCACCCATTCCAACGTGATGTTCAAGCTGATTTGGTCCCTAAACCGGTCGTGCTTCATGAGAAAGCAACCCACAAAAACCCTAGTGAACCTCCAAAGGTTCAAAAGGAAGCTGATGATCTTCAAGCAAAGGGTCTTGTTCTTGCAAACTTGGAGGGAAGCAAATCGGATCCAAGCAATCACCCAATTTTGAATTCTCCTATGAAGCGTATCTTTCATATACACCCAAGAGATATCAACTTGAATCTTATGGTTGAAGTGCCAAGGATTCAAAGAAGTCAAGAAGCCATCGTCATTTGTGATCATTCAAGTATGGATCGTTTCATATTAAATGATGAAGGCAAAATTGTAAACTTTGAAGTTGAGAAGTTACATGGGAATTCTACATCCATGGTGAAATATGGAGTATAAAAGTCCAATAATGTCTATGGGTTATTTTGGAAGAAGTTGAAGAAGTTTTGTAAAGGAGTTTATGATGACTTCAAAGCCTTTAAGAAGAAAGCTTGTAAATCTCTTGTGAAAAAGGCGAACAAAAGAGAGAGTTGATGCTCAAAGTTTGAGGACAAACTTTTTCAACCGGGGGAGTATGATGTATATTTGATGGCCATATACATCAAGGACATCAAGGAAGACATCCAATATGCATCATATGGGCCTAATACTCGGTTACATGGCAAAAGAGCATCATTCACTCAAGTATCCCTCTCGTTTGAATGGTTTCAACAAGGGCAATTTGGTAATTTGCTCTATATCACAAGATCCTTGAAGATATTGTAGAAGTTATCCAAAGGTCAAATAATCTACACCAAAGGATCTTCACAATAGTCTTTGAATCTTGAAGATTGGATGAGTATTGAGTAAGTTATCATAGTTTTAATCTAGCTTATGTACATTAGTTTCTTTATGATGTCACATTTGTTTGTAATAATGTAAGCTAGTTTCTCACCATTTCTTGATGTAACACACGCCTAAAGGGGGGCCTCATTAGTATAAATACCCCCTTAGGATGCCTTGTAATCTCATTCAATTCATATTACAAATACAAATCAAATACAACGTGATGTTGTTTATCTCTAGCTTTTGCTAGTCTTTTCGTTTCTCTTGAGGGAGATTCGATCATATCATCTTCTTCTAGCCTAGGGTGGCGTCCTTGGTGGTGATAGGAAGAGATTGAAGCATTCTTGAAGGTGGTGTGCCTATATCCTCCAAGATTCTTCAAAAGCCAAGCATATCATTCATTTCATCTCCATTCGTTCATTCATCCATTCCAACGTCAATCTTCATTCAATCATCTTTGTTTGATCTTTCAAGTATCAATCGACATTCAACTGTTCAAGGTACATTCGTTCATCATTCCATCACCAAACATTCATCTTTCGTTCGTCCATTCAAACGCCATTCATCCTACAATCATCAAAACATCAATCGTTCATCACAATCTTGGTAAACGAATTCATCCCTCTTTTCGTTTATCATCATCTTTTCTTTGAATTTGGTTGAACTTTAAGAACTTAAAGAAGAAGATTCTTATCTTGGTTTTTAAAGATCCTAGATTCATGTGTAATGTGATCATCCCTTGATCCATTATACATCACAAAGAGGCTTGGAAAATCCTCAAAGACATACTTCAATCATGTCCGTGACATAGCATGTAAAGTTAGAATAAATGGAAACATGATCGAAGATAAGAAGATAACGCATAAGGTGTCAAGAAGGGCTTATGCAAAAGCCTTTTGTCTTTCACCTCTAGTTTATGCGTAAGTAAATCAAATATTGTGCATTTGTGCTCCGCTAAAGCTTATTTATCCCAATTCGTAGAGCACTCGAGTAAATACACAAGTGGGTCCAAATCCCACATAGGTTGTTTGAAATGCTGGTGTAACGTTTCAACTGCCAATAATCAAACCTATGTGTAAGAAATTCAGTGCTTAATCAACCATTTCCTACAAAGCTATGTTCATTGTTCAATACTTGAAAGGTTGAGAGCATCAACTACAACACAGGACAGCAGTAACACCCCAATAAAGTGCAAGGTGTCAATACACACGTCTTTGTAGGAGGAATGCTACAATAGTACACAATCCAAAATATATTACACACCCGAAGTATGTGCTCCAGATATTTACGAGTGAACAATCATATGAATCAGAGTGAACAATTATAATAATCAAAGTGAACAACACTATACATATTGATGAACAATCGTAGAATCTGGAGCACGTGCTCCAGGAACACTTAATAAATTGCAGGCAGTACACAATCCATTCAAGAAGTTCCCAAGTTCCCTAATTTTGACTGTCAGTTGAAGGAAAACTATACTTTAATAAAATAGATGTATAATCCATCAGTGATACCCACCTAATATCAAATGTATGAAACTGAATACAAAACCCCTCGAGCCAAAATAGGGGTGATATCGCTCCGGTTTCAAGATTACAGACACCAGCTCTATAACCAAGTTACAACACCAGCCCAAATTTACAACAAAATCAAAATTAATATTCGACCAAGCACGATCAATTCCCGCTTCCATTTTCAACACCAGATGACCCCAAAAAGCTCGGTCTACTTTTCCTAACTTGCCTCTACCAAAACTTATGCTCCTACGGCAGCAGCAGTTGGAGCTCAGATGATCTATCTTTTCATCTTATTCTTACCTCCACCTTTTCTATGTTTGCCGGGTGCTCTGTCCTTCATTCCCATGGGCTTTCTGGCTCCACCATCCATTCTGGACATCTTATGCTTGCCTCTGAAACGGTTGGTTTTCTCATTAGAACCGCGAACGGCACTTCCAGGAGAGGCACCAGAAGAATGAGAGGCTTGTTTTCTGCCAAACTTATTCCCCTTGTTCATCGCATTTGGATATCTGGGTCCATCACCCGTTCTGGACTTTTTATGCTCACCACTGAAACGATTGGTTTTTTCATGTGAACCCCAAACAGCACTTCCACGAGGATTAGATGAGTGAGGGTCTTGTTTTTGGTACCTTCTCTTGCCCCTATGCAGTACAGAACCATTTTCACTGCCTTTCTCATCACGTAACCGCTTCTTTTGCCTGAAGGTTGAACAAAAGGACAACAGGTAAGGTATTCGATATTAGAATAAAAATTATATGTAAAGCTCATCATCTTGAATACTGAAGCAAGTAGAGAAACCCAACCTGCTTTCAGACACATCTGCAACCTGCTGTTTTCCATCCACCGAGTCACCCTCCGAGGAGGCTGCCTTCCCATGACGACTCTGAATTCATTCAACAAAGAGTCACTCAGTGAATATTCCTTTTTATAGGGTGCGAGCTGTTCCCAATTCATACATTTTATTATCTAGTTGAAAAAACAATAGGATATTTTGAAAATCTAAAATGATAGGAGGCCAAATGGGATATCACAGGTATCAATCAAAAATACAAATAGATTAAAAAGAAACAAATTCTGAAATAATAATAGGGAAATTGGACGGTAATATACCGATCTTTAGGGTGTTGAATAGCAATATACTGACCTTCACTGACCTTTTGGACAGTAATATCACTGACCTTTATAGTTTGGTGACATTAATGTACCTTCAACGATTTACACCCTAAAAGTTAACAACAAAACTAACCCCGTAATCCTAAAAATATCAAATACAAACACTCAACACCCCTAAAAATATGTAAAAATGGCACCGTTTGTTTTGCACCGCCGGCCACGTCAGACCGTCAACTGGTTCGCTGCCTACAAAATCCTTGAAGGTACATTAATGTCACCAAAATATAAAGGTCAGTGATATTACCGTCCAAAAGTGAAGGTCGGTATATTGTTATTCAACACCCCTAAAGGTCGGCATATTACCGTCCAATTTCCCATAATAATAAATACAACATGAAGATCTTATTCTATGAGAACTTTCTACTATGATATGAACACAAGGATAGTCATACCATTGAAATTTTCTTGACAAACGCCTGATATCTTTCGGGAGTTGCCAATTTAATACTGGGAAAACCGCACTTTCTTATCATGATCTCGAATATCACGGTAACCTAGCAGTTACAAGCATTCAGATAGAAGTCATTTATGCACTGGTCGGGCCAGGAAAGAATGCAGCATCGTTCACAAAAAAACAGAACATACCTTGGATCTGAAATGATGTCTTGAGACAGATGACCAGGGAAGTATCCCATCAACAATGACAGAAACAAAGTTCTGCAAGTCCTTGGGTTCTAGGCATGAAACTACTACTTTAATAAACCCCAAGGCGGCCTGCATGAGCAGTAAACATGAGAATCAAGAAGATTATCGACACGTCCATAAGCTACTAGAATACTAGTTAAGCGGCTCATAAGTACACTGACCTTGATAACCTCCACAGCTTTAGTTTGCAACAAAGATGTAACAGAGGGAACTACATCAGGAACTATTAGACAGAGCTCTGGCTCTTTGAAAACTAGCACAGACAATGCAGAGACAGCTGCACTTGTTATGTGAGGGGATGCCCCGGAAAGATAACCCAGAATCTGCCCATCATTTTAGGTAGACAATAGATATGCTACAGTTAAGCTCAGGAATTGAAGCGCAATGAAATGAACAGACCACTGAAAACTAAAAAAGCAGTTAACTCCAAATTATTCAATTTATAACTAATTATTAGCAACACTTTCTATTAGAAGTGGTACTTTTACCGGTAAATGAGGCAACTAATTGAATGATTTATCAACAACTTAGGTTCAGAATGCACCTACCATACTTATCAATTTGTTGTAGGGTCCATCAGCATTGTCGGTAGATGACCCCCCTAAGCTGGAACCAATTCTAAGCAGCACATCATAAGCTATTTTCCTGGCCTCTTCCTTGGACTGTGGATGAATGCAGCAGGTGATTAATTTTACAGGAGCTCGCAAATATGCAAGATATCAACAATAAAAACAGGCCTGGGGGGAAGGGAGGTAGGGAAAATAAATCACTGGATCCACTAGTGAGGAACTTACATCTTTAAGAGCGAGAATAATCTCATTCAGAATAAGGAAAGGCATTTTGTTCTCCACATCAATAACGCTCTGCATAATATTCACGGTCAGCATTGTTTCTTCTCACTAGTGAACAAAGATGTCTATAAACTGTGTTAAACGACAATACAAAAACCAATCTTCAATGCTCCTATGAGCAAAAAAGATACAATACCAGCTCACAAAAAATATTAATTCATGAATAAAAAAAAAATGGATAGCCAATACGTACAGAAATCCACCTAGAACTCAACAAATGGGTTTCTCATACAAGCGACCTAAAAAGGGCATATGACAATGTTATCTATCCTGCCTTAGCAAACTCCTCTCAACACCCAAATTTGTACAGAATTAAGAACATGTTTACTTCCAACGAAATGTAACAAGGTAAAACAGTAAAGCAAAAGACAATGTCCCCTTACTTCAGTCAAACAAATAAAAAGAACAATCCGGCCCAAGACTTCAATACCCAACTTTAAGTTTCACATTGCAAGAAAAGAATCACGATAAAATGCATCTACAAAAGATAAGCTCCGCAATGGTTGATTGTAAGTATATAACCCCCTCAAAATCTAGATTCCAACAATTTTGAAGAAAGAAACTGCTGAAAGTTGCAATGTTCTGTCTTTCATATCTGCTTCTTGCCTTTTCTCTTCGCTCTTTCAAACCCAAGACAGTGAAAATTCAGGTTCCTATAATTCTCCTTAGACTTTGCATGGGCTCCTTCCAGGAGGGGTATTAAACAATCTAAGAGTAAATTGAAATTCGAAATGACAAACTACCTCGTTGAATGAGGAGAAAGTAGCATTGATTTACTGAATTACTGTGCAAATAATTGGTGCATTACAACTCAACAACACACTCAAAGACAGGATCGATCAGTTAAAACATTACCTTCAAACCATGGACCAACAGTATCTGGAGAGTACTTAGCCGATTATTGAGAGATTCAATATCATCAGGAGACTTCAAGCCAGTTAACAGATCCACTAGCTCATCCGTTTTGGAAGAACAATAACTCGGGTGTCCCTATACAATATAACATGTACAGAACCGAATTACAAGGGAGGAATTGACTTCAAATAAATCATTGAAGAGATCAATCATCATCACTAACCTCTAAAACGCAACTTAAAGTCTTATAAGCTTCACTGACAACCGTTCCATCTCCAGTCTAATAACGGAAAGAAAAAAAAAAAAAAAAGAGATTAAGACACTATGTATATAATAAAGGTATGAAATGTCAGCTACCACAGGACATCTGAATGTACCTGCAACGCTTGTTTTGCCAATCTAAATATTAAATTTACAAGATCCTCGTCTGCTCCCTCCACAATTGATGAAGCAAGTTCAAGTATCAAGCACCTGGTGCATTAACATGAATCAGAACAGGAAGCCTCAACATGACATAATCAACGCAGAAAGGATGTCCATAACCATTGAAGAAGTGCGTGTTAACCACCATTGGCATTCTACTCTAAAAGGTAATAGGTATGGCATAGAGTTAATTCTCTTCCAGCTTTCAGTTAGGACAGGAACAAATAAGTTCAATTGAGCAGCAGCCTCTATACAACTCAGTTTAACAGGCAATCAGCCCCCCCCCCCCCCCCCCAAAAAAAAAAACAAAAAAAAACAAAAAAAGGAAAAGGAAAAAATCCCTCTACCTTCCCAACAATAATGACAGGTTGTACTCAGGGGTATTTAGTTTGGTTTGTCAAAAAGATATAATAAGAATTGTTTAAAAATTACCAAAAAAAAAAGGCATTTAAGGTGCAAACTGAAGCCTAATTAGGAAGGGGGAAAACTCTAATGAGAAGTGGTCTCAGCAAAACTCTAATGGGTAGTTGTCTTACCATCTATGTCATCCATTTTTTTTTACCATTAACAAGCTTGTTCGACCAATTAAAGATATCTCTTATGCAATTATGAGTGCCTGAACACAAATTTTAGTTTGTTCCACCAATTAGCATCAATGGGAAACAAAGTTGGAAACAAATAAGGCGTAAGAGATTTGGTGGTGTCGTTGTCTAAAGTCAACATAAAAATGGAGGTTGGCAGATGTTTAGCACTGCCGCAGTTAGTTTACACCGTATCAGTTCTTGAAGGACTTCAAGGCAATGCCTCTGAATTGGAATGATGTTTTGAATGATGAACAACCTTAAGTTCAACAGCCATGTTTAACAGGATGACTCCCAAGGTCCATGAAGGGAGCACTGAAAGCTAATTAAAAGCACTGGGACATAACTTAACCAAAGTTTCAAGTGCAGTCCCCAAATTAGTTAGTTGACAGAGTTGAACCTTAAAGTAAGGATTTCACTCTATATATGCATGATCTTAGAGCTTAACCGTATAACACACCATAACCAAATCACCTAGCAACACTATGTCTAGATGGAAACTCCAAGCTCCTCCAGAGTCCTAAAACATGTTATTGTTTCATTCTTTCAGACATACAATCACGATATAGAGTTGGTGAGTAGGACAAGAAAATTGCTTGACAAATATGTCACTTGATCAAGTGCTCAACCTCTGCTGTTTAGATTCTATCTATTTGGCTTTTAATAGATCTGTATGAGATTTGTGAGGGTAATCTAAGAGGAAAACGATGAGAAAAGGTTGGATAACCAATGTCTGGAAGTGGTCAGCATTGGGAACTCGGTCGCGACTGCACAAAGGAATGGGTTCATAATTCATGGTTAAAGTGCAAGACTAGAGAATATTATTTTCCTTTTATTTTAAGATTATTCAACTGATGGGAGCCAATTGCTCGATTATAAGCTACACATCTCCTAGCATCCCTAAAGTAGTAGACTTTGTATGATACCACGGAAGTGCATAATAGTTTCTGTTTCTTGCTCTTTTCACATATCGTGCACGAACCTTGGCATTCTTAAGATAATATTGCTTACCAATTTGTCTAAGAAAATACTCTAAACGAGCAAGCAAGATCACCTACCATTGAGAGTTATCGATCATGGAACTTGAATCACAACAGGATCCATCAATTGAAGTGTCTGATATATCATGTTCTCTGCAATCAGCAAGAGCCTTCACTTGAGGGAAGCGCTCAAGAGACGAAATGATTATCTTCTTAGTCATGGAAGAATCAGATATCGATGCCAAGCAAGTGATAGCTTTCTGCACACAAGAAAGACCACAACATCAGCAGCTAGAAGAAATCAAGCTGCTTACTCTATGCAGAAAGGGTTTCAAAATTTTTCACAGCCACAGTTGATCCTCTTTCAATAACAAATCAACAAGCATGGGACAGCTATCTGTCAGCACATCATACATCCCCCCCCCCCCCCCCCCACACCATGTCCACCGCACTCAGTTGTAAATGGGATGGCCATCTCTCACATACTAAATGAGATTGTCAACAACCCAAAAAGATCTCCATTTGGTCATAGAAGAGGTAAAACCTCACACAAAACATAGTGGAAATGCGAACTCTACATCTGATATAATATGACGCCAAGACGGTAAAAATTGAGAAAAGTACCCTCAGAGATGAACGTTTTTCAGGAGAAGAATCAAGGAATAAGATTATCAATGCTTCAAGAAGTTCATTCGAATACAATGACATAGCCTTGATGTTCTTCTTAGCTATTTTCACCGAATAACAGCCCAAGCTTCTCTTCTCCATCAGACAGTCTTCTAACAAGTCAGGTGAGAGTTTTCTGGGCTCGTAAGCATCACTAGCTATAGACGAGCGCTTGTTCTGCGTTACAAGTTCCTGCAGAAAAAGAAACATTGTCCAAATGAAACCAAATATATGCTTGTAGGACTTTCCATTCTTTCAGTGAGTAATCAAAAGACTGCACTAGATAGACACCACGGTGATGCCACCCATGTACCAAGGAGGCAAGTACAAAAATCATTCTACCCTCAAGCTCTCACGCGTGATATTACCTACAAACTCCAAAAAACTCCAAGTTACTTTCACAATGAAGCACTATACTCCAACCACCCAAAATTCTTAAAAAGTAGAGCTTGGAATTTTAAAGGAACAAAGCTTAGTCCTTAAAGATCCAACGATTACTTTCCCTCTAAATACAACAACAAATTGGAAGGAACTATCTAAACACAAGAAATGCAAGCAAACTTAATCCTCCTTCTCCAAGACACTGCTACACCTTTAACCAATGAAGGTTGATCCCAACTAATACCCATCAATGAAAGATATAAATGCAAAAGCGCCAATGCCTATAAAATTAAGATTCATTTTGTGAAAGGAAAAGGATATGTATTAATAATAGGGTAAAAGAAGAGATGCTCAGCTAGCATCATACAAAGTTATACACATCAAATAACCAAACTATCCACAAAATCTACCACCTCAAAAGAGGAAGAGCTAAACTTCCCATTCACCCCAAAGAAGAGACATATTGATATCTCTCAATCTCTGAAGAGGGGTTTCAATTCCCTCAAAAACCCTACGGTTCCTTTCTTTCCAAATAACCCAAAAAATCACATGGGGTATGACCGAGGCTTTCTTCTTCTTGGGTTTCCTGCCAAAGAAACTCTCCCAAGATAGGAGATGACTCCTGACAGAATAGGATACAACCCAAGGAACCCTGAGACAGCCAAAGGCTAAAGCCCAAAAACACCTAGCGAAGTCGCAATGAAGCAAAAGATTATAAAATTAAGATTATAGAACAGAATACTGAGAAATGACAGAAATGCATGCAAGATCATACAACATGATCTGAAAAACGATATAAGCAAGCAACGAAAACATCACATGTATTACGGGAAAACTAATACCTGCACTGCATCAGCAATATCTTCATAGAAAGTGTCTTTCTCCAGTCGGGCATGCAGTAGTTTAGCAAATGATTGAAAACTTTGGCTGACATCAGTTGGGCCACGGCAAAAGGCAGGTAATAAACCCCATACACCACGGGCATAAGCCAGCAGATCTCGTCGGATTACTGACTTTTTAACTAGAAAAAAAATAAACACCAATGTAAGTTTGCATACAGTGTGGACTAAAAACCAAGTATCTGACAATCAATAGTAATATAAGCTCATGTAGACTTAATAGTATAAAGTAGTCCACCTGTTTGCCCAAAATAGGCTAGAAAATAGACGGAGTAACATGGAACAATAAATAATACAGGTATCTGCAGTAGCATAGGTATCATACATGTGTCGCAATCACCGATAAAATGAAACAATCTATGAGGTAACTATCATAGGTTTCTGAGGTACTCATAAGTTCCCATCAGATTCATTCTTTTTACCCTAGCCCTTGATAACTAAAAGACTTATTTTCGCTTCCTTCACTTTAATTTTGCAGCATAGTCTTCAAACACTTATTTACTTTTAACTATGAAGAAAAACAACAATAAAAGTACAGCTGCATATCGTTCCCACTTCAAAGTTTCACAGCTTATGTACTTTTAAGAGTGACTAATGCTATAAACTTTTCTTCTCTTCTGTAACAACTAGCATTGCACCCAAAACGGTGTAGAGAAAACACATCAACAAATCATGGTGCATTTACCATCAATTTAGCTAGTTTATCACTCATGCCAATCAATAGAAGGCACTTAAGTATGTATCAAAATTACCAAAACTGCCATCTACAATTTATCAAACCAAAAGGTGCAAGTATAACTTGACGGAATGCTTCCCCCATTCCTCAATATTTGTCACTTTAACTAATTTTTTATAGGGTTTTTGGACGATAATATACCGACTTTTGGGGGTTTTGGATTGTAATATACCAACCTTTACTATTGGACAACAATATCCCTGAGCTTTATACCTAGGTGACATTATTATATCAATAATAACTAAGGAGGTGGTAAACCGGTCTCCATGCGCGCTAACATGGCTGGTGAAGGGGAAAAAACTGTCCAAAGCCAATAACCTCATTAACCCCTTAGTTTTTTTCACTAACCCACATTACATGACATTGGTTGGTTGTGTTTCACGTCAGTATGAAGACCGGTTCACCAGCCCGTTAGTCATTGTGTTAGGGCCGATTTTTTTTAAACGTGGGTTACTAAGGAAAACGGAGGGGTTAACGGGGTTATTGGACAAGAGCCGGTTATTTTCCATTCGTCTATCACATCAGAATCGAGACCAATTAACCAGTCATCACCCCCTTAACCACTTTTGGTATAATAATCTCACCTAAGTATAAAGGTCAGGGATATTGTTATCCAATAGTAAAGGTCGGTATATTACAATCCAATACCCCCAAAGGTCAGTATATTGTCATCCAATATCCCCTTTTTATATTCCACAATATTATTCACTTTACAATTCCAAAGCAACATTAAAGACTATTTTACTATATTTGCCCTTACTTTTATCATTTCCAATAAAATTATCTAATCAAAGAACGGATATTTTGTCAATGTACCTATCAGCTACCACTTTCTTGATATCTCCCCTAACACTAAAAATGGCAAATGATTAATGAATGGAGGGAGTATCTTCCAACATACTATTTTCAACAAAGTTTGCCTGTTAAAAGAGAAGAACAAGCAAGCTACAGCTTGAAACCCTGCAAGCTAATGACTTCAGTTCAGTGAACAGTATATTCAGATAAACTGTTTTAGAGTAAAGCACTAAAGCAACCTGAAAGATTTACACAGCTTCCACCATAAATACAAATAAACAAATAAATAAGGGGTTGACACTTCATTTCTATACACAAAGGGTAATACAATACAACTAAAAGAGAAGGGGTGGTGGGAATCCACCTTAGAACTAATGTACCTAGGGCCTCACTCTCACCAATAAGGCTAAGACCATGAACAAGAAAGAAAACACAGTTTACCTTTGTGTGAAGTCTTTTCAAGCAACTCAGCGAGGGGTACAATATGCTCCATGAAATATGCAAGAGATGCTCCGGTGGTATACTTCTTCAAAATAGGCAACAGCCAAATATTTGAAAAGGTCATTTTCTCCACATTGAAAGAAATGGATATAAGCCTTAGAATATTTTCTGCTCCCATTGCAACAATGGCACTTCCAAGACATTTTTGCAACTGCAAGAATCCAGAATGAAGGTATATAAGCTTATGGCCAATTAAGCACACCAAAGTATCAGATCACAGGAGAGTCGAGAAAAGACTGCAAGTGACATGTTCATCCATAATATCTCTTATCCAAATATTTGTACAGTGAGATGACTCAAGCCTTACATAGGAAACAAGCTGCAAATTTGAGGCATAACAAGAAGTTGAACATAGAATATACAATGATAAAGGCGATGTGTTGGCAGCAAACCTCCAACCTCCCCCCCCCCCCCACACACACACACCAATAAAAAAAGTCACAAACACATTTTAAACAAAAGGAAGGAAATACACCACTGACGGTGGGTGTCTGAAGCTACAGGAAGTTAATGCATGAACAGTCACCCAGTTATTGAAGCATAGAGTGCTTACTTCTGTTGGACTGTAGATTTATAAGACATTAGCTTCTTCCACACAGCATAAACACGAAAAAGATGATTGAGATAATTTTGTGTAAACCATTATGATCCAAAGTTTAACTTACCCAATATCACAGCTTTTATTGTTGAGATATGAACTTGGATTTGTCTGAATATCCCCCCCCCCCCCCCAAAAAAAAAAAAAAAATAAATAAAAAGCACCCCCACTGAAAAGAGCCACATAAAAAGGAAATAAAAATATCAATCAAGAGTTTTAGAACTTTCGTAGTTACAGAAGGTAGACAAAGGTGACCCAAACCAAACTAACTAGACTCAAGCCAAGCTTACCAAACTTCAACTGGCTATGGACTCCATAAAATCATCGTTTGGTCATTTATTAGTTTGATCATTATTCACCTTTTAATTACAAAGAATGGATAGCTGATTTTAGAAATGAACTTCTATCTGATTTGAATCTTCTTTGTGTATGCACATCGAGCATTGTCCAATAAAATAAATGTCATCCAAGCCAAATAGCTTGATAATTCCTAACTAGTCTCTCTCAGTTGTGGCTTCACTATTTTCTTTTTGATTTCAAAACGGACAGCTGATTACTCGTCATATAGGAAACACTACTCGTATAGTACGAACAATAAAATTCAGAAATAAACTTTTATATGATTTCAATTGATATTAACAATGAACCTATGTATAACTGTTGTTCGCACCAAGTCTCAACTAATGATTAGCCACAAGCAATTCAATATGCAAGTGAAATGGCTTCCCATGCGCGCCTATAAAGAATTAAGGGCCTAGGAAAGTACACAGTTTTGCAATCCAATCCCACTAGGTACACGGATTAGTATATGCAACATATACAACTCCAAAACCCCTCCCTCAAACAATAAGAATACAAACTAAAAGAAAAGAACAGAGCAGTACGGTCGTACAACCTCATTCCAGGGAAAATAAATTAATAAAATGCTGCATGTGGCTCAAAGGCTAGCATTGTCCACTCGTCTCTTCCTCTACCATAAATCTCCACCACCAATCACTCTCTATCACTGTGTCCCTCCAACTAGACCATTTGTGTGCTGCTCCATCATCATTCCAAACTTCTAATGACTCTTCTACACAGATTTTCATTTTAAGCATCAGAGTTATTCTACACATAATTACACATAACAACTCTTAGCATTGAACTACAGAATCGCCATTGATCTGCACCTGGGAATTTGCAACAGAGTATTAAATGCCTTTCAACTCAGATTTTTACTTTTGCTGCTTACTTCACTTATAGTGCCTTTCATAGTTGCTTCCCTCTTTCATTGGGAACCTCAAATTGCTTGAAAATGGCTCAATATATGATACTGTTCTCTCTTCAGATCATTCTCAGCTCTAACAAAATAAATTATCAATTCCAACTCAGATCTTCCATTGATGTCCATGTTGAATTGGCTTACAGGGATACGGCAGGCACGTTCAAAATATCAAAACTTAGGGATAAACGTGATTTAAACCAGAACATCCATAAAGTTGACAATTCCTGCGATGCCTCAAGTCCTTATTTTTCCCGGGAAGACTATTATAGGCAAAAAGTATTGACAAGAGTGGCAATTATACATTTCAAAAAACACTAGCCCACAATATTATTTCTAATCGGCAAGTCTTCTTGGTCTTCTTTCCCCCAAGACGATGCCAACACCACTTCTTCCAGTTCAAGTCAGTAATAAGACTCCATTGAACCAGGCAGGCAACAACATTAAAATCCTCCAGCAGCAACAGCAAAGATACACAGATTATACCATAGTACCATTAACAAGTGAATATGTGCATTTATTTTACTTCTCCCCATTTGCATATCCCACTCTAGAGTTTATTTCTCCTTAGAGAGAGAGAGAGAGAGAGAGAGAGATGTGGAGAGACTATAATTATTTTTAAAGAACTGGCCATTTCAATTATGAATTTTTCTTCCATTTACAAGGTTCTTGGTTCATTGAGTTCATATGTGAACCCATTATCTATATACACACTATACTTAAAAATATTTCAATGTTTACATAAATACTGGATAGTTTCCTCACTGTATGTATATAGCCTTCTGTATGATCCTAGTGGCGCATCCAAATATCCAATCTTCTGATCATCATTGTATATAATACGATATTATTTCTCTTATTAAAAGAGCCATCTGAAGTGATATCAGTATCGTTTGATCATAGGATCTGCTACTTTCTTTTTCTAACTTTTTCGTAGTTTGCTGTTGAATTGAAACTCCCCAAAAGCACATTTTTCTGTCCAACTAGTGAATACACAGGTGTATAGTTTGACATTTCGCGAAACTACAATTGCTTCTAGGTCTTCATAAAACTTGACAGTTACTAGAACTGCTTCTAGGTCTTGATAAAACATAGCAGTTATAAATTAATCATTTGAACAGGGAATGCAACCTTATAACTTATAAGGCTGCACTGTACTTCTGAATGGTCACGAAAAGCAATGTTATCCTCGCCCCTGCCCTATGGCACTATGAAATGGATTATCAGCCAGAGGGTGGCCTAGACCTGCTCATTGGGAGGACATCTGTCGTTCTAAGTTTGACAGAGGCCTTGGCATTAGACCCATCCATGTGATGAATTGAGCATTAAAGTCCAAGTGACTTTGGTCCAAGTGACTTTGGAGGTCTGCTAAGGAGGAAGATGCCTTGTGGAAGAGATCAAAGATTAACATGGAATTAATGATCTGGGATGGTGAAGCAAGAAGAGTTCTCATGGTGTTAGTTGTTCAAAGTCCATATCAGTGACCCTTGAGCAGTTCAGATCCCAAGTGCATTTAAGATAAAAGGTGCCTGTAGGGTCTTGTTCTGGCATGATGTTTGGTGTGTGATCATCTTAAAGAACAATTCAATCCTTTTATATTATAGGATGGACAGGGTGAAGGACACAACATTCAGCGAATTGCCCCAGGGAATGGAGACTTTATCCGTTGGGACTTGACTTTGGGAGATACCTTCACAAATGTGAAGAGGATAATGTTTGTAGTTTGTTGGCTCACTGAGAAGGAGGTTTTGTATGAGGCCAATAATGAGATGGTTTGATCTCATCACTCTACGGTCTTTCACTATTAGGAGCTTTTGCAATACTCTTTTTGAACTTGGGAGTTCCCTGCAAATTCCTTTTGGAATTCTAAGGTTCCCTTAAAGCTGGTTCCTTTGCTTGGGCAACCATCAAGCTCTACCTTTTGAGGACGTTGTATAGCTGGAGAGGGATGTTGTACAGTTGGAGTGTGGTGCTTAAGGGTGATAGAAACTTGAGCTTTTTAGATTTTATTGACAATACTATTGATCAGAACATAAGGGCATGAGTGTTTTTCTACTAGCCCTTTGTGTGAATGGGTAACATACCAACATCCTCTTAGTGTCCTTGCAATATATCTTCTAATTACTTGCAAAAAATTATAGTTAAGGGATTCCAATGACATTTCAGCTGCCAATCCCAACCCTTGGTCCCTTTAAGCCCAATAATTCAAAATTTATGATTTGACAACAAGCAAAAACAGGGAAAGAGAAACATAGACATGATACAGATACTTACATGGCATGTTTCGCGCTCATCTGCAATAGCGTGAACAAGGATCTCGGCCAACTTAAGAACAATGTTCTTCATATAAAAGGCTGAATTTCTACCTACAACGTTATGATAAAATACCATAAAATCAATACAAGGTGAAGGCAGAAGATATTTCATTCAGCAAATTCATAGAAATACAGGTTGGGATAAATAAAATGACCGCAAACAATCTATATGAGATGCGATGGAAAACATCAATCCAAACAAGCTTTGCCACCAGGTGAGGAAAGTTCTGAATAAATGCTGAGAAACTTTACCAGATAGCTCCAAATCAACTGATCAAGACTTCTTAAGTTCTTATGTAAGTCAAACAAAAACCTGTCCAATCTAGACAAAATAATATAACACTAGCAGCATATATGTGACCAGGAAATAATGCATAGTATGTAACATATTTGAAGAATAAAGACACTAAGAAACCACAGACAGTGAGACCCACATGGTCACACATGGAAGACCAACATCCATGGCTAAGACTAGCACAATAGAAAGTCTGCGGAAGATTGTCCTGGGATGCACACGAATACACATCCTTCTAAAGTACTAGAGCATGGATTCTACAAAGTGGATCTCAATAAGTTTTTTTATAGTAAGTAAAAGGATAGATTAATGGACACCAAGGTGATGCCACCATTTAGAAAAGGAGGAAAATTCAAAAACTCACAAAACCTCAAACCCCTAGGCTCTCTCTAGTCAACTTATCAACAAAATACAAGGTGACTTTTTTCTTATGAGTAATCAATACAAGTACTCAAAATAAGCATTAAATGACACCAAAGGGATGTCTCTCATATACAAAAGGGTTTGACAAAAATACAAAAAGCCTCCAACCCTTGAGCTCTCTACAACAATCTTGTCCACAAAATCCAAAATAGTCAAATCTTATACCATGACGATTACCTTGACGCCAAATACACAATGTACTCAAAAAATCAAATTTGAAATCATTAACCGTTCTAGTCTTGTCCTAAAAAATCATGCAATTTCTGTTCTTCCAAGTGCACCACCAAATAGTCAAAGGGATCAAATTCCTCAAAATAAAAATCCAACTCTTGTTCAATATTCTCCTTCATACCACTAAGACATCTCTTACACCAAAAGTAGTGCCCAACTCTCGTTCAATTTTCTCTTTCCAAGTTTATTGCTCTTGTTCAATTTATGTGACTCCACCCCTCTCCATTTTGCTTCAAAAATCACACCTACAGATTACTTAAAACCACACCTATGCAACCATGTATTGAGCACAAAGCGAGTACACTGGATTTCTTCTTAAAACAATGAGAAGCAGCATAGGGGAAGCACTTCTTTTTCCCAAGCTGTCCAATGCCCTTTGTCACAGTCTTTAAGCACAATGTTCATACTTCTGAATTATACCCCTCAAATGCACAATTACTGTCATAGAATTTTTCATTCAAAAGGAAGGCCATAGTATTGGAGTTGGATGATGTGTTCTCTACCATTTGTTTCCCTTGAAAACGAGTTATCTCAAACAACAACAAAGGGCTTGGGTAATTGATAGTTTGATATTATTCACAAGCAGCCCACCCCCAACCCAGCCCAGCACTACCCTCTATTTAATACTAGAGAAAACGTTACATGTGATGTAAACCCGTCCCCCCCCCCCCCCCCCAAAAAAAAAAAAAGAAAAAAAAAGAAAAGAAAAGAAAATGATCAGAAAATGATGGCATGCGAGCTGTAGATAGGGTTGAGCCACCTCAGCAATCCCTTGGACTTAAAGCATAGTCTAGTTTGGATCGACCGCCACTCAATTACGCTCATTTGGATATTTTGGGTGCAAAACAGGCTATGAACTTTACATTAATTTGGATATCCAAAATTCAACATTAAAGCATATAATTGATATTTTTCTTTGAATTGGAGTTGAAGTGCTGTTAAGTTGAGAATCTCTAAAAAAGGTTTTAAGTTGAGCAAAACCCTGAATTATTAGAAAAATGTCGACAGACAGTTTAGGTGAGCTCAGTTACACCACTAGTATCAACAAAATGTTATTCCAAGCCATGTTTCACGAATTCAATCTAGAAATCTAGAATTTAGCTTGGATCGTAATTCTGAACTTAAAAAAATAAAATAAAAACTTGAGCTAGGAGTTGGAGCTGAGCATTGTGACTTCGAGCATGACTGGATGAACTGAAGCCTAAAACTTGTCAGGCAAGGCATAGGGCTTGGCTTGGTTATGTAGACTCCTAGACGGCACCAAAAGCATACTAAGTATTATCTCCAGCAAATTCTTTTGTATGCATAATCTCGACAGGTGAAAAGAAATTACTTTTTAGCTAAGATTGCAATGGAAAGCAAAATGCCTCTCTAAACCTGCTCCACATCTTTTCCATGTAGTAGTTGGTAGTGAATGATTTTAAAATCAGAACCAAGTCCCTGAAATTCTTTTCATTCAGGGCTAAGACTCCTATATCATCCCCCCCCCCCCCCCCCCCCCACACACACACACACCCCAACTCTTTTCCAATGCAACTTTTCGTATATGGAATTTTGATTTGTATATGGGCAGTTGTAAGAAGGTGACACCTCCTTGGTGTCTTATTAAGATATTCTTCGGTTACTTATCAAAAAAAAATATGGCCCGTAAAACATGAACACAATCACAGCAATAGATACAGAATCACAGAATCAGAGATATTGTCAATAGTAATCCATTTTCAAGTCAAAATTAGAATCCAGGAGGTTCTAACCATTTGATTACCCCCCCCCCCCACACACACACACACAAAAATTATTCAAGGAGAGCAGCTTTCAATCCTCATACTATCAGAACTCAAACTTCATCAGCAAGAAGGGAGGGGCAAGGAGAAGTTTGGGCAAAGCCAGCATTCAAACCTGAGGGGGGCCCATTAGATCTGTTAGGTCCTAAGTACTTATGTCAACAAGAATTTTATCAATAAGACTCTGAAAATTGATAGTTTTATTACTTTATTCTTTTATAGACCGCAAATAATATCAAATATATGTCTAACAACGCGTTGCTAAACTACTACATATCAATTTCTAGACGCATACAATAAATGATTAATATATATAAACAACACTTTGATTTTAGTTATACTTGGTACTTCTATTTAAAAAAATTTAAAAAAAAGAGTATTTTGTACACCAATTTAATCTTTTTCTTTAAAAAAGAAATAGTTAACAGTAAATTTCATTTTAAATCTGTGTTCTCCATCTCAAGTAATGGTTTAAGTTTCTAAGATTTTATATAAACAAATTGGATCAAATTAATTATAAACTAAATAATGAAACTTCTTCTTTTTTTATATGAAAACTAAAGAAAGAACATTAGAATGATAAGTCAAGACAATACATATTTTAAGGTGAAAGGTTGTGGCTGAAAATATCTAAACCCATGGTAAACCAACCTACCCTGTCATTGCAACAAATAGATACCTATGTCTTGTTTGCTCCAATATAATATAAAATCATTAAGCTAGGGGCTCCAAGGCCACCTTCCACCCCCCACGTAGCTTTACCTCTTAGCATGAGATTAAGGATGTAGATATAGAAACTATGTTTGACATACCAAGTTTTAGGAAGAGAACAGATATAACTCCAAGTGTATGCTCGCAGGGAATCCTAACGCAACCATCAAGCAATCCCATTAAGGATGAACACATAGATTTAATAGCACCGGATTCTGAATCCTTTGTATCATCGTCACTGACTGGATGAGACTCAATTTCGGACAATTGATGATCAATCAGATACTTCAAAATATTTGACGATTCAACAGCAATATCATTCTGATGTGTAAGAAGACCTGCAAACCAAAGTAGATAATCAAAATTAGTACATCCAACTCATCCACACTGAAATGTTGTTAGAGTCGAGAAAATTTATATGCTTTTCAATTAGTGCATGTGGTGTGTGTGTGTGTGTGTGTGTGTGTGTGCGTGTGCGTGCGTGTCTAATAAAATAAAGCTCAAAGATTCATGAACATAAGGGTGAATGGGTGATAAAGTGGTTCAAAAAAAGATATGGGCGATTAACTTTAAAGATCAAACTACTGATGCAAATAACACTGGACAAATAAATCCTTATGCGAAGGGTATCATCCTACATGAATCAGATATATAGCTCATACACTGTCAATATGACCCGTTCCATAAAATTCTCTGAAAAAGGTTAAACAAGCTCACCTATGATAACATTGAATCCCAAAGTAAGGCTTTTAGACCACTTGCCACCATCTCTGATGTGGATTTTATCAAGTGCCATCTTTAGTAAATTAGCTGTAGAAACAATGCTGTCTTTTGGGATATTATCTGAAGATAAATATGACGAGAGACCATCAATGAGGTTCTCCACTACTTGATTAATGGTTTCCACATCAACTTTGTCCAAGAAGGCTTCAATAGAACCAAGTATAAGCCTCGTTACTCCAGAACACCTTGTACGAAGAAGCTTCATTAGTTTGCTAACTACTTCAAACCTGACTTTATCAGAAAGATATGGCATAGCAACTCTGATGATACTCAGCACATGGACAACATCCGAGTGCTCAGCTTCAGACTGCTTCTCAATTTCAGATCCATCAACATTTTTCAAGGCACCCAAGTCATCCACTCGAGACATGTTACTTTCCAGCAGAGATAGAATCAACTTGCTTGCTCTTTTCTTTGAATTGCCAGACTGAAAAGACTTGAGGACATTCTCTAAATAAACTACAGCGCATTTTCTCACCTGTGATAAACAAAACGACTTTAAGCAGACAAGACCAGCAGAATGCAAATACTTCACCATGCATCATTTATAGTACATAGAACCAGCATTTATACACCAAACATCAAACAAAAAGTAATAATCATATCCCTGGCAAGTTATGCCAATTTCATATCCCAGCTCCAACCCCTTCTTTTAGTGATAATGACAAAGGAGTTATTTCACAATTGCATGATTGGGATTCATAAACTTGACCGCTCAAAATTTCTTATTCAGCACAAAACAAAATGATATAGCAATATACCATAAATGGCCAAAAGTAAGAAGCCCACAAAATTGTAGCATGCAATCATACATAGTACTCTACTGTTAATTGCCAACAAGCTATTAAGAACCAATTAGTTCACATTCCCTGATCAATATCAAATAAATGAAGAAGTTCAAATTGGGATAATTCCCGAATTGCGAATGAGCGCCAATCTAGTTGACATTTCCAATATCATGATCAAACAATGAGGCTGTAATGAGAACAGCAAACTGAGCAACTCTCAAACAAGCAGAAATTCCATTGCTGTAAACTTGCAATTAAGCATACACTGACCAATATTTTTTTTAAAAAAAAAAAAAAAGGCCCTTACCTTTGGGCGCTTATCACAGGACCATTTGAGCAAGGTTTGAAAGGGCAATTTCAGAGAATCCCAATCCTCCAAATCACAAAACCCTAGCAAAACCCCCAAACACTTCACCACACACTTAGCAGTGGAAGTAGACGTGGACATGCCAGTCTTCTCATCTGCTAAAACCTTGACCAAAATCCCGACCCCTTCCCGAGCCTTCTCCGGCGAAATGGAACCTTCTGGAACAATCGGGAGGACAATGGAGAGAAAGGTGGCGAGTGCGGCGGAGGAAGCGGCGTCGTTTAGGGAAGGCTGAGAGAGGGCGGTGATGAGGGCGGCGAAGTAGGAGAGAGGAGAGAGAGGGAGAGAGTCTTCAAGGAGGAGAGATTTCATGGCGGCGGCGGTGGCCACGAGATGGCGGTGCTGCGGCGCCGAGGAGGCTGAGTAACGCTGCATCAGCTGCCCGCATATGTCCGACGCGGCGTCGAAGGTGGTGGCGCCGCCTTCTGTCTCTGTCAAATCCAATTGGGTCGCCGGCGGCTCTTCTTCTTCTTGTGGTGGTTGTTTCCGTTTACGTGTTTGTTTTCCGGCGGTGGTTTTCATGGTGGCGGCCTGGCGGGCAGCCATAATACAAGTCAAGAGGGAGGGTAGCCGTTTGTTTTGTTTTATAGATAATCATAAAAACAATACTCGGATTTGGTGCTAAATGTAATGGGCCTATGATGCCTGCCCAACCGGAGTCGCTGCCGCTAGCTTTCCACGATCCACAATATCGACACTTTCACCCTTTTCTTGTTATCAATTAGCGAATACGTGGGCGTTACCTGAACTAAAAATAAATAAATACTCAGGTATTCATATGCCTTCAATTAAAAAGTACCTGAACATTGCTTCGTACGAATATGATTATATATCAATATGAAATTGAAAAGACATAACCAGCAGAGAGAAACAGTTGTTTGATCAAATAAAACAACCATTATTTTGTATGTCGCCCCTATTTTACTTGCATCGTCCATTTTTTGCCATAATTTTTTCAACTTTGCTCTTCTCTCTTAAACTTTGCCCCCTATTCATCATCTCCCTCTCTACTGTCACCAACTACCCCCAACTATCACCATCGACAACCGCCCACAACAAAAATAATAACCGAAATGATAAACGAAATTTCAAAAATAATGATAGCAACCGATCTATGTGCACAAACTAATTTGACACAAACTCTGCCACAAACTACTCCACGTCATATCAAGCTTTGTCCCTTTTTTAAAATTAACAAAATATCAAATATTTTAATAATATAATATTGGCGGCAAATATGTTAGAATATAATTATATTACCGGCAAATTAGGGTATTAACTACCCAATTACCACAGGTTGCGCGTTGAAAGTTCATTGAAGTACTCCTCTGCCCCTGCTCCACTTTAACTCCAAAACCCCATAACAAGAGGTAAATATTTCAAAGTTCATGGCATTATTACAGTTTCTTTTTTTGTCGATTACTAATTATTTTCAAATTTCAATACACGTCAATACTTCATATATTTCATATTAATTGTCATAATTTTAACTTTCACGATCTTCAATATTACCCTTTTAAGATAGTATTTTCCGTTACCAATCTAATGATGGTAATTTTATATAGCAACTCGTTACATATATTGAGAAATTTATGATCAAAAATTTTTAAATTTATTACAATTTTCAAATACGACAATTAATATGGAACGGATGGAGTATTTTAATTGATAGCCCCATTGACTTAGAATACATACATAATGTATATTGATTGACATAGACATCTAATCTTTAAAGCTTATTTAGGGGTCCTAAATTTAAAAAATTATGTTGAGCTATCAATCACCATGACTAATAATTTTTTTTAAATACCATTATCAAAGTCATGGGTCTTTAATTTGATCAGATTTTACATGTCACTTATATCAATTTCCTAAAATTGTAGTATAAATTGAGCTTTCACACTTCAATCTTGAGTTGTAAAATTAACCTATAAATCTAATATATTATATAATTTTATATTTTACAAATTTTTACTATATAGAAACTTTGTATGCAGAATGGAAGCTTATCAGAACGAAGACAATATGGACCAGTTACAAAATCTTGAGGAAGACTGCAACGTTAATTCAAGATCCATGGATCACACCATTGCGGATGGCACAAGCATAGAAGAAATTGACAAAGATAGACCAAGATCAACAACCATTGAGAGTGACAAGAAAATTCCAAGTCCGGAAATTGGAATGGAGTTTGAAACCATTGATGAGCTTATCAATTATTACAAAAGTTATGCAAAGCAAGAAGGTTGTGGTGTTGCTACGAGGTCATCAACAAAAAAGGGATCCGAGACATCAAGATATCAAACTATTGCATGTAATAAAGTCGGGTTGCCACACTCGAGAGGAAAAAATATTCTCAAACCACGGCCAATATCAAAAACAAATTGCAAAGCTAGAATCAATATTGTCGCTTGTGCTTCTGGAGGGTGGAAGATAAGTAGTGTGGAGCTTGATCACAATCACAACATGAGTCCAAGTAAAGCAAGATTTTTCTCTTTCCATCAAAAGATTAGCACACCTGCAAGAAGACGACTTGAGCTTAATGATGATGCTGGTATTCGCTTGAACAAAAGTTACAATACTTTTGTACATGAAGCAGGTGGGCATGAAAATGTGTCATTTTTAGAGAAAGATGTTCGAAATTATATTCAAAAGTGGAGGCAGCTACAACTTCAGGAAGGAGATGCTGAAACAATGCGCAAATACTTCGTTAGAATGCAAGTAAGCAATTCAAATTTTTTCTATGTCATAGATCATGGTGAAGATGGTAGATTAAGAAATGTGTTTTGGGCTGATGCTAGAAGTAGGCGACATATGAGGAATTCGGAGATGTTGTGACTTTTGACACGGCATATCTAGTAGATAAATATGACATGTCATTTGCACCTTTTGTTGGGGTAAATCACCATGGTCAATCAATATTATTTGGGTGTGGTCTAATATGCTCTGAGGATACGAAGACTTTTATTTGGTTATTCGAGCCATGGCTAGCATGCATGAATGGGCGTGCTCCTAATGGAACCATCACAGATCAAGACAGAGCTATGCAAAACGCAATTGAACATGTGTTTCCCAATACTCGTCATCGTAGATGTCTTTGGCACATTATGAAAAAGATTCCTGAAAAGTTGAGTGGTTATAAAGATTATCAAGCAATAACATTTGATTTAAAAGTAGTTGTATAAAACCCCGAAAAATCCCAAGATGTTGACCGTGACGTCGTTAGTAAATTATGTTTGACTTCGTGTTTTATTATTAATCGTTTGTGTTTGTTTATGCTAACGCTTGAGCTCGTAGGACCGTTGAGGGCTAGCAAGGGTAGAATAGTAATTTCCGCTGGTTAATATTATTATGTGATTAATTACGTGAATATTATTTGCTATGTGATTATATGATTATTAGTATTAATATTATTATTACTATTATTAGAATTATTGGGCTTTTAGAAAAAAATCAGGTTTTAATTGTTTTAAATGGGTTGGGTTAGGATTAGATTGGATTAGTGGGCCTAATTGGAGTATTAGTATAAAAATCCCCCTAAACCCATATCAAACCCTAATCCCTCTCCCAAACCCTAACCCTACAACCTCTCCCCTCTCCCTTCCTCTCGCCCAGCAGCCGACGCCACCACCGACCACCACCGCACCCGCCACCCCGCCATGAAAACCACCACCGCGAACCCTCTCCCTCTCTTCCTTTCTCTTTCTCTTTCCTCTCTTTCACCCTCTCGAGCTCCCTGTTTCGCCTCGCCGCGCGTCCCCACCGACGACCCTGCCGACGCCGCCGCCCAGCCGATCGCCGCCGCCACTCGAAGGAATAACCATTCTTTCTTGTCGCCGTTCGAAACCGCACCACCGACGCTCCATTGCACCTCCGACCACCGACGCCACCAGCACCACCCGTGACCGCCGCCTCGACGACACTGACATCACCGTCGCCCCGCCCGACGCCGTCGCCAGAAACCTCCCCAGCCGTGCCCTAACACCCTACGTAAAAACCCTAACCCTAACCCTAACCCTAATCTGTTCTAACTCTTCTTTTCCTTTTTCTTTTTCTTTTATTTTCTTGTTTTAATTTTATCAATCTGATTTATATTTTTGTAAAGTTAATGTTGATAAATTCTGTAATTTTTGTAATTAGGGGAAATTATTTGTAATTGTTTTCTTGTTGTAATTATGTGTAAATTATTAATTGTTATGTGTAATTGTATGTTGTAAATTGTAATTAGATTAGGTTGTAATAGTTGGTTATTAGGTTTGAAAGTGGTTCTTTAATATTCTTTATATTCTTTATATGAACCTCTTTAGACCACAATATTATTGTATGCACGAAATTGGAAATTATTTACCTAGGTTAAATTCTTGAATGTCGAGTTATTAAATCGTTATGTTTTTTATTGTTCCTTAAAAATAAATCTTGTTAAGTTTGTTAAATAAATTAGGTTGGATTTTTTGTTAATAAAACCTTAAATTCTTGATTAGTAGTTATATGTTTATTGTACTCTATTTTATATTCCTTGTGTTCTTTAAAGGTTATTCATGTTTAAAGTTGTTAGATAAATTAGGTTGACTTGATAAAAGTGCAATTCCTGTTTAGTAATTCTTGAATCTTGATGGAGTCTAGTAAAAAGAATTAGTTGTTGGAATTCTTGATTGGTAGTTTTAATGTTTCTAAGTTCTTTATGTTTCTATTACATGTAACCTAAGTCTTTCTTGATTCTTGTTTAAAGAAACCGCATGTTTAACCACCTTTGTTTTACTTTGTGAAATTCTTGTTGTAATGTTATAATCTTATAACTAATTCATGTTTTAAAATCTTTAAAGCCTTGTTTACGTGTTTTATGTTCAAAGGAATTTTATTTCCTTATACGACTTAAGTTTTAATTAAAGTTTTATTAAAGTGTACTCGTTTTTAATAAGTTTACTTCTACAAGTTTAATTGTTGGACCTAAGTTAGAGTTGGAGTTTATATCGTAGACCCTAAGTATCGTTTTAAGCTCAAGTTAGAACCCCAAGACCTTTTGGTAAAGGTTAGAACCGAAATAACAAATTTGTTAATAACCATTATCGGGACAGTTTCGTTAGCGTCTAAAGATCGGGTTGCCACGGTTAGTGTAGTTGTCTTTTGATCAAACCCTTTGGACTGGAGGTTCCCTTAGATGTTAGGAACCATAGGAATTTTACGGATCGAACGTTTGATTTGTATAGCCCGAGTTATAACCGTTTTACGTAACACGCCGAACTGGACCAATGGGAAAGACGGGTGTTTTTAGGGTCCTTCGGGACTGGGCTTAGCCATCAACATAGAAGTTTTAGTAGACATCTCGAGGTTTCCGTAAAGTCCAAAACCAGACCCGTAGGATGTCGGGAAGTCGAGTTGTGACCCGTTTTATGTGAACGTTATAATCTGTCCTCTGCTTGCTTCTATTTATGAGAATTGTTGAGTGAAAATAATATGTGATCTTGTTATGTGTTTTCTTGGAGGTGTTAAGTGTAATTTCATAAATGATAGGAACCTAAGTGTTCCTAGGGGATGGGTTAGGTAGTTAATAGTTAATACTAACTTCGTTAGAACGCGTTTTGATTAGATAATTATTTTTTATTCTAGGCCCGAGTTAGTGCGAGACGTTAGTGAGCTCAAGTGTGTTCTTCTTTTGCTGTGCTGTGAAGTATATCAGGTAATTGTCTATGCTCTAATCCCCACCGGGATGCTCTTTAAATGTGTTTTAATGTTTTCTAATCTGTTTTGATAATTGCATCCCGAAAGGGGACTTTTGTGGAATTATGACCGTCTATTTTGGATAACTGTTGTAATTGTTGTACCTTGTTTTATGAGTGGAGAAATTGAGATGGTCTTTTATAAGTGGTTTTATTATTGTTTTGAATCTGGGTTGGGTTTGACTTGAGAGTTGTGAGATGAGTTCGATTAATGAATTAATAATTCAAAGTGGAAACATTAAGCGGGTTGTTGATTTGATGCCTTTGACAGGCTAATGTTTTCTGGTGATAACCACGAGACCGTGATTCGATGCTGTATGGGTTATGTGCGGAGATCGAGTTTCATCACTGATATAGGATATATGTTATGAAGCATTAGGTGGGCGACTGTTTGATGCCTTTGAGAGGCTAATATTTATGCGGTAGATAACCCTGAGACCAGGATTCGATGCTTGTATGGGTTATGTGCAGAGATCGTGGTTTCATCCCTGATATAGGATAGTTGTTTGATGCCTTTGGTAGGCGATGTTCTTTTTGGGATTTGATATCCCGCCCGCAAATTAAAATATGGATTGGATGGGTTGAGGAAAACAGTTAAGGGTTAAAGGTTTGTAAAACGTTTGATTTGATCCCTCTCCCTAAAATGAATTGAAATGAACTCAAACTGTTTTAAACGTTAGGGGTAGACATTATTGAGATTTCCCCCTCATTTTTGAAATGTTTTGTTTTCAGGTGAAGATCTAAATGCTGGGGACGGGAATTAGAAGTGAGGACGACGAGTCTAGAAGTCCTTGAAACTTTTTATTTTGTCTTCGTTATGATGTCTTAAAGTTTTGTTTTGAGTTGTTAGTAGTTACCGTTAGCAGACAGTTGTGTTTTCCTTTCTCGCCTTGTGTTCCTTCGGGGATACGGCAGTGACGCCCAAACTGAATTTGAAGTCTTCCGCTAAGTTTAGTCTGTTAACGTTAGTTTGACCTTGACTTTCTATAATTGAAATTCCGGGGCGTTACAGAATGGTATCAGAGCTCTGGGTTGCGACCTAGTAGCTCCTCAGAGTCCTTTAGGTTTAGATGGACCCTAGGAAGCTAAGTTCGGAGCGATGAGTGTAGGATGGGAAAAAGGGATTCATGCTTTCTAAAGTTATGCGATTATGAATATAATGTTCTTTGTGTTGCTAATATGTTTTGATTATGTAGGATGGCACAACGCACACTTGTCACGGCACCCCACGCCGCTTCCACCGCTACACACTCATTCCTCTGGTGGGTACTGGGACTCACATGCTGAATTTCTATGATGAGATCGTCGATACACCAAGGATGTCCCGAACTCCTTGCGTGGCAACGAGGAGCCAGTGAACGCTTTTACTCACCTTGCGAGACGATCCACGGTGGGGCCATCTTGTCTGTCGTTCTTTGCCACCCGCTTCGGAGGAGGGGTACCACCGTCTTTGTTGGTGTCGAGGTACCGGTGGAGCGGATCCCGGGGGTCTTTTCTAGGATCACCCGGATTGGGATGCGCCGAGTAGAGAGGGTCCAGGTGAACCCAGCCCCTGCACCAGCTGAGGATCATGAGGATGACCCTGAAGAAGATCCGAAGGAGGATCCCACCGAGGACAGCGCCCAGGATCCCGAGCCCGAGGTAACCTCTGGGTCACGGCCGCACCGCCGTCGAGCCGAGCATGATATCCCGCCCGAGGAGGAGGATGAGGTGGACCGGGGACAGAGAAGACCCAGGAGGGCTCGGGGATGACGAGTGATCTGAGTGGACTCATTTGTGAGGAAGAACCCTCGATGCAGGAGAATCATCTGAGTGGGATGGCTACGATGTGTTGAGTATTGGTGTATAGCTGTTATGTTGGTATTTTTGTTGAACTGTGATATAATCTGGATATTGACTTGTTGTTTCTTTTGGGTAATTGTCCCGATGGGGAATATTGTACATATGATTACATTGGTGTATAGAAATATTGTTTTGTGACCTTTCAATATGTGATGAGAATTCATAAAATAAACTGTTGACATAAGAAATTACTTGGTGAAATAGAATTACAATTTCGTATTGTTTAGCATCCTATGAGAAGACCGGACCAAGTAGCTACCTTTGGTATGATGTTGAGACTATGGATTGGAAAACCCTTTAAGTAGACTAAATCGACCCTTTGAATCAGGATGTCGGACGTGAACGGTACTCAACCTAACCACGGTACTCGGGAGCGCCCGCAGTGCGGCAAATAACAACGGCCTCAAACCGCGACTGAATTTCGTCAGCGCCTTCCCCATTTGATATCCGGGCCAAGTACAGCAGCACCGGGGAACGACCTAGCCAGCATGCTGATGATCGAGATGCTTAACAAGCATGAGGATTTACTGAAGAGGGTAGTGGATCGACAAGGAGGAGAAAGGGAGAGTGACCCCTCCGCTCTCCTCCAAAGGTTCAATAGCTTCAACCCGCCCGCTTACACCGGGGTAGCTGACCCCAAAGTCTTTGAAGATTGGGTTAGGGAAATTGAGAAGATTTTCGACACCACACGCTGTCCTGAGGAGTTAAGGGTGGATTTTGCTGCTTACCACCTGAAGGAAGAGGCCGATTTGTGGTGGGCCAGTGTGAAGGAAATAAGAACTGAACCGGGTTTCGACTGAAACCACTTTAAGGTTGTGCTAAAGGATCGATTTTACCCAATTTCTCTCCAGAAGGCAAAAGAAAAAGAATTTATGAATCTGCGTCAAGGGGAAACTAGCGTGCTCGCCTACTCTGCAAAGTTCACTGAACTATCTCGTTTTGCATCTGCTTTGGTAGCCACTGAGCAGCTAAGGATGGACCATTTCTGGGATGGATTGAATTACAAGATTCAGGATCCCATGTCATCACGGGAGTTCACGTCTTATCAGAACATGCTGAACGTTGCCCTCACTGTAGAAAGGGTGATAAATGACATGGAACGACAGTTAGGCATACAGGGGCAAAAGAAGAAAGAGCCACCCCGTTTTAACCCACCTCAACCCTATCAGGAAAAGAGGTTCCGCCCCAACAACTGGCAAAACAACCAACCTTCGGGACGTGGACCAACCCATGTACCTATTTGTGGGATTTGTGGTCGACCTGGCCATCTTGCTAGGAATTGTAGATCAGGAGCCGCAAAGGGAGGATGCTTTAAATGTGGGAGTCTTCAGCATCACATCAGGCAATGCCCTTTACAGAACTCAGGGGGTAATAATGGTGGAAATAATGGAAACCATGGGAATAACGGGAATTGGAGAGCCCCGCAGACAACATATCAAAATCGGGGAGGCTATAATGGGAATCAAAGGTCACATCAACAAAACCGGGATGGTTCCGGTGGAAATCGAAACAACCAAGGAAGGTCAGCAAACCCGCCTCGTCCGCAAAAACAACCATCGCGCAACGCAGGAGGACGGGTATACGTAATGAGGAAAGAAGAGGCTGAGAATGAAGCGGACGTTGTGACGGGTACCTTCTCTCTCCACCTCTACACTATCTCTGTTTTGTTTGATTCTGGTGCTAGTCATTCTTTTGTTGGACGAGCTATAGTAGAGAAGGCTAAGATGAAACCCTCGGAGAATAGTAAACCTATGTCTGTAGCCCTACCTACCGGGGATATCATTAGTTGTGGAGAGTTATACGGTGGATGTCCTATAGTGATAGCAGGACAGGAGTTTGAGGCCGACCTTTATATGTTTGACCTAATGGAGTTCGACGTTATTTTGGGGATGGACTGGTTAGCAAAATATAGAGCTCAGATAGATTGTTATAAGCAAAAGGTGACCTTAATGGGACCGAACGGAAAGAAGGTAGTACATTGGAGTGATAGACATCTTCAAAGTGTGCGGATCATCACTGCCCTCAAGGCCCAGAGGTTGTTGGGTCAAGGTTGTGAAGGATTTCTATGCAACGTAATCGACACCATGGTGGAGGAGCTTATGATTGAGAATATCCCGGTAGTGCGGGAGTATTCTGATGTATTTCCGGAGGAGATCCCGGGTCTGCCTCCAATCAGGGAGGTAGATTTCTGCATCGATTTGGAGCCCGGGGCCGCACCTGTTTCAAAAGCCCCATATCGCATGGCATGCCTTAAGGAGTTGAAGACTCGGCTAGGCAATTTCTTAGAAAAGGGGTATATCCGACCCAGCACGTCACCAGGGGAAGCACCTATACTGTTCGTGAAGAAGAAAGATGGTAGCGTGAGGTTGTGCATCGATTACCGGGAGTTGAACAAGATTACCATCAAGAATCGTTATCCTCTACCTCGTATTGATGATCTTTTCGACCAGTTGCGAGGAGCAACAACGTTTTCTAAGATAGACCTGAGGTCAGGTTATCACCAGTTGAGAATTCGCGAAGAAGATATCTCTAAAACCGCATTCCGAACTCGGTATGGCCATTATGAGTTCGTGGTAATGCCTTTTGGGCTTACAAATGCCCCAACCGCTTTCATGGATTTGATGAACAGAGTGTTCGAGCCATTCCTGGATAAGTTTGTAGTGGTATTCATCGACGACATATTGGTATATTCAGGAACACGGGAGGAGCATGCGAATCATCTGAGAGACGTATTGACGACTCTACGGAGCAACGAGCTTTATGCGAAGCTTAAGAAGTGTGAGTTTTGGTTGGAACAAGTAGCGTTCTTAGGACATGTGGTGTCTAAGGAAGGAGTGGCAGTAGACCCTCAAAAGGTGGAGGCCATCACCAAGTGGCCGACACCGAAGAATGCCACGGAGATTAGGAGTTTTCTGGGTTTGGCAGGGTATTATAGGAAGTTCGTGCAAGACTTCTCAAAAATCGCCACCCCGTTGACCAATTTGACTCAGAAGTCAATAAAGTTCGCATGGTCGGAAAAATGTGAGCAAGCATTCCAGGAGTTGAAGAAGAGGCTTACCTCGGCCCCTATTCTTGCCTTACCTGAAGGGAACGAAGGTTTTGTTATCTACAGTGACGCATCGCATGGTGGATCGGGTTGTGTGCTCATGCAGGAAGGGAAGGTGATTGCACATGCATCCAGGCAACTGAAGACGCATGAGAAGAATTACCCCACTCATGACACAGTTGGCGTGATGGTTTTGCCTTTAAGATTTGGAGGCATTATCTTTATGGAGTACACTGCGAGATATTCACAGATCATCAGAGTTTGAAGTACCTTTTCACCCAGAAGGAGCTGAACCTCAGGCAGACAAGATGGTTAGAGTTCCTGAAGGATTACGATGTGAATTTCCAATATCATCCCGGAAAGGCAAATGTAGTGGCTGATGCCCTGAGTAGAAGACCGTATCCTGCTATAAACCACATGATGATGATGCCGCACGAGTTGTGCGAGGAGTTTAGGAGATTGGAGATTAATGTGGTAACACCTGGGAAGAAAGCTGTATTGAATGCCATGGAATTACAACCTGCTCTAATGGAGGAGATCAAGAGAACTCAAGAACTGGACTTACAGCTTGTCAAGATACGGGAGGAGGTTTTGCAGGGGAAAGCCCCTGGCTTTGTGATCCACGAAGACGGTACATTACGGTTCTGTGTACCCAACATGGAGGAGTTGAAGAGGAAGATCTTAGAAGAGGGGCACAATACGCCATATTCCGTACACCCGGGAGGAAATAAGCTTTACAAGGACCTGAAACAGATGTTCTGGTGGAGTAATATGAAACAAGAAGTGGCAGACTTTGTGGCAAGGTGCCTTACATGCCGTAGTCAAGGCGAGCATCAACGACGGCAGTGGACTTCAGCAACCGTTAGACGTCCCTGAGTGGAAATGGGATTCGATATCAATGGATTTTGTGATAGGACTACCAAGGACCAGGCGGAAACACAATGCAATATGGGTGATTGTAGATCGTTTGACCAAGTCAGCTCATTTCCTAGCCATCGCCAACAATTGGTCCCTAGATCAGCTAGCTCAAGCCTATGTAAGGGAGATTGTGAGGTTACACGGAGTACCCAGTTCTATAGTCTCAGACAGAGACACCAGATTCCAGTCTGGTTTTTGGAAAAAGTTACAAGAGGCGTTTGGCACAAAGCTCAAGTTCAGCACCGCATTTCACCCAGCTACAGATGGGCAGACAGAGAGGACCATCCAAACCCTCGAAGATATGCTGCGAGCATGCGCTTTAGATTTCAAAGACTCGTGGGATGACGAGTTGACTCTTATTGAGTTCTCATACAACAACAGCTACCATGCTAGCATAGGGATGTCACCCTTCGAAGCTTTGTATGGAAGGAGATGTAGAACTCCCCTATGTTGGCAGGACATCGATGAAGCTCTAACGATCGGACCGGACCTAATACAGGCCACTACTTAGAAGGTTCAAATCATTCAAGACAAGATGAAGGCAGCACAAAGTCGACAAAAGAGTTATGCTGACAGAAGGAGAAGACCTTTGGAGTTCGAAGTAGGAGAATATGTGTTTTTACGGGTTTCACCCACGAAGGGAGTTATGAGATTCGGCCAGTCGGGGAAGTTGACACCAAGGTTTATCGGGCCATACCCAATCTTGGAACGCATCGGGGAGGTCGCCTACAATTCTGACTACCGGAGAACTCCCCAGAGTGCACAATGTCTTCCATGTGTCACAACTCAGGAAATACGTTGCGGACCTGACTCATGTGATTGACCCAGGCCGCAGTGCAAGAAGATCGAGCTATGAAGAGCGTAGCTAGAAATATTGGACCGTAGAAAAGCGACTTAGGAGGAAAGTAGTTCCCTTGGTAAAAGTACGATGGGCGAATCATACCATACCACAACTAAGCAACAGACGAAATGAGGAAGAAGTACCCTCACTTGTTCCAAGCCTAAGGCGCGTCAAGTTTCGGGGACGAAACTTCTTTTAAGAAGGTAATGATGTAAAACCTCGAGTTTTAGGAGGAATGAAACCGTTAGTTTTCCTTACCGGACCGTTAGGGTTAAGTTTAAGTTTCGAGGACGAAACTTCTTTTAAGAAGATAATGATGTAAAACCCCAAAAAATCCCAAGATGTTGACCGTGACGTCGTTAGTAAATTATGTTTGACTTCGTGTTTTATTATTAATCGTTTGTGTTTATTTATGCTAACACTTGAGCTCGTAGGACCGTTGAGGGGCTAGCAAGGGTAGAATAGTAATTTCCGCTGGTTAATATTATTATGTGATTAATTACGTGAATATTATTTGCTATGTGATTATATGATTATTAGTATTAATATTATTATTACTATTATTTGAATTATTGGGCTTTTAGAAAAAAATCAGGTTTTAATTGTTTTAAATGGGTTGGGTTAGGATTAGATTGGATTAGTGGGCCTAATTGGAGTATTAGTATAAAAATCCCCCTAAACCCATATCAAACCCTAATCCCTCTCCCAAACCCTAACCCTACAACCTCTCCCCTCTCCCTTCCTCGCCACACCCGACGCCACCACCGACCACCGCAGTGCCACCCCGCCGCAAAACCACCACCGCGAACCCTCTCCCTCTCTTCCTTTCTCTTTCTCTTTCCTCTCTTTCACCCTCTCAAGCTCCCTGTTTCGCCTCGCCGCGCGTCCCCACCGACGACCCTGCCGTCGTCGACGCCAGTCGCCGCCGCCTCTCCAACCCCAGTCGACCGGAGTCGCCGTCGCACGAAGGGAATAACCATTCTTTCTTGTCGCCGTTCGAAACCGCACCACCGACGCTCCATTGCACCTCCGACCACCGACGCCACCAGCACCACCCGTGACCGCCGCCTCGACGACACCGACATCACCGTAGCCCCGCCCGACGCCGTCGCCAGAAACCTCCCCAGCCGTGCCCTAACACCCTACGTAAAAACCCTAACCCTAACCCTAACCCTAATCTGTTCTAACTCTTCTTTTCCTTTTCCTTTTTCTTTTATTTTCTTGTTTTAATTTTATCAATCTGATTTATATTTTTGTAAAGTTAATGTTGATAAATTCTGTAATTTTTGTAATTAGGGGAAATTATTTGTAATTGTTTTCTTGTTGTAATTATGTGTAAATTATTAATTGTTATGTGTAATTGTATGTTGTAAATTGTAATTAGATTAGGTTTTAATAGTTGGTTATTAGGTTTGAAAGTGGTTCTTTAATATTCTTTATATTCTTTATATGAACCTCTTTAGACCACAATATTATTGTATGCACGAAATTGGAAATTATTTACCTAGGTTAAATTCTTGAATGTCGAGTTATTAAATCGTTATGTTTTTTATTGTTCCTTAAAAATAAATCTTGTTATGTTTGTTAAATAAATTAGGTTGGATTTTTTGTTAATAAAACCTTAAATTCTTGATTAGTAGTTATATGTTTATTGTACTTTATTTTATATTCCTTGTGTTCTTTAAAGGTTATTCATGTTTAAAGTTGTTAGATAAATTAGGTTGACTTGATAAAAGTGCAATTCATATATTTCAAATATTTTAATAATATAATATTGGCGGCAAATATGTTAGAATATAATTGTATTGCCGGCAAATTAGGGTATTAACTACCCAATTACCACAGGTTGCGCGTTGAAAGTTCATTGAAGTACTCCTCTGCCCCTGCTCCACTTTAACTCCAAAACCCCATAACAAGAGGTAAATATTTCAAAGTTCATGGCATTATTACAGTTTCTTTTTTTGTCGATTACTAATTATTTTCAAATTTCAATACACGCCAATACTTCATATATTTCATATTAATTGTCATAATTTTAACTTTCACGATCTTCAATATTACCCTTTTAAGATAGTATTTTCCGTTACCAATCTAATGGTGGTAATTTTATATAGCAACTCGTTACATATATTGAGAAATTTATGATCAAAAATTTTTAAATTTGACTACACAATTTTCAAATACGACAATTAATATGGAACGGATGGAGTATTTTAATTGATAGCCCCATTGACTTAGAATACATACATAATGTATATTGATTGACAAAGACATCTAATCTTTAAAGCTTATTTAGGGGTCCTAAATTTAAAAAATTATGTTGAGCTATCAATCACCATGACTAATAATTTTTTTTAAATACCATTATCAAAGTCATGGGTCTTTAATTTGATCAGATTTTACATGTCACTTATATCAATTTCCTAAAATTGTAGTATAAATTGAGCTTTCACACTTCAATCTTGAGTTGTAAAATTAACCTATAAATCTAATATATTATATAATTTTATATTTTACAAATTTTTACTATATAGAAACTTTGTATGCAGAATGGAAGCTTATCAGAACGAAGACAATATGGACCAGTTACAAAATCTTGAGGAAGACTGCAACGTTAATTCAAGATCCATGGATCACACCATTGCGGATGGCACAAGCATAGAAGAAATTGACAAAGATAGACCAAGATCAACAACCATTGAGAGTGACAAGAAAATTCCAAGTCCGGAAATTGGAATGGAGTTTGAAACCATTGATGAGCTTATCAATTATTACAAAAGTTATGCAAAGCAAGAAGGTTGTGGTGTTGCTACGAGGTCATCAACAAAAAAGGGATCCGAGACATCAAGATATCAAACTATTGCATGTAATAAAGTCGGGTTGCCACACTCGAGAGGAAAAAATATTCTCAAACCACGGCCAATATCAAAAACAAATTGCAAAGCTAGAATCAATATTGTCGCTTGTGCTTCTGGAGGGTGGAAGATAAGTAGTGTGGAGCTTGATCACAATCACAACATGAGTCCAAGTAAAGCAAGATTTTTCTCTTTCCATCAAAAGATTAGCACACCTGCAAGAAGACGACTTGAGCTTAATGATGATGCTGGTATTCGCTTGAACAAAAGTTACAATACTTTTGTACATGAAGCAGGTGGGCATGAAAATGTGTCATTTTTAGAGAAAGATGTTCGAAATTATATTCAAAAGTGGAGGCAGCTACAACTTCAGGAAGGAGATGCTGAAGCAATGCGCAAATACTTCGTTAGAATGCAAGTAAGCAATTCAAATTTTTTCTATGTCATAGATCATGGTGAAGATGGTAGATTAAGAAATGTGTTTTGGGCTGATGCTAGAAGTAGGGCAGCATATGAGGAATTCGGAGATGTTGTGACTTTTGACACGGCATATCTAGTAGATAAATATGACATGTCATTTGCACCTTTTGTTGGGGTAAATCACCATGGTCAATCAATATTATTTGGGTGTGGTCTAATATGCTCTGAGGATACGAAGACTTTTATTTGGTTATTCGAGCCATGGCTAGCATGCATGAATGGGCGTGCTCCTAATGGAACCATCACAGATCAAGACAGAGCTATGCAAAACGCAATTGAACATGTGTTTCCCAATACTCGTCATCGTAGATGTCTTTGGCACATCATGAAAAAGATTCCTGAAAAGTTGAGTGGTTATAAAGATTATCAAGCAATAACATTTGATTTAAAAGTAGTTGTATAAAACCCCGAAAAATCCCAAGATGTTGACCGTGACGTCGTTAGTAAATTATGTTTGACTTCGTGTTTTATTATTAATCGTTTGTGTTTGTTTATGCTAACGCTTGAGCTCGTAGGACCGTTGAGGGGCTAGCAAGGGTAGAATAGTAATTTCCGCTGGTTAATATTATTATGTGATTAATTACGTGAATATTATTTGCTATGTGATTATATGATTATTAGTATTAATATTATTATTACTATTATTAGAATTATTGGGCTTTTAGAAAAAAATCAGGTTTTAATTGTTTTAAATGGGTTGGGTTAGGATTAGATTGGATTAGTGGGCCTAATTGGAGTATTAGTATAAAAATCCCCCTAAACCCATATCAAACCCTAATCCCTCTCCCAAACCCTAACCCTACAACCTCTCCCCTCTCCCTTCCTCTCGCCCAGTGTAGCGCCACCACCACCGACCACCGCAGGCGCCATCCCCGCCGCAAAACCACCACCACGAAACCTCTCCCTCTCTTCCTTTCTCTTTCTCTTTCCTCTCTTTCACCCTCTCGAGCTCCCTGTTTCGCCTCGCCGCGCGTCCCCACCGACGACCCTGCCGTCGTCGACGCCAGTCGCCGCCGCCACTCCAACCCCAGTCGACCGGAGTCGCCGTCGCACGAAGGGAATAACCATTCTTTCTTGTCGCCGTTCGAAACCGCACCACCGACGCTCCATTGCACCTCCGACCACCGACGCCACCAGCACCACCCGTGACCGCCGCCTCGACGACACTGACATCACCGTCGCCCCGCCCGACGCCGTCGCCAGAAACCTCCCCAGCCGTGCCCTAACACCCTACGTAAAAACCCTAACCCTAACCCTAACCCTAATCTGTTCTAACTCTTCTTTTCCTTTTTCTTTTTCTTTTATTTTCTTGTTTTAATTTTATCAATCTGATTTATATTTTTGTAAAGTTAATGTTGATAAATTCTGTAATTTTTGTAATTAGGGGAAATTATTTGTAATTGTTTTCTTGTTGTAATTATGTGTAAATTATTAATTGTTATGTGTAATTGTATGTTGTAAATTGTAATTAGATTAGGTTGTAATAGTTGGTTATTAGGTTTGAAAGTGGTTCTTTAATATTCTTTATATTCTTTATATGAACCTCTTTAAACCACAATATTATTGTATGCACGAAATTGGAAATTATTTACCTAGGTTAAATTCTTGAATGTCGAGTTATTAAATCGTTATGTTTTTTATTGTTCCTTAAAAATAAATCTTGTTAAGTTTGTTAAATAAATTAGGTTGGATTTTTTGTTAATAAAACCTTAAATTCTTGATTAGTAGTTATATGTTTATTGTACTCTATTTTATATTCCTTGTGTTCTTTAAAGGTTATTCATGTTTAAAGTTGTTAGATAAATTAGGTTGACTTGATAAAAGTGCAATTCCTGTTTAGTAATTCTTGAATCTTGATGGAGTCTAGTAAAAAGAATTAGTTGTTGGAATTCTTGATTGGTAGTTTTAATGTTTCTAAGTTCTTTATGTTTCTATTACATGTAACCTAAGTCTTTCTTGATTCTTGTTTAAAGAAACCGCATGTTTAACCACCTTTGTTTTACTTTGTGAAATTCTTGTTGTAATGTTATAATCTTATAACTAATTCATGTTTTAAAATCTTTAAAGCCTTGTTTACGTGTTTTATGTTCAAAGGAATTTTATTTCCTTATACGACTTAAGTTTTAATTAAAGTTTTATTAAAGTGTACTCGTTTTTAATAAGTTTACTTCTACAAGTTTAATTGTTGGACCTAAGTTAGAGTTGGAGTTTATATCGTAGACCCTAAGTATCGTTTTAAGCTCAAGTTAGAACCCCAAGACCTTTTGGTAAAGGTTAGAACCGAAATAACAAATTTGTTAATAACCATTATCGGGACAGTTTCGTTAGCGTCTAAAGATCGGGTTGCCACGGTTAGTGTAGTTGTCTTTTGATCAAACCCTTTGGACTGGAGGTTCCCTTAGATGTTAGGAACCATAGGAATTTTACGGATCGAACGTTTGATTTGTATAGCCCGAGTTATAACCGTTTTACCAGAACCTGTCAGAACTGGACCAATGGGAAAGACGGGTGTTTTTAGGGTCCTTCGGGACTGATTTGGGCTTAGCCATCAACATAGAAGTTTTAGTAGACATCTCGAGGTTTCCGAAAAGTCCAAAACTAGACCCGTAGGATGTCGGGAAGTCGAGTTGTGACCCGTTTTATGTGAACGTTATAATCTGTCCTCTGCTTGCTTCTATTTATGAGAATTGTTGAGTGAAAATAATATGTGATCTTGTTATGTGTTTTCTTGGAGGTGTTAAGTGTAATTTCATAAATGATAGGAACCTAAGTGTTCCTAGGGGATGGGTTAGGTAGTTAATAGTTAATACTAACTTCGTTAGAACGCGTTTTGATTAGATAATTATTTTTATTCTAGGCCCGAGTTAGTGCGAGACGTTAGTGAGCTCAAGTGTGTTCTTCTTTTGCTGTGCTGTGAAGTATATCAGGTAATTGTCTATGCTCTAATCCCCACCGGGATGCTCTTTAAATGTGTTTTAATGTTTTCTAATCTGTTTTGATAATTGCATCCCGAAAGGGGACTTTTGTGGAATTATGACCGTCTATTTTGGATAACTGTTGTAATTGTTGTACCTTGTTTTATGAGTGGAGAAATTGAGATGGTCTTTTATAAGTGGTTTTATTATTGTTTTGAATCTGGGTTGGGTTTGACTTGAGAGTTGTGAGATGAGTTCGATTAATGAATTAATAATTCAAAGTGGAAACATTAAGCGGGTTGTTGATTTGATGCCTTTGACAGGCTAATGTTTTGCGGGTGATAACCACGAGACCGTGATTCGAGGCCTGTATGGGTTATGTGCCAGGAGATCAGGGTTTCATCCCTGATATAGGATAGATGTTATGAAGCCTTTGGTGGGCGACTGTTTGATGCCTTTGAGAGGCTAATATTTATGCGGGTGATAACCCTGAGACCAGGATTCGATGCTTGTATGGGTTATGTGCCAGGAGATCAGGGTTTCATCCCTGATATAGGATAGTTGTTTGATGCCTGTGGTAGGCGATGTTCTTTTGGGATTTGATATCCCCGCAAATTAAAATATGGATTGGATGGGTTGAGGAAAACAGCTAAGGGTTAAAGGTTTGTAAACGCGTTTGATTTGATCCTCTCCTAAAATGAATTGAAATGAACTCAAACTGTTTTAAACGTTAGGGGTAGACATTATTGAGATTTCCCCCTCATTTTTGAAATGTTTTGTTTTCAGGTGAAGATCTAAATGCTGGGGACGGGAATTAGAAGTGAGGACGACGAGTCTAGAAGTCCTTGAAACTTTTTATTTTGTCTTCGTTATGATGTCTTAAAGTTTTGTTTTGAGTTGTTAGTAGTTACCGTAGCGACAGTTGTGTTTTCCTTTCTCGCCTTGTGTTCCTTCGGGGATACGGCAGTGACGCCCAAACTGAATTTGAAGTCTTCCGCTAAGTTTAGTCTGTTAACGTTAGTTTGACCTTGACTTTCTATAATTGAAATTCCGGCGCATGTAATGGTATCGAGCTGCAGGTTGCGACCTAGTAGCTCCTCAGAGTCCTTTAGGTTTAGATGGACCCTAGGAAGCTAAGTTCGGAGCGATGAGTGTAGGATGGGAAAAAGGGATTCATGCTTTCTAAAGTTATGCGATTATGAATATAATGTTCTTTGTGTTGCTAATATGTTTTGATTATGTAGGATGGCACAACGCACACACTGTCACCAGCACCCCACGCCGTGCTTCCACCGCTACACACTCATTCCTCCTGGTGGGTACTTGGGGACTCACATGCTGAATTTCTATGATGAGATCGATCGATACACCAAGGATGTCCCGAACTCCTGCTTGCGTGGCAACGAGGGAGCCCAGGCGAACGCTTTTCTACTCACCTTGCGAGACGATCCCGCGGGCCATCACATCTGCCGTTGCTGCCACCCCTGCTTCCGGAGGAGGGGTACCCACACCCGTGCTGTTGGTGTCAGAGGTACCGGGTGGAGCCGGATCCCGGGGGTCTTTTCTAGGATCACCCGGATTGGGATGCGCCGAGTAGAGAGGGTCCAGGTGAACCCACCGACCACCGAGGATCATGAGGATGACCCTGAAGAAGATCCGAAGGAGGATCCCACCGAGGACAGCGCCCAGGATCCCGAGCCCGAGGTAACCTCTAGGGTCACGGCTGCACCCGCCGTCGAGCCCGAGCATGATATCCCGCCCGAGGAGGAGGATGAGGTGGACCGGGGACAGAGAAGACCCGAGGAGGGCTCGGGGATGAGACGAGTGATCTGAGTGGACTCCAGGCCAGAGGAAGAACCCTCGATCGCAGAGAATCATCCGAGTGGGATGGCTACGATGTGTTGAGTATTGGTGTATAGTCATATGTTGGTATTTTTGTTGAACTGTGATATAATCTGGATATTGACTTGTTGTTTCTTTTGGGTAATTGTCCCGATGGGGAATATTGTACATATGATTACATTGGTGTATAGAAATATTGTTTTGTGACCTTTCAATATGTGATGAGAATTCATAAAATAAACTGTTGACATAAGAAATTACTTGGTGAAATAGAATTACAATTTCGTATTGTTTAGCATCCTATGAGAAGACCGGACCAAGTAGCTACCTTTGGTATGATGTTGAGACTATGGATTGGAAAACCCTTTAAGTAGACTAAATCGACCCTTTGAATCAGGATGTCGGACGTGAACGGTACTCAACCTAACCACGGTACTCGGGAGCGCCCGCAAGCTGCAGCCGAACAACGGCCTCAAACCGCGACTGAATTTCGTCAGCGCCTTCCCCATTTGATATCCGGGCCAAGTACAAGAAGACCGGGAACGACTAGCCAGATGTCGATGATCGAGATGCTTAACAAGCAGGATTTCATCAAGAGGGTAGTGGATCGACAAGGAGGAAAGGGAGAGTGACCCTCCTCTCCTCCAAAGGTTCATAAGCTCAACCCGCCCGCTTACACGGGTAGCTGACCCCAAAGTCTTTGAAGATTGGGTTAGGGAAATTGAGAAGATTTTCGACACCACACGCCGTCCGAGGAGTTAAGGGTGGATTTTCTTGCTACCACCAAGGAAGAGGCCGATTTGTGGTGGGCGGTGTGAAGGAAATAAGAATCAACCGGTTTCATTGAAACCACTTTAAGGTTGTGCTAAAGGATCGATTTTACCCAATTTCTCTCGTAAGGCAAAAGAAAAGAATTTATGAATCTGCGTCGGGAAACTAGCGTGCTCGCCTACTCTGCAAAGTTCACTGAACTATCTCGTTTTGCATCTGCTTTGGTAGCCACTGAGCAGCTAAGGATGGACCATTTCTGGGATGGATTGAATTACAAGATTCAGGATCCCATGTCATCACGGGAGTTCACGTCTTATCAGAACATGCTGAACGTTGCCCTCACTGTAGAAAGGGTGATAAATGACATGGAACGACAGTTAGGCATACAGGGGCAAAAGAAGAAAGAGCCACCCGTTTTAACCCACCTCAACCCTATCGGAAAAGAGGTTCGCCCAACAACCGGCAAACAACCAACCTTCGGGACGTGGACCAACCCATGTACCTATTTGTGGGATTTGTGGTCGACCTGGCCATCTTGCTAGGAATTGTAGATCAGGAGCCGCAAAGGGAGGATGCTTTAAATGTGGGAGTCTTCAGCATCACATCAGGCAATGCCCTTTACAGAACTCAAGGGGTAATAATGGTGGAAATAATGGAAACCATGGAATAACGGAATGGAGAGCCCATGACAACATATCAAAATCGGGAGGCTATAATGGGAATCAAAGGTCACATCAACAAAGCGGGATGGTTCCGTGGAAATCGAAACAACCAAGGAAGGTCAAGAAACCCGCCTCGTCATGAAAACAACCATCGCGCAACGCAGGAGGACGGGTATACGTAATGAGGAAAGAAGAGGCTGAGAATGAAGCGGACGTTGTGACGGGTACCTTCTCTCTCCACCTCTACACTATCTCTGTTTTGTTTGATTCTGGTGCTAGTCATTCTTTTGTTGGACGAGCTATAGTAGAGAAGGCTAAGATGAAACCCTCGGAGAATAGTAAACCTATGTCTGTAGCCCTACCTACCGGGGATATCATTAGTTGTGGAGAGTTATACGGTGGATGTCCTATAGTGATAGCAGGACAGGAGTTTGAGGCCGACCTTTATATGTTTGACCTAATGGAGTTCGACGTTATTTTGGGGATGGACTGGTTAGCAAAATATAGAGCTCAGATAGATTGTTATAAGCAAAAGGTGACCTTAATGGGACCGAACGGAAAGAAGGTAGTACATTGGAGTGATAGACATCTTCAAAGTGTGCGGATCATCTCTGCCCTCAAGGCCCAGAGGTTGTTGGGTCAAGGTTGTGAAGGATTTCTATGCATCGTAATCGACACCAAGGTGGAGGAGCTTACGATTGAGAATATCCCGGTAGTGCGGGAGTATTCTGATGTATTTCCGGAGGAGATCCCGGGTCTGCCTCCAATCAGGTAGGTAGATTTCTGCATCGATTTGGAGCCCGGGGCCGCACCTGTTTCAAAAGCCCCATATCGCATGGCGCCCGCACAGCTTAAGGAGTTGAAGACTCAGCTAGACGAGCTGCTAGAAAAGGGGTATATCCGACCCAGCACGTCACCAGGGGAAGCACCTATACTGTTCGTGAAGAAGAAAGATGGTAGCGTGAGGTTGTGCATCGATTACCGGGAGTTGAACAAGATTACCATCAAGAATCGTTATCCTCTACCTCGTATTGATGATCTTTTCGACCAGTTGCGAGGAGCAACAACGTTTTCTAAGATAGACCTGAGGTCAGGTTATCACCAGTTGAGAATTCGCGAAGAAGATATCTCTAAAACCGCATTCCGAACTCGGTATGGCCATTATGAGTTCGTGGTAATGCCTTTTGGGCTTACAAATGCTGACCGCTTTCATGGATTTGATGAACAGAGTGTTCGAGCCATTCCTGGATAGGTTTGTAGTGGTATTCATTGACGACATATTGGTATATTCAGGAACACGGGAGGAGCATGCGAATCATCTGAGAGACGTATTGACGACTCTACGGAGCAACAAGCTTTATGCGAAGCTTAAGAAGTGTGAGTTTTGGTTGGAACAAGTAGCATTCTTAGGACATGTGGTGTCTAAGGAAGGAGTGGCGATAGACCCTCAAAGGTGGAGGCCATCACCAAGTGGCCGACACCAGAAGAATGCCACGAGATTAGGAGTTTTACGGGTTTGGCAGGGTATTATAGGAAGTTCGTGCAAGACTTCTCAAAAATCGCCACCCCGTTGACCAATTTGACTCAGAAGTCAATAAAGTTCGCATGGTCGGAAAAATGTGAGCAAGCATTCCAGGAGTTGAAGAAGAGGCTTACCTCGGCCCCTATTCTTGCCTTACCTCGAGGAGCGAAGGTTTTGTTATCTCTGATGACGCATCGCATGGTGGATTGGGTTGTGTGCTCATGCGGGAAGGGAAGGTGATTGCATGCATCCGTGCAATCAAGGCATGAGAAGAATTACCCCACTCATGACACAGGTTGGCAGCGATGGTTTTGCGTTTAAGATTTGGAGGCATTATCTTTATGGAGTACAACTGCGAGATATTCACGCATCAGAGTTTGAAGTACCTTTTCACCCAGAAGGAGCTGAACCTCAGGCAGACAAGATGGTTAGAGTTCCTGAAGGATTACGATGTGAATTTCCAATATCATCCCGGAAAGGCAAATGTAGTGGCTGATGCCCTGAGTAGAAGACCGTATCCTGCTATAAACCACATGATGATGATGCCGCACGAGTTGTGCGAGGAGTTTAGGAGATTGGAGATTAATGTGGTAACACCTGGGAAGAAAGCTGTATTGAATGCCATGGAATTACAACCTGCTCTAATGGAGGAGATCAAGAGAACTCAAGAACTGGACTTACAGCTTGTCAAGATACGGGAGGAGGTTTTGCAGGGGAAAGCCCCTGGCTTTGTGATCCACGAAGACGGTACATTACGGTTCTGTGTACCCAACATGGAGGAGTTGAAGAGGAAGATCTTAGAAGAGGGGCACAATACGCCATATTCCGTACACCCGGGAGGAAATAAGCTTTACAAGGACCTGAAACAGATGTTCTGGTGGAGTAATATGAAACAAGAAGTGGCAGACTTTGTGGCAAGGTGCCTTACATGCCAGCGAGTCAAGGCAGAGCATCAACGACCAGCCGGACTTCAGCAACCGTTAGACGTCCCTGAGTGGAAATGGGATTCGATATCAATGGATTTTGTGATAGGACTACCAAGGACCAGGCGGAAACACAATGCAATATGGGTGATTGTAGATCGTTTGACCAAGTCAGCTCATTTCCTAGCCATCGCCAACAATTGGTCCCTAGATCAGCTAGCTCAAGCCTATGTAAGGGAGATTGTGAGGTTACACGGAGTACCCAGTTCTATAGTCTCGCATGCAGACACCAGATTCCACCGTTTTGGAAAAAGTTACAAGAGGCGTTTGGCACAAAGCTCAAGTTCAGCACCGCATTTCACCCAGCTACAGATGGGCAGACAGAGAGGACCATCCAAACCCTCGAAGATATGCTGCGAGCATACGCTTTAGATTTCAAAGACTCGTGGGATGACGAGTTGACTCTTATTGAGTTCTCATACAACAACAGCTACCATGCTAGCATAGGATGTCACCCTTCGAAGCTTTGTATGGAAGGAGATGTAGAACTCCCCTATGTTGGCAGGACATCGATGAAGCTCTAACGATCGGACCGGACCTAATACAGGCCACTACTTAGAAGGTTCAAATCATTCAAGACAAGATGAAGGCAGCACAAAGTCGACAAAAGAGTTATCTTGTAAGGAGAAGACCTTTGGAGTTAGTAGGAGAATATGTTTTTACGGGTTCACCACGAAGGAGTTATGAGATTCGCCACGGAAGTTGACACCAAGGTTTATCGGGCCATACCCAATCTTGGAACGCATCGGGGAGGTCGCCTACAAGTTACAGCTGCCAGGAGAACTCCCCAGAGTGCACAATGTCTTCCATGTGTCACAACTCAGGAAATACGTTCCGGACCTGACTCATGTGATTGACCCCGAGCCGCTTCAGCTGCAAGAAGATCTGAGCTATTAAGAACAGCCGCTAGAAATATTGGACCGTAGAGAAAAGCAGCTTAGGAGGAAAGTAGTTCCCTTGGTAAAAGTACGATGGGCGAATCATACCACAACGGAAGCAACCTGGGAAACAGAAGACGAAATGAGGAAGAAGTACCCTCACTTGTTCCATGCCTAAGGCGCGTCAAGTTTCGGGGACGAAACTTCTTTTAAGAAGGTAATGATGTAAAACCTCGAGTTTTAGGAGGAATGAAACCGTTAGTTTTCCTTACCGGACCGTTAGGGTTAAGTTTAAGTTTCGAGGACGAAACTTCTTTTAAGAAGGTAATGATGTAAAACCCCGAAAAATCCCAAGATGTTGACCGTGACGTCGTTAGTAAATTATGTTTGACTTCGTGTTTTATTATTAATCATTTGTGTTTATTTATGCTAACACTTGAGCTCGTAGGACCGTTGAGGGGCTAGCAAGGGTAGAATAGTAATTTCCGCTGGTTAATATTATTATGTGATTAATTACGTGAATATTATTTGCTATTTGATTATATGATTATTAGTATTAATATTATTATTACTATTATTAGAATTATTGGGCTTTTAGAAAAAAATCAGGTTTTAATTGTTTTAAATGGGTTGGGTTAGGATTAGATTGGATTAGTGGGCCTAATTGGAGTATTAGTATAAAAATCCCCCTAAACCCATATCAAACCCTAATCCCTCTCCCAAACCCTAACCCTACAACCTCTCCCCTCTCCCTTCCTCTCGCCCAGCAGCCGACGCCACCACCGACCACCGGCAGCCACCGCAGCGCCGCCACCCCCGCCGCAAAACCACCACCGCGAACCCTCTCCCTCTCTTCCTTTCTCTTTCTCTTTCCTCTCTTTCACCCTCTCAAGCTCACCGACGACTCGTCGCCGACGCCGATCGCCGCCGCTCTCCAACCCGATCGGCCGAGTCGCCGCACGAAGGGAATAACCATTCTTTCTTGTCGCCGTTCGAAACCGCACCACCGACGCTCCATTGCACCTCCGACCACCGACGCCACCAGCACCACCCGTGACCGCCGCCTCGACGACACCGACATCACCGTAGCCTCGCCCGACGCCGTCGCCAGAAACCTCCCCAGCCGTGCCCTAACACCCTACGTAAAAACCCTAACCCTAACCCTAACCCTAATCTGTTCTAACTCTTCTTTTCCTTTTCCTTTTTCTTTTATTTTCTTGTTTTAATTTTATCAATCTGATTTATATTTTTGTAAAGTTAATGTTGATAAATTCTGTAATTTTTGTAATTAGGGGAAATTATTTGTAATTGTTTTCTTGTTGTAATTATGTGTAAATTATTAATTGTTATGTGTAATTGTATGTTGTAAATTGTAATTAGATTAGGTTTTAATAGTTGGTTATTAGGTTTGAAAGTGGTTCTTTAATATTCTTTATATTCTTTATATGAACCTCTTTAGACCACAATATTATTGTATGCACGAAATTGGAAATTATTTACCTAGGTTAAATTCTTGAATGTCGAGTTATTAAATCGTTATGTTTTTTATTGTTCCTTAAAAATAAATCTTGTTATGTTTGTTAAATAAATTAGGTTGGATTTTTTGTTAATAAAACCTTAAATTCTTGATTAGTAGTTATATGTTTATTGTACTCTATTTTATATTCCTTGTGTTCTTTAAAGGTTATTCATGTTTAAAGTTGTTAGATAAATTAGGTTGACTTGATAAAAGTGCAATTCATATATTTCAAATATTTTAATAATATAATATTGGCGGCAAATATGTTAGAATATAATTATATTGCCGGCAAATTAGGGTATTAACTACCCAATTACCACAGGTTGCGCGTTGAAAGTTCATTGAAGTACTCCTCTGCCCCTGCTCCACTTTAACTCCAAAACCCCATAACAAGAGGTAAATATTTCAAAGTTCATGGCATTATTACAGTTTCTTTTTTTGTCGATTACTAATTATTTTCAAATTTCAATACACGCCAATACTTCATATATTTCATATTAATTGTCATAATTTTAACTTTCACGATCTTCAATATTACCCTTTTAAGATAGTATTTTCCGTTACCAATCTAATGGTGGTAATTTTATATAGCAACTCGTTACATATATTGAGAAATTTATGATCAAAAATTTTTAAATTTGACTGCACAATTTTCAAATACGACAATTAATATGGAACGGATGGAGTATTTTAATTGATAGCCCCATTGACTTAGAATACATACATAATGTATATTGATTGACATAGACATCTAATCTTTAAAGCTTATTTAGGGGTCCTAAATTTAAAAAATTATGTTGAGCTATCAATCACCATGACTAATAATTTTTTTTAAATACCATTATCAAAGTCATGGGTCTTTAATTTGATCAGATTTTACATGTCACTTATATCAATTTCCTAAAATTGTAGTATAAATTGAGCTTTCACACTTCAATCTTGAGTTGTAAAATTAACCTATAAATCTAATATATTATATAATTTTATATTTTACAAATTTTTACTATATAGAAACTTTGTATGCAGAATGGAAGCTTATCAGAACGAAGACAATATGGACCAGTTACAAAATCTTGAGGAAGACTGCAACGTTAATTCAAGATCCATGGATCACACCATTAGGATGGCACAAGCATAGAAGAAATTGACAAAGATAGACCAAGATCAACAACCATTGAGAGTGACAAGAAAATTCCAAGTCCGGAAATTGGAATGGAGTTTGAAACCATTGATGAGCTTATCAATTATTACAAAAGTTATGCAAAGCAAGAAGGTTGTGGTGTTGCTACGAGGTCATCAACAAAAAAGGGATCCGAGACATCAAGATATCAAACTATTGCATGTAATAAAGTCGGGTTGCCACACTCGAGAGGAAAAAATATTCTCAAACCACGGCCAATATCAAAAACAAATTGCAAAGCTAGAATCAATATTGTCGCTTGTGCTTCTGGAGGGTGGAAGATAAGTAGTGTGGAGCTTGATCACAATCACAACATGAGTCCAAGTAAAGCAAGATTTTTCTCTTTCCATCAAAAGATTAGCACACCTGCAAGAAGACGACTTGAGCTTAATGATGATGCTGGTATTCGCTTGAACAAAAGTTACAATACTTTTGTACATGAAGCAGGTGGGCATGAAAATGTGTCATTTTTAGAGAAAGATGTTCGAAATTATATTCAAAAGTGGAGGCAGCTACAACTTCAGGAAGGAGATGCTGAAGCAATGCGCAAATACCGTTAGAATGCAAGTAAGCAATTCAAATTTTTCTATGTCATAGATCATGGTGAAGATGGTAGATTAAGAAATGTTTTGGTGATGCTAGAAGTAGGCGATATGAGGAATTCGGAGATGTTGTGACTTTTGACACGGCATATCTAGTAGATAAATATGACATGTCATTTGCACCTTTTGTTGGGTAAATCACCATGGTCAATCAATATTATTTGGGTGTGGTCTAATATCTTTGTGAGGATACGAAGACTTTTATTTGGTTATTCGAGCCATGGCTAGCATGCATGAATGGGCGTGCTCCTAATGGAACCATCACAGATCAAGACAGAGCTATGCAAAACGCAATTGAACATGTGTTTCCCAATACTCGTCATCGTAGATGTCTTTGGCACATCATGAAAAAGATTCCTGAAAAGTTGAGTGGTTATAAAGATTATCAAGCAATAACATTTGATTTAAAAGTAGTTGTATAAAACCCCGAAAAATCCCAAGATGTTGACCGTGACGTCGTTAGTAAATTATGTTTGACTTCGTGTTTTATTATTAATCGTTTGTGTTTGTTTATGCTAACGCTTGAGCTCGTAGGACCGTTGAGGGGCTAGCAAGGGTAGAATAGTAATTTCCGCTGGTTAATATTATTATGTGATTAATTACGTGAATATTATTTGCTATGTGATTATATGATTATTAGTATTAATATTATTATTACTATCATTAGAATTATTGGGCTTTTAGAAAAAAATCAGGTTTTAATTGTTTTAAATGGGTTGGGTTAGGATTAGATTGGATTAGTGGGCCTAATTGGAGTATTAGTATAAAAATCCCCCTAAACCCATATCAAACCCTAATCCCTCTCCCAAACCCTAACCCTACAACCTCTCCCCTCTCCCTTCCTCTCGCCCAGCAGCCGACGCCACCACCGACCACCGGCAGCCACCGCAGCGCCGCCACCCCCGCCGCAAAACCACCACCGCGAACCCTCTCCCTCTCTTCCTTTCTCTTTCTCTTTCCTCTCTTTCACCCTCTCGAGCTCCCTGTTTCGCCTCGCCGCGCGTCCCCACCGACGACCCTGCCGTCGTCGACGCCAGTCGCCGCCGCCACTCCAACCCCAGTCGACCGGAGTCGCCGTCGCACGAAGGGAATAACCATTCTTTCTTGTCGCCGTTCGAAACCGCACCACCGACGCTCCATTGCACCTCCGACCACCGACGCCACCAGCACCACCCGTGACCGCCGCCTCGACGACACTGACATCACCGTCGCCCCGCCCGACGCCGTCGCCAGAAACCTCCCCAGCCGTGCCCTAACACCCTACGTAAAAACCCTAACCCTAACCCTAACCCTAATCTGTTCTAACTCTTCTTTTCCTTTTTCTTTTTCTTTTATTTTCTTGTTTTAATTTTATCAATCTGATTTATATTTTTGTAAAGTTAATGTTGATAAATTCTGTAATTTTTGTAATTAGGGGAAATTATTTGTAATTGTTTTCTTGTTGTAATTATGTGTAAATTATTAATTGTTATGTGTAATTGTATGTTGTAAATTGTAATTAGATTAGGTTGTAATAGTTGGTTATTAGGTTTGAAAGTGGTTCTTTAATATTCTTTATATTCTTTATATGAACCTCTTTAGACCACAATATTATTGTATGCACGAAATTGGAAATTATTTACCTAGGTTAAATTCTTGAATGTCGAGTTATTAAATCGTTATGTTTTTTATTGTTCCTTAAAAATAAATCTTGTTAAGTTTGTTAAATAAATTAGGTTGGATTTTTTGTTAATAAAACCTTAAATTCTTGATTAGTAGTTATATGTTTATTGTACTCTATTTTATATTCCTTGTGTTCTTTAAAGGTTATTCATGTTTAAAGTTGTTAGATAAATTAGGTTGACTTGATAAAAGTGCAATTCCTGTTTAGTAATTCTTGAATCTTGATGGAGTCTAGTAAAAAGAATTAGTTGTTGGAATTCTTGATTGGTAGTTTTAATGTTTCTAAGTTCTTTATGTTTCTATTACATGTAACCTAAGTCTTTCTTGATTCTTGTTTAAAGAAACCGCATGTTTAACCACCTTTGTTTTACTTTGTGAAATTCTTGTTGTAATGTTATAATCTTATAACTAATTCATGTTTTAAAATCTTTAAAGCCTTGTTTACGTGTTTTATGTTCAAAGGAATTTTATTTCCTTATACGACTTAAGTTTTAATTAAAGTTTTATTAAAGTGTACTCGTTTTTAATAAGTTTACTTCTACAAGTTTAATTGTTGGACCTAAGTTAGAGTTGGAGTTTATATCGTAGACCCTAAGTATCGTTTTAAGCTCAAGTTAGAACCCCAAGACCTTTTGGTAAAGGTTAGAACCGAAATAACAAATTTGTTAATAACCATTATCGGGACAGTTTCGTTAGCGTCTAAAGATCGGGTTGCCACGGTTAGTGTAGTTGTCTTTTGATCAAACCCTTTGGACTGGAGGTTCCCTTAGATGTTAGGAACCATAGGAATTTTACGGATCGAACGTTTGATTTGTATAGCCCGAGTTATAACCGTTTTACCAGAACCTGTCAGAACTGGACCAATGGGAAAGACGGGTGTTTTTAGGGTCCTTCGGGACTGATTTGGGCTTAGCCATCAACATAGAAGTTTTAGTAGACATCTCGAGGTTTCCGAAAAGTCCAAAACTAGACCCGTAGGATGTCGGGAAGTCGAGTTGTGACCCGTTTTATGTGAACGTTATAATCTGTCCTCTGCTTGCTTCTATTTATGAGAATTGTTGAGTGAAAATAATATGTGATCTTGTTATGTGTTTTCTTGGAGGTGTTAAGTGTAATTTCATAAATGATAGGAACCTAAGTGTTCCTAGGGGATGGGTTAGGTAGTTAATAGTTAATACTAACTTCGTTAGAACGCGTTTTGATTAGATAATTATTTTTTATTCTAGGCCCGAGTTAGTGCGAGACGTTAGTGAGCTCAAGTGTGTTCTTCTTTTGCTGTGCTGTGAAGTATATCAGGTAATTGTCTATGCTCTAATCCCCATCGGGATGCTCTTTAAATGTGTTTTAATGCTTTCTAATCTGTTTTGATAATTGCATCCCGAAAGGGGACTTTTGTGGAATTATGACCGTCTATTTTGGATAACTGTTGTAATTGTTGTACCTTGTTTTATGAGTGGAGAAATTGAGATGGTCTTTTATAAGTGGTTTTATTATTGTTTTGAATCTGGGTTGGGTTTGACTTGAGAGTTGTGAGATGAGTTCGATTAATGAATTAATAATTCAAAGTGGAAACATTAAGCGGGTTGTTGATTTGATGCCTTTGACAGGCTAATGTTTTGCGGGTGATAACCCTGAGACCAGGATTCGATGCCTGTATGGGTTATGTGCCAGGAGATCAGGGTTTCATCCCTGATATAGGATAGATGTTATGAAGCCTTTGGTGGGCGACTGTTTGATGCCTTTGAGAGGCTAATATTTATGCGGGTGATAACCCTGAGACCAGGATTCGATGCTTGTATGGGTTATGTGCCAGGAGATCAGGGTTTCATCCCTGATATAGGATAGTTGTTTGATGCCTTTGGTAGGCGATGTTCTTTTTGGGATTTGATATCCCGCCCGCAAATTAAAATATGGATTGGATGGGTTGAGGAAAACAGTTAAGGGTTAAAGGTTTGTAAAACGTTTGATTTGACCCCTCTCCCTAAAATGAATTGAAATGAACTTAAACTGTTTTAAACGTTAGGGGTAGACATTATTGAGATTTCCCCCTCATTTTTGAAATGTTTTGTTTTCAGGTGAAGATCTAAATGCTGGGGACGGGAATTAGAAGTGAGGACGACGAGTCTAGAAGTCCTTGAAAATTTTTATTTTGTCTTCGTTATGATGTCTTAAAGTTTTGTTTTGAGTTGTTAGTAGTTACCGTTAGCAGACAGTTGTGTTTTCCTTTCTCGCCTTGTGTTCCTTCGGGGATACGGCAGTGACGCCCAAACTGAATTTGAAGTCTTCCGCTAAGTTTTGTCTGTTAACGTTAGTTTGACCTTGACTTTCTATAATTGAAATTCCGGGGCGTTACATGTTGTCTATGACACTTTGACTCCTTTGGAATTTGAAGAAGGATGGTGTAGTCTTATTGACAAATTCAAGCTCCACAGAAATGAATGGTTGCAATCATTGCATGATATAAGGAATCATTGGGTTCCTGCATTTTTGAAAGACCATTTTTGGGCTGGAATGTCAACTACATAAAGAAGTGATAGTATTAATGCTTTTTTTGATGGATGTGTGAATTCCAAAACAACGCTAAAGCAATTTGTGGACCAATATGAGAATGCTTTACGTAGCAAAGTGGAAAAGGAGAGAAAGGCAGACTTTGTTTCTTATAACTCTTGTGTTCCATGCATATCACATTTTGACATAGAGAAATAATTTCAAAAGTTATATATCACTTCAAGATTTCAAGAATTTCAGGAGGAGCTCAAGTGTGGAAAACTGTATTGTGAATTATCTATTTTGGATGAATATGACTCTTGTGCTCGATATCAAGTGCGTGAAGACATCTTACTTCACGGAAAATGGAAGGAGCTACTATTTGAAGTGTGCCTAGACAAGGGGAATAATGATGTTAAGTGTAATTGTCATTTGTTCGAGTTTCGAGGAATTTTGTGCAGGCACACCATTGCTGTAATGCTTCATAACAAAATTGATAATGTTTCATCAAGCCACATTTTGGATAGATGGAGAAAGGATCTTAACCGTAGACATACTAAGGTAAAGGTTAGTTATGTCGATCGGGATAAAGGTACTGAACTATTGTGGTTCAATGAAATGCATCAATCATTTGATGAGGTTGCTAATCTAGTGGGTGATTCTGAAATCAAATTTAAGACAGTCATGGATGGTATACAGAGATTAAAAATAGATATTAAGAGCTTTGAGGATGGTGACCCCAAAGGTAAAACATGCTTTTACTTCTCATTCTTTATTTGTTCATAGCAATGCTCCTGTTTAATTTACAATTTTTACTTTATTAGCCCCATGATGAGTGATCTCCAATTTGATTGTTGTAGGATCAACAAATGACAATCACATAGGACAAAATACCATTGGTAAAGGCCATGGTTCTCAAGATAAGGAGACAAGACCTCTACTTGATCCTCTTATTGTAAAGCGGAAAGGTCGCTCACCTGAGAAACGACTAAAATCCACTTTAGATAAGGCAATTGAAAAGAAAAAGAAGAGTGGTACTAGCAGAGGCCAACAAGTTGGGTTAGGGCAGCATAAACAACATGTAATGAATCCACTTTAAAAATTAACATATGTTTGTCCCTTATGACATATGTTTATCCCTTATGCTAAGCCTATCCCCATCTTTATATATGATTTTAGGCTTCAATATCCAAAGAAGGCTTGAAAATTAGCGACAATTTGGGTTCATGTCCAAGTACAGAAACCCAAGCACAATGTACATCCGCGGCTAGCCCTTTCAGACTACACAACACAACTTCTACTGTATGTTTCAACACTAGTCAAAATTCACACATGTCACAACTGTGGAATGTAAGCTTCGTTATCAATAATCTTGGATAATTGTATTTTGGTTGGAAAGTTATCGAATAAATATTTTTTTTTTAAATTTTACAGGACACAAATGCTGTACCTTATTCAAATGTACAGGATACTTCACCCTTTTCACAGGTATAGATGATCTTTTTTTATGTTGATTTGATTTTGTACATCATATATCTCACAATTATCTAATTTAATTGTGTTTTTATGATCAATTTGATGTATTGAATAGTATTATACAACCAATCAAAGTGCTTGGAATGAAGTAGTGTCTACTCTAAGTAATTCCACTCCAGGGGCTATGACTTCAAATGCTCTGCCCCAACACAAATAGTATTATACAATTATCTAATTTAATTGTGTTTTTATGATCAATTTGATGCAGTTTACTGAGTTTCCTCCAACACAATTTGATGGTGCAAGCGGCACTTCAAATTCTTCCTTCAGGTAGCAGTATATCTAAATTATTAGCTTCATGTCATTTTAGTCAAAACCATATATTTAATCATAATTCTTGTGTTTATTACATGTTAATGATGAAGAGGGAAGGGAACCCAAAAGGAGAAGCTTCTTTTTATTCTTATAGCCTATATGTAGTCTCCTATAAATGCTTACAAGATTCAGTGAGAATACTTGAGTTTTTCTTCTTCTTTTTTTAATGGAACAAGAGATTTTGAAGTGGGTGGAATTTGGTTTGCATTATGAAAAAAAAATACCAGTGTTACAGTTTCAGACATTATTGAATATGAAGTTTATGAACCATGCTTCCAAGGGCATATACTTTTGCTAAATGGGTTGCTTCTATTTGCTTAACATTTTTCTAGTCTTGACAAATAGTGCTTTAACAGTTCATTGATCTTAAATTTGGCCAAATTTTGTGCTGTTAATATTAATATGCAGACATTATGAACATCAATTTGTAGTTAAAGGTTAAAAATGGATGGTCAAGAAGCAACCAAATTTTTTTTTTTTAAAAAAAATCATTGTAAAACCCCAAAAAAAAATCCAAAGATGTTGACCGTGAAGTCGTTAGTAAATTAGGTTTGACTTCGTTATTTATTATTATTTGTTTGTGTTTATTTTTGCTAACACTTGAGCTCGTAGGATCGTGAGGGACTAACAAGGGTATATCGGTAATTTCGGAGGTTTAGTATTATTAGTTTTACTCTATTTATTATTAGTATTACTATTAATATTATTGTGTTATATGAGTAATTATGTGAATATTATTTGCTATGTGATTACTATTAATAATATTATTATTAGTATTATTATTATTACTATACTTATTATTATTAGTTTGTTTTTAGAAAAATCAGATTTTAATTGTTTTAGTTTTGGGTTGGGTTAGGATTAAGAGTGTTTAGTTGGGCCTTAATTGTTAGATAATATAAAACCCCCCCTCTCTCTCAAAACTTAATCTCCTCTCCAACCAAACCCTAACCCTAGTCTCTCTCTCTCTCTCTCTCTCTCTCTCCTCTCTACCGCACCACCGCAGCCGCCACCTGCGCCACCGGCAGCCACCGCAACCGCCCTCCTCTCTCTTTCTTTCTCTTTTCTCTCTTTCTCCCTCTTGATCTCCCTGTCTCCCTCCTGTCGCACGCCCTTGCTCGCACCACCGCAACCGCCGCCTGGCCTCGCCTGCCTGACCACCGCCTTCGCCGCCTGATATCGTCGGGAACTCCCTCGACGTTGTCGCATGCCCAGACTGACGCGAGACAGACCCTCGTTGTTGTGGCTGTTGTTGTTTGAATGTAGCCTCGCCGCCATGGACACCACCTCCGACCACTCCTTGACCGCCGACGACCACCGCAGACGCCTTCGCCATCGTCGAAGCGCGATCATCACCCACTGCCGCCCCAAGCACCCTTGTGCCCTAAGTAAACCATATTTCAGTTTTAGTCTTTATTTGTTTTAGTAATCTGATTTTATCTTATTTCCCTTGTTATTTATTTTAATCCTTGTTTTAAATCTTGTAATTTGGGTAATTAAGGGTGTAAATTATTTAGTTGCTATTTGCAATTGATTTGTTCTTGTGTTGTATTATTTACTTGTAATTATTGTCAAAATTATTATGTGTAATTTTATGTTCTAATTGGTGTATTAGGGTTTGTAATAATTGTAATGAAATTGTTAATGATCGATTGCATAATATTCTTTAATTTTTTGAGAAGCATGTTAGGGTTTTAGATAACATTATTATTGTATGCACGAATTAAAAAGTTTAATTACCTAGATTAATTCTTGAATTGTTAGTTAAATATTCACATGTTCTTTAATTCTCTTAGGGTTCATTCATGTTTAATTTCATGTTTAAATCTTGTTCAATAAGTTAGGTTGATTGAATTACTAAAGTTTGATTCTTGATTATTAATTTACAATTCTTGATTTAATCTTGTATAAAGAAATTGGTTGTTGGGGTTCTTGATTAGTAGTTTAAATGTTTATATGTTCTTTATAGTTTATTCACATATTCTTTAAGTTCCTTCTTGCTTATTGGTTAAGAAATTCATGTTTAGGATAGTGTTAATATTTCATGCATGCTTTTAGGGTTAGTAGAAATATTAAAGTTGATTTCATGTTCTACATTTTGGTTTTGATGATAGGAGGTTTGATTTTTGGACCTTAGTTGGATTAGGTTAATTACTTTGGACTTTAGTTACTGTTTTAAGCCCAAATTAGGAACCCGAGATCGGATTGGTGGAAGTTAGAACCGAATTTGCAAATTAAATGGAAACCGGTAACGGGACAGTTTTGATGGGGTCTAAAGATCGGGTCACCACGATTAGTGTAGTTGTCTTTTGATCGAACCCTTTGGGCTGGAGTTTCCCTTAGATGTTAGCTTTCATAGGAACTTTACGGACTGGACTTTGGAATTTTATAAGTGGAGTTATACCCCGATTACCAGACCTAGGTCAGGTCTGGACAGTTTTGGAAGATGACGGTTTTTGAGGACTTTAAAGCGTGGTTTGGGTCTCGTATTCAACTTAAAAGTTTTAGTAGACATCCTGAGGTTTCCGAAAAGTCCAAAACCAGACCCATAGGATGTCGGGAAGTCAAGTTACGACCCTTTTTGTGTGGATGCTGTAATCTGCCTTGTTATGTGAAATTGTTAATGAATGTATTGTTGATTGAAAAGTTTTATTTGGTATTATTATGCGATTACTTGGAATGTGCTAGGTAATTTAAAGTGTAAATTCATGATTGATAGGAACCTATAGGGTTCCTAGGGGAGGGTTAGTTAGAAGGTAGTTAATACTAACTTCGAAGGGCGCGTTTTGATTAGAATAATTATTCTATTTTAGGCCCGAGCTAATTCGCGTCGTTAGTGAGCTCAAGTGTGTTCGTTTTGCTGTAAAGTGAAGCTAACCAGGTAATGTCTATGCTCTAATCCCCACCAAGATGTTCTTTAAATGTGTTTTAATGTTTTCTAATCTGTTTTGAGAATTGCATCCCGAAAGGGGACTTTTGTTGAAATGTGACCATCTGTTTTGGATAACTGTTTGTTTTTGTTTGTGCTTTGATTTTATTGAGTTGAGGAAATTGAGATGGTCTTTTATAAGTGGTTTTATTACTGATTTTGATAAACCTGGGTTGGGTTTGACTTGAGAGCTGTGAGATGAGATTGCATAAGATACTAATAATTCAAGTGAAACATTAAGCGGGTTTATTTGGTCGTAGCCTGTGGTAGGCAAAGGGTCTGGGACCCTGGTCGTAGCCTGTGGTAGGCGAAAATGTGAACTCTTGATATTCTGGTCGTAGCCTGTGGTAGGCAAAGGGTCTGGGACCCTGGTCATAGCCTGTGGTAGGCAAAGGGTCTGGGACCCTGGTCGTAGCATGTGGTAGGCGGAAATGTGAACTCTTGATATTCTGTCGTAGCCTGTGGTAGGCAAAGGGTCTAAGACCCTGGTCGTAGCCTGTGGTAGGCAGAGGATCTGGTATCCGGTATGATATTTGTTACTCTAAGGGATGTGGTATCCCGCCTGCATAATAAAATATGGATTGGTTGGGTTGAGGAAAACAATTAAGGGACTAAAGGTTTGTGAAATGGTTTGACTTGTTCCCTCTCCCTCAAATGAATTGAAATGAACTTAACTTGTTTTAAACGTTAGGGGTAGACATTATTGAGATTTCCCCCTCATTTTTTGAAATGTTTTGTTTTCAGGTGATGATCAATATGCTGGGGACGGGAATTAGAAGTGAGGACGACATGTCTAGAAGTCGTTAAATATGTTATGGTTCTTTTTGAAAGACTTGAAGTTAGTTTTGAGGTTTTTTTTTTGCCTTAGTATGAGTTGTTCGTTGGTTTGCCGTTGACAGACAGTTGTAGTTTCCTTCTCGCCTTGTATTCCTTCGGGGATACGGCAGTGACACCCATTAAGAGTTTTAAGTCTTCCGCTAAATTTTGTCTGTTAACGTTAGTTTGACTTTGACTTTCCTATAATTGAATTTCCGGGGCGTTACAATCATATTTCAAAGCTATGAGTTAACAACATAAGAAAAGGCTTACCTGAGAGCAATTTGACTCTAATTCCCTAACCAACTCCATGGAACCAATTAACTCTCTCATAGTGTGCCTAAGAATTGCCCCTTCCAACAAATGAAACAAGGAGCAAATTAAAGAAGATGAAGCAGAGACAGATAGTCTGGCTCTTAGATTGGTATTTGCGAGCCTTCTGCCAAAGCTTGACACCTCGAAACTCATCAGTAACCTCCTGGTTGTCCCCCCAATATTGTACTCTGATCATTGCACATTTGTCATCGAAATCAACGCTCGATCATGGATCCAAGATACCCTAGTCGGGTTGGTCACCGTCCCGACACACCAAATAGTCCTAGGAAACCACCCAGAAGGCATAAGCACCTAGCCGTGGCCCTCCAGATCCGAAGGCCGTCGGGTCGGCCGCAAGGGATCCTGAACATCGCAGTCGCGGGAGATGACACGAAGATCAAGGCCAAGGGTGGCCCAGGAACCGATCTCCGGTGTACTCTTTGAACACGACTTCAGTGTGAGGAGAGAGTTACCACCGGTAATTGATGATTTACAGGCAAAAGATTAAATATGGATCTACGATTGAAGATTTACCAGCAGAATAATGGTCTCTTGCATGTTTACCCAGCACAACCAAGTTTGACGAAGAAAGAGCATTTTAATGGACCTGAATATTGAGTACGGTATTAATCTGATGAAATTACAATGGCTTTTTCCATGTGCAGTGTGAAAAGGGAATCCAAAATGTCCACTTTTCTGACAAATAAATATATATTTTATTATTTTTAATTTTTAATGACATTAAAAAATTAAAAAAAAATTGTAGTTGGTGACACAATTAGTGTCAGAGGAGTAAGTGCGCCTAGAATTTTTCTAGCAATAATAATAATAATAATAATAATAATAATAACAACCGATTTTGTTTTTAAAAAAAAAACCCAAATGTGCTCGGACCACGCTCGAGCTACGGTTCGAACGCTCTAAGAACACATTTGGACCATGGTCCAGACGCGTCCATAATGCGTCCAGACCATGGTCCAAACGCGTTCTTAGGGCGTTTGGACCATGGTCCGAGCGCGATCCGGGCACATTTGGGGTATTTTTTTAAAAAAAATGGTTGTTATTGTTGTTATTACTATTACTATTATTGCTACTATTATTTTTGAAATTTCGGTTAATATTGTCATTGTTGTTATTAAAATTATTATTGTTGTTGTTGTTGTTGTTGTTGAGTGACATGAGAGAGAGGATGAGAGAGAATGGTGTTAGAATGAATAAGGGGCAAAAACGTCTTTTGGAGGGGCGACATAAGTAAAATAGGGGCGACGTTTAGTAATGCCCAACAACAAAACTACAATAAAAACATAAGCTCAATAATATTTAAGATAAAAAGGAATATTATAAATGAGACGTTAAAAGAGCGGAGGACGATTCTTCGTTCACCTGTGTTATTAAAATTATTACGGAGAAGTCACAATAAGATTGTGGAATATCAACATCCGTATTTAAGTGGGTGTCGTCATAAACTTTTCATATAGTACTTATGACCATTTTGACACTTCAACATATAAATTTCTTATTCCCAATCAACTAATGTGATTAACTGAATCAAGGTTTCATAGTGACGATCAAAAGGAAGTTTAATGACAAAAAATTGTTGATTGTTGTAAGTGCTCGGTAGCATGGTACATAACGCACATACTGCTTCTCGTTATATGGGATCGATGGAAGACAACCATGCTAATTCAAACAGATGCATGGTCAATTAAATGAAATGAAAATTACTAAAGTTACCATAAAAACAAGCGAAACCAAGTCTTCATCAGAGATCTACATAGTTTCGCATGTTAAAAAAAGTGTATATATTTAAAAGGGCCGAAGAATTAAATAAAAAAAAGTCTTTTGAATTATTTTGGTAAAAGTTTCAATACACAGTTCATATGCATTAAAAAAGTAAAAAAAGAAAGTGAATATTAAATATACATAATTCTTCGGTCATTGGTGTGACATTAATCGAAAAATATGCGGATTTTTTTTATAAATATGATAAAATTCATAGAATTAAACCGGAGAGAAGCGATTTAATGATCAAATGAAACAAATTACACATACATATCATTTTCAAATTCACTTTTAGAATGTATATATAAATAGAACTTGTACATTGAAGATAATATCATACCAAGTAAAAATCAATATTATCATCATCATTGTTATTATTGTCTTTTAATAATGGCAAAATAACTATGTTTCCCTTCCATACGCCACAGTATATCATACCAATGATAAAATTAAAATTGAAATGCACCAAAGTTGTAGTTACATAAAGGATTAAAAACATATAAAAAAACATATTTTCATGGAAGTATATATAAAAAGATATATTGAACATATTCTTAAATAAGTAGAAAAGGATGTTGCCTCCATTTTGTTGAGTGTTGTGGTGTCTGGTTGCCTACTTGTTTCTGCTCTAATGGAAGTCAACCCATAGAACTCATAAATACACGAAACCTTAACTTTTTAGGGTTTTTGGATTAATGGAGATGAACAACAAATACAACAAGAATCAAAGGGATATGGACAATTGTAAAGAGTAAACACTCACCCAATTGAACTAAGATGTTCAATCTCTAGCACAAGGACCTTCCACAAGCAAGGAGTATTGAAACACCCAAGAAATCTCACAAAGAGTGGAGGTAAAACACCCACTCACAAGGAAGAGAATTCACCAACCAATTTCCACCAAAGGATTAGCTTCATTGATTAGGGTTTGAAAAACCAACAATTACAACTCTCCAATTGAGAGGAGTTTTCTTGAGTCTAACTCTCAAATATTCATCAACATAAACTATGTTGGAAATAAGCTAAGGGGGTATATATAGGAAATGGGAAAAAAATAACAAAACTCAGAGGAAAAAACGAAACAGCACGCGTGTCGCAGAGGGGTGACTCGGGCGAGTCATTGGCTGGCTCGGGCGAGTCAGCTCTTTGTCCGCCATAGCATCCATCGCCCAAGAGTCGCGGCGCGAGCAGGCGTCGCGGCGCGACAGAAGTCGCTGCTCGAGCGAGTCGGTCTTAGGCGACTTTTCCCTGCTGACTTCAAACGCGCATAACTTCTTCATGCGGGCTCCGTTTTAGGCCCGTAAGATATCGTTGGAAAGCTCTTAGTGTGTACTTTAAGTTCCCAAAATTCAAGATTCATAAGAGTTATATTGAAGGATTTATAATCAAAAGCGTGAAGGCACTCCATTTGAACGCCTTTGATCGCCGTCACCACCATGTGTTTATTCTTGTCGATGGTTCCGAAACCCCTTAGAAGGCTTGGGAATGGTCCGATGGAGACGAACCAAAAGTGAACCGATCCCCATATGGTTCATACTCCCCTTCTTTGAAAAGAGTTGTCCTCAACTCTTGGGGGTTCAAAATTACCGCATACCCATGTAGAACCAAAAGCACGTACTCCAACAGTCGAAATGGAGTGACGCTCATCAACCTGTCCTTCTCAAAAATGTAGCAATTCTGGTGGAAAGGAGGGGCCAAGTCGACATCACTAAGGACCCGAACATGTCTAGTACCCATAAACTTGTTGAAAGCAACAAGGAATTCGTCATATGAGAGCTCGGGGTCAAGGCTAATGGAAAAAACCTTTTCCTCGTTCAATCTCGATGTGGAAATAATGGAACTCGGGGAGTTGGTCAAGGGCGTGTCTTCATGCAACTCAACTCCATGGCGAGGCTCGGGAGTGATTGAGCACGGCTCAACACTTGGCGACTCTATGCGGAGCTCGGTAGGAGTTGTAGGCAAGGGTGAGGGACAAGGGAGGGAGGTTTGAAACGTTTGTGGAGCTAAGGATCGCTCAACCTCACTAGGGTCGCTTCTTCGCAAGAGTAAAGCTTGATGTGGCTTTCCTTTGCTCAAAGCACTCTCATCCCGTGTCTCACTCTTTTGGAGGTTTCTCTTCTCACTTCCCACCCCGGCTTGTGGTATATCGGCTTCAAAAGGGGGTAAAGGAATGAGTTTGATTTTCTTTTCTCCCATTGAGAAGGTGTAGGTGTTCTTCCAGCCTTCGTGGATAGCATGCCGATCAAATTGCCAAGGTCTATCAAGTAGTAAATGACAAGCATCCATGGGGACAACATCACAAAGAACACTATCCTCATAAGACCAAGCGGAGAAAGAAATCAAGACTTATTGGGTTACCTCGAAGTCACCGCCATCTTTTAGTCCTTGCAAGCTATACGGTTGAGGATGAGCCGAGACCGGCAATTGGAGTTTCTCAACCATGTAGGTAGAGGCCAAGTTGGTGCAACTCCCACCGTCGATGATGACCTTAGCTGCCTTCTCGCCGATGGTGAACTGAGTTCGAAAGATATTCTCCTGTTGAGAGTTATCCCGGGAATCCTTGGTCAAGATAAAAGATCGCCTAGGAGTCGAACTTTCCCCTTCTTGCACGCGAACCTCAACACTAGTCTTTGGAGCGTCCGGTGTCGCTACCTCACTTGCTTTGGAACTCTCAACCATCTTCGTGGGGCATTGGGCTTGGTAGTGACCATAAACAAGACATGTGAAGCATTTCTACCCTTGAGCTTCCGAAGATATTCCACACTTTCCTTATGAGCTCGGGAAGATGGTATGGGTAGCTTGGAAGTTTGACTACCCTTGGATGAAGCTGTTCTCCAAGAGTGAGCACTACCCTTCCTAGAAGGCCATGAAGTAACCTTCTCCTCCATTCTTCTTCCTCGAGAACCACCATATCGATAATCATCAAAATACCTCAAATAGCCACTATGGTGAGTTCTAGGAGCCCAAGTTGAAATACCACGATCCCTTTTCGAGGACTCTAGTTGTGTAGGGGTCGTAGCGTGAAGTATGTCATCCATTCGATGTTGTACTTCTCGAACCTTCTTTTCAACACGTTGAAGAGTCTCCTCGAAGGTTGGTTTGGGTTTGGGTTCAGGGGAAAAGGGACATCATATTTGCCCGAAGCATAGAACATGGAGGCCATTTGTGGAGCTTGGTTTTCTTGTGGGGTGTATAATTTGAGCGGATAGAGGTTTGGGTTCTTTGTAGCTAGGAAGTTTTGAGGGGTTTTGTAAGGCTAATTTTGTGGAGGAAAATGGGGGTGAAACCGGCAAGGGGAATGCACTATGAAGAACAAACCCGGATGAGCACACAACCACCACCAATAATATCAACCAACACAACCACCAACTCAACAAATCCAACAAATAAATTTCAACACAACCCAATACTATTTCCAACCATTCAATCAACAATCAAGAACAACAATAACACCCAACAACAATGGATGAAGTGACGGATTGTGTTTGGGTTGTTTTTGAGGAGTTTGCGGGTTTTCTTGTAGTTGGCTAGTGTTTGGCTAAGGGTTCTTTGTGTTTTTCTCACTTAGACATTTCATCGAACACCTTCCGTACACTAATTTCCAACTTCACCTCAAAGCTTCAAATTGCTTCAATACCACCAAATACAAACACAATACGATCTACTCCGACACACTTGGAGGCATAAGGGATGGGGAACACCAATATTTGCATACAACACACCAAGAATACCAAAAATCACCACCAAACAACAATAAGAACAATTCCGGGTACAAACAAGAAATCTCCAACAAACTATGAATTCTATGCCTAGCTCTGATACCAAATGGAGAGAATAGCGGAAGCCTAGGGTTTAAACAAGCATGTGGATTATGGAAATCCACCTATAGAACTCATAAACACACCAAACTAATTTTTTAGGGTTTTTGGATTAATGGAGATGAACAACAAATACAACAAGAATCAAAGGGATATGGACAATTGTAAAGAGTAAACACTCACCCAATTGAACTAAGATGTTCAATCTCTAGCACAAGGACCTTCCACAAGCAAGGAGTCTTGAAACACCCGAGAAATCTCACAAAGAGTGGAGGTAAAACACCCACTCACAAGGAAGAGAATTCACCAACAATTTCCACCAAAGGATTAGCTTCATTGATTAGGGTTTGAAAAACCCACAATTACAACTCTCCAATTGAGAGGAGTTTTCTTGAGTCTAACTCTCAAATATTCATCAACATAAACTATGTTGGAAATAAGCTAAGGGGGTATATATAGGAAATGGAAAAAAAAAATAACAAAACTCTCAAAAACAAAAGCACGCGTGTCGCAGAGGGGTGACTCGGGCGAGTCACTGGCTGGCTCGGGCGAGTCAGCTCTCTGTCCGCCATAGCCTGTCACTGTCCAAGAGGGGTCGCGGGCGCGAACAGGGCGTCGCGGGCGCGACAGAAAGCTGGCTCGGGCGAGCCACCAGCTGGCTCGGGCGAGTCAGTCTTCTGGGCAGCTTTTCCCTGCCGACTTCAAACGCGCATAACTTCTTCATCCGGACTCCGTTTTAGGCCCGTAATATTTCATTGGAAAGCTGTTAGTGTGTACTTTAAGCTCCCAAAATTTGAGACCCATAAAAGTTATATTGAAGGAGTTATAATCAAAAGCGTGAAGGCACGCCATTTGAACGCCTTTGATCGCCGTCACCACCATGTGTTTATTCTTGCCGATGGTTCCAAAACCCCTTAGAAGGCCCGTGAATGGTCCGATGGAGATAAACCAAAAGTGAACCGATCCCCATATGGTTCATATATATAAAAATATATATTGAACATATTCTTAAATAAGTAGAAAATGATGTTGCCCCCATTTTGTTGAGTGTTGTGGTGTCTGGTTGCCTACTTGTTTCTGCTCTAATGGGCCAAAGGCCAACTAAAGATTGGCCTATTTACATCATACGGTCCTCCTTCCTTCCTTCATACTCTTACATTCTCTAAACTCTCAACCCTAATTTCCCATCTGCTTTCTGTTGTATACGCTGTGCATGCGGCCGTCCTCACCTTGGAACTTCCACATTCCTCTCAATTGTTAACCCTAAAATCGATTCGTTGTGCATCTTTCCACTTCATTTTCCAGACTTATCGGTATAAATCGATTCGCTTTTCTGTTTTCTTTGAGTTTTAGAAACCCAATTTGGCACAATAGCTTCATAATGGCTATTGATTTTTCTGGGATCTGTCTCCCACGTTTACTGACGAAGGTCCGATTTTTGACATATTGCTGACTTATTGGTCTCATGCATGTTTAAACCTTATCCAGTTGTATTCTTTTGTCTACGATTGAAGCTGTTTTCATTGAGTTTTGTTGAAAACATATGCTCTATCTGCACTATATTATGAATTGCAATGTTGTCCACAAGTTTTCTAACCTCCCAATTTATTCCAATGGCAGCAACAGAGCCCTTCATTACGACGGGCTTCTTCAGAGCTCTCCTTACTTCAAGATAGCCTGATGCCCTGATTGTCAAAGAAATTCGCTCACTTGTTCTTCAGGTAAAAATGTTTACTCCTGGTTTTCTGAGTTATGTCGCTTTTGTAGATTTGGTTCACTTTTTGGATGGTTTCTTTCTTGTGGGTTTCATCTTTTGTAGATCGTTGTCTACAATTCTGGGTTTGTTTGTCTGAATGGATTTTTGGGTATTTTGTTAAGTGTCGTGTTCAAAAATGCTGATCTGACGAACTTTCAGGAAATTGGAGTAATTAATTGAGTTTCAGATAACTGTAAACTGACAAAAATAAATTAACAAAAAGGAAGAGTGTGTGTCAACAGAGAACAAATTGTAAACTTCAATGTCCTGTTGTAAACTGCGTACTCGACACCTTCTTGTGTTTCATACTTAGCAAAGGCAGAACCCTTAGACTTGTTAGTTTTTTTCCAGTCAATTTAAGTAGCACCTGTCTGTCATTTATTATTTAGTACATTTTTCAACTTTATTGGGTTCAATTGTAGCAAATATTGAAAAGTGGCTCAAAAATTTTAATTTCTTAGGCATTTCCCAAGATTAAATGAATAACCAACATGGAGGGTTAATTAAATTTGATTCCCTATAAACCTGTTGCATACAGGACGCAACCAGAAAAGCTTAAATTGAGTAGTGAATTAGGCCTCAAGAAACATGAAAAGGTATCAACAATAAGAATTTTCAAGTAGTAAATAAGGAGGCTGCCATTAGAAATTCAGGGTGAAAAAAAGAAAAGCAACTGGAGCAGTTTCAGATTGAAAAGAATCCCTGATTATAATAAAAGATTAGCCTCACCTAAGGAGGGTCTACATAGAGTTATGGACAAACAAATGTATATCTGTTTCTGATTTAACTTGGTCAATAATAGAGGAATGATATGCTTCATCTTAGCTGTTATAGACTTGATTATACTTGTCATACTACATATGGCCAGAACTGAAATCTTCAATAGCTGCACAATTCTCTTGCTGCTTAATTTCAGTTGGATTCTACGACATTTGAGTTACAAAATCTCCTTTCAACCTCGTCGCACACTTTGGCAGCCAAATCCTCTTTCCACTTCGAAGGAACCATACATCTTCCCAACATTTCCCTCAATATCTTAACGGCTCCATCAAAATCTTGATTCTGACAGAACGATGAAATCAACATCCCGTATGTCCGCCTGCTTGGTAGACAACCACTTCTAAGCATACTTTCGTATAGTTGAAAGGCACGCTCGGAGTTGTTACTCACACACTGTCCTAAAATAAGAGCGGAATAGGTTGACGAATTTGGAGCTAAACTCTGCCTATTGAGTTCTTTGACCATAAGTGCAGCCTTCCTGGTCTTACCCTCTTTGCATAATCCCAAAATCACAGTGTTATAAGTCAGTATGTCAGCCTTCACTCCATTTCTCAACATTTCCTCGTAAATCATAAGTTCATAAATATGTGGCGGGTAAGGATTCATTTCGTCTTTTTAAAGTTGATCTGGGATGAGAAACTTGCATTCTTGTAGATTGGGGCCGATTTTTGTTGTACTCATTTGTGATTCTTTCGTGTTTTGTTGAATTTTTGGACAATTTTTTGAATTGGGTTTGTGAGTTTTTTGTGTAATGATTGATTGAAGTTGGTGTTGTTTGTTTGTTGGGATTTTGCAGGGGGTTGGATTCGAACAGTTTTGGAAATAATGTGTTGATGATTTGTGTGTGTTTGTTTTTGGAGAGTTTTTGTTTTCTTGTAGCTTGTTGAATGGTGGAGGGGTTGTAGGCGAGAATCGAAATCGTATGATTTATGTATTGTGTTTGTATTTTGGCTCGATTCGACTGTAGCAGCGTTTACAAGTTTGGATTTGCTTTGTCTAGGTTGTTTGCGATTGTCTTGATGGATTCTTGAATTTTATTGAGACTTTGCTTGAAGTGTTTAGTCAGATGTGGGCGAGGAGCATTCTTATGCCCGGATCTGGATGATAATTTCCTACTAGCTGCAAATAAGATGTCGAATTTTGTCATGTATTGAAATTTTTGGCCGATAAATTTGATGCAAGTTCTGTTTTAATGTTTCAGAAATCGTATGATTTGTGCATTGTGTTTGTTTTAATGTATTATTACTTGAGCAATTTAAATACGTTGTATTTTGAACATGTTAAAAACAGGTCTGATTAAGAAACCGGATCCGATTAAAATTTAGTTAAATTTTGGATAGTTTTAAAAAATCCCCGTTGGGAATGGGGAATCCGCGGGGATGGGGACGGGGCAAGAATCATTCCCCGAAGCGGGGATGGGGACGGGGATGGGGATGAGTTTTGGTAGCGGGGATGGGGACGGGGGTATACTCCCCCATCCCCGATCCACCCCGTTGCGAGGACAAAGATAAGTTATCATTCACCAAGCACCAAGCATATGGGAATTATACTCGGTTCGGCTTTGAAGTGTCTAGTTAATTTTTTTAGGTCTATTTGCAAGGACAAAGAAAGAAAATCGAACTCCTCCTCTTACCTTGGGTGCTTCGTACGGGAAATAGTGAGAGAGAAGAATCAGAGAGAGATCAATGAGTGCAACACCGGTGAAGAGGAGAGAGAGTCCATGGGGTTTGCCCGAGGGAGATACCCGAGAGCCAAAGCCCCATCGTTGCAATGATCGCGCTGAAGATGTCATCCAGGTAACCCTACCTTCTTTTGCTTATCTCATTCACAATTGCTTCTTGATTTCTTCATTCCGATGCTCAAAAGTTTTAGCTCCTCTATTCGGCAGAACGTCATGACTGGAAACATCTATTTCTGTCCATAAAAGATTATCCTAAAACTAGTTACTTAGTCTTGCCTGGTCGACAACTGGGGTTTTAGGCCTTGATGTTTTAATACTGAGCACATCTGGATCAGCTGATGATCCTTAATTTATTTTATGCTTGACATACTTGTGGCAAATTTCAGAAACCGCTAGGAAACCCACTATGTATAAGAATAAAAATGCGATGAATTTTGATGTTGTGAGTTGGAAATGGGAGGGGGTTCTCCTGAATGAAAGTTTGAGAACATTATCTTGAGACTTGGAAGAGGAGTATCCATTTTGGTGGAATTGGAAGTTGTGAAACTGCAAATGGAAATGGTATTGCTTCACTTCCCTTCATAAAAAAATGAGGTTATGTGGGTGAATAGCAGAGTTTTACTCTTCATTCATCATTTGGTTCTCAAAAGGTTAAGAGAAGCCAGATAATTAACTAGCTTTCCTTCTTCTCCATTTTCATGGTTTATGTGGATTTCTCATCCACATTGCATGAAATTGATCATGTAGTATTTGGCCCAAACATTGTGTAAATATGCCTATTTCATCTTAAGGCTTTGAGTATTCAGGTCTTTTGACTGATGAGATTGTTGAAAATTGAAATTAGCTGATACAGTTAACTGAAGTGAACTATTATGGCCTTGTTAATGACAATTTGATTGCCTTTCAAGCTGCATGAAGTCGTGCTGACTTTGGAGCTCCCCTTGCAGATATGATATACATAGATTGAACATTCTTTTTTCTGAATTTGCATCATAAGGTGAAAGTTAAAAGAAAAATATATAGGATTACTTGGGTTCAAGCACCACTGGGTGAACATTTGGTTAGTATGGCGAACTTAAGTGTAACTCTTGAATGAGAAAACCCTGTATTTCGGCATGTTTTGAAGGCGACTTGAAGTAGACAACATTCTAAACACAAACCCCCCACCCCCTCTGTCTTGTTGCCCTGATGGTCTGGGTTTTGGCTTTTTCCTTTTCCCCCTTTTCTTCATTTACTATGGGTGTTGTGCGTGTGTTGGGGGCCGGGGGGGGGGGTGTGGTGGCGGTGGTGTGTGTGTGTGTGGAGGTGGAGGGTCTCCTCTCCCCTCCTTGTTCCTTTGCAAACTTTTTGATTTTGCAGGAGTTTTTTTGTTGACAGTCTCTGATGGTAATAATGATCATCACTATGACATGTTGCTACTCGCTAGTTCAGTGGTTCCAATCTAATGTTTGTTGGTTGGTTGAAAATATAGGATGAGTCAGCATGTTGGTGTTGATATGGACATTCTTACACTGTTTTTCAACTGTCAAAAAGTTTTTGAAAGTTTTTTTTTTTTAGAAAAAGAAAACAAACCTTAAAGGTTGTATATTGACTAAAATATAGTCACAAGTATTCTTCACTTTCTTACATACCCATAATAAAGCTTTCGAAGCTTGGATTGCTGGAAGTCGGTATGGAGGTTTTAGGGACTATTTGGATAGAAAGAGGAATGGAATGTTTCATGTGAAACTGGAACGGAATGTAATTACAATTCATGTTGTTTGGGTAGCAATTATGGAATGAAATTAAGTTTATCTATGTTAAAATGTTTGTATGCCATTGTGGCTTATATTTCCCTACTTTCGTAATTAATTATTTTAATATCTAATATAGTAAATTTACACATGAATCCTTACGAAAACTCTAAACATTAGAACTTTATGCTGTTTTGTTGTAATAATAGTAGTACTAGTAATGAACAAAAAAAAAACAATAATTTCAATTTAAATCGTAGTCACTATTGCTATGTTAGAGTTGGAGGTCACTCATCAATCACCATTGCTCTATGAAGCACTGGTGCTTGTTTCACCTTCGTGTATCTAATGTTTCATGTGTCCAACATCCAAACGCAGGCACACACTTCGTACACGCGTCAAACATGGAAGGAAATGTCTCCTTTAGAAGAATTTCATAAACATGTGACACAAGCTTAGTTTAAAGAGGATGCTTAGGCGACGAAAAGCTCGATTCCCAAACTATTACATCGGAAATGCGTTGTCTATTGAAATTTCAAAATAAACATGTTGCACCACAAGCTTTGTTTAGGAACTGTGCTTGGGGCATTCTTAGCGTGGACAATCTCAAAGGCCAAGCTATTGAACCGTTCTATGAAAAGCCCGTGCTTTAGCGCACTTCAAAGCAAAAACCTTTGTCAAACTAGGACATCGGCCCCTCCTATTTTTCATGATTTTTCTCTACTTTTGTAACATTCCAGTCTCACTTTAAGTTTTAACATTATCTGCCTTAGTCTCTCTTGTATCCCTCGTTCTTTCATGGTAGGCTTCAAAGAATGCAAGGCATGTGGTATTTTTCGTACGTAATGGCGTGTACTCACTTCTTTGAAGCCATATCGTTTGTCTAACTTATTGTCAAACAATTATGGATTGGAAACATTGTTAAAGCGTTTAGTACAAGTGTTCCTCCTTTCCAGAAGGAAGGCCCTTTCCCTGTCGTATTTTTCTTCAAGAAATAGATTAGCTTGTGAAGTATAGATACTCCAGTGTAGATTGAATGCCATATGCCCTTGCCTTTCTAATTAGTAGTAGGCAGCGAATGATTTCTAAATCCTGGGTTAATTGGAACTAGTCTCGGGTTAATACTACGGTACTACCAGATCCAACCCCTCTATACCTTGCTTGGATGGGATTTTGGAGTATAGGTTTTGGTATGCCTGTGTGTTGCTGATGAATCATATGATGATTTATTTAAACCATACTAAATGTCTCATTTACCTTATTAAAATGTTAACTAATCATCCTTCCGGACTAATGTAGGCTTGCTTTGAGGGCAACCCATTTAAGACGGTCCCAGGCCCCTTCAAACTTTTTTGGCAATGCATGCGCTCAAAACCCGGGTATGGTTTGTCGTCGTTACTTTCTTATGCCATTTCTGAGGTTTTGTACTTTGTGGCATTAGTTTTCTTAAGTTCGCAATGGTTGTAATGACACTGTCCCTCATGGTTATTTCATGTAGGGAGGAACCAACAGAGCCTTTCTATTACTTGGAGCTTGAACCACCGAAGAGAGAAGTAAAACTGGAATAAATTCAACAAAGAAAACAAAGACAGGTTGAAATGGAACAGGATAGCAACATAATGGCAAAAGAAAAGAAAACGGCATAAAGCATTGTAGGATTTGGAGTTTTTGGCTTCAAAGATTGGGCTACCTTTGAGAAAAAAATGTATGGTGTGTTTTGTCTAAAATTGAAATCAATAAAAGTTGAGATATGAATACTGTTCAATTTTAATCCCATATTTTTCTTAGAAAGTTGAATTCAAGTCTGATGAAAGTTTGTTTGTCAATTGATTTTCCAATAGCGTGATCCACTATTGTAGTAGGCCTTGTTCTTTTTCAGATGGAGGATGGCTGGAGGGAAGATTGGAGAGGAAAACTAAGTAAGATTACGTGAGTGTTGGTAGGAAGGAACGTAATTACACAGTCATATCGTTTAAATATATCAATTTTTAATATATATTTTATGATGTTTAATAAAGTATTGTGAGTAACTCAAGTCGCATGAGTAGGGATGGCCATAAATCAGAGGCGGATTTCCGCTAAGCGGAGGTGTAGGTCTGCGTCCAAATCAGATTGATCGGAGGGGTGGGTCTTCACCTGCGATTATAGTCTGAGGTGATGGTACTTGGATTATAATGAGAGCTTTAATTAGCTTTTGTATTGTTATTGTTTCTTATTTTTCTATATTTATTTGATAATATATTACTACGATTTAAAATATAAAAAAATATCATACTTGTAAAAAAATAAGGCACTAACAAGTCAATATACCTAAATTTTTTTTACATAATAAATAAAAAATACATAACACAATAGAAATATGACATGTCAAGAAAAGTTTATTAACCAATATTGGCAATACACCCCTTATTTTCCTTCAAAAAAAAAAAAAAAAACAAGGCTTTATATCCTCCACTCAATTCTCAAATTTGACCATGTTATGAACTTATGATTTCTAATTTTTTACATATTTATTATTCTCATCGACTTAATTGGATCGGATGTGGTCACCTCTATATTTGTTCCACTTATAATCGGAGTAAGACTTTTCAAATCTGATTCGGGTTCACGTTTCTTTTTGTTGGATTCAGGTTGGATTTTCTATGTCTTATCAGAGCGGATTTGCTTCGCAGTCGAATCTGACTACCATCCCTACACATAAGTCACGTGCCTTATTAAATATATAATTTTTTAAATATATATTATGTAAGGTAAGAAAGGTAGTTTGTGAACAAGGTATGAAAAATTTTGTAGGAGTGAGTTAGGTAAATAAATTTGTCCTACTTCCAAGAAGAACAAGGCCTAAATTGATATATAATAGTTATTTGGATTATTGTTTTGGATTTGAATCTGAATTACTTCAGGCCTAGGTCATTTTTGTTCGACTTTTTAAAATTGAACTACAGTTGATTCAGATTTGGGTCAAGTCATTTATGTAATTATTTTAATTCTAGTTCTATACACTTTCAAGTCTATAGTATAGGGTCATTATTTAGTTGTTAATTCATGTCGGATATGATCTTCTTGTCAAATTAACTTTGGTCTACATTATACTCGACGGCCATAGTGTCTTTGACTTATATTAACATAATGTAGCTGAGTTAATACGTGGCTATGAGCATCTTGGTATATATATGGTTAATGAACATTGAGTATTGATAATGAACATTGAGTGTAATGGGTGTTTCCACTGTTTAGGTCAATAAACGTTCATAAAATCAATAATGAACCTCCAAAATAGCCAACAAAAAAAAGATGATGTACAAAAGGAAGATACTTAGGGAAATCAAAGCACACAATAAGCCGTGTAGGGCTATCAAAAATTCAATTTTGGGTCATTTTGGTATGAAAGAATTAAATATTGGACGAAAAATTGATGTCCGATACCCATTTTTCAAGTATTTTGTGAGTCGGATAATGTGGGGCAAGTCTAAATTCGGGTAAGTTTTGAGTTCAATTCAATATAAAAATGGAAAATATTGTTTTCAAATTTTGGTCAAATAGTTTGAATTCAAAATTTGGATGAAAAATTTTAAGGTTTTTGGCTGGGAAAAATCTGTACTGAGGGCCTTGTGATCGAGAATAATCCAAAGTAACTTTTTGACTGGTGGCAGTCTATACTTATTCATTATTTTCTCGTAGCATCAGTTGAAATTAAACACGGAATCGATGTGACAATCGGAGCACGTGCCCTTCTAATTAAAAGCATACCACGTCAATTTTTTTTAATTCTATTTTATCGTTGAACAGAAGCCAACTAATGTTTTTCGGATTTTAAGGAAAATTAGATTATTTATTCCACCTAATACACTTCCGATTACTTCAAAATAAACGATAAAATAGAGTTAAAAATTTGACGTGACATGCTTTTAATTAAAATGGCACGTGCTCCGGTTGCCACATCAACATTCCAGTGCCGGAATTTCAATTTGGGATGTTACGAGAAAATAATGAATAAGTATAGACTGCCACCAGCTAAAAAGTCACTTTGAATTATTTTCGATCACAAAGCCCTCAGTACGAATTTTTCCCAACTAAAAACCCAAAATTTCATGGGAGTACCCAAAGCTTTTCTATTTTCGGATCACACAGTTTCTACTTTCTTGATAGCCCTAAACACAATGCCGTCCAAGCAAGCCTTTTTCTTATTTCCTTGGGCTCTGTCGTTGGGCCTTTCTGAATCCGGGTCCAGTAATTGGCGCTCACTGCTCAGGTAGCTGTATAGTTGTAGCGTTTTTTTTTTTTAATTAAAAAATGATAAAAAATATTATAATTACCGATCCACTCCATAAAGGTAGCCATAATGAGATTACAAGGGAGGACGTTACACAAATATCAGACTAGGCTCAATGAATGCCTAACCCTTGCTAAAAATCAGGCTCACAGAGGAGCATTTAGGAGTACCACAATTTCTATAAAAAAAAAAAAAATTATGGCCATCAAAATTCAATTCCTTATAAGGAAGATATACCTTTAACTCATATACCATTAAAGTACCATGCTCTTAGTTCATAGTTTTAGGGTATAGTATAAACATGCATGGGGAGTGTGGGACTGAAGGTTCCACGTACAAAGTTATTAACAGTTAATCTTTGAGTAATTTTGGGTTCAAGATGCCTTAGCTTTTAATTATATATTATTTGAAATAGTTATTTTATCTATTGTAAGATTATACAAATTATTAACAGTTAATCTTTGGGTAATTTTGGGTTCAACATACCTTAGCTTTTAATTATATATTAGTTTTGATATACACGCTAAGCGTGTATAGGTTTTAAAAACAACATCCTTACTAATAATTTAACGCCGAATCAAGATGAATACTGGGTAGCTCATGTGATTAATGTTATCTTTGTATTAGATATATTAAAAAAGACAAATGTTAATCCTTTGAGGAAAATGGAATGTTTTATGTAACAATGATGGTTGACTCTACTGGTATTGCTTAAAAATAAGCATCCTTAATAATAATTTGACCCTGGCTTAGTATGGATATATTGGATAGTATATATACACTTATCTTTCTTCAATTTTTTTTTTTTCAAAATAAGTTAAATAAGTTCAAGATAAGTTTAAAAAACTAACTCTTTCAGAATTCAAATAAGATAAATCAAATAAGTTCAGGTTAGATCAGTATAATAAGTTGAAAATAAGTTTAGATAAGTTATACTTCTAATACGCTCAATCAAAATAAGTTGGAATGAACACGTTCAAAAATAAAAATATAGTGAGAGGGAAGCAATATTAGTCATTATTGTTTATTCACTCTTAGTATAAACGATTATACATTATAAATATGAACTTCCTCATGATTGTTTTTTTAACTTTTATATGATTATAATTTCTATTTGGCAAATATTATCGAATACCTTAAGATACGAATCATTACTTTTCTATTATTGATTTGTGACATTGCATTTACTAATTGTCATTATGCAACTTAGAATACAAATATGACAAACACAAACAATTACATAAACGTAAGCTTTAGAGTAACACAATGTCTAATATATACTCAAGATTGAACATTATCTTCAAACAATTTTTGAAAACAATTTTAAAAGTTACCTTTAAGAAATTTTTTTTTAGCAAATTTAATGTTTATAGTTTCATATGATATATCATAACATACTTAGAGGAAATAATACAATAGTCAAGAATTTCAATGTGGATTGAATGTATTGAATTTCATACCAACAATAGGTGTATGTATGAGATTACTTACTATAAAGTTAACACTTTAAAAATAATGTAGTAATGATTTTTTTTTAAATGAAATTGAATTACTTCTATAGACACAAAAATGATTAAAATTAATATTATATTTTGCACAAAACATCAAAAAAATAAAATTAAGATAACGAGAAAGGAATCTAAAAGAAGTTAAAAGAAAATAATAATAATAATAATAATAATAATAATAATAATAATAATGAAAAGTAAATTAAAACGAAAATACAAACCAAAAAAGAAAAAAATGAAGTAAAAGATGATTTTTAATGTAAAAGAAAAATTGAGAATATATAAAAAAACATAAACTAAAAATATGGTGGTCGAGTGGTATAGAAGTTGGATGGTTTTTCCTTCGCATTAGAGGTTCAAATCTGGGTTTTTTGCTTTTTGGACCCTGTATTTTGGGGGTATTTACATTATGGACCCCCATGTTTCAAAGTTTGCAATTTGAACCCTGTACTTTGATTCCGGCGACACTTTGGACATAACTAGAGGGGTCCGGCCAAAAGAGGCCCTTATTGTAGTTTGAACGATTTTTCTTTCCAAAATTGCCCCTAGATTATTTTTGAACTGCCCAAGTTACCCTTTAATTTTGAACAACACTTCTTTCTCTCTCTTCTTTTTCCATTTCCACTTCTGTTTTGATACCCTCTGTTTTTTTTATCTCTTTTTTGATGAATGAATGAGTTGAGTTTTGGTTGCTGATGATGGGTTTGATTGATTGATTACAGGAAGGAGAGTTCTTCAACAAGAATGGGTTCCCAAACACGCCATTCCCAAACGGGTGGAAGGGAAATCGAAATGTATGCATGGGGTTCACAAGGAGAGGGCTTTCGGTGTTTCCTTTGATGCGGAAAGAATTGCAGAGGACATTGGCAAAATCTGGAAGGAAGAAACCCGAAAAGAAACTTATTCTTCTTCGCCATCATTTGTTGCATCTCTACCTTCTAACCAATTCCCCCATCAACAAAAACAAACAAAAAAAGTTAAAAATAATGATGTGAATAGTTATGTAAATGAAAGGGATGGAATTGGAAGGATGATGAAGTTCATGACTACTTGAAAATCCAGTGGCGCCCCGCACTCCTTGTTCATCTGAAAGTGGCCATTTCGGGATGTTCATGACTACTTGAAAATCCGGTGGCGCCTGCACTCCTTGTTCGCCATGGATAACATTGCATCTCCTAAATCCTTGAACCCCCATCTTCGTTCGAAACAATCTCAAACAATCCAACCTAAAAATCTTAATCTCCCCTTTTTTTTCTCACACACGAATCCTTTCTCTCTCACTTTCTAAATCTATCTTTAGGCGATTGATTTTACGGACAACAACAATGCCCAGATACCCACAATGAAAAACCCTAAAATCTAGATTGATAAACAATTGATCGATCCTGATAAATTCGCAGAGAAAAATAGCAAAACAACCAAATCCCCAACCGAAGCGAGAAAATCGCAGAAAATCCACGCCCCTCACTCACCTCTCTCCCCGCTTGCTCAACAATGGCGCCGCTTGCTCAAAACCAGTCGAGTGACCTCGATTCGTCGGGCATTTAAATCGAGCATTGGCGGGCACCAAAGTAACCCAACCATGGCGGCAAAGCAATCAGAATGAGTGAAAACTTCCAACATAACAATTTCGCGACATAAACGATAAATCCAACGTCAACGCAAACCCTAGAAGTCGAAGTAGAAGGAAACTCAACCCACCAATCAGAGATCTGTATTGCTGCCATGCCAATGGAGGAACAACCATGGCGGTGCCGCAACTAATCTGATCGACTAATCTGCAAATTCAGAACCCATCATCGCTACATACATAAAAATGGGAAATTGGATTCTAATGAGCATAACTATAAGTGTGGAGAGAGAGAAGAGGAAGAAGAAGAAAGAAGCAACAGTAACAGTAACAACAGCAGTAGAGTAGCAGAAGAAGAAGAAGAAGAAGAAGAAGAAGAAGGAGAAAGAGAAAGAATCAGAGAGATAGAGAGAGAAAGAGGAGGGAGACGGGGAAGAAGAAGGAAAAGTAAAAGGAAACAAGAGAGAGAAATGAATAAATGGCATAAGAGCAAATCGGTCAGTTCATGGTCTTCACCGGAGCCTAACTTATGTTTGGGCTAAATTTTTTTGGCCCATATTATACAGGGTTCAAATTGCAAACTTTGAAACATGGGGGTCCATAATGTAAATACCCCCAAAATACAGGGTCCAAAAAGCAAAAAACCCTTCAAATCTTATATGTAATAATTTCTGTGGTAACTATTTTGGAGCAAATAGATAATATTGTAATTACTATTGTATCCTAATAATTTATCAATGGTAATGGGCAAAATGGACAAAGTTAAATTTGCGTACCATAAGACCCTTTGACTTTATATATTACATAAATTATTTGAAACAGTTATTTTGATCTATTGTCAGTTTAGTAAAGAAAGTTGAAAATTATTTTTGAAAAATATTAAATATGTATGTAGAAGTGAGTAGAACTGGTGAGGCATGGTAACTTGGAATTAGCGATTTAAAATCTCAAATCTTAATATATCTAAAAATCCAAAATGTACATTATTATATTATAAATTAAAATGTGATCATTCGACGTATAGGAGTTAAGAAATCACCTATTCTACATACTAGCATGAACTTATTCACACCAGCATTACAACGTACAAGCACACTGAACATGGAACCCAACAATTAAACAACCTACATTCGACCTCTTCAATTGAAGTCACTATATATTAAGATCTTTAATTTATACTATATAGAAGTACTCAGAATATTTTCTTCACTTACCTTTAAAAAAAAAAAAAAAAAATTGAAGACTCACAAAAATTAATTGACATAATCATCTATTTTGATTTCTAGCTCAAAAGTTAATCTCCATAGTAAATAAATAAGATGGAAATTCATAACCATAACTTACCGCATTTGTCCCCCACACGACCATGATAATACTAATATTGAGCTTTAATTTATACAAGTACTGGGAGGGGGTTGCCATGCCCATGCATGCCAGCTACTGATGAATTGATCAATCAGAAAAAAAAAAAGGCTGGCATCATTTGCATGGCAGACCAAGAAATATCTCAATAAGTTGTACTTGTGCACTTCTAATGGAGCTTTTGGTTAATTGATAAATTTTCTCCTAAAAAATTTGTTCAATCTTTTCAAATTCATATAATTTTATTTATTTATTGTTTATGTTCGGTAGTGTTTAATTACAGGATGAGAAATTGTGAAATGGAGCCTATTATATCACCCTCAAAGAGTCAAAGTTAGTTTTACTGAGTTATTTTCCTAGAGAAAGTTGGTTAATTTTTTTTTAAAAATTGGTCAAAATTTTCGACGTTTGATTCTATTTAATGAGTGAAAAAAATGTTGACGTGAGATCCATTATTTCCAAACTCAATATTTTCTTTTCAAAGAGATAAGGAAAAATTTTCCGAAAATTTTTCTTTCACAAGAATCTACGAAACACGCGAATCATATTCATCTTCTGCAGTTAATAAATCATCAATATATACATGGACAAAAATCATGTTGACATAACTAAAAACTTTGTTATCTATTATATTTGTGAATGCAAAATCCCTCATATTTTGTGCTCTAATTAAAAGAAGGTTGAATCAATTTAAAAATTTCCATCTTAGGTAGTACGTCCATATCTGTTATAATTAACTACATAATTCTATGAATCTTTAAGCTAATTGCTCATAATACGTTCACAATTTCCAATCATATATATATGGTGGTAATAACTTCCAATCACTTACACATGAAACACAGATAACTCTAACCTGCAGCTGTGCATCCATTATTGTAAAACTAGTTAGAAACTCTAGTTAGTTAGCAAAGCTGAACAACAAATAACAAATTTCTAAGTATGTTTTGAGCTAGCATGAAATCTAAGTAAAAATATTTTTCATCATCAATTTTTTCTTTTTTTTTTTTTAGGGGCCAAATAGAAGGAGGTGGTTACCATAATAACAAAGTTAAAGTGGGGGGACATGATAGAAGAAAGAACTAAGTAGAGGAGGAAGCAGACATTTATATGTGTTAGGTATTAGTATTTGCTGTTTATAGCCCTTAGCCCACCACACCACTGCAACAGACAGAAAAAGCCTACATAGGGTTGGGGGCCACTCTCACATACACATACAATCAGACTCAGACTGACTTTCATGCATCACTTGCATGACATCCCTGCAAACTGCATGCAAATTCAATCTTCTTCTTTATTTATTCAAATCTCATTTCACCTTTTCTTATTTATTTATTTATTTATTTACATAATGTGAGATGAAAAGAGGTGATGAATGAAGGCAAAGGCACGTGCGAGATTTAATTGAATGTGTGGTGAAGCATGCAAGAAGTGCCCTATATATTATTATTTATTTAATTTTGTAGAGGTACGTACCAACAACTGTGATGGATGGGTGGAGTAGTAAGTAATGGTAATTAAAATGGGTGTCTGCCAATTTGCTGGTTTGTTGGGTGTTACTGTGTTTTTGGCTCCCACAATTATATTCCCACCGTCGGTGCCAATGTGCCATGCATTCCTTTCCTACTCCTATAGTCCTATGTACTTACTGCTACCTCCATCCCAAAATATTTGTCCGTTGACTAAATTTTGACCGTTAATTACTCACAAATTATAATGAGTTACAATATAAAATTATCATCATCAAATTATCTTTCTAATGGTAGTGATCATATTTTAATTCATTTTAATTTATAAGTAATTAACAATCAAAATTTAGTCAACGGACAAACATTTTAGGGCGGGGTAGTACTCGCTAGATAGTTTATGAATTCACCAATTCACTCTATGTCAATGCAATTTTCCAACACAAATTATATTATATTTCACAACAATTGTACGTCAACTTTAATTCGCTTTAATTGGCTTGCCAGGTAGTAGTAATTAATTGATTTTAGAATACTCCGTTGCTCAAGAAAATAAAGCATTTTATAATGCGTTTGTTAGTTTTCTGGAAAAGACTTTTTTGAAAAAGATCTTTTTTAAGGAAAGATTTTTTTTGGGAAAAAGTTTATTAAGCTTAAGAGTAAAATAATGGGTCTCACACTAAATTTTTTTTTTATCTATTTATCACAAATAAATATTAAAAAATTTGTCCACTTACAAAAGTTCATTATCTTTTCCAGAAAAATTTGGGAACTAAACACACCATTATAATAATTGAGTGAACGAACTAATCCAAAACAAGTGTGTGGGATAATATGATTGTCAGGGTGGATTTAGAAGTAGGATTTTAGGAAATTATTTAACTATATAATAATATCACTCGATCCTCACCTATGTTTTTTTATAGTTAAATATTCCTACTCTTTGTTAATCCCTTTTGCTCTTTATTATTTATTGTGAATTTTAGCTAATATTGAAATAATCGATACTTACATATTACATGTGAATGCTATTGTCCGTGTTTTTTTTTGTGTGTGTGCAAACGATGGGCGGATATATAAAGTTATTTTATAATTATTAATTTTTAATAATTTTGAGACAAACACACTATTACAATACGTTAAATAAAAACTTTTCCGTGTAGGCAGGATGGAAAGATAAACTATTCTTAAATTTTTTAGACTCCTAAATCAACGAACTTGATAATTATATTACTTGATTGGTTTCTCTAAAGCGACGCGAGACTAAAACATCTCCCCGTCTTGGGCCACCATAACCTTGCAAATAGTGATGATCAGTGAGTATTTTTCTATCAAACTTAAAATTTATGGCACCATTTCAATAAAAAAATTTAAATTAATGATTGAAAGTCTAATGACATTTCGTATTTTAAGACGTCCTCGTATACGAAAGTCATTTGAGCTTGAAAAATGAATGTTAAAAGACCCTTTTCACTTTCCGTAAATAATATGGGAGTCCTAAGATTCAAATTTGATTCCTTTTATTCAAATCTGTCTCTGATACCATGTGGAACCATTTCAAACAAAAGTTTAAGCTAATGGTTGAAAGTCCATTGTGATTTCATGCTCTGACAAAATTCAAACTGAAATTTATTGATAATATTCACTATATTATATATTTTTAAATATTGATAAATTCTTGTCTATCTAATATTTTAGTCATATTATATGGAAAAAGGTATCGGTATAATTATTAGAAAAAATATTATTAAAATTACTACTTCCATTTTTTTTATTTGTCTTTCACGCTTTTTGAGGTCCGCCTTTAATTAACAATTTCACACATAATACTTTTATAAAGATATACGATATTACACTTTTTTTAATAGTATTTTTTATAACAAATCTAACAATATCAATTTTGTATGATGAATCATTGTACAAATTAAAATGTTAACGGTCAAAGTTTAATTTTTGACACATTTACTAAGACGACAATTAAAAAAACGGAAGGAGTACTAAATTATAAATTATAACTATTAGAAAAAAATATTATCCAAATTATAAAAATAGAGATTATAGATAATTTTAAGATAACTATTAATTATTAGATATTGAAACACATCTCATTATCTTGAAATAATAGTTTTAATAGGATCACAGTTGAGAGGACGAGCGTCGGTGGAGCACACACAATTGACAGCAGCTCACCTACCATATTTACTGGGACCGGCGTTCATATTGTCCAACACTACTATAATATTTATATTTAAGTTCCAGAGTTTGGTCTCTGGCCTACAATATATTTTGGGTAATTATTATTTTGGTGTCATTAAAGTTCCAATACACAAATATACACTACGAAAATGATGCGACTCGTGAAGACGAAAGAGAGGAGGAAATGAAGCACACGTGTAATCACCGTAGCACATATGACGATGTAGGCTCTCCAACTCAAAACATGGGTCCTCACTTGTAGAGTTGTACACTTGACGACGAGCAACTTGTGTAAGCTGTGACAATATACTATACACATCACTGCATGGGGTAAGGTAGGAAGTGCTCTCCTTTAATCATGTTAGGTTCAAAATTAAGTTAGTTAGAAAGGATGGGAAAGGAAAGAATTGGAAATGATATGATTGGTTTGAAATAAATTAGTTGTTGGGTGGAAATATTTATTAATAAAATTTGAATATTTGAGGAAAATAAATGAAAAAGTTTACAGGGGTTGCAAAAAGTAGATCCAAATGTAGACAGTCTTCCTCTGTATATATTTGTACATGAAGGGGCTAGATAATTAATAAGAAAAACACATGCGCTAGACTAAAAAAACTCCGAAGCGAATCCGATTCGCTCCAACTAAAAAATTCGAATTCAAATTCGACTAAAAAAACTCCGAATCCGATTATAATTGGGGCGGGTATGAAGTGACCACCTCTGATTCGATTAAGTCCGATTATAGTTGACCCGATTAAGTCCGATTTTAATAATTAATATTAAAAAGTTAAAAAAACTGAAAATTAAAATGACTGATTTTTTTAATATAATAGATTGTAAAAGTTTTTTTTTTAAGGGAAATTGTGTATTACTATTAGCCATTAGGGTTTCTTTTCATAAGTTTCACTTCATCTGCCCTGCATCCTAGCCCCCGCCCCCCAGGCTACCATCGTCCCCTTCACTTCACCGCCCTCTTCTGCTCTTCACCTGCGTATCCCAGCCCCCAGGCTCCCATCCTAGCATCGTTACTACCATCATCCACCACCTTCACTTCACCGCCTTTGATTTTTTTTGCTTCTGAGTTCCGAGTTCTGAGTTTAACGTCCTTACCACCATCATCTCTAGTTCAATCTCCTCTGACCTCTGTCCTCTCTGCCTCTCTCTGTATGCGCCTGCCGTCTGGCCCGTCTCCTCTCTCTGTCTCAACCGACCATCGCACCGCCTCACGACAGCCGACCACCGCACCCCCTCATGACACCTAACCGCGACGTTAGGACCACCGCACGCAAACATTTTTAAGAATTATTGCTGGTGTTTTATTTTAACAAGTATGATATATAATCAGAGGTAATCGGAGTTAGAAATAATCAGAGTCGGAGGAAATCATTTTATGGAAACGTATAACAGCTAATCGTAGTCGGAGGTAATCCGATTACCTCCGACTCCATTTACCTCCGATTGAGTTTGGATTTGAAGGTCCTCCGACCTCCGATTAATCGGACTTGGAGGTGGACCTCCACCTCCGATTATTAATTGGAGCGAAGGTGGAGGTACCTACCTTCGATTCCCCTCCGACCCATTGCCATCCCTAGTTGTACACTTGACGACAACCAAGTTGTGTAGGCTGTGACAATATACTATACACATCACTGTATGGGGTAAGTTAGGAAGTGCTCTCCTTTGATCATGTTAGGTTCAAATTAAGTTAGTTAGAAAGGACGGGAAAGGAAAGAATTGGAAATGATATGATTGGTTTGAAATAAATTAGTTGGGTGGAAATATTTATTAATAAAATTTGAATATTTGAGGAAAATAAATGAAAAAATTTACAGGGGTTGCAAAAAGTAGATCCAAATGTAAGCAGTCTTCCTCTGTATATATTTGTACATGAAGGGGCTAGATAATTCATAAGAATAACACATGCACTTGAAGGAGGGCTTGAACCTCAGACCTTGTGGTTAACAGGCACACGCTCTAACCAACTGAGCTATTCTAGCTTGCTTTTATTGGTTTGGTGAGCATAAATCTAGTATCATTTTTTTTTTGAAAGAACGTGGATATACTATCTGTTAATTATGAAAAATTCATTTTTTGACATATAATTCATTTTTTAAAAAATAATACTAATTTTCTACTTGAATGTTGAATATAATACCACATTGTCAAATAATCATGGTCACAATAATACACGTGATTTTAGCACTGCCTATAAAAGTGGAATAAATACGACCAGTTTCTGAATAATGTATTTAATAATTTGTTTATTTATGGAAGCGTATTGGGTCCGACCCGATTTTGTACCATCCATGGTTACTGGTTCACTTAAGGCCACCCTCCTCTATCCATGGTTCAAACCCGACTCCATGATTCATTTAAAGGTGAATCCGGGTGCTTAGTGGGCCTTTTGGGCCATCATTGGGGGCAGTGTTCATTTCAAAGAAGACCTAGGCCATAGGTCACGGTTTTGGATCCTCATCGGGATCCATCTCAAGTCTTTTAAAGGGACTAAAGATTTTCGACATGAATAACGAGGCGAGATGGTGTTTGTTGTGCAAGACAATCAAGGGAAAAGAAGAAAGCTTGATGAAATTGGGCAAAGAAAAGACATATCATCGGTCTTTAGACCATAACTCTTTCAACATAGTTCCGTTGGACTTAAAATTCGGGGAACTAAAAGTAAATGTTGAGAGCTTTTCATCGATATCTTACGAGGCCAAATCGAAGTTCAGATGAAGAAGGTATGCACATTTTAAGTTCGGTAGAAAAATTGCCCAGCAGGCCGTCGCGCCCGCGACCTCGCGATAGGGAGAAGTTTTGTTCGAGAATCGCCTTGGGTCGCGCTCGCGACACCGCTATGGTCACGACCATAACATAGTGGTCGTGCCCGCGACCCTACTGACGACCACCTCTTGCCTAGATTCCCTAACAAGGTCAGGCTCGTGACATTTTCTGTCGCGCCCCTGACGTTTTCCGTCGCGCCCATGATGGTTTTGGAAATGTTGGGTTTTAAGTCCGACTTTCCCCCTTTGTTTCCCTCCTTTTTGTTTAATTCCCTTTGTATCCTTTCCCTCATATATATATATATATATATATATATATATATATATATATATATGGATAAATCGATAGATTGTCCATTGAACTAAACAAACTACATGATACTCAGGCATACCCGAGGGGTCTACAATAAGATCCGACCCAAGAACAACCCCATATATATATATATATATATATATATATATATATATATATATATATATATATATATATATATATATGTATATGGATAAATCGATATATTGTCCATTGAACTAAACAAACTACATGATACTCAAGCATACCCGAGGGGTCTACAATAAGATCCGACCCAAGAACAACCCCTAACATCACAAATTAACTCAAAACAACAAAATAAGCAAACATCTAACCAACTCTTAGATTTACATCATTCATTATAAATTTTACCACTAAACTCTCATGGTGATAACCATCTTGATGAAGTCTTCTATTTCTTTCACCCCAAATGTGGTAAACAATAGAAGCCAAAGCCAACCTTCCCTTCTTTCCACCAAAACCTAATTGAGCAAATTTACCAGCAGACCAATCAGACAAGATCAGTCTCTTGCCAAACAAAACCTCCCATACCTCATTTCCCACAACAAGGGAAAAATCACAATTGAAGAATAGATGAGAATTCGATTCTTCCTTACATTCACATAAGAAGCATCTATTAGCAAGATGCACACCAAACCTTTGCAATCTGTCTAACGTAGACAAGCGACCATGCAAAACCATCCAAAGTATAAATGAACACTTTGGAATTCCAGGGTTACACCAAACAAGCTTATGCCAAACAACCAAAGACTCATGATTCTTCAAATAATCATATCCTTTTTTTAATAGAGTACTTACCTCCATTCTTCAGCAGATCTCGAAACAGAGGCAAGAGAGAATCCTTGGTCTTGAGCAAGTGACGCCAGTACCAACTAGTATTCTTCTTCAACTCACAGACCATGATATTAGTCTTGCAAAGATATATGTGGTAAACCCACCTAACCCAAGAGTCTCTTTGTTGCAAATAAGCTGCCAAACCAGATTGCCCAATGCTGCGATATTCCAGGAATGCGCATCACGCAAATTGAGACCTCCCTCCTTCTTGTAGAGGCAGTAGGTTTTCCAACAAATAGGAGGAGCACGAGTGTCAGATCCCCAAAGAAAGGATCTACAAGTTCTTATAATGCTCTCAATCACAGATTTGGGGAGGATGAAAATTTGAGCCCAATACACATGAGGCGACATGAGTATACTATTGACTAACTCAACTCTCCCCGCATAAGTGAGTTTCTTAACAGCCCCACCTTGAGTTCTCTTGGACATCTTCTCTATCAAAATGGCACAATCATGTCAATTAAGACGATAGGGTTTAATAGCGACTCCTAGATATTTGAAAGGAAGAGAGCCCTCTTTAAAACCAACAAGTCTTAAGATTTCCTCTTTCTCCTGTTGTGCTATATTAACGCAGATTATATCAGACTTGTTTTTGTTAGGATTCAAACCAGAAACCCTTGAAAAATGATCCAAAGCTTTCAACAATAATTCAACACTAGCAATATCTCCCAAGCAAAACACAAGTAAATCATTCGCGAAACATAAGTGAGTAAGCTTCGAGGGAGAACAAAATTGATGATACCTGAAGTTCTTAGATTGAGTGAAGTTCTTTATTGACCTGTCCAAATAATCCATCACCAAAACAAACAATAGTGGAGATATTAGGTCTCCTTTCCTTAGTCCATGGCCACTCTTGAAGAAGCCAAAGGAAACACCATTAAACCCCACCGAGAAGGAAGCCGAGGAAACACAAGTCATGATGAGATTAACAAAGGACCAGGGGAAATTCAAGGCTAAAAGAAGATTCTTTAGAAAATCCCAATCTACCATATCATAAGCCTTTTGAATATCCACTTTTAAAAGACAGCTTGGTTTTGCAATCTTTTTATTATAAAGCCTTACCAAATCCTCAGCAATCAAAATGTTGTGAAGGGTGGATCTACCTTCAACAAAAGCCGCTTGAGATAAATCAACCAACTCCGGAAGAACAACCTGTAACCTATTACAAAGAATCTTTGTAATGGTTTTGTAAATGATATTACAACAAGCAATCGGCCTAAGGTCCCCCACACCATCTAGATTAGTAGTCTTAGGAATAAGCGAAAGAAGAGTCTAACTGATTTCTCCAAGCAATACACCTGAAGAGAAACAACTCTTAATCGCATTAGTAACATCCTTGCTAATAATTGACCAAGCTGCTTTAAACAAGGTAGTATTGAAACCATCTGGACCAGGACTTTTTGAACCATCCATTGCAAAAATCACATTCTTGATTTCAATATCTGTCACTAGTTTTAATAGAGCCTCATGACTTGAATTATCCAATCTTCTTCCTTGCATAATGACATCAAACTTGACTTCGCCATCGCATGATTTCTTAGCAAAGAACTCTTCATAGTGACTAGCTAAATAATTCCCAATTACCTCTGAATCATGCATCAAAATACCATCCCTATATATATTTATATACATGTAACATCCCTCCAATAGAGTTAGATATTGAAGCTTACAGGTTTAGCCGTCAAAATCCTCTCCACTTGGGAGATTGTAATTAAGGGTTGTTTTCAAACCTTAATTTAATGAAAGCTAATCTTTATGTGGAATTACTTGTTGATTTCTCTTTCTTTATGAGTTGGTGTTCTTCCTCCTCTCTTTGGTGAGATTTCTTGGGTGTTTCAAGACTCTTTGCTTGTGGAAGATCCTTGATTTCTTGTGTAAGTGATTGAAAATTTAGTTCAATTTGGCAAGTTTATACTGTTTAGAATTGTCCATATCATTTAATTTCTTGTTTATCAACAAAAACCTTAAAACCCTAAAAATAGTTCTTATTTGTATGAGTTCTATGAGCGGATTTTGATCATCTACATTAATTTGTTTAGACTCTAGGTCCGACACGCTCCAATTTATTTATATTTAAATTACATTCCACGTCTCGCATATTAGTTGGTTTCAGGTTCAGGTTCAGGTTCAGGTTCAGGCTCATCGTTCGCTTCCAGAGTAAAAGGGAGGGTGCAATTGCTATTCAGACCCTCAATGGTAGTTTGTATAACGGTTCTGTTATTTCTGTTTTGTGGGCTAAGTATAGTAAAAGACAGAGGGCACGTCACTTCTTAAGGAGTGCGTCTAGCAAGTGTGTTTGGATCCCAAAAGTTATGCAGAATATGGGGGTTGAGCCTCTTGATGATATGATGGTTGTATCTAATGAGGTGAGTACCAATAACCTTGCGAACTCTCGGACCAATCTTGGTGTTGTTCACTTTGAGGTTCCACGTGAGGATGTTTCTATGGATTCCGAACGATTTTTTCTAACCCAATTTGTGTTGTTTTGAGTCATCCAGGTAATGTTTCAATGTCCTTGAATGTGAGCCGATTGATAGTGAGAGACTGACTCTCAGTTGGTTCACCATGAATCTTTTAAGTCTGTTGATATTGAGGACTCAATTTTGGATGATTCCAAAGCTTTTGCTAGAAGAAGGAAGAAGGGGAAGGCTTTTTCAAAGTTCAAGTGGCATTTGGTCAGCGAAGTTGCATGCAGGACTGTTAGATCTAAAGAACATGTTAGAAGGAAGGGCAAAAATGCGAGCTTGCTAGATGTATCTTCAGAGCATCCTCAAGTTCATCTGGATGACATGGCACACAGTGGCTAAGTTTGGTTGTGGTTCTGGCTTTATTCGTGGGGATCCAGGAACTGTTGAGAAGCAGTTTAAGGAGAAATTGCGAAAAGAAAGAAAATGTTAATTTTAGTATTTTAATTTTGCTATTTTTGTCTTGTTGTTTAGTTGTGTTGCTTCTTTATTGTTTACTATCTATTCACTATACTTTCTCTTTGATTTTCGCAGCGCCGATGTTGTCTCTTTAGCTTCTTTTGGCTTTCAATAAAAAACTTTTAAAGAAGGTTACTCATGATCCATAATGATTTTGTCTCACCACAATTCTTAGGTTGAATTATCTTGCTATGTAATTGGTAGTATTGATTTGCTATATCAAAAGCATTGTTATTAAAAGAATACATTCTTATGATTTTATGAATATAAATATAACAAACATTATTAACTAAAATATAGTACAAAAAGTTAATGATAAAAATTTCAATTGTTGCCCTTAAAGATGATAAAAATAAAATAAAATAAAATATAATTTTTGCGTCTAAGACAGTTTTAGTGAGAAATCTCTCTTGAAAAATATATAATACTAATATTGAATATTCGTTCTTGAGGAAATATTTCTGTACATAAATTAGTTGTGTCTATTTGTATCCGGAAAAAAATGTGTCTATCCAAGTTTATTTATCTAAACTATGTGTTACACTTACAGCTTAGCTTGTTACTTAATGGATGCTTTAAGATTATAAAAGAACAAGTGAATACCAAAGGGAAAAAGAAATATTGGATGTCAAATGATTAATTCCAAACTAAATAACTGGGGTAAATATTAGAGTAAGAAAGGAAATAATATAATAACAATAAGGAGAGACTAGATAAATTAATCGTTAATATATTTTTTTTCTGATTATTGAGAGCCAAAACTCAAAAGACTTAAAAGTTCATAAAATACAACAAACCACACACAAAACAACACACAATCACCACCAAAAGAAAAATGTTACAACGTCCAAATTGCTAAACAAAATTAACACAGCAAGGACTTTCGCGTGCAAAACAGCCAAACGAAACCTTCACATCACAAACACGATGTAAGATCAATAACTTCAATTTGGTGGATCATCAAGGACTCGCACGCTGATAAGATATCTCTTCCATCTCAGCTTCCACCTCAGCCTCCACCTCAACTTCTATCTAAAATTTCCACCTCAGCTTCTGTTTCCGCCCTCGATAGTTAATTATAACTAACTTCTCTTTTCTTTTCTTGTCTTGTTTTTCTAGTAGTATATATACAAGGCTATAGGTAGTCTTTACTCATTCATTCAATTGTACACTTTCAATATCATCAATAGATAAGGTTTAATTTTCTTTCATTCTCTCAGAATTTTTTGTCTCAGTTTTAGTGCTGTTTTTTGTGGGCAATTCATGTCATGGTATCAGAGCAAGGCACTCAACTTTGATGTCAGTCTTTTCATCCTTCTTCTTCTGAAGATTAGAATTGTTTTTGTTGTTACAATGGAGATTCCAAATGCTATTCCTATTCCAGATATTGGTCCTACACATGTTCTTTTTCTTCACCCTTCTAAAAACCCCAAACAACGGTCTTGTTAGCAATCTTCTAAATGGGAAGAACTATGGATCTTGGAAGAAATCTATAGAGATTGCTCTAATAGCCAAGAACAAGTTGGATTTTGTTACGGGAAAGTGTGTTAAGCCATGAGCAGATTCTCCTATCATATCTCTATGGAATCGTTGTGACAAGATGGTGATTTCTTGGTTGCTCAATGATGTTGAATCCACCATTTCAGACATTATTCTGCACTCCAGCTCCTCAAGGCAGATTTGGGTTGACCTTGAGCAGCATTTTTGCAAATCAGATGGTACTAAACTCTTTCAAGTAAAGAGAGACTTATACTCTATTTCTCAAGTTAATCGGGATATAGCTTCTTATTTTACTCATATTAAGCGTCTTTGGGATGAACAAGATTCTATGGTGTCTGTTCCTACATGTTCTCATGGCATAGAATGTAATGCTTACAAGTTACAACATGTCCAAGAAATGCTTGCCAAAGAACATTTGATACAACTTCTTGTAGGGTTAAATGATGCCTACAAGACTGTGAGAGGCAACATTTTGATGAGCAACCCTCTTTCTAATGTTAGGGAGGCTTATTATGTTTTGTTGCAAGAAGAAAATCAGAGAGAAATGACTTCTTCTACTCTTATTTCTTCTCAATCTGCAACTTTTCTTTCAAATTCTAGTTCAAATTCTTATTACAATCAAGATTAGTTTGAGTGTGTGAATGGGAGCCATAATCAACACGAACAAGGGCCTTGAACACCCAATCCAATGAAATGGATATGACCTTGAGCAAGGAGAGTCCACAACTCTAGGCCTAACACCCCACCATGATTATCATAGGTAATCCACTAAATAATCACTAAAGGAATGACTTGAACACCACCATATCACTTGGATAAAGTGACAAGATTTTTGAGAGAAAATTAGGGGAAAAACCCTAACGATGCTAAAGCATCACAATTCAATTCAGCCAAAAAACTACAAAGTATTGCATGGGAGGGGGTATATATACTAATGGGGGGTAAAATAGTAAAACACCAAAATCTCACGCAGAACAGCAACCATCGCGGGTGGCACACAGGGGGTCACGGGTGCGACCGTGCTTCAATGCAGCAACAACATCCTAGCAGGCATCTGTCGCGGGGGCGACCAGGAGGGCGCTCGCAGCGTTTTCTGGGCGCTGTCAGCATTTCTCCTCGGCATGAAAAGCTGGCATTCTGGAATGGGCGCTGGCGGCGCTTATACAAATGATGGTAGCGTTTAGTAGCGGTGTCCAACTCCCACGCCCAGGCCCAACACGTAGCGGGCGCTACGTGTGGCGTAGCGGGTGCTACGACCTTTCTGGCTAAGGTGGTGGGCGCTACACCTTGTGTAGCAGGTGCTACAACTTGTTGCCTTGGCCTCCTTATGTTGCTCCTTCCCAGCTTGTGTTTTCTTGTTCTGGCCCACTCTCGAACCTCTATGCCATGTAGACTCTCAACCTGGGATGGTCCGGAGTCCCACTTGAAATGGATTCCACACTTGGTGCCGATCAAACCATGCCTCTAGGGTCCCAGGTCCACCTTAAAGTGCACTCCATACCCGACCTTGGAGTCGATTTCTTCGTGTTTTATGGAGGGGGCGAGGAAAGACTTGGAAATCATGGATCCTGAGGCTCGGGCCCCAGCCCAGGACGCTCCATACTCCCCTTCTTGAAAAAGAGTTGCCTTCAACTCTTGGGAGTGAAAATGAATGCACGTTCCATGGCTCGGCCACCCATCACTTGAACCATCCAATAAACCAATCGTGACCACACTATGAACTCCACCCTGCTTGAAGAAATAGGAATTCTTGAAGAGGTTTGGGGGTGAAGGACAAAGGACGGAAGGAGGAAATTTTTGTGGAGTTAGGGAGTGCTCAACCTCACCAGGCTTGCTACTTGGGTAAGAGAAAGCTATGGACCGCTTGTCCTCACCAAGATCACACTTAACCCGTGTTTCGCTCAATAGGAGATTCCTCAACTCACTTCCCACCCAAGGTTTGATTTGATGTGAGGGTAAGGGATTCAAGAAATCAAAATCAAATAAATGTTTTTCATTCAACATACTCTCCCAAAAACAACGCATGCCAAATTTCCAATAGCACTCATTTAACGACATATCCTCGAATAACTAATGTCGAGCAAACATCATGTATGGCATGTTAAAATAGTTCACATCACAACGACCAACATGCAAGCAATATTCATCGAAGAACGACACAATTGAAGAGCTCAAAAACTTAGGTTAAACTAGAATCAAGGCATCACCAATCCCAAATTCGCCACTAAACACCAAACGAACACCAAGATTCTTAGTATGCCACTCAACATATTAGGAATTTTCAACCGGGAACTTTTCATGCTCATCATGCAACTTATCTCGCCAATAAACATCATCAAACAACCAATGTCTCCCAATGATCATGCACGACTCACCCAAAGACTCTACACCACAACGTCCATCTTTCAAGCATGATTCAATAAATTTCAAAGAAGAGTCTTCGGTTACCTCGTTCTTCCCATAGAGAAGAATTCGAGTGCCCATGAGTGGAAGGGAATGTGAGTCATATCCATTGGTGCTTACTTTCTTGATCGGTGGCAATGATAAAACCAAAGGAGCTTCTTCGTGGGCTTCTTCAACAAGGGTAAGAGGAAGGGCAAGGTCGACGTTCGCATCCTCCACTTGGCTTGGAACTTCATCAATCTCACCATGTGCACCAAGAAGATCATGAGGTTTCCCTTCGTGGGCCTCAAGGACATTAACCACGTCCATCAAACTTTCCTTTCTTTCAACCTTCTCAAATTTTTCAAGTGTGGAAGGAAGGTTTTGCTCGTCAACTTCCTCCATCACGTCACTTGCGTGCTCTTCCACACCAGAGGACTCCTCAATCCATGCTTTAACCATAACCATTTTTGGACATTGCAAGGAATCATGTCCCACAAGTCTACATTTGACACATTTTTGGGACGTAAAGGCCGTTAGAGGGGAACAGTGGAATGACTTCTTCCGGGAGGAATCCTCTCTTCTTCTTCCCTCATGTTGAAGTTGGATTTGAAGAAGTACGGAGATTCTATGAAGTTGATTCGCAATGGCGCCTATAGTATTTTCAATGTTCATGAATTGACTCTCTAGACTTGGCTTAGGGGCCATAACAAGAGCATGGGTGAAGGACGGATTGTGTTTGGGTTGTTTTTTTGGAGTTTGGGGGTTCTTTTGTAGTTGGATAGTGTTTGGCTAAGGGTTCTTTGTGTTTTTTTCACTCAGACATTTCATCGAACACCTTGCGTGCACTATTTTCCAACTTCTCCTCAAAGCTCTAAGATGCTTCAACAACACCAAATACAAACACAATACAATTTATTCCAAAACACTTTGATCACACAGGGGATGGGGAACACCAATAGTTGCATACAACTCACAAAATCCAACACTAGAGTATAACACTAGCAAGAACAATGAAAAAAACTCAAGCTAGAACAAACCGTAGCTCTGATACCAAATGGAGCGTTACCGTACGCGTGGATAGGTAAGATTAGCTTCAGTGTGTGAATGGGAGCGATAATCCACATGAACAAGGGCCTTGAACACCTAATGGAATTGATATGACCTTGAGCAAGGACAGTCAACAACTCTAGGCCAAACATCCTACCACGATTATCATAGATAATCCACTAAATAATCACTAAAGGAATGACTTGAACACCACCAATTCACTTTGATAAAGTAACAAGATTTTTGAGGGAAAACTAGGGGGAAAACCCTAACGATGCTTAAGCATCACAATTCAATTCAGCCAAAAAACAATAAAACATTGCATGGGAGGGGGTATATATACTAATGGGGGGTAAAACAGTGAAACACCAAAATCTCGCGCAGAACAGCAACCATCGCGGGTGGCACACTGTAACACCCCAACACCCTTAATCACAAGATTAACATTAAACATACACTAAGCCTGTGATTAGCGCAGCGGAACACCTAGGGTGGAGGTATTACCGCCGTCCCCACTCGGGACAAGGCTACAAACCCAAACACACCATTTCAGTACACTTAAATCACCAATTAAACATAATACAAACACTCCATACTTAGGCATCACCAAAACATGACAGTTAGACTTTATACAACTGTCAAAGATATATATAACAACCCTTTCCAAAAATAAAACGGCCTTTGAAACCATAAAGACCACCGGAGTCGGCCAACAACGACGTCCATGACTTCCTTGATCGGGAAAACTCCTACTTTTGCTTATCCTTGCCTTTAACTTGAGAGCTCGGACCGCCTAAAACAAAACATTAAAACAACGCAAAAGTGAGTGTGGAAACACTCAGTACACGAACCTCCAACACATCAAACCGTTCGAAAACGGTTTTAGTGCCGGCATTTAAATTCATTTTGAAAACGGGGGAAGGGATAAACAAGAATAAAATAAATTGATTCATCAACATAAAAGGTAAAGTATATGAAAGGTAAGACAGGTACTAAAACATAAGTATTTGGTCCCTTACGATCGATGCAATGCATCTCACACACGCGCATGCCCAAACCGATCGAAGTTTGGAATGGGTGACTGCCGAACAGTCGACACTGGCCAGGTCTATACACTCTGATCAGGAGTATCATATATAAAAAGAGAGCTAGCATCTAAAAGTAACTAGCACAAAGAATACATAAAATGGGACCCTTTAAAACCATATAATAAACGTTAAAGAACAAACTTAAAATAACCATGAAAACGTTAAACGATAATAAGGAGCGAAAAGTTGGACAATTCGCGTACCTTGGGAAGTAAAAAGATCTAGCGACGTGCCTCGAGCTTGGGATGGCTTGGGCGACTTGGAAGCTATAAAAAGAGCATAGGAAAATGAGAATTTTAATAAAGCTCTTGTAATTACGAGCTAAGATTAAAGTACTTAAAATTTGATGACTTAAAAGGGATGAGAAAATAAAAATTTTAGTTTTTGATAAACCAATGATTTGGTGATAACTTGAGCTAGAAAACTCGAATTTTTGCAAACGAGTACTTTTCGGAAAGGGAAAATCACGCCCTACAACTTTGTCAACTGGCCCGAAGGCTAAAGATGCGAGGAAGGGCTCGGAAAAAGGCCCGGAAAGAAGCAGAACACTTGAAATTAATCATGCGGCTTGGAAATTTAAACCGAAACTTATGGTGAAACTTGAATAGGATCAAAGAAGGCTTATGATGTATAAATGATCCTTAACAACCAGCTTAGATAAGCATAGAATTGGAGTCCTTGAAGGCTTAAGAAAAAGAAGCTATTCGATTATTGAAAACATGAAAGAAACGTTGTCAAGTGGCGGTAACTAGATAAGGACATGATTATGAATTTTGGAAAGTTTACCAACCGATGACCGGTGAATTGAATACATAGAAGAGATGGTCCTTGGGCTATTTAGACATCGAGGAAACCCATAAACTTGTTAGGAAGTCAAAAGTACCACTTACCCATAAACATCACTTAGACGAGCTTAAAACCTCATCGCTTTACCCCATGATTTGCTAGTATTTCCATAAGCCTTTAGGAAATAATCCCAAATATTAAAATAGCTTAAATCAACTTAGAAAACCTACTCAACCCATCTTAACAATGACACAAAGGTCACCATCTTATTAGAGCTCCTTAAGAGATCAAATTGCACCCTTTAAGCTAGAATTAATTATTAAAATTCTGGGCAGTGACTTTGCTAACGGCCCTCATTCTCAACCTCATATCTCACTCTCCCGATATCGTATGGATGCAAACTTTATGTTTCCAGAAAGCTTGAAGAACGACCTAAAACTTTTATGTTTAACTCCAGAGCCAATAAAGTCTCCAAACTGACGAAAATTGCACATTAACCTACTGACTCAGAAAAACGTATAACATTGCACCCTTTCACGGTTTTGCTCGTAACTCGGGCTACACATGTCGAATTCTCGAAATTCCAAAGCCTAGAGTTAAATAATCACTTGGGCTATCATTTCCAGTAAAAATCTGGGTAAAATTCACATCTTACACTCTCTGCAAAACTCAGATACTTAGACAGAATCTTTTGCTTGCTTGATTGCACTTTAATGCTTTCTTTGGCCTCTAAGATGTACTAATTCACAACCAAAACCCCAAATTAACTATTGTCCATGGTTCTTCCAGATTTTAATACTCAGAGATTACCCAACAGCTCATGAAACTCACATGCAACCATAGATTACACATGCAACTATAATTAACACTTGAATTAGCCCTTATTCATCAATTTTACACTAAATTCATATCAACCAAGGGCAAAAGACTTGATTAGCATAGTAATCTCTCCAAAACAGTCCCTAAAACTCAAATTTCTTCATCAAGAACCTCATGCAAGCAAGCTATTTCATTATCTATCAAGAAACAAGCAAGAAACACCTCAATCTTCACATGCATCAAACTCTAATTCAAACCCTAATTACCCAAACCTAACCACAACATAAATTCATGCTTAGAAATCATAAAAGAGATGAAAAACTTCAAGATTAAGACAATTTATAAGTTAAATTCAGATTAAAACATAAAGAATAAAGTTAGGATTTCGAAATTATACCACTTGGAGTAGAAATTGAAGGAGAAAAACAAGAGGAGGGATGGAAGGGGGCACGACCACCACCTGGTGGTCGCCGGCGTGGCCTCCGGCCGCCGGAATCTGGCCGGAAAAACAGAGGGGATGAAGAGTGAATTGGTATTGTGACTTATGTCTTGAAAATGAAATGAAATAGTGAGCCCCTAGTCTATATAAAAAGAACTCCCCTTAAATAACTAACTCTCTAGATTAGAAAATAACTTAGACAATTAGTAATATAAACTAGCTAGGTAAAATAATTGGTATCGAGTAAAATAAAATTAGTGAACATAAACTTGGTAAAATAATTTAGTATATGATTAAGTAAAATTGCTTGGGACTAAATTGGGTAAAATTAACTAGTATTACACCACATAAAATAAATTGGTAGGACACATTAATAAAATAAATTGGGCGATAAAATGTACTTAGAAAGGTTGGATAACATAAATCGCAATTGAAACAGAAATTAAAATTAATATAACCTCCTTCGGTTACAAGCGTAAAACTGAAAACGGTAAAATAAATTATGTAACTTATCATAAAAGTATTCATAAACTCGTAATAATATTTCTAACTTTAAATCCGAGATAACACAAAATCAACCCGTTTAACCATCGCCTTGCTCGAGACCTGTCACGCAGAAAATAAATAATAATAATAACCACCATAATAACAATATTAACGTAAAAGAAGAAAATTTTTCTTAACCGCGCATTTTAGTTAATTATCATGATTAAGGCCTTAATTAATACGGGTTTAGGGCGGGTCGTTACACCCTCACCCCCTAAAAAGAAGTTTCGTCCCCGAAACTCGCTACTGGATTAATCGTGAACGAAGTACCTGAAAAGAGGTGTGGATAGCTTTTCTTCATGTCCTCCTCGATTTCCCACGTGGCTTCCGAGGTATCTTGGTTTGCCCATAGCACTTTGACTAAGGGGATTTCCTTAGAACGAAGTCGCTTATCCTACGATCCAGGATTTGGATCGGTTGTTGTTGAAAAGTGAGATTTTCTGACAGCAGAGGTGGTTCTTCTTCTAAAACATATGTTGAATCCGGCACATACTTCTGTAGTTGCGAGACGTGAAAAACGTCGTGTATTTGCCCTAGGTTGGAGGGTAAATCTAAACGATATGCTACCGGATTTATCTTCTGTACAACGGAATAAGGTCCGATATAGCGTGGGCTCAACTTTCCCCTGACATTGACTCTCCGAACTCCTTTAGTTGGAGAAACTTTAAGAAAAACACGATCACCAACTTGAAACTCGAGCGGCTTCCGCCTACGATGAGCATATCTCTTTTGTCTACTTTGGGCAGTCTTAATATGCTGCTGGATGATTCTGATCTTATCCATGGTGTCCTGAATCAGATCCGAACCTATGATTAATACTTCATCCAGTTCTCCCCAACACAATGTGGTCCGACACTTCCTTCCATAAAGTGCTTCAAAAGGAGCCATCTGAATGGTAGACTGGTAGCTATTATTGTAGGAAAACTCTATAAGTGGAAGGAATTGATCCCAATTTCCTTGGAAATCCAATACGCAAGCGCGAAGCATATCCTCTACAATTTGATTAACTTTTTCGGTCTGACCATCACTCTCTGGATGGTAGGAACTACTGAAATTAAGCTTAGTACCGAAAGCTCTTTGTAGCGCACTCTAAAATCGCGATTGAAACCTTGTATCTCAATCGGATACTATATCCTTCGGTATTCCGTGCAATCGAACGATCTCGCGAATATAGAGGTCTGCCAACTTATCTACCTTCCATCCTACATGAATAGGAATAAAATGTGCTGACTTAGTTAGGCGATCCACAATTACCCAAATGGCATTTCTCCTAGAAGCTGTGAGGGGTAATCCCATAATAAAATCCATAGAAATTGATTCCCATTTCCAAGTGGGAATTTCCAAAGGCCTCAGTTCGCCTGATGGCCGTTGATGTTCTGCTTTGACCTTTTGACAAGTTAAACACTTATCTACGTAACTAGCTATGTCCCTCTTCATATTAGGCCACCAAAAGTGCTCTCTTAATCCTCTATACATTTTCGTGCCTCCTGGATGTACAGAGTACGTTGAATTATGGCCTTCTTCCAAAATCTTAAGCCTTAAGTTTCCCTGGTTAGGTACACATAGCCTATTCTGGAACCTCAAGATCCCATCCTCGTGAACTAGAAACCCTGGCATTCCTTTAGTAGCGAGGTTATCCACTATCCTCTTGATTTCGGGATCATTCATTTGCTTGGCCTTGATCTCTTCAATGATAGATGGTTGAAAGGTTAACGTAGCCAATCTCTTAGCCTTCTTCCCCAGCTTTACCATTTCAATGTTTTCCTTATTCAATTCCTGCAACATCTTTGGATGAATTTCGAGACGGTTCAAAGTCGCATGCTGGGTTTTCCTGCTCAAGGCATCTGCCACTGAGTTTGCTTTCCCGGGATGGTATTGAATATTCAGATCGTAATCTTTGATAAGTTCTAACCATCTTCGCTGCCTTAAATTCAACTCTCTTTGAGTGAAAATGTACTTGAGGCTCTTATAAAGACAGTAGTAGGGACTCCATAAAGATAATGCCTCCAAATCTTTAGGGCAAAAGTTACTGCCGCTAGCTCTAAGTCATGCGTTGGGTAATTCTTCTCATACGGCTTTAGCTGTCGTGAAGCATAAGCTATCACTTTATCGTTTTGCATTAGCACGCACCCCAGCCGTTGATGTGACGCATCACTATACACCACATACTCCTTTCCTTCCTCAGGTAGGGACAAAACTGGGGCGGTTGTGAGCTTCTCCTTAAGTGCTTGAAATGCCTCTTCACACTTGTCGGTCGATTCAAACCGGGTCGTCTTTCTGAGGAGATTGGTTAAGGGAAGAGCCATTTTAGAAAAGTTCGGAACGAACCTCCTATAGTATCCGGCCATACCCAAAAAGCTTCGGACTTCTATAACCGTAGTGGGTCTCGCCCAATCCTTAACGGTGGATACTTTGCTAGGGTCCACTCGGATCCCTTCACTGGTGACTATATGCCCTAAAAATCCGACTTCTTTGAGCCAAAACTCACACTTTGAAAACTTAGCATATAACCGACGCTCTCTTAGCGTTTGGAGCACCATCCTTAAATGATTTTCATGTTCTTCTCTACTCTTTGAGTACACCAATATATCATCAATGAAAACCACCAAAAACTTATCTAGATAAGGCTTGAACACTCGGTTCATCAAATCCATAAACACTGCTGGGGCATTCGTAAGTCCAAAAGGCATTACAGTAAATTCATAGTGCCCATATCTTGCCCTAAAGGCGATTTTAGAGATGTCCTCATCATTAACCCTAAGTTGGTGGTATCCTGACCTCAAATCAATCTTAGAAAATACTCCTGCTCCTTGGAGTTGGTCAAATAGATCATCAATTCTAGGAAGAGGGTATTTGTTCTTGATCGTGACTTTGTTCAACTCTCGGTAATCGATGCATAATCTCAGACTTCCGTCCTTCTTCCGTACAAACAACACTGGCGCTCCCTATGGCGACGTACTAGGTCTAATGAAAACTTTGCTTAATAAGTCTTCCAACTGCACCTTTAACTCCTTAAGCTCAGCTGGTGCCATTCGATAGGGCGCTTTAGATATAGGCCGAGTTCCAGGAACTAGCTCTATTTCGAAGGCAATCTCCCTCCTCGGGGGTAACTCTGTAACTTCCTCAAGGAAAACATCTCGAAACTCTTGCACTACAGGAACTTCTTCCATCTTGGGCGAATCCTTAGAATCTTCACAAATCAAACACAGGTAACCCTTGCACCCGTGATTTAGTAACTCTCGAGCCTTTACATATGTTATGATAGGACACGGATTTACTCCTAAGTCCCCAATAGAACAAATTTCAACTCCGGAGGCGCTCTTAAGAACAACTGTCCCTTCACCACATCGAATTTGAGCTTGCGTTACATTCAACCAATCCATACCCAAAATGATGCCAAATTCTTCTAAATCCAACTGAATGAGATTAGCTGGGAAGATTTCTTTATTTAAAACAAGTGGAACTCCCACAAAACATTTTTCACATGCTATGGTTTGACCATTGGGTAAGCTGATTAAATAATTTACCTCACATGCTAGATTTCTTAAATTCAACCTTGACGCAACTTTAGATGAAATAAACGAATGCGTTGCTCCAGAATCAAATAATGCAACTAAAGGCTTAGCATGTATATAAACAGCTCCGGTCACGACCATACCAGACTTTGCTGCTTCCTTTTTGCCCATAACGTAGGCTTGCCCCACGCTTCCCTGCTGCAGTGTCGTCCTTGAGGGTGGTGCTGGTCGTGTCGTTCCAGGTTCCGGTCGCCTAGACCTCTTGGGGCACTCGGCCGCCCTATGATCAGCTCCACCGCACCATAAACAACTGTTGGTGCCTACCCGACACTGCGCGGTTGAATGGTTCGTTCTCTCGCATTTCTTACATGGTTCCCTGGTGGTAGGCGGGTTAGGTTGGCTCCTAGGATTTGAGGGTATCGGCCTCTTGGGATGATTAGTTTCCACAGCAGGTGAAGGAAACACTCCTTTTTCATTCCACTTTCTCTTACTACTCCTCTGATTTCCTTGACTTAAAGCTTTCAACTCCTTCCTGACTCTTTCTACCTCCGCAACCCTTTCATACATTTCTTGCATGGTCGAGAAGTGATGTGAAGATAGTTGGCTGCATATATATATGGTGCTAGACCTCCCTCATACCTAAACATCTTCATGTTTTCAGACGCCACATACTCCGGGGCGAAGCGGGACAATTCGTTGAACTTGGAGGTATACTGTAGCACCGACATATCCTTGTTCACCATGCTACAATCTAGGAACTCCTTCTCTTTTTGCCGTCTAAGGGTTAGGGGGTAGAACTGCGCTCTAAGATCACTTAAGAAATCGTTCCATGTCTTGGTCGTCCCTTGGTATCTTTCCTTGATGGTCCTCCACCAGATGTCGGCTTCTCCCTTTAGGTAGAAAGTCCCTATTGTCAGTCTCTTTTCTTTAGGTACCTCTACTACTTCGAAGATCTTTTCCAGATCCCTAATCCAATCTTCCAAAACTATAGGGTCATATCCTCCCGCATAGGTGGTGGTTACGCCTTGCCACCCTATCAGCATAGTTTACCTCCTTTGGGTTACTTGGTTGGGCCATAGATGGGACAGGTATCCGCCTTAGCAACTCCTGGACCAAAAACCCAAAATGGTCGGGGTATAGAGGTGGATTAGGAGGGACTGATCCTAAAGATGACTCAGGTTGGGATACTATTCCTGGGGTAAGCTGGGGTCCCTGCAACTCTAGCTGGTTTCCATTTGCCGTCACCAGTTCTTCTTGTGGTGAATTCCCCGATGTTTGAGACATGCTACAAATTTTATAAAGAATAATTCAATAATCAACACAATTCATAGCCATTAATCTCTGGTAACATGTTTTTACACATTTGTTATTTTTAATTGTGCATACAACCCCAATGATTTTATTGTCACAATAAACCTCAACATACATTTTCGCACATGCACCTATTCATATATAACAAGGATAACATTGCTTCACAAGGCTTCCCAAATACTTAGGAGCTCAAACCTCAAACAATATACTAGCATACCCATCGATAGACATTAAAGAAAATTTGGATCCCTCTTTCTTTCTTCTTGGGTATCCCTGTTGCAATCATCATTTCCGAAATATGTCCCACAAGTACGCAAATCAACAATTCAAAATACATACACTGCCTCCCTTTACCCAATAACATAGGGAGGGTCCTAAAAATTAGCATAGTTTGACTAAGAACACTAGATGACCTTAAAACAAAAGATATGGCCAATCGCAACTAATTTTGTCAACTAGCTTAAATAAGGTTAGCTTCCTAGCTATCCCTGCACAAAAATCGGTTAGTATTCCTTCAAACACGGGAGTTAGACCCCTCCTGCTCCCTTGGCTCCTCCACGTGACGTAGCCTCAAAGGGCGAGTGCTCTTGCGCTTTGTGTGACGGATCTTGGGCCTGAGATTTGTCCAGTCAAAGTTTCTTGCCACTGGAACAACATGGGAAGGTGTCTCCCTGCCACGGTCTCTATCGTGATCAGGCCCTTGGCCCATCTCCTCCTCATCCAGATCCATACTCGGGTCTTCTTCTTCCTCGGGCTCTTGCTCCCGTGACTCAGGGCGACTCATTGGATGGCGAAACCGGCACGATAGGACGTCCCGTGATAAGAGGTGTAAAGTGGAGTCGTACTTCGTCCGCCGGTGGAGAGAAAACATGAGGTGGAGTGATTCCTGCATTAGGGGGAGCGGGCAATGCGAGCATCTCATGTAGAAACGGCCCTAGCTTGCTGACGTGTAAACTCAAAGATTGAGCGGTTTGCGTGATGACCGCTTCCATAGCAATTTGGTTCCAGGCCTCGACATAGTTGAGGCACCAGGCGTGACGACCGGGTTCACTTCGGAGAAGTAACTGACGGTATCTATCCCTAATGTCGTCCCATGGACTCTCGTGAGGAAGAGTAGCTAGCAAGCATCGAGCTCGACATATGTCATCCGGATATTCCGATTTTGAATTGGCAGCACAATGAGCTTCAAAGACATCTTGCAATGCCTTGAGGTGAGCTTGAATATTTGTTGAGGGTTCCATAAACATCGCGAAAGGATTGGGAAGGGAATTACCATCGGCATCCATTTACATTATACAAATAACATAAAAGCGAAGTTTTAATAGACTTAACAAATTATAAGCTTGTTAAAGTAAATAAAAGAAAGCAAGGCAAGGTCCAAGACTCAACCGACTTAACCCTCATTTAGTTCAAAGGGGAACTCTTGTTCCTGTTCATGATTATCGTGGCCTTACTTACTATCCTTGGATCATATTAATCATTCGTATCATATAAACACCTTTAGACATTTCACTATACACCTTGGTAAGATATTTAGCCCCTAATTTAAGCTCCACATCACCAAAGGCACTTATTAGCATGCTTCACTTGTACCAAACTTTTAAGTTACTCCCAATTTGCACTTAGGTTTTCTTAAATTCACTACTAAACTTTCTAATTTCTGTAGAAATTTCGGCAGCACTTCCCCTATAAATTGGACTATCCCAAATTTTACATAACTTCAAACCTGCAAGACAACGTATGCAATTCATATATTCATTCGGAGCTTCATGCTCAACATCCAATCCAACCAATTCACATGTTCCCCAATTTCCATCCATAAAGCACACACATACCACACATTTACACCTAAACTTCACACATACATGTCATACTCTCTAAGAGATGCTAATTCCTCAAACTCTTCTTATAACTCCGCTCTGATACCACAACTATAACACCCCAACACCCTTAATCACAAGATTAGCATTAAACATACACTAAGCCTGTGATTAGCGCAGCGGAACACCTAGGGTGGAGGTATTACCGCCGTCCCCACTCGGGACAAGGCTACAAACCCAGACACACCATTTCAGTACACTTAAATCACCAATCAAACATAATACAAACACTCCATACTTAGGCATCACCAAAACATGGAAGTTAGACTTTATACAACTGTCAAAGATATATATAACAACCCTTTCCAAAAATAAAACGGCCTTTGAAACCATAAAGACCACCGGAGTCGGCCAACAACGACGTCCATGACTACCTTGATCGGGAAAACTCCTACTTTTGCTTATCCTTGCCTTTAACTTGAGAGCTCGGACCGCCTAAAACAAAACATTAAAACAACGCAAAAGTGAGTGGGGAAGCACTCAGTACACGAACCTCCAACACGTCAAACCGTTCGAAAACGGTTTTAGTGCCGGCATTTAAATTCATTTTGAAAACGGGGGAAGGGATAAACAAGAATAAAATAAATTGATTCATCAACATAAAAGGTAAAGTATATGAAAGGTAAGACAGGTACTAAAACATAAGTATTTGGTCCCTTACGATCGATGCAATGCATCTCACACACGCCCATGCCCAAACCGATCGAAGTTTGGAATGGGTGACTGCCAAACAGTCGACACTGGCCAGGTCTGGACACTCTGATCAGGAGAATCATATATAAAAAGAGAGCTAGCACCTAAAAGCAACTAGCACAAAGAATACATAAAATGGGACCCTTTAAAACCGTATAATAAACGTTAAAGAACAAACTTAAAAAAACCATGAAAACGTTAAACGATAATAAGGAGCGAAAAGTTGGACAATTCGCGTACCTTGGGAAGTAAAAAGATCTAGCGACGTGCCTCGAGCTTGGGATGGCTTGGGCGACTTGGAAGCTATAAAAAGAGCATAGGAAAATGAGAATTTTAATAAAGCTCTTGTAATTACGAGCTAAGATTAAAGTACTTAAAATTTGATGACTTAAAAGGGATGAGAAAATAAAAATTTTAGTTTTTGATAAACCAATGATTTGGTGATAACTTGAGCTAGAAAACTCGAATTTTTGCAAACGAGTACTTTTCGGAAAGGGAAAATCACGCCCTACAACTTTGTCGACTAGCCCGAAGGCTAAAGATGAGAGGAAGGGCTCGGAAAAAGGCCCGGACAGAAGCAGAGCACTTGAAATTAATCATGCGGCTTGGAAATTTAAAGCGAAACTTATGGTGAAACTTGAATAGGATCAAAGAAGGCCTATGATGTATAAATGATCCTTAACAACCAGCTTAGATGAGCATAGAATTGGAGTCCTTGAAGGCTTAAGAAGAGAAGCTATTCGATTATTGAAAACATGAAAGAAACGTTGTCAAGTGGCGGTAACTAGATAAGGACATGATTATGAATTTTGGAAAGTTTACGAACCGATGACCGGTGAATTGAATACATAGAAGAGATGGTCCTTGGGCTATTTAGACATCGAGGAAACCCATAAACTTGTAAGGAAGTCAAAAGTACCACTTAGCCATCAACATCACTTAGACGAGCTTAAAACCTCATCACTTTACCCCATGGTTTGCTAGTATTTCCATAAGCCTTTAGGAAATAATCCCAAACATTAAAATAGCTTAAATCAACTTAGAAAACCTACTCAACCCATCTTAACAATGACACAAAGGTCACCATCTTATTAGAGCTCCTTAAGAGATCAAATTGCACCCTTTAAGCTAGAATTAATTATTAAAATTCTGGGCAGCGACTTTGCTGACGGCCCTCATTCTCAGCCTCATATCTCACTCTCCCGATATCGTATGGATGCAAACTTTATGTTTCCGGAAAGCTTGAAGAACGGCCTAAAATGTTTATGTTTAACTCCAGAGCCAATAAAGTCTCCAAACTGACGAAAATTGCACATTAACCTACTGACTCAGAAAAACGTATAACATTGCACCCTTTCACGGTTTTGCTCGTAACTCGGGCTACACATGTCGAATTCTCGAAACTCCAAAGCCTAGAGTTAAATAATCACTTGGGATATTATTTCCAATAAAAATTTGGGTAAAATTCACATCTTACACTCTCTATAAAACTCAGATACTTAGACAGAATCTTTTTCTTGCTTGATTGCACTTTAATGCTTTCTTTGGCCTCTAAGATGTACTAATTCACAACCAAAACCCCAAATTAACTATTGTCCATGGTTCTTCCAGATTTTAATACTCAGAGATTACCCAAAATCTCATGAAACTCACATGCAACCATAGATTACACATGCAACTATAATTAACACTTGAATTAGCCCTTATTCATCAATTTTACACTAAATTCATATCAACCAAGGGCAAAAGACTTGATTAGCATAGTAATCTCTCCAAAACAGTCCCTAAAACTCAAATTTCTTCATCAAGAACCTCATGCAAGCAAGCTATTTCATTATCTATCAAGAAACAAGCAAGAAACACCTCAATCTTCACATGCATCAAACTCTAATTCAAACCCTAATTACCCCAACTTAACCACAACATAAATTCATGCTTAGAAATCATAAAAGAGATGAAAAACTTCAAGAATAACACAATGAAAGAACCCTAGAGGGGGGGTGAATAGGGTTATGAAAATTCTCTGCACAAATAATCAACTTGTAAAGGACGTTAGGTTCTTAATCTAGTTAGATTAAGATTCAATATAATGCAGAAGTATGATAAAGGACAATAAGCACAAACTGACTAACTTCCTTTATTATACTGAAACAGAATGAAGCAGAGCAACCTAAGGTGAATGTCCTTAGGCTGTACACAGAGTAACCCAAGGTGAAGGACCTTAGGGTTTACAGCAGAGAAGAAGTGCACGGCAGAGGCACTTCGAATTTGTTCTGGAGAAAAGAAACACCCACCAAAATCAATCTTTGGTGTAAACACGAATCAATCCCAAGTCCGTCTGGGAATCGATTACACCAACACAAATCAATTCTAAGTCCGTTAAGAATTGAATTCACTCAAACACAAAATTCTCACACAACCGTTCTTCTTTCAACTCGAAGAACACAACCAAAACATAGAACCCAATTCTCTGTTTTGAGCACCCGATTACTTCCGTGGAATCGTTGCCTTAATTCGAATCCCATGTCTTCAATTTATAGACTTGTTTCCTTGAATTGAATAGAGACGTTGGAGATTTGATTTAGGATCAGATTCCTTCCTTTCTTCGTGCTTTCCAGATTTGCTTCATCTTGTGCGATATTTTCGGATTCCAAAATCTTGTTTTCCTTTCCAAACTCTTGCTCGATTGTTTCCTGCAATGCACATAGAACAATCGAATTAGTCTGGTTAGAGAGTGGACAAGGAAAATCAGATGACTCGGTTTCTAGAAATACTTCCCTGTTCCTTTTATCTTTCGTGCTTGACATGAACGTCCTTTTGATGCTTGACATGAATGTCCTTCAGCCTCTTGACGTAAATGTCCTTCGGCCTCTTTCGTCCCCTTGACGTGAATTTTGGCTTTTATTCAAAACTGATCTAGTCACCAGGGCAACATCCTTGAGGGGTTCTAACACACAATTTATAAGTTAAATTCAGATTAAAACATAAAGAATAAAGTTAGGGTTTGGAAATTATACCACTTGGAGAAGAAATTGAAGGAGAAAAACAAGAGGAGAGATGGAAGGGGGCACGGCCACCACCTGGTGGTCGCTGGCGTGGCCTCCGGAATCTAGCCGGAAAAATAGAGGGGGGGCTCGGCTGGGGCTGGCGCAGAGGAGGAGGGAAAGAGGGGAGTGAAGAGTGAATTGGTATTGTGACTTATGTCTTGAAAATGAAATGAAATAGTGAGCCCCTAGTCTATATAAAAAGAACTCCCCTTAAATAATTAACTCTCTAGATTAGAAAATAACTTAGACAATTAGTAATATAAACTAGCTAGGTAAAATAATTGGTATCGACTAAAATAAAATTAGTGAACATAAACTTGGTAAAATAATTTAGTATATGATTAAGTAAAATTGCTTGGGACTAAATTGGGTAAAATTAACTAGTATTACACCACATAAAATAAATTGGTAGGACACATTAATAAAATAAATTGGGCGATAAAATGTACTTAGAAAGGTTGGGTAACATCAATCGCAATTGAAACAGAAATTAAAATTAATATAACCTCCTTCGGTTACAAGCGTAAAACTGAAAACGGTAAAATAAATTATGTAACTTATCATAAAAGTATTCATAAACTCATAATAATATTTATAACTTTAAATCCGAGATAACACAAAATCAACCCGTTTAACCATCGCCTTGCTTGAGACCTGTCGCGCAGAAATAAATAATAATAATAATAATAATAATAATAACCACCATAATAACAATATTAACGTAAAAGAAGAAAATTTTTCTTAACCGCGCATTTTAGTTAATTATCGTGATTAAGGCCTTAATTAATACGGGTTTAGGGCGGGTCGTTACACACACAGGGAGTCGCGGGCGCGACCGTGCTTCAATGCAGCAGCAACGACATCCGAGCAGGCATTTGTCGTGGGCGCGAAGAGGCTGTCGCGGGGGCGACCAGCGCGCGCGTTTTGGCGCCGCTTTCTCTCCTGCGTGAAAAGTCGGCGTTTTGGAATGGCGCCGCATACAAATGGCGGCGTTTAGCAGCGGTGTCCAACTCCCACGCCCAGGCCTAGCACGTAGCGGGCGCTACGTGTGGAGTAGCGGGCGCTACGACCTTTTTGGCCAAGGTGGCGAGCGCTACACCTTGTGTAGCGGGTTCTACAACTTGTTGCCTTGGCCTCCTTATGTTGCTCCTTCCCAGCTTGTGTTTTCTTGTTCTGGCCCACTCCCGAACCTCTATGCCATGTAGACTCTCAACCTGGGAAGGTCCGGAGTCCCACTTGAAATGGATTCCACACCTGGTGCCGATCAAACCATGCCTCTAGGGTCCCGGGTCCACCTTAAAGTGCACTCCACACCCGACCTTGGAGTCGATTTCTTCGTGTTTTATGGAGGGGGTGAGGAAAGACTTGGAAATCATGGATCTTGAGGCTCGGGCCCCAGCCCGAGACGCTCCTACAGGCTGTCAAAGGAAGTTAATAAGAAATATTCCTCTCCTCAGTATCATGGTAATGGTTTCATGCCAGGTACCCATTTTAGTTTTATTGCTTCTTTCAATAACTATGATTAGATTATCACTATTGGTGCTAGTGATCACATTACCTCTTGTCAAGAGTTATTTACTTCCTTATGTCCTGTTAAAACTTCTAGTTTCATAACTATGCCAAATCAAAAACAGTCCAGAATCACACATACTGGAACTGTACAATTGAGCAACAAAATTGAAAAATGTTTTATTTGTTCCTGAGTTTCAGTTTAATTTGCTGTCAGTATATAGGTTTTGTCAGCAGCTTGATGTTAGTGTTGTGTTTTCTTTAAACAATTATATTATAAAAGGGGCAATGTTTCAGGAAGTGGTCCGTGGTAAAGCTTATCAAAGGTTATGTCATGCTAAACAGATCAATGGTCAAGATGACAACATGAAGGCTATGCAAAGTCAGATGGTTCTTCATCAAGACAAAAGTTTTACTGAAGCATATTCTTGGCATTTTAGGTTAGGACATTTTAGGTTAGAAACAATATCCACATTTTGTCCTAAAGGCGTATTACATAGACAACCTTTTTCTCTTAGTGCTTCTAAGTCGTCAAGGATTTTTGAGCTTATTCATGTTGATATTTGGGGACCTTATAAGTGTTTTACATATAATGGCTACAAGTATTTTTTTTACTATTGTGGATGATTTTTCTAGATCAACTTGGGTCCATCTTATGTCTTGTAAAAGCTATGCTTTTCCTTTATTGTAATCTTTTGTTTCCTATGTGCAAATTCAGTTTGATGTCACTGTTAAAACCTTAAGAACAAATAATGGAATGGAGTTCAAAGATAGTTATGTTACTCAATTCTATCAAGAAAAAAGTATTGTTCATCAAACTTCCTATGTTGATTCTGCACAAAAAATGGTATTGTTGATAGAAAGCATAAACATATTTTGAAAATTGCTCGAGCTTTAACGTTACAGTTCAATTTGCCTCAAAAATTTTGGGGAGAAAGCATTCTTACTGCTGTGTACCTAATTAACATATTTCCTTCTTCAGTTCTTAATAATAGAACACCTAGATATATCGCTCCTAAAGTATTCCTCTTTCTAGGGCGCCGCCCTGGTAGGGTTTACAGGTGAGTTGTTTTCCATCCCGCCGACGGCTGGTGGGAGGTTGAAAAAACCACATAGTTTCTTTTGTTGACAGGGTGATTTCTGAAATCTTTTTCTACTAATGGATTCACCTTTGATGAATCGATGGAAGGACTTAAAACTCACTGAAAAGGAAGAACATGTGATAGATTTTGCACAAGCGAAGTCGGATGGCTTCGAGGATAGGGCAGCACTAGCCCTAGTTGGGAAGGTACTCACGAGCAAACCCTACAGAGTATTCGGTTTGTTTGCTTTTCTTCGACAAGCGTGGAGGGTTAGAAAATCGTTTGGCATTCGAGAAGTGGGAGATAACCTGTATATCTTTCAATTTTTCTCGAAGGATAATAAGGAGAGAGTGTAGCAAGGGGGGCCATGGGTTTTCGATGAACAATTAATATTACTGACAGATATTGAGGAGAACATGGTGCCTTCGGAAATCAAATTTACGACGGCACAATTTTGGGTTAGAGGTTATGAAATTCCGTTTGAGAAGATTTCAAAAGACACAGCGCAGCCTCTGGCAGGGGGTTTTGGAGCGATGGTTGAGTACAGGGAGGATGATGATCTGGGATGGAGTAGGTATGTAGTCTTCCGTATACGAGTGCAGCTTGCGGAACCTTTATTGAGGGGAGCAGTGGATAATTTTGGTTCGACAGGCACAAAGTGGATCCCTTTCAAGTACGAAAAGCTCCCAAACTTCTGTTACAGGTGTGGAAGATTGGGACATGTTGAAGAAGACTGTGATCTACAAAAGGATGATGATAACAAAGGACAATATGGGGAATGGATGAGAGCGTCGCCAACAAAATCTTATAAAAGTTGGAAGAGCGGGGGAGGATATGGTAGGGATGGAAAAAGGGAAGAGGGATATGTGGAGGAGGGGAGGAAGGATGAAGGTGAAAAACAGGTAGTAGAGGGAGAGGGGAAAAAGGGAGCGAGAAGGTCTTTGAAAGATGTTTTGGAGGCTGCTAACTCTACCATCTTAGAACTTTCTTCTGAGTCGCAGGTTCCTAGGAGGGGGGTGGAAAGGAGGTGAGCTCCAACGAAAAGAACTCAACTGAACAGTTGATTAGAGTGGGGGAGGTGGCAGAAGCAAAGAAGAATGGGAGTGATAGAAGTGGGATTACTGACGTGAATAGTGCCATGCATATTCAACATGGAAAAGGAAAAGATAAAGGAAAGGGACTGATTGAAGAGGAGGCTCCACATCTGGCTGAGAAAGATTGACCAAATGGGAGGAAAAGTTCTTGGAAGCAATTGAAGAGTGGAGGGGGACCCAGGGCCCCAATTAATCCTAATGGTGTTAACACGAGTGGAGAAAAGAGAAAGGCTGATGATATAATTGATTTAAATTCGAATCAATTGATGGAGGTAGAAATACGGGAAAAAAAGGGGAAGATTGATGACGTAGTCATGACAGACGTTTTTGGATCGGCGGGGCTGAGCGGTGGCCACCCTTGCCGGGAACAATGAGGATGCTCAGCTACAACTGCCGAGGGCTGGGGAGTCCTGAGGCAGTTGCATCTCTTCGGCAACTAGTCCGGAAATACTCCCCGGATGTGATATTCCTTATGGAAACAAGGCGCTCCATACGGGAAATGGATTTGATCAGAAGGAAGTGCGGAATGGCTGGTTGTCTTGCGGTGCCGGCTAGGAGAAGGGCTGGTGGTCTAGCTCTGTTATGGAAGGAGGATATGGCTGTATCAATCAAAACCTACTCAAGCCATCATATCGATGCGGATTTTGAAGTGGAGGGAAAATGCTTTAGAGGTACGAGGTTTTATGGGTGGTCGGAAGGTTGCTAAAAAAAAAATAATAATAGAACACCTTATGAAATTCTTTATAGAAATATGTGTATACCCATTTAAGAACTTTCAGGAGTCTTTGCTATGCTTCTACTTTGAAAAGAGATAGATCAAAATTTCAACCAAGAGCTATACTTTGTGTTTTTATTAGCTATCCATATGGTCAATGACAGGGCCGCAAGCACACTGGTACATTGTAGCATGACAAGGTCGATCCCACAGGGATTCAATCTAGCAACGCAGTGAACTTTCCCTTTATTTGATTGCTAAGTTAATAAGGTATTGGACTTTTGAAGATTTTAGTAACTAACTAAGGCTAATAAAGACAATGAAGTGAATCTAAGGTTTTTAATCAGTGGGGAGAAACTTCTAGGGATTTGCTTACTTAGCAATGGGTTTGACTATTAAAACTTAGTTTGTATAATTATTCGTTCAATCGAATCAAGAATCGATAACCACAAGAATTATACCAATCTTTTGCTTAATAGAATTACTCTAATTAACCTAAAAAAAAACAACTTTCGTATGCTTTCCAAGTTAATCAAATTTGAAGGTCTCGAATTTTCTGATTATCAAAGGGATTCCCTAGTTTACTAGTCTTTTCTCAAATTTCGCAAAATTAGGTAGAAAAATTGTTAGTCGGATTATTCTAATTCACCTTTCAGTACTTGTCATACTAATCTCAAACCACAAGCATTCGAGGCCTTACAAATAATCAGGAACATGAAGAACACAACGGTCTATTGATTCAAAATAAGAATTCAAGCACAAGCTATGAAAATTTGATCAAACTTCATTGTTTCGGTTCGCAAAACCCTAGAAAACTAAAATCTACTCACTAATAGTCATCGAAAGCATGAAATATGTTCCAAAAATGATGATCAAACCCCAAAACAAAAGAAAATATGAAAAGATTTAAACGAACTACGAAGAGGATTCGGTTGAGTCTTTCGATCCCGTGGTGGAACTTTCTCCGCGAATGCCGCTAATTTCTTCTCGAATTCCGGTTCTTGCCTCTCTTGGTTTGATTCAATGATGATTCGTGATGAAGTGTGGAAGAAGAGTTAGTAATGGAATGATTAGGAACTTCCTCCTTTCGAATCAATCATGAACGAATACCGAAACAAACTTCATTTTCTTTCTTTTTCTCCAGAAAAAATCGGCGGCGCGCACAAAAACACGCCACCACGGTCCGTGGTTGTCACCACAAGAAGACCGTGGTGGCTATTGTTTTGCTTCTCTTCGCTCCGTTTCTCCTGAAATTCATACCACGGGTTGATCATCTGTGGTAGAGGTCTGTGAAGCCCTTGGTCTTGCCAAAGCTATGGGAAAAACTAGCATTTTTTTTTCCAAATCTACAAGTTTTCACCAAAAACAACAAGAACCAGGCATAATAAAGAAATAAGGGAATATATATATATATATATATATATATATATATATATATATATATATATATATATATATATATATATATTCACCAACGTCGTGTAGCTCAGTTGGCTAGGGGATGAAGTGGAAACACTAGTCGGGGGTTCGAAACCTACCATAGACCTATATCCCTCGCCCTGCCGCTGAGTTAGGCGGTTTAAACTCCTCGTCCACGAGTGGGGAAGTTGGCGGGGCCCTCAAAGGACAAACTTCCCTAATCTACTATCAAAGCTCCCTAAAAATCTAGGCAAGACATGCTGTTATCAGTTAAAAGGATTATAAACTGTATCTAGAAAATAAAAGAGTGTTTACCTCTAGATATGTTGTTTTCTATGAGACATTTTCCCTTATCATGATTCAAAGGAGGTTTCAGATATTCCCTTACCTTTACCGGTACAAGATGATTTTCTACACTCAAATCAACACTAACTTCAGCAACAACAAGTTATTGTCACTTCAAAGTAGCAACAACAGCAACAACATAATTCAATTAGTGATGTTAGTTCTCCTACTGGGATTGTTTCTGGAGAACAGTTTGTTTGTGAAGAACAACAGTAACCACTCCTATTGCCTCCTAAAAGATCTGTTAGAAGTCATAAAAGGCCTTCTCATCTAGAAGACTATCAATGTTTCTATACAAAGACAAGCCGGTGCAATATGATATCTTTTCCATGTGATTCCACTGGGTTTTTATCCACCCTAGAGGAATATCCAGAACTTGAAAATTATGAACAAGTTGCTAGTCATCCTAGCTGGGTTGAGGCAATGGCTAAAGAAATACATGCTCAATAGCAAAATAAAACTTGGGATGTTGTTGATTTACCTAAAGGGAAAAGAGCCATCAACTCTAAATGGATATATAAAACCAAACTCAAAGTTGATGGAGCATTAGAAAAGCTCAAAGCTCGTCTAGTTGTAAGAGGATTCATACAATAGTATGGTATTGATTATCAAGTGGTTTCTCTCCTATGGTAAAAATGACTACAATGAGAACTGTTATGGCCTTAGCTAGAGCTAAAAAGGGGGATCTTTTTCAACTAGATGTGAATAATGCCTTTTCTTCGCGGGGATCTTGATGAGGAAGTTTATATGCAGATGCCTAAAGGTATAAACCAGAGAACAAGGTTTGCAAGTTAAGAAAGTCTTTATATGGTCTTAAATAGGCTAGTAGACAATGGTTCAAAAATTTAAAGGAAACTTTAATTTCAATGGGGTATTATCAGTCAAAGAATGATTATTCTTTATTTCTCCATAAATCCTCTTCTAACATTACCATTGTAGTTGTATATGTCGATGATATTTTGATAACATAATCTGACATCAAGGAGATTCAAACTATCAATGAAACTCTCAACAAGAAGTTTGGAATAATAGACCTTGGCAAGCTTCATTATTCTCTTGGTCTTGAAGTTGAACAACTTCCAGAAGGGATTCTTTTGTCTCAAAGGAAATTCACCAAGGAATTGCTAAGAGATTGTGGTCACAAGCTTAGAAGGAATGCCTCTACACCATTGCCTCCAAATTGCAAGCTTATGCCAGATGAAGAGATTGTATACCTGATCCTACAGTTTACAGAACAATGGTTGGGAAACTCAATTTTCTCACCTATACCAGACCTGACTTAAGCTTTAGTGTTCAGTATCTCAATCAATTCTTGCCAAATCCAAGACAACCACATTATCGTGCTCTTCTTCACACCCTCAGCAATATCAATGGTACCTCCACACAAGGCATTCTTCTCAAAGCTACTCCTTAGCTACTTTACAAGCATTTTCAGGCTCAGATTGGGTTGCATGTCCTATCACAAGAAGGTTTACTACTGACTATCTTGTATTGCTGGGATCCTTACCTATCAGTTGGAAATCAAAGAAGCAAGGAACCATTTCTCGAAGTCCCTCTGAGGCAGAATACAGGGCAATGGCACAAGCAGCAGCATGAGTGACCTGGGTGGTCAGGTTACTCGAGGATTGGGTGTTACTGCCTTACAACCTGTAACACTCAACTGTGACAAAAAGTCAGCCCTTCATAGTGTCAAAAATCCTCTATTTCATGAAAGGACCAAGTATATCGAGATTGATTGTCATTTCACAAGAAAAAAGGTCCTAGATGCTCTTATTCAACTCAATTATATGCCTACAACAAATCAGTTGACATGTATTCTTACAAAGGAATTGCCTAGTAATCAATTCAAAGAGTTATTATCCAAGCTTGGAATGGTTGATACTTCATCCTATTCTAGCTTAAGGGGGGATGATAAGATATCTCTTCCATCTCAGCTTCTACCTCAGCCTCCACCTCAACTTCTATCTAAAATTTCCACCTCAGCTTCTATTTCCTCCCTCGATTGTTAGTTATAACTAACTTCTGTTTTCTTTTCTTTGCTTGTTTTTCTAGTAGTATATATACAAGGTTGTAGGTAGTCTTTATTCATTCATTCAATTGTATACTTTCAATATTATCAATAAACAAAGTTTGTTTTTCTTTCATTCTCTTTGTGATTCTCTCTAAATCTCTTATCTCATCTTTAGTTCTGTTTTTTTACGCAATTCATATCACCCGCCAATAGCATTGCCAATAGTCACAGACCTTCAGTCTATCTCAGCTTCAATACCATCAAGACTATCATCTTCTAACATGTTTGCATGCCTAATCAACCTAACCTTCTAACCATCCTTTTGGCTACGAACAACTATACAAGTTGCATCTCTCACAAGCTACCACTTAGATTTCATCAACATATTCAGTTTTCTCTTACTCTTGATTTTACCCTTCGAAGCCTTAAGGATGGATTTTTCAAGATCAACAAGTAAGCCACGCTGAGCCACACCATCAAAGGATTCAATAGGTTGCTATGAGTGCGATCACTGTCAGAGTCGGCCTCCAGATCCCTATCCACCACCTGATTGATTTTGGATCCACTTAAAAGAACATCCTTATAAGACAACCTACTTGCATGCTTGTTGCTATCCAAAACAACGTTAATAGGGTCCGTAATGATTTTGTGAGAAGCATCCACAGACCCTACACAATCAGAAGCCTCAAGAGAGTCGGGCACAACTGTCTCTTATTTCCCAATATTCCTCAACCCATTGTTATCCTTACAAGGGGATGGGATGTGCAAAACATTCGAAATAAGAGCACCACCATTATTCTTCTTGGGTATCTACTTCTAGCGATATTTTACAATAGCAGGAGGTCTAACATCTTATTTTTTTATTGAATTTAGCCCAAGAAACATAGAGCTTCATATGATTGAAAATTCTAAGGTTCATCTCATTAATGGCTTTTCCCCCATCATCCCTATTTGCATACCGCACAAAACCAAATTTTCTACCATTTTTCCAACTTTTGCGGGGATATATGCATCAATAACACCTTCAAACTTGCTAAATAAACTCTTAAGCCTTGAGCTGCCCATTTTGATAGGTAGATTATCAATAAAAAAAGGAGTACCAATGCTTATCCTTAAAAGGCATATCAGACACAAGAGAGCCAACCTTGAGGGGTAAATCATTGACAACACCACCAGCACCATTGAGCATATGATTTTGAATAGATGAGAGAGTCAACAACCATTCATGAACCTCCCCCAACTCTTTCAACATAGTTTCACAAGCTCTATTCAAGGAGGCCTGACACATAACCTTTGAAGAAAAGTTTTCAAAGAAATGGAGGAAACAAGACTCTCAAGTTCAAATTTCAACGCCTTAAACCTATCACGAAATCGACTGCTTAAATCCATGACCCAAACAAAAAGGAGGAAACCCACAGAACAACAACCTCGATATATTATAAAAATGGTAAAAGTAAAACAACATGCATTGTGAAATGATAAAGGGAAATTGGATTTAAATAATCTGAACTTTGGACTATGGTAGACTAAATAATCTGAACTTTAGATTAGGTTCTAAATAATCTGAACTTTGACCCTCTTGGATTCTAGTAGCACGCCACCGAGTTAAGTTTACCGAGTTAAATTAAACTTATTAACTCGGCTGCGGAATGCCAATAGTAAGCTGATATGGCACAACTAAAAAGCTCAAGCACGTGCCTCCGCCGCCACGTCATCTCGCCGCCGAGTTAAGTTTAACTTTACTCGGTGGCGTGCTACTAGAATCCAAGGGGACTAAAGTTCATATTATTTAGAACCAAATCTAAAGTTTAGATTATTTAGTCTACTATGACCCAAAATTCAGATTATTTAAATCCAATTTCCCAATAATAAAATGAGTTAGCCAATGACAATAATTTTAAGCAAATGGAGCGACATATCTATCTAATTAGATAAGATGTGAAGGTTACTCCACTAGTGGACAATACTTGTCCAGTGTATCTTTCTTTTTTTTTTTTTTTTTGGCTGTGGGTCAACAAGACTGAAATAAACAAAGCGTCAAGGAAGGGCTCGTTTCCTTGCTTTGTGTGCAAGGTTATGTGCTTCCTTGACTACAGAACGTTCTACCTTCCTAATGATACAAGATTGACAAGACAACAAAAGATTTCGACACGAAGCTAAAAGAGCTTGACATTCAGTTGGCGGCTTTAGAGCCGCGGTGAACCAATGTACCACCAGTGCTGAGTCCGTGAGTATGCAAATGTTATGTAGGTTCCGTTGTTTACTCAACCGTAGTGCACTTTCCACTGCTTTGAGTTCCATCTGGCCTGCTGAAAAACCAAACGACGATTCCGCGCATTTTGATATGATTCCATTGTTATCTTGAAGCACCCAAGCGAAGCCCGCTTGGAATGATCTCCGACACCACGCCCCATCACAAAAAAATGTGGACGGACTGGTGTCCTCTGGCCCTAACTTCCACTGGAAAGACAGCTGCGGATTCGTGAGTCGCCGGCGGTCCTGTGTGGACGCTTCAAATCTCATGCAACCTCTAGTGTTGGAGGAGAGAATCATTTCCTTCCGGACTAACTCGAGGACTTTCTCCGGTGGCTGTAATACTTTATCATATCTTGCCCTGCAATGCGTAACCCAGAGCTGCCACGTCGTGCCCATAAATTCCTCTACCATGTGCGTCTCCTTGCCAACTCTATTGAGGTATAGGATCCAATCCCGTACCTAGTTCTTCATGCTGATGTAAGAACAACTATGGGTCGTGAGCGCAAGTTGACTGGCAAACCAAACTGCCCTAGCAAAGTGGCAATCCCGAAAGATGTGCGTACTGGACTCCTCCCCTAATTTATAGATGGAGCAGTTGGGATCCTGATCGCCTCCCCATTTACCAATCACGTCTGCTGTGGGTAGGCCCTGATGATAAATCTTCCATATCAACATTTTCCATTTATGTGGCGTCCCCATTGACCAAAGTTTCCTCCACATTGGTGAATCATCTTGTGATGCTTTAATCTTCCTATGAAGATCACTCTCAGCCCCCGGGATATAGTTCGCTCTCCACGCCTTCTTCCAGGCTTCGATATAGCCTGCTTTTACACTATACTCCCCAGTTGTGCTGGCACCCCACACTAGTGAGTCTACCATGTCCGCGTCTCCGATCGGCGTGGCCAATATCCTTACAGCAGATTCCCAATGAAAAAGACTTCTCACTAACCCATGGTTCCAACTTCTCCCATCTGGTGCTATAAGATCTCTGACTGTTCTTTACTCCCATGCCGCTTCATCTTGTACCCTCCTGAAAGATAGCTTTCCTCGGGTCTAATTATCCTGGATCACTCGTGTGTTCGCCCCGTTCCCAATCCGCTTAACAAAGCCACCTTTTAGTGCCTGTACAGCTTTACACATTCCCTTCCATCCAGCCGATCCAGCTGTTGTAGGGTGAGGTGTACTACACGGAATGGACCTTATACCTAGCTTTATAGATCCGACTTAGTAACAAATTGGGATTATGAGCCATCCTCCAAGCTTGTTTGACCAAAAGTGCGTCATTCATCCATTCCACCTTCCGAATCCCGCACTTCGGCTCCTTTAGGTGAGAAAAGGATTTCTTTGTTGATCCAATGTTTTGAGTCTTTTCCGCAACTATTCCACCGTAAGAAGTTGATGATGAGCCCATCGATCTTTCGGCTAGGGTTTGGAATCTTATAAACGGATAGTATGTGTTGATTCAACGCCGACAACAAAGATTAATGAGAACCACCGGTCATTACGATAGAAGGGAGGCTTTCCAACCTTGCAGCTGTTTGGCAACTACCTCATACATGAACCCTAACTACGAAATTTTCCTTGGCCCCATTAACGGCGGCAATCCCAAGTATTTATCGAAGCTTTCAACTTGATCAAATCCAAAAATGGCTTGTAGTCCTGCTTTGTCTCCCTTATCGATGTTAGGCGAGACCATTATTTGGGATTTTGCTACATTCACAACTTGCCCAGAAGCCGCGCAAAATCGGTCAATACAATTTTTCAAGCCAAAGCAAACTCCGGCGTCAAGTTCTGTGAAAAAAAGGGCATCATCGGCAAAAAAAAGATGGTTAACCTTAGGCCCACTTCGTCCGACTCGGATGCCACGGATTCCGCCTCCCTGCTGCTCCTTATCCAGATTGGCCGCAAGAACATCGAGACACAAAATAAACAGGTAAGGTGACAGTGGATCACCTTGTCTGAGACCTGATGCCGGTTGAAACATGGACGAGGGTGACCCATTCACCAAGACTACATATTGAACACTAGTCACGCACCTCATAATCAACGAAACCCAGTGTTGTGGAAATTGTAGCCTACGGAGGACCTGTTCTAGAAAATCCCAACGAAGCCGATCATAAGCCTTATTCATATCCACCTTAATCGCTGCGAGTTTCTTGCCTTGACGTTTGTCCAGTGTATCATAACATCTGTGTTTTGGCAATAGCTTTTAGCGTCTCAATCACATCTAAATTTTCTTTGGATAAGTTAAATATTAACATTTAGTAAATTTACATTTCTAGTGATTAGTGTTTCAAACTTCGTAAAGTTTCAAATACTACCTACATCTTTAAATGAGTGTCAAATTTTCTAACTACCTTATTCCTTTTTATTTGTCAATTTTACGATTCAATGATTAAAATACTCATGTTACCCTTATTAGTGATGCATTGGAAGTTTAAAGAGAACTTAAGAAGTGAAAAGTGTATACTAAGTCAAAAGGATATACTTGTCCCAGTGTTTTTTTTTTTTTACTCAATTTTCTAGGAACATTGAACCTATAAAGTTAGTTAGTGTGACACTTAATAAGGGAAGAAGGTAGTAGTTTTAATGTTTCAAACAAATGTTTTTGAAATATAGTATTTAGGATAACGTTTGTTGTTTACATCAAATCAAAATTATAATTGAACGAATATTAATGTTTGGTAAACAAACATTTTAAAAAGCGTTTAACATTTCAAAGAGTGTTTTTTTGAAGCGTTGATAAAGTTAACATTTAAGTGGATTATTGTTTCACATTTTTCGGTCACAAAATACCCTTTGAAAAGTTTATATTTAAAAATGATCGCATCATTTTATGTTAAGTCACATTAATCAAATAAACCAAGGGCTAAATTTACTAAATACCATTATCATTTTCACTATCTAGCTAAACCGCTATTGGGTACCTAAACCACTATCCGCCATCGAAATGCTAATTTTGCAAAATAAGAACTTAGCATTACATATTTTTTCAGTCAAAAGACCTTTGAAAATTGTATTTTTGGAAATTATTCATATCTTTTTATATAATTCACATTAGCTAGCTAATTCAGCTGCTAAACTTACCAAACATTTTCTTTGAAACATTAATTCATCCAAACAACAATCCACTAAATACTGAAGTGAAACTCCTATTTGCTATTTAAACCATTATCCTGTACTTAAGCTACATTTCGTTATCTAAATGGCTAATTTTATTAGATATGGTCCAAGTAACGTAAATAGTTTTACATTTTGTTTGACCCTACTTTGATCAATAATTGTCTTTCTTAGAAGATCGATTAATAATTGTGAAAAGGAGTGAGAGCAATATTTTGATAAAGTTTTCATTAATGGCATGAATTTCACGAGTTTTCTTGAGAATGATAGCCACCTAAATTATGATTGTGGTGCTCATATAGTCCTATGCTATGAAGTATCTCAAAATTGTGGCTATTGAAATCAAAAATTTTATAGGCCTTATTATTACCTCCGTCTCATTTTATTTGCCCATTTACTTAATTCAAGAAAACCAATGTATATTGGGAATTAAGGTAAAAAGTTTGTAATTTACCCAAACTACCCCTACTTCAATTGAAGATAATAGTTGTTGGAATTGTAAAAAGTGATAGATGAATCTATTAATTAGGGGTAGAAAAAGAATTACAGTTGTTGGAATTGTAAATGGAACAAATATTTTGAAACAAAGAAGTTAGCTAAAATGATAAATATTTTGGGACGGAGTTAGTATTATTTTCTCTTCTTAATTGTTTCCATGCTCAACTTGTTATATTTAAATTTTCTTTTTGACATGTAAAAGTCACAAAGAACTTTACAATATGACATGGGAGACGGGAGGTGGGATCAAACCAAAAACCTAATATACATAAGACCTTTATGTCAATTAATAGTTTAAGATCTGTGTCCGTTAGAAGCACAAGAAGTATTATAATCCATTTCAACTTATTGATTATGTAAATATAGGTAAATAGTTTAAATTGTATGGATTTACGGAGAAGCATTTCTCCAAATTTATAAGATCTTTTTGTTAAAAATGTTTCATTCAATAACAAGGAACAATAAAAGCTAGAGCACAATTGTAAAAGAATATTTAAAGTTATAAGAATTGCTTGTTGTGTCTTAAAAAGTTTGTCCATTATTTATTTTTGAAAAATCCAAAATATTGTATTCTTTTTTGAAAATAAAAGTATTGAATTTAGTAAAATTTCTAAACTGTACTCATTTGAAAATTTAAAACTATATTAAACAAATAAGAAAAAAATGAAAATACTCCATCTAACATAAACTAAATGTCCACTTTAATTAGTCACATATTTCAAGATTTTTTTATAAGCATATTAAGAAAAAGAATCAATTAATGACTTTTCACATAAAATACTAAAATATCAATTAATTCCAATTGACACTTAAAACCCGTGACTTATTTAACCTAGGATATACGAGTCATATGTTTACGTTGATGTTCTTTTTTGTGCGGTTGGCAAGATGCGGAAATGGACCCGTGACTTATTTAACCTAGGATATACGAGTCATATGTTTACGTTGACTTTCTTTTTTGTGCGGTTGGCAAGATGCGGAAATGGTGTAGTGTGGTGAAATTGTGGAAAGTGTGGTAGGGTGTGGAACGGTATGGTAAAATTTGTTGAAAGTGTGGTTGATGTAGTATGTGATGAGAGATAATGTGAAAAGTAGAGGAGAAAAGTGAGTCTTAGAAAAAAGTCAGGAGATTTATTGGTAATATGATTGTGGTAAAGTGTGGAAGAATATTGAGTAGTATGATTAGTTATGGTATTGCACCGCCACACTGCATTGCACCGTATAAAAGAATAGGGCCTAAGTGGAGTAGTCAATACAGTGCAGACTCGGTTGACGAAGTCTTAGATCATTTTTGTGCTCAAATGGAGTGGTTAACTTTATCCCCGATGGCGAAGCCCAACATATTGATGAGGAAATTTTGATGATCTCCCTACCTGGCCTCTTGAGGTATTTTGATACCTATACTTAGCAGCTGAATAATAGATGAAAAATATTTTTTTTTTTTGGAGAAAATCAGATAGATTCTTCCATTACTAAAACTTTTATGGACGAAAAGCTACTACGGGCATACTCAAAGGGGCAAGCCAAGTTTAAAAAGCCCAATTTATTCTCAACCTATCAACGGACCTTTGGTGGGAAAACAAACCTAAAGAATTAAATCTCTAGTGTGGCTCGTATATTATTTCCTATAGCTCTTCGAGCCACTGTATCTATGGTATGGGATTTATTATTGTAGATCTTGTTATTCCTCTCCATCCATGGGTAGTAAACCACCGCAGTTATTATTAAAGAGATCTAATTTGTTGTTGTCTCTTGCTCACTTGTCTGCTCATATTTCCTGTTCTCCAATGAGTCCAACTTGCACCATGAATCCCAGCTTGAGATTGCTCCTGAACCCACACCTGTTGGCTAAACTCAGAGTAGAAAAAAAAAAGATGAGAACTGCTTTCCTCTTCTTTGAAGCACAACGGACAACAGTTTGCTAGACGTACCCTAATTTTTTGTAATCTATCCATTGTTAGCAGCTTGTTCCAAGCAACAAGTCAGGTTATAAAGGAGAATTTCAACACCCGTTTGTTGCTCCAACTAATCTGGTGCTAGTCCACCACTCCCTAATCCCCCATTTTCAGCCAATGATAGCCCCAACTGATTAAGTCGAACATGCTCAGGAGTCGATCTCCTACAACAAGCTTGAAGGTGTCTCTAGCTTTGAAGAGTCTCTGTTAGTACCAACTTACATTTTGACTTACATTTTGCCGCATGGGACAAGACTAGATTGTATCTTTCTTCAGGTATATGTGGTTGACCCACCGAACCAACAAAGTTTCCTTGCCTTCGCTAATTTGCTAAACTAGTTTTCTTATCCTCGCCGTCTTCCACAGATATACGTCCCTAATTGCCAGCCCCCCTCTTGTGTTTTCTATTTACAACATGTGGGCCAAGCAATTGGCGAGAACCTTACTTAATTACCCCCCCCCCCAAAGAAAGTCGTACACATTTTCATCATTTCATTAATCACTTTCTTGGGAAGAATAAATACATGGGCCCAATACGTATGATGGCCATGAATATGTTGTTGACAAGCTCGATTCGACCCCGTATGCCAGGTTCTTGACTGTCCAACCACTGAGTCTTGTGCATTTTATCTACGATTATTTGGCAATAATTCTTGTTGGGCTTCTACGGTTTAACTGGGATACCCAAGTATTTGAAGGGGAGTTCGCCTCGAGCAAACCCTCAATAACACCCCGGATATATGGTTAAAGTGTGGCTTAAATGGATTGAAATGACTATTTATATCACCATGGTGCACCTTCCTTTTAGGAAGCTCATTTGTTTGGAACTCCTCAACTAAGCGTGCTTGGCTGGGAGTAGTCAAAGGATAGGTGACCTCCTGTAAGTTTTCCTAAGCAGCATGTGAGTGAAGATGAAGCACACTTGAAGTACTAAGGTGATTTATGGGGCCAGTCACTGATCCTTGAAGCAATTATTGGTAATGATCACGACTTGCGAGGGGTTAGGGCGTTACAAAATGGTATCAGAGCCGACCTACGACCGTGAGCTGCGCCAATGGACGGGAGATCCATGGGCACTCACGTAGCGGGGTAAAGATTCTCGACTGGATTGAGACACAAGGAGAATGTTGTATGCTTAAATGGGGGTTGTAACACCCCAAATATACGGTTAAAGTGTGGATTAAATGGATTGAAATGACTACTTATGTCACCAAGATGCACCTTCCGTTTAGGAAGTTCATCCGTTGGAAACTTCGCAGTTAAACATGCTTGGCAGAGAGTAGTCTCAAGATAAACTGACCCATTGGGAAATTTTCCCTAGTAGCGTGTGAACGAGGACGAAACACGTTGAAAGGACTCGTAGAGATTTGTAGGGCTAGTCGTCGATCTTTGAAGCAACTATCGATAATGTTCGCAGTGTGGAAGGAGTCAGAGCATCACACCCTCTGAGTCTTAGTATCTCATCTTGGATCCTCACATGCACACCCGCAAAAATAATGCCTGATTTGCTTCATGGCCTGCAGCCCCGTTCCCTGCGAGAGAAGTGTTGAAAAGCCTCTAGTAAGAGGTTAACACTCTTATTATCTCCATGGAAAAAAAGGGTTCAAGTCATCAGCAAAACACAAGTGAGCTAAATCTAGGGGCCTGCACATATAGTGGTGAGCAAAATCTTCATGGTTAGTAGCTTCCTTGATTACTCACCCCAAGTATTTCATAATAAGAATAAAAGTAGTTGGGATATAGGGTCCCCCTGTCTAAGTCATCATCCCCCATTGAAGTATCCATATGTCTGCTTGTTCATCCTGATAGTGAATCTAGCCTGAGTAGCACAACACATCACCTTACTCAAAAACCCCTGGGAAGGCCATAAGCAAGGAGGAGGTTATGTAGAAACTCCCAATCAACCGTATCATATGCCTTTATAAGGTCAATTTTCATCAAGCAGCTGGGGCGCTCCCCTTTAATGTCATAAAATCGGGCCAAATCTTCCGCAATCATGATATTATGTAGGAATTAGGATGTATCTATCTGCTATGAAAGCACTCTGATTCTTCGACACCATATCCCCGAGAACCCGCTTCAACCTGATACATAGTAACTTGGTAATCGCCTTGTAAAGGACATCGCAATAATATATTGGCCTAAGTTCCCCCACTGTTTTCATTGGGATGCCTTTAGTATCAAGGCTACAATTGTTGCATTTACTTCGCCAAGCAGCTTCCCAATATGGAAAAAGTCTTTCATGGCCTCGCATACATCCCTTCCAGCTATTTCCAAGTCGCTCTAAAGAATTCGTTTCCATAACATCTGGCTCTGGGCTCTTGGAGGTGCCCATAGAAAAAAATGGTGTATTTGATTTCGATAACTGTGAAGTCCATGTCAAGGCCCTGAGCCTACTCATCATTCAAAAAAGGTCCTTGTCGAATGGTTGTCCAACGGGGTCTGCATAGACACGACTGTCTCCTGAAAAAAATCTTCAAAATGGCTCGCAAAAAAACATTGAAATTTGGTCTGCATAGACACGACTGTCATCAGTTGTCTTATTTGGTCTTTCAAGCTCATCAAATGTTTTTGGTATTGCTCTGATTTCAACCGTGAGTAGAAGAAAGCCAAGTTATGATCCCCTAGTTTTGACCACGTTGCTTTGGTATGTTATATCATCAGTGCACCTGCATCCTCCAAAGTTCTCATATATGTACCCTTTAACCTAGTAGCATTCCTTCAAATATCCTCATTTTGTGATTCCTAATGGAGAGTTTCCTAGGCCTAAACGGGTTTAACATATTGCTCATGGAACTTTTTGTAAAGTTTACCAAACTTATTCCTATGAAGCTTACTGAGGGTCCCCTTCAACATTTTGAATTTTTGCACCACCTGAGATATAGGTGTACCCATCACTTGTTTCCTCCAGCCTTCTTTCGCAATCTCCTGAAACTCTACGATGTTTGCCCAAATGTTGCAATATTTGAACCAAGTTTGTCATTGCCTTTTACTCATTACAAAATAACATAGAGCGGTAAATGGTCGATTACACCTTCTGTGTCCACTCTACATTAATGGTCGTTGAAATGAATCATGAAATCATCATTCACTAAAGCTCTATCAATATTGGAAAATATGGTACTATTGTGCCAAGTATAAAATAACCTACACTTCTCATTTTCTGGACCCTCGAGTTTAGAAAAAAGTCTTGGAAACCGTGCACTTCATCCATAATTATTGGATTTCCCTAAATTCTGCATCCATTGTGGCCAGATGGTTAGAATCCTGGCCAATTAGCCATTTCTTCGAGCATGTGTCAACCAACTGGCTCAAGATGTCCCTAAGAATTTCTGTTTCATTAATGCCATTGTTTCCATAAACTACAGTCAAGAGGAAATTGTACTCATCACACAAAGCCTTGTAGTGTACAATCTGTCTGTGAACAATTGCACCTACATATCGCACACTCCAGGCTCCCACCCGACTAAGATTCAACAACGCTCAATATCTATAGCATTATGTAACCAAGACCATCCATGACACAATGAACTTTCAACAGAAAACACTTTTTTTTTTGTTTTAGTTTTATCTCAACTAACCCAACATGGTTAGACTTATTTACACGCAAGTAGTGCCTAATGCCTGCTTGCTTCTTGGGGCCATTTAAGCTCCTAACATTCCACAAAAGCAAGCTATCCATAGTTTAGGGTTCTTTGTGAAGATCCCTTCTCATGTTCTGCTTGACGACATGCAGACAGAAGTGTCTGTTGTACCACCACCACATTGGGGTTACTAACATTCACCTCCACCGTTGGCAACTTCTCAATAGGAGGCGCTAGATGTTGTTCCACAATCTCTTTTCTCATCATTTCTTCTTTGGTTGATTCTTCCGACAATCATCAGCTACACGACCATACATCTTGCATTTTGAGCATAATATTGGCCACCATTCGCAGTTAATTTCTTGGACATAAGTGAGTCACCCTCTCATTAAGAAAGGTAACAGATTCAGGGAAGGGATTATTGACATCATTACCATCAGAATCCACGCGTAGTTGAACATCTCTATTGTTTATATATACTTGTTTGCCTCTAAAGGAACCCCTATGATGCTTCCAACTTTTATTAGTCCCACGACACTCCAAAAGTAGAGATCCAGACCTAGAAATTTGACCTAGATGGGTATCAAAGTCACTGTATCCCTCTTCGTAGGTTGCGCTACACCCCAAGGTTTGAAAATCATCGGTTTCCTGTGAAAGTATACAACTTTCCGGCGCAACACAAAAATGATCTAGCGGTGGTGGTTGGTGGTGACTGTGGGTGAAGAGAGAGAAAGGGATAAAGAGGGGGAAGAGAGAGGATGACATGGACGATTTTTTGGGTGACGTGGACGCCACTTGACAAGTCAAACACAAAAAAATTTAGTCAACACAAACTCCGGCGTCCAATTCAGATTTCCATAGAGTCGCCGCCACTTGACTTGGTGGTATTCCACTGAATACAATTTTTTTTTTCGGACTACTTGAATACAAAAAAAAAAAGGATTATTGGTATACAATAACCAAATATAGAGATTATTAAAATTCAATTTTCCTTATCAAAATTACAATATTATACCTTTCCATGTAGTATGATTTCTATTACAAATCTAATGATATAAATTTTACATGATCAATTAGTATATATATATATATTAAAAATCAACAATCAAAATTTTAAAGCTTTGATCGACTTAAGTTAGTAGGTGACATTTATTTTGAAATAGAAGGGGTATAAAATAGTAGGGAACCAAACAAAGCAAAAACTAAGATGCATTTAACAATTAAGATCAATATACATACTACTTCCTCGGTCCCTGTATAAGTGTCATAACTGATATGGTAATCAACTTTGTAAAACAATGTTGTTAAGAAATAGGGTAAAAAAAAAATTGTTCATGAATCCTTACCAGGCCCGGCCCTGGGGGTAGGCCCAAGGGGCCACCGCCCAGGGCCCACGATTTTTCTTAAAAATAGTTGTGACTTTAGGGGCCCCTATTCAAGAAAAGGATTTGCATGTGTTGTGAACAACAGAGCCCAAAAAAGTTTCACGGGCCCCATCTGAAGAGAAAAATAGTTTAAGGGCCCCAACTCAATAGAGATATTTGCATGTATTGTGAACAACAAAGCCCAAAAAAGGGGAGGATTTATATGATCCAATGACAAGGCCCAAGGGTTTATATATTGCCATTTAACCAAACACGTTGGGGAATTTTTTTTTTTTTTTTTTGAGGAAGCACGTTGGGGAAATGTTGATTGTTCCTTTTCTCCCCTTTTTATTTACAAGAACGCCCTTATTTTTTATATTTTTATTCTGGACTAGAGCTATAAAAAAGAAAATTATATTCTAATAATGCTCATCTCAATGGCTAAACTATAATCGAAACTTCAAAAATATATGTCAATGTTCTTAATTTTTTGACACCAAATTTAACCTCATATTTTCACTTTGAAATTTTTAAAAATTTTGTATCTCACATTTCGGATCCACTTAATAGTAGGGTGCTCTATAATTTTATGTGAGATTCTGCAGGAGTAAGACTTTCAGCTTGTAAAATGGTGCTCATATGACACCTTTAGTTGCTTTTGATAATGAATAATATGTGCTTCTGTTCCAAATTATCGAAAAAAAACAAGCTTAATGGGTTTTCATTGTAATTTCGGAAAAGTACATGGATGAAAGACATGATATTATTTAGTTGATTAGTTGAAAATTTTGATTTTCACAGTGAGTTAACTAAATTAATTGATTGATTAACTATTGATCGATTAACTTTTGAATAAGTTGATGAAGCTGCAATAATAATTAGTTAGAATATTCAGGGGATTGATTTATTATTTATTAAAAGGAAGATGCATAGCACGTGGAGACTTATTAACTTTGACAACTAATCTAATCTAATGGAAATGATATATCTTCAATTTGACCCTTTTTTAGCCCATTGTTGTCTATCTTACAATCAAAGACGGTAACTGGACAACTAATCTAATCTAATGGGAATGAGATTGATTTATTATTTATCAAAAGAAAGATCCATAGTATGTGATTTTTTTTTTTGAGGAAATAGTATGTGAAAACTGATGCTATATGAATGTTTAAAAATATCTTAGATAAGACTGTGACTATATTTTTATTTAAGTAGGCTCGAATGATAAAATTGTTCTTTGCAATGCATTGTTGGCTAGGGTATAGAAAAAGTGAAAAACTACATTTCCTATCAATTCATGAAAAAAATTAGTTTTTTCTACGCATACGTTTAGACTAAATTCTTAGTATCATTATTTGAATGTTGTCGCATCTTTTTAAAAAGGTCCAATCTACAAATTGCTCTACTATTCCGCCCGGGGCCCCGTAAATGTCAGGACCGGGCCTGATCCTTAACCTTCTCCACTAAAGGAATAAAGGACAACTTTAAAAGATAAAATAAAATTTTAATTAATTAATTAAAAATATTTTAATTATTAAAATTGTAAAATTGCCAAATAAAAAGGGATAAAATAATTGGGAAAATGATACTCATAGAAAGACGGAGGGATACTAGTTTGTAGTTTCGTATAATTGGGCCAAAGCCTTGATTTACTAGAAGGCTGGCGTTAACAGCCTTGTCAAAAACAGAAAAATACCGTGAGAAAATATAAAAGCGTTGACGAGATAGAAACAGCCAACTGTAGAATGGCGCAAGGCAGAGAATGAAGCGGAGAGAGAGAGAGAGAAGGGGATCCAACCACCCAACACATACATACACATATGATATGATACTATCATCATAATCTTAGCATTTATACACAAATTTTGTCCATCTCCCTAAAAAAAAATCACATTAAATAGTCCCACTCCACTCCACTACCCAGCAACATCCACTATCACACCTTCTCTATTCCCTAGCTATATTCATTTCTTAACACACAAACTCACTCTCTCTCTTTCTTTAGTATCTGCACCACATTACATTACACATTTACTGATTTAGAACCCCACCACCTTTTCCTAGTCCACCTCCATAGCCGAAAGCATAGGAACCACCTTCAAACAAACTAACAAACAACACACACATAAAGATTGTGCCCTCCTCCCTCAACCACAACAACAACAACATCCACAGTAAAGATTGTGAGCTTCAGTCCACACAGAATCTAGACAGAGAAATTGGCTTTTGTTGCGGCAATGGAGCTTCTTCATTCTTGATTAATTAGCCTCATTCTTCAAATATGGGAGGAATGGGGTTCTTTCTCGTGTTATTTCACCACCCAGATCATGAAGAACCCACTCACTACACCAAAAAGAAGCCCCCATTATCTCTCTCCTCACCTCACAAACCTTCCTCCAATGGCGGACTCCTCTCTAAAACCCAATCAACGCTCTCAATTTGTGGGGTTTTAGTGTTCACAACCATCCTCCTCTTCACTCTCTCCACCTTCGAACCCTTACCCACCACCTCCTTCCACCACCAGAGCTACCGCCGCATTCTCCGCCAGAATCCCCGTATTACCCACCGCGGATTCTCGATTTCGCGCTTCTTTTCGGCCAGGTACGGGGGCAATGGCGGTCATTTCTCGCCGGCGTTGCAGGGGATGGGCAGGCTTTTCCGGCGAGGTAGCAAGGCGATGACCGATTTGGTCGTCGGACACGTGGCGGAAGATGCTGATGAGAGAGAAATCGTCACCTTCATCAGGCTCATACATCATTCCGGTGTACTCTCCAAGTCCGATTTGGTGCTCGTTTTCGAGTCCTCCAACTCGGCCGCTCGACTCGGCCGGGTCGTCAAGTCCGAGTGCGACTCGTTTCTCAAGCTACTGGATTCCTACAGGGAGCTCAACGTCACCTCCCCGAGTCATGGATCCGGGTTGACCCGGTACATGAGGGAAGTGGGGGAGGACGAGAAGGAGGCCATCTGGGGGAAGAAGAGGAACTCGAATTCGAATTCCAACTCGAGCGTGACTCGGGCGAGTTACGGGTCGGTTGTGGGGTTCGACTCGTCCGAGTTGGACCCGGAGAACTCGCTATCGGGGTTCCTTGACCGGGTCCCGATGAGCCTCCGAAGATGGGCGTGTTACCCAATGCTCCTGGGTCGTCTTCGCCGTCACTTCAAGCACACCCTGCTCATCGACGTCTCCAATTCTCTCATACTGTCCGAACCGTTTACCCGGGTCCGTAACCGGAGCTCGGAGTCCGTATTCCTGTACTCGACCTCCGAGCCCGAGTCGACTCGGCACGGACGCAAGTCACGGAGCCAGGACAAGACCAACACGGTCGACCCCCGAGTCGTGCTGGGAGGGAGCCGAGGTGTCCGGCGATTCTCCGCGGCGGCGCAGACGGAGATAGTACGGGCGGCGGTGGAGCACAAGGGGAAAGGAGGGAGGAACGCGGTGACCGAGTCGGGACTCGTGAGCCAACTCGTCCGCAGCGGACACCTACTGAAGAACGTGAATGCGGTGACACTGGCCGAGTCAATCCCGGAAGCGAGTGCACTCGCCGGGTTCAACTCGCTTGACTCACCCGGGTCGGGTCTCCTGGCGTTTTCGGAGTATTTCAGTGTGCTGCAACGTCGGCGTGGTGGTGTTGATATTGACGGGGTGGTCAGAAGAGAGATTTGTTCTTCTCATGAGTTGTATTCTTCTGTTTATAGCGATTGTTTGGATACCCAATAATAATTAGTTAGTTACCAACAAGGATGGATAGATTATTATTATTATTACACACTATCATAAGTAAAGTAGTCCAATATCATCATTTTTGTTTGAGTGAACTCTGTTGTTTGAAATAAGGTTTGTGTCATTGTAAAAAGATAAATTGAACATGTAAATTCATCGGGGATAAAATGTAAACTGTGCTCTTCCTCCCCCAACCCCTTCAATTATCTATAAATAACATGAATCAAGTCAATAAGCAAAGTCCCAAAGTAACAAGCAAGACATGTAGATGGATCAATAAGATATATCCAAAACTTTTAGCAAGCACCTAAAGCACAATTCCTAGGCTAAAATCAAATTGGCAATAAATAAATTATCATATAACCATATCACAAATTATTAAGTAGTCTATCATGCATGGTACTCTATTAACAAAGGAGATATTTTTAAATAACCCATTTATGATATAATCATCAAATGATTTCTTTCAAGAAGGAAGCTTGTCACCATTAGTAGAATGATGATTTGGGTTCCTTACTTATTGAAGATTTTTACACTAGTATTAGGATAATTTTGATTATCACCATTAAGCCTTAAAAAATTTATGATTCTTCACATAATTTGCTGTGTACATCAACATACGTACATAGCACGTATCATAAGTCTCGTCCATCACTTAAAACGGTGAATCATAAATCATGGTATTTCATATTCTCATTCAAATGGTCAATATTAATATTATCTTTCACACCTTCAACATTAACAATTGAATCGATAATATTGAACAAACAATTTTCTCAATTTATTAGGAATTCATTTCTGAAGTGCCTTTTACTTGCGCCTTTAATCACAAAAATTTGTTGGGAGGTGTCATACATTTCTAACAACTGACCAGTTGGGGACCACATTTTTTAATGCACTCAAAGGGGATCAAATTGTGAACAATTGGCTAACAGGTGACTTTCCGGCCATTATTTGTCGGAAAAAATGAAAAGTCTTAAAAGCCTTTGAGGTGGTAGCTGAAAAGACGAGGTAGCCCTTCTGTTTCCCCGCTCAAAAGTTTGATGCTTGGCCAGTGTCTTCATCAATGGCGAAACAAAGAATGACGACATTCCAATCAGAAACTTCTTTATCATCCATCTCATGGAACACCTGCATAGCATTTTCCACACATCCACATTTCATGTACATGTCTATCAGAGTTGTACCGAGGATGTCATTGATCTTTGGCCTGTTGTTTCTCATGTAAGAATGTACCCATTTGCCTTGGTCCAGTGCAAAGAGATGAGTGCAGGCTGAAACCACACTTTTCATCTTGGTTTATGTCTCCTTGCTGCATCTCTTCAAATAGTGCCAGTGTATTAGAGAAGAGGTTGTTTTGAGTATATCTTGATATCATGGCACTCCAGGACACAACATCCTTCTCTGGAATGATGTTGAATTAAGACTTAGCTCTGTTTACATGCCCATTTTTGATGTACCCTGAGATCATTGAGTTTCATGATACTTGGTCCAAATTGCGACTGCCGGCTAGTGTTGAATAGTTTCTCAGCAAAGATTATGTCCCCACAACAAGTATAATTCATCCTATCAAACTCAAACCCAGATGGATTTTCCCCCTTTCCCATGCATGTTAAATCTGACCCCATTCAAACTCACCCCCTTCAAATCCAATCTTAACTACTACTTTCATGCCCGGCCCAGAAAATCATCCTCCATTATCGCAACACCCTTCTCCAGATAAAGCCTGTCTCGTTTCCGCCCATGGCTGACCGTGAAGGGGCGATTTCCGACGAGAGAGACTCGCAATCGCTGCCGGTGCCCGAGAAGAAGCCACGTAGGAATTGCCGCCGCCGTCGGAGAAGCCGGAGCCTGGCGACTGTCGCGGCAGCGGATGGGTAAGGTGCGTTTGAGATGTTTATTATGAGGAGCTTGAGGCTTATAATCAGGCTGTAAAGCAACTCGATTCTCAATCTAAATCTCAATCTTGATTTAGGGTTTTTTTTTGGGGGGGGGGGGGGGGGGGGGGGTGTTGGTTTTGTGTATGCTGGTTTTCATTCATCAACCATAGCAATTGGGGCTTTGATGCATTGCAAATTTGTTGAAATGATCAATTTAGAAGAATGATATGATGTTTGGAACAGAGTTATAGGGCAGCAAATTGTTTTGGATGGGATGATATTTGGTCAATTTTGGATACTTTGTTTGATATTGACAATAATCCTGATTTTGTGTCTTGTATTTGTATATATTCAAGTTGAGATCAATAGAAGTTATGAGCTTATCTATTCAGCTTATCATTCTCCTCGCCATTGCACTGTGCAGCTCAAGGGGGGTAGGTTTTCACTTGGGATGTCAAGGTTGAAGAAGGAGGAAGAGGGTTGAAGAAGAGTGTGTAATGCAGAGGTGGAGGCTTCAGTTATGTAAAGAGAAGAATTGGATGCAACGAGGGTTATTCTCGGCATTCAACCCAACAAATTTAAAATTTTATTAATTTTGGTCAAATGTCACCTGTTAGCCAATTATTTAATAACTTGGTCCCTTTTGAGTGAATTAGAAAAATATGATCCCCAACTGGTCAGTTGTTAGAAATGTGTGACACCTCTCAGCAAATTTTTGCTTTAAAGACAGTGTTTTAATTTGAGGCCTTATCAAAACTCACCCATTCATGGAACCAAATATTTCATCATCCTCTTATCTTTTAAACAAGCCTTGTGAAATGATGAACAATATATAATGGCCAAATGTTACTCTTCATCTTTAAAATTATATGAAGAATACTTTGTTCATATACAAGGATGCATAAACATAATGAAAGAAATTGTTGTTCATAAATCGTACATTATTATTTGTTACTGATACATTGTTTTTAAAAATGAAATATAAATTTTTTAATGCTAAGAGATTTGTAATTTTTATTTACTTTCTATCAGTAAATATGTAAAATTATTTCCCACCCAAAGTTTAATTATATTTCCCTTAAAATGTAGAATGATTCCCGACCAATGATAAAAGAAATGTAGGGCAATGTTTTGATTGAAAAGATAGTATTGTTTTAGTTTGATGATTAATATGAAAATTTCTATTCATATGCATGGTTTAAACACATTTGGAATATGTAACCATTATTAGTGTGGTGATTCTCTGATTGATTAAGCCCAATTTTCTTCAATTTCGGGGTATTATTGTATTATTGCTCTTCAAATTATTGTTGTTTCATTTTGTGCCCTTTGTTTGCTTTGATTTAAAATGTGAGGTCTGTTTTACCCCAGAAAAAAAGAGAGATAGAAAAAAGGGAGGTCAGATCCAAATCTAAAGGAAAAAAAAGAGAAAAAAGAAGACAATAATGCTAACCAAAATTCAAATTAAAACGATAAAAAAAGGATAGGAGAAAATTGTAAAGAGTTTCGTCTTAATCAGTAAGATTTGATTGAACAAAATGACTAGTTTTTTTTTTATAATGCAATTCCAATATGAATAATTGAATATAATCATGGTTTACTTAAGTAGTTTAATTATCCAACAGAATAGATGAATGCTTTAGGGAAAGTTTGCATATACTTTCCTTTAGTTTTATGATAAGGATAAATTCAACGCACCATTTTTTAGTTAATATTTACTTTCCTTGATTTTTTATACCAATTTAATTAAGCAACTTTTTCGGTATATTTATAAATAAACTTTTCCCGCAAAGGTGTGATTTATGATGAAATGTATTTGATTCTTGGACGTCCTAAAGTATGTTTTGGGTTAAAGGATACTTGATGTCTAAGTAGCTTTGATATGAATAAGAGAAATGTATTATATTTCAGTATTAGTTTTAACCTTAGCCAGAAGTTTGGCGTCAATCGGGTAAGAACTTCAAACATGGAAAGAAAAAAACGGTATGTACACGGTTTTTTTTTATCCCACATACTTTAAGATATTTTTTTAATCAACCCGTAAATTTTAGCGTACAAAAAATTATTAACAAAAATTAAGGATTCAGAAAATTAATTATAGCGAAAAACTCATATACTCCTACTTATATTATTTGTCCCAAATGAGTTATTTAATCGACTATTACAATCAATTCTTTATATTGCATAATGTTTTGTCATTTTTCTACACCAAAATTAAGGGGAAAAACGTTTTGTTATTTACAATCAAACTGATTCACATGCATGATAAAGTTAGCATTAGCAAACAAAACTTTCATTAGGGCATATTCCTATACGTTTAATTTGCGTATTGTCATATAATCAGAACAATGTGCTAATTATGTATATTCCCCATCTCTCAAATAATATTTTCCTAAAAAATGAGTAGATAGATTCATGTACAAGTAATGTGAAGTAACAGTGATATGTCATGTGAATAATCTTCATCTAGATGCAGCCTTGGATGCATTCTAAATTATATTGTAAAAAAAAGGACTATGATAGGATTTCTTAAACGTGTCTAGGGCCTTACAAAGATACTAAGTTTCCAGAATTGGGCTTTTGCCGAACCCCAACCATGTCTTGTGCATGGTGTACAAGTGACCTTAATGGCCACAGCCTGTGTCATTGAGGTCCTTGGAGTATCTATTATCAATGGTGATAGAGTGCAACCTATTGACATCCCAGAGCATTTTCTACAACATCAACAACAACAATAGTTCATTGGGATAAAGTAATGGAGGATCAAGGAGGTTTTTTAGCATTAACCAGGGTTTTCTTGGTCTTTTCCCATCATGATCGAGCTACCCCAATTACTCCAAGTTACATCAAGCACTCTAGAGGTGAAAATTACATGGAATAGTTAAAATTAACTAGGAGGTGGGTAAATATGCATGAAGACAGATTGTTGGACCAGTAGAAATCAACCAGACAACTACTTCATATTTGATGGCTTTTATTTGTGCTAAGTTATGTAATTATGAATGTAATCAAGTTTAAGGAGTGGATTTCAATGTAATCACATGTAGTTTAGACTGATTATAAGTTTCTTCTTAATTAGAAAATCTCATTAGTTAGCTCGGTTAGGCTATCTTAGCGTATATTAGCAATACCTTCTATAAACCTTTCATTCATTCGATTTTAGGAGAAAACGTGGAGCTTTGTTGCTTCTCTGTGTTTGTGAGTGTTCTAACAACTCTCAAAATTTCTACTTGACTGTATCTAGGTTATGGTATACCTAGTGGTGATAGTAGAGCTTGATTCTGACCTTTGGTGGTGTGGTCTGTATCCATAAGTGAGAGCTGAGTCCAACCCTTGTGATTCTGTTTTGTGATGTGGTCTGTATCAGCTTGGGCACAAGCTTATCTTTGTTTTTGTTTCCTTGATGTTGACTTTGCTTCTAAAGCCAACCTAATTTGAATACATCCTATTGATTCTAAGTGTGTCCGATGTTGTATAGCGCTTTGCACTTTGATTGGTGAGGTGCACATACATAAGCTTTGGTATGAGAGCTAGTAACTCCCAAAGTTATGTATGATACCAAAGAAGAGTAGTCTGAAGGATGAGGTGGAGTATGATGAGGAGGATGATGCTTCCAACAACCCTTTTGCAGAAGAAGAGGAGTTCCACAATAGTCCTAGAAGGAGACCAAGGTAGAAGGAGGCTAGAAAGGATGATAAACTGGATTTTAAGGTTGATATACCTGAATTTGAAGGGCAGCTTGATGTTGAAGTGTTTCTTGAATGGTTGCATGACAGGCCCGCAAGCGCACGGTGTACGTAATAGCAGGTCAAGGTAGATCCCACAGGGACTCAATTAGCAGCACTGTAGACACCCAAAAAGTGTCTTATAATTATGTAATTTTATTATTTTTTATTTTATCTTTATTTTATTTTAGGAAAATGCCAAGAATTTTGAAATGCAAAAAAGATGAAGAAATGAAGGAAAACCCCCCAAAAAAAAACCATCACAAAAAAAAGCCCAATCAAATGTACCCAAAAAGTAAAGCTCGCACGCGCCCAAAGCAAGATCGCACCGGATATGGGCATACTGCAGTATTCGATGGGTTATGCCCGACCAGTCACCTCGGAAGCGTGCCCACCTCGAAAGCGTTCAACTGGCTTCTCCTGTGCCCAGATACCGGCAGTATTCGCCGGGAAGCGTCGCGACCTCGGAAGCATGCCACCCTGAAGCGCAATTGGGCTTCTCCCTGTGCCCGATACCGCAGTATTTGGGCGGGTCAGGCCCGACCCGGTTTACCTCGGGAAGCGCTACCGACGTGGAAACGCAGCGGTGGCGCCCAAAGCCCAAAGATGTCTGCAGGTATTGTGGGCGGATTCTGCCCGACCCAGGACGCCTCAGCTCACCTCGAAATGCGTGCCCTAATCGATCTGCGCAGCTGGGCCTCTGATACTAGGCGGTATTATGCCGCACTTTCCCCCTCATTTTAACCTAATTCTCAACCTTCATTCCTCCTATAAAAACCCCAACCATTTCCACTTCAACCACACACCCAAATCACCCTGGCGTATTGACACTTAGTGATTTCATCTTCTCTTCTCCCCTATTATTTCTCTCATTTTTGCATACACTTAATTGGCATTTTATTTGTTTTCTCTTTATCTATCCTTTCTTTATTCATATTATCTTGTAATTTGAGTTAACCCTAAACTCGACCTAAATAATATGGATTATTCGTGAATAAAGGTACGCTTGTATTTAATTCTTTTATTTCTTGTATTTATTTCTCGCTTTATTATCGCATTTGTATGCAACTAAATAACACTAATTACAATAATTAATACTCCGTTCTACTCTCTTCTTCTCCTCCTCCTCTTCTTTCTTTTTATTTAACCGGTTTAGTAAAGTCCGTTCGTTGAACGGGCGGATTCGAGAATTTTTATTCTCGAATCCGTAACCTTACCCCCGGATCCGAATCTCGTGGTTCGTGGTTTGTGGAGTCTCTTTTTTTTCTTCCGAGTTTATTAATTCTCGTTCAAAAATTAATTGGCGACTCTCTCTTCTGGATTCCCGACCCACGATACCTGCAGGTATCGCTGTGGACAGGGACCTCGGTCCCGGGTTTGAATCTTCTTCCTTTTTTTTCTTTTTTATTTCTTTTCGCTTTTATTTCTTTTCTTTCGTATTTTATTTTCTGTTTCGGGAAGCTAATCTTAAAAAAAGATTTTATTTTCTTTTATTTTCTGTTCACTTTCTGAATAAATAAAATTCTCAAACTTTAATAAAATCTAAAAAAAGGGAGTTTACTTGAGTTTTAGTTTTAATATATTTAAACGGAAATTCAAGCAAATCTTCTCAAAGAAAAGACACCCCTTTTGACTCATTGCCATCATGAGGATACCTGAGGATTTCCCGGGTCCCACAAATGGCGACTCCATTGGGGACTTACTTTAAGAGGGTAAAACTTGAAAAGCCGGTTTTTTTTAATTTTTGAGTAGAAAAGGAGAAATTAATTTTTGTAATTTTTATTATTTAGTTATGCATCATGCATACGGACCTCCATCTCGGTTTTTTATAAATCGGGATGAACCCAAAGGTACCGTCTAGGTTAACCCAAATTCCTTTTTGGGTAAAGTGTTTTTCCGAATTCAAGGAATGAATCTTACATTTCGAGAAGTTCGTAAATTGCTTTCCCACTCATGAAGCACTCCAAAATTCTCGGGATTATGAATTTACATTTTCCCTTTAATTTTGCGAGAAACACACGGGTCACACTACTATGAACTCCATAGAATTTGTTGTGAGTGAGAGACATGAGTATGATAGTTTTAGGCATCCGACCATAAACCGGTGAATATAGATCCTCGGTTAGGTGCATTACTCATTTTGTATGCTATGTGCATCCTTGTTGTGATATATGTAAATTATGTGCTATATGTTTTTCTTTTTTTTAAGAGTCGGTCTCATAAGGTCTTTCCCCCCAAATACCGCTCTAGTTTGGGCAATAGTCATGCAAAAGTTAAAGAAGACCTAGAGGCCTCTCTTAGGCCCAAATCAAAGAAGTTTGATTAAACCCGAGATCTTAGCTTGACTTTGTCCAACCCTTGGTTGTATTCGGGCCCATAAAGTGTATTCAGTCATTATTCGAATCTGAGTTCATGAAAACTTTAATGTTGACTCGATCTTATGATGGCCCGATGGACCTTCCCCGTACATAGTCTCATCTTAGGCTAGAGGTCATCATGCAAGCCCAATGTTGGGTGAGTCAAGTCAAAAGGAAAAAATTTAGCATATAGGCATGGTCTGCATTAGGTTGTCTCATATAGGTCGTTAGGTCGTTGGGTAGGTCAATGTCAAGGTTGATTTTTCAAGTTTATGGTTTCCATACAGGCAGAATAAGGATTCTGTGACCGACTTTTAATTTAGAGTAAACAAATTGTCTTCTTTGCACCACTATCTCCAATGGCCTCCAACGGAATACATAGCAACGATGAACTCAATCTCTTCATCTCTCAACATTTGACTGAAATTTCACAGCAAATGCAAGGCAACGATAGGAGAATAGATGAAATCATCGATACGTTAGCAAGGATGAATGATGAGCTTAATTTTCTTGATAAAGATGGAAGCAACACTCATCATAGCGAAATGTCAAGCATGCATGAAATAGAGAGAGAGATCCCTATGTCTGCAAATCACCATATGGACACGGGACTCACTTCTATTCCTAGAGTTGATCAACCACATAAGTCCAACTCACCAATGGAGAGGTTTAAAATAGTTCAAAATGTCTCCCGATTACCTTTAACTGAGAAGAAAGACCGAATTCCGCCCTTAGCTACAGGAGGATATCAAGAAAGAAAATGTGGTGAACGAGAAAGTTCTTTCATGGACAAACTCTTTACCACAATAATTCAAATGCAATCACGCATGGAGGGTCTGGACCGAAAAATGGATATGATCCTTTGGATTCTACAAAACGATAGGAGGACGACCAATAGTGAACATCGCATCAGAAAAAATATTGGAGAAGGATCATCATCAATGGGATTGCATAACACTGACGTTCGTCAAAGGACTCTTAGTTCCTCAACTAAGAATGTTGAAATTCCAATCTACACTACCAATACCGAGGCTCTCAATTGTCTTCTTAAGGAAGGAAAGATCGAGCTTCCCCCTGTTCGATGCGAACCCGGAACTGAGGAAAAATTTTGGAACTCAAGTAAGTTTTGCAGATATCATAGACTTCGAGGTCATGATACTGAAAACTGCTTCACCCTCAAGAAAAAACTTGAAGAAGTGTTCCAATTAGGAGAACTTCCGCCAGTAGAAACAATACAGAAGCCCCATTAGAAATTCACCCTATACGGGGATCTTCCGCTGCAAGCTCTATAATCCTGGGTTACATCAGAGTAGAAGATGACAAGGCTTAATTAGGAGATTTTATATTATCATTCCTTTCCTTTCCGTGAAAGTTAGCATTTATTTTCAGAGTCAGTTGGGATGTATCCCAAGTAGAGTTTTTTTTTTTAATGTATTGATCTTAGTTGCATTCAATAAAGATGAAACCTTTCATGATTATAAATCTTGTCTTCCCCGACCCTTCATTTGCTTCTAAACTGCTAAGGAAAGAATCTTGTGCTTGCATTCCTGATTTGAATTGAAGAGCTCACTCACCCATATGACCATCCAAGTCTGACACATCCATCTTCTCATATTTTCCACTCCATCTCACATCTCTATCACATTTTCTCTATTCTTTTTTGCCCTACCCTGAGTCTAAGGTTAATAGAGAGAAGAGAGGCTAACTTAACCGCCAAAGCGAGGTTAGGCAAAAGGAGAGACAAATGAAAAAAGAGCGAGGCCAACTTGAACACTCATTTAACAAGTTGGGCAAAAGGAGAGGTGAAAGAGTAAAAGTTAAGAGGAGGGAAGCTAACCTGAACACCCATCCAACAGGTTAGGCAAAAGGGGAGAATTCAAAGTGACCAACAATCTTTAAAAGTGAATCTCAATATCAAATAAATCATGCTGCTGAAAAGGACATGCCTATGATAGAAGTTTTCCACCCTTTACCACCTACATCATCACCACCTTCATTCTCACCTAGCCGCTTTACCTACATTATTACCTTCTCACACCATCTTCTTAACCACCACCACGAACCTGGTCATTCATTTTATGACCATCTCTTCCCTAAATCCATTTAAGCCAACTAATGTGTTGCAGGTGATAAATATCATGGATAAGAGAAATATATATTGAGGTTGTCAAGTTCAAAAAAAAAAAAGAGAAAAAGAGAAAGAAGAAAGTAAGAATAAGAGGCAGTTTTCGGTTTACAGTGGTCACTCATGCGCATCCCAAAACCTTCCCGTCAAAACTTCAAACCTATCCATCCCATTAAACTTTCGACCCATCTCGAAGTCCTTCTTGAGGCATCAGTCAAAGCTGCACCTGTTGAACTACGACTGGCCTGATTCCACAATGGATACGTAGGAGAACCTCTTGGAGGCCCGACCGCTGCAATTCACTTTAGAGAAAACCCATCATCAAATCATTTGATCTTTGAGAGATAGAATAAAGAGTGGCTAGCTCGAAAACCTCACCAGGCGAGCTAGGCAAAAGGAGAGAAAACCTTGGTCTCTAATGACACTGACAAGCTATCAGATTTCTTTCACCAAAACACACCCACCTTTTCCCATCAGACTTGGATCACCCTTCACACCTAAATTCATCAAACCATAGCCATTTAATCATCTCTTTCCTTATGAGATAAACCCATGAGACATGGTCCTTCATCCATAGACCATCTCGACCACCTCCATCAGTTCGAACCTTTGTCCATCGAACTACCCATCCATTCATATGATCACTACTCTCACCTAACCTTCCATAGCCTCGTCTTGCCCACCATTGAGGCCTAACCACTCACAAACATGCTTTCTATACCACCATTCCTACCTTTTCCATAATCCATCCTCCATTGTCCCTACCCTGTGATCTCATCTGATTTGGTCATTAGTGTATGCATGAGATTCGTCAGTCAATCCTTGCTTTCAGAATACCTGAGTGATGGATAACTCCTTTAGCAGAACAAGAAGCCAACTGCATCAAAATAAGGGTTACTTGAAGACAACATCAACCTAGGTCAATCATTCTGACTCACCTAAAGACGCATGTTCACTGATACTGGGGGCTTGGTGCTTACATGTTCCTACCTAAAAGAATCAAGAAAAATAGAGAAAAGGCAAGAGAAATCAAGATGACTTGTCGCTTGATCCTTCTTAGTGCTTGGGGTTCCTAACCATGACATCAAGGTCGAGCATCCTGACTATCCCATCATGCAGCTTAAGCAGACCGAGTCTTCCATTAATATTGTCTTCTGCAGCATTCCAACTGGGGGCTTGCTCATCACTCAATATCCGCATCATGGCAACTTACAAGGCAGCTCGACAAGAGAACTCATCATTTTCACTATTTTTGCCTTGTCCTGAAACTCACTTCGAAATCACTCTTGACATTTAGAGTTTTTGATTTACTCTTCCTTTTTTTTTCTTTCCTCGGGCAAGTGGGGGGTTGTTCATATCGCAAACATGCAGCAAATCAATGTGCACTTTTTTTAGTTTTTTGTTTTTAGGTCATGTGCTTTTTTCATTTTAGGTCACATTAGTTTGCATTTTGAGTCACATTAATTTGTTTTTCATTTTCATTTTGAATCACGTTAGTTGTTTTTTTAGTTTTTAGTTTTTATTTATTTTTCTTTTTTTTTCTTTCTCTTCTCGAGTCAAATAAAAAAAAAGTCACATGCATTGCATAAATAAAGAAGAGTCACATCATGCATTAGAATTAGGACTGCATAAAATCATGCATAAAGAATCTTATAGAATATAATGCATAATAGAGTTGTGTATTGCACATACTTTTTCTCTTGTAATTCATGTAGCATAGGATGCATAAGACCGCATTTGCATTCTTCTATCTCCTGCCCGAACATCAAAAGAAATGCAGCTATGGTGATTAGAAATCAAGCAAGCTCACTTGGAGTCTTAATCGCCTTCGGACATATTGCTAGAAGCTCAAAGGACGCTGCCGATGAAGAGATAATTCGAGTTTTACGAGAATTAACTCATTTTCCGAGTTAAGCTCTAAAAATTCGGATCACAAATTTTTATGAGAATTAGTTCATTTTTGAGTTAAACTCTAAAATTCCGATCACAAATTTTTATGAGAATTAGCTCATTTTCGAGTTAAACTCTAAAACGGATCACAAATTTTTATGAGAAATAATTTGGAAAATAATTCATTATCTGAGTTAAACTCTAAAAATTCAATTCACAATGTTCACAAGAATTAATTTGGAAATAACTCATTTCTGAATTTAACTGAGAAGACTCGAGCATTCAGACAAACCCGATCCACACTGCCAAGAACAAGTTGGGTCTGGATCTTGCAATCAAACACCATACCCCCAAGTATGGTCCGGACCAAGAGAAAAATGGACCCGATGCGAAGACAAAATGCAAGATTTCACAGAGCAATACCTGGCGGTATGCTCGGCAGAGGGGACTCAAGGTTGGGCACTGCGAAAAAAAACATCGGACATAGCGGCATGCCTGCAGGCATGGCATCCTACCTAGGGTTCCGTGCAACAAGTGAAATCCGGCTGACCGATCCTGGGCTGGACAGAGTTGCATGCCTGGAGGCATGACAACCTGACTAGACCTCAAATCTGATAAAGCAGTGCAGAAAAACAAAGAAAACTGGATAGAATTCAGCAGACATAGCACCATACCTGGAGGCATGCCAGCCTGCCCGGACTTAAATCTGTCCAGACTGTGCAGAAAAACTCCGGACAGAGCACCATACCTGGAGGCATGCCAGCCTGCCCAGGCTTAAACCTGTCCGGACTGTGCAGAAAAACTCCGGACAGAGCATCATACCTGCATGCATGGTAGCCTGCCCAGAGTTCCGAATAACGAGAAAGGACTGACTGACTGACACTGACGGGACAGAGCTGCATGCCTGGAGGCATGACAGCCTGACTGTACAAGGATTTGAAAAAAGAAGACTGTACAGAAAACTATGGAAAACTGGATAGAGGTGCATGCCTGAAGGCATGACATCATATTTTTATGAGAAAAATCTTGGAATTACTAGTTAATCCCAACGTTAAACTCTAAAAATTTGACGACACAAGGAACAACAAAAAGTTTTGGGCCTCAATACATGACAAGGTTGGTATAAAGCATGCATACGAGATACCAAGACCATACAAAAATGTGAGTTTGAAAGGCCTACCGGGACTTCCGATCTCCTAAGCCACACATACTCATTCGGATACCTCGAGGTTTTAAGGGTTGTGTCATCGTATAAGCGGTGAAACACAAGAAGGAGGTTCAAAATCTCGTAACAAAGCAAAATTCTCGAACCGGAACCAAGACCCAAACCCGAGACCATACAAGCAGGTATGCAGCAAACCCGAGACCAAACCCCGGGTTGTACGAAAGTTAACCCGAAAATTGGTGCGGGTCAAGCTCGGGTCTGAACCCGAGACCATACCTGGCGGTAAGGTATCCGTTTCAGCAAAATTCCGGCAAGTCAGTGGGTCAAGCTCGGGTCTGAACCCGAGACCATACCTGGCGGTAAGGTATCCGTTTCAGCAAAATTCCGGCATGTCAGTGGGTCAAGCTCGGGTCTGAACCCGAGACCATACCTAGCGGTATGGTGTCCGTTCCGGCAGAAAATTTCAGATCTAAACTCCGAAAAAAACAGTAAAAAGGATACGGATACCTGGCGGTGTTCTGTGGCTCCGGTCAAGTTCCCGGATCTGGTGGAGAAAATCGAGGCACACCGGCAGCAAGGAGACGCGAAACCGAGGCAGGGGCTCGGGAAATGCCACACCTGGCGGTATGATCACCTGGTGGGGGTTGGTTACTCGGGATTTTAGAGCGAGAAAGAGTGAGTGAGGAAGTAGAGAATGGAAGTGTTGATGGATGTGGATAAGGGTGCTCCCCTTTTTAAAGACCATTCATCCATCTTCTCAAACTTCCCACCTACCCATCTTAAAACCCAATTAAATACTCCCTTGACCGGCCTAACATGCATTGACCGGGAAATTATTATGAGGAGAATTCAAAACTTCTTTTGTTTTAATACTCCTATAATAAATAAAAATGAAAACAAAAAAATATTATTTTCAAGAGAAAACATGGAAATATAATTTCTATATAACTCAGAAAATAATTTCAAGTCAATTTTGTATCATCTTCAACAAAAGAACGAGCGACATCGGGAAAGACTGAGCAACATTTCAACGACATCGGGAAAGACTGAGCTACATTTCAACGACATCGGGAGAGACCGAGCTACATTTCAACGACATCGGGAAAGACTGAGCTACATTTCAACGACATCGGGAGAGATCGAGCTACACTTCAACGACATCGGGAGAGACTGAGCTACATTTTCAACGACATCGGGAGAGACTGAGCTACATTTCAACGACATCGGGACATACTGAGCTACATCTCAACGACATCGGGAGAGACTGAGCTACATTTTCAACGATATCGGGAGAGACTGAGCTACATTTTCAACGACATCGGGAGAGACTGAGCTACATTTCAACGACATCGGGAAAGACTGAGCTACATTTCAACGACATCGGGAGAGACTGAGTTACATTTTCAACGACATTGGGAGAGACTGAGCTACATTTCAACGACATCGGGAAAGACTGAGCTACATTTCAACGACATCGGGAAAGACTGAGCTACATTTCAACGACGTCGGGAGAGACTGAGCTACATTTTCAACGACATCGGGAGAGACTGAGCTACATTTCAACGACATCGGGAAAGACTGAACTACATTTGATTGACATCGGGAGAGACTGAACTACATTCGAACGACATCGGGAGAGACTGAACTACATGTGAGCAACATCGGGAAAGATTGAAGACCTCCAAGCAATACTTTGATCATCATCTCACTCAGACTCGATCAAAGTGGGGGCTAACTGTAGACACCCAAAAAGTGTCTTATAATTATGTAATTTTATTATTTTTTATTTTATCTTTATTTAATTTTAGGAAAATGCCAAGAATTTTGAAATGCAAAAAAGATGAAGAAATGAAGGAAAACCCCCAAAAAAAAGCCATCACAAAAAAAAGCCCAATCGAAATAGCCCAAAAAAGTAAAGCCTGACACGCGGCCCAAAGCAGGACTGCAACCCAGATATGGGCATACCTGCAGGTATTCTCATGGGTTATGCCCGACCCAGGTCACCTCGGGAAGCGTGCCCACCTCGAAAAGCGTTCAACTGGGCTTCTCCCAGGCCCAGTATACCGGCAGGTATTCTGTCAGGTCAGGCCGGGTTGCCTCGGGAAGCGTGCAATTGGGCTTCTCCCAGGCCCAGCATACCGACATGTATTCTGTCGGGTCGGGCAGGGCTGCCTCGGGAAGCGTGCTGACCTTGGGAAGCGGGGAACTGGGCTTCTCCTGTGCCCAAAGATACCGGCAGTATTTGCGGTCGGGCCCGACCGATTTACCTCGGAAGCGCACGACATAGGAAACGCGCACTGGCGCCTCAAAGCCCAAAGATGTCTGCAGGTATTGTGGGTGGATTCTGCCCGACCCAGGACGCCTCAGCTCACCTCGAAATGCGTGCCCTAATCGATCTGCGCAGCTGGGCCTCTGATACTAGGCGGTATTATGCCGCACTTTCCCCCTCATTTTAACCTAATTCTCAACCTTCATTCCTCCTATAAAAACCCCAACCATTTCCACTTCAACCACACACCGAAATCACACTGGCGTATTGACACTTGGTGATTTCATCTTCTCTTCTCCCCTATTATTTTTCTCATTTTTGCATACACTTAATTGGCATTTTATTTGTTTTCTCTTTCTCTATCCTTTCTTTATTCATATTATCTTGTAGTTTGAGTTAACCCTAAACTTGACCTAAATAATATGGATTGTTCGTGAATAAAGGTACGCTTGTATTTAATTCTTTTATTTCTTGTATTTATTTCTCGCTTTATTATCGCATTTGTATGTAACTAAATAACACTAATTACAATAATTAATACTCCGTTCTACTCTCTTCTTCTCCTCCTCCTCTTATTTCTTTTTATTTAACCGGTTTAGTAAAGTCCGTTCGTTGAGCAGCGATTCGAGAATTTTATTCTCGAATCAGAATCTACCCCCGGATCGGAATCTCGTGGTTCGTGGTTTGTGGAGTCTCTTTTTTTTCTTCCGAGTTTATTAATTCTCGTTCAAAAATTAAGTGGCGACTCTCTCTTCTGGATTTCCGACCCACGATACCTGCAGGTATCGCTGTGGACAGGGACCTCGGTCCCGGGTTTGAATCTTCTTCCTTTTTTTTCTTTTTTATTTTTTTTCGCTTTTATTTCTTTTCTTTCGTATTTTATTTTCTCTTTCGGGAAGCTAATCTACAAAAAAAAGGATTTTATTTTCTTTTTTTTCTGTCTCGGAGATAGATCCCGAGGCCGGGGCAGGTGGAATACCTGGCGGTATTCCGTCGACCGCGCCTCGATCCGATTTCGTGCCAGGACCCTTTTTTCTTTCGGGGTCACTGACTCACAATACCTGCAGGTATTGCTACAGTAAATCGTCGCGAGCCCAGTCCCGGGATTCTGTGTTTGTCCTTTTTTTCGTTTCTTTTTCCTTTTTTTTTAATTTTCTGTTCACTTTCTGAATAAATAAAATTCTCAAACTTTAATAAAATCTAAAAAAAGGGAGTTTACTTGAGTTTTAGTTTTAATTTATTTAAACGGAAATTCAAGCAAATCTTCTCAAAGAAAAGACACCCCTTTTGACTAGCTGTTTACCGCGAGGGATACCACGGGGATTTTCCCGGGTCCCACAAGCACAGAAAACTAATCTCTATCACGATTGCTAAGCTAATCAGGTTTTGATTTTTGAAAGGTTTTAAAAACTAATTAAAACTAATAAAGCAGGGGAAAAAAAATCAGATTCTATCAAGAGAGAAAGACTTCTAGGGAGATGCTAACCTAACAACGAGTTCGATTACTAAAACCTAGCCTGCACAATCATACATTCAAGAACGAATCAAGAATCGACAACTTCTGAATTCTATCGCCCTTTCGATGCTAAATAGAATTATTCTAAACAACCTAATCAACAAATTTCGTGTGCCTTTTAGGTTAAACAGAATTGAAGGTCTAACAAGTCAGGTTATCTAATGATTCCCTAGTTCACTACTCCTTTCTCAACTTTCACAAACCTAGGTAGACAGGTTGGTAATCAGATTATCCTAATTCACCTTTCAGTACTTCTCATGTTAATCTCAAACTTAGAATAATCATAAACATGGAAAACACAGCCTTCTATTGATTCTAACCAAGAATTCAAGCACAAACTAATAACAATCAATCAGAACTACATTGTTTTGGGTTGCAAAACCCTAGAATTCAAAGGAAATTACTCACTCATGTTCAAGAAAAGTACGACACAACTTCCAAACATCATGATTAATTTTCAAAACAAAGAAAGAAATCGAAAAGGGATACAAACTACAAGGAATACGACCATCGAGCCTTTCGATCTCGGGGTGGAGTCTTCCTCGTGAACGTTGATGTTTTCTTCCTGAATCTTGAACTTCGCTTCTCTTCGAATCGATCTTAATCTTGGTCTTGATTGAAGATGTGAGGAGTAGATGGGAGATTTAGGGCTTTTTCTCTCTTGACGACCAAAGAATGAAGGAAAAATGATAGAAAATGAATGAATTCTAAAAAAAATCGTCGATGCCTTCCTCTTCTACTCGCGAAAACAACTGACCTACATATGCAGTCTGTCACCATGGACCGTGGGGCTCACCACGGGCTGGCCGTGGTGGCCACTGGTCGGCCAGTTCTTGCTCCGCTTCGTCCCAAATTCATGTCACGGTCTGTTTTTGGTATTTGGAGGCCTGTAGTGTCCTGGAATCTGCCAGAAATGTTCCCAAAGCTGGTGTTTTGTTCCCAAATGTGCAAGTTTTCATCAAAAACAGCAACACCGAGCATAATAGAGAAATAGGGGGTGTAAACCAAGATTTACAATCAAAGTTATCCTTATTCACTATCAAAATCCCCTAAAAATATAGTCACAAAAGACACTTATCATTGCAAACAGTAGAGAGAGTGTTTGACATTAAGGAGGTGTTTAATGAGAAGAAGGTCAAGATGATAGCTCTCAAACTCAAAAAGGATGCATCAATTTGGTGAACTAACCTGTAGAAGAGAAGAGAAGAGTAGAGAGGGGAAAAGAGAAAGTTAGGACTTGGGAGGAGATGAGGAAGAAGTTAGTTGTTAAGTTCTTGCCTTCTAACTATATTAGGGAGAACTATAGCAAGCTACAGTAGTTGGTGTAAGGAGGGATGTCAGTGGAGGAGTATATCAAAGAGTTTAAGCATCTATTGTGGAGGTGTGATCTCAAGGAGAATGAAACACGGGTGCTGGTGAGATATTTGGCTGGTTTGAATGAGAACATTAGGAATGTACTGGAGTTGCACCCCTATACTACTTTGGATGAGCTCAACTTTTAGGATCACAAAGTATAGTTGCACCCCAACAAACCATGTTGTATTCTTATTCCAAATCCTATCTTACCCCACAAAAACAACAGTTTCCCACTACATTTTCCAACCCAAAAACCTGTAACCCCACAAAAATAGCTTGTACCCCCCCCCCCAACAAAGAACCCAAAACCCTTTGCCTACATACAATTGGAGGTGCTTTAGATGTCTGGGACTAGAGCATATAACCTCTGAATGTCCAAACAAGAGGGTGGTGACCTTTGTTGAATGCCAAACAACTTTATTCATTGAGCTTGAGTGTGAAGTAGAAGAGGAGGAGCCTTTGAGAGAACCTGTGTATGATGTCATAGAAGATGGTCATGATGAAGGTGAATTTTTGTTGATTAGGAGAGTTCTGAGTAGCTCTTCAGTTGATAAATCTTAGAAGCAAAGGGAGACTATCTTTCACACAAGGTGCACTATCAATGGCAAGGTGTGCTCTCAGATTGTTGATAAAGGGAGTTGTACTAATGCAACTTCACATGAGACGGTGAACAATCTTCAGTTGGTCACAACACCCCACCTAACACCTTATTCCATCCAATGGCTCAACTCCAACAAAGGCACTTAGATCAATCAAAGGTGTTTGGTGAGTTTTACAATAGGCAAATCATATCAAGACTCTATAGATCAATCAAAGGTGTTTGGTGAGTTTAACAATAGGAAAAACATATCAAAGGTGTTTGGTGTGTTTTACAATAGGCAAATCATATCAAGACCATTGTAGTTTGACAAGTCTATGAGCCGTGATGGGAGAGCCAATACCTATATCCTACTCCTAAACAACAAAAGATCACCCTTACACCCATTAAACCATCATGAGACTTATGAATTAGGTCCTAAAGCCCATAATTGAAAAGTGTGTGATGGTATACTTTGATGACATACTTGTTTAAAGCAACAATGAAAAGGATCATTTAGAGCATCTGAGGAGTGTATGGAGATTCTATCTATAGAAATACTCTATGGTAACTTAAAAAATGTCAAATTTTCACTAATCAAGTTGTGTTTCTTAGTTATATGTGATGGGTTAAGGGGCATCCCTAGGCCCAAATCATATATGGGCCCAATCTAATTAGGCCCACCCAAACTAAGGGCAGAAGAAGTCCTAACCCAAAAACAAAACAATAGGAAAGAAAACAGATAACAGAGACTGAGCTATTTACTTGGCAGTCTCTCGAACAGACAAGCCTCGGTCGACCTTCAACTCTTGAACACGTCTCTTTGACTCTTGAATGTGTCACTCCAGACTCTGAGTAGGAAGTCTCCAAAATAGGAGACCTCCACAGCAGTCTACACAGCACCGGCTGCTAGACTGCCCGATCTCGATCCAATCGAGACCGGATGAGTAAGTGGACTGTATCAAATACGGTCGATCTTTCCTACTCCAGGACCTCGAGGAATCACCCTCGTACTCTTAAACTAGAAGCTATCTTATAGACAATTTTCCCGGTTTCCCAAAATCTCTAAAGGGTGATTACCCATACAGCGGGGCCTCATGGGATGGAAAGACACTCTTTGGCATCCCATAGGTCACATATATATAGGGGAGAGAAAAAGGGAGGAAGTAGGGCTCTTCATCGGTACCGAAAACCGAGTAAAGGGCAAAGTCCAAACCGAAAATCGAACCGAATAAAATAGGTTCGGTTCGGTGTTCGGTTTTGAACCGAATAATACACACTTTTTATGTTTTTTCACCGGAACCGAATAAATCGAAAGTCGAATAAGGCTTAAAGTCCCAACCGAAAACCGAACCGAATGAAAAACGGTTCGGTTTGGACCGGTTCAATTTGGTTCGGTTCTCGGTTTATTCGGTTCAAACCCAAATAATGCACACCCCTAGGAGGAAGAGTTCCTCCACCGATGTGGGATGTGCACCTGGAGCCCACCTCGGACCGTGGCGAGCAACAGAAGACAAACTGTTGCTCACAAGCCCACCATGGACTGTGGCAAGACCACCACGGATCATGATAGGACCACCACGAGTCATGGTGGCGTAGCCACTATCTGTGGTGGCCTTATTTTTCCTAGAATGAGCCCTACGCTTTCCCTAGTTCAATCCAATATTGTCCCAGATAGTTTTCCAAATATACATTGCCTTCAAGTCGCTAACTTGTGTGACCCTTTGGGACCAACAAATTCGGCTGTGATCTAACCTATTCGATTACTAATTAAGGTGACTTCTGGAAAAGTCATTAATCACCGAATTAACTTGGGTAGAGTACTTGGATGAAATTGAACATTGTTGGGACATTCCCAACAATCTCCCACTTGTCCTACAAGTGTTCAATTTGCAAAACTCCCTTGTCATTTAATGTCTCGCATTCGGATAAGGTAACGATATTGTTATCCTTATTGAGCCTGAAAGTTTCTCGACCTTCGAGTTACACTTACAAAATTAGATGATTAACTATTGATCCACCCACGTATGGCCAGACAATTCCAAGTCCAAGCTCGTCCAGTGGCTTGTGAGACACTTACCCCTCAAAGAGGGAGACTAATGTCGTTTTGTTCAACTACAAATCGCAACATGACCAAAACTAACCCAGACACAGCTCACATCACCTTCTGTTACGAGAAGTGTTGGATGCGCTCCAAAGTTACAGCGAATCATGCATGAAGTGTAAAGAACTCAGGATTGAGGAATTTTGTTGATTTTAGCAGGAGCCACTTATGACATTCACAAACTTAAAGTGCTCCCACTATGGGTTAGTTTAGTAAGTGTTCTCCAAAACCTTACCCATGTGATTGACCTTGACATTTGATTTCCTATGATCATGAAACTCGATCGTCATGCCAATCCCACATGCTAATTGATAGCAATCATCATTGTCCCAACATGATGATCCAATTAGGAACTTAGTCGACATAGGACCAGGGTTAGCAATTCGAAGTTCACCAAATGGGGCTTATAAGATTAGACATCATCTAATCTTCCCTTTTTGGACATGCTAATCCTTTTGGACGTTCATTCAATTCTAAACCAAAATCAAATAGAACACATATATTCTCGATGAATATAATTATAACTCGAGAACAGTACAACCATGAGAAGTAGTAGATGCATTCACAATGTGATTATAACTCACTAACTGTTTTTCCAGGAGATGTAAATATATGCATTCTCTAATGCATCAACATCTTATGGCCTTGGCATAACTATTATGCTACAGTTGTGCATGACCTTTTATGCTCACATGCTATAGGGGTTTAATGTGCGACATTCGCATCAGCAAGAACCTTGCACGTCTCGTAATCACTCACTTCAAATATCATTCGAACAATGTGATTTGTAAGGGACACGTGTGTGGACTGTTATGTGCGCCCTAGTTTGTCCAGTTTGAGCAATAACCCTAAAAGGAATCGACGCCTTTTGCTACGCAACACTAGTCGCCAAGTCCTATGATGAACTCTTTCATCCACATAGTCACCAAGGCAACTTTGCAAGCTATGATGTACTCAGGTTATATGTAGATTCCATAAAAGAGTCTCGCTTAGAACTCTCCAACCTAACAACCTCTTCATATAGACACTAGAAGTGATCATACTGACTTTGAAGACTATCCATGTCTTTGTTGAAATTAGCATTAGTGTAACCTTTATACTTAGCCAATATTCACCTTTATGAAGTAAGGAAATTTCCTTAGTTCAATTCATAATCTTCAGTATGTTTACCACAATAGTCTAGTGTTTCAACCTAGTTGAAAATTTGACTGTACACACTCAAGTCACTAGCCACGAGCAGCTTGGTATGTATTATGGCATACATAACTGTTCCTATTTCAATATAATAGAATACATTATTCATCTACTCTTGGCCTTCATATATCAACTACATCCTGTTTTACCAAGCGATGTGCCATTGATGATAGGATCAAATCCTACTTGGAAATTTGCTGAGCCGATTCAACAACTTATCAACATAAGTAGTTTGATTCAATGAATCAAATGTCTTGATCTATCTCTATAGATCTTAACTCCATATATGTACTGAGCCTTGCTGAGGTCCTTCACATTTGGTAATTCTTCCTAAGCTAAAAGCTTGACGAGACTCTGGAAAAGGGATGTATTTTCCAACTTAGAGAACGTCAACCACGTACTAGCCCATAAAGATAACTTAGCTCCCACTGAATTTCTTGCAACTTCAAGAACTTTCCAGATTCTTTAGGAGATCAAACTCTTTGATCACCTGATCAACTTATTAATCCCAACTCCTAAAAACCTACAAAAGACAACACATGCCCTTTTGCAGTTTGAGGACCATTCCCCACACATTTGGGAACTTTAAAGCCCTAAGGTTGTGTCACATACACAAACTATTTCCAAGACTAGCTTAGGAAAACGGTTTTGACGCCCAAACACCATCTCATGGTAATACCATGCACTATGGTTAGGAGTATCCTAATAGAATTATGCATCACCATTGGCGAACAGGTCTCTTCATAGTCACAACCATGAACTTGATCGAGTCCTTAACAACCAACAACCATTCAAGCATTGTAAACATCCAGTTTACCATCCATGCCAACCTTTACTATAAAATATCTTTGGGGCATGGAGTCCATATTGGATTTCATAACTCTAAGCCATTTGATAAAATTTGGTCTTTCAAAGCTTGCTTATAGGTGGTAGAATTATCATTTCCAAAAGTAATACACATGTGTCAGTAGCACGATAACCACATCTCCTGGCCTGACGCATCTGCCTACCCAACCAACCAACCAAAAGATTCTTTCACAAGTTCTGCATCCAACTAGCCCTCAACTCCTTGAGTCCAGTCCTCAAACACTTTTGAGCCTCATCCATCTAAACCTCGACTACTTAACCTCATCTCACACTTGTTGACGTTTAGGAAGTGTTTTGAGTGAGAGTAGTAGGGTATTATGGATAGGAAGGGGAGAAGTAGTTTGAGGCTCATGAACTTCAGTAAGTTCATAACATCTCTCCCACTCTTTATCTTAGAGATACATCGGTCTCTAAGGAGAAAGCTTCTGTAACACAAACACTTTATCATAAGAACGAGTGTCGAAGAAGAACTTTTGGTTTCTTTGGGACACTCCAAAAGAAACATGCCTCAGATCTAGGTGCAAGCTAGTCATTGGTCAAACCTCGACATGGCCTTCACAACCCCAAATCTTAAGAAAAGACCAACTAGGAATTATTCCTCTACATATATGATATTGTGTCCTTTTAGTGGCTTTGATGGAAGTATTGTTCAAAATGAGACAAGCAAACAAGGAAGATCTTCAAAGTTCAAGAACATGCCTTCAAAATCTAACACAGCGATTCGACTCAACTATCATCATTCACACTATATTCGATAGGGCACAATTTCTCTAATCAGAAACATCATCAGCAATGGTGTTTTCGAAAGAGATAGAGCAGTGAAACAATTTCACTAGCTCCAAGATGATCAGCGAACTCATGGCTCATATGTTCACAACCTCGAACCCATCCAAGGTCTTGGAACTTTCTGCCAAGCCAATTTTGCACTTCATTCTGGAATGCTTTAAATGGTTTAAAGATTTCCAATTCGTGACGCATCAAGTAGACATAACAATGTCATACTCAAGTCGTCAGAAAACAATGTGGTACCAACTCCTACCTCTGGTACTAGTTTCTTATAGGGCCAAATACACCCAAATGTAACTGTCCTAAAAGCTCATTAGCCCACTCACCAATTCAAGTAAGAGGTGATATAGTCATTTATCCCATAAGAAAATGCATCGCAAACGACAACTATTTCAAGCTCAAAGTCAACCAAAATGCCTGCACAAAGCAGCATATGGAGACCTTTTTCTTATCAAAATGACATATGTAGTAAACTCAAAGGTGAATCATATTTGACTCAGATTTTTAGCCTTTGCATACAATTTGATGACCATGTTTATCTAAATCTTATGCATACTGGACATTCAATAAATGTCGATACCTTAAAAGATTAAATCCTTGGAACCATAAAAGAATCACCAACATTTTCCAAAGGAAAGACCTTCCTTTCTAACGAGAAACAAAAATCCGATTTCTGACTTAGTACACAAATAAAATAACTAATTATTGAGTTGAAGCATAAGCATGGAAGGTTAAGATAAACTCTCTAAGTCCCAAAAGCATTAAAACAGCAACAACTTGCTAATTTTCTATGCTCAGGCAGACTACCTTCTTACTGACCTGTTTACCTTTCAACTTAAATCTGGTACATTTCAACAAATGTGTGATTTAAATCTGGTATCAAATACCTAAAAGTAGACACAATAAGGTTACGTGAATCACGCGTTGTACCTGAACCCGAGATCACATCTGTAGACTCCAAGTCCATTAGGCACAACGTCTAGACCTTTTACAAATGATTTTAGGCTCAAGCAATAGAGTCTGCCTTTGTCTTACTGATCATTAAGGCCTTTCTTGATTTAGGAGGTTCTTAAACCATTTTCCCTTTCTAACCTTAGGAACATCCCCGGTATCCTCAAAGGCTTCCTTCATGTCCCTAACAATGCAAACCAGCATTTCATGCAAGTTCAACAAGTTGTTCTTATGCCTTTGCTTGGAATATTTCATCCTAAAAGGACAAAACCCATTTTGCAACCACCATTTGGCTATAGGGAAAACCCAACCATCTCACGTTGTTTGAAGTGACCTATCACCTTCAACACATGAGGCCCAACGAGCTTGCCAACCTACAGCTAAGATTTCAAATTCTAGCAGATGGTCTCATGCTTCTCAATTTCAGCATGTTTCATAAACAACTTCCTAATTGAGTGATGATGTCCAGAGACACCTTTACCCAAAATAGCTTTTAAAATTCAAGGGACAACTTTGCTAGCATCAAACATGCCATTTGGATATCATCATCTACATGACATTCCATTTGGCTCTCTTAGCATCCGAGGCAATATTGGTAGATTGGATGTCTTTTGCCTTCTCAAGAACAAATCTTTCTTTTTCGGCTTTGAGAACACTTCGCAAGTCGTGGTGGCAATTCAAGTGATGGAGAACGATAACCTTCTCCTTCGCAAGAAGAAAGCGGCGATGAAGAAAGGACGAGATATCAGATAATTTTAAGAATCTACAAGCCAAACGATTCATTTTAGATTTATTCATAAGTGATTAAGAAATTAAACCATTTTAATTTCAACATTGAAAACACATTCAACTCTCATTGGTGTTTTAACATAACCAAGATCCAACAGGCTCACGCGACATCAAGTGGGCTTTGGCTCAAACAATTACAAACCTTGTGTCCTTCGCCTAAGGTAGATCATTTTATGATCAATCGTTCTAAACAACTCTTGACGAAAGTATGTGTATCATATACGACATCTCTATCTGTTGCTTATGACTTTAGACCATCTAGCTTGCCATTATGAACAGACCTCACTCCCACCCAACTTATTAATGATCCATGGATGACTTGCTTTGACAGTGACTGCCCATTATCCAAGTGGTGTTCGTCAGGGTGAGCAATCATATGCTCATATTTTGATAGTACATATTTTATTATCCTATGCATGCGATTCAAGGTGACACTATCGAATCCAGCATGGTAGATATAATAAAACGATAAAACATGCTTAGAACCGTTCAAAACATAAAATTAAAACTCAAGTATGACCACCTAGACTTAATTAAACAATTCAACTAAGTTGAGCTTGTCTTTATGTCTTCAAGAACTCATTCTTTAAAACTTCAAGGACTCCAACTTGAACTCTTCAATAATGCCTCTTTAGAACTTTCAAGAACACCTTCTTGAAATTTTGCAACATCGATGGCCGAAGCTCCCACTCGAAGTGACATCCTCGTCACTTTGGGCTCCTACTCAACTAGCTTGATATCTCATATACAAGAATTACAAGAGGTCCTCATCTCATGAGGTTACAACGATTTCAAATACAATTACAAATTTAAACTAATTAAATTATACATATTCAAAATCAATGGCACGTAGGCCGTATTTCTCCCAACCCAGCATATAGACCGGTAAAACCAACTAGCTACAGCCATACTAAGAGCGCATTCAATTCAAGCAAACATTTTGGTAGCATTGCACCAAGACATATCTCATATATGCCAAGAGATATCACATATATGTCAACCCTACTTCAATAACAATTATAGAAGGCTTCCAATAAGCAATGCCTCAAACCAAACTCAAACGATTAGCCAAAACTATTTTAGTGACACAAGTGATCTCAATCACATTGTAAGAAAATAACACATGCAACAACTCAATAAAATTCAATTTTATCAAGTTTAAATTTCCAACCTAAAACAATTTCAATTTTCAGGTGAGACAGAAAACCCTTTCCTTCGTGAAATTCCAAATTTCAAGGGCTAGAGTGCTAGACACATACTCATTCGCTCAATTTCCAAAATTAACCAAATTGAACTCAATTGATATGTTATCACACTAAGGATCATTTCATAGAGTATCGAATGGAATCACCCAACGATAAACTCTACATACGATCTATTTATGTTCAACTGATTGATCGATAGTTAACTTTTTCAAAAAATAACGCTTCTCGCAATGTAGTGCTTAATTGGACACGCCCAATATTTAACTGCAGGTTAAATCCAATTTAACTGAGAATTCGTAGAAATTGAATTTAGGCTCAAAAGTTGAATTTCTTAGGTTTGATGTTTGAAGATACTTATAGTGGAACTAGTTTCGGTTATGACATTGTATGTCATTTCCCAAACTATGCCCTACCTCAACACTCCTAAAACAATCACAAAGAGTCTTCACGAGTACGGCGTCTAACGCAACATTACTCGCGATGCTTGATAAGTCGTTTTTATATAGAGTTTTTAGGGCTCAAATCATGTCAGTTTCATGCTTTGTATATCCGATATCTCATATTTTTTTATAAATTTCTGTGATTTATACGCTTGTTCACGAGTTTGGTATGTTTTACAGAAATTGGTGGAATTATATCAAAAAGCATGAAAAATAGGAGGAGGAATAACAAAAATCAAAGAAATGAAAAAGAAGTTGAAGAAGAAGAGAAGAAGAATAGAAGAACGGCCCAAAATTACACGGCCCAAGTCCAATTGAGGCGGGTAGGCAAGGCGCAGGCAGCGTTTTGAAAACGCAGCCAGCGCCTTGTCCAGAAAGTTTTGCAACTGAGAAGAAAGAAAACGCAGCCGGCGTTTTCTGGGCGCAGCCAGCGCCCAAACACGGAGAGTGTCACTTTTTGGGCAAAACGCAGCCAACGTTTCTAAAACGTAGGCCGCGTTTTGTGCCCTAATCCAGCTGTATAAAAGGGGTTTGACGTACGCCGTTTGAAACAACTTTTCGGAGCGAGCGTTTTTTCATCAATTTTTAGATTAGTTTTCGGAGAGATTTTTAGGGAGCTTTTAGAGTAGATTTAGATCAATTACTTTACAGTTGATTCCAAAAGATTGTTATTAGATTAGATTATTGTTAGTGATCGAACAACGCGAAAGAGATCGATTCGGGTGACACGAAGAGATCGATTCCGCCAATTCGAACACGGTTTATTTCTATTCTTCTTTCATGCTTTCTTGTTTTTATTTAGACTTTGCGATGTTTACTTTTAAAATTATGAGTAGCTAATTTTCCTTGTTTGGGGGATAAACTCGATGTCTATTGATTAAATTTGAATACAGTCTCGGTGTTTGTTTACCCTTTTTATTCGTTTAATCTGCGTGCAATGTATGTCATGGTAATTTGACAATAGAACGACAGTTTGAGTATGTACCTGGTTTTAGATTCTCGACAACAGAACGACAGTTTGAGTCTTGAATCAGATTGCGTAGATTGAATAGGCTTAGAAAATAGTTAGACATAATGATTCTTGCCTAGGGTCAATTTATAATCAGTTCTTATCTTTGATTAAGCTAAATAGTTAGAAATAATGTTTAGGTTAATCATTGTAACTCACCTAGGATCGAAAGATCGAAGTGATAAGGCCTAGAAAGATTATAGACCCCGAATTATCTTGTTACCTACACCGGGATTGTTGATGATTTGATTAATTGACTAGAGTGGACTCCCCTGAACACTTTTAATTAATCGGTTAAACCCTCAAAATTCCTGCTTTCCTAGTTTAGTTTAGAAAACCTTACCACAACCGTTGGATCGACCTAGCATTCTTTGTAGCGAACTAGTTTAGTGCGTGGTTGAACGCAAATCCCTGAGAGAAAGCAATATTTTATTACTACACAGACCCGTACACTTGCGGTACACAGACACCTATATGTTTTAGGTCTGTCAAGTTTTTGGCGCCGTTGCCGAGGATTTGTTTCCCCAATCACCATTGGACGAACGCGCTCTCGGTGACTAGGTTATTTAATTTCTGTTATTTTTCTTCATTTTTCTATATTACGCTTGGTCTTCTTGTTTTTGTCTTTTTTAGGTTTATGCAAAAAGATTTCTCTTTCGAGTACGATCCTGAGATTGAACGAACACTTCGAGAGATAAGGAAAAGGGCAAGGCTGGAGAAAGAATTTCAAGAAAATCAAGAAACGAACGAAGAGGAGCTAGAATCGGAATCTGAAAAGGAAGAAGAGATGGGAGAACAGCGACCAAAGACATTCGAGCAGTATCTGACTCCCAATGTCACCAACCCGCAATCAGCAATCAACGTTCCCACCATCCAAGCAAACGACTTCGAACTACGTCAATCTTTGATCAACTTAGTATCAAAATCACCATTCCATGGGTTGACTAACGAAGATCCGAACCGACATCTACGACTCTTTCGTCAAGCTTGTGACATTTAAAAGGCCAACAACGTATCGGAGGACGCCGTCAAGCTACGTCTCTTTCCGTTCTCGTTGGAAGGCAAAGCGTGGGAGTGACTTGACACACTTCCATCAAACTCGATCACAACATTCGATGAACTCGCCAGCACCTTTCTGGCGAAGTACTTTCCTCCAAGCAAGCTCACCAGCCTAAGGAATCAGATTTCTACATTCATGCAAGAGCCGGATGAGTCACTATACGATGCTTGGGAAAGATTCAAGGACATTATTCGACAATGTCCTCAGCACGGATTCGAGCAATGGGTTCTAATTCAATCATTCTAAAATGGAGCAAGCAAATCAACAAGAGAAAGCATCTTCTCAGCAGCCGGAGGCAATATTTTGGGAAAAATCGTCCCGGAAATCTAGACTCTGATCGAGAACCTAGCAAACAACTCACGGCAATGGTTAGAACCCCACCCTAGAGCGAGAGGTATGCAAGATTTTGATGCTATTTCACTATTAACTGCTAAACTCGATTCTTTAGTGAAAAAAATGGACCACCAAGACTCGTCTGCACCCTTACCTTTATTATGCGATCTTTGTCATTCGACCAATCATGCAACTTCTGCTAGTTCCAAGGAAACAACCTGTAATACCCAAACCCAGCAGATTCACCATGTTGACCAAAAACCTGACTTAGAAATTTTGGTGAAAAACCTTCTGTCAAACCAGCAAGAACAAGCAAGGACCATTATAAGCCTCTTAGAAAAGATAGAGACCTTGACTCACCTAAACGAAAAGTTGGCCTCCCAAGTGACTTACCCGAATGATTCTTCCACCTCCCTTACCGATAGTATATCAGGAGATTGCAGCGCCCTGACCCTTAGGAGTGGAAAACAGTTAGAAGAACCTAGGAGAAAACCACCTGAAAGTACTTCAACTGAACCACTTCCAATTGATAGCACTCCTGATAAAGACCCTGAGCCACAAAAAGAATCACCTATAGATGAGACCGATAGGGGGAGGAAGAAGAAGCAAGAGGAGCAACCGGTAGTTAACCAAAGAGTCCACGTACCATTACTGCCCTACCCCGAGAGGTTAGTTAGTACGAAACATGACAAACACTTTGGGAAGTTTATGGAAATAATAAAACAACTTCAGGTTACTATCCCGTTCAATGAGGTGATTACGCAAATGCCTATTTATGCAAAATTTCTCAAGGAGATCCTTAGTAACAAAAGAAAGTTAGAAGAGCATGAGATAATGGCCTTAAATGATTATTGTAGTGCTTCCGTACAGAATAAACTGCCTACCAAACATAAGGATCCAGGTAGCTTCACTATTCCCTGCGAAATTGGTACCTTGCACATTAACCACGCCCTATGCGACTTAGGATCCATCGTCAATTTGATGCATAACTCTATGTATAAGAAGTTAGGGATAGGAGATTTGAAGCCTACCACTATCACTCTACAGTTAGCCGACCGATCTATAAAATACCCAGTAGGAGTTTTAGAGGACGTACCCACTAAAATAGGAGAGATTTTCATCCCTGTTGATTTTGTTATTTTAGAAATGGACGAGGACTCACGAACGCCCATCATCCTTGGAAGACCATTCCTAGCAACCTCAGGATGTTGTGTAGATGTTAAAAATGGAAAAATGACCTTTAATGTGGGAATGGAAAAGATTGAATTTAATTTAAAGCATGCTACGAAATTTCCCTCTTTCTCTGATGATTGTAATTTGATAGATTCTATTGAGGGAATTAATACTAACGCGTCCCCTAACGATCGGTCAAGTGATCCACTTGAACTATGTATGCTCAATGATTGCTCAGTGCAGGAAGAAGAAGATGCCATAGTCGCTTACACAAGGCTATTGGATGCTGCAACTGAGGTAACAAGTGAACCTAAAGAGGAGTATGACTTAACCAACAATTCCGATAGCGCAGAACCAAAGGCTCCTGAAGTGGAGCTGAAACCGCTACCGGATACACTACGATATGAGTTCCTCGGGCCGGATTCTACCTATCCCATAATTGTGAGTTCCACTTTGACAAAAGAAGAAACAGCCTCACTGCTGGAAGTTTTGCGAACTCACCGAAAAGCAATTGGGTATGTCATCGATGATTTGAAAGGAATACATCCTTCCTTCTGCATGCATAGAATTCTCCTTGAAGAAGACCATAAACCTTCAGTCGAACATCAAAGGAGACTCAACCCAAACATGAAAGAAGTTGTGAAGAAGGAGATACTGAAACTTCTCAAGGCAGGGATAATCTACCCCATCTCAGACAACGAGTGGGTTAGTCCTGTTCATGTAGTCCCGAAGAAAGGAGGAAAGAATGTAGTCAAGAATGAGAAAAAGGAGTTAATTCCCACCAGGACTGTTACTGGATTGAGGATGTGCATCAGCTACAGGAAGTTGAACAAGGCTACTAGAAAAGATCATTTTCTGCTTCCATTTGTAGATCAAATGTTGGAGCGCCTAGCAAAGAACTCCTATTTTTTCTATTTGGACGGATATTCGGGATTCTTTCAGATGCCAATTCACCCTAAAGATCAGGACAAAACAACATTCACCTGTCCTTACGGAACCTTTGCCTGCAGAAGGATGCCTTTTGGATTATGAAATGCACCTGCCACATTTCAGAGATGCATGATGGCAATCTTCGCTGAGTTTATTGAGGATATTGTGGAAGTATTCATGGACGACTTCTCAGTTTATGGAACCTCATTCGACCTTTGCCTGCAGAATTTAAAGCAGGTACTACAAAGGTGTGAAGAAGTCAACGTAGTTTTAAATTGGGAAAAATGTCACTTTATGGTGCACGAAGGAGTAGTCTTAGGACATGTGATTTCTAGCAAGGGAATTTCAGTGGACAAGGCCAAGGTTGAAGTAATCGAGAAACTTCCCCCACCAGTGAGCGTGAAAGGTATCAGAAGCTTCCTAGGACACGTAGGTTATTATCATCGATTCATCAAGGACTTTTCGAAGATAGCGAAGCCTCTTACAAATCTACTTGCCAAGGACACTCCATTCGAGTTTAATGAAGAGTGGTTAATTGCTTTTCAAAAATTAAAACAGGCCTTGGCGTCTGCTTTCATAATGCAAGCGCCGGATTGGAGTCTACCTTTCGAAATTATGTGTGATGCGAGCAATCACGTTATTGGAGCAGTGGTAGGGCAAAGGATTGATGGAAAGCCTTATGCCGTCTACTACGCTAGCAAAACTCTTGATGGAGCTCAAGTGAATTACGCAGCTACTGAAAAGGAGTTTCTAGCAATGGTATATGCCCTAGACAAATTCAGACCCTATCTAATCAATTCTCAGGTCATAGTCAACACAGACCATGCAACTATCAAGCATTTAATGACGAAGGCTGATTCAAAACCTCGTCTTATTCGTTGGGTGCTACTGCTTCAGGAGTTTGACATTGAGATTCGAGACAAACCCGGCCTGCAAAATGTGGTAGCTGATCATCTATCGAGGCTTCAATCTAAATCTTCAGTTAAGGATGATCTACCAATCAATGAGTGGTTCCCTCACAAACAACTCTTAGCTATAAATCGACACTCAGCCCCATGGTTCGCATACTATGTGAATTATCTAGTTTGCGGAGCTCTTCCACCTGATTTAACATATCAACAGAAAAAGAAATTCATTTCCGATGTTAAAAGATATGTTTGGGAAAAGCCGCTGTTATACAAACTTTGCGGCGATGGAATTTACAGACGATGTATACCCGAAGAAGAAGTACGAAATGTGTTATTCCATATCCATGCTACCCCCTTCGGTGGACACTTCGGACCCGACAAAACGGTAGCCCAGGTTCTTCAAGCAGGTTTCTATTGGCCCACTCTTACAAGAGATGTCACGCGTTACGTTATATGTTGCGGCAGATGCCAAAGAACAGGAAATATATCCAAAAGAAATGAGATGCCTCAAACTGGGATGCTAGAGATCGAATTATTCGATGTATGGGGAATAGACTTCATGGGACCGTTTCCGCCATCCAATAAAAACCTCTACATTCTAGTTGCTGTGGATTATGTATCTAAGTGGGTAGAAGCTGTAGCCTCCCCAACTAATGACACCAAAACAGTCATCAAGTTCCTCAAAAAGAACATCTTTTCTAGATTTGGGACTCCTAGAGCGCTCCTTAGCGACAATGGAACCGACTTCTGCAACCGACCACTAAAGTCTCTCCTAGCCAAATATGGAATCAAACATAAAATGGCAACACCTTATCATCCCCAAACTAGTGGTCAAGTCGAACTCTCGAATAGAGAAATAAAGAGTATTCTCGAGAAAACAGTTAATAGATCAAGGAAAGATTGGTTCCTAAAACTCGATGATGCGCTGTGGGCCTACAGATTTGCTTTCAAAACTCCCCTAGGCACCACACCCTACAGGTTAATATTCGGAAAAGCTTGCCATCTCCCAGTTGAGATCGAGCACAAGGATTTCTGGGCCATTAAAGCCCTCAATTTCGACCCTAAGATTGCTAAAGAAAAGAGGATTGTGCAACTTCAAGAACTCGATGAACTGCGGCTAGAAGCATACGAGAATTCTCGAATATATAAGGAAAGAACGAAGTCTTGGCACGACAAACATATTATATGAAGAAGATTTCGAGAGGTTGACATGGTGCTCATGTTCAATTCAAGGCTAAGGTTGTTTCTCGGGAAACTAAAATCAAGATGGACCGGACCATATAAAGTGCATCACCCTTTGCCTCATGGAGCAGTAGAGATTTGGCATGAGAATACTGGTTCATTTAAAGTCAACGGGCAATGATTGAACCAATACTTGGTTGGTGATCCCGACCTCCAGTCAACAAAGAGACTACTCGAGGACCCCGATGAGTAGGGTCCATAACGTCGAGCTAACGACGTTAAACAAAGCAACCCCGGGGAGGTACACTATTATCTAAATATTTATTTCTCCCCGCCTTTTTTTAATTTAATTCAATTATTTTGCTTTCAGTTTTTGATCCTTAGCAATTTTTTTATTTATTTTGAAGTTTACTAATATTTTTCTTTTAGTGTGTAGAGAAAAAGAAGAAGTTCGAGAAATTCATGGCTTTTATTAAAATTTTTATTTCTAACCTAATGAAGTTCATGTTGGTATATGTTTGTTGGGATATGGTAGGGAAAATAAGGAGCAAACAAAGAAAAAGGGAGAAAAAAGGGAAAAGTTGCAAAAATCGAGTTACTAGCATCAGGTAGGAAAACGCAGCCAGCGTTTTCCAGGCGCTGGCTGTGCCTCGTCCAGAGACTTCAAGTGAGTGATTTTTGCAAAACGCAGGTCGCGTTTTCAAAATGCAGGCTGCGTTTTGCTTTTTGCCAAGAATTTCTTTGCCCGCCTTTTAAATTAGTCGGGGCCCTCCCCTTTCTTTCAAAACAAAACCCATCCTTCTTTTGCCCTAACTCCCGACACCCCTCCTCCCCAAACGCAACCAGCGCCACCCTCGCCGCCGTCGACCCTCGCCGGCGCCGCCACCACACACCACCTTCTTCTCTCTTTTCTCTTCTCACTTGCACTCTAACACTTTGAGTCTTCAAGCCCCATTCTTCTTCCCTCTTCAAAATCAAGGTATGGAATTCTCAACTCTTCCTCTTGTTCTTTGATTATACACTTCGTTCTTGGTATGATTTTGGTTGAATACTTGAGCTCATTGAGTAATTTGTTCAATTTATACCAATTACCTTGTCTTAGATTCAAATTTCTTGATTTGGGTTTGAATTCTTAGATTGATTTCTTGATTAGGGCTTGGGTTGAGTTGATTGATTTTTAATCTTTTTGTTCCAGAATTGAGAGAATTATGTTGTTGGATGAGTTAAGAGAGCATTGTGATGTTGAAATTGAGAAAACTTAGGTCTAGACTTTGGGTGTGATTATGGTGTGGTGTTATACTCTGTTTTTAGTAAGGTTTTAGGTTAGATATATCTTGATTTCAATCCCTAGTATCAAATAAGCATGGGGGGATTGATAGTACTAAGTTTATGCATTATAATCATACTTACTTGATACCTAGGATTTATCTAGGTGATTTTACTGATTTTGTGAGTATTTGTAGATGGTGAGAACTAAGAATCCTAGCTTCTCCAGACCACCGGGCGATGACGACGAAGCCGGAGGTAGCCGGAAGCAAAAGGCTACCGCGACGGAGAAAGGAAAACAGAAAGCTGCACCTCCAAGGAACTCGAGGAACTCAAACCCCTTCAACTTTGAAGGGGACATCAAGAAAAGGTACGACTCCCTCTACAAAAGAGCCCTCATCCCCACCAAATATATGCATGAGCCCTTCTTGCGTAGTTGCGGTATGTTGGATGATGTTGATTGGATGTTAGGTCGTTGCCACATGACCAACATAGCTAGGTTAGGAGAACCGACCTATAGGGGAATTACCCTTGAATTCTTGTCGACCCTAGCTATGAACCTCCAAGGGTGGGACGGGTGCATTCGTTTTCAGCTCTTGGGGGTAGAGAGGACCATGACCGTGTCCGAATTCGCCCGCGCCTTTGGTTTTCATGAATGCTCATGTAGGGATTCATCCCTTATACCCATAAAGTGGGATGGGAAGGGTTTCTTTTTCAGAATTTCTGGTTTTGACTATTGGGACCCTAGCAACACCCCGACGACCTTGATTAGAAACCCCGTATTGAGGTATGTCCACTGCATACTCTCTTGCGGTATCATCGGGAGGCCCGGTAGCTCAAACAAAGCTACCCGGGCTAATTGCTACATGTTGCATTCCATGTTGGATGCTGACCCCGCAGCTATGCTAGCCCACCATCTTTCTAGTGTCGCCACCTCAACCAACAAGCGCATTGCCGTAGGGGGCTACATTACACACCTTGCACGCTAATACGGCTTTAGGCCACCTAGGAACCTCACTGACCTAGTCCCGGGTAACTTATTCTTGGATGGGGAATAGTGCAATTCCTTTGGTTTGTGTAAGTTTAACATGGACTCGCGTTGCCTTTGGGTCTGTCCTAACAACGCTAGGTTTCCCGTGCCTAACCCCCACACCTCTCCCCAAGTTGTTGAGAATTTAATGTGGATGCCTCCCTTTCCCGAGTTCGACCCCGAACCAGAACCAGAAATCCACACTAACCCTCAACCCGAACAACCCCAACTAGACTATGAGGCGTGCTTTCGCGACCTCCAAACCTCCATTGACCGGACCGAACACCGTGTCAACGAGTTGAGGGATAGCTTTGTTGAGTATAGGGGGCAAACTGACCTGCGATTTGACCGTCTCGACGAGTCAATCGCTAACCTCACCGGCCTTATTTAGGCCATGTTCGATCGAGCCTCGCCACCACCAGGACCGAGCCATACCAACCCTTCCCCACCGACCGAGGATCCTTGATCCTTGGCTAATCCTTACCCTTCACCGTTGTCTTCTGCATTGAGGACAATGCAACATCTAAGCATGGGGGGGGGGGATTGAAAAATATTTCTTCTTGTAAATTTTTCTTATTTCTCTGTTTTTTCGTTTATTTTTCTGTTTTTTTTCGTTTATTTTTCTTTTATTTTCGTCTTTCTTTTTCTTGTTTCATGCTCGTTTTTCAAATTTTAGTGTGATTTTTCTTTCTTTTTTTTTTTTGTGTGTTTCTTTCACTTTGCTTAGTTAGTATGCTTTCTAGATTTAGCTTGTTTGTTTTCTTATATTTGAGTTTCTAGTATGTTTTTCTTTTTGTTTTCTAGTTTCTTAAGTTTTTCTTCTAAGTTTTTCTTTTAAATTGCATCCACCTAGTTTGCATTAGATAGAAGCATGTAGTTTTTCCTTTTTCTTTTCCTAGTTTGTTTTTTTTCTTTCTTTTGCATCCACCTATTCAAAAATCCAAAAAAAATTAGAAAAAGACCAAAAAAAAATTAGAAAAGACAAAAAAAAACAAAAAAAAATATAGGATAGGACTATGATTAAAACCGGAAACACCTTCGGTGATGATTTGTAAACATTTCTTACTTTCAGTTTAGCTTGTTTCGCTTAGAAAAGTCTGGATTAGATCTCAAAAGTTTTGAAACCTTTTCCTTCAAATCTTCTGATTTTGAGTCAAGTTATGAAAGTTTTATCTTACTGCTTTGACTATCTTAGAAAATATAAATGTGTGTGCCGCAAATATTTGGGCTAAGTTTCGTTGATTGAGCCCCATCCCGTGAGTCCACATTGCCTAAATTTTGAATTGATCATTTTTATCAATTCCATATTCCCTGAGTGACTCACCCATTAGTTGCATCTCTAGAACTTGTTTTGCATCTTCCTTGAGACTACATATTTGCATTGCATGCTGTGACAAAGTGATTAAGGCATTCATTTTATTTTGTTAAGCTACATAGCCAAACAGCCTACCCTACACTATATATACCGTTGTTTTTGCCCCGCCTAGCCTTTGTTTACCCTTCTTTCATGATTGAACCCTGACAATGCAAGCCTTGGCCTTTGATATTCAGTATCCCTTTGCCTTGCTTGGTTGAATGAGAGTTTGTCGTTTTTTTTCGGAAGGAACAGTTGATTTGGTGTGTTTGTGAACAAAAATATGAAGTTTGGGAGAAATTGTGCTTATTGCTTCAAGTTGGGAGAAACTGGAAGTTCCACTTTTCTGAATAATTGGTGTTTGGTTATTTTGATTCATATATTATCGAGGTCGAAGTTATAATTCAATAGTCTTATTCTCCCCAATCACCCACCAAAAATAGAAAGAAAAGACATAAAAAAAGAGAAGTATAAAATATAAAAAAAAGAGAAAAAAGAGTTCCAAAAGAAAAGGGTGTTTAGAGAAATTCAATTTAAAGTTCTGAAATCTTTGACCTGGTTGTATTCAGTTGACATGTTTCATATTGTTGAGGGTGAAAGGTGAAATTCCTTGCATACACTAAGCAAGAAGGTGAGTCTAGAGTATGGAAATTCAATCCAAGCATGGCTCTTAACTCCTCAATCCCAAATGTTATCGCTCCTTTCCCCTAACCTAAGCCCCGTTACAACCCGATAAAGTCCTTTTGATTGTCACTTGTGCATTGCATACAAGTAGTGGAGAGCGAGGTTCTTACCAAGCTTATGGCAGTTTGTTTCTATTGGTTTGAGTATGAGAAAACCCACATACATATTGAAATTTGAGTGATTGAGTATTTTTATTCTTTCCTATGTGAGGTTTGCTCTTTTTGACATACTTACGTCCATAATTAACCACGCACATTTGCATTATTCTTGAGACTGTTGGTGGATTTATGCTTCTGAAGTACTTGTTCTCTCCTTTTGGTTTCAAAAATTTCTTCCTTTCTCTTTTAAACTGAGTTTTGATCTTGTCCAGACTGATCTTTATGTTTGCTTGTTGAATTGATGTGTTAGATTGGTTAGCCTGAGGGGTGTTAAGATTTTGTTTTTGTAATCCTATTGAAAACTCTTTCCGCCTCTTTGTCTTCTTATACTTGGTTTTTCCTGTTTGAGCCCTAACCCTCCTATTTTTAATTCTGACTTGCTTGAGGACACGCAAGAGCTAAGCATGGGGGGATTTGATAATTCGTTTTATATAGAGCTTTTAGGGCTCAAATCATGTCAGTTTCATGCTTTTTATATCCGATATCTCGTATTTTTATATCAATTTCTGTGATTTATACGCTTGTTCGCGAGTTTGGTATGTTTTGCAGGAATTGGTGGAATTATATCAAAAAGCGTGAAAAATTGGAGGAGGAATAACAAAAATCAAAGAAATGAAAAAGAAGTTGAAGAAGAAGAGAAGAAGAAAGGAAGAACGACCCAAATTACACGGCCTAAGTCCAATTGAGGCAGGTAGGCAAGGCGGAGGCAACGTTTTGAAAACGCAGCCAGCGCCTTGCCCAAAAAGTTTGGCAACTGAGAAGAAAGAAAACGCAGCCGGCGTTTTCTGGGCGCAGCCAGCGCCCAAACACGGAGAGTTTCACTTTTTGGGCAAAACGCAGCCAGCGTTTTGTGCCCTAATCCAGCCCTATAAAAGGGGTTTGACGTCCGCCGTTTTAATCAAATTTTCGGAGCGAGCGTTTTTTCATCAGTTTTTACATTAGTTTTCAGAGCGATTTTTAGGGAGCTTTTAGAGTATATTTAGATCAATTACTTTACAGTTGATTCTAAAAGATTGTTATTAGATTAGATTATTGTTAGTGATCGAAGAACACGAAAGAGATCGATTCGGGTGACACGAAGAGATCGATTCCACCAATTCGAACACGGTTTATTTATATTCTTCTTTCATGCTTTCTTGTTTTTATTTATACTTTGCGATGTTTACTTTTAGAATTATGAGTAGCTAATTTTCCTTGTTTGGGGGATAAACTCGATGTCTATTGATTAATTTGAATACAGTCTCGGTGTTTGTTTACCCGTTTTATTCGTTTAATCTACGTGCAATGTATGTCATGGTAATTTGACAATAGAACGACAGTTTTTAGAGTAGTTTGAGTCTGTACCTAGTTTTAGATTCTCGACAACATAACGACAGTTTGAGTCTTGAATCGGATTGCGTAGATTGAATAGGCTTAGAAAACAGTTAGACATAATGATTCTTTCCTAGGGTCAATTTATAATCAATTCTTATCTTTGATTAAGCTAAATAGTTAGAAATAATGTTTAGGTTAATCACTGTAACTCACCTAGGATCGAAAGATCGAAGTGATAAGGCCTAGAAAGATTATAGACCCCGAATTATCTTGTTACCTGCACCGGGATTGTTGATGATTTGATTAATTGACTAGAGTGGACTCCCCTGAATACTTTTAATTAATCGGTTAAACCCTAAAAGTTCATGCTTTCCTAGTTTAGTTTAGAAAACCTTACCACAACCCTTGGATCGACCTAGCATTCTTTGTAGCGAACTAGTTCAGTGCGTGGTTGAACGCAAATCCCTTAGAGAGAACGATATTTTATTACTACACAGACCCGTACACTTGCGGTACACAGACACCTATATGTTTTAGGTATGTCAATGCTCAAAATGAGTGAGGAAATACAATGAGTTTTACCAAAATCTTGTGCAGGACACCTAGTGTCGTGCTCGAGATTCATTGTCACACAAGGGGTGAAGACTCCAATCCAAATCAATGGACATTACAACAATTTGTCATGGCCATCACTTTCCCACCTTATATCAATAAGCCACAAGTGATCGCAAAGGAAAATCAACCAAACATCCAAAACTTAACAATCAATAAATCATCATAAAGGTTTATCAAATAAACAAGATCATTACGGTAACAATCCATGTCAATATTTTACTACATGCCAAATTAATAATTAGTTCTAGATTTCTAACACGATTAATAGATCACATCCATTAAAACGAAAAACATAAAAGGCATAAATAAATTTTAGCAACATAACATGAATTCAATAGTTGAAACATGCAAGAGTAGACACATGAAGGTGAAGATTGGTCATACAACAATATTCAATTTATAGAATTGGGTTTTTGCAGAACCCCAGCCCTGTCAAGGTGTATTCCAGAAGCTCGTGCATGGTGTACATGTGACCTTAATGGCCATAGCCTGTGGGCTGTGTCATTGAGCTCCTTAGGGTGTATTATCAATGATGATAAAGTGCAACCTACTGATATTCCAGAGCATTTTCTGCAACATAAACAACAACAATAGTTCACTGGTATAAGGCAATGAAGGATGAAGGAGATTTTTAGCATTAACTAGGGTTTTCTTGGTCTTTTCCCATCATGATCGAGCTACCCTGGTTACTACAAGTTACAGCAAAGGTGATAGTAGAGCTTGATTTTGGCCTTTGGTGGTGTGCTCTATATCCAAAGGTGAGAATTGAGTCCATCCCTTGTAATTCTGAGTTGTGGTGTGGTCTGTATCAGCTTAGGCACAAGCTTATCTTTGTTGTTTCTTTGTTGTTTCTTTCCTTGATGCTGACTTTGCTTCCAAAGTCATCTTAAGTTGAATAATCCTGGTGATTTAGGTGTGTTTGATGTTGTCCAGCTCTTTGCACTCTGATTAGTGAGTTGCTCATACATCAATACTAGTTGATTTCATTTTGCTCACCGTGTTCGTTTTTCACATTGGATTTCAATGCAAAATTCTTGTTTTCATCACCACTATGTTAAATTTTTCGATACTCGCATTTTCAAATTAATTATCTAGTTTGTTTTCATCGGAATATATATTAAATCCATCAAGCCTGGATTTAGTCTTGACAATTCGTTCAAAATCTAAATTTAATCCTAACAAGTCTTATGAGACTCGGGAATAATCAAGTTTATCAGTCTGGTTCATACAAAGTTGGGTTTAATTAAGAACCATTACTAATATTTCTGCAAGATCAATCTTTAAAGGCCAGTCAAAAATTGGACTTTAGATGATTCATTGCTTGTAAGAAATCTTAAAGAGTTATGTCAAAATCTTCCTATTCTTAATTTTCCTAACAAAGAAGATGATTTGATTCTTGAGACAGATGCTAGCAATGAGCATCGGAGTGTAGTACTCAAAATCAAAGAAGGAGAACGCCTTTGCAAATATTACGATGAGAGTTTTAGTAAAGCTGAATGCAATTACACAACCATGAAGAAAAAAATTGTTATTATAAGTGGAATTGTAGTTTTTAATCCTTTTAGCCCCAAAAGAATTTTTAATCTAAACCTATTGCAAAGGCATACTAAGTTTTGTCAAAAAGATTTTATGAAATATGCAAGCGCAAGGGAGGTTCCTGCATTGATAATTATGGCTTAACTAATTCTCTTTCTCCATTGAACACATACAGAGTTTGAAGACTTCATTAGCAGAGAGCTTCACGCGAGAATTAGCCAATGGAATACAACATGGTGAATGTATCGTGTCGATACGTGGATGAAGCATAACACTAGCTAAACGAATTACTGGGAAGTGTGTCACCTCCTAGTAGGTTCGTTTTATGTAAATATAGAGAAAATAAAAAGAAGAGATGCAGATTTGTGTTTAAGTATGTTGAGTTTTTGATAACCGAGAAGTTTTTTCGCGACGAGCTTCAGATTGAATATCTTAAGTGTCCTCGGGAGATTCATGATATTATTACCAGAAAGCTCTGAAAATTTGGTTCCATGAGCAGTATGTTTCGGTTGTAAATTCTTTTCATGGCTATAGCGGAGAATGTCCTTGGTGAAGGAGAATCGAGGTTTTTGGAAATTCAGGAGTAGCAACATAGTCAATGTGCCCAAACACTAGCTCTCCAAATGACCCAATTACTAAAGCTTGGGAATATGGGATGGTTAAAGTCTGGTTGAATATTCCAATAATTATTCCAAGTCCAAATGGAACCTTATTCTCAATGTTTACTAAGTTTCAAAAGTTCGTGTTTAGTAAGTGAAGAGAAACATTCTCAAAAAAAGCATCCAACTTAGTAGCATGGCCTTGTGCCTTTTATGAATGTGCATGTATTGAATACAATGGCAATAAGATCAGTCCTCCACATTATCTAATTGGAGTAAAGGATGGAGTATCAGGATATATTCATGAGGAAAGGTTTCCAGAACATAGACTAACAAATTCTCATCCATCAAGACCGAGAGTAGTTGGATTTTATGAATAATGCATCAGTTACGGAGGGATATAGCAAGAGGATTTAGAGTTATACATTGTGGTAACACTACTTTCACTTATCCTCGAAAATTTGATCCTATTGTAAAATTTGATGAAGTTAATTCTAAAGATGTCTATGATTATCTATTGAAAATGAGAGCTGGAGAATTCTTATTTGTTGAAGGAAAATCTTATCTTCAAGAGATTATTGATAGATACAATCCAGTGGATTGAGATAAGGAAGAAGATTTCAATATGCACAACTTGTTCAAAGATGAAGCATGAAGAATCTTTGATAGCCCCACAAGCATTATGGCCTGCAAGCTATTGTGGTACCAGTATTAAAAAGTAGCGGTTTTTAGCTAAAGTTTGTACATAACCCCCTTCACCTTATGGACTTCAGACCCATCAGTCTCTGCAATGTCATGTATAAGCTTTTTTCCGGCTGCCTGGTTAATAGGCTTTGACCTATTCTGCAAAATTTGATTGATGAGGACCAAAACGCTTTCATACAAGGAAGGTTTATTGGGGATAGCTATCTAATTGCCCATGAAGTACTATATACAATCAAACTTCGTAAGCAGGGGTCGAAGCTGGCAACTATCAAGGTGGACATGAATAAAGCTTATGACAGAATTCAGTGGGATTTCCTGAGGAATGTGTTATCCAAGCTAGGATTTCCCAGCCATTGGATTCGCTAGATTATGGAATGTGTCACGACTGTTCGATACTCTATCCTTGTAAATGGCTTCCCTTTCCCGCCATTTCAACCGAAAGCGGGGCTCAGGCAAGGTGACCCACTCTCACTCTACCTGTCCATTCTCTGTTTAGATGTTCTGGGGGAATTCCTACATACGAAACGACAAAGGGGGAATATCAAAGGTATCAGCGTGGTAAGAGGTAGCCCAGAAATCAACTACATGTTCTTTTGCGGATGACTCCATCTTTTTCACCGACCTTCGGGCTGACCACTGCCTCAACCTCAAAGCCAGTATTGATGAGTTCTGCACTGCATCTGGACAAATCATCAACATCCAGAAATCACGAATAATGGTATCCCCAAATGCCAGTGATGAAGATCGACAAGGGATCTCTGTCATATTTGGGTATGATATTGAAGAAGTGTTTAAAAAATACTTGGGTATTCCCCCTGTGGTGGGCAGAAACAAAACCTCCCAGTTTGGGTTTCTAGTGGACATAATTGACAAAAGACTACAGAGTTGGAAGGCATGACTCCTATCACCGGCAGGTCGATTGGTCCTCATCAACTCCGTTCTTTCGACACTACACAGCCACCTCCTTGCAATATATAAGATTCCGGATAAAATAGCGAGAAAGATGGATTCGATTATGACTAGATTCTTCTGGTGGATAAGTGGTGGCGATCAGGGAAAGCACTGGGCTTCAAAGGATAAGTTTCTTGCACCGAAAGGGGTGAAGGGCCTTGGGATGAGGAAGACTGAATGGGTTAATGATGCAATGCTTTCCAAGCAAGTTTGGCGATTGATGAAGAATCTAAGTAGCCTACTGGGTAAAATGTACACAGCCAGATACAAGGGGCACTCTTCCATCACTGAGACGTTTGTCCTTCCTGTAGCTAGCTCATGGGGTTGGAGAAGCATGTATAAGGCGGTCTCAAACGTCAAGTCCCGATTCCGGACCAGAATTGGCAGTGGCCAACGCACTTGCGTTCTGGATGGTGATTGGACAGGGAAAGGAGTGGTTGCTCTCAATACTGGGGTTTCAAGCTAGCTTGGGAAGGGAAGGTTAGTGAGTTATTGTTGCATAATCCAAGAAGATGGAATGTAGCTCTCATCAATGACCAATTCAGTAAGGACTCGACAAAAGCAATCCTTGCCCAGTCTGTGCGAGAAACTAATGGCGATGATGAAATTTATTGGGGGGCCAACTAGAGATGGTAAGTTTTCCACCAAATCAACCTATTTTTTCCTTTGGTGTTCTAACAGTGACCTTGTAGCTAGTCTCACTCCAGACAAAGCAGCACAATACAAAAAGTTCTGGGGGAAATTCTGGGCTACGAAAGTCCCGGCCAAGTGGAAGATGCTCATTTGGAAGTTTCTCCAAGATGCTCTTCCACTAAAATCGAAAAGGAGGAAGTGGGATCCGGGAGCAGATGACATTTGCTCCTTATGCAAACGAGCTCAAGAAAATAGGTCCCGCTTGTTCAGAGATTGCATTTGGTCTAAACATATCTGGTTTACTACTACCTTGGGTATTCGTGATAACAACCATGGGAATCTTCACGTTGACCTATGGATCAAAAACTGGCTGAAATTTCTCTGGAAACAAAAGGACTCTTGAATTCCACTAGTGCAAGAGTTCATGGCAACCTGTTGGTTCCTCTGGATCGCTAGGAACCGAATCACTATTAACAATGAGTGGATCCAACCAGGGGAAATCCCTAAATGGATCCAAGCAGAACTCAGTCTCCTCAATAGAGGAAAACAGACGATCAAGCGAAATGGGCAGACTCTGTTGGCCCATGCTGAGGAGAACAACAACTGACCCATAACAGATTTTAAATGGATCACTGGCTCACTTCAAGCTACTGAAGGTGAATTCTTCTGTGATGGCGCTTGGCACTCGTCTTCTCTTAGGGGCGGAATTGGGTGGATTCTCAAGAAGCATAGTTGGACTGTGGAGCAAAATGGGCAACCTTTCTTAAGCCTATATGCTCTCCAATTGGAGTTAGCAGCTGTGGAAAATGCCCTGCAGCGAGCAATTCAATTAAAGATTCGCCACATCTCCATATCAACGGACTCGATGGAAGTCGTTCAACTCTTCAAAGGAGTCCTAAATTGCCCGCCACACTGTGCAAATATCCTTTTGTTTCGCAAGTCTTTGCTTCTGCATTTTAATTATTGTAAGATTAGGCAACGGCGCCAAAAACTTGATATGCCACAAGTGCACGGATGCTCGTGTAGCAAGTATCAAGGTCGATCCCACAGGGAGTTTGCTAACTACGCACCAAACTAGCCTCCTAGGTGATTGCTAAACCGGTCGGGTTTTGTTTTGGATCAAACTAATTCTATCCGCAAGTGCACGGGTGCTCGTGTAGCAAGTATCAAGGTCGGTCCCACAAGGACTTTGCTAACTACGCACCAAACTAGCCTCCTAGGTGATTGCTAAACTGGTCGGGTTTTGTTTTGGATCAAACTAATTCTATTGTTGTTCACTACTAGAGGCAAACAAACAAATATTCACACAATTCACAAGACGAAATCAATATGAGAAAGACGTTCAGGGGATAAAACCTAAGTAACTCTATGAATCAAGCAAGTGGATTGAACATGTATGTCACTAATTTGGTACATTTAAGGTCGATAATCACATAAATTCTTCCGTAGTGAGCTTTTGGCAATGAAACGGATTGCTTAGCAAAATCAATCACCTACTTTCGTGGTTATTTCAATTTTAACTAAGTTAAAGATCGAATTTTCAAAAGACTCCTAATTACAAAGTCTTCTATGTCTAGTTCACTTCATAACTAGTTTAATCATAAGGGTTCTGATTATCGAATTTCTTCGTTCAGTACTTCACTCAACAATCTAATTCCATACTAATGGTGATCAAGCAAAAGTAATGACATAAAAATTAAAGGATAAATAAAATGCATTCAAACTAGATTAACAAACTTGTTCAATCCAACAAAATTCAATCCATAAGAGAAACTAATAAGGGTTTATCCCCCAAACTAAAAGAAACTACTCACTACTCATGTTCAAAACACAAAACATAACAAAATCTATTCTAAAAAGCATATGAATCTAAAGAGAATGAAGAAATAACCAAAGATATGCAGAAAACCCTTGAAACAATTTGGCAATTGTGGACTTTTGCTCCTCCAACACCATATCGATCTTGAGTAATCTTTAGTCTTCAATTCGCTTTCAAACTCTTGATTATTATGGGATTGTGGAAGATGGATGATGGTAGAGATGGAGATGGATGGTGGTGAATGAAGGTGGATGAAGAAAGATGAAGATGGATGATGGATCAAAAACAGCCGAATCTTGCAATTATATAGTCATTAAGAGCAGTCGAAACGACAAAATCATCATAAACAGGGTCAACACGGGTCGTATCGATGGTTTCTGGAGAAATTGAACTCTCTGGAGGCCAACACAGACCGTGTTGGTGTAAACACGAGCCGTGTTGGATCTGGAATTTTCTGGGTCGCCTTGTTTTGGTCATATCTCCTTCGTCCGACGTCCGATTGACTTGGTTCTTCACTTTTCAGAAAGCCCTAGGAGCCTACTTTTCGTTGGCATAAGCCTTAAAGTCATATCATAAGTGTGGAATAAATGATGACCAAAAGATTGGACATATATCAGTTTTCGCACACTTTCTCCTATCTTACTCATAAGTCCTTCATCTCAACTCAGAATTGACCTTATAATATATCGTCGGAAAGCTCTTTCAATGATGAATCAAGTAATAGACGTGAGCTTCAGAGTTTATATCATTAATTTGTACAATTTGAGCAAAACACCCAGAACTCAGTTAAGATAGCGAAATAAGATCATAAAAGATCAATTAAGCACATTAATCCCCAAATTTCACTATCAAAATGCTCCCAATATTTAGTCACTATATACCCTCATCAGTTTCGCAAGTCTTTGCTTCTGCATTTTAATTATTGTAAGATTAGGAAGGTCCCGAGGTCGTTTGTTAAGGAAGCTCATACACTTGCCAAGTTGGCGTGTGGACAATCGCTTTCTTGACGTAGTTTTCTTTTGTTGTACTCTGTCTCTTTGCTCAAAAAAAAAGTTAAAGTTTGTACTATTGAGTCAATATAAGTCACGGGTCCTACATATGTAACAATCGTACTGTAGCCACTGGGGAATTCAAGGTGTGTGAAACTAACTCCTCTCTAAAAGGGGAAGTAAATGTGTGTTTGAGGACACGATCATTTGAGCACTCTTGAGTAAAGAGAGAAATAGGGATTAGAGAGTCATCATTTCTCCATGAACAAGCATCCCTGATGATTTTAGAAGTCTAGTTCTCATTAAGCATTTACATTGTAATATTTCCATTTTCAAGCTTTCAATAAAAGGAGTTTCCCAGTAGGAAAAATTATCCAATCGAACCTTATGTTTAAATATTGTAATTTCTTGATTAAAGTTCCACTATCCTTTAAAACTAAATAAACTTAATTGGTGATTATGGTCCGAGGTAGGATATAAAACAGATTTGTGCTATGCTTGAAAGGTTGGTGGGATTAATATTAGCCATCTCTGTAAACTGGAAGCTGAAGAACGCCAGAGGTCCAACGCAACTAAGTTCAGGTAACGGTCAAAACTCTCAAATTAAGTTCAATTAATTTTGCTAAACATGGTGGGCCTATAACCACAGAAAATTTAATATCTAAGGTATAAGTAGAAGATTATGATCGATAATTAGTCCCATTACAGTCATTATAAAGAGTTAAGAGTGTTTACTTGAACTTGTTTGCATAAAAACCTCATAAAATCATATTATTGCAAGAAGGGCCCTACTTAAGGTCATTCTCTATAAATATAAAAGTTTTTGCACCTTTTAGTTAGTCTCTACTAAAAGGAAGGCTCTAATAATTATTCCCGCAAAACATAAGGCACTTGGAAATAATTTGTGAAAATAAGAGCCCCTTAAAAATAATTACAACAAAAGGAGGCCTTTGAGTCTTTATTTGATATTCTTTCTAGCGGCACATATTTTAACTCCTAATATTTTCTTTTTATCATGACTTTGTTTAACTAAGGATTGATTCCGCATAAGTCATGACTGTGAATTTCTAATACTTAAAATACACTTTATCTAGTACTTACATACGCTTTACAAATTACAAAAATATTTTTGGTTGATTTATCCAAATACTCTCGAATATTTAGCTTCATAAATAAATTAAAGGAGTTTGTGACCATGTTAAAGATTTCAAACAACATGCACCGTCTCGTGATGAAGAGACCTTCAATTTTTATTATTCTTCACTTATGATGACAATTAAGGGGCCATTTAGAGCATCAAAAACTCATGAAAGATATTGAACGCCATAATGCCTCAAGTGCATAAGCGACAACAAAGTCATAATTATAGCGTGCTGCATATTACACAACTTCCTCTTAGTGCATCAAAAAGGGATACCAATTTGAAAAAGACCACCTGCTATTATCACTATTACCAACACCACAATCTGTGATACTTGTGGCATAGTTTCCATCAAATCAAATGTTTATTATAAATATGAATTTTTATGTATTTTTTTAAATTTTATATAATTTTAAAAATTAATAACAATTGTATATTTGTATTTTTATACTATAACAATATAAAATATTAATACGTAAATTACAAAGTCACCAAAATGTTCAGAAATTCTACTAACTTACATTTACATTATGTCATCTACATTTACCTTCATCAATTTATACCAACATATACTGATCTGCACCAATATACACTTATCTATAAACTATACTTTACCAAATATCCCAAAGAACAAGCCCTTTACCACAACTCACCATACTATTCAATATTCTTCCACATTTCACCACACTTTACCACAATCATCACCATAGTGTTTGTATACCTAGTTACCTATGGGGTTTTTTGCATTTTGGACCCCGAATTTTAGGGGTATTTATATTCTGGACCCTTGGTTTTCAATTTTAACTTTTTGGACCCTAAAATTTGTAGGCTAAAAAAAAAGGACCCTAAAGTTTGTGAGGTGAAAAAAAAGTTCGTTTTCCCATTTTCCTTTTTCTTTGCATGTTTGAATTTCTCTCTCGATTGGCATCAAACTTCAAGACTAGGGTTAAAACCGATATTAAAGTTATAATAAACCTCTTTTATTCATGTTGGAGTTACTTAAAACCATGTACTCAGGGGTCTAAGTAGCCCCTACATGAATAAGAGAGGTACGGTGTATTATTGCTTCAATATTAGTTTTAACCATAGTCCTGAAGTTTGACGTCAATCGGGAAATAAATTCAAACATGAGAGGAAATTAAAGAATAAGACAGCGGCCTTTTTCTTCAGCCCACAAACTGTAAGGTCCTTTTTTATTTAGCCTACAAACTTTAGGGTCTAAAAAGTTAATGTTGAAAACCAAGGGTTCAGAATATAAATACCCCTAAAATTTAGGATCCAAAATGCAAAAAACCCGTTACCTGTGCTTGTTTCTTTAAAATGTGAAAGGAGAAGCATCTTTCTTTATTTCTTTATTCTTTACGTATTCCCCTTGGCACTAAGGACCAACATATGTGGTCACTTTCTTCCTCCAACAAAACTTAAGATTCTCTCAAAAGTTTAACAGATAATAATGGAATGTGTACGCATTGGATAATGGATATAATGTTTGCTGTGGCCTGTGGGAGCATTGGGAAATTGAACATGCATCCATTACTTTGTTCGTGATTAGCCAGGCATATATGTGAATAGTCCGTTATTATTTAATTGTCATTTACTCATTTTAAGAGTGAGAAATATAAAGGTAATTATTATTGTTAGGCAGAAAAGTTTATAAATTATTCAATTGATAAAAAATAATTAATTAGTAGAAATAAAACTATAAATGTAGAATTGAAGAAAGTGACATTGAAAATGTAAAATGATAAATATTATGAATAAAAGAAATTATTATGGACAAATAAATGGTGATGGAGGGATTAATTTGGAAGAGTTTTGCAAATTTGATTTTTTTTGAACTGTATAAGTATTATTATATATTAACAGGCCATCCATTATATAGGACAAAAGATTTATTTAAAAAGTTTTACAAAAATAAAGGTCCATTATCATAGAAGTTAGGTCGTGTTATTTTTTGAAATGTAAGTAATAAAATATTTATTCTATTTTTTATTTATACCATCTATTTTTGTTTACTTTATTTACATTATTTAAAATACCTAACATATTATATACTTAAAAATTTCATATACTAGTTTTTTTGCCGTTCTTCCGAACGGATGTCAATCAGGTGGATGAATGAAAATAAAAATAACTTAGAAGAATAAATGACAAAAATATCAACGAAAATGCCGGAAACAAAAACCAAACATGCATCCGAACAATGTAATTAACAATATTTAAATTTTAATAAACTTTTGTTCTATATATCATTACACATACCATTCTCCATTATCAATTAATGCCCTAAACAATTATTGTCTTCTACCCTTTTTTTTAATTCTAAGAGTATTTTTTTTTTATTAGAACACTGATGTACCCAACTCCACCATACCTCACTTTGATGGGTTTAGGAGTATTTGTTATTTGTTATTTTTCAAAGATATTTATTTAAAATAAATATGTCCTTTGTGATAAAATATTTGTCACTGCAGCTATTTTTATAAGATCTAAATGCATTTAAAATAGGATGAAAAAATTTAAGTATTGAAAACAAAAAAAACAAAACACAATACATTTATTATTTAGAAATAACTAAAATGAGATTGACAATCGCACATTCTTCTTGTACTCCATTAATAATCATTTTCTTAATACATACTCCCTCCGTTAAATTTCGACTCATATGTAAAAATGTGTAAAAATGTGTTATGTTTTTTCCTGTTCAAAATTAAAATAATAATGGGACTATGATTATTTAAATAATTTATTTGGAGATAAACTGGTAACAATTTTAATTGAAATATGAGTATATATTTGTCTCCATAACTTAGCACCTGTTCAGAAGAACAGGAAAAAAGCTTTATTTGGAAAACAAAAATAATATAGAATTCTTAGTACATATTTCTATAATGAACGATTACACGAAGTACATGCTCCTAAATCATATGTTAAGTATGTATTTATTAACATATAATATGTGATTTAGGAATTCATAGAAATGTTTTATTCTATTTTATGAAGTACTACGAAATAAAGATAATTTATGTGACACCATTAGGAGTACATTCTATAATTTCTCTATTTACAAATTAAAATAATAAGCATGTTTATAAAAGTAAATATTTTCCAATATTATTTATATTTGTATATTAAGACAACAATTTTAATTGAAATAGGAGTCTGCATAGAACATACAATAATATTAATGGGACTATGGTTATTTAAATAGTTTGTCTGGAGAAAAATTAGCAGCAATTTTAATTGAAATAGGAGTCTGCATGGAAAATAAATTATATTGTTCATTTACTTAATTATTTATTTTTTGTTTTATTCTTTTTACTGTTTGCTTTTTATTTGGATTATTAAAAAATAAAAAATAATAACTGGGTAGTTAGTTTTTTTTATTGAATGGTGTAGATTTTATATTAGATAAAATCAATAGCTGATATTATCTGATTAATGAGATTTAAGAGATGGGGGAGGAAAGAAATTTCAGCTTGCTTTTCGTCGCCTCCCTTTTTACTATTGTCGCCCACCTTTCGCATAATATTTCCAACCCACGCCCTTGAACCTCATAACTTCACTCTCCACTATCTCTCTAGTTTATCTCTCTAAAAAACGCTCTCAACCATCAACCACCACAAAACACCCTCATACCGGGATTTAATCGACGAATTTGAGGTATGTTTCGAATTTGTAATTTGAATTTATGGTTTTATTTTTTGTAAATTTAAAAAGCGAAAAAATAAAAAAATAAAGCCATCGGGATGGCGCGTATGACATACGGCAAGCAGCGCGCCGGTCGCGGCGCCTAGATCCGGCACGCGGCGCGGCCATGCGGGATCTGGTGCCGCAACGGCGACTTGCCGTATGGCGTTCCAGTTTTTTTTTATTTTTTCGTTTTGTTTTAATATTAATAAAATTAATATTAATTGTTATTATTGTTATATTTATTAATATTGTTATTGTTATGTTTATTAATATAGTTATTGTTATTTTTATTAATATTATTATTGATAATAATTGTTATTAATATTATTATTGTTAATAATTGTTATTAGATTATTGTTAAATAATAAATAAAAATTAAATATTATATTTATTAAAGTTAATATTGTTATTATTAAATATGATAATTATTAATATTGTTATTATGAATATTATAGTTAATTATGTGTTAATTTGATAATTATTAGTGATTAATTGTATTATTATTATTAATATTGTGTTATGAAAATTAATATTGTTAATATTAATATTAATGTTAAGCATGTGTTAATATGACAATTAGTAGTGATTAATATCAGTGATATTGATTCGTTGTTAATATTTGATGCGTTAATATTATTTAGTGATTAAGCATGTGTTAATGTTAGTGATTAATTGTCTTAGAAAAAAATCGTAATTGTGATGTAGGGCTAAGTTTACGGGTTAGTGTATATTCCGAATAGTTTATATGTAGTTGTGTTAGAAGGATGTTGAGTTTGGATGATTTTGGTTGTTATTTGTAAGTAAGTTGGCGTATATAGTTGGTATGGGTAATTTATTCATAATCCAACTTAATTGTCAATTTATGTACTCATAACTCCAAATGATGACATAATAGTTATGTCACATCCATTTAATAACTTAGGTACTCAACAACCAGTTGATACGTAAGTGGATAGGTTATTTTGTGATGGTAGGTTAGGATAATAATTATGTTAATGTATAGTTATAGTATGTTAGTTGTATACGTCAAAGAAAGAGGTTGAGTTTTGGGTCATATTAGTGTCCAAGGAGAGTGTGTGTTGTAACCTGATAATGTATGGTTGAGAAGGTTAATCAATGCCCCGCATCAACTCTTGTTTATTTGTTTGGTTCCCAAAAAGTAGCCCACTGTCAGCAGTGAAATTGAGCGAGGTCTGCAGTGCTCTGGGAGTTAGAAGCGTCTCAGATTCGGTACAATGCAATGTTTCTATTGTGCAGCCTGGTGGGGCAACAAGATAAGGCGGATCTGAAAGAGAAGCTAGTAGTGAAGGGTCTGGTACAAATCGTGTTGGACTTTCTTGCATGTAAGATTCATAGGTTCATCAAAGCATTGAACGATGATGCAAATTCACTGCATAGATGGACCTGTGAATCTTACATGCAAGAAAGCCCAACACGATTTGCATTAGACCCTTCACTACTAGATTCTTATATTCTTGCGACTTAAATGATTAGGATGTTATGTATGTCTTCATTTTGCAGGTGATCTAAAATGGTAGGGAAGGGCAAGGGCCGAGGGTTTCTGGACCGGGCGAATCGACTTGTGAGTGGTTGGAGGGGGGGTGAGTCTGGGGACCCCCACAGACGCAATGTGACTGCGTCAACTCGCCGTGCTGGTCGTGGTACAGATGCAGGTGATGCAGCGGGGGGCCAGCCCGAGGACACGGGTAGTCAGGCAACGCGAGATTTCGTTGACCATCTCAACCAGGCCATGGATGAGTCTAGCGGCTCTACAACATCGGAGTCGGGGGACGATGAGACAGGGGAGCCCGAGATGCAGATGATCCCGACCTCCATCGCCAATTTTACGACTACTGGGCCAGGTTACAGGCCATCAGGTTTCATGCCGATGAGGGATTCAGCCGGGAAGTTTGCCCCAATTCGACAGGGTGGGCAGGGAAGCGCTTACGCATCGTGACGCTGGTCCATGAGCGATATCGAGAAGAGGAAGCGGCGACAATTCCTGGAAGATTGGTGGTAACGTTCCCGGGGGACCTGCAATTCCCTCATTAATACCGAGCTTTGGAGGTCACATTGCTCGGGTAATATGGGAGGGTCGCGAGCGTTCGCCTCGTGTTGTCCTTGATTGCTTGACGAAGAAGAATGCGTTGAGGGAGTTGTTGTCGATGCGACAAGTTGGAACTGAATGCCAGCCGCATCGGAAGAATCCAAATAACCAATTTGACGGAGTTGATGTACGACCACATTGACTCGACGTTGATCTCGGCGTTCGTTGAGAGGTGGCAACCCGACACAAACACATTTCACCTTCCCTTTGGTGAAATGACGATCATGTTGCATGATGTGCAACATATATTGGGTCTTGCAGTTGATGGCTTGATGCCTGAAGGACTTCCTCGGGAAGTCGTTAACCAGTACGTGCCCGTGATTTTTGAAAAAGGAATGGCGGAGCTGAAGGCTGATAGCATTTATGATAAGGGTGGCATAGCTGACTCCCATTTGAGGTCGATTAGTTTATCGACCAGTTTTCCCATTCCCCATAGGATACGGGCGTGGTTGTTGAGCATGCTCGGAAACACTATCCTCGTGGACAAATCGAGGGATAGAATTAGGCCGCATCCGTGGCCTAGCACTGATGTTATCGTTGATCGCATTGCTTGGGGGACGGTGACCTTGGCGTTCCTTTACCGCCAGTTAGGGATGGCGGCGGTAAGGGCGGCCAAGATGGCGGGTGTTTGACCCTGCTGCAGGCCTGGATCTACGAGTACTTTCCTGATTTTAGGCCACACGCGGAGCAGCCGGTTAATGGGCCTCGGGCGAGCAGGTGGTCCCCCATCCGCCAGCCAAGTTCGGCGGCGCCACGGCGTTGAGGGCCTCCTTGGATGCGTTAGCGCGGATCGTGAGTTGGGCCCGTGCGGTCTGCCGTACAAGTCGTATAGCGGGGCGTTGTACAATGGAGGCATTCGTGCATACGACATCACCGAAGCATGCCCGATCGCGTCGTTCGGCAGTTAGGGCACCTACAACATATCCCACGGCGATTATCAGTCCCAAAGAGCGCTGACCGACTGGCGAAGGGCCCCTACACATTGGAATTCGTGGATGCTAACGTCGTGGCCACGATCGGGGGTTTCCCATATACAACAAAATGTCAGTGCGTGATGTGCCCCGCATGAAACAAGTGTCGTGGGAATCGGATGTCGCTTACAACGACTGGTATGCGGCACATTCACACAAATTTTTGAATAACGATGCCTCCGCAAGCCAATCGACAGTCGAGGACCTTCCGACACACGAACAGGTACACTTAAACCCTCATCATAATTAAATATTTTGTGTTTTATTTTTTGTTTTATTTTTTATTGGTTTGACCGCATTATTTTGTATTTTTTTTTATAAAAGTGGGCCTATACATGGGCATCATTAGTTCAACGAGGGAGGCATCAGTTCCAAGCGGACGATGAGACAGCGACAATTAATCGTGCTTGGTACGATGAGATGGTCGATTTGCACGGGCGTTGGTGCCATCAGATGCATATTGAAGTCCCCCAGGCGGAAGACGATGATGAGGAGGAGTAGATTGTGTTGTTTAATTTCATTGTTTTTATTGTACCCTAAACTAAGTGTTAATTTGTGTTGAACTAATTAACTGATTCTGCGTTTAGTTTTTTAATTTGTGTTTTTATTGTGTTTTTATTGTACCCTAAACTAAGCGACAATTTATGTTATGTTTGCCGATAACGTTTCAATTAAATGCATCATTTTCAATATAAATATAATTAGCAATTCATATATATACAACGGTACAACTACAACAATCATTGGCGTTGAGCGGCCCTAATAGCTTGCCATCTATCAATACGAGCCTGGAAAGGCTCATCCCAACCTTGAACAGTTATGTCTCTAGCTGCTCGCCATCCAATATGAATCGGCGGTAGAGGGCAGTCATCCCGTAAATGGATAAGCATGAAGTGGTTATTGTATCGCACAATTCCCTGAACTTTCGCAGGTGCCGTAAGTCTAGGCCCTCCTCTTATGGGTAATATTGATATGCATAGTTCAGCTGTCTGCGATCGTGGACCAGGAGGTGTTGACAAGAAGATCCACATCATATTCATCGCTGTCGCAGCTGGAAATAAGTCATTTGGAGCCGACATCCAATGTTCGTACGGGGCTGGCCCAGCCAAGTGGCCGTGAATCCTTGCGTGTGTCTCAAGGAACATCTCCTTGCTGTTAGAAAACCCAGTAACATATGCATTTTCACTCGCCCGCAACTCAGTGCTCATTGAGAACCTAGCGATTGACCACTTTTCCTGATCCGTAACCGCCTCGCCACGCATCCAACCCACGCTGCCATCGCCTACATTCGTCCATCCAATGACGTATGGCAGAATGAAATGTGGCAAAGCGTCCTCGAATGGGAACGGATCTTGACGCATCCGGTTGATACCTGCGAATCATATTAACTTAAGTTATAAACAACAATATATAGTCATTATTAAAACAAAACAAGTGCTATAAATATACGCAAACCTGTTGACCCCATCCCAACCGATGAAGAATCGTTCCTTTTTCCTCGATTTAATTCGTTGTCTTGCTACCCCGTCCGATGATCGTCAGTACTCAAACGCAATGGGATTGCGTCGCTGATTTTGAAGTCTTCGCCTGCCGCCGTGGGGCTTGTCTCATGATCGAATATACTCACCGCCGGATTCAACTTTCCATTGAGGACACTGCTTACGTGTCGCATAACGCCGGGTCACTCTCCAACTCGTTAGCTAGTTCTCAAATTGTTCTAAGTCCGCACAGTGGAATATCATTTGAGCATGCAGCCACCATCGCCAATCACCGATGCTTGTCTCCAAAACATATTTATCCGTGTCAGCGGAATTGGCTCTCCAGATGCGTAAACTTCCATCATAGAACACGCGCACGGGAGGAGGTGGGTTCTCGACACCAGGTGATCGCATAAGTAGCATTCATTTTCATACCTCATCGCCAGCATCTTATTGAGCTCATACGACATAAGGTCCAATGCGTGATGAGATACTCTTCCGAGCAAATTCTTAAAGAAATGAGATCGACCTAATTGCCTGTGCGTGCTCCTTGATAGTTCAAGCTCCCTCTTAATCTCCGTATGTTGATTCTCCAAGTGAAAGTGAATCTTCGCAAACACACGATCGAAGGTGCCTCGAACCGCCGATATAATACTTTAGTGATGAATGCGGCTCTCAACTCTTGAAGTGGCCGTGTTCCCATATGAGGTACATTATCGGTCCAAGCACAAACAAATTTTTCTTTATGACTCAAACGCCCCCGTAAGATAATCAACTATCGGTTTGTTTTGCGATCCACGCTAACAACCTCTTTCCACTTGACCTTGAAATCTCCAACGTCTTCGCATGTACAATGCCGTTCGAAATGATAATCAAATGAAGCCCGAGTCCGAGCTTCTTGCCCCGAGAAGGACGTTCACTTTGTTCTCCACATCATTCGCAATATGCCACACGCACAAAAGTTGATGCACATTTGGGTAAACCGCAACAATTTCAACAAAGCATCCCGCTTGTCCGTCACAAACACGGATGGAATTACAGTACCCAACAATTCATACACTCTCCACAATAGCCACTCATAAGATTCCATCTTCGTCCCGCATGAACGAGTAAGCAACGGAAGTTGCGGTTTGTCGGTGTCATGCCTACGAGCTCACATAAAGGCCACTTTGCCTTGTTAGTCTTGACGTTGTATCAATGAGAATGACATTTGGGTACGTGCGTAGCAACTTCAACGAGTAAGGATGACATAAAAACCCGACGGCTCGCCATCGTCATCATAATCGACAAAGAGACGCACGAAGTTTCGCCATGCGCAAGCATTGTCCCGCACCGCCCTACCATCCAATTCCTCGGTCGCATCTTTGCCCGCTCGTTGTATACTTGCTTCACGTTTATCGTAGAGGGAACCTAATCTTCAACGACGTTTGTATCGTCGCGGTGCACCCCGTGTTGGTCATATCCCGGACATGTTCTTTCATTTCAGAGGTTAATGGATGTCCGTGACGATGCCCTTCCTCGTACACGATGAAGGCATGATTGTGCTTCCCCCGGTCACCGTCGCACACTCTAACTCGTCATTCCGTTTCGTTGCGAGTCCACGCAACAATGGCGAATTTACATTGGCACGCCTTCGTTGACGTACTTCGACGAGCCACATCATCTAGATCGTTCAATTTGCCACGATACTTTCCGTACCTCCAACACTTCAAATAACACCTTAACGGACTATCGGCATCTTTTCTCTTGTACGAAGCCCGTACAAACCTAAAACCGACACGCAGCTACTCCATTGGCCCATTCTTGCAATGCTTCAATACTCTCGAACACATTTTGCGTTACAAAATGGGAGGAGTAATCAACGCCGTCCCCGCCAAAGTCCTCCAAAAAAACCTTCAAACAATAAAAACAATTATTATTAATATACTAATAATAACTGGGATACTAATTCGTAATAATAATGTTACTAGCTTCAACATTAATAAATAACATACAATTCTAATATTAATTATCATAATAATAATATTATAAAAAAATAAAAAATTATAACATAATTAATATAATAATAATTAACAACATTATTTACCATAATGATATTATTTTAAATAAATAAATAATACTTTTAACAACATTTACTAATATTGTTGATAATATCAACAACACTTATAAACAACTTGTATTAATAATATTAATTAACATAATTTAAACATAATTAACATAATAATTATAATTAATAACATTAATTATATTAATAAAAAATTTATTTAAATAACAATATTAACAATAATAATTAGCATAATATAATAATAATAACAATACTTCTAAACAACTTATTTATAATAATATGTTTTAACAAAATTTACATAACAATTATAATTAACGACATTTATTACCTTAATAATATTAACATAAATAAATAAATAATATTTTTTACATAAACAATAATATTAACATTTTATAAAAATTTAAAAAAAAAATTAAGACGAAAAATTTTTCCGGAAAAAATGGGGCTGCCGCGCCCAGATCCCGGCGGAGCCGCGGCTCTGCCGTGCGGATCGTGCGGCGACAGCCGCGGCTGTGCGGCACGTTTCGCACGGCAGAGCCGCGGCTCGGCCGGGATCTGGGCGCGGCAGCCCCAATTTTTCCGGAAAAATTTTTCGTCTTAATTTTTTTTTAGAATTAAAATTTACAAACTAACCTCTTGTTCTTCACTTGAATTACCACCTTCTATTGACATTTTAGGTTAAATTTCAAAAACAAATCAAAATTTTAGAGAGAGAATTTGAGAGGAGAGTGAGAGGATGTGAGTTAGAGAGAAGGTGGTTGAAATATATTAAGGGCAAAAACGTCTTTTGGGGGGGCGACATTAATAAAAAGGGGGGCGGCGTAAAGCAATACCCAAGAAATTTGAGGGAATCCCATTGCAATTTAATATATATAGATTTAATAAGCAATGTGGTTTATTTTTAAGTGTTTTTTTTGTGAAAGGGTTGACCATTTTCAATTATTAAAAATTATAAAAAATACATTTAAAAGTTTATATATTTATGTAATGTGACTAATATAACTTATCTTAATGTAAAATGTTGAGTTCTAATTAAAAACTATTTTTTATGACTTATGTGATACATGGAATAAATTTCATTAATTTATCTAAAATTATTTTTAAGATTAAATTATTATAATTACTAATCTATATTTAGTAATTATACTATTGAAAAAGGTTTTGCTATCGTTATTCACATATTTTCATTAAAACAGATTGAACTATGAATGGATTGATGCAGACGAGTCTTCAACCAATATCGCAATATGAGCACTAGCATATCTTCCGGGGAAATCTATCAATCAAAAGTGCAACCAGAACATGTACTCCAGATATTTGTGAATTAACAATCATACTATTATTTAGAGTGAACAATTATAATAATTAGAGTGAACAACCCAATATATGTTGGTGAACAATTATAAGATCTAGAGCACATACTCCGGGTGTACCTAATAAATTGCATCAACAAGGTACTACATCATGTGCATCTCGAATATAACAATTAATTAAATAAAAAATACACGCATAATAATTCTGCAGTAATAGATTGCAAACACCAGAATCCTTGATAAAGTACAACCCAATACATATACGATCTTAATCTTTGACGACAGAAGGATCACAGCTGTTTACAATACAATGTGTAATAAAAATACATTACTATATCAAAGAATGATGACCCACTTCAAAGCCATAAGTATATCAAAAGACTCCTCTAGAAAACAGATGAGATGAGATGAGATGAGATGACAGACAATAAATGAAGAGATATTAAAACCCACTCTTCAGCCAGGAATCCCAAAAACAACACCAGACAGAATATTAACACCTGAACCCATCAAAACCGCAAAACAAACCAAGCTATAAACCACATCTTTGTCTGAAAAAGACATTGTCAATGAGCATGACAAGTTTTAGAGGTGTCTCCATAAAATAAAGCAAGCAAGGACATTTAAATCTTAGAACAGATCCAACTTCTTCTTCTGCACGTCTTGCTTCCATCTGGGAAGTTTGTAAAATGCCTCCTTGCTTATACCAAAAACACTTTGGAATTCCTCCTCGGAGAGATAAGCCTGCAGCAAACAAAGCGATAACCAGTTAAAACCAAGACCACTGTAGCGACATGTTTTGGTGGAAATCGAGTCCAAGGACTGACCTCTCTGCGTTTGAAATCAATTCCTGTGACAGGATTTTCAGATTTAGCCCTTAGTTGCTCGTAGGTGAATGTGCTATGAATGGTTGCAGATGCAGCTTCCTCCTGCTCAGCTTCATCTTTTGAGACTGATTCCTCAGCATTGCTCTCAGACATCGGAGTCTCCACACTTTCTGTTTCCTGCACTTCTGGGGCAGCTGGGGATTCCTCAGCCACTTCTGAAAGAGTGTCTTCAGTTTCTTTTGGAGCTGCATACGATAACTTTTATGTCAAGTTCAAAGACACAACTAACTATAGGCATCACCACGTTCTAGCTTACTGCAAATTCTGAAGCTTGACAACAGAAAGCGCAAGCTCGATAAAGAAAAATAACTGTGGCTCTGAAGATATCAATATGTAAAAGGCAGTGAACGTACTAAAAGGGGTACGATCTGCAGGAGGAGACGAACTCCTGGCAGAGCGAGCAGGAGAAGCATCAGGTGACTGTGGCTTCTTTTCAGCAGTAAGGGCTGATGAAAGAGCAGCCAATGCAGCAGCTCTCTGAGATCCCTGACCAGTACTAACTGGCCTTGGAGCACTTGTTGTAGGTTTTTTCTCAGCTGCTGATGGATTCAAGGCAGATGACAAAGCAGCTAAAGCAGATGCTCGTTGTGTGTGCCCTCCTTGATTTGCCCCGTTTGATCTCTACAAACATAAAGCTCATCAATCACATTCCTCGTACAAATCTACCATCAACCCGATACACACACAACACCTAGAAGAGCACCCATCAGAAAGGGCACCTAAACTATTTAACTAAAGCTCAATTTTTCAGCTCAATACAGATGCAAACACCTAAATGATAATGTCCAATATGCTGCCCTATTATTCTATCCGACAAACAGCACTTTGAATAATCTTCATCAGAAAGAACGCCAAAGGTATTTAGAGGATTTCCTTCCACATCAGTTACTATAAAAATAGAACTCACTTTTCAGCTTGATAAAGAGGCAAACACCTTACTAAGAATGTCTAATCTCCCCCTTCCCCCCCCCCCCCCCTCTGCCGGGCCCAGCAATGAACTTGCCCATGGGCAAGGATAACTTCTATGATGAACCCTCACTGCTGCCAGGGAGTGTGAGCCGCTCAAAGCATTGAATGCTTCAGAAATTCATGGCCCAAGGAGCATAAAAGTCCAAAGGAGGCCCCCAGGTCAGGCAATTTTCGTCAAGCACCTGCTTTGCGACATGATGCTAACACCTTTAATCAAATCCTAGAACAGACCAAGTGAAAAATGTTTTTCTTTTGTCGTGCAGGGGTTTTTTCTTTTCCTTTTTTTTTGGGGGGGGGGGCAATGGGGTTTAAGAGCCAGCGATTTCATCTACAGCCACCCCAAGACCAGGCAATGCAACGATAATGGGAAAGAAATAACATCTAATGTTAATTTCACAATCAGAATAGTAAATATAAGGGATATAAGCCAGGGAAAATATGATTACAGAGGGCGATGTTGGTTTTTCTCCAGAAGATGGATTGAATGCTGATGACAAAGCTGCCAAGGCTGAAGCTCTCTGTGTTGGACCTCCTTGATTTGAACCATTTGATCTATTCTGTAAATATTATTAACAAATTGAAGCATAAGCAACTCTACAAGGAAAAAAAATGACAATTCAAGTATGGAGAACATACTTCCCTCAACTGCGAAACAAAAAAATTCATCCCAAAAGAGAGCAGACTCAAAAAGACACAAGTACCAATATAACATTCAAGAACAATGAAGACAATTTTATTTGAGATCCATAATGGCATGTCACAATCATACTGAAGTCAAAGGTACTGGCTAAGCATAGAGAACTAAGATAGGTCAGCCTCATCGTGTTTAGACTGTCGGCCCTACGTTCAAAAAGACCAGTGCAGAACTTCATTAGGAACTCAGAAACATAATTCATACAATACCAAAAGGAAAAAAAATACAAAATTACATTCAGCTCCAAAGTTGACATTTTGAACCTTAGACAGACTACAGAATACTGAGGAACACTAAGAAATAACCATAAAACAGATTTCACAACCATAAAGGAAAGTGTACCAACTGCATAGAAGATGTTGAGAGACTTTGATTATATCACATCAATGAGAAAACTACCTGTCCACCACCAACTTCAACTGAAAAGAGAGAGGGGGGGGGGGGCGGGGAAGTTTGCCGTATATACTCACAATTGAATTCCAAAACAACAAAAGAGGACTCACTTATGTTCAAGTAATTAAGATAATATTTCATAAACTAGTGTCTTGTACGATCATATGCTGCTTATGATAAGGGAATGCTGGAATAACCAATTATAGTGACAGATCATAGTCTGAGCTTGTCTAAAGTCAGCAGTGTTTTTCAAAGCATTTATTTTATTCAGATGCAGCAGGATTTAGCTTTAAGTTGCAGGTCTCAGTCATCTGCAAAGTAACATGTGAACAGTATGTTGCATTCAACAAAATCAAGGAACAAATACATCAAAGTAGCCTAGCCAAAAGCATCTGATGGAAATCACTGAAATATTACCTCATTAGCATGACGTGCACCAAACAGTAACATTACTTTCTTTTGGAATGAGTTCCCATGAACCTGTGAAGAATAGTTCTCCATGTGAAAACATTTAACAACCAGAACAATCTCGGAAAATTATTACATGCAACTTTGTACTCCACCAAAACAAGGGGCATTAAAATCAATACAAGTTACACAGTGAATCAGCGATGGACACTTGCAGCACTGATCAGCATACTCATGTTCATGCCCAAATCCTCCCCTTCTCTTTCTTTTGAAAAGTTTTACGGGTCAGCCAGGAGGCATATTTGCTTGTCTAGGGGTCAGCAGCTGGTCCTGGGCTGTAATGTAAGGAGCCATAGAGGCCTCCAAGGGTAAAGGTTAAGGAACCCTGCCACTGATGGGGTTCAACCCTGAGAAAACCCAGTACTTTGTCAAGGGGTTACCTGAAGTCAATGGCCCACTTATCCACCATGATAAACATGGACCAACCCTCTTCTATCGTATATTCAACAAAGCGGGTCCGACTGGAACAAGGTGATTAATGCCTCTTGTGCACAAATGTCTGCATGTTACTAACTTGGCTATGTAGTCATTACTTTAAGACTGTTAATGTACTAAAGAACAAAAGGCCAACAACTAGCACTGCAGGTCATGCAATAGCCAACAACCAGACAGATAAAGACGTGTATTTTTGTCCAAACAATACTAGGTTTCCCGCTTAAACCACAAAAATAGCACCATTTACTGTGAATGTCGCTGCTATCTACGCTCGAGATTTATTTACGTAGACATGCCAAGGAATAGCACATAAAATGATCATGTTCAGGGGTTCAGCAGCACTCTCCACACAGTAAATACAAAAGATATGCATGGTTTTATTTAATTAATACTAAATAGCAATGACAAAAAAAGTGACTGGCGAAAAAGATTTGGATATACATACAGTTGCTTTAGATGGATCCCATGAGAAGTATGTAGTAAAGAAGCAAGGTTCATTCCCTTCTGTGATTCTATACAAGGGAATCTCCCGAGACCGGCCTTCTAATGAAGCTGCCAAGTGAACATATTTCTGCCATTGACCAAAGAATGAATAATGAGACCTCAAATGCTTTTAAGTACAATTATCATATCATATTTATGAGTGCATAGTACCTCGCCAATTTCAAAAGCAGTCTGCTTTTCTTTGGCATCAACTGACTGACCAACCCAAACAATGACTTCAATATGAGTGTCAAGTATCATCATGTCCTCAGTCATGAGATCATCTTGTGTAAAATTGTGGATTTCTTCAATCTGTCATGTTCATCATATCATGGAAAAAATTTACTTTACTTCTTTATAGTTTACGCAAGATTGCAACAAAAATTAGGTTACTGAATTGAAGCATACCTTAAATTTTCCTTCTGGGTACACGTACAGAGCAAAAACAGAAGTGAAGGCATCAGAAATGCACTAACTTTTCAACCACCAAAACAGAAGGCCAAAAAACCATCAATATCAAAACCAAACCTTTATTAAAAGAAAAGGAAAACAAGTGTGGGTCTCTGACAAGTTCCTGAGATGATTTTTTGCTTGTGTACTCCTGTTTTCCCCCAAGGGCAGACCAAAATGCTGAATTTTCGGTTCCTTCTTTAGCATGTTTGAAAGTACATCCAGGCTAACACAGCGAACAATTGAAATGCCAGATCAGTCACGCTCCATAAGTACATCACAAAGTTGCAGGAATTTATCGCTAGAAAGACAATAGAAGTATAAAAGAAACTTGTCTCTAGAAACACAAGAGAAGTGCAAATGCAGATCAGTCACAGTCCACAAGTACATTACGAAGCTGGAGCAATAAACATTGTTTTCCAACACACCTTTAACTGCCTTATTTATGCATTGGATTTTGGATTGACATAGGAATGCAGGGTACTAGGGTGTATTCTTCCTCCAAGCACCATTAGAAAGTCAGAACAGTCTGTATACTTCTATGTTGCTCTCAAATGTTACTCACAAATAAATGCCTTGCAAATGGTGGTGCTCACCATACAACTATGACTGATTAGAGCACCGGGCCCTACGTTAATAGTATCATTTCATCTCTATGCACACAATCTTAAGTACGGGCATGCAGCATGATTAAGTGTAAGACCTTTCACAGAACTTAATAGGGGCATACAGACCTACAGTCTCTATGTTGCTTGCAAACATCTCCATTCGTTAGGAATAACTTCACCCGTTTACCTCTCTATCCAGGAAGCACTAAATCTTAAGAGTTAAATTCCTAAACAATAGTATTCCTCAGTTGAAATACTTGAATTCTATTTCCTACTATCCAAATAATATTTATATTATGCTCTTTAACAATAGTATGTTACAAGTGACTTGGAAGTTACTGGAGTTGAATTAAATCCCTCATTAATTTTGGATTTTATCCAGAGTGTGTCTAAGTCTATGAGCCCCCACACCCTTTCCCTAGCTCAACAATATCTAAAAGTATCAAATGCAGCACAACTTCAAGAAGTAATGTGCGATGGCACTACTGTAGTAGCATCCATGATATTGCAATGGAGGAATGGATTTCAGGGAGAAATGGGTTATCACACAAGTCACAAATCACAATACATAAATCGCTACATCGTTTGTCATTTGTCAAAGCTCCACCATTAATCTCATTTTGACTGCAAGGGCTAACCATAACCTGCCCTCTTCCACCTCTTCTTGCGGAATTCCACAATTTATCCCACAAGCAGATGCCTGGATTAATCGTCAGGTCAGTTTGATTTCTGGGTCAAGTTTGTCTACTTGATGCGATTTCAGTTCAGCTCAGACTGCATCATGTCTAATTCAGTTCAAGTTGACATCAAATCTAGTCATGGTTGGCCAAACAAACTCATCTTGCAAACAAAAGCAATTTTGAACAAAATTAAGACCAGATTCAGTTTGATCGAGAATTCAGCTTTGGGTCAAATTTGGTTTCTCCCCATTACTGTATTGGGTCAGGGTAGAAGTCCAGTGCATTCAGCTCCCAATCAGGTATAGGTGGATTTTGCTTATGCTATTCAACATCTTGAATCACTGGTCCGTAATAGGCAATTGAACTCACACCCATCCATCTCTCTCACCGTCTCATGCCATCATGTTTAAAGAGTAATTATTATCAAATAGTGAACCTTTGCTTTGTTCTTATTTAGTTTGAGATAAAGGAAATTCGACTTGATAGTTCCTCTCAGTTCCATATTGCTCATAGAATAAGGTGGGAGATAACTGATGCTTACGGTACTTCAGGATATTAAGTATGATCGGTTTTGACCTTACAGTCTTAACAACATGGAGCAAGATGAGAGTTAATGAGCTTAGGATTTCAGGAAATACTTAGGCCAAATACTTAGGCCACGGAGATGGAATATAGCTTCAAATCAAACATATACACTCTTAACACCATTGCTTGCTTTCCTTTGCTTCTTCAGTTGCCTTATGCAGTAGCTTGTGAGTTATACTGACTTAGGCTTTCATAGTAACCGGCAATGGAGATTCAAGGATTACTAAAAAAAATATAAAAAAAGGGTGATTAAGCATATGATCCACTGAGGAAGGCTTCATTGAAGCCCTAGTACGTCTATCCGCTCATTACATTATGAATCTTCAGTGATCAAAAAGCAAAAGGTCATCGCCATGTTTCTTTTCTTTTCTTTTGTTCTTTTTTTTCCAATGATCATGTTTCTTATAAGGTTATACTTTGGAGTTATCTTTTAAAAAATGTGAAACTGGTGCAACAGTGTTCTCCTTCTCTTTACCTTGCCAAAAAAGAGTTGTCACAATCAGCCTCAAAATTTGACTGTTATTTTTCTATGAGTGATTCACCTGTTATTTTTTTATGAGTCTCAAAATTCAACCATTACTAAGACTGGACTTCTTCCTGATCTACATGGTATTTTTATCCATGACACCTTTGATGATAATAGTATTCCTCATTTCTTTAGAAACCATAATGCAGTTCTTGGAAAGGCTTTTTATCCGAATAGGATTAGACATCCTATATTTATGGAGAGTATCTGACTTCATCAGATATCGCTAGATTACCATATGGAGTTCCTGCCCTTCTTTTCTTTGTCCAGTCACACAAAATTTTGCGGACATCTCTGGAGCATTTTTGCAGGCCAATCAAACCTGAAATGCTAATTTGAAGGGGGGGGTCTCAGTGAGCTATTGTTCATGCACATTACAGATTTTGAATCTATCCATATCTTTTCATCAATTGCTACTCCATTTGCATTTCAGAGTAATGGACAATGGAAATGTGAATGAGCTGACATTCCATCTGTAAACAAAGATTCGAAATATATTTATTACTTGCCACTAATCCCTTGATGATTCAGACTTCAGAGTTACTCGATTGGATTTCATGGTCACTACTTCACCTAGTACATTTTCAGAAGAGAATTTATCCTCATTCTCATCCATGTTCGAAATTAGTAGGATAACAAGGCAGTAATATTGTTGATTAAGAAAACACCTCCTCAAGTCAAAGAGAAGTGGACAAATTGTTTGCTTTCTTAGGGATTTTGTAACCAAGGGGAAAAACTTTTCTTTTATGTTAAGGTCATGAAAATCTCTGTGCAGTGCCAGTGGGTAAATAATTGGTGGTTGCTTTGTCAAAAATTATGTCTGAAGGTCTCAACACCTCCAAGTAATATAACTACGCATCAAAACGCTGCATGACACGAATGCAAGTACTTCAGCATACTCCGACATTATCTCTGGTACATAATTGCAGTTCTTCATGTCTACTCCATTAGCCAGGTAAAAACACTATGATGATGCATCATGCAATGAAATTCATGACAAGCAGAAACAAGCCAACACTAATCCCAGATGCAGTCATGTACCACCTCAAAGCAATATTCAGCAAAACATAGTCGGATCAAAAGACAGACCTTTAAAAATTCTGCAACTTTAGCAGCCAGCTGTTGCTGCTCATGAGTGCTCTGGCCACCATGCCAGATAAAAACTGAAGAACCAGTGAGCAAAACAAAGCAATCATAAGAATTCAGTGATCCGGCCACCTGATGAAAACAAATGCAAGTGTGTTAGAACGATTCTGCAAATATAAATATACCTAGAAAATATATGAACACCAACAAGGTTAGCTAAAAACCAGAATGTATCCATAACCATGCACTATCAAAAAGACACGAGTTAAAGGAAAAAAAAAAGCAAAAATTGGAAAATAATAGAGGAACCCGTTGAGAACTACTGAGAATTCCTACCAAGAACAATGGCTATCGAGTGCAGACTGAATTTTGATAAGTCACATAAGAACACTACAAAATAGCTACATAGATCGTCAACTAAGCACAGCACCAAAGCTTATACAATTCTGGAGCTCACTATCACGCTAATAAACAAGCAAAAATCTGTTTGACGGTCATATATAAAGAAACTTGAACAGTATTTATTGGGCTTTCATTGTTAGATGCATTACAAATCAGATCAAATTTGACTTGACAACTCGGAACAGTTCATCCTATGGAACATAGTTTTCACATTTGAATAAACAAAAACACTTAAACCATATAAAGATGAATCTTGGCAAGAAACATCCCATAGAGCAAAAGAAGACAAACAATCAAGAGAGAGAATCCAAGAAAACGACTTATTTGCAGGAAAGCATTTAAAAACAAAGTACTAGCAAAAACTATTACATACCGCATCAACTTGCATCGCTTTGTTGTTATGCAAAGAAGTTCCAGATATCTGTACTAAAGCAACACTATCAGCTGAATAACTTTCATCTGCCAGACCTTTGTCTTCCACAAACTTTTTATAACTAGAGCTCAATCCACCCTGCTTACAAAAACATGAATAAGAAACTTGTAAAAACATCAATAATAACCAGAACCAACTTTAGGATGATAGTTCCTAATAAGCATTAAAATTACCTTTAGAATAACCATAGGTTGAAAGAGTGCAATAAATTGGGGTGGTTCCTTCCCTTGGAATATACGACCCTGCAGAAAATATGAAGTTCAAACGGCGACACAGACTAAACTATGATAACGTAAAGAGAGGTATAACCATACCAAAACAGGCCTTCCTTTCAAGGAATTGCACATAGTATTTGCCAACCGTGAAGCCATTTTCTGGTCATCCTGATATTAGAACCCCACCATAAAAGAAACATTACAATTTTTCTCCTAAAAACAATAAGGAATTTTTCAATGAGTAGCAACATTTCACATTAGCAATACGATAAATTCAGGATGATTGCAAAAAAATACCCTGCTTCAGAGACATCAACTATAACAGACACAACAAAAACACAAGCTTTTAGGGGAAGGGGAAAGAGTGTATTCCCTCCTTCCCAAATTCATTGTTTGTTTAAGCTTTTGAGGGACAATCAATAAAACTACCTTTGTTGACTAATTTAACTTTAAAAGGCCAAAATACCATCTCTATTGAAATAAATGAAAAGAAAGAGAGAAAAACAATTAATAAGAATAACTTGGTAAAGAGGCCATTAATATGTAATTAGGATTGTAAAGCCACAAATATTGTCTGAAAACAAAAATTAGACAATTAAAATGGGAAGAAGGGAGTACTACAATACATTTTCAGCCTGATATCTCCACAATATAGACGAATAAGACTGAAAAAAGATGTCAGTTACCACTCAGGGGGCCTAACCATTTCCAATTTTACTTTTCCTAAAGTTCATACTGTAGGCAAAGGATCATGTGAGCCATATATCATGATTTAGAATATGCCAAAAAATCTTTGGTGTCCGTACAAGGGCAGCAGCCCTGCCAGCAATCCAGCAGAATGATTATCAGAGGGGGAAAAAAGAAAAGGAAATCCAGCAGAATGACATATGGAGTGGCTATTGCAGGCAATATAGCCATACGAGAGCCAGATTCCTAATTTGTTATCTAGAAGAGCAAGTGACATGGAGAACAGAACTCACTCTTGCCATAAAAAGAATAAAAGCCCATTGAACTATGGGTACTTGAATAATTTCCACATTCAACACCAAACATAATTTGATCTTTAACAGCACTTTCTAAATCGTTGAAATAGAAACAGAAGAAAGCCAACATTTATGGGACCCCCATTACACCTATATGATAACAAATAAAAAGATCATTAGGAGATCCCCCCTCCCCTTGATCCCTGAAATTTTACCCCTAAAGGGCCCTTTTTCAAGCTCATTACACTTAGTTCAAGACAGCTTAATTTATTTTCAAATGCAATATTAGCAATCTTTAAAATGCCACCACCACCCAGTGTTGGTCCCTCCTTTTCAGAGTTTGGGAGTATAAAGTGTAAGCACATTAATGTCTACAAGTCAAGAAACCAACTCAAAGAAACCTACAAAAAACTCACTAACGCTTTTTGTTCTTTAAAATGCCATCAGATATTTTCTATTGTGCAAATAACAGAATTATAATAACAATCAAAAAAGAAACTGTACAAATATAACCTTGCTCAATAATTAAATAACCCCCCCCCCCCCCGCCAAAAGAAAAAAAAAAAGCAGAAAATGCTTACACAGCTTACACAGGTAAAAGCAGAGCTATCCATAAGTCCATTTTACCATACTATTGCAAGAAAGAAGAGCAAAGTAACACTAACAATCACAGAAATATCTTACCTCAACACTATCTTTGCCGATCCACCAGCATAAATAGTAGTCTTCTTTCTTCTCACCAGAGTGATAGGTATACAAAATAATATAGCAATCCCCTCTATAAAACTTGCCAACATCCTCCTTTGGCACTGGGGTCTTGGCACTACCATTGATTCGCCACACCTGGAAAAGTAACAAATAATCAAAAACTCTAAATATATCACCCAAGGTTAAAGGTAATGCTGAACCATGTCCTTCATAAAATAGAATGGAAACATGAAATGAAATTAAAGGATGGGAAGGAGGCAATGTCTACTGGACCTCAATTTTTCCACCAGCCTCAAGCAAAGGCGGAACATCCTCGTTAACAGGAGCGCTTTGTTTCATGCCTTTGACACCAAGACCTTGCTGCTTCAAAAAGGCTAGCAAAAGAAAACAACTCTAATTTAATGCACATTAAACAATAATATCCCCAATTCGATTTGAAGGCAACAAACGCGTGATACCTGCAACTTTTCCTCTTCCTTCTTCATTTGTAGGAGCTGCAGACCCAGCTGGCCAGGAGTCAAAGTGAGCCTTGAATGAATGTGTCTCATAACCTTGAATAACCCTGGTAATACGTGTTGCCTTTGGCCTATTCTGACTGGAGACAAATTCCTGTTCAGAGTGTCCACAGCAAGAGCAGCGCCAACTTAAACAGCAGCCATGATAGCAGTAAAAGGAGATCAAGGAGCAACAGAAGAGAACAATCTTTACACAAGAAACAACAGTGGATTTAGCCATTGGACCATACCTCTGCAGCCTGACATGCAGATTTTCTATCCTCCAATTGTGTTACACGACCAAACCAAACAAATAGCTCAGCACCACAGTCCAGTAGATAACACTTGTTATTGTCCAGCATCCCTTTGGAAAGTTCACCTTCTAATTCTTGGACTTGACCGTCAGTAATGCTGCAGCAAAGAAAGTATCATGTAAATTAAACAAACGTGCAGACAATTGACAAGATGATTGCCCAATTTCAGGCTTTCAGCCAATAGTTCAGAACTACATTCACTAAAACCTGAATAACTGCAAAAAAAATAAAGGGGTTGGTATGTGGGGTGGGGGGGTGGGGGGGGAGGGGTTTACAAGAGTTGTACAGTTGGCCAAAAAAATACAATGGAAGTCCAAACTTTTTTTCCTTTGGACTTCTTTAAAAAAGAGTATCATGACAATTACACATACCCTCTTCAAAGATTCAGGATGAAATCCATTGTCAAGCTATTTACTCAGAAATTGGTGAAATTGCTATATATGAGAACCAAATACTGCAGACAATCACGTGATCAATCCCCTAAAGTATCCAGAAAATGGTTGAGTTCCACACCAACATACTATTCAACATGCAAGCATCATAAGGCTAAATCCAAGTAACAATTGTTAAATTAGAACTAAGATGTGCTGGCAGGACAATCAGAAAGAATAACTAAAACAGAAGTATTGACAAGATATATGTATAGTGAAGGTGTCCACCACTCCACCCTCCACAATAGCATTGAACTCCAGACCCTCTCAATCTGTGAACCATTCAGAAATTATGACAAAATTTTAATGCATTCATTTCAGTTGTAATATTCAGCTTTATGATAATCCCAAGCACAGTGCAGTCGGTCAGCTATTGCTCTTTTCTTACATTTTGACACATAGGAACTCCATCTTCCATAAATGGAAATCTTTCACAATTTGCTATTTTCCCCACAGTGGGTTCTTGAGTAAGGGCTTCATACTGAAAGAATTTTAATGTCCCTACAGTTCACAGAAAACTAGGGTCACTAAAGACCTACATTGTTGAGTACTAACACTCTTGGCGAATGCAGACTGGTCTCCCCCCCCCCCCCAAAAAAAAAAAAAAAGTACTCATCCATCTAGCTTAGGGAGCATGTAAATTCTTAATTGATTGATATGTACGTTCTAAATATTCTGGTTCTCTCAAACTATTTTATATGTAACTAGATATCTCAAACCTAAATTTGTTCTAGTGGAGCTCATGACCAGCTGTACCTACTACCTGTATTAAGTAACAATTGTTAAGGTTCTATTCATAATTAATTCAAAAGTAAAATTTGTTCTAGTAGAACTTGCGACCAACTGTACCTACTACCTGGTATAAAGTAACAATTGTTAAGGTTCTATTCTTAATTAATAATTTCAAAAGGTAATGACGTTCTCCAGGATAATAGTATGTGTCAGAAGAATCAATTAGAGCACATAAACATCACAATGACATGCTCTGTTATCTCTCATTACAGCCCACTACATAAGCTTATTAATTACCAACTCCACCCCAAATTAATTGTCTTTTAGGCATTCGGGGAAAAACCAAGGAAACTACTCTTGTTAACTACTTTAATTTTAAAGACAAAAACAACCCTCTACTGAAGAAGGCATAGAGAGAGAGAGAGAGAGAGAGAGAGAGAGAGAGAGAGAGAAATAAGAACAATTTGGTAAAGCAACCATTAATATGTTACTGAAATTCTTAGATGAAAAATATTGTGGGACAACAAAGTCAGTTAAAGTGACAATTAAAACGGAATGGAGGGAGACTTGATCACCCATCAAACTCATTACCTTTCCATTTTCCAACGCATACATACACACCAATAAGACAAGAAACAACAGCAGCAGCAGCAGCAGCAGTAGCAGCAGGAGAGGGGGTGGGGCACAGGAACATAACAAGAGATATTAAAGAGGATACTTAAATTTTGCATGATTTCCTTACTATAACTTGTTTAGTCTAGTTTCTAGCCCATACATTAAGCATACATAACATGATGTTCAGGAACGCATCATTGTTTTGCAATTTATTGATTTTAAAGAGGAATAGCTCATAGTTACATACTACTTCCATCCCAATTTAATTGTCACTTTAAGTTTCTTTCTCCCACAATATCTGTCTTTTTTTACATTCCAAAGAACACATAAATGGTTGGCTTCCATATTCACTCTTACTAATTTGTTACTTTTGGTCCCTTTCTTTTTCCCATCTAATTTAATAGAGGGGTAGTTTCGACTTTACAATACCAAATTATTCAACAATGTTGGTTTTCTTGGTAATCCCACAAAAGGATAAAGTGAGAATTATAATGGGATGGAGGGAGTAGTATATATTGATATGGGGCAGACAAGCCAAAGGGCAAAGGAATGGATGCTATTTCACTAATCAAGCATTGTGCAATGAATCCAATTCCAAAAAGAATATAACTTAAGAAATGGGTTAAATTTCATTTTCGAAAAGCTGACATTGTCCAACTAATCTAGATGTGTAGATTCAATTGTCAATACACGAGTGGATGGAGTAAAAATTAGAACAGGCCCTAGTAAGGAGTGATTTCTAGACCTGGTTTACACCCCCTAAAAGTCTGAAAATCTGAAAATAAAGTACCTGTAAAGCTTAGCTGGAGTCTCCTCCGGAATGACATCATCCTCACCAGCAACTTTTCTACCAATTGGAGCGAACCCACCAAACAGAACCCAAAATTCACCAGAATCTGATTCAGCTTGAAGCTTTCCGTCATCTAAGAAGGTTATCACGATCACATTACATCAACGATCAATGAAACACAATTACACATCCTAGACAAAAACTATGCAAACTTTAATCTCTCTTACCAACTATGGCTACATCACATGTTCCGCCGTGATATTGGTCCTTGAGAAATTGGACAACTTCCAAAGCCTTGGCCCTTTCTTGTATGTTGGAGTTTGCACCGTTAAACTGATAGATCTTATCCTTAGTGTCTAAGATGAAAACATCATCATGATTGAGAGAAGAACGAGCAAACGGGACCTGAACAGCAAAACAAATGATTATCCCTCAATAACAGCCGCTATTTTTGATTACTCATAAAAATAAAATAAAATAAAATAAATAATAAATAAGAAAACTGCTGCTACTTTTATCCTTGTTGGCATCCACAGCAGCAAATAATTATCAGATTGGTTTCCTCAAAACTATTGGAGTCTCCCAAGTCTAAGAAAAAAGGATCCATTCTTCTATCTATAATCAGAATCATCTGGGCTACACAAAGACATCCTCCCACCTTACTTTAGCTAGAATTTCACTTTTCTTTTTCCTTTTTCTCTTTTGGGAGGGGGTTGTGGACTTGTGGCCTGATGACATTTATACCCACCAGCACATTTACACTGAAAGGTAATCCCAAACAAAGAATCATGCAGGCGAAAGAACACGGATACCTGCTTCATCTTAACAGCTCGTTTTCCATGGCAAATATACAACCTTGTTTCAAACTCCTCTTCCTCTGGCTTCTTGAATCCAGATGCAACACCACCTTCCAAAGGTATGATGCAAGGTTTAAAATACGACAAGAACTTGTCAGATTCATGGCCTTGGAGTTCCCTGTGTTGCACAGCTTTCCCACCAAGAGCAGCATCCAATTCAACTGTTTTAATGGCAGCAGTTCCTGCCTCATCCTATCCAGTTTAAATTAACAAAAGTAATCAATTTTAAATCGGGAAGCAGAAGAGTTTAGTATGAGAGGGTGGAAAGATACCTGGCTCGTATCTTTTCCAAGCCAAAAGTGTATGTCATACAAATAAGCACCTCCTCTGCCAGAGCTTGTCTGCCAAGCATATGCATATCATACTTAATAAGCCACCAAACAATGGGACAGAAACAAGCTCCTATGTTAAAGTTAAAAAATCTGTAAAGTATTTAGTGTTTGAAGCCTATGAACCCCATGAATAGCTCACACACAGGAACTTAAAAAAACATTCAAGCATCCTGACACTATAAAAGACAAACTCAATCAGTACAGTCAACTATGTGGAAGCAAAAACCAGCAAACTGAAGTAAAAGAAAAGCATCATCTTTACAGGATTCCCAATTCCATTATAGAGGCTGTGTACAGGAATCACTACGCAGAACATGTTGCTACTTGATTCCTCAGACCAATTCTAAGTTTCCCGACATATATGACATCACTATTGTTTATGTTAAAGAAATGTTGATTATAGAGTCCATAACCTTCCAATAAAGTCTCAGTAGCTGTCATAGTGATGGCTTCAGAGGTACGCAAACCAAAAGGTTTAAACAATTTAAAGAAGCATATGCCATACATACCAAATATTCGAACAAATTTTATCAGCAGAAGCTGTATTGGTATTAACAATCTCAATTAGAAAAGTGTCATTTATAGCTTAATGATGACAACATTGATAGTATAACTTCAGAGAAAGGTATGTGTGAACCCATAGACTTACCTGTAAGACGATGTAGGAGTCCCCTGAATAGAATTTGCCATAATCAGACTTTGGCAGTGGGACTGGTTGAAAGTTCTCAATCCGCCAAATTTCAAGTCCTCTACAAGAAGTTAAGGCTCAAACAGTAATTGAATATGACAAGGAACTAAACCCTCAGAAGCAACAATAACCCTACCAAGTAACAACAACAGTAAGTTGATCTTGCAGGGTAAGCAGATTCTTTAGACAACCCCATCAAGAAATATCATATTTGAATATTTCAGAATGTTCCTATAATGTGGCACCAAGCAAAATTTAGGGGGTTAAGATATACTAAATGAAAACAAGCTAATTTATTGAATGAACTCATATTGGGAGTTCATTCACTTCACACAGAGCAATTCTCATAAGAAAAAGGATACGGTTTTGATCCGGCTCCCTGGAAGGCAGGGTCCACAGTCTTTGCAGAAGCAGACATTGCAGGATTTCTTAATCACTGCGTTGGTGGAAGTAGGCGAACAAACCTTCAACTCCTAATTTCAGGAGATAAATTGAACTAACCAGAGAGAACCTCTGCACAAACCCAAAGAAGTATTCAAAACAAGAACAGAGAACACAACATGCCAAGGAAAAATAACACAAGACACTTCCACAAGGCACACATGTCAGTAAAGTTCATGTTCCAAGTCTATTGGTCTAAAACAGCTGTCCGAAGGCAATCAAGTTCCCAGCTAGAGATACCAGAATTGTTTCAGATGACAACCGAAATACCAAAGCTCAATTGCCCAGTTCACACACAACTTCGCATGCAGGAGGGGGGGTGGGGGCAGTACTAAAATCCTATGTTACAGGGACCGGGCATGGGGTGTCAAACAATGTCTGATTCATCCGTCATAATTTAGGACAAAGGGACACAGCATTCAGACATGGATGTAGATGCTCATCATTACATATTGTCATTCTGAATGTGGGACACACAATTTCAAATTAATCATTGTAGAATATTTCTTTAATTAAAATGCCAAATTCAACCACAAGTGATACATAAAAGAAATAAATAAAACCACTCAAAACTACTGAAAAGGAAGGAAAAGGGCCATATTTAACTGACAATTTTTTATCGTTACACTTGGGATTTGAGTCTGGCATATACACATTTCTTATCCAAGGATTGAATCGTGTTGACGCAAATACAATGCAGAAACAAGAGAAATTAAAAAGTTGGCTACATTGTCCATATTGTGAAATTAAAGAGCTACTCCACATCGCAAAACAGATATAATTTGGTAGCACGCTATTTCTTTTCTTTTATTTGGGGGAAGTTTATGCGCTATTTCATCCATATAGGAATAGGATTTATTAGCACTGATGGAAAACTTCACATTTGACAAAGAATCCCATCGACTGCAAGGATTAACCGTTTTACTGACAAATAAAAGCGATGAAATTCCAACTAGCTGGGATCTGACTCTGTCAAATTTAGTCACCAAAAACAGGTCAGGAGAAATAAATGATGGGGGGTTTTGACTAGTTGGGGGTTTATCATGACCCTTACATCACCTTCCTAAATTCATATAGTTTCACAAAGACAATAACCAAATCATTCATCACGTTCCAGAACCATCTCAGCCAGAAGAATTCCCCAAACAAACATCAATCAAAGATGTTCACAAATTATGATGAGAAAGGAAGAGAGACAAAGATCAACGCAAACACAAATCACACGAATTCTTTTTCCATTCGTTTTAGGAGGGAAATCGTGCACAGATCAAATCCCAAACTAATTCAAATTATCTAAAATAAACAACATAATCAAAGCAGTCAAAAAGCTGAGATCAACAAAAGCAGAAAACAAGGGATAATTACACCAAAACGCAAGATCTAACAAAAATCACAACAGGAATTGAACAAGCAAGAAATGAAGATCAAACCAAAAGGATCGAAAAACGCACCTGGACGAAAAAATCTAGCGCAAATCCGCCCCTCAAATCAATCAATCCAGACGACGATGATTTGAGAGAAATTAATCAGAAACAATGAAAAGAAAAGGGGGGAAAACCAGCAGAAGGAAAAAAGGGGTAGAGAGAGAAAGAGAAAGAGGTTTGATCGAGCTGGCAATACAGAAAGAGGAGGAGAGGAGGGGAATGATATACTAAAAAGAAAGTAAATAATTGCTTGTGCTTTTTTTTGCCTTTTGAGATTGTGGAGACAAACAAAGAAATGGGCGTAATTTTATTGCGAAATCAGATGTTGGGTTGATGATGGATTTTGATTTATGAAAAAATGAAAAACAAAAACAAAAGAGATGAGGTTGACTGCAATGGAAGAAAATGAGAAAATAAAAGGAGTTTGGTTTTAGGATTCTGATACATGATTTTATGAATAAAAATACAAGGGGATGAATTCCGGTGACCGCCACCGACCAAGTCGGATTTTGCTCATTTCTCTTTCTTTTTTTTGTCCAAATTCTATCCTACCACTATTTGTGAGTATTGGCGGCAAATTATTGACAAAAATATGCTGACCAAGAAACCAATCGACAGAAAAAGGACATTGCTAAAAAGAAATTAGTTTTATTGTAGGTGTTTTTTTCTTATTTTAAGACATTTCAAAAATTGGTGTTATTTCTTATCTAAAGATGTTATGATATGAAAATTATTTGGTGATAATGTGATTTTAATAGGCATATTGAAGGGTTATGAAAAAGGACTGGACTTTGGGTGGATGCAGTATTATTTTCAAATCCTCCCTTATTTGTTTGTATGATCACTTTATGGCTCATTTACCACCATTTAATAGGAAAATATTGTTATCGCGATAATTTATTAAAAAACTAGTATAATTGAAATAATTGGACTCTTTCCTATTATTATCCTTATTATTACCGTAGAAATTCATTCATAAGTCAAGTGATAAGATACATCAAGTAAGTTATACATTAAAATATCCATTAATAAAAATATTGTTAAGACAAAGTAATACTATCAACAAATACAAATAATAATTAAGAGCCTTTTGAACCGTTTTTCAACTCTTTGATTCATCAAAATTTTTCCAGTAAGCACTAGAACAATTTTCTTGTTCAGTTTTCAAGCTCAAAAATTTTCTAATATCCAACAATTTGCAAGTCATTTGATGAAATCTATTAAAGCTCGATTAGTGCCACTTAAAATGACATAATTGTGCAAGTCTTCTTTTTTGTGCCTCAAACCTATCGTTAAGATCCATCATAAACATGTGAAATGCAACACCAATTTCACGGTTGTTGAGGGAATGTTCGTCTTGCTAAATAGGACTCAATCATATTCCCGCCTCAATGGCAAGAGATGAACCGTTAAAGTAAGTCAAACAATATTTTACTAATTAACTTAGAAGGATTACTCTAAACATCAATTGGACAAGAAACAATCTTGTTCATATAGACAACATCATTCATTGGAAGAATAGGATCAAGTAGGTCTTTCTCATCAGCACACGAACTTGCAATATTATCATTTACAATATCAACTGAATCCTTAGTATCAGAGAAGTCGACCTCCATGAAAAACAAGTACGGGGTTTACACCCTTTCTTTATTCAAAATTTGCCCAACCAACATCCAAAATTGAGAATTATACGCATCTTCCATTAAATTCCGGGAAAGTGGATTTAAATAATATGAACTTTGGGTCATAGTAGACTAAATAATCTAAACTTTAGATTTGGTTCTAAATAATCTGAATTTTGGCCCCCTTGGATTCTAATAGCATGCCACCGAGTTAAGTTGAACTTAACTCGACGGCAGGATGACGTGGCGGCGGAGGCACATGCCTGGGCATTTTAGTTGTGCCATGTCAGCTCCATTGACTTTTAAAAAAGCGTCAGGTCAGAAAAAATTTCCCTCCTTACCTTCTTTTCATCAATTAGACGATTTTTTGTTTTTTTGTTTTTAAAATGTATCTTCATCCGCAATTGATTCTCATCTCTTCCTTCTTTCAAACGAACGGTGATCTGGGTGTGGGAAAGGGAATCTCGAAAGTTTGTTGGGTTTTCTCCAGAATTTGTCTGCGCAAATTTCAAAGGTGACGTTTGTGGGAGGTGTTTGTACTTGAATTGATGTTGTTGAAGGGAATCAAATCAAAGCAAGTTATATATTTTCTTTCAAGTAATGATGATGGTGATTACGGAAACCCTAGAATCGAATAGAGTAAAGATTCTTTTTTTTTTTTGCGAAAAAATGTATTTTTACAGTTGATTATTTCTGAATGTCGTTTTTTTTGGAAGAAACTTTCCCCTTTAACTTTAGGGTTCGTGTTCATCATGATTTGAGGGTTGAAAATCGAAACTGTTACAGCCAAGTGTATTTTTGTTAACATTTTTTTCTTTTTTGTCTTATGTGTAGGCCTATGTCTTTTGATTTGGTGGATTTGACAATTTATTTTGGGGGTAAGTTTGTGGAGGAGCCTGAGTTTAAATATGATGGTGAGATGGTGAGATTTGAGGGTTTTGATGTAGACAAACTGTGATATCTGGAGATAAAAGGGATTGTGGAGGATGAAGGGGAGATTCATTAATGTGGAGAATGTGTTCTATTCCTTACTTGGACTGGATTTGAAGTCCTCATTGAGGAGGTGTTACACCCACTTTGAGAGCATTGACATGGCAACTTGTGCACAAACATATGGGGAGATAACTATTTATGTTGTGTACACAGTGGACCTTCCTGTGTTGGATGATGTGATAACTGAATTTTTGGAAGCCCCCCCCCCCCTCCTCCCCTGCCAGTCTTAATGTAAAAGAAAGGAAGAGATACAAAAGAGGGCATCAAGGTCTCCCCATAAACTTGCTTACCCTAGCAGCCCTAACCTTAGTGGTAGAAAGAGGATGAAGTCTCTTGTTCCCAAATCCCCCTTTAGGAAGGCTAAGTCCAAATCCAACACTTCCCATGGTGGGTGTACATCCACTATCACAAAAACTGAAAATTTGGGATCCTCCACACAGCCTTCCCAACTTGATGAACCTGAGCAACCATCCACCCATCCTTCCCAAATTGATGAACATGAGCAACCATCCACCCAACCTTCCTAAATTGATGAACTTGAGCAATCATCCACCCAGCCTTCCCAACATGATCAGCATGATATGCAACCATCCACCCAGCCTTCCTAACATGATCAACCTAATATTTAACCATCCACCCAACCTTCCTTATTTGAAGAAACTGAGGAACCATCCACTCGGCCTTCCCAAATTGATGAGCTTGAGCAACCATCCACACAACCTTCCCCTTTACAACAGAATGACCATCACTCCACACAGGCTTCTCAAGTAGATGAAGCTTTTGAGATTCCAACTCAGGCTTCTCTAGTGGTTTATGATATTCCAAGTGATAGGAGACAGAAGGTGGATAGACAGAAGGTGGATAAAGGTGGTGATAGAAGGGTTCCTCAAAGGGGTAGTGGCCTTGTAAGGGGAAGGGGAAACGAGCCTATAATGCCATATGAGGTGGGTAGACAGAAGGTCGATAAAGGGAAGGGGGAGGTTGTCTTTTATAAAGATTCACGTAATGATCCTGATGATGAGCATTATGTGCCTAGAAAATATGATGATGTTGGATCAGATGATGATGAAGTAAACACAAAATCAGGTGGAAGGAGGAGGAGAAGAAGGTTGGATATGGATGTTGAGGATGGGTCTGAGTCAAATGAGTCAAATGATGAGGATGGTGTTGAGGATGAAGACTCTACAAATGAAGAGGTTGAGACATTTGATGAAGAATATATTGCAGCTAATGAGAAGGAGCATGAGTTTAAGAAGAAAAAGGGGAAAGAGATATTGAAAGATGTTGGAAGTGGATTGAAAGACAATATCGAACATCCTCATGATTGTGTAAGTGAGTATTAAGACTTAGAGGCTGAGATGGAGATAGTGAAGAGGATGTCCCAAGGCTGTTGAGGAAAAGGAGCAAGAAATGCAATATTGATGAGCAAACTGACTTCAAGGATTTTGAGTGGCAAGTTGGTATGACATTTAGGACATCAAAAAAATTCGAAGAAGCAATTGTAAGGTATGGTTTGTTTAGAGGGTACAGTGTAAAAATATTAGTGTCAGATGTAAAGTTGGGGAAGGTTGGAGCTGTGTGCCAACCAAACTGCATGTTCAAAGTTTATGCTTCATGGGATAAAAAGGTGAGCGCCTTTGTTGTTAGAACAGCAAACAATCATCATAACTGCATGAGGAGCATGACAAAGAACAGTCAACATAAAGCTCCTTGGATTGCAAAATACTACCTTGTAAGGTATAAAGTTAGGCATCATTGGCCTTCTATATAAAGAACTAAAAGTCCAAGTGATGCAGGACTTTAGGTTAGACATAGCAAGGTGGTTTGCATATGATGTGAAAAGGAGATCTCACAAGATGTTGCATGGTTCAATGAAGTCCCACCATTGCAAGATTGGGAGTTACCTGGAAGCATTGAAGGTTGCAGCCCCTAATAGCACATTCAAGCTATGTACAAACCCAGATGGTGACAGTGATGTACCTGTGTTCTAAAGGCTTTTTATCCGCTTTAATGGGATGAAGGAGGAGTTTTAGAGTGGATGTAGACTTATTATTTGCATTGATGGTGCTTTCTAGAAAACATTTCTTGGTGGGTGTTTCTTGGGTGCCATAGGAATGAATGAAAACAATCTAATGTTTCCTATCGCTTGGGCTATAACAAAAGGAAAGAACAATGACAGTAGGGAATGGTTTTTGTTAAATTTGTAAGCTTTCCTTGGTGGATCTGATGGCTCTAGTTGGGTTGTCATCTCTAGTGAGCATATGGCAAGTTTCTATTTATTAATAATCTGGCCTTTTAGTTGTTGTAGTGTAAATAATATGAACTTTATTATATGTCATTCTGAATAATATGAAGTTTTATCAGTTATGGTTTAAACAATATGAGTTTATTCCACATGCCATCTACTAACTGACCAAATGTGCATAATTGCAGTCAATACTATATGCAGTTCCAAAGGTTTTCCCTAATGTTGAGCATAGACGTTGTGCTAGGCATAAATACTCCAATTGGAAGAAAGAACATAAGGGAGAGGAATTTAAGTTACTCTTTTGGCATTGTATCAAATCTTACAATGAAGCTGACTTCAAGGATGTAGTTGAAGCTCTGAAGCTAGAGAACAAATAGGCAATTGAAGATTTCCTTGCTGAGAATCCAAGGCTTTTCTGCAGGGCTTTTTCCAAGACATTGTCCAACTATGATGTTGTCGTGAACAACATGGCATAAACTTTCAATGCTTAATAGTCCAAGCGAGGGCTAAACACTGCATCAACGTATTGGAAGAGATAAGAACATCACTTATGGAGAGGGTTGTCACTAAGAGGAAGCTCATGGAGGAAGCTGAAGATGTTATCTGCCCTAGGATTGGGGCTAGATTAAAGTAGTCTAGGATATTAGCAAGGAATGCATTTGTGCACCCAACATTGAACAACCAATTTGAAGTGAACTTGAATGTGGACAAGTGTAAGGTTGATATGGACAAAAGAAGTTGCACTTGCAGGGAATGGTATCTAACTGGCATACCTTGCTGTCATGCCATATCATTTACTGTATGGTTGAAACAAAATCCTGAGGATTATGTAGACCCTTACCACAAGAGGACAAGTATCTCCAAGCTTACCATATTGGAATACCACCTATTGAGGGGGAGAAACATTGGCCAAAAGTTGAGCTACCTCTAGATCTATCACCAATACAGATTGGCCTAGGTAGGCCAAAGATGAACAGAAGAAGAGGCCCTACAGAAGACCCAAAAAGACTTGGCAAGCTTACAAGGCATGGAAGGAGGATGATTTGTTCTATTTGTAGTGGTTGTAGTCACAATAAAAGAAGATGTCCTAACAAAGATGACCCCCGATACACCCAAGATTCAAACATTCCACCTTTAGAAAAAAAAAGAGGAAGGGGAAGTCCAAGGAAGCATCCAGTGCAGCCTAAGCAAGGTCCCACACCAAAAGCAACTCAAGAACCATCATCTGGCAGGGGTGAGGGCAGTGGCAGAGGGGTTGGGACATAAACCACTACAAGGGGAGCTTCTTAGGGAAGAGGAATGTGGAGAGGCAGAGGGCAATAAAGAGTAATTGGAGTTGGGAGGATATTGGCATAAGAGATGACTTTGGTTATGTTCCTAGAAGTGGGTCTTCAAGGGGTTCTGGATCTGGTGGGAGAGGGGTTCTTAGTGGTAAGAGATCTGGATCTGAAAAAGGTAGTGTATCTGCTAGGGGAGGTGTTCAAGCCAGAGGTAGAGGAAGAGGGTTGATAGGAAACATATCACAATGGTTCAATTGTAGTAGGGGTTTTGGGAGAGGAAATAAGGAAAGTAGTGGGGTATGGGTAAGGCATTATTGCAACTTAGCTAACATATGTTCCTGTTTTTTCTTTTTTTTTTTGGGTTTATAAATAAAACATATATCCCCCTTTTCCATTGGTTAGGTGGTTGGTGATATTGCTGGTGGTGGACCACAAACAGATGAGATTGGTGGGCAGAGTTCAATTCATGGTCAACCAAGTGGGGCATCAGAAACCTAAAGATTCTCAATGGCACCACCCTCTTTTTTATGGGAGAAGATTTTGTTTTCAATGCATATAGAATGCTCCCTTTTTGTTGTTTTTGTAAGCTAATTAAATACTATGGATTGCTATGATCACATAGAGCAACCTGTATCTAAGGCAATGGTTGCTGCCATTTTGGATTATGATTCATAGAATCTTTCGTTGTATTTTAGATGATGTTAATCAATCTATCTTATCATATGTTATGTTATTACCCTAACATTTATATATGTATGTTAAACATTCTGAACTTTTATAACGTATATTGTCATTAAGAGGAACTTTTGTCAACCATTGTCTCAGTAACATGAACTTTTGTCATTCATACTCCCAATAACATGAACTTTTTAACAATCATTGTCTCAATAACATGAGCTTCTGTCAACTCTTGTCTCAATAACATGAACTTTTTTCAATCATTGTCCCAATAACATGAACTTTTACAATTGATGTGATGGTTAAACTGTTTTCATGGTCTGGTTTGATGCGTTCATTGTCAAATGTTTAGATACATGAACTCAATTTCTATATCATTGTCAAATCAAACATCTTGTACCAAAGAAATCTGTGCAACATATGAGAATTACTTCAACAGACCCTTGATTCTATTACCATCATTCAATTTGTATTTCAAGTTCACCAAATTACAACAACTACACCAATCACAAATGCACCACACTACCCCACAAATTAATACTGACCTAAATTGACAACAAAATCCCCACTAATATTAACTCACTAGAAACTAGCCACCAAATGCTTACAACCTCTTTGCAACAAGAACAACCAATAGCAACCCCAACACTAATCCAACAACCTCCACGACAAACCTGTTAAAGGCCTTCGTTTTCAACATAACAATTTCATCCCGCAACAACTTGGCTTCTTCTTCTGCCTTGATCCATTTCTCTTTCTCCTTTGTCAGTTTCATCTTCATTGCTAGATTATCCTCCTTCAACTGTGCAAATGTTCCAATTTCAGACTTCAATTGGTCAATCCTCTCCTCCAGCAACTTGTTCTGCTCCATCAAACTTATTTTAACTTCCCCGACTAAATCCTTTTTCCATTTGAAGAAACCACAATCATGGTGCTTCACCTGAAACCAAAACCCAATGTTAGATTCCAACTGCCTCTAATTTTCCCTTTTGAGAAGTACATATTCTGAAACCAAAACCCAAAATTAGAAAACCCTAATTTCACCCTCATGCCCTCCGATCTTGAGATCCCTAACCAAAACCCAAAAAATTATGTTTACCTTCCACATTGGAATCCGTAAAACCCTAAGCCAGCGTTTTCTCCCCTTCAACAAATCTTATGCACAGCCGGTAGACCATGCTCGCATTTTGTGCCACCGTCGGTTCGCTATCCACCAGAGGACGCCCTACTCGAAGATCTGCTCGTTCTCATCAGGTCGATTCTTGACACTAAACCAGAAAATTCGCCATGAAAGAGGGGAATTAAACACAGTGAAAGACAGAGAGAGATATACATAGTGACTGAAAAACCCATAAATTAACCATGACAGAGTAGAATTAAACGAAAAGAGAGGAGAGAGAGAGAGAGTAGCTACGGAGAGAAAGAGAGAAAGATGGTGGTGGGCTAAGATGAATTACCTCGATGATGGATGGAGGACAAGGGGGAGTTAATGTTTTCGGAAGAGATGGTAGTTGAAGATGAAGAATTTGAGAGAGAGAGAGAGAGAGAGAGAGAGCAGAGAGAGTAGAGAGATATGTAGATGGTGAGGGTGATGTGGACAATAGTAAGCTGACATGGTATAGCTAAAATGCCCAGGCACGTGCCTTCGCCGCCACGTCATCTCGCCGTCGAGTTAAGTTCAACTTAACTCAGTAGTGTGCTGCTAGAATCCAACGGGGGCAAAGTTCAGATTATTTAGAACCAAATCTAAAGTCCAGATTATTTAGTCTACTATGGCCCAAAGTTCAGATTATTTAAATCTAATTTCCCTTAAATTCCTATGTTATTGGATTTTCTGATGAAAATTATACCTATATTAGTTTGTCCAATTATATAAATTTGTCTTCTTTTAAAAAACTTATCTAAATTTGTCTCAATGTAAATTTACTCATAAATTTGGGCAGCTTGGTTTTACCTTTCAAACCTTTTTTTCTGATTTAAGTTCCAACATAATCATTAATCGAATGTGGAATGTTTTGGATACACTAACAAAAATGAAAAATGATACATTTAATAGTGAATAAACTAAACTAAAACAATATATTGAGTATATATTAGAAATGTTTTGAAGAGTTATCATATGTTCCACTGTGCCTCTGTTTTAGTATAATAAATTGTATATGTATGAAATAAAAGATATCAGAACTTAGACTTTGAAGAATTGAAGTCAACAATTTAAATAACACAAGTCCTTCGGAATAAGGGTGGTGTGCTCCATCTGTTGAATCGAGGGGAGTACTAACTTGGTGGATGATAATCAATTAAATTATCAAAGTTTCACAAGGTGATATTAGGCATGCTATTCATATATTTTAATTATAATTATAATTGATAATAATTATAAAATATTGCACATCAAAATTATATGACATGTCGTGTGAGACTAGTAGCTTAGGCTCTACAAAAAAGATTCCAAAAGTTATACTTGCAATTCCAGTAGTTGTTTCTCCTTTGTCACATGCATCAAAGTGCTTTACAGTTTTGTTTTACCCTTATTTACCCATTGTACAATGCTGTTATCCTCTTCCATATCTGCCTAAAAGTTTCAGATCGTTCTCGAGTTGCCACCTTTTAAGCCCTTAATTCCACTCCTTAGCATGCCTAAGCCGACCTATCGCCTGATAATCACTAGTATCTGAGCAAAATTTTGAGCCAACTCCTCAAGAGGGTAGGACAGTTTCTTCTTTCATCGTAAGCTCTAGTAGCTTAGACCCAATATAATAAGTTGTATAGCCATTCCAGCATCTATCTCTTGACCCTTGTACACTCTCTTGTTTCGGTGGTTCCATACAGACCACACAATGGCAAAGAAAGCCCTTGTCCATAAATTGCTCCTCATTTTGTTTGGAAAGTGTACATCCATCCAAGTCTCCTATATACCTCTGAGAGTGCTAGCTTGAATTAAAATGTATCCCAAGTCCTTCATTATTTCTTGCCAAATGCCCATAAGAACTTTCATCTTAGCAAGATATGGTCTGTGTCCTCCACTTGAGAACCATAGAAGGGATGTATGTCTCCACTCTCAGATATCACGCCTTTCTTTTTCAGTTGTGATCTTATATTAAGCTTCCTAAAAGAGTAACACACATCATGATTTCAATCCTTGGAGGTGTTATTTTCTTCCACACATTGCATAACATAGGGTCTACTTCGATATCCCCATGCGTGATATCTTCACCTTTGGAGACCAACTTCTTAACTGAAAAATCTTTTATGTACATCCACTTAAGCTGATCTTTTATTCCTTTGGATAATATATAACATTGCAATTTGGCTGATAGTGCACATTCTTCCTCCAATTCTTGCACAGTAAGGCTCCTACTCCATGTTAAATACCATCTCTGATTCTCCCCCTCAAACCAACCTAGCTCTCCCACCATCCAACTCTTTTGAAATGATACGTTATCTAGCTTGGGAAATTGCTCCTTACGGTCCTTTTTCCACACCACATATCATCACCGAATTCCGACACTCATGTCATATCCTAACTTAATTTGTAAGCAGATGTTGAAGGCTTGAATTGTTGGTTCATGCATCTTGATTAATGTTCGACTCTTCCTCGACGGACTTAACTGGAACCTCTGCTTTGAATTTGGAGGGTAACAGACCTCCATCCTCATTGTGGATATTCTTTATTACTTGTCTCGACAAAGCCCCTTCTTCTGAGCCATACTGCCACTTCCACTTCAACAACAAATTTACATTCTTCATCAAAATATCTCCTATACCAGGATGTTGTTCTCTTTAGGACTTTGCACTATATCTCAACTCACAAAGGCATTAGTTTTGCTTTCATCCTTTCCTCCCCACAAGAACCTTCTTTATATTCTAATAATATCATTTACCGCAAATTTAGGTAGCTTAACGATAAATAGTAGTTTGGCAAATAATTAAGTACTGATTTCAACCTCCCATCCCTTAAAAGAGGTTTTCTTTCCAACTTTCCAACTCTTGAGCTTGCCTTGAAGCTTTTGTATAATCAGGTTCTATGCCTCATTCTTCCTGACGTTAGTTGCCAAAGAAAAGCTCAAATATGTAATAGGAGTTGCAACTATCTTACCATGTGATTTCCTGATTGTTATTCTTCTCCACTGATCATCCTTCCTTAAAGTAAACAACTTTGACTTCTCAAAGTTGATAGGTAATCCTGAGAACGCCTTAAACATGCGGAGTGCAGTTTTGATGTTCATCAATTGATCCACATCTGCTTTTGAAAATATCAATGTATCGTCGGTAAATTGTAGGTGTGATGATTTCATTTCTTTTCTCCCAATCTCTAGCCCCTGCCAGTGACCTTTCTCCATCCCATTCTGCATCAATTTGTTCAATACTTCTCCTATTAGCAGTTAGCACAAACAAAAAGGGGGACAGTGGATCTCTTTGCCTAAGCCCCCTTCCCATTTTGAAAGGCTCTGTTGGTGCTCCAATTACCATGATCGATACACTTGTAGTTCTAATTCATGTATTAATCTATCTCTTCCATTTTTCTCTAAATACCATCTCCTTTATCACTATATCAAGGGCCTCCCACTCTATAGAGTGATAAGCCTTTTCAAAATCATGATTTAATAATACTTCCTCCTTTTTTGATCTCGGTCGTCCCACCACTTTGTTGGCTATTAATGTGCCATCGAGAATCTATCTTCCTTCAACAAAGGCGGTTTGTACCTCCTTCACAAGTTTTGGTAAAAGCTATACAAAATTTTTGAAATAACCTTATAAAGACTACCTGCCATGTTGATAGGCCTATAGTCTTAATATCTTTTACCTCCTTTTGTTTTGGGTAGCAGTGTTACTCAGGTGATGTTTATCGTTGTTGGAAATTCACCTTCATCAAAGAATTTCATAATGAAATCAACGAGTCTTCTCCAATCACAGACCATAAATGTTTGATGAATTTCATGTTGAATCCATCGTAACCTAGAGCTTTGTTGGGTTGCACTAATCTTTAGCCAATTTTATCTCCTCTCTTGTCATTGGGTTTTCCAAGATCACTACTTCTTCCTCTAAGATTTTGTTCAAGCCCAATTTGTCTATCTTGAATTTCATACCCTTACTTTTCTTCTTGTAATGGTTTTAAAAATAACTTACTACTTCTTTCTTTATGGAATTCTAGTCAGAGAGTTCTTTCCCATCAATCTCAATCTTTTCAATTATCTTCCTCATTCTCTTCAAGATTTCAAGGGTATAGAAGTATTTAGTGTTCCTTTCTCCTTCTTTGATGAATTGGCATCTCGAATTTTGCTTCCAAAACCTCTCATTTCTTGTCTCCCAAATCCTCAACTGAGCCATGATTGCCTCCCACCTATAGACATCAAATTGATTGGAGTCATTGCGTAAGGCCTTCTCATCTAGTGTACTAAGTTCTTCTTTGAGTTTTGCAATTCTGTTGTCAATGTCTCCAAGCGCCTCCATGTTCCATTTCTTCAATGACTCTTTGATTGCTTTGAGTCTCATATGAATCGTCAAATGGGCTAATTGCACCCACTCCTTAGGAAATACTTCAACAAAGCCTGATACGTCAAGCCAAAGGTTGATGTTAGGAGATAACCCCCACTTAATCTCTGATGTTTTCAGAACTATTGGGAAACGATAAGAAGTTGATCTTTCCCTGTAGTACACTTGTAAATTTTGGAATCTTGAGATTATCCGACAATCCACCATTTTTCTGTTGATCTTTCTTGTTGTGTTCTGCCTCATGAAAGTGTATGTTTGTGAATTCGGGATATCTTGTAATTCGGGGGAGTACGGGAAGGCCCGGTCTTGATATTTTTGGGGCCCCAGGCGAGATAGCATATCAATTTGTATATTGGGCCCTTTTAAAAAAATGTGTTAACATTCATACTAAAACACTAATAATTTAGCTGTGGAACAGTGAAATGCTAATTTAACAATTGCACAAGCTGCAGCGGCAAGAGTGAGACGGCAACGACAGATTAAAAGCCTCAATACCACATCAAATTTATCGTCAATTTAATAATATTGAATTAATTAGTAAAAAACTAAAGTCCAATGAATGAAAAGTTTTATTTTCTGAATTAAAATCAAGCAACAAAGTATAGTAATTAAACAAAGTGTCAAATAATAACAATTAAAAAGGTAAGTATAGCAAGTTGAGACAGTAAACTAAAATCCACCACCACTGTTATTTGGGACAATATAACAATTAACAATGTAAAATGAAAATTTGAGACAACAACATTAAATACAACACTACTACACATACCCACCCAAAATAAAAAAATGGTCTGCTACTGCATTGATACAACCAATAGCAAACATTGCATCTGACAATACAAAAATCAAAAGCATTCGATCAAGTGATATCTTGTTGACAATAACAAAGGCAAAAGCCTACTTTATAGTATCTCCCACTTGTTGAGGTGTCCCTTTCACACCCTAATTTCCTTGGGTAAAAACCATCTACTGATATGGATTTTGAGGTCACAAGCAACCTTCCTAGTACATTAATGTCATGCCCAGAATTACTACCAATATACCACTGAAATAGCCAAAAGAAACCCATATCTCTACTACACATTCCCCATGGACGCCGACCATCTTCCCTTCGGTACATCAATTGCCTCTAATTTACAGTAAAAAAACCGAACCCAAAATGTATCTAATCAATAATTCAACACTGAAATTCAAATGCAAACTTTGTTTAATCATCCAACTCCAAAAACCCAACCCCAACTCTATCACCTCAACTCAATTTCCTAGAGAAAAGAAACATTCATCTACCAAAGCACGAATATTTCATAAAATTAGGGAAAAGATTGAGTGATTACTAACTTCGGTAGCTTAAAATCCACTACTAGTTGCCATTATCCACCGGAGGTCCGGTATACCCCCAATCGTTGTAATCTAATTAAGGAGGAGGAAAGGGTTAACATGTTTTTACTTTCCTTCGAATGTGCTGGTTGTGAGAAATTTGAATTTTTATACAGAATAGAGGAAGAAAGGGTTAATTTGTCATGGACTCATAAAGCTGGGTGGGTGAGGAAGCCAGAACTGGAGATGAGATGAATAGGGCTGAATTAATTAGAAACAATGAGGCATTGAGCCTGAAGTGAGGCCTACTTCACGTTTAAAAGTTTGTGGGCGGTGGGCCTTCGGCCCTTATTATACTAACTTACTAAGACTAATCAGATGGTTGGGGCCCCCCAGAATTGAACCAATTTTTTTTAAAAGTCTCGGGCCCTGGGCGGTTGCCCCTTGGGCCTACCCTCAGGGCCGGGCTTGGTAACGGGTCCTGGACTTGCTCTAAACCCGTCGAACTCGCCCCATTTAAGCAGGTCTGGGTCCAAACATTTTGGACCTAGTGGGTCCGGGTCCACCAAAAATTTTGCGAGTCTGTGCACAGACCCGCGGACCCAACCTACGAAACCATAAAATTGTATATTACACGCGCGCGCGCGCGCACACACACACACATTTTAGATGAGAAATGTGAAGGCCTAAACCAGTAAACCTTATTCTTTTCCAAACTTTCAATCACCCACTACCATTTATCTAACTTGTTATTGTCTCTAGTCTCTGGCGTCCCTGAGTATATTATATATATGATACGTGTTATAAGCATTTACCATGCTTCTTTGCATATATGAAGCGTATGACATCTCCACCATTTGGATATATCTTCATTGTTATTTGTTGTTGCCACTTATTGTTGTACTGAACTGTGTCCTCTAGAGCATTTTGGTCGGGATAATAAGCATTCATTAGTTATTTATTAGTGCAAGGAAACCTAATCTGTTGTTGATCATTCCACAACTTCGGGTAGTTTAGAGAATTGTGGGTTTGCTTTTCTTTCTAGTCCATCTGTGAGGCTATTTTTTATTTGGGAGTTTGATTACAACAGTGCAGTTTAGGCCATCAATTTTATAATTGTTTTTTAAGACCATCAAACTTATTTTGTTATCAAAGTTGTTGATTAATTTGCTAATATGGTCCTTAAGCTAACCCAAAAAATTGATAAAACTAATAAAAATTTCGATGTTGGACTCATGAAGCACCCACCATGGACCTGGAGGATTTAAATCTGGGTTTGATGTTTTGGACCCGGCGAGTTTGGAACGGGTCTAGGTCGAAAAAAAATTGACGAGACTGGGTCTGGGTCTAGCTGGACCTACCCCAGATCTGCTGCATTGGCATCCTTGCGTGTAAATCTATATATTGCATGAACTCCAGTAGCTCCCTCATGCCTCATGTTGTCATTGTTCCATCCCTCCTTTCTGAGGGTGATATAGTTTCATTAAAAGCTCCCATCAAGATTAAAGGTTATTGTAGATTATCTTTTAATTCACGCAGTTAGTTCCAAAGTTCCAGTCTCCCTTCCCTGTTGTTAGGTGGATATATTAAGCACACCGCACACAACTGTTCATCTTTTTTCAATTCTCCCTCGATGCATATCCACTGTTGGCCTTTACAGCCCCCCTGCATTTGGACTTTTCCACACTCCATGATAGAATTATCCCTCCTGACCTTCATATTGATGGAATATCCATGAACTCAAGCTGTACATTCCCCAACATTGTCTCAGTAATCAAAGGTTTGGTGTTTGGTTTCCACTAGACCTATTACACTTACAAACTCCCTTGTAATTAGTCTTCTAATATTTTCTTCTTCTCACCGGACTTAATGCCAAATTGTCCAACTAGCCAACCTCATTTTTGTGTCATCCTTGCAACCTTCCCCGCCTCCGCCTCCGCCTCCGCGTTCTTGTTCTTGTTCTTTTTTTTTCTTTGAGTTTCTTTTGTATCTTCTCTTTTCTTGCTTAAAATCCTCCTCAAATTCTCTTTTAGTTTCTGCATGGCTTGTAATTATTTCAAATCTCAGGTCATCCCCGAAGAACACTTCTTTTTTGGTTTGTGCTTTCCCATGTGGATTGTGCTGTCTAGTTGCCCCTTTGGATGGTGTGCTAATGATTTCCATACTCTCTGCCAGCCTAATATTCACCTTGACCAACCTCTCGTCACCATTCATTCCATCATTAACTATTTGCTCAATTCCAATGTTTGCTTCATTCTCTCGATTATTAGCATTCTCCCCACCTTCCTATATTCCCAACCTGGAGCGTGGCGAGGTAGGGAAACTGATGATTTTAGCTTGAGCTGGAACTTTGATGCAACAATCGATCAAAACTTGAACAATAAAGTAAGGATATGACCTTGAGCTAGGTAATCCACAACTCTAGGCCTCACACCCCACCATGACTATCATAGGTAATCCACTAGATAATCACTAAAGGAATTACTTGCTAACACCACCATTCACAAATGGATAAAGTAAGAACAAGATTTTGGGAGAGAAAAGGGAGAATGCCTAACATTGCATTAGCAAATCATTCATAAACATTGTCTATCTTGGGATAGAGGAAAAACAAGCTATTTATACTAAACAGAAATTAAGCCCAAAACTCAGCCCAAAATACGCTGCAGCACGCGCGTGTCGCAGATCCATCGCGGGCGCAACATAGGATGTCGCGGGCGCGACCAGCTGTTGTCCGCCACCACCTGTCACTGACCGACTGGGGTTGCAGGCGCGACCAAGGACGTCGCGGGCGCGACGTTCATCTGTCACGGTCGTGCGAGCTCCCTCCGGCGCGACCACATCGCTCTACTCCTGGTGGCCCTTCGATACATCGCGGTAGCGGCGCTGACGCCCGAGTCCGTCTTTGGTCGTGAGTTGTCGCGGGCGTGAGAACAAGGTCACGGGCGTGACTGCCGACTGTTTGTCGGTGCTGCTCCTGCCTTGACTTTTCATGCCCCGGGGTATTTCCGAGCCTCGACATTCCTCATTCCCAGGATGGCCCAGCCCAATCCCACGACCTCCGGGTCGGAAGCAAGTCCCGAGCCTCTCCAAGTTCGGCCAATGTGCAACTTGCCTTAGCCAGTCCAACGTGACACTCACCATCCCCCCTTTACAAAGATGTAACGATTCGTGAAAGATAGTGGTCGGGTGGGTTTCGCTCGAGAATGTCGGGTCGTGTTTTTCTCCCTCGTGTCTCTTTTCGCAAACCCGGCCAAGGAAGCTCGGGTCCGAACCCGGCACGGTCCATACTCCCCCTCTTGAAAAAGAGTTGCCCTCAACTATTGGGGTTAAAATCGAAGCACTCTTCATCAATTGACTCCATGAAGCTCCGAACTTCCCGAACGCCACGAACAATTACGCTAGCCATCAAACAAGCATCAAACCCCACAATGTACCCATCATTGAAATGAAAGAAAGTAGAAGGAGGAGAGGAAATTTGTGTGGTGCTTGGGAACTCTCAATCTCACTAGGCTCGCTACAAGGCAAAGACAAAGCAAGAGGGAGCTTGTCCTCGCTAAGAGCACACTCATCCCGTGTTTCGCTCATTATGAGAGGTTCCTTAACTCACTACCCATCCCGGCTTTTGAAGTTTCGGTTTCTTGGGGAGAAATGGGAAGTAGCTTGGTCTTCTTGCCTTTATGGGTGAATTTGTAAGTGTTGTTCAACCCATTGTGCACCGTTTTCTTGTCGTATTACCATGGTCGACCCAATAAAATGTGACAAGTGCTCATAGGGACAACATCACAAACAAGAGAATCATCGTAGTTAGATCCGAAAGAAAATTTCACGAAGACTTGCTTAGTTACCTTGATGCCGTTGTGATCGTTGAGCCAGTGGAGTGAATAGGGTCGAGGGTGCGGTAATAGAGGCAAGCCAAGCTTTTCAACCAAAGTGGTTGATGTCACGTTCGTGCAGCTCCCTCCATCGATGACAAGAGTGCACACCTTTTCACTCACGAAGTACCGTGTTTGGAACAACATTTCCCTTTGGGCCTTGTCGAGGGACGTCTCATGGGTATGTGAAGTTCTCATCAGTACATATGCACCTCTACGTACGGGGGGTACGGGGGCGACATTCTCCTCATCACTAGTAACCGCATCTTCAACTAACACTTCAGGTTCCTCTTGAGCCTTTCGAAGCTCATCTATGTCATGGACCTCTTGGAGTCTCAAAGTCAGACGGTTTGGACAATCAACTTGAAAATGGCCATAACCATGACACTTAAAACACTTTCTGCCTTCCGTCCGTTGAGGAGATTCCGGGGGAGTCACCAAAGCAAGTCCTTTACCTTTGTCATTCTTCGGTGTCGATGTGGACTTGGGTGTCTCGCCAGACTTCGGAGTGTTTGAATCCGGAAGGGGTCGGCTAGAAGGTGAATAAACGGGCCTAGACAAGGCCTTGGCGTCGGACCTTTCCTTTCTTCTTCGCTAAACTCGGAGAGCCAAACTGCATAAGTCATCCATGGAATAGTAGGGTTGAACTTTAACCTTTTTGGCAACTGAAGGATCTAACCCATTCAAAAATCGCATCACGGTATGCTCTTCCGGCTCTTGAAAGCCACTTTTAATGAGAAGTTGCTCGAATTCCGAGATGTAATCACCGACGGATCGTTTGCCTTGGGTAAGAGCATATAACCTCTGTAGGACGTCGTGCTTGTAAGTGTGGGGCAAGAAACGACGATTCATCACTTGTTTGAGTCGTGTCCAAGTAGAAATCCTTGCCTTTCCTTCACAAACCTGTTGTACCTTCATATCCTCAAACCAAAGCGAGGCGGCCTTAGTGAGTTTCAAGCTCGCGATCTTATAATCCTTCTCATCATCATATTCCTTGGTCTCAAAGATCCTATCCAATTGGACCCGTTCGATGTAGTCATCCGGGTCATTGGAACCATTGAATTCGGGGATGTCGATCTTGACGTCTTGGAACTCGTCACGAGGGGGTCCATCATGCACTTCCCGACGTGGACGGTGTCGAGGAGAGCCTCTAGTGTCGTCCCTCGACTCAAAGTTGGGAGGAGGACGGATAGGGCTCGGTGCGCACCTCGGACGTTCAACTGGTGGCGGACGTGGACGCTCTTGGATGAGATTGTCCATCCGTGCCATCATTGCATTCATGTTGCGCTCGAGGGTGGAGAACCGATTGTCGAAAGAAGTGAATCGATCGTCAATGGTGGAGAATCGATTCTCGAGAGTTCGAATTAGAGGACTACTCAGGTGGCTTGTTTCCTCTCGATTAGGAATAGCTTCGTCGTCCATATCGAGGGAATAGGTGAGGGACGGTATGTGTTTGGGGAATATTTATGGAGCTTGGGGTTTTCTTGTAGTTGGCTTGTGTTTGGCTAAGGGTTCTTTGTGATTTTCTCACTTGGGCATTTTATCGAGCACCTTGCGGGCACAAATTTTCCAACTCTTCCTCAAAGCTCCAATATGCATCAAAATCAACAAAAACAATAGCAATAACAACTTCTCCAACACATTTGGAGTCACAAGGGAAGGGGAACACCAATATTCAATCAAATCCAACAAAAGAATTCACTACTAGCAAAAACAAAACCAAAACTCAAGCTAGAACAAACCTTGAGCTCTAATACCAAATGAAGCGTGGCGCGGTGGGGAAACTGATGATTTTAGCTTGAGTCGGAACTTTGATGCAACAATCGATCAAAACTTGACCAATAAAGGAAGAATATGACCTTAAGCTAGGTAATCCACAACTTTAGGCCTCACACCCCACCATGACTATCATAGGTAATCCACTAGATAATCACTAAAGGAATGACTTGCTAACACCACCATTCACAAATGGATAAATTAAGAACAAGATTTTGGGAGAGAAAAGGGAGAAAGCCTAACATTGCATTAGCAAATCATTCATAAACATTGTCTATCTTGGGAAAGGGGAAAAACAAGCTATTTGTAGTAAACAGAAATTAAGCCCAAAACTCAGCCCAAAATATGCCGCAGCACGTGCGTGTCGCAGATCCGTAGCGGGCGTGACCAGCTGCTGTCCGCCACCACCTGTCGCTGACCGACTGGGGTCGCGGGCGTGACCAGGGACATCGCGGGCGCGATGTCCATCTGTCACGGTCGTGACAGGCTCCCTCCCGAACGCGACCCTGAACTGCTCTACTCCCTGGCTGGCCCCTACGATACGTCACAGGCGCGACGATGCATGTAGCGGGAGCGACGCCCCCAATTGCCCAGAATTCCGCCTTTGGCCAGCAGGTCGTCGCGGGCGTGACAACAAGGTCGCGGGCGTGACTGCCGACTGTTCGTCGGTGCTGCTCCTGCCTTGACTTTTCATGCCTCAGGGTATTTCCGAGCCTTGACACTCCTCATTCCCGGGACGGCCCAACCCGGCCCCACGGCCTCCGGGTTGGAAGCAAGTCCCGAGCCTCTCCAAGTTCGGCCAATGTGCAACTTGCCTAAGCCAGTCCAACGTGACACTCACCACCCCCCTTCACAAAGATGTAACGATTCGTGAAAGATAGTGGTCGGGTGGGTTTCGCTCGAGAATTTCGGGTCGGGGTTTTCTCCCTCGTGTCTCTTTTCGCAAACCCGGCCAAGGAAGCCCGGGTCCGAACCCGACACGGTCCACAACCTTTCGGCTAACTCATCCCTTAGCTTCTTGACTTGGTTTGCCAACTCCCCCTTTTCCTCCACATGTCTCTCATTACATTCTTTTCCAATTCCAATGTCTCTAGAATCATTTGAAGTTTGACTGTGAATTAGTTTGAGGTCTGTTCGTCTCCTCAACTATTGGTATCTGCCATTTCAACTTCATTGGCATCCCATCAAACTATGCTCCATTCTATTCTCTTGGTTTGACTCCATTTGATTAGTCTGCGAGTTCAAGAACCCATTCTCGGCTTCCTCAATTGCATCATTGGCATGCTTTACTTCTATTCTCCTTAATATTGTTGGTTATGTCTTGCACGTTGGGCATATTTCTTTGATGTAAACTCTGTGTGAGCAATCGTTTATGTTTAACAATATCTCTCCTTTAATCTTCTCTAACATATTTGTTGATATCTCCACACTCATGGACTCCAATTGCGTAGTGTTTTCTACCTCCTTGATTGCCACCACATTAACCCAGTTGGATACGCATCTCCTAAAGTTCTCAATTTACCAACCATGCGGGGGGACGCCCATGACCGCCAAGCGTGCTGTTCCGGACTCACACGTTTTATACCTTGTCCATTGCTTCACCTTCTTAAATGATTCTAATAACTTGCCAGAGTTTTGGACGTTGAGTTTCGTCTCTTCTACTATTGGAAAAGTTACAACGAATTTCACATTACTCACTGATGTGATCTTATTACTTGACTCACATGCACTTCTGATCGTCTTTGTTGCCTCTTCCAACTCCATTGGCAGAATTTGGATAGAGGTCATGGGATCATTTTGTATCATGATCCCAATTCAAATGAAAATATATCAGTCTGAAAGTGGCAGCCCAACCACTGAAGCCCATCCCGCGAAGTCCACCCGCTAAGCAACCTGGGACCATGATACTTCATGGTCCTGTGTGCATCATTTAACCTCTGTCCTTTGGGTCAATGGACATATATATAATGCTCATTTCAAGCCAACTCATGATTCCTTCAATTTGCTCCCCACCATCCATTTTGTTTGAGTCTTCTCATCACCTTTTCTTTCATATTCTCCCTTTTGCACTTGCTTTTTCACCCACACCTTTTTTATTGATCTCCTTCTGTTGTCCCAACTCTTTGCCCTACTAGTTGCTACTGTGTGGCTCCTTGTCTTCTTCTGATGCATACCTGTTATGCTTCTTATGGCCTCTCCTTTATTGTAGTAGCTAATGAAGTCATATTTTTCATTCTTGCCTCTTCTCCATGGAACGTATACATTCTTCACTTAGCCAAATTTACTGAATATGCCTTTCAGACCATATTTGTTAATCTCTTATGGTGAATTCGATCCCTACAAAGATGGTTTATCCTTGGTGTTTCTTTTCTCTCTTTTCATTCATCGGCATTTCTCTGCTCTCTGTTAATCAACTCAACACTTATAGTATATTCATTGGAGATGTGATGTCGATAATTCATTAATACCAATGTACTTCTAGACTAAAATTTAGTAAATTTGTTGCTTTGTAAATCAACTTGCATGGAAAATCATATCTATTTACCCCATGAGTGATAGTTTTTTTAATTTTCTTCCGAACATATTTCCTTGGAATATTCATAATGTGATAAGGACATATTAATAAAATTCTCTTCATTCCTATACATTCACTATTTTTTTTTTTTGGGATCAAACAATCATTATTTTACCCGCTTACTATTTGTCGCCCACCATTTTACTATTGTCGCCCACTATTTCATTATAATTTCCAATTACGTCCTTCACCCTCATAATCTCACTCTCCACCTTCTCTCTACTTTATCTCTCTAAAAAAAACACTCTCAAACAACGACGACGAGGGACGCTACAACATCAACATCTTCCCGGGGGTTATAATCGACGAGATTCTTGTAAGTTTATGTGTTTATAATTGTTAAATTTGAATTTGAAATTTGAAAAAAAAAGCACGGAAACCCGATTTTTTCGGGAAAAAAGCACGGTGCCGCACGAAATACTCGGCAAACCGCGGCATCTGCCGCACGCAGATCTCGGCAAACCGCGGCAGGTTTGCCGCGATCGGCATGCGGCAAACCAGCCGCGTTTGCGAGATCCTGTCTTGGCGATGCCGCGTTTGTCGAATTTTTCGTCGCGGATGCTGGCTGGGAGGTTTCGTCGTGCGACACCGTTTTATTTTTTTTTTCAGTTTATTAAATTTAATTGTAATTATTATTATTATTATTATTATTAATGTTATTATTATTATTATAATTATTAAATGTAATTTTAATTAATTTGGTTTATTAAATTTAATTTGTTATTATTAGTAATACTAATGTTGTTATTATTATTAAATGTAATTTTAATTAATTTGGTTTATTAAATTAAATTTGTTATTATTAGTAATATTATTGTTGTTATTATTATTGTTAATATAACTGTTATTATTGTTGTTAATGTATTTTATTAATTAGATATTTATGATAATATTAGCAATTATAATGTTTATAATTATAATGTTGTAGAAGATGAATATTTAATAATTATAATTTTGTTGTCAATATTATATTTAAAGATGAATTCCTTTTGTTATTACGGTGATTGCTATTGTCATTATTTAATTTAATTGTAATTGTTGTTATGTTAATTATCACCCTAAATGTTAATATTATTGTTATTATTTAATTTAGGGCACAATAGACTGTTAAAATTAAATTTGTAGTGTTAAAAATTGTAGTTTAGGGTTTAGGGATGTAGCGATTTTTATAAAATTTTGAGTTAGTATAGACTTAAGTTAGTGTATGAATTTCACGTACGTATTTAGCGAGGCGATAATTTAAGGAAACTCTAATTTAAAATCTTTTAAATATAAAGCAACAAGGCGATAATATTTATTTTATTATTATGCAGGTGATCTAAAATGGCAGGTAGGGGCAAGGGGTTTCTAGATAGGTCGAACCAACTTCCGTCTGGTTGGAGGAGGGGTGGCGGGGACCCGCACCGACGTAATGTGATCGCAAGACGCCGACGTCGGCCGAGGTATCGAGCACTGTTGATGCGGTTGGCCAGCCGGATGACACGCACAGTCAGACCACGCATGACTTCATTGAACATATCAACGAAAATGTTGATGATTATATCGAGACGGAGACAACGGGGGATGACGGTACAGAGCCTGAAGGCCCAGGGGCGATCCCTACTCCTTTAGTGCCTCCTCCTACTTCAGTCTACAGGCCAACGGGGTTCGAGCCGTTGAGAGATGCATCAGGGTGGTTTGCCCCATTTCGACATGGGGGAGAGGCCGGTGATGAGGCTGGGGCGAGCAGCAGCAGCAGCAGCAGGCATAAGAGGAGCCGGAGAAACGAGGAAGACTGGAAGATTCACGGTAATGTTCCCGGTGGACCACAATTGGGGGACATTATACCGAGCTTTGGAGGTCATATCGCTCGGGTAATATGGGATGGTCGGGAGCACTCGCCGGCAGCAGTTCTTGAGTGCGTGACTAAGAGGAATGCGTTGAGGGAGTTGAGTTCAATGAGGTCCAGGATGGATCCCGTATGCCAGAGTGCACTGCAAAATGTCCAACTGACCGCTTTGGTAGATTTAATGTATGAAAACATCGATATGACACTGATCTCAGCCTTCGTTAAGAGGTGGCAACCCGATACGAACACGTTTCACCTTCCCTTTGGTGAAATGACTATCATGCTGCATGATGTGGAACACATTTTGGGCCTTCCAGTTGATGGTGTGATGCCTGATTGTCTTCATCGGGCAACGGTTAACGAAGTCGTGCAAGCTATTTTCATGAAGCCAATGCCAGATCTAAAGCAAATGGGCATTTATGACAAGGGTGCCATGACTGATGTCGATTTGAGGTCGGTTGCTGTTTCGCCCATGTACCCCTTGCCCCATAGGACACGGGCATGGTTGTTGAGCTTGTTGGGGAACACTATCCTCGTGGATAAATCAAGGGATAGAGTTTGTCCGCATCCGTGGCCTAGCACTGATCTTATCGATACAGTTGCTTGGGGTACGATTACACTGGCCTATCTGTATCGACAGTTAGGGATGGCGAGCAGGGCTGGGAGAGCGAAGATAGCTGGGTGTTTGACCCTTTTGCAGGCTTGGATATATGAGTATTTTCCCTCATTTAGGCCACACAGTGAGCAACCGGTTCGGGGACCTCGAGCGGGCAGGTGGTTTCCTAGTCACACGGTTAGATCAGAGCCACGCCTACGGTCGATGAGGGCCTCCATGGATGCGTTGACGGCCGATAAGGTGTGCTGGTGCCCTTATGGAGGTACACCTTACAGGTCCTGCGAGAGGACGTTGTACATGGGCCCCATTCGTGCATATGACGTGACAGAGTTGTACATGCCTGATCGCGTTGTCCGTCAGATAGGCCATCGACAACATGTCCCCCCAGTGTTGCCCCGCCCTATGAAAGCTGAACGACCGGCCAAGGGGCCGTACAAATTGGAGTTTGATGAGTCCTACGTTACCACTGCTTGGGGGACATTTCCCTTTGGTAACAAACTGTCCCTGACGGCTCTACCACGCACAAGACGTGTGCCGTGGGAAGTGGATGATGCATATAACGATTGGTTCGTGGTACATTCTCATAAATTTTTGATCAACAACACCTCCACCAGCCAATCCACAATCGATGAACAGGTACAAACCCCTAAGCATACTTTAACATTAGTTTTGCATATTTTACATAAACTAACCAATGTTTTGTGTGAACGTTTTAATTTTCTTAATTTTTTCATAGTATGCATATATGTGGGCGGAACTAGCAGAGACGATGATGCAGCAACCTAGTCCTCACGAACCGACAAGGCGAGTGAGTGAATACAGTTACACAGCTATGTATGATCTGTATGCTCAATGGTGCGCACAATTGCATATCTAGGTCCCCACGCAGCAAGCCGATCAGGGAGAGGAGGATGAGGAGGAGTAGAATTAGAATTAGTTGTTAATTTTTAATTAGTGTCGAACATTTTAATTTCTAGTTGTATTGTCTATCGTTTTGAGACTGATGTAAGTTTAAATTTGTGTGGTTGTATCGTAGACTTGATGTATTGCTGAGTATTTTAATTGATGGTTTTAATGTTGTGTATTTTAATTCAAATTATTCACCACCAAATACATAAAGCAAAAAAGACAACAATGTAACAAGCGCCATTGAAACAATGTCATGTTAACCAAATACATATATATACATAGTTTAATACCTAAGACAAAGATCTAGTTTGAGCATCCCTAAGACCTTTCCATTGATCAATACGAGCCTTAAAAGGCTCATCCCAACCTTCAACAGTACGGTCTCTCGCTCGGTACCACCCAGTATGAACATGTGGTAGAAGACATTGATCGTGTAAATGAAGAAAAATATAATGGCACTTTTGTGAATGCACTATTCCGAATATCGTTTTGAGAATGTAATCGTCAACATTTCATTGAACTCCAGTGCAATTAAATCAATGGCATGATGAGAAACATGACTGTGCAAATGCTTGAGGAATCGAGATTCCCTATGATATCTGTGCGAACTCCTAGACTGTTCAAGCTCCCTCCGAATCTCGGTATGTTGATTCTCCAAATGATGGTGAATCCTCACAAAGACACGGTCAAATGTGCCTCTCCCACTTCCGATATAATATTTCAGGGTAGAATGCTGACTCTCCACCTTGGAAGTCGCAGTGTTCCCAAAGTGAGGGACCATATCGGTGAAAGCACAAACAAATTTCTCCTTATACTGCATCCACGTATCATTCAGATAATTCACAACTTCTTTGTTCTTTCCAATCCACACGCTTTGGAGAGTCATCCACTTCATCTCGAACTCTTGAACAGTCTTTGCATAAACAATGGGGTTCCAGAAATGATGTTTGAAATGTAGCCCACAACCATTCTTCTTCCCCAAAGAAGCGTTGACCTTATTCTCCACATCGTTCCCAATATGCCATATGCACAAAAGGTGAGGCACACCTGGAAAGACATTGGCAATAGCTCCACTCAACTCATACTCTTTGTCCGTCACAAACACACCCGGCTTAACATCGGGACCCAACAACTCATGCAACTTCCAAAGCAACCACTCATATGAATCCTTCTTCTCGTCCCGCATGAATGAGTAAGCAACTTGGAAGTTTTTGTTAGTTGGTGTCACGCCTACTAGCTCGCACAAGGGCCACTTCGCCTTGTTTGTCATATATTTACTGTCGATGAGAATTACATTTGGGTAGTGCATTTGACCAACTTCAACGAGTACGTGGCATAAAAGAGCCGACGAAGATTGCCATCATCATCAAAGTTTGTATATGAGACGCATCAGCCTTTCGCCAAGTGGAGAGTTTGTCGCGCTTGTCCTTCCATCCATACCCTCGCGCGCATCTTCGCCCCGCCGTTGTATATTTGTCGAACGTTTGAATTACAACCAGGAACTTTATCTTCGATGTCCGTATCGTGGTGGCGTGCACCCGTGTCGGTCATTTCACGCACATGTTGTTTCATCTCGTGGTGCAACGGGTGTCCATGACGATGTCCTTCCTCGCATACGATGAATTGATGATTGTGTATCCTGTCTCCATCGCAAGCACGAACTCGCCATTCCGTTTCATTACGTCCATGCTACAATGGCAAATTTACAACCGCACGGCGTCGACCGACGATCACGCCGCATCAAGATCAATAATTTTCTGCGATATTTGCCATACCTAAAACACTTCAAGTAACACCTTCATGCGATCGTCTAAATCTTTTTGCTTGTATGACGCCTTACGAACCTAAACCCAATGACTGAGCTATTTCGTTGGCCCATCAAGCACCGCTTCTATATTATCAAACACATCTTCAGAATAAATAACGATGAATAATCAACACCGCCTCACAAACTCTTCTAACTCAACTCGCGAATGTTGTCACATTGATTAATAATAATATTAATAATCATAATATTTTTTCCGTCAAATTATACTAAATAATAACTTACAATAAAACTACTCACTTAGAATAACAGTGACAATAACAATAATATTATTAAACATACTAAAAACCTAAACACTAAACCCTAAACATTATTAAAAATATTATTAATATTCATAATAATTAGCACTTCAAGTAACAATTACAATAAACACATTATATACTAATAATCATAATAATTAACACTTCAAGTAACAATTACAATAAACACATTATATATTAATAATCATAATAATTAACACTTCAAAACATTATTAATAATAACAATAATAATAATAATAACAAAAATATAAACAACAATAACAATAACAATCAACACATAACAATAATAATAATAATAATAAGATTAACAACAATAACAATCAACACATAACAATAATAATAATAACAATAATATTTTTTCTTTGGTGAAAAAACAATAATATTAACAACAATAATAACATAATATTTAAGTTGAATAAAATTAACAAATATAAATAATTAATAATAATAATTATTTAAATAATAATAACAATAATAATAATAATAACAATAAATTTAAATACAATAATTATTTTTAAAAAAATTCAGCTTTTGGCGGTGCGTCGCGACGCAAATCAAACTGGCGATTCTTTACGATCGCGGCAAGACTGCGGATTGTGCCGCACCGACGTAGCCATATACCCGCGCGTTGCGATCGCCGCGGCGGCATCGATCCGTATTGTCGCGATCGCCGGCAGATCGACCGCCGTATTGCCGCTGATCGGCGCGGCACCTGCCGCATATGCCGGCCGACGCGCGCACCACCAAAAATTGGAATTTTTTTCCGAAAACTATATTTTTACCAAAACTTAATAAAAATAAAATTTACAAACTAACCTCCTCCTCTTCAGATAATCAAAAAATTACTTAGGAGTACCCTAACTTTTGGTGAAATATTTTTCCGGTACCCCAACTTTTAAAAACTAATTTTGGGGTACCCTAACTTTTAGAACTAAAATAATTAGGTGAATTTCTAGCCAATGATTTGAATTCACCGGTGAGTTTTAGACGGGAAAATGATTAAATCTTTTTGTGGAAAGAAATGTCGTTTGTTTTTGTGGACGAAAATTATTTGAATCAATCGGAGTTTCGCAAGAAAATTCTTCTAGTAATTTCTAATCCTAAAAATAAGGGTACCCCAAAGTTAGTTTTGAAAAGTTAGGGTACCAAAAAATTGTTTCTTCAAAAGTTAGGGTACTTCTAAGTAATTTTTTGTCAGATAATTTGTCACCTTCCTTTGGCATTATGGATTCGATTTCAAAAATCAAAGACAATTATATAGAATTTGTAGATAACTTAGTTTAGGAGATTTGAGAGAATGAGGAAGAAGAGAGAGAGAGGGAGGGGTATGATATGAAAATTGGGGGACTACAATAATAAAATGGGGGGCTGCAAAAATCAATGCCCTTATTTTATCTCTTTAAAACTATGGAAACTAACTACCGGTAATTTAATAGTCTAAAAAGAGCAACATTTACCTATTTGATGGACCATAATACTATAAGGAAAAAAAGAAAAGAAAGAGAATTTGAGAAGGGTTTAAGAAAAATATGAGTTGGAGAGTTGGAGCAACATGACAAAGTGATTAGTGAAAGAAAAAGGAAAGAATGGGGCTAATATAGAGGGGTCCTACCAACAGGCCTTTTGTTTTCCGGCGTTGTCTAAAACAGAATGTGCGGCTTGGCAGAGGGGTCGGCCCCGTCCCGGTCAATTTCAAAGCCCCTTTTCAATGCCAATAATTAATCACCCCATTTCTCAGCCATTACTTTTGTTTTCCTTTATTTATTTATTTATTTACTACGCTACCATTATTATTAGGGATTATTATTGTTATTAGTCACTAATCATTAAACAGGTATGTTTGTTTCTTACTTAAGCACTTGACAAACAAGGTTCAAGGTTGGCAATTGCAGCCAATGCTGAAGTAATGTTCTCCACCACCTAACAGTAGGCCAGTAGCACACTAGTAATAGTCCCTCCCTCCCTCCCTCCATCCTACATCTACATGTACTAGTCTCTCTCTTGCTTAGCTGTCCCAACTAACTGTTGATGGAAACATGTGGGTTATATCACAATTGTACTCACTAACCAACATAAAATACACACCCCTTTTTAGGCATTATCATAAATCATCATCATCATCATCAACACATGCCACAATGCCAACCAAACATCTCATTACAAGCTAATTTTATATTATTTGTCCTCTTTAGAAATTGTGCAGTCAAATTTATAAAAATTTGGTCATTAATTTTTAATTACATGTAACAATCTATCAAATAAAATTACAACCATTAAATTCACAACGAAAAATACTATCATAAAGTATAAATATTACGATTGTTAATAAAACATCATATAAAAAGTAATTAATCAAAAAGTGATATTGAAGGTCATAATAGTTAACAAAAGAACAAATAAGATAAAACGAAGGGAGCATTAGACAAATATTCGAGTTTGGGTCATTTTAGGCATTATCATTATCATCAAATAATACCCACTAATCATCTAATGAGTGTAGACAAGTATTCGAGTTGGGCCATCCTGAGAATCAATCATCTGGAATTTACAGTGTTTTGCATAACAAGCTCCACAAGATCACGCCAAATATCATAGTATTAAGGTAAAGACAAATTAAAAAAAAACTCTTAGGTTGATTTCACTTGAAAGGGTTGTTTCTGGGTGAAATCAAATTCTGAAGTACCATCCAATTTTGAATTATTAGGGTTGACTGATTCAAGATTAGATTGATCTCCTGGCGTAGCGATGAAATATAGACAAGTGAAGACGGCGTGACGTGGTTGAGCTTCCAACCAGAAACAAGCATCCAAGTGCTGACAACGATATAACTCGGCCTACATTGACATATACAGCAATCAAGCATTTCCGCCCAATGTCATACACTTGAAGCCAAAGGCTCCAAAACTGGTGGGTCAATGCATACACCATCCACAAACAGAAACAATAACCCCTCAACCTCTTTGTCTCAAAAAAAAAAAAAAAAAAATCCAAAAAAGTTGAGTACTTGAGTAACACTCCAATCTTTTTACCAAATGGAGAGCAATGAAAGACATGCACTCAGACACTCAGTAACATCAAACACTACAAACCCAGGAGAAGGGATAGAGTCCATTTATGCAAGTGTGGAGAAAAATTCTTCAATCTGGTTTTCCGCAAGCACCACACCAAGCCGCTCGGCGCGCACTTTGTCTAGCAGACCAGGTTCTACACTTGACACAGCATCAGCACCATGGATCTCCATGTACTCGTTCAGGTTATGCACTACTCCATCTACAGGTGCATCAAAGTAACGACAAAACCTCAGAAAGGTCCACCTTGTTCTCTGGGAATCTCATTATACAGTAAGCAAATTCAAACCAGCTGTCGTATAATTATTTAACAACTTCCCCCATCTCCCAGGAAATGCATTAATTATTGGGACTAGCCTACATGAGTTTGACAAAGGTATATGTCAGTTATAGTCTTGCACATCATATGGAAACCTGGCCTAATTTTGCCCATTATCAAGTGCAAGTGTATCACTGTATCTACATTGAGTTTCACACAGTTCTGCCACATCAGGTGCTAATCATTCAGCAGCCCATACTTCCCCAAAACAGTTTACTTCAACTGACCCATATCTCCAATCCCAAAGCAGGCACAGCCACACATCAGCAACCAGAACAACCAAAGAACCAGAAAAAGAATGTTCACAGTAGAGAGATAATGACGGGCCATTCTGTTCAATTTCAGTCATTCAATGTAATCAATCTTCAGTGCAACTAACTCTGTGATAGTACTTTCATTGTTCTATTTGATGGTTCAAGTGATGACGGCATCACATTGCTATACATCACATCTAATCGAAAACAACACAAGATGACAATACTAAAAATGATCAATTCTGCAGCTTAATAATGAAAGAGTATGCTACCAAGTGATGATGACTAAGCATGTAGAAGGGTATTGTGTCCCATGGAAATATTAATCAATCTAGCCTGCTAAACCATGTTTTAAGGCCTAGAAAATTCAGGTGTGGTTCAGGTTTACTTAATTTGGGTTGGGTCATTTGAGGTATGCTAGTAGTCCATGCAATAAGCTACTCAAGAAAATGAAATTAGTATTTGTACAAGGAATTTCAGACATTACAATGAAGTGTACTTTTAGTGTCTATACTGTAACAGCACTGTTGCCACAAGGAGAATGCTTAAATTGTTCCTCATTTGAACACGATGCTGGGGAAAAAAAAAAAAAAATAGGTCTCTTCAAGCAATAATAAGAGGAAAGTGGTTCAGAGAGGATGGTCAAAATCACCTTGATTGGGTTTAGAGAGGAAAGGCTGTAATCATCTAGGGACAAGAAGGGAAGAGAAGCTAATGACCCTAAAACAAACAATTCTTATGATGCAACTTTCATACCTTGAGCAACTATTGGATCATAAGAGGGTGGCTCTGCAGTCCAGTTCCCATCAGAATCTTTCATGTGCCTTCTGTCAGATGCAAAATGCTGCAGGAAAATGGGAGCATGTACAATTCGGTAGAATCTGATGACAGAAACTAAAATCAAGTCACTTCACCGTCTCCGTAAAGTCAAGAAGCCTCAAATGATTATGAGCATATAAATGTGTTCTCGGTCATTAAACCGAATTCTTGAGAGATCAACACACCTTTGGTACTCAGAAAAGAGTTGAAATGATGGACGAAAAGTTTCGGCCACATAAGATGCCAGTGGAGATGGGAATGCAAGAGTAGAATCCAGATCCCAAACTTGGACAGATTTGTCATCTCTTTTTATCTGAAATTTAGCAAACATATATTATCCCATGCACAGGAAACAAGATGCATCGATTTCATTCTGGGGCAATTATCCAAAACCACCAGCAATTAGGTCAAATTATTGAAATTACCAATAGCTTCTAGAATCCAGCTTCCTATTGATGAAAATTGAAAGGCGAGTTTGGATTTGGACAAAGAAACCCAATTATGGCGGTCATGGATGGAATTTTGTTCTTTTTAGACACTTTCAGTTTTGAGATGGTACAAAGAAAGCAAAAAGAAAAAGGAACTGAGACAGTTGCAACTTAAGAATAATCTCTCACCTGCACACAAATTACATGATAGTCCCAGAGAATAACCCCATCAGCTCTATGGCTCGCTTTCTGATGCCAAAGAGGAATCTACTGCAAATACCAAAATTCAGCACTTTGCATTATAAGCAAAATGACAAGTAACAACAAAGTAAATCTTTTCAAAGCTCCAAAACAATAAACATTCACCACTTTTAGTCTTGTGCAACTCTTTAGCGAAAACGATAATTTACATGCGCTTTACCGTCAAATGTAGAATAAATACCACAGAATATGCAGTTCTAAACTCAATGAGGAATTCTACAAGTGATCATGAAAGGAACAGAAAGAGCTGCCATGATGGGGAGAGATAGACATACTTGTTTCTTATCATTGGAAATAAAAACAACATAAAGATCAGAGGCCTCTTTATCAGCAACCTCAGATGCAGCGAGCTTCTTACAAAGCCTGTACACATTCTCCTCACTGCAAAGGAAGGCGACTCAATAAGAATTGCCAATAGAATCAAAACCATAATAACCAAACCCAAACTCCAAACACAGTAGTTATCCTAGCCATAATATTGCCAAACTGCCTCTCATGCGGCTCCCAGCTATGGCAGAATATATGTCAAATGGCAGACATTGGGAGCGTTTCCCGCCAAAACGTAAGCAGGCTGTTTCTTGAGGCCTTACAAAAACAAAAAGAAAGATAATGCTACCTTTACGGTTATTAATACAATTGAATATTTCTAACTACCATTTCAATCCCCCTTGCCTTACCTAGAGGGGGGACTTCTAGGATTCCCTCGTCGCTTCTCCTTTCGAATAGTGATTTTCCCATGACCCATCAGCACCTAGTGTTCGTGCCATCACTCTTTTCACTTTGGTTCTACATGGAGTTTGCAGACAACATCACCCACATTCCCACATACTTTCCTCATAATTAAGAGTCGATATCTGGAACGTGGACACTGTTTTATTACTTCAGAAGCAAAATGACGCTGTTTAGTTTCTCACTGTACGTTTGTACCAACCTAATGAAACTTCTATTAGCATTTTGTTACACCAAAAGCAATCCGATCCCAATGATTAAGAGAAAGCACAAAGCAAACAATTGCAATGTTACAACATTTATATTGGCCACTGCAAATACATCCATACTAAAGGATTCTCCCTTGCTGAAGCTACAATAATTCTTCATAACTAATAAGAAGGATTAAATCACACCCAGCATGTCCTGATCAAACCTACATCTTCAATGGGAAGAGGATTAAGCCAGTTCTATTCCCCAAACCAAACACAAATAACCCAATGCAACAGCAAATCAATACGAGATAGTTCTTGAAATCAAAAGCACGAATCGTTGTCAGCAATATGATCATAAATTCAACCATGAAGGACTAATCAATCAACGGAAAAACGTCAAACACAACATCACAAAATTCGTGCAAGAAATAGGGATGATAGCAGACCACAAGCCAGGGAACAAAACAAATAAACAAAACCCTAAATCTGCAATTGGAATCGGATTCGAACCCAACTCAAGCACACACTATAATGGAGGATAGAGATTGAATTTCGAAATGGGCATAAAATGTAATTGAGATACCAGTAAAAAGGGGTGTGATCGAACTGAGCCAACTGAGAGGAATCCATGAAGAAGGAAGATTGAGGGGGTTTCCGAAAGGGTTTTGGTGTTGCGTCTCCTCAAAGCTGAAATTGCCAGAGTTTAATTTCCATGCGCAGCATCTCAACTCTCAATTGTTGTTGGTTGGCTCTGTTGGCAAAAAATAAAATGAAAACAAAAAAATAAAAAAACTGTTGTTGGTGCATTTCGGTTTCCGGTAAGTACAAGTGGACTGCATTTTGATTTGGGAAGATTGGATCGGGTCCTTGGTACCGGGTACTAGGCAGTGACCGCCAACTTTTTCCCCTTTTTTTCAAAAAATGTAAATAATTCAGTTTATTAATATATATATCAAATATTTCATTATATTTTTAAAAAAATTTACATTCTAATTTTCTCCGGGGAGCATGTAATAAATTAATATGGACGGGGCTGAATCACTTCATGAGAGAAATTTTGTAATCTATTGTCAAAAATTTATAAGAAAATTTACACAAAAAAGTGTAAAATCTTTATTTTAGTATAATTAGTGGATATTAAATAACAAAACTGCATAGATAAGTTTTTATTAATGATAGTTGAAAGGATATAGTTCAACAAGAAATAATAAATCTACAAAAAGTCTTAAAATTAGTATAAATGTACAATAATACTCATTAAATACTACTATAATTTATAGTTTAATTTGATTCATAAATAATTATATGATCTATAAGATAACAATCGTGTAATTCATCAAACGACTGAATTACAATTTCATGAATAAATAATTATACAATGTATAAGTGGCGATCATATTATGGTACAAATATGCCGTTGCTGATACGTGGAAATCTAAAAGTGAGAAAATAGAAAAGATTAAATTATATTAAATTTTTTTTAAATTAAAATGAAATTACCTCTCCTTTCTCAATGCATATGGCCAATTCTAAATTGATGTGACATGCCTCACGTGAGTGATTAGTGACTTTTATGCGTGTATTGCTATAGAAGCTATATATGAAGTTAATGAGAAATGATTAATAGTTATATACGATAATTTATAAGTTATAAATAATCCTGATAGGTGATAACTAGGGGTGGAAGAAAAATCCGGAACCGACACATCGAACTGAAAATTGGATAAAAAAATCGGAAATGGGCAACACCGAACCGGCTAATTAAAATTCCGGTGCATCGGGAAAACCGGATACCAAACGGGGTGGTTCCAGTTTGGGATATTCACACCGACGGGGAACTGGCACCGAACCGTTAATATATATATATATATATATATATATATATATATATATATATTTTAGTTATAAAAAAATTCTACCCAAAAATTAATACAAAAATAGTGTAAATTAACTTGTTAAAAAAAAATAAAGAACATTAGGACATTAGGTTTATGGGCTAGATAGTAAGAACTAAGAACCGACACCGAACCTTTTTTTTGATTGAATAGACATTTTTTTTGTGTTGATAGAAATTAATATCGTTCCGGTTAACTGGTGAAACCGCACCGTTAAAGCCGGTGCACCGGTTTTTAAAAACCGGGTGATTCGGTTCCGGTTTCGGTTTAAGGTTTTAGCGCACCGTTTCGTCCGGTGCATCGCTTCGACGCATCGAAACCGCACCGCACGACACCTTACCGTTTCCACCCCTAGCGATAACCATCATCCATGAAATTAGTATTTAACTATTTATTAAAACAACTTGGGCCAATACATTTTTTTGGGTCAGGAGAGGCCACGATCCCCAATGGCCTAAAGATGTCCCGCCCTGAGGGTACGAGAGCTCGTGATCTATACTATTCAAAGAAGTTATAATTTGAATAAAGGGGCTTGCATCCACCATTTCCATAAAAAAATAATTTAAAATTTTAATTAGAAATAATTTTTTAGTTAACAAATAATATGGAGAGAACCGATCGAGCTAATACTTCAAATGATATTACGGAACAAAGCCCTTGGCTCATAACTCATAAGAGAAGAAATTAAAAAACAAAAAAAAAATTGAGCCTAAAAATTATTACCACATTTCTTTGTCTAGTAGAGGATGGGGTGTTTAAAATTTATAGCATGTGGAAAGACAACAGCTCAATCAGGACCGTTCATCACAGGTGCAGATGATCATCACAGCCCTCAATTTGCAGTCATCACCGCGCTCGCTAACTCTCATTTTACTTTTAACTAAAAACAGTTGAGGAGAGATGAAACAATAAAAACAAAAGCTGTATCTAAAAAAATTCAAATCATTCTCTCTGAACCGCCATTTTCAGAGAGAGAGAGAGAGAGAGAGAGAGAGAGAGAGAGAGAGAGAGAGAGAGAGAGAATGGAGGGATTTCCGAACGATCTGGAGTTGAATGCAGCGTCTGCACTTCTCCTTCTTACATGCCAAGAGTTCACTTCATCCAACAATTCAATGTATGTTTCAATTCAGAATTATCAATCATTCCTTTATTGTCGTTTGTATTTCATTGGATTTTGCTGCAACTATGTAGGTCGATCATGGAGGAAAACAAGGAGATCGAGTTTGAAAAAGAATTGAAGAAGAATTCTGATGCTCTGGAGCTGAGCTGCTTGGAGACGAGCGTTGTTGTTGTTGATGATGATGATGATACAACGCCTTGTAATTCATCGCTGACGAATGAGGACTCTGTTCTTGCTCATTCCTTCAAGCTTATGGACGCAGCTGCTGCTCGATGCCATGAGCTTAAGCTTAAGGTGATGATCCACTAAATTCAATTACAGTAAATCTTGTGAGTTTAATTTCATCTGTTTGGTTTTCAGCTTAAGCTCTGTTATGCTCTCTGCCTTTGCTCTGTCATAATGCTGTTTATGTCGCATCACATTCAACTTGAGATTCAAATGCTACTTTGCTTTGCAATTGAAATGTTGAACGTTATAGTGAGAGTGACTAATATCGATCTTGTCGCCGTAGTTGATCAATTTTTCCGTTTCAAATTGGCTGAAATTTGAATGGCGATGCTGATTTGAATTTTGACGTATATTTGCTGTAAATTCGCGAGTTGAAACATGTCATATGTTGATGCTCTGTTTTCCACACGTGATTCAGTTATAATCATAGTCTCAAATTCAGTCACTGTTGCGTTTTTGAATGTTTTAATTTCTATTTCTAATATGCTCGGCAAGTTCGAAACTCAGATTTCTCGATGTTATTTCAAATTCAGAAACATTATTGAGATCAAGCTTGATTGATTGCTATAATTCATATTTTCATTCCTTCAACTGGTAGCAATATGAAAGTCAATTGGCTTTGCTCTGTTTTCCGAACGTGAATCCGTTAATCTTGCACCATATTTGTGATTTCGGAATCAAAGCACTTTTGTACTTTCGAATGTTCTAATTGTCTACTATTAGATGAGATTATGACCATACATAGCAATGTCAATAACATTTATTTGAATCTCGTTGATGATCAAGAGAGCATACACATTGATGCTCTGTTTGGCATTAAACTGCCTTTACAGAGCTTTGAACCTAAATCGATGGATAAAATTTCCTTGCCTACGATTATTGATTGAATAACATCATTGCACTGAAATCCTGTTCGTCACTGGTTAATTTCCTACTATTTACTCGAGTGCATTTCATATAAAATCCGGAGATGAGTTTCCTATGGACTCTTTTGCTTGACGAAGCTTAAGACTGCTGATTTCATGTGTTCCTAAAGTTGAAACTTAAGTGTGGATCACTTTGTGCTGCTTGTTGGATGGTGAATAGTATAATGTTATGATATGATGGCTGAGAATGTGTATGAAATCTCTGTCCCCACTTCAGCCATTGCAGGTAGCTAGGAGGGCTCGGTCGAAGGTGGTTTACAGGAGCTTCAAGAGCCAGAAACCGACGAAAGGGGAAAAGGGAAGCCCGAAGAAGGAGGCAGCAGATTCAGAAATCACCAAAACAACAACATCATCATCAACAACAGAGGGTTCGTGCGTATCAAGTGGTGGGTCGAAGGAGATATCTAGCAAGAGAATTAACAAGGAAGAAGGAGAGAGGAAGAGGAGAGGGAGTGGTGGGAGTAGTGGTAACCATATACGACGTCGTGCTGAGGCGATAATGAGGATCTTGTCAGGGGGAGGTTGCGCTTCTGAAGTAAGGATACGGCAGATACTAGGAGACAGCCCTGACACCAGCAAAGCTCTCCGAATGTATGTAAATTGTAAATCTCTCTCTTTCTCTAACTTTAACTTTAACTTTAACTTTGACTTTGACTTCCTTCTTTTTCTTTTTCCTTTTATTTGATTAACAAATAATGAATAAATAATGGCAGGTTGCTGAAGATGGACGAAGTCAAGCGGACTGGACTAGGAGGCCGAACTGACCCATTTATTTACAAGGTTCAATTTCACCTTTTTATCTGTCCTCTACTATCACCAAAGTTCATTCCATGAAGTGGTTTGACATAACATATTCAAATGGTTAAGAATGAAAGACAAAGTTTTGATGGGTAGATCTATGTTAGATTGAAATATTTCAGTTATTTGTGAATGAGATAAAAAAAGTATACTCCTCTTCAACGAAAATGCTGAAAATGTAACCTTAATAGTTATTACTAATCTTTCTTGCATTTTAATAGTCTATAACATAGTATCATGGTTCATAAATCTCGTCTTTATCCCCTTGGTCTTGAGCACTTTGGCGGGGTAAGCAATTGTCAATTTTTTAATGTTTTGCGCAATGTAACCAGTGTTCAACTGTAGGGAAGAAATATAGGATCTCACTTAATTCAAGATGTGTTTATGGTCCGCTTGAGAATAGTTAGTACTCTATCACCGTGGACGAATTTTTGTCTGTGTAATCGAATGCATGTTCTTCACAAAATGTTGTTTATCAGTGACTAATGAGCATCATTTGGCGGTTTTAAAACCAATTACTTGTAAGACTGGAATTTTCTTAAGATAGCATTAGCATGTGATGTGATGATTTCCAATTTGTGAGCTCTAATTATTTGTATCACTCACCTTATGTCCAGATAGCAGCAGAGAACGGAGCATAAGTGGCTGATTCTTCCCCTGAAGTATTTGGTAAATTTTGGAAGGATCCTAAATGAAGTTCTTGATGTAGGAAACAACGAAATTTATATATGAAAACACTACTTATTTCACATCGCCGGTAAGTATATATAGCAAATATGTAATACATAGCAAATATGTAATACGTCATCCACATGAATATGTAATCACACACATCACACCTAAAAACGGAACATTTATACAAACACCTACATTGTTATCCTCCTAGATTTGATCAGAGTAACTGGAACATGGTTCTAGCATAGTGATATTGTAGTCTCGAGAGTGCAATGAGGATTGTGAACCTTGCATCATTATTCACACGTGTTATGTTCGCTTGTTTTTTGGGTGCTATTTTGAATGCGGATTGCTCATTATAAAACCTACATTAGTACCTCCAAATGATCATTACCACCCATACTCAAACAAGATGCTCATTTGGCTCTTTACAAAATGCTCTTCACAAAAACTGAGATGCTTAAATTAAACCAAAGCAATAAGTATAAAGCAAACACTCATTGGTACTCGAACACCATGCTCAGAATCACTAAAACACAATGCTCATTTGATACTCCATTCAAATAAAATGGCCATTTGATACCCTATATTTGCTCCTTCCTCATTCAACTGAATGCTCTTTACCACATTACCAAAAATGCTCATTACCACATTATTGAAAATGCTCATTACCACATTATTGAAGAAAATGCTCATTCAAAGTGAATAACAGTGGCAGCAGTGATGGTATGATCCTGTTGCTGCTTTGATGGTAGAAGGTGCGGTTCTGTACAACGGACTAGGACAGAGTTTTATATCTTTACCCAAGCAAGAATGTTTCAGTTAATACACGCGCTTTAGTTTAGATGCCAAAGTCCTACATTGTGCACATTAAGAATTAGATCTCTGTGTCAGTCAGAATTTTATAGTCCTCCATGAAAAGAAATGAACAATGTCATGATCTTGGCATCACTTAACATTTACACACGAGCTACAACAGTTAAATTCACCAACAAAATGACCGACCAATACAATATAAGATCAATACTAAAGGACACGGTCACTAACATCTACCTAATCACAAGCTCCTCAGAGCATGGCATCCTTTCGTGAGAGTACGACTTACAGCTTTGTATGAGTCCTAGCTCCTTTAAATGAACCGTAGAGTGGTTGTGATCTTCTGAATCCAAATATATCGTCAATGTGAACATATGGAGATTGGTCGGTACTTGTTTTATCAGCTTCACACTCCGATGAGTGTGAACAGCCGTAGACCCATATGCTTAGTGTTTTCTTTCTGGTGGCACCAACTTTGACAAATTCATCAAAGAAATCAATCATTTCCTGTTGGGTTAGCCTCTGCAATGCTGCAACCTGTCGTAATAACGTGAACATGAGCAATAGTTTAATCCAAAGAAAAATTTATCCAATGTTGAGAGGCGAGGGCATACCTCCGCTTCCTTTCGATCAAATTTGAAAGTGCCATCAGCGATTTCTTTCCAATAGAATCCAGATTCTTCCCTCAAATTCTTGTGTTTCTCCAGCTTCATATCAATCAGAGCATGAACACTTTTCTGTCAAGAGACAAAGGGGAAGAGTTACTGAGCAACTGTGCACAATCAAGCAGAACACTACCAGAGCATCACATAGGGGATGAAAATGATGTGGGCTGCAGTACTCTCCCAATTGGGTGGTCATTCTTTATTTATTTATTTTTTTGGGGGAGGGGGTGGGGAGTTGTTATTATAACCACCTGAGCTCCCTTAGCCTGCATCATTGAAATAAAAACGTAGGCATAGCGAGTCATTCTATTTCTCAGTAGATAACAATCCACAATTAGGAAGATCTGCATTACCACATCATTAAGTAAAACATATACCATTCACCTTCATCATCAACATCCAGGAACACACACTTAGAGGCCTTGATAACCAGTTGCTACTAGTACTTGGATAATCTCCGGTTTGAATACACAGCATTGTATCTTCAATTGGTCCTGACCGTAATCCTAATCCAAAACAAGTTCACGTCCTGCCTAAGAATGAAAGCCCAGGGTGGGTGGGTTGGTGGGGGGGGGGGGGGGAGACAAGGAGGCTAGTTCTGCTAAACCCTTCAAAAATTATTTAAAAAAACCCTTTGACTGCTAACTAGTCCACAAACAAGTAGTAGACAACAATTCTGTGAGGCATTTCACTCCAATCCAAGTCAGAAAGCAGTCTCTTCAGCTTCCCTCAAAGTGCAGAACTCTAAACCAATTGGCAAGACATATTTTGACTTGAATTGCAGAGAAAGATGAGATATATTCTTTGGCATACAAAATTGTTAAGGAGCAAGTGATATACTAGTCCGCAATAGCATCCCATATTAACAACTTTTACCTTGAAGTCATCTTCGGTAAGCTGGCGGAGTTCACTCTCAAACTTGCTTAGAAATGCCTCTGCTCTCTCATCAATATACCTTGGGCACTGTATGACAGTAAAAGAAAAAAACAAATAAATAGAAAGTACTTAGATAGGGAATCTGCTGGGCTTCCACTCCCTCCCTATCATCTTTTTCTCTTCCTGTTTTTCTTGGGCACGGTCGCGGTGGTCATGGGAAAAGAGAAGGGGTGGGGGGGGGGGGGGTTCCAGATACTGATGAGTGGTATTCTTATATTTTGCGTACCTTAGCTGTGGACTGGATAATAAATTGCAAACCATGGATGCCAAAATCGCTTCTGTAAAAGAAGAGGTACGGTAAAATAGATGAAAGTGAATGGACCATACAACTGATATTAGCAAAAAGAAATGACCTGTTTATAAGCACAGTAATATATCCAAGCTGCTCAACAGATCGAAGCTGGTAGAATGCAGGTTGTTTGGCTATAAGAGCAATAAGCTGAAGTTTTACATTTGCAAGAGCATCATCTTGATGAACCTGTGCAAATTGACAGGAATTAGGTTGTAATCCATATCTCGGAAACATCCATGGCCATGGCAATACTAACAGTCATGTTACTTCATTCAATCAGAAGTTTCTTCATAAAGAGGAGAAAGAGGGGGTTTAAGAGTTTTAGAAAAGCAGATGTTAGAGGAAACTCAGTAGTTAAATCTCTTTTAAGGTGCCAAAGTATTTCTTATCCAAGATTTAACACATTAAACTACTTTTGATGTATAATAATCTACTACCTGAATATACTGAAGTAGGGCGGAGTTCTCATCAGTTGGATTTAAGCCTTTGCCAGCATAGCAGTAACGTTTGCCTTGTCCAAGCTTAACAACTCTGTTAGTCAGATGCTCTGATGGAAAGAGAGGTTTGGAGATGGGCTGGTGACCCTTAAAGAAGATATTCTCTATTTGCACAATTGTTGATTCTGCCTCATAATGCTCAAAGTTACCTGCAAATTAGGATATGAGTGGTAAGAACGATGCACAACGTATATTCACTGGAGACTATGTTACTCAGACTCTTCATGTTTGCTGTGGATAAGCCATGTCAGACACTTTACATTCAAAACTTGAGCATTTACACCCTTGGCACTTGCCATGCAAAATTTGAGCGTAACACGTTCACACTCAATTAGAAAATTTCCAACATTTCTTATAAGTAGCCAAGTGTAAGACTGACACGTGTTCATATCAAACACTTGTATGCAAATCCAAGAAGCAGAGATTGGAGGAAGTTCTTCAAACACAAACCAGCAATGTAACACTCCAGGAATGCCTTTGACAGCATCAAGGGAACAAACTTGGAAAGAGCATCGGGTTCCAGACTTGGGAGGAGTTCTAGTCGTTCTGTCCAAGGCCATGAATGATCTTGGAGAATTAATGAACAATAGTACATAGCTTGCTGGTATGGCTGCTGAAACTTGTAATTTTGGTACTCCTTTATCACAGTTTCCTGCAATACAAAAGCTCAAGGTTTAGCAAATGTAATTCCGGCAATGATAAGATACACTAACAAAACAAAAAGTTAACACGAGAGGGTAAATAGAGCTAGACAACTGATAGTTGACAGGAACAATATCAGTCACATGTACAACACACCTGTTAATGTTAGCCAATTTTGACATGTAGGCATAAGCAAAATCCTCTCGTTTGAGGAATTCTCGCATGATCATGAGAATTTACAAGACTCACGATAACGAAAGGATGACGATTAATGCAATTCGCACATTACATGTCCAGGCAACAGATAAAACAGAATCAAAATAAGAAACAACTTCCCAGGGGAAACACGTTTGAGAATCAAAATGAGCAAGCCGCAAATAAATCCAACCACATACTTTTGTTGCTGTTTTCCGCAGACATTATTTTACGTTTTGCAGCTATGAAAACTGCGGTACAACATACACTCGCGTCATTTCATAATGGTCAAATGCTATATTGATTCCAGGATGTGACTCACAGACTATCTAATCACATAGTATTTGAAGTTGTACTTTTCATTGACTCATAAAAAACAATGGAAGAGAGAGCTTCAATTGGGCCTACTGAAACAAAGTCCAGGAGAGATTACACCTGAATCTTGTATTCTGGAAACAGGACCTTTCTATTGGAGAAAAGAATGGACTCTTTTATATATCTCTTAACTTGTTACAAGCTATATCAGTAAAACTCCATGGGGTAAATAATTATACTATTGTAATGCTGAAATAACAGTCACCCTGTGAAAGCTAATGGACAACTTTGATCAAGGGTAATCATCATGCCGTATGCAGTTCCCTATCCAATCCAGGATTATCTAGCACATTTTGCCACAAAGGGAAAAAAAAAGAAAGAGAGGGGGGGGGGGGGGTTACTGAATATGTGCATTCTGGATCACATTGGAATTACCTTTATTACAGCAAACCTGTCAGCTTTTACTTCAAACTTCACTATCTTTTCAACTATTGTGTCCAACAAGGTCCTCAATTTGTCATTATAACCAAATAAAGTTACCTGCAGAGTCAAGGGCATAAAACTCACAAAGTACACAATGGAGAGGCTAACTTGCCCAGGTACTCGGGCCGACAACCAGAGTAAAATTAGCAGGCATATGGAAGAAAAATACAAAAAAATAAAATGAACACTGCTTAAAGTGAACCAATACCACATATTTACATCTATTCTAAAAACTGACTGGACCAGTTAACTTAGGCTCTGGTTGGGAAGGGGTTATAAAATAAGAGTGAGAGTTCATAAGAGCAAGGGAGGTAGGAGTAGGTGAGTGTTTGTAAGGGTAATCTATCCTTGCTTGGGAAGTTATTTCTAAAATTATAAGAGAGTTCATATGAGTAAGTTCCTTGATGAGAAAGTGCTAGCAGAACCAAGAATGTAGACAGAGAAAGATGAGAGAGGGAGAAACAGAGAGGAGGAGGAGACAATTCAAATATGGTTGAGGGTAATATCGTCAATTTACCTATTCTGTAGGTTATAATATCATTTAAGTCTTCTTCACACCCAATTTGGCGTGCTAAAAAATAAGAGTTAGAGAGGGTATGAAAGGGTAAATCACACTCCTCACCCCACCTTACGCTCTTCCCAAGCAGGGGTAAGGAGGGATAAGAACTCTCCCTCACCCTCCTTTAAACCCTCCCCAAGCAGACCCTTAGTCTAAGACTCTTCCATATCCACGACAGTAATTGAAAGCTAATGCATGTTTTGGCAAAAGACTTGGCCATTTTCTGGAAGCTTCATATTTGAAGTCTATAATTTAGGGTTAATTCTCCAGGTGAAATGAAGAGGACAGGAAGCATAGGTATCAGAGGTGCAATAAAAATCATTGCTCTTGTGCGTATTTGTCTAATATAAAGTATTCTGTGAGGCATGCACCAGAAGCAACAGCTCAACAGGGCCACATGTGCAGTAAGACCCATTCTTTTCCAGAAAGGAATATGTTGTAATTCTGCCTCACCTAAACAGCAATAGTTGAATTTGTAAAGGTCTTTACAATTGTTTAGAGCCCACCTTTGTCTTTGGATTAAGAGAATATGACAATTTTTACTTTAATATTACACGATACTAAGGGAAGAAAAGATAATTTAAGTGTAAAGAGATGGAAAAGGAGAGAGAATAAAAAATGTAAAAGCAAGAGGGGGACAAAGAAAACCCAAAGCTTTTACAGACTCGTAAACCCAAACTGATAGACTGTACAAAACCTAATATCAACTGGACCATGCTAACGTTTCGTTAGATTTCTGTAAAGAACATGTCAAAGAAGGGGCTTTTCACTAACAGTCTCGCAGATGGACAGTATCCACGGACAGTCTCATATAAAAGAATCAGTGAACGAAGAAAGCTGCCGCAGACTGTGCATGAGAACAATTAGTCGGCTACCATCCTTGTCATAAGATTCAAGAAGAAATTAGAATCATTGGCCTGCCAGAATTCGAAACTTAAGAAAGAAACCGAGAACACTTGCCTTTCCGAATGATAAGCAAACCCGATACCCTATCATAAATGAGCACTTTCATGAATCGGCCAAGATACCGGTATAATACTGAGTATGCTAATAAGCCATAATCAGGCTCTACAAAACAAGCAAAGGACACATACTTCAAAAACTTAACCCCATACAAACATGTAAATAGTCAGTTCATAGTAACATTGTATTACCTCAAAACCGCAAATTGCACGGGAAATTACATAGTACAGACCAGCAACCTGAGCGTAATATGCTGAGATACAGAAAACAAAATAAATGAGGACCGCATAATTACAAGGAACAAAATACCCCCAGTGCTCCATGATAATAGAAAAATCCACACATGTACGCAGTTTGTGATTAGAAATATAGGATTCTATTATGATACACACAAAAACAAATTACATCTAAGAAGTTCACAATTGATGTTTTATACGTATGTAAGTTAAATATTATAAAACATTTATACTATTACTGATTTAGGAATTCGGTAAATCTTAGCATAGTGACATACAGATTATAATGAAACCAAACCTAAGCACAGATTATATGTTCTGAATAAAATAATGACGAGAATAGTCCAACCATCTCTACTTTCAATTGAGAATTGGATAAATGCTACCATGGATGAGATTCACATGGATAATTTTTTTTTTTTTTTTTGTGAACTAGACAACCAGGCCTAAATTTTATCTTCTGAATAAAATAATGACAAGAATAATGGCGAGAATATGACACCTTTTCAATTAGAAATTTGATAAATGTTACTATGGAGGAGGTTCAAATCAAAAAAAAAATTTCTGAACCAGATAATTAGGCTTGAATTTTGTGAGAAAATATTTTTTTTAGGAAAAAGATATATATATAAAATAGAAATAAAGAATTGATGCTCAACTAGCACCATACATAGCTATGTACAACAAAAACACAAACTGTTCACAAATCTACCTCATCAAAAAAGGAAGAGCAAAACTTCCGATCAACCCAAAAGAAGAAAGACTTGACAAAATTGTCTTCCAATCTTTGAAGAGGGATTTCAACCCCCTCAAAAACCTTTCAGTTCCTTTCCTTCCAAATAACCCAAAAAATCACATGAGGAATAATTAAGGCCTTCTTCTTCTTGGGTTTCCTTCCAAAGAAACTCTCCAAAGATAGGAGGTGCCTCCTTATAGAATAGGATACAACCCAAGGCACACCAAGACCTTGCCCCTAATAATTTGTAACACAAGCATTTCTATCCACTACAAGAACATAGAGAGCAAGGAAGAGATCTTTCAAAGGAGCTTGAAAGCACCAACGATCGTGCCAAAAGGAAATGGTAGAACCATCGCCCACAACAAAAGAAACATGTGGATAGAAGCGCTCCCACTCCTTAACAATATACTTCCAAAGACTACAACCATATGAACCATTGGGTATCATGGGTACCCACCCACAGCACACCTCACCATATTTGATTGAAAATTACCTTCCTCTGTAGATTACCTTTCTCATTCATGAATCTCCACAACCACTTTCCCAGAAGAGCCACATTACTTGGCCTTAAATCTCTCACCCCAGGTCCCCCTATTGAGAGAGGTTGTTTCACAATGTTCCATCCCACCAAGTGATACTTGAAGTCACTCCCACTCCCGAAAGCACCCCAAAGGAATTTTCTTTGTATCCCTTTCAACTTATTTGCCACTAAAGCAGGAATGGGGAAAAGAGAAAGAAATATCCCTTCCAACTTATTTGCCACTGAAGCAGGAATGGGGAAAAGATAAAGAAAGTATGTTGGAATACTCCAGAGAACACTCCTTACAAGAGTTAATCTACCCCCTTTCAAAAGATATTTTTATTTCCACCTAGAGAGTTTCTTCTCGAACCTTTCAATCACCAGATCCCAAATATCTAACTTCTTGAAACTCGCATTAAGAGGAAGACCAAGGTATGTAGTCAGAATAGACTAAATACCACACCCCAAAATACCTGCTAGGAACTGCAAATCGTCCACTTGACCCACAAGCATAATAGAACTTTTTGCCAAATTAATCCTCAAAACGGAAACAACCTCAAAGCAAGTGAGAACGCAATGAAGATTCACCATCTGCTCGCAATCATTATCACAGAAAATGATAGTCTCATCCGCAAAAAGAAGATGGGAAACACACTAGTGTCTAGAATTCGCTCGCCCCATAAAGTAACCAGATAGCAAGCCTTCAATCAAAGCTGATTGTAACATCCTAGAAAACACCTGCATGACTCGCAAAAAAAGAAGAGGTGATAAAGGATCTCCTTGCCGGAGTCCTCTAGATGCGTTAAAGAACTCAGTAGGGGAACCATTGACAAGGACAAGAAGTAAGTGGTTGAAATGCACCGAAGAACCCATGCGAGCCATTTGCCGCCAAAGCCCATTCTAGACTTGACATAAAGGAGGAAATCCCAATTGACATGATCATAAGCCTTTTCGATATCCAATTTACACACCACTCTTAGCTTATTTGCTTTGGCCCTCAAATCAATAAGCTCATTAGCAATCAAAACAACATCCAAAATTTGACGCCCCCCAATGAAAGCATTCTGATTACCTGAAATGAGGTCCCAATGATGCTTCTCAATCTAAGAGCCAAAACCATGGATAAAAGCTTTTAAATGCTCCCCACCAAGTTGATAGGGCAAAATCTTTGATGTTGACTGCATTTGCCTTCTTAGGAATTAGACCAATGAAAGTTCAGGCTGAACATAAATTTACCTGAAGAATGAAACTCATTAAACATTTGCATCACATCCCCTCAAACTAATTCCCATTTGTTCTGAAGAAAAGCCACTGTCATGCCATGACAACCTGATGCTTTATCCCCACAACATTCAAAAAGAGCTTTAGTAACTTCTTATTAACTCAAGTCTTTCCTTATCAAAAGCACTTAAAGAAAAAGGTAGACCGTTAACTTCAGGTCTCCAAGGCTCCGATTCACAAAAAAGAGATTATAGAAATCATGAATGGCCAGCTCATTTCATGACTCTCCTCATAGAGCATTCCATCCTCTACCAGACGAAAGATGATTATACTTCCTATGGAGATTGGAAAGTCTATGGAAAAACTTTGTATTCTGATCCCCTTCTTTCAGCCACAAATCCCTTGATTTTTGTCACCAAGAAACCTCCTCAATGGTGACAAAATTAGCCCACTCATCCTTTGCTAGCTTCCTTTGTTGAATGTCCCTGCAGAAAAGCTCACCTGATTGTTCTTTTGCATCTATGGAGTTGATGACCTCCAGAAGGTTGTACTTTTGAATCTTGGTGTCATAAAAAATCTCCCTATTCCACTTCTTGAGTTTTCCTTAACAAATAGAAGCTCCCTAGCAACTTGCATATCCTGAAATTTGAGCCTCTTCCCACCAATCCTTGATAAGATTAGAAAAGCCCTCATAAAGAAGCCACATGTTCTCAAATTGAAACAGAGACTTACCCCTTGCCACCCTTGCAGACTCAGGAGAAATCGGAAAACGATCAGAGAGCCTCAACTGAACCATATCAGGGAAGAACTCCTCTCAATCTGCTGACACCAAGAAGCGATCCAACCTCGAGCTCACACCAATGTGGAGTAATTGATGAAATTACAAAATCTTCCTTTGTATTGAAGGGAAAACACCAATACTTCTTTTTTCAGAAAACAAGATTTCATTGAAATCCCCTCCTAAACACCACGGACCAGACCAACCATCCCAAAAACTGCACAACTCGTCACATCCTTAGCTTATCACCTCTAACTTGAGGACCCTAAACTCATGTAAAAACCCAAGTGAAGCTACCAAGAACTGAGAAAAGAAAACAAGTGATAGAAAATCTCTACTGTCATAGGACACAAAATCAAATGAAGATTTGTCCCACATCACTATTACACCACCCGAAGAACCTGAAGTTTTGAGAAACACGTAACCGATCGAATGATGACCCCCCCCCCCCCCCCCAAAAAAAAAAATGCCGTGAACATCCATTTTGTGAGAAAATATTACACACATGCAGATTTATAGTTGCTGCAAAGTACTGATGGAGAAAAAAAGTTTATGGACTTCATCATAAATCAAACGCACAAACACCCATATAAATGGAGTCAAAAGTTAGCCGCTATTTCAGTTACACTCATAAGAATATATATTTAACTATAAGTATGAAAAACTCGAATTTACGGAATGGTAATCTTTGTTATCATATCTATTTCAGTAAAAACATTGAATACTTTGCATTAAATTGCATCTAGAATCATTTCAAATTTATTATATATTTAAGAAAGCAACAAATGTAAAAAGAATAATACATATAAGCAAATCAGGATAGCAGAAAAGTAATGCTTACAAATCTACTGTAATCAAAAGGTTTTTTTCCCCTCCTAAAAGTAAATAGAGTTAATATTTAGCATAAACATTGCTAAAAAGAAGGCTACTCTATTTTATTTCTTTCTAGAGATTTAGCCTGATGAAGCAGCAAAGTTTTTAGGGATGTCCTGATGCCTCCAATGGTTTAAAGGTAACTTAATCAAGGCCCTCTACTTTGGGATAATGGGAACTCTTACTATTTTCTTGCCTTGATTTTGTAGATAGTATTCATATTAGAGATGTATAGCCTTTCGTAGGGTTTGAGCTTTGCATCCAACCATTTGCTATCACTATATATTTTTGTTATGTTTTTCCCTTAACTGAAAAAATTAGCATTTAACAATATCAGGGTTTGAATCTCAATAAATACAAGCTAGTAAGTCACCATCATAAATTCTTTGGAGGTTTAAAAGGACACAGCCTATCCACAAGCTGGACATCAGCTGTAGTTGACTATATTCCCAGGTAAAATGATAGTCAACCTCAGCAAACCTTTTATGGGGTTTTTTTTTTTTTTTGGGGGGGGGGGGGTGGGGGCTGCGTTGTAACACCCCTAGACTCATAATCACTTGATTAGGGGTAAACACTTCATCATCCAGTGATTAGCGCAGCATATTAAGGAGTCCAGGGACATCACCACAGTCGAACCACAATGGACAAGGCTACCACACACAAGACTTCCAACAACAGCATGAAAACTATGAACCAGAAAAAGACATCCACACATACTTTTTCATTCCATAATTTCCAACCTACAATCCTATAGTTGGACTTAACACAACTGATTACCAAACAGATAATCGCATTTACAACCACAAGACAAATAATTATTACGACACCACCCACATATTCAAAGGGGTTTTCAAAGTAACCGAGATCAATAATACACAACAAAAGATGGCTTCGAAAACACTAGCAAAAGAGTAGGTCACCAAGTCCTGCTATCTTAGTTATACTTGGTCGGGTCATAGTCTGGGTCATCACTGTCATCATCCTCCCCCGAACTCAGCTCGTCATCACTCCTCCATGGAGGATGTTGAGGCGGACCTTTCGGAGGGCGAGCTGGAGGATTCACCTCACTCCCCCGACCACTCTCATGAGTCTAGCAGTGTGGTGATCGTTCAAGACCTCCCGGACTCTCCCGTTGTTCTGGAGTTTAGCTCAGCCACGGAAGAGGAGGATGAGACCGAGGATGATGAAGTTGAGATTGAGGATGAGGGTGATGACGAGTTGAGTTCGGAAGAGGACGATGACAGTGATGGCCCAGACTATGACCCGGCCAAGGATAACTAAGATAGCAGGACTTGGTGACCTACTCTTTTGCTAGTGTTTTCGAAGCCGTCTTTTGTTGCGTATCATTGATCTCGGCTACTTGGAAAACCCTTTTGAATATGTGGGTGGTGTCGTAATAATTATTTATCTTGTGGTTGTAAATGAGATTATCTGTTTGGTAATCAGTTGCGTTAAGCCCGACTAAGGAATTGTAGGTTGGAAATTATGGAATGAAAAAGAATGTATGGATGTCTATTTCTGGTTCATAGTTTTCATGTTGTTGTTGGAAGTCTTGTGTGTATGGTAGCCTTGTCCATTGTGGTTGGAGGGCGGTAATGTCCCTGGACTCCTTAATCCGCTACGCTAATCACTGGATGATGAGGTGCTTACCCCTAATCTGGCAATTATGAGTCTAGGGGTGTTACACGCGTTGATAAGGGTGCTTGTTAAAAATGTAGCCATCCTGGGTTTGTAACCCATGGCCACCATATAATTTGCAATGCACATGCCCAGAACCCAACGTGTAGACTAAGAAAAAGACAAAGTTGTCCGCTGCTTAAATAAAGCGCTGACATATTTTTTTTTGTTGGGGGGGGGGGGGGGGGAGCAGGATTAACAGCATACCATAGTCATTCAAGTCATCCATTAGTAAACGGACAAATATCTCAGTGAGCACCGCAGCTTCAGGGGAGTTTCCAGCATATGGGCAGTTGAAGTCAATTTTCACATAAGCCTTGGGTATGAAAAACATCGTATCAGGCTTGTACCATAATCTGGAATAGGAAGATGTCCTCAACAAGATAGGGTAGGAGACCTGTTTTCAATTCTCCACATCATAAACGAACTAATTGTAGAAAAATAATAGGTTTTCTTCAACTTTTGGGGGGTGCAACTAATAAATTGTGGTCCCATTTGTAAAGAGGACACTTTCAAAGTAAAAGCATGGGATAGAGGGAAGGGAATAAGAAAAAGGGGACTCTCCCTTGGTTCTAGAAGGGTTAGAAACAGAACTAGATGGAAAGGGGAAAATCCCACTCCAGCGCCTCCCGGGAAATCTCAAGAATATGAAGGCATGGCTACCTTGTCGTTTAACTCCTGGACTGATAAATTTGTGGGTATGAATACATTGGCCGCTGGTAAATGCAGGTGCTCATTAGGGGCATTAGACATCCATTGCTGAAAAAAAAAAAAAAACAAATACAAATCACTTCACAGAAAAAAGCAATACATTATGCACAACAGCTTGCTCATCAGATCTCAGTAAGGAAAATAAACAGCACTTTGAAGACCAGATAGCTCCATATGGTAATGGTCCTTATCTCTTAGTTTTAGTAACTTCGTTGTTTTTCCATAGGAGAAAGATATAGAATAATAATAGGAGAAAGAAGGGAAAGAGGAGAAAGCATTCTACGAGAGGATATCGAAGAAATCCTTATCTCTTAGTTTTAGTAACTTTGTTCTTCCTTTGGAAGGGAAAGAGGAGAAGGCACTCTATGAGAGGCATATATCAATTATCAAGGGAGGAGGCATCCACAATATACTGGCTTGGGAGAAAAGCTCACCATTTGCAGTTAAACTAGAATGCAAAATGACACACAACTAGAATGAAAGAATTAAAGAGACCTGAATCGCCGCAGTAGATATCTTCTCAAGGGAATAAGCTGTTCCATACCAAGGCTCCTTTGAATCCGTATGACCTTCAAACTTCTTCGAATCCCAGAATATCCTATTTAAAGATGGACAGTAAAATGAACCAGCTGTTAATGGGATAAGCACAACACAAAGTTCCACCCTTACCACAATCATGGTTCCTTTTTTTTTCCTCCTGTTTCTTTTTTACTTGTTTGTGTCTGTATTTCTTTATTTATTATTATTTTTTTTTGTGGGGGGGGGGGGGGGTGTTAATATCCAGATTACATGCAGAGTTTTTGATCATTCTTCTGCAATCAACAAGTTGTTCTGTCATATAGTGAAGCAGAATTAAGAGATTTACATTTGAAAAGCCCAACCAATGCAACCAAGACCATTTCCATTTGTCAACAACAACAGTAGTGTAAGAATCTCAAAAGCTTTCTAGAGCACAATTTGGAATGCTGGCACAATAAAACAAAGCACTTCTCCACACGGTAGCCTTACAAGACCAAGAAATTTGCCAAAGCTTCCATTTAAGCTAATTGCTCTGGATTCAACTTTCACTCTAAATAAATGAGTACCCCAGAAACCCTGAATCCTGAATTTGTTAGATCCTGCCAAAGCATAGTATGGGGAAGTGGGTATGCTGGCTGTACCCCCAAGGAGCAGAAAGGACAAGTATGAGGCTATTTCCGATGACAGTCATGTGCTATATTCTTTCAAAATCTCCCTCAAGATCTAAAAAAAAAATTTAATACTCATCAATGGGAAAGGCTGAAGCAAATGCAATCCGTGAACAGTTAAAATTGGATGTTCCTCCAGCACCACAAAGAAAAACAGTAGACTACACTACTGTCATTTGCTCTTACCAGAAAACAACCAAGACAGAAGTACAAGTAATTTTCTGATATTTAACATTACAGAGTACTGACATTTACCTGACTCGCTCTGGAGTAAGTTCATCTAGTATCATCTGAATAATATTTGGCTTGTAAATTGATGGCAGTGATGACTGCACCAGCCAATCTCTAGGTGGATATAGCTGCAAAATCATGAGTATTGGACAAGCTAATGTGTTATTCGCGATTATATCACCTTCACCAACAGAGTCATAAAAAATCATTACGTTGTATCCCAATTCATAACTGCAATAATTGTCTCCTTACTTAAGGGGGATACACCAGCAAACATTCAACTATGTTAGATCATAAAATATAATAACCCAAAAGAAGACATTTCACAGATTGGTAGACAAGATAATGATTAGTATCTGTCCATAGCTGCACAAGTAGCGGATGCTAGGCGAATTAATTGCATGAGTACAAGAAAGATTGGAGCTTTGAGTAAGTGGCATGAATGAAGAAGCACCCCACTAGTACGTAAGCCTAAAGGTAAGTTTGTCACTGCTTGTTCGAGGGAGTGGGAAGCAGAATTTTGACATTAGGAAACTAAACCTGAGTAAGTTGATATATTTACTTAAAATCACCTACCAAATCCATTTAACATGTTGCGTAGACAATTTTGGAATTTTGGTACCTAATCTATTTATATATAATCCTATAAGACTATTCCATGTTATGCTAATAAACTTTTTTGACCCATGTTTTGGTTGATACAAACTTTAGCCACTTCATATATTTTGCAAGTGCTAAAAGATACACTTCCTGTGTACTTTAAATAAATTGAAAAATGGCTAATGCAATATTTAACAATGAAAGTTTTAACCTAGTCAAGTCATACCCCAAAGGCACCAATTCTGACATAGCACAAAATGCTGCTACCAAAATTAAGCAACCATAACATATTGCTTCAACACCCCCCCCCCCCCCACACACACACAAAAAAAAAAAAAAAAAGCATGCAGAATATGATCCAAGTTTGAACCTGAATTCAGATTTGGTTGTCTATACAGGAGTTACCACCTAGAAGACTCAATTTTATTTATCATATCAGCCCCCATCATGCACCCTAAAATGATAACTCACAGTTGCAAATTTATAACCAGGATGATCCATATATCAAAAGAGGCATGTTTGGCATATTAGGAAAGCATAAATGGCATAAATGCTAGACTTACGTGCATATTACTTGAAATATCAACTACATAATCAATAGGAGGAAGCTTGTCCTGATAATGGAATGCAGTCTCGCAGATGGCTGCAAGCTTCATTAAACAAATAAAATAAATAAGCAAACAGACAGACAGACAGAGAGAGAGACAGACAGACAGACAGACAGACAGACAGACAGACAGACAGAGAGACATAGATAGATAGATAGATGACTAGTGATAATAGATCAAGAACACTACGAAATCCACTCAAAATCAATTCAAAAACAGAAACAAGAGGAAAATTTCAGTTCAATACAGGAGAATGATGATTAACACAATGGACAGCAAACCTACATACCTCTTTGAATATCCATTCACATACACCTGATTTCTGTAAAAGCTGGATGTATTTGAATAGCAGGCCTAAAACATCATGCACATGCTCTGACAGATAAAACGAAGATCAAAATTAATCATCAAAAAGAAGCAGAAATAACACAAACATAGACTGATAGACATCAATCTTTTTCAGCATTTTATCCATTCCCCTTTCCATTTAGTTATCTCCTCCAAGTAGCACTGGTTAATCCTAGTGTCAAAAGAACCAGACTGAGTTTCAAACTTCAAATAAGTTACCAGCTAGCTAGAACGAAGTCATTGTTTGCCCCAAAACAAAAAAAATAAAAAAGCACTTTATAGGATAAACATGAACCATCTTTGTTCTAAAAGCACCTTCACATTGGCAAATATACCCTTATTTAGGTCATTTCCCTTGTACACTATCCATAAGGCAGTAAGGCACTAAGATAGCTATAAAGTCATGGCCATGGAACAAATTTATCACATAAGAGTTTTAATCAGTCTTTGATACGCAATCACTAAAACCTTCCACACCACATCCAGATGTCCTAGTTGCTACTTGCTACTGTTAACCAAATAGAAGTTACTATTTACTAAAAGTCACTCAGTCTATCCCCAAACATCCACCAGTATTGCCCCTCATCCTTCATTACACACATTGCTTTCAAAATGCACTTAAATTATCTCCTCAATAATTAATGTTCATTTCTCCTCCCTCATTCATTCATTCTGCTTCTCCTCAAAGGATAGAGATAGAGTGAGAGCTACAGAGAGTTCACTTTTTTGTTCCTTAGCTTTTTGATCTTTGGCTGTTTGGTTTAATGCATGTTTGGCCAAAAGCTTCTTGGTAGCTTTTAAATAGAAAAGTTGAAATTACATCAAACAAGGAGATTCTTTAAAGTAGTTTCCAACTCTATAGAAGCCAAAATTAGCTCCCAAGACCCCTAGAAGTTGAAGCTACATTTTGTAGCTTCTAATTTCTAGCTTCTTGGGAGCTACTAAGGAAATTTAAGGATTTTTTTTCCCACAAATATCTTTGAACTTTCCTATTAGAAAATATATTTCTATTTTTTTTTATTTTTGAGGTATCTCCAATTTCTTGCGAGAAAACTCTATTTTATCGGTATAAAATAGGTTATGTTTGACAATAAGATTTTCTTGCTCGGATAGAGTTTAATGTATTTAATTTTATATAAATTACATAAATTTTTTGGAGGAGAAACACCATACGTATTTTTTAAAGAATAAAAAATAAAATAATATAACGAGGGAAATTAAATGTGCATTATAAAATGTGAAAAATGAACAAATAAAAGAATTCAATACTCAATCTGTGGGGTTTTTGAATCGCAAAATTAAGTATCTAGAAATGGTCAAACACTAGTTAATAGTTTCTACTTTTAAAAAGTAGTATTACCAAACACTTAAAACTTTTTGGAGAAACAGTTTTTATAAACAATTTCTAAAAATTCATTTGGAAGAAGTAGTAGCTTGGCCAAACACACCCTTTATAATTTTGAGTCTCTAGAAAAGTGGCAAGTCAAGTTTTGTTCATTGTTAATACGCATTGTGACAACAACTACAATAATTTCCCCCCTTGATAAATGTACATACTACATACTGTTACTAAGCATCATAAAATCCCACACCAAGAATAACAAAGTAGATATTCACTTTTGGAATTTATTTAACCTTCCCAAGTAGACCTACACAACAACCACTTGATGTTCCCTTAATCAGGAAACTAAAACTCCTCACATTCGAAGATATTATAATGCTAGGCCTCATTAAGCAAGGTCTTGTCCCATCTCTCAACTCAAGCCAACCTTGCAAATCAGTTGGAGAAGATCATGAGAAACTTCTTATGGTCCAGGCATGAATGGGGGAATGGTTTCCATTAGGTCTACTGGGAACATGTGTTCTGCCTCAACTAAGATGGAGGACTTTGGTACCAGGCCACTTCACCTGATGAATGAAGCTCTTAAGGCTACATGGCCATGGAGGCATGTAGACTTGTCAATTATGGTGGGCGGGCGAATTACAGGTGGGGTTTATATTGAGTTTGGGTAAATATGGGTCTGGTGTATTTGGGGTCCCGGTAAATACGGCAGTATATTTCAGTTTTAGATCAACTCAACGGGTAATGACTGCGCGACCTTTTCCCCTTTTTTCTTTTCAAAAAATTGTCTCTAAATACTATTTTTGTACAATATACAAAATAAAATATGATTATCTTCTAGTAATGATAGATTATTGTAAATGTTTCAACTTAAATTAGAGAAATAACAAATGAATGAGTTGAACTTAAAATATTAAATTTTCTGGGTGAAACGGGCTGATCGAGTTTGACCCGCTAATTTGCGGGATTTTTTTTGGGTTTGGTTTATTTCGGATTTGGGTCAAGAAAATCGTGTTCAAACCTCGGAAATTCGGGCGGGTTTGGGTCGGGTCAAAATTTGACAGGTCTAGAGGCATGCTAGTAAAGATGACATTCTCTGGAACAAAGTAATTATGGATAACCTATTAACACATTTGGATGATGGAGCAAGATGAGTAACTTTGCTCACAGGCGGGTTGTTGGAAGTCAATACTTTCAGGTTTGGACCTTTCTAAGTCTCTCGTTAATTTTGAGGCGAAAGTTGGGCCGATAGCGGTAACTGCTATTTTGGCATGACATAGTGGTAGCCTTGGGAGGAGCCGTCCCTTTAAAATTCAATTTCACATTAAGTTTTGTATTGTTCGTATGAAAGAAGCTAATGTCTAGGAAGTTGATTCATGAAATGGGGAGCAACAGTTTCATTGGGGATATTACTTCAACTAGAAGCCTTAATGATTGGGAAGAAGAAAGCATTCCTAGTTTGTTGACTTTATTTGCAAATGTGGAGGTTCGATTCCACGGTTGTGACAAGATTGTTCAGCCACTTGTTTGTAATGGACCATTTTCTGTGAGGAGCCTCTGGAATAGGCTTCTACCTGATCAATTAGTCCCAATTTTCAATTTCATGCCATCTGGAAGTCGAATACACCAATTAAACATGTTTCTTTACTTGGGCCGCAACTGTGGGTAAGATTCCCATGGAGGGCATGCTTAAGAGAAGAAATGTTAATTTAGCAACTGTGGGTAATATTCACCATGCCATTTATCTCTTGCCGGTTAGTTGGTCCAACAGTTTAACACCAAAGAATTCAAAAGCTTAGATGAGTACATTGAAGAAGAGCTTAACTTTTAGAATTTGGAAGTTGGCTCCCTTAGCTAGTGGGGTACTTGTAAAGAGAGGAATCACTGGATTTTTGAGGGCAAAGATTCATCGTTCGCTAATTTTAAGCTCTATTTTTTCTGAAGTCGTCGTATTGTCAGAGCCAAATTCTCAAATGTGGTACCAAGCTCTCTTTTGATTTTGTAGAAAAAATCAATTTAGAGAGCATGAAGGGATGATTTCATTTGTTCTGCACTTCTTTAGAGTGAAGGCATGAGGGCAAAGATTCATCTTTTGCTAATTTTAAGCTCTATACTTGAACTCTTCCAAAATGAATATTGATAAAGTATAACACTCACCATGCCCAGAATCTGTAAGATTGACGGTGACAGTAAAAAATGAGTACTCAGTACTCAACTCTGTTTCACCCGCCGACAAACTTGTCGCCCAACCTGCCAACATGAATTGCAGTCAGGATAAGCAAAAACAACAGAGACTGAATTAGACACCGAGGAATCCATCATCTGATAGAAACTTACAGTGAACACATGCTACAAAATTTTCTAGTGACATGAAGAATTAGACTCCAAATCAGCCAAAGTTTGACTGCAAATGCACAACCTAAAGTTCCTAGTGAACATTGTTTACTCAAACATTGTCAAACTATTCTTGTCAGGCAACATCAAAACATTTTAAGGCCTCTATACACAAGAGTCCAGTTCTCTCTAAAGAGTTACTGTAATAACGATCGGAATCTAATTCAAAGGATGTTAAAGGACCTACCCAATGTTTTCAAGACGTAATACAAAGATCCTTCTGCTTCATGACCAATAAGGTGTCCAAGATACCTGGAGGGTCCTTCTTTGTAATGACGAACGCATGGAGTTATTGGCCATGTAATCTTCAAGTTGTGACCTTCTTTAATCGGGATGGCTTTGACAAGGATCTTCAACAGGTACAATAGAGAAGAATTAGTACACTATCAAATCACACATAAGCATAGGTATGATACTCAATCTTTACTAAAATATACCTGAAGGTATTCTGATGTACAAGGCTGACCAGGGAAGGTAAGTTTGTTTCTATTAGTATTCCGTATATCTTGGAATCCACATTCCACTAGTGTCTGGATTGTATCAAGACTATCTAAAGTTTATGCATCAAAATAAAAGTTTCAGGATGTAGGTAAGAATATATAACTAACCAATTAAAATTATGATCAAACCATGCCTCCTATGATAGCACCTGGAGGAGGGGGTGTTTGCACAAAGGACACAACATTATATTTGTGTTCATACTAATACACAAACCCGTTGACTGCATACTATTGCACAACAAAGTATACAGCAGCTTATTGTCGGATAAAACGCAAGCTAAAAATATTGCCCAATAGTTGTCTTCCATCAGCTGCATGGATTTTGTGGATGGAACTATGACTATACAACCGATCTTAATTATAATGAAATGGATTGATAAGAACCTTTGGCATATACAACAAGATGCATCAGGTTGGCTGAATAATACTCATTGTAGAATTTAAGCAATTCATCCCTTGTATTGACACCATTAGCTTTAGGGCGAACCTCCAATGTCTCCCAGCTACCTGAAATTGAAGTGTCTCAATATACTCATAATTGCAGATGGAATATCAATCAGATAGATAGACATTGAAAAGTTTAAAAAGTATTTAACAAGAATACCTTGATGCTTTCAGATTAACCATAAAGCATTGAGATCCGTGTCAACAGTACTTGACATAACAATTGCAGCAGAGGGGTAAATTTCATCAAAACAACTATAAAGCACATGGCATAAAAATTCCACTAACAACCTCAACCAAGAAGAGGGGGCAAATAACTCATACATTCAGCAATCCCTGGCCAGAGCACCAATTTTTCCTTCTATCCTCTTCAATTTTCTAAAACATGAAAAGAAGATGACAAACACTTTATACAGTTATGTCTTTTGTACTACAATCAACACCACCAATCCAACAGATGGAATGACAAATTTGTGAACCTCTAGGTGAAAGACGAACAAAACGATGAGGTTATATCAGTACAACAGTACCTAGTAGAAGTACCTAGATGTAGATCGTCAAATTCTCCAAGGGAATTGACGAATCTAAAGAATGATCAGGTCAGTGGCATGATGGCAGGCAACCCTTGAGGTATGCAACCGAGCCTCCCAGAGTCCCAGGATTGATTCCAGCTAAAGCACGATTTCCCCCAAGTTGGGAATTTGTGGGGAAGCCTAGGGCCCTCTTTAGGGCCTTGATTTAACACTCCCAACAAAAAATGGGAAAAAGAAAAAGGTCACTATGAAAAGTTCATATGCCTTTTGGGCAAAAGTGGTATGGTGTGTCAATAATATCTAGATCCCCTACTAGTAACACATGCACGAAAATACATATACTTGGCACAGCAAAGATATTGCCGAAGCAAGGCTGCCTACATGTTGGGTCCACACCAGCTAAAGCAGGACCCACAAGTGTAAATGAACATTATGCCATATTTTGTATGTAAAGGGTGAAAAGGTATCCATTTATGAGTAACCGAAAAGTTAATTAAAGAGAGAACAAGTGGGTGAGACTATATACAAAAGTCGTAATTACAAAGAAAAATAAGCGATCAAGTTCTCATGCCTAATTTCATCTACAAGTCTAAAAGGGACATGTTTGTACCATAACCACACACTTGGCTCCAACTATATAACGTTCTCAAAAAATATAGCTTGAAATCTTCAAGGGAAGAAGCTTTGCCTTCAAAAACCCACCAGTTCCTCTTTTCTATATATACCAGCAAATAGCCAAAGGAACCAACTGCTAGAACCCAAAAACCTTATTCTTCTTCAGCCTCATTCTCCATGCTACCGGAACAATTTTGAAATTAGATGATTGAACCCAACTAACAACCATGAAAGAAAGGGGCAAATGCAAAGGAGAAACCTAACAACAATAAACACAGATTCCTCCTTAAGGCACAAAGCACACACACTTGACAAGTTGAAATTTCTTGTTTTACGCATATCCTTACTAGGAATCTTGCTCTTAGATTCTACCCATGTAAGAAAACAAGCTTCCATGGGAGCTTTAGACTTCCAAATGGCCTTCCTTTGGAAGTTAGAGCCAGACCTGTTAGCAAACCTATTAAAAAAATCCTTACCAAAAAGGACTAGGTTCTAGCAACATATATAATCTTATTCTTTACCTCGGAGCAATCAACTAGATAAGCATGTAATCACAATCATTTGAAATCCTTGAAAAATTAAGGTTGCAATGGGATTGGTCTGCATTCCAAGAAAGAGCATCTAGCATTGCACCATCTTCTAAAAGAGCCAACCCAAAAAGATCAGTAAATTGAAGTTTAAGTGGTTGCTACACACACCAAGTGCCATGCCAAAAGAAGGCCCTAGACCCATTGTTCATCTCCAAAAGAACAAGACTTTTGGGGGAAAAAAAAACAGACAACCAACTATAGATTTCAGCCAATCCACTCAATGTGCATAAGGGTAAAAGGTAATTTCCATAGCATTATGGTAAAAAATGGCTCAAACTTGCACAGAATATTGATTGCGGCCTTTCCCTACCACCACCACCACTAACCCCCCCCCCCCCCAACCAAACCCCCGGCCCAAAAAAAGAAAAGAAAGAAAAGGTGGGCATGTCCTGTCCCTGGATTGATCGTCTGCAGGGTGCCCTTTTTAGCAACCAAAACACAAATCATTAGATTTATTCAGTCCCACTGACCACAACCCAAACATTCAAAATTAACAACAAGACATGCAATGCTGTTATTGCATATATACCTGTACTAAATTTGTGATATGGATGACTGGGTGAGCTCAGATGCTTTTGAAGCTGCAAAGAAAGACAGGAGAAATGTGTTTTATACATGTTTAAAAAGAAGTAATATAATTGACTATCATAATGCCAAGTCTGGGGAAAAATGATTCTGGATTTAATACATTATAAAATTTATGTTCCTCACAACCATTCACTTATCAAGCAAGCAGTAAATCATGCATGTGAGATACACAGCCACCAATTTATCCCTATAACATATGGGACATCAACAAAAGAAGAGGGGGGGGGGGGGAATTGGCACAAACTAAGCATATTGAAGTTGCCTTTCTCATAACATTCTAACATGTGATCATCTGTCAACATCTCTGATCATTTTGGTAATGAAGGCTCTCCGTAGATTGGTGAATAAGCAATAGAGGTGGGTTCTTAAAATGGTTGTCTTCTTAGTATCCTACTTGATATTTTTTGCTCTACCTTCTCTTTGTTGATGACACTCTCCTACTTTGCTATTCTGATGACAGTAACTTAGGGTATTTGAGATACATCCTTGTGCTTTTTGGAGCTATGTCAAGCCTAAGAGTTAACTACTCAAAAAATGCTCTTATTCCTATTGGTGAGATTCCGCATATTCGTGTGTTGGCTCATTTCTCTGGTTGTCGTGTTGGTTACCTCCCTTCTTATCTGGGCCTTCCTCAGTGCTTCTTACAAAAGCACAACCATCTGGGAGCCTATCGTAGAGAGGTTCAAGAGACTAGTCTGAAATCCAAACTTCAATCAAGAGGTCAACTAACTTCATTGTGGAACCAAGCAATCTGCCTATATTACACGTCTATTTTCACTATTCCTACTAGTATTGCTAGTTGCTTAGAGAAAATCTTGAAAGACTTTCCCTGGGCTCACGAAACTAATAAGGGCTATCATTGAGTTGATTGGGAGGAAACATGTTGACCTAAAACTTAAGGTGGTCTTAGCATTGCTAGTTGCTTAGGTTCGTGGAGTAAGAAGAGCTCTCGTGCTCATGGAGTTGATTGTTAAACTCTGTCACGTTGAGTGTTTCAAATCCCTTGTGCATTTTTTAGATGAAGAATGGCACCAGGGTGCTCTTTTGGCATGATGTTTGATGTAGAGATCTACCTCTTAAAGAGTGATTCCTATAACATCAGAACATCAGTTTGTTTCTAGAAGGCAACGATTCTATGATTTGGCTTTACGAAATGGTGACAACATTTATTATGAGTTAACTTCTCTGAGAAGTTAACGACTGGGAGCGGATGACAAAGAGGGCCGTTCACTATTAGGACTATCGGAGTTTTTGCACTATGTTTTTTTGGGGCTCCTGATGAATTAGATTTCCTCGCTGAGTCCATTTTGAATTCTAAGGACCCGGTAAAGCTTGTATCTTTGATTGGGCTATTGAGAAAGCTAAGATTCCTACACAGCACATGTTTAAGAGAAGAGGTTTTAGCGGTACTAGTCAGCATTCAGTGTGTCTCGAGGAAGAATCAGTGGATCATCTTATTTTGCATTGTCCGTGGTCTCTTTGCTTAAGTACCTGAGCGTCTCTTTTATGGGGATTAGTTGGGCCGAACTACTGAGTGGGAAGGATGGTTTAGTGGCTTGGAGGAGAAAGATGAAGAAATGTTGGTCCATGGAGTTTGAATTTTGTTCTTTTGGCTATTTAGTAAGCTACTCGAAAGGAGAGAAACCAGTGGATCTTTAACAGCATAGTGTTGGTCTTTCATGCTTTCAAGCTCTACTTTTGAGGATTTTGTATAGTTCGACTTGGAATGTTGAGCATGTGTGGGATAGTACTTTGAATTTTTGGATGTTGATATAATATGAAGGTTGAGAGCTTGAGGGCATAATGCTTTCGTAATTGCCCCTTTGTACACGGGCAACATCCCCTTGGTGTCTTACCAATACATCTTTTAATTACTTGTAAACAAATATTGCACAATAGCATGTGCTTCCAATAAAATGAAATCGACAAAAATGAACTAGAAGCACAAAAAGGACAAAGTTGAAGCTATTATCAGTCAAACAACCCTCATTCAAATTTCTTGCAATTCCTACTCCCTCTTAGGCTCTTACAATGCATAGAGTTCGCATTTTTCTTTCTTTTTGCTTTGGGGGGAAGGTGGGAGGAGGGCATTAGGTAAAAGTATCTAGATTTATAGTAGTCTATCAAACAAAACAAGAACTTGAATGTGTAGCCATAGAATCCTATAGCCTAATAGTCAAAATGCTAGCGTCACAATACCTTACACAACGCCACCTAGCGTGAATGGATTTTTGAAAAGGGATCATCATTTTCACACATAGCATAGCATACAACACCTAATATCTATGAAATACCTGATTCATGCGCCACATATCAGAAAGCAAGTTCTTCTGATGTTCTGAGAAGATAATATGCATCAGAAAGCAGTAAGACGACACTTAAACACAAGACAAATATAAAACCAAAACAAAGCAAACCTCAATCCAACAGGATGGTACGGTTGAGAAATATACCTGAATCCACAGCTTTAATCTCCCTCATGGTAGCATCAGGAGACATGAGTGGCTTTATGAAGAATTGTGCAAACCTGTCACGAGTAAGTTATAAAATTTACCAAAAAAAAAAAAAGGTGTTAGGAGTATACTTAGATCAAGACTCGGGGGAATAGAAAAGGAGTAACCTATCCAAGGCCTCTTCAAAAGCATCCGAGTTGACGTCAAAGAAATAATTGGTATACTCAGATGCCGTGAAAGCATTTGTGCTGCCACCATGCTGCAACACAATGAAGAACCTTAATAAGCACAAAGATTGAACTAAAAAATTCAACCAATGTTTAAATAGGATTATGAGCCAGTTTATCAATTGTTCAAATAAATTATATACCAATTACAATTACTTATTAGCCTGTACAAAACCCAACTCAAATTAGTTATGCGTGTATGGAGATTATACACAGGTACCATACGCAGTGGCAGGAGTTCACCACAACTGCAGTTGGCCTAATCACAAGAGGGAGCCAAACCAACCAAGTCATACAACTCACACCCTTCTCCCTCAAGAACCAAGTGGAAATGTATGAGGAAGGAGCCAAAAAAAAAAAAAAAAAAGCACAGAGACGGTTGGGCCATCCAACCGAAGCAAAGGCATCTGAAGTCAATCGTCACAATAATCACATTTGCAGCCTATGTCACATTTGTAGCCTATGCAGGATGGAAAGATGAGATGCTTAGCTAGCATCCTACAAAATTAAGTACAACCAAATACAAAGTATCCACATAAACTACCGCATGAAAAGAGGTAGAGCTATACTTTCCATTAACCCAGAAGAAGAATGAATTAATGAAATTTTCTTCCAACCGCCAAAGGGGAGCTTCAAGTCCCTCAAAAACCCTACTACCCCTTTCTCTCCACATGTTCCAAAAATCGCACATGCTAAAGCCATAGTCTTCTTCTTCGGTTTCCTACCAAGCAAGAAAATAGCACCTAATTGAATGGGAAAAGACCCACAGAACACCTAGGCAACCAAAGGCTAAAACCCTAAGAGATCCATCAAAGTCACAATGAAGCAATAAATGATTCGGTAATTCAAGACCTCCTTGCACAAAAACCACCTTTTACCCAAAATCTTCCCCCTTTTTGTAAATGATCACTAGTCATGATGCTCCCGTGCGCCGCTTCCCAAACAAACAAACCGGGATTAAAAAAAAAATAAAAAATAAATAAAAAAAACCTTCAAAGTGGCAAAAAGACTTCCAAATAATGATGGAAGCGAGGGCAACTTCCTTCAAAAGATGCAATCATAAAGAATGCATGTCAAGAAGTTTAAATAACACGAGCTGTGATTAAAGATACCTTTCTAGCTCAAATCCCATTTGACCATCTCCTGTGAAGAGTCCCCTAAAGTGGCCTCATTAAGGATTGAAAAACTAACCAAAGATACTTCATCAGCAAAACCATCCTGAATAAAAATAGAGACCAAACACTAGACCCTGATAGTTGCTCTCGATAACCGACAACGAAACCATTCCTATCCTTTGCAAGAACATAAAGAGTAGGGAAGAGATCGTTCAAAGAAGCCTCATTACACCAACAATCATGCCAAAATGAAATGGTAGAACCATCATTGACAACAGAAGAAACATGTGGAAAGAAATGCTCCCACCCCTTAGGGATAAACTTCCAAATACCACACCCATAAAGTTCGTTTGATAATAAGGGCGCCCACCCAAAACCTGCTTCATCATATGGGAATGGACACTCCACCCTTCATTTTGGTCAGAAAATAGCAAAATTTTTGGACAACCTTGTCGGGCATGAGGCACTTCACTTTAGTATGGTCTACTATGACAAAGATAGGTTGCAGTCCAATTAATCTGGAAAGGCCTAGAAGGTTTCCTTACCAAAAGATTTGTCCTTCGCAACTACAACATAAAAGATACAAGTCCAAATTGTATTGAGGAGGTGTTTACTAGAAGAGCTTTTCAAAGGTTTAAAATCTTTTTGTGAATAGTTAGCTATTTTGACCTAGTGAAACGACTAATTGGGCATTTGATAAATAGTTATTTAAGATAGTTGCTTCATCCCCAAAAAGCTCTTCCACAAAAATTATGAAGAATTTGTTATGGAAATTCCCTATTAACCAAAATTTCCATAAAAATCACAATAGTACCATTATACTCCATTTGATATATATTACTAATTTCAATAAAACAAGAAATAAATTTTCCTACCAAAAAAAAACAATATATAAAAAAATCTTCATTATATGAAGCGTCTTATTTGAAACAAGAGAATGAAGTTCAATATTTAATGTCTTAATATCATCATTTTATAGATATATAACTTAAAAGTAAAATAATTAACATAAAACTTTAAATTAACACATGCACAACATCGGCTTTGAGTGAGCCCCTATTTTCAAGGTGTTAGGTTGAGATTTCCAACTATGTAGTTAATTTCAAACGTTTGAAGAAACTTATGTTTAAGAATATATATACTAATAATTAAGAAATAAATTTTTTTATGGGTTTTTGGCCATAAATAATCTGTACTGAGTGACTTGTGACTGAGAATAATTCAAAGTGACTTATTGGCCACTAGCAGTCTGTACTTTTTCACTATTTTTTCGTAGCAGTCCAAAATCAATTTCCGGCGCCGGAAAGCTGACGTGGCGACCGGAAATCTCCTTTTTGGAGTGTGAAAAAACATACTTTCCGGTCGCCACGTCAGCTTTTCGGTGCCGGAAATTGCTTTTGGACTGCTATGAGAAAATACTGAAAAAGTACAGATTGCCAGTGGCCGAAAAGTCACTTTGAATTATTCTCAGTCATAAGCCCCTCAGTACGGATTGTGGCCAAAAACCCTTTTTTTATTGATAAAAGTATTTTGCACATTTGAGACAAGTATAATAATTTTTCAAAAGTACTCAATAAGTACCAAGCAGATAATCATGTTCAATTCAAATTAATTTAGAGCAAGGGCATACGTGGAATTTTACCAAATATATCTTTGTAAAATAGCTATTTTGCTTTAACACTTTTTTCTTGAATAGCTAATTTAAATAAGTGACCTACACAACTGATAGCTAATGCAAACAGTTGTTGTGAAACAAGGCATGAGCCTTCCAAGTATGCTTCTTACCACTTCCCATTAGAGTAAATCTTTATGAAATAATCCCCATGAGGAATGGAAAGTGAAAAAAGGCATTAAGAAACCAAAGGCATAAACTGTGCCAGTCTTAAAGGGGGAAAGGTCCAACGTATACATTTTTTTTCAATGAGTCATCAAAAATCACGCACGAAGATGGCATGGGACTCACAAACAAACAAGTACAGCCAACCATCATGCCCTCAAGAATTCATACATAATTTCATCTACAAACTCCAAAAGATACACCTTTGTAGCACGATCAACCACTTGGCTCAAACAGCTGGGGCTGTTGGGGAGTACCCAAAGAAAGACACCCTTCAGCCCTGGTACTCTTTGCCTGCCTAGTGACAATATCCGGTGCAGATCAACAGTTAACTGGTGTAGTGAAATTAAGCCATCTAGTCTCAGTATTCACCATTCAGTAAGCCTGAGCTGAACTGGTTTTCTTCATAACTTTTAAAAAGCAGTGTGCACAATCAAAACATTTCCTGTCAAAGTCTAACAGAATTGATCTTTTTTAATTATGAAGGTAGAGCCACGACCAAAGAGAAAAAAAATATATATTTCCCGGAATATGTTTGCTTCTCACTTCAGCAACTTGAGCAACTTACATTTGGCTTCGTTTACCAGATAAAATGAAGTATCTACGCTCTGTTTATCCCAACACAAAATAACAGCAGATAAAAAATAAAAAAATTCTCAGATGGGACACGAACCCGTCTAAGAAGCATTGCAATAGTCGAACAGGATACTTTTAAGATAAAAACTTTGGGTGTCTCCTAGCTAATAGCAAACCTCTTTTCAGCCATTTTCAGTAGTTTGGGAAGAAGAAAAATGCTCATGGGATAACCTAGTGATAATATTATATGAATGAACTAAGCAAGTCTTGGGCTCTGTACAGTTGGACAACCATCAGCAAGATGCAATCAGAATTCAGCATGTCATGATTGTCGTCGGTTCAATATTGGAAGTCTTCTCTGAGCGATATAGCTCTTACAGATGACAGCTCAGACATCTTTAACTTGCTCTAGAAATTAAAGGCATGTTGGATGTTCATGGCTCTAAATACGTGACCAGACAATAGTTCTTCTCTAATGCCAAAGGAATAAATATCTTTTCCCGTCAAAAAAGAAAAATATATTCCCATTCAGTGTTCAAACAATATCTTCCACAATCTTGCGTCCCAGAAAATCCTTCCTCACATAAACATCCTACAGATTCTATGTTGTCAAATATCTTAGGACAGAGCAATCTCAGTCCAATAATTAGTTTTCCAGAAATTCTAAAAACTTGGCCTTATTATAATGAAGCCGAGCAATAAAAAAAGAATTTCATTATGTCATCTTCCCATCAAATATAAAAGTACCTCAGTTATGAACTTGGAATAGCTGTCTTCCGTAGGATATTTTTCGCTGGCATAGAATAACATATGCTCTGCAAAACACCGATGATGCAATGAAAAGGTTATTTCAACTGTTACACTTACAAATGCAACTGATGGCAAACAATGAAAGAATAAGGTCCTTGCAGTGTCTACATGAGGAAGTCATCAAAAAGAATCTTCATTTCGGATACCTTGTGTTTCATGGAAATTACTTATAGATTCATAGTTCGAGAATACATCATTATGTATCCCATGTTTGGCAGAAACTATTTTGAGGTCAATTTGGCCTAAAAGACATTATTGCTCTTATTGAAACAAAAATATTTGGAACAATTTAATTAATAAAAAATTTAAAATGAGAAGTCACTCCTTCACTCCATGCCACCCCATTCAATAGCCACAAACACCCATCCTACAGCCACCATAGGCTAGCGACTGAAAAAGATACTCAACAGCCGGTACTGACCTCGTGGAGACCAACTGCCACCATGGCCCCTGCCACCACATGTCCGGTGTTTTTTTCTCCATCTCTATCCTGCTCTTCCATCTCCTACTCAAGGGTCAAAACATGAATTGCCATACAACTACACTATTTCCAATGCCCCCCCCCCCCCCAACCAAAAATAAATAAAAAATAGCTCCTCGTCATCCATGCCCCGACTCATCCCTATCTCAAGCCCTTAACAAACTCTCAAACAGTAGTTGTTATAGGGAAAACAGAGTGAAGGAGGACCTCGAGACTGGAGGAAAGGAATCAACATAGAAAATGATGGAGGCTCGGTTTGGACGCTTTGGATCAATCCCTATTTCATTCTTTTTTTTTTTCTTTTGGCTAGAAGGTGAGCCTCCAAATAGTTTCAACAAGGCATGGGCTACCAAGAAAGTTTCTACAAAGCTTTACCTTTCTTCACATTGGAGTTGACAGGTCACATTCATTTACCAGCTGCGAGTAAATTACATTTTCCCTACCTGAGGGTTGTTGTAATAATTTCCACACCCCACCTTTGTGAAATAATTTTTACCCTACCTCACCAAACTTGTAAGTGTTCTTTATCCTATTACACTCCCAACCTTTGTGAAATAATTTTTATCCTATCTTACAAGAATTGTAGGTGATTTTTCCTACCTGAGGTTTGCTGTAAGTGTTAATGAAGATCTAGATCTTCGAATTCCGCCATTATTACTAAAGATCTAAAATCCCAAGACAACATTCGAATGTCATGGAATGTCATCCTCGGAACAAAACAAGAAGCAATCTACAGTGTAATCTCCGTCACTGTCATCTACGCTCCATTGAAACCCGTCATTAACCTCTCAATCCTCCCTTACTCCCCTCTCCACTACTGATCATGTCAATCAATCCTAAACCCTTTCGCCGTCGTCGATTTTCCCACCAAAATGTGTATCTACCCCCACTACAATCGCAACTCTTTCCCATCTCACTATTTAAATCTCCATTTCCGATGACAAATTCCATGCCAAGCTCTTCTCTCACCATACCACAATCGAATACGAGCAACTACTGAAGGCTTACAACAAACCTCGGGTTCGATAAAAATCACTTACAGCTCTTGTGAGGTAGGGTAAAAATTATTTCACAAAGGTGGGGTGTGTAAAAATTATTACAGCAAACCTCAAGTTGGGTAAAAATCACTTAAAGCTCTTGTGAGGTAGGGTAAAAATTATTTCACAAAGGTGGGGTGTGTAAAAAATTATTCCAGCAAACCTCAAGTAGGGTAAAAAACACTTACCGGTTTAGTGAGATAGGGTAAAAATTATTTCACAAAGGTGAGGTGTGTAAAAATTATTACAGCAAATCTCAAGTAGGATACATGTAAATTACTCTACCAATTGCCATTATACCACAAGATGGAGGAAACTCGGGATCATGTGATTTTTGAATTTTCTTGTAGCTCTCGGGCGAGGGAAAACTTTCGCTGGCTCTGCATGTCATTCGATCCAAGGAATTTTGTGCATTTGGTGAGATTGGTGATCAATTTGAAGAATGGTAAAGCTTGGAATGGGGTTATAAGAGCAGCAATGGCAGCTGCATTTTATGAAATCAGGAAAGCAAGGAATGAGATGTGTTTAAGCAAGACAAGGTTGAGCCAGATGGTATTATCAAGGCCATCAAGGACACTCTAAAATCCGGAACCACCTCACTAGGAAAGCTCGGGAAAACTTTGCTCTACGTGTTTCTGTATCCAGCAAAACTGTTGCTTAGTTCTTGATACAAACTTCTGAACACAGTTCTGCCTAGTTTTCAGGAGATGGTGGTGGTAATGAAATTTCTCTAATTTCTTATCACCCAATAAAAATATTCTCAAATAAAGGGTAGTACGGCTAAATTCTTGAACATAAGGTAAACATTAGTGAGTTTTGAAATGTATTTCATGAAATTTCAGAATTTGCTTTTGTTTCAAAATGAGGGAAATCTTGCTAGTTCTTCTGGTATCAATTATGAAAGCAATGATCATTACGACCTTTGATACTTCCCAATTGCAGTATCTCCTAAATGGAGTTAAAATCTGCCACATGCGATGCTTCCTACACAATAGGAATTATTTCTTTTCTTTATTCTCATACTTAAGAATATTTCCAGATCAAACAACTGGTGCCCTAGCAAATAAAATTTAATATAACCAAATGCATGGATATCCAGTTAGACATGAATATCACTTCGTGATCAACCATCAACAGTAAACACCCTGATACGTATTGCTCAAATATATCCAAATTTCAAGGATGGCAGAGCATGCAAACATTGGAAATGGTGATAAACATTTCACAGTATTGTTAACAAATTAAGTTAACAAAAGCCAGCGAAGTTAGACATGAATAACAAGACCAAATTATGATGCAAATTCCAGAGCATTGTTAACGAATTGAGTTAAGCAAAAAAAAAAAAAAAAAAAAACAAACAATTTATCCAACAAACATGACAAGCAGAGTAAATTTAATCACCAAGAAAATGGGCGAGTCCCTCAAGGCCTTGAGGATCGCAGAAGGAGCCAACATTGACATTCATGGAAGCAGAACACTGCAGAAAACGAAGAATTGAAGCGTTGAATAAGTACAACAGAAAACTAGATGCAGGAAACGTGCAATCAAAGGTTGGGATTTGGGAAATGAACCTTGTCAGTATCAGGATCACTAATAAGCAGAACTTGGAGAGAGTTTGGGAGAAGAATCCTCTTATACTGTCTGTTATCAGTTCGGGGCTTGAATATGGCCATGGTGTCGTCCTCCATTGCCGCCATTTTTGCTCCCTTGCACCGAACGGAAAGAACCAGAATGTAGAGACAGAAGGACTTTTCAGTTTTCACAAACAGGTCAGGAAACCGTGAGTAGTCAATTGACTCGTAGGGACCTATTTGGATGGAGATGGGAAAGCTTAAAGTGTGTCCAGGTGTGTCCTGACCTATATTACTACATTTTTTATAAGCTTTTTGAAGGTTAATATATTGATCTTTGAAGGAATTTGACAGTAATATATCGATCTTTATTATTAGACAACAATATCATTAACTTTTATACCAATAATAACTAAGAGGGTGGTGAACCGATCTCTGTACTGACGTGGCCGGCGGAGGGAAATAATATGTCCCAACCCAATAATCCCGTTAACCCCTTTGTTTTTCTCACTAACCCACGTTAGAAGATATTGATTGGTTGTATGCTACTTCAGCACGGAAATGGGTTCACCATCCCCTTGGTCATTGTGTTGGGGCCGATTTTTTTAACGTGGCTTAGTGAGAAAAATGGAGAGGTTAATGGGGTTATTGGAAAGACACCTGTTTTTTTTCCCTCTGTCTGCCATGTCAATACTAAGACCAGTTCACCAATCACCACCTTTTAGTCACTGTTGGCATATGAATTTCACCTAAGCATAAAGGTCAGGGATATTATTGTCCAATAGTAAAGGTCGGTATATTACTATCCAATATCACCAAGGTCAAAATATTATATGTCTGTCCTTAATAACAATATAATTGATGAAATTGTAGAATATGAAGGAGAGGAACCATGTGCAACAGAAGGAAGAATTAAGGGGAACGAGGAACATGTTATCTACATACGTTGGGAATCTACCAGAAGAGTTAGATAAACATGGGCTAAGAGGGATTTTCAACAAAATTGGCAAGGTAAAGGAAACAGTCGTACAATGGAAGAAATGCAAGAGTAGGTAATATGGATTCATCCACTTTTGAAGCAAGGAGAAGGCGGAGAAGAGTATAAGAAAAATGGATAGGAAGATGATAAGATGTCACAAAATAATAGTTCGAAAGGCTAGAAGTAGAGCAAGATCATGCAAATACAAAGTAAAGCAGATTTGGGTCAAGAAGAAGGCACATAATCAAGAACCTAATGGAGTACATCAAGCAGGGGACGTGAGGATAGAGGGTAAAACAAATCAAGAACTTTTGAATTAGCTCTCACGAAGTGTAATGTGCACTGGCCCATACCAAAGAAACTTGTTTTCCGCAATTTCCACCATAATGCAAGCAATTAGGCATGTCTTAAGGATTACTGCTATAAATGAATCAAAGTTAATAGTGACTATGCCATTAGAAGAAGAAGTGGATGAATTAGTCAACAATCCTGCAAAGTTATAGTGTGGTTTGAGGACATTAGGAAGTGGTCGAAATACGAGACTTGAGAAGACAGGAGGGTTTGGGTAGACATCCGTGGAGTTCCTCCCCATGGTTGAAAGATGGAGAATTTCAAAAATGTGTTTACAATGGGGAAAAATTGAAAGATTGCAACTGCATATTAACAAAGTAGAGCATTTTGACAACATGAGGGTGCTAATTGTAACAAAAACTCTATCAAGATTAGACGAAATGGTTATACTAACAAATTGATGATTGCTCATATAAAGTATTCGTCAAAGAGGCAACCTCATTTATCCACAATCTAGTTCCCAAGCAAGTTGAAGATGATAACAATCGATCTGCTCGAGATGGTACTGTTCCTAGAATTGAAGACGATGGACTAAGCACGTTCCGATCATAATGCCCTAGTCAGGAAGCTCAGGACGATGTGGGCCGAGGCAAACCAAGAAACTAAAGGGATACCACGCGAGTGGCTCGACACACGAAATTTCAGGGAAGAAGGCGACGAGATGGGGAATTAGTTGAACCAAGTTGAAAATTTCTCGAGACCACCAAACAGCACCCGTTGGGAGTTGATGCATTAGCTAGAAAACTCATACTCTAAAAAGGTGAGATGTTTGGCAAATGACAGCTTGGGTGCCAACCTACGACAATCATAATGGTTTCGAGCTCCATTAGAACTCCAATCGGCAATAATAAGGAAACACAACATGGGACTATGATTTTGAGGAGATCAACTCTAAGGTTGAATCAAAGTAGCCACAGTAGGAAACGATATTGGCTTCAGAATTCTTGAAGACTTGTATGGCAACATTGACATAACAAAAGAAATAGTCAAGAGCACGGATAGAAGAAGTTCCAACAAGAAGAAAACGAAGAAGTGCAAGAGCAACATCAAGAAATAGTCAAGAGCATCCTTCAAAGGAAATTAAATATTAGGGCATACTACATAGAGAATCCAGAGTTAATGTTCCAACAAGAAGAAAATGAAGAAGTGCAAGAGCAGCGTGATGGGGTATATTTCTACATGGAGAATTCAGAGTTAATGTTGTGCGAACCGGGAGACTTTGGCATCAAATATTGGGGCATCCTTCAAAGGAAATTATATCTTTCCTAGATAAGTCCTTATTAGGTACTAACTTACTTGATCAAAGTGATGAAATGTGTGAAATATGCCTTAAAACAGACAAGGAATTGTTTTGGTACTAATTAATGAGAATAAGGCTAAGAGTCTGTTTGACATAATTCATGTCGATATATAGGGTCCTTATAGGGCGTCTACCTCGTGTGGTGCCCATTATTTTCTCACTGTTGCAAATGATTGCAGTAGGAGTATTTGGGTTTATTTAATGACTGAAAAATGTGAAAATGAAAATTAGTTGAGAAACTTTACTATTTTGGTGCAAAACCAATTTTGAAGAAACGTTAAGGTGGTTAGAAATGAAAACGAACCCGAGTTTCAATCAAAGGCCATGAAGGATTTTTATGCTAAAAGGGGATTTTTGTGTCAAACTAGTTGTATTAACACGCTTCAGCAAGATGGTAGAGTCAAAAGAAAGCACATGCATATCTTGAATGTTGCTAGAGCCTTGAGATTTCAAGCAAATCCACTAATAGAATTTTGGGGTGAATGCATTAGGGTTGTTGCTTATTTGACTAATCGGACTCTAAGCAAGTTGTTGAAAGGAAAAACTCTTCATGAGCTAGTTTTCGATGAAAAAGCCAATTATGAGCATATTAAGGTCTTTGGATGCTTATGTTTTGCTAAAAGTAGGTCGATTAATTAATTTGCCCCTAGGAGCCATAAGTGTGTGTTTGTTGGATATCCTTATGGAAAGAAACGGTGGAGTTTGTATGATTTAAAGACTCAATATTTTTTTAAAAAAAATAGGGATATGAGGTTAGTTGAAGATGTTTTTCCTTTCTCAAAACCACATGAGCAAAAACAAGCATAAATTTGCAGCCCAAGAGTTTGGAGTAGCACTCAATTTTCAAATAATGAGTTAGGAGATCCCTTGATTATAAGAGAAGGGTCAACCCAATTGAAACCTCTAGAACGCCAACTGGATCATGGGCAAAGTGATCCAAGCTTACATAAGGTGTACTTGGAGGAGGACTCAACAATTGGGTTTGGAGTCGAACATGAAGCAAATGAAAATAAAGAGGCTAAGAAGGTTTTGTTAACAGAGGGTGAACACTTTGGGGGAGGCATTGGGTCGTAGACATCACATGATGGGATGGGTTATTATGAGGAACATAAACAACATCATTAGCTTACTATACCCCAGTGGTCCAGAAGTTGTAGAATCTGAACGGCAGCAGCAACTCATGCAGCTCGGTGTTGTAGAATCTCGGAGGTTTGAACGAACCCGATGACCGACAACCTGACTAAATGATTATCTTTGTTATCATGTAAGCGTCAAAGACCCTGTCTCTGGTGCCTTGGGCCTTATCTCATCAAAAGGAGTCCTCATGTACGCCCTACCTTTTACACAACCCTAAAATCGACACTAAATAAATATTCTCAAAGACTGAAGCTTTCATGTAGCCTTGCAAATTGGATACATGGGATGCAACTTTTTCTGGATAATTTGGTTGAGAGAAAGAGGAAAAAAAAATCAGATTTTGTTTGGACGTTGAGGGGAAGAGGAGTAACAAGCTTCTGTGCTTCTGCTGTGAACTGGTGGAGTATCCTTTTCTTTTCAAGTAACAGATGATAAAGAATAGTTGTCATCAACTTTCTTCCCTTAGCATTATTTAAATATAAACTTTGATGATTGATGTACAACTCTCTGCTAAGTCCATGTAGAAATAAACATTTCTTTCTTCCATTTTTCTTTTCACTTTTGCTTGTGGGCCACCATGAATGAATTACTGTAACAACATACGATGACCACACAATTCCATGGAGTTGATGGTCTCTTCTTCCCTTTTTTTAATTTTTTTATCTTGGTGGACCCCACCAAAATAATGATAATAATAAAAAAATACAATATGCATAACACACCATTTTTTCACGTCATTTTTTTTGTTTCACACATTCTAATATATATTTTTTTGTTTCGGTTTTTTTTCTTTTTCATTATTTTTTTCTTTTGTTGACTTTTTTTTCATTTTCCTTTTTTTTTCATCTTTTGACTTTTTTCTAATATGTATATTTTTCTAACACTTGTCTTTTTTTTTGTCACTTTTTTTTGGTGTAGGGAGTTGCTGCGATATGTCTGAAATTGTCCTTCGTCCTCGCTAGTATCTTGCCCACTCCTCAGCGTGCTGTCGTAGGGTAGTCCTAGACTACTCTCTTCAGAATTGTCTGGGTCGACGATGTCATCGCTTCGCTTTAGGTGGATTACTCCCTTGGCTGCTAGCGTAGAGTTGTCTTGAACAATTCTCTCAAAAACGACAGTACAGTCAGGGTCAACTGGGTCATCATCAGGTTTACTCATCGGGGACGTCCTGATATATTAGACATCTTTGAGGTGTCTCTTTTCAGAACTGACCTGGGTCGAATGAGTCGTCATCGTGTTTACTCCTCGGGGACGTTTTGATGTATTAGACATCTTCGAGGTGTCTCTTTTCGGAACTGACCTGGGTCTACGGACGTCATCATCGGGTTTACTCCTAAGGGACGTTATGATGTATTAGACATCTTTGAGGTGTCTCTTTTCAGAACTAACCTGGGTCGACGGAGTCATCATCGGGTTTACTCTTCGGGGACGTTCTGATGTATTAGACATCTTTGAGGTGTCTCTTTTCAGAACTGGCCTGGGTCGACAGAGTCGTCATCGTGTTTACTCCTCAGGGACGTTCTGAAGTATTAGACATCTTCGAGGTGTCTCTTTTTCAAAACCAACTGAGTTGACAACATCGTCGTCTGGCTTACTACTCCTGGACTTTCCGCCGTCTACAGGTTTTGAAGAGAGGACTTGAATTCTCTATCGAGTCATGATGACCCACTATACTTTCTTCTAAAGATCCATGACAAGTCAGCTAAACATTTTCTTGGTTGTAAGAGTCATGGAAGGACACGGGGACATCGCCCGCTAGCTTGCCGTAACATCGACTCTAAATAAGATGTTAAAGTCACTAACTTGAAAGATTCTACCACTTAGCAAAAGGAGTGCGCTGTTGATTTAAAGGGCGATGGTGTCATCTTGGAGTAGAATTCAACCAACACGACTAGGATGCCCCCACGTTGCTTACTTGAAGGAAGTTGTCAATCATATTGAGCATTCCGGTGGTGGTGTTGACTTTAAGCAAACTACTAACATGAAGATTTTGGCAAACTAGGGTGCGGCTTGAAAGCCTACAATCATAATGACTTGGAAGTCGGTCTATTTCTTGTACTTTTGACTTGAGAGTCTTCATTGTGATGACGTAAAAGTCTTTAAAATTTGATTTTGACGGCTTGCTACTCTTGAATTTGAGTGACTTGGAAGTCTTCAATTTTTTGATGACTTGGAAGTTGGTGGGTTTGATGACTTGAGAGTCTTGAAGTTTGTTGACTTGAAAATCTTTGGATTTGCTGACTTGGGAGTCGTATACATTGCTGACATGGAAATCTCAAACTTTATTGACTTGGGAATCGTGATTTTTTCCTTGATTTGTGAGTCCTTGTGTTTTGTTGATTTGAATTTGGTTGACTTGTAAGTCTTTCATTTTATCGACTTGGAGTCAAGAGACTTGTTGTTGCGAGATTTGACTGACTTAGAAGTCTTTGTCTTGTTGTTGACTTAGCAGTCAAGGGACCTGGTGACTTAAGAGTCTTGAAATTTATTGATTTGAAAGTCTTGAATTTTTGCTGATTTAGAAGTCTTTAATTTTTGTTGACTTGGAAGTCAGTGAATTTTGTAACTTCAGAGTCTTGAAATTTGTTGACTTGAAAGTCTTTTATTTGATTGACTTGGGAGTCCTTGACTTGAAAGTCTTCAATTTCGACTTGGGAGTCTTTAACTTTAGTGACCTGAGAGTCTTTGACTTGAAAGGCTTGAACTTTGACTTGTGAGTCTTGAATTTGCTAACTTGTAAGTCCTTAAAGTTTGTTGATTTGAAAGTTTTGGAGTTCGTTGACCAAGAAAGTCTTCAAAATTTGATTTTGGCGACTTGGTAGTCTTTAACTTTGGTGACTTGAGAGTTTGACTTGAAAGCCTTGGGTTTGGACTTTTATGAGTCTTTCGTGATGATGACTTGAAAGTCTTGGATTTTGACTTGGAGGTCTTTAAGTTTGGTGACTTGAGAAGGAGGTTTTTTTTTTTTCCAGTATGGTTTTATCTGAGTTTAGACCCAAATTGCCTACGTACCTTAAGAGATGCGCTACTCATAAGGATCAAGCCAAACGTAGTTCAAATAAGGAGAAATGAAAATTTTATTTATTAATTTAGCCATACACAGTTTATACTCTTGCGGGCCAGGAGTATTACAATGATGAAATCGAAATGAACTGAAAATGAAATCTTTTTTTTTTCGGTGAACAGTTTAGGCTCTTACTTAGGAGCTACATCTTCACTTTCCTAGATTTTGACTTGGGAAGAAGACAATGTCTCCTCTTGCTCAAGCTCTTTGTTGACATTGGTTTTGGTTTGATGACCGGTGAAGATTATAGTGCGTCTCTTCACTCTAAGAGATCCTTCAGTCTTGACCTCCAACGTTGAACAACGCTTCATGCGAGATGGGATGGTGCTTCGAACTTCGTTGATGACTCCAAGGTGGCTGGATGCGGAGCTCTTTTCCTGGTTGGCTTGTGAGTTTGCCACCTCTTTAGCTTGTTTAATCTTTGACAATACAAAAGACTTTGATATCGGACCACCCTTGATCCTGTTGAAGACCGAGGCTTTGCACTCTCCTGGACACCCTATTCGCTCAAAGACAGATACTTGTTTGCGGGAAGCTGGATGTCCCAACCTATCGAACACGGAGAGCTTTGACTTAGGTTGATACTCCATTCCTTCGCTATCATCTTCTTCGATCTCGAAGCAGGAGACCATGTTCACAGCTGCATCATTGTTAACTTCTTCAAAGAAGTACTTCGGAAAGTATTCCTCCAGCGTGACAGGAACACGAGGGCCTCGCTCAAGCGACTCAGTTGAACCCACTTCTTGCTTCTTGATGACTTCAAGCCTCCTCCTCTCTATCGAAGGTTGAGGATTATTCCTTCTCCTTTGATGCATTTGGGGTCGTGGTGTTTGGACTTCCCTTTGCCCCCTAGTCTTCCTTCGAGTGCCCGAGATCCATTTTCCATCGTCAACAAAAGCTTCTACTTCTTGCTCATGTGCATTTTAAGGGGTCTGGACTAGTACAGCAAGAGGAACTGGTTTTTGACAGCCAAACTGAATCATCAAGAATTCGTTTCTCCTGGCTGGAATTGGATGTGCTGAAACATAATTGGCTTCGACGTTATCATCTAAGTCCAATATTATTTTTCCCTCCTCAGCTAGCCTAATGATCCGCTCCTTGAGCGTGATGCACTTCTCAATAGCGTGACTAACTACCCTATGGTAGCGACAATATCTTGGATCATTAGCTCTTCTCGCTTCTTCTGGTCTCTTTGGATGTGGGAGTTCAATAACTCCCGTCTCTAGCAAGTCATCGAGCATTCCTGACAAATCTGAGTATGGAAACGGATACTTCTTGTCTTGAAGCTCTTTCAGTGTAGGACGCTTCCTTTCAGCTTCTTTTGAGGAAGTGAATTTCTCCCTTTTAGGTTTAGGTTTAGCAGAGATTCTCACAGGTTCACACATTGAAATAGCCATGGACTCCTCTATTGAAGTCTTCGACGACTTGTCATTCTTCTTGTACCCACTAGCACCATTCCTTGATTCGGATGAAGATGAATCCCTTCCCCGTCGACTTGCTATGGTGATTTCCATATCATGTGCCTTGGTCGCCAACTCTTGAAAGGTTTTAGGCTTGACCATTTTGAGGATGTAGAGCAGGTCCCAGTGCATACCTTGAGCGCACATATCGACAGCTGAAGCTTCGGTGAGGCGATCCTTGCACTCAAGACTAAGAGCCCTCCAATGATGGATGTAGTCAAGGACTAGCACGCCCTCCCACTGTTTTGTGTTTGTCAGTTCTGTCATACTGACGACTTGTTGAGCGCAATAGAACCTATTGAGAAACTCTTTCTCCATTTGTTCCCAGCTATTGATAGATTCAGGCTCTAGATCCGTATACCAGTCGAACGCAATTCCTCTCAAAGAACGAATAAACTGCTTGACTAGTCGATCTCCTTCTGTGCCGGCATTGCTACATGTTTCGATGAAGTGAGCGATGTGCTGCTTAAGATTACCCTTCCCATCAAATTGATTGAACTTTGGGGGTCGATATCCTTGCGACATTCGAAGGGCATCAATCCTCTTCGTGTATAGCTTTGTATAAAAGTGGGTCTTGTTTGATCCCTCTCCGGGTTGAGCTCGTACTTGTAGACACCGGAATTTGTACCGGTATAAAACCCGACTCACCCAGAATATACAAGCCCAAAATAAATCCAGAATAATTGTTAAAACCCAAAGGGGTTTTATTTTTTATTCACGACCCACACAGAAGAAGCAGGCCAGGCGCGCGCCTCGGCCCAGAATAAATAAAACCCGCGTAGGGTTTGATCCGGCTCAGAAATAATCAAACCCCGCCTAGGGTTTGAACAAAGCTGCGCGCGACGTCGTTTTTTGTCAGGTCAGTGATCCGTGTGACAGAAATGTTAAAGCCCACGTAGGGTTTGGTATTTTTTGCGCCAAAAAAATCTGCATGCATGCAATCCCATGATCATAGCCCACGTGATTTGACTTTGCCCCTTGACCCCATATACCCCGCCTAGGTTTTGGAATGAAATGGCTGATTTTTTGGGGTATGTCCCCCACCTTGTCCCTCCAAAACACTCACTCCTTCACCTATAAATACCCCCTCCATTCCACCTTCATTTCATCAACTCTCACCACCAATAATAATCATATACTCTCACTCTCTCAAATTCCCTTCATAATTCCATTCTTCTATCATCACCATAATCATATTCTTCACTACCATATAACCACCCACACTACACTTTCCCTAACCATCCACATTTCTCATCCGGGTTTCAAATCAAGGGGCAACTCAAGGGATCAGTTTCATCGCCGCTATAACCAAAGCAAGGTTCGGTTCTTTTATTTAAATTATTGTATTTAATCATTTAATCCTTATTTTTCCATGCTTGTACATATTTTATAAATTAAAACGCTTTTGTTTTATATTGCATGTTTTGAATAATAATTCCGCGACATTAATCATACTTCTCCCAGCTCTCTTTCTTTTCAATGTTGATTTTAGTAGAGTCTGTTTTATAACAGGCGGATTCGAGAGCTCTTATAACTCTCGAATTCGTAACCTTACCCCCGAATCTAGAAATCGGGTTCGTAGACCGGAGTCTTTCTTTTATTTTATGGTTCGTCGATTTCCTTAAATCGGCTGGCGACTCTTTAAATTTTTTATATAACTTCATTTAATTATTTAAAGTATTCGATTTCTTACACAAAATTAATTTAAGACAATGATTTAACTTTTGTTCAATGCAAAAAAGGGGTTTGGTCCAAGGAGAAAATGGCCAGAAATTATTAAAACCCAGGAGGGGTTTAGTAATTTCCACCAATTTTATCCCTGGACCTGGAATCAAGGGGGCCGGCCCAGAATTTGTCAAACCCTAGGCGGGCTTTGACAAATTTTGGTGGTTCGTTTGCTTCTTGGGCCCTAATTCGTCAATTGGATTAAAATTAAATTATTTGAGATTATTTTTGTGTAATTTCCGTATAATTTAAATAATATAAAACGAGTTTGTAAATAAATAAAGTTCCATCACCCCGAAAATGAATTTCGAAAATAAAAATATCCTTATTTAAGGATTAAGAAACCTTAGTCGGCTCCCGATCCCAAAATGTAGCACATCCGAGGAAGACATTTTCCCCCGAATGTGGAGGGAATTTTTTCTGGGTCCTACAGATTGGCGACTCCACTAGGGAATGGATTCTTGAATTCGCCTGGTCGTTGATCCATATTAGTCAAGTGAAGATTATGTCCATCGTGTCGGACATGCGCCGTGCGTGTCTGGCTGATGATGCATGACTTGACTGAATGCTAATTTATCCAGCAAGAGTTTGATTAGAGATTTACTCTAATCTTGCTCTCAGTGATTGGAAACCATGTCGACCGGTTTGATTGGGCTCGAACAGCCCCTAGTGTTGCGTTCTTGGAGCAACGATGTGATACTTCTTTGCTTCTTCTTCTTTCTTCTTTTTTTCTTTCATTTTCTGATATGCGGGTATGCATGCAACTAGCCTGCTAAACTCTTGCACAAACAATGCAAATTTTGTTTTGCTTTTGACACAAGCATGCACTCATGCATTTATGCACGACTATCGACTTTATGTACGACAAACTGACTCGATACATGACAAACTGACTCGATACACAACAGAATGACTTGATGCATGACAGACAAACTGACTCGTATGACAGACTGACTAACTCAACGCATGATAGACTGACTTGATGCATGACAAACTTACTTGAGGCATTACAAATTGACTTGATGCATGATAAATCGACTCAATCCACAACAGACTAACTTGATGCAACTGACTTGATGCATGACAGACTGACTCGATACATGACAGATTGACTCAATGTGACTCTGAGATGCAATGCGAACCTATTATGCTTAGACATGACACACGTATGATGCTTTATGTTATTCTACACATGCAATTTTACATGCAGACAACCTCCCGACTCTATTCTTAGACAAAGATTTTCTTGGACAATGATTTTCTAAGACAATGCTTTCCTAGGACAATGCTTTCCTAAAACCATGACTCCCTAAGACAATGTTTTCTAAGGATCAAGGCCACTCGTGGGGAATTTCAAGAGAATTTAGAATGAGTAATGTTTCGATCTAGGAAACAATGATGGAGGCAACAGGTCTGAAGAATGTGCTTCTTGAATGATCATGTAGATGACCTTGATTGCTTGCAAATGTATGTTGATGTATGACAAGCCCCCGGTTTGGCGTAGACTCTTGATGACACTGTCCTGCTTTGGAGAGCACCTCGAAGATTTACAAACCCCCAGTTTCGATGTGGATTGACGTGATGAGGCATGGGGACCATGGAATAGGAAAAGGCATAGTCCTTAGTCATGAGTCTCAAACTCTCCTTTTGCCTAACCTGCCCTGACGGGTTTTCAAGTTTGCCTCTCTTTTCTTTTCTTTTTTTTCCTTTTTTTTCTTTTTTTTTTTTGATGAGACCACTATTAGGACGTTTATGAGAATGAAGATGCAAGACCTTGTAGGATAAGGAGCAAGTGTCCCTCTTTGAAGCTATCTCCGATAAATGTCTTGAATGATGTCACGAAGGTAGCGCAAGCCCCCAGTTTAGAGTAGCCTGTTCATGAGTCTGTTCATGATCATGTGGTTGCCAATTAGCCATTGATCTGATGTGAACGGCTTTCACTTTTGCTGAGATGTAAGCCACACAGAGTCTCATACTTGCATTAATGATTGAGCTTAAAAGTCATCGGAGGATGAGATGGGATGAAAGGGTTGGTTAAGAAGTGTTTGGGGAAGGAGACGGTGGATGATGGTTTATTAATGAATGGGATGTGGAGACGCTCAAGAATGATCGTGTCTTGAAGGGGAGAAGAGATGATCAAATGGGATAGACATCATCTCTTAAGAAAGGGTTGAATGGGATGGTAGATGAGGCTTTATTGATGAATGGTATAGGGAGACACTCAAGAATGATCGTGTCTTGAAGAGATGGTCAGAGGGATAGACATCATCTCTTGGGAAAAGGTTGGAACATAGTTATGGAATGATGTCCAAGTCTGACAGAAGGAAGATGGAGGATTGATGATGATGAAAGATAGAATCCAAGGTTTCCTCTCCTTTTGCCTAGCCCGCCTGAGTGGGTTTTCAAGCTAGCCTCTCTTATTCTCTCACTCTCCTTTTGCCTAACCTGCCCTGACGGGTTTTCAGGCTAGCCTCTCTTATTCTCTCACTCTCCTTTTGCCTAGCCTGGGATTCCAAGCTAGCCTCTCTTGTTATTTTATTTTTTTTTTCTCTCAAAGACCAACATTTTGAGGACAAAGGATACTCCTTGTAGCGGCCGGGCCTCAAAGAGGTTTTCCTACGTATACAAGGTGGAATCCGTAACTTGGCCCAACAACTCTTTCTTCATGGGTTGACTCCTATTTTCCTTTGGTCATAGCACACCTTTTGGATTGGGTTAAGGGTTTGAAAAGGATTGAGGTTTGATGGAGAGGTCAAAGATGTGAGTGGTAGGTGATAAGTCGAGATTGGATGAAAAAATGAGGGTAATGTGGGTGGTGAAATGAAGGTTGGGTTCAAGCCCCCTGTCCTCGACATATTTGATTGAGCTGCTGGTCTAGGAGCATAGAGATGTCCATTTTCAAGAGACTGATGATTTTGGTCTTCTCTCCTTTTGCCCAGCCTGCTTGATGAGTGCAGACTGGCTTCTCTCCTTTTTTTTTTCTTTTTTTGTTTTTGTTTTTTCTCTCTTTTTTTTCTTCTTTTTTTTTAAAATTAAACCCTGGATTCGATAAAATAAAAGATGGAAACGAGGTATACAGCAAAGATGGAAGGATAAGAGAAGATGAATTTGTCAGACTTGGTTTATATGGATGATGGATAGATGAGAGAACTTCTCAACTCAAGCAAAAAACACAAGCACGAAATTCTGTTTGATCACATAGCAACAAGAGCATAGAAATGAATGAAGAACTGACTGTAACAGACTCTGACCATGAAATGCTTGACAACCAAGAGTATAGCTACTTCTAGAGCTCCTTTGATGATGTGCCCTCCTTGTCCTCGTATGGGGAATCCATGTTATGTCTGGTCCTCTGTGCTGCTTTCGGTGGGGGTAGTTTACCTGAATGGATCATGTGCTCCAAAGTCTAACAATTCTCCATGTTGTTTTCTTGGGATCTATGGTAGTTGCAGAAATTCTCGTCATCCAAATATTCCTTTCATGGTTAACTCAGGCCCTGACCCTGACACTAGACAAATGAAGAAAACCCATCCCAATGCATGCATTACCAAAATGACCTACATAGACTTCCTAAGATGAAAAACGCTTATATACTGACTTGGGAGAGACTCACCCAAGACATGGGTTTGAAAGAGCTAATTGATCTATATGGGACTTCCTAGGATGCAAGACTTCTATATGCCGACTTAAGGAAAAGACTTACCCACGACATGGGTCTACATGTTCTATATGAGACCTCCTAAAGTGCAAATGCCTATATGCTGACCTGAAAAACCTAACTTATGACACGAGTTTACATTAGACTTCCTAACAAGACAAACACTCACATGATATGCCAACACGAGAAAAGTCTCACCCATGACATAGGTTTACACTAGACTTCTTTAAGAAAAAGACGGATATTTACATGATGACTCTAGACACAGACTTGTTCATGACATGGGTTTTCATGACCTGTGAACCTATATGAGACGACGAACGCTGACATGCTAACTCAAGAAAAAGACTTAACGACTCACCCATGACATGGGTTTGCATGATGTAGACTTCTATAACGCAAGACATTCATATGTTGACTCTGGAAAAGGACTCACCCATGACTTGGGTTTACATGCCCTACGAACCTGTATGAGACCTCTTAAAGAATGCAAGACACTTACATGCAGACACTAACGCAAAGACTCATCCTAGACCTCATATGATGCTTTCCAATGAAAAAGACACTCACATGCAGACACTAACACAAAGACTCATCCTAGACCTTATATGATAGTTTCTAAAGAACGCAAGATACTTACATGCAGACACTAACATAAAGACTCATCCAAGACCTTATATGATACTTTCTAAAGAATGCAAGATACTTACATGCAGACACTAACATAAAGACTCATCCAAGACCTTATATGATATGATACTTTCTGAAGAAAAAGACATTTATATCCTGACTTTAAAACAAAGACTCACCCATGACCTGGGTTTACACTAGACTTTCTAAAAAAAGACAAAAACACATTAACCAAGGAAAAGACTCACTTATGACCTAAACCAAAGACTCACCCATGACCCGGGTATATACTTCCAAAAACAAAACACATATATTGACTTAAGAAAAGACTCACATATGACACGACCTTGTAAGAGATTTTCTAAAGGCTGAAAGATATTTACATGCAGACTCCGAAACTAAGACTCACCTAGGACTATTGTAAGACACCTAAACTCAGGAAACAACCCAATTATGACACATATTTGTGTAAACAACAACACTTTTTTACAATAAGAGCATTATAAAGGGCCGGATAAAGTCAAATATAGCGAGTCGACATAAGTTGAAAGATACAAGTCAGTGTTTCTCAATTCGGATGGGCCTAATCCACAGGCCGACCGTTTTAAGGAGAATCCGTAACTTGGCCCAACAACTCAGACAGCTCAAGCTATGTTGGCTATTATGCGGACTAGAATAATGCTGAACACACTGACAACTTGACTTCTATTTACACACTTTTTTTTTTATTGTGACCCAAAACATTTATTTATTTAACTCAAGGATATTGGATGTTATAAAGGACCAAATAAAGCCATCAAAAGACGAGTTAAAACAGACTTATAAACTCAATTATTAATTCCACCGTGGATGGGCTTAACAACGGGCCGACCATGGATTTGTTAGACTTAATAATCAAATTCATAAATTTATTTTCTCTAATCTTGAGACTATTACGCGGGCTAGAACAACACACACACTAACTTTGATTGATTATTAATCAATTTTCTTTGGACCATGAGTATGAGAGTATTGAGAAGGGCCGAATAAAATCATCAAAGGTGAGTTAAAATGAACGGATAAACAAGGATAACGAACCTTTAAAATGGATGGGCCCCACCACCGGGCCGATCGTAAAATTTAATCGAGTTTATAAATTTATTTCTTCTCAGCCCAACGATTATTACGCGGACTAAAACAATATCTCAAAATTAGGTCCGACTCATACAAACTCGTATTTACACATAGCATACAACAAGATTTATTTATTTATTCAAGGAAAATGGATATTGTAAAGGACTGAATAAAGTCAACAATAAGCGAGTCATAATTAATTTACGGGCTTAATTGGCAAATCCAATATGGTTGGGCCTAACCACGAGCCGGCCATAAATATGATGGATTTATTAATTAAATCGATAAACTAATTTACTCAAGCCTAGTGACTATTATGCAGTCTAAGACGCTATCCATTAACTTTGTTGGACTTCTAATTAATTTTTTGGACCTTTCTTAAGAGAATTTCATAAAGGGCCATATAATATCATCAAAGGTGGGTCAATTTTTATTTATTGATTAATATAATTGACTTTCAAACATTAATGGACCCTTCCACTTGGGCTAACCATAATGCCTTTGAGTTAATAATCATTTTCTCAACCCGATGAATTTTATATGGACTAGAACAAAACCTCAAAACTATGATCAACTCTTTACAAAAAAAGACAAGAAAAGGGAAGGGATACACATAGCACATAGCATACACATGAAAAGGGTACCCTAAACCAAGGCTCTAGATTCATGGACTTTTATGGTTGGGTATATAGCCTACCGCATGCCTTCGCCCCGGTTCTTCATACCATAAGGTAAGCAGTTAGGGTATTTCTCAAAGAACTTCAAGGAAGCTCTCGGAGTGTGACATCGAGAGAGGTGCGACCAAATGCTTAGAGATGTAGAGTTCATCCCCATAGTAGTGGCCTCCCGCTCTCAAGGAAAATCCTAGGTAACTTAAACCGTCGCCTTTGTGCTAACGTGTCAAAAGACCCGATTAGTGGCCCGGTATGCAAGGGATGCCTAAAAGAATAATACAAGCGCGAAATAAATTAACTTCTCCTTTTTACACTTTCAAATCAATTTGATTTTTTCAAGTTTTACCCTCTTTTTAAAGTTTAAGTTCCCAATGGAGTCGCCAATCTGTAGGACCCAGAAAAAATTCCCTTTCGGGGAAATGTTTCCTCGGATGCGCTACATTTGTGATCGGGAGCCGACTAAGGTTTCTTAATCCTTAAATAAGGATATTTTTAATTTTCGAATTTCGTTTTCGAGGTGATGAAACTTTATTTATTTACAAACCCGTTTTTATTATTTAAATTATCCATAATTACACAAATTAATTTAACAATAATTTAGTCCCGGCCCAATTAATAAATCCAGGCCCAAAAGAGAACCAGTGGGCCACTGGAATCAGCTAAAACCCGCCTAGGTTTTAGCAGATCCCACGTTGGGCCACTGATCTCTTCGGCCCAAAAAGAAATTGGGTTGAAAATGATAAAACCCGCCTAGGTTTTATCATTTTCTGACCCATTTCTCTCGGGACCCTCCTTGGATAAATATTGGACATGAATTAAATTATTTTCTTAAATTAATTTTGTGTAAGAAATTGAATACTTTAAATAATTAAACGAATTTGTAAAATTGTAAAAGAGTCACTAGCCGATTTAAGGAAATCGACAAATCATAAAATAAGAAAAGAAAGACTCCGGTCTACGAACCCGATTTCTAGATTCGGGGGTAAGGTTACGAATTCGAGAGTTATACTAAAACTCTCGAATCCGCCTGTTATAAACAGACTCTACTAAAATTAACATTGAAAAGAAAGAGAGCGGGGAGAAGTTTGATTAATTTCGCGGAATTATTATTCAAATCATGCCATATAAAAACAATGCGGTTTAATTTTTCAAAATATGTACAAGCACGGAATTAAATAAAGGATTACATGATTAAATACAATAATTTAAATCAAAGAAGCGAACCTTGCTTAGGGTGTAGCGACGACGAAATTGATCCCTTAAGTTGCCCCTTGACTTGAAACCCGGATGAGAAAATGTGGATGGTTTAGGAAAAGTGGTGTATGGATGGTTGTATGGTTGTGAAGAATATGATTATGGTGGTAATAGGAGAATAGAATTATGGGGAGATTTTGAGAGAGTGGAAGTATGATATGGTGAAAATGAGAGTAGAGTAAGTGATAGTAGATGATGATTGTTGGTGAAATGAGGGCTGAAAATGGAGGCTTTTGTGGTGGGTTGGCCCGATAGCTTTTGATTGAGGAAGACCCTTTGGATTTTCTTCCATGCTAGCCTCTTTTCTTGTTATGCTTGATTTGTACACTTATCTCGATACAAAATCCGGTGTCTACAGTACTGCATTTGCCACCAAGTTTTGAATTTGCTCCACAGTCAGTGATTTTAAAGATGAGTTGCTCTTCTTGTCTTCCTCATCGCCATCACCCTTGGAAGACTCTTTATCAGATTCCTCTTTGTCTGAATCTTCATTTGAGTCTTGATACGGGCGCTTCTCTATTTTCTTCATCAGCTTTGCGATTTGATCACTTTGTTCGTTGATCTTCTTGTCTTTCTCCTCACTTTCCCTCGCGAGCCTTCTCAGCATAGCCTCAAATTCTGCTATCCTTTGCTCCATGTTGGCAGCGCTAGTTGTCATCACTGGCATGACGACAGTTTGAGTATACTCAATGTCAGCTTCCAAGAAGATAGATTCCTCTTCAGACATTGGGGAGGAATCTTCGCTGGAGTAACCTTGGCCTTCAAAGTCCTCAGACTCGAAGATCGGGTTGTTGCGAGTTTGGAGTTCGTCCATTCCACGCGGGGTAGTCATGATTGAGCCGAAGGTATTTACAGTGCTTGGACTCCGAGAGCGGGGAGTCATCTGAGGCACTCCCTGAAGGTTGGAATCAACAGCCAAACTCTTCCGTGACGGGGTGGGTGCCTTGCTAATTGGTTCTTCCAGCAAAGCAGAAATTGTAGCAGCAGCGGCGGCAGCCTTCGAGTCATTACTCTGCTTGATGTAGCACTCGTATTCGTTGACCCTTGGGATGAAGCTTGAACGCTCCACTTTGTTGAAGGTTGAGATACAACTTTCTTGGGTGCCATCGCGTCGCTTGAGTTGAGGATGAATTGAACTTCTTGGAGAAAGAGATGAGAGGCAGAGTGTCCCACCGAGCGTGCCAAATTTGTAAACACAAATTTCTAGCCTGAAATAAATAAAGAAAAGAAATTGAGAAACAAATATAATTTGTATTAATATTCGAATGTATGCGGGTACAATCTCTGTATTAAATACAATAAAGTAGTCCTCTGATTCAATCTCCTGAAATTTGGGTGAGCCGAGGGCGCGGACGCTTAATCTCGATCTCGAATGCAGGTCTAGCTGAAGGATTCTTGTAGTAGTTCTTAAGATGAAGGTCTTAAGCGTTGATCTCCTTGATGCTTGGTAGCCGGAGGTTGCTCGAAGTCTAACCTATCTGTAGGTTGACTGTCGGTTGCAGTTCTTCAAGTTCTTGGATGCGAGGGCTTAAGTCCTTTATCTCGATCGATGAACTAGACGAAGAAGACGACTGTAGCCTTTGATGCGAAGAATAGAAGTTGTTGAACTAGTCGACGTTAGTCCTTGTCGCTTGTAGCTGGAGAGTGTCTGTAGTTCGATATTCTGAAGGCTTTGCAGGTCTTGCTGAAGAACTCTGAAGCAGTTCTTGATCTTGATGCAAGAGATGCTTGAGGACTCGATCTTGAGCTTTTGCAGACTTTGATCTTTGGCGCTTGGTAGCTGGAGACTGCTGGCAGTTTGATCTTCTGAAGCCTCTGGAGTAGGGATGGTAGTGGGTCCTGAACCCGGCCTGGACCCGCTTGGACTTGGCCCATTAAGACGGGTCTGGGTCCAAAAATTTTGGACCCATCAGGTCTCGGGGTGGGTCCGGGTCTAGAAAACAATTAACAGGTCCAGGTCCAAGCACGGACTCATGGACCCTACCCATGGACCCATTACAATATAAACATTTATAATTTTCCTAAAAAATTAAAAACTCAATTAGTTAATTACAAGTCTACTCTACTATGTACTACATTAAAATACTAAATTTAAAAGACTAAAACCCCTAGTCTCATATAGTCACACTCACTGACTTACGCAGACCACCACAGTCGCACTACTGGTCTAATGCCCATCCCATTCTCCACTATAACATATATATATATCTCTTTATAATCATGAACTTTTTTTTTGGCATTTTAAGTTATGTTGTATTTTGAGAGACTTTTGTAATATTTTGTTGATGTCTTGATGACTTTTGTGATGTTTTGGCGTTGAAAACTTAGAATTCGCTCGTATCATAGTATATTGATGTTTTGATCTTTTTATTGTGTTAAAAATATGTGTTTTTAAATAGAATAGTTACCATCATACATGTATACAAGTATAAAATTAATCCAAAAAGTTAATAAATTTAGTAAAAAAATGCATAATATGGTTAGACTCATTAAGGACCCATGGACACATGGATCCATTGAGTCTGGGTCTGAATTTTTGGGACCCATCGGGTCTTGGGGCGGGTCCGGGTCCCAAATAATAGCCGGGTCCAGGTCCAGCAGGACTCACCCCAGACCCTGCCCATTGTCATCCTTACTCTGGAGTGCAGAATGCCGAATGCCGCTTGAGGTAGACCGCAAAGTGTTTTGAAAATGAGGGAGAAGACCCCTATTTATAGGCTCTGGAGGCCTAGGGTTGCCTAGGGTTTGAGTCGGCTTTGGACTTGGGCCCAAATTAATAAATTATCCCTTTATTTAGAATAAAGAAATAATTAAGATTTTCTGCATCATAATTGACACGTGTCGCGACACTATTGGCCATGATATATTTCCATTTAAAAGTTAATTAAATGGACCGCCATAATTAATTTAACACGTGGCAGCTAAATAAATTTAAATTATTTTTCACGTGTCATTTTCCACATTTGCCGAAAATTTTTTGCCTCCTACAATATTAATTACTACCTCCGTTTTTATTTATCTGTCACCTAGGAAATTGTGTTAAAAACTTTGACCGTTAATATCTTAATTTCTATAATAATTCATCATACAAAATTGATATCATTAGATTCATAATGAAAAATACTATTAGAAAAGTATAATATTATACTTTTTTTATAAAAATTTTATATTAGAAATTGTTGATTTAAAATTGGCACTAAAAACTGTAAATGACATATAAATAAACGGAGGGAGTATAAGATAAAGGGGGCTCCACATTGAATATTATAAAGTAAAAGGATGGAATGAGTTCTTATGGTTGTAGGTATGATGAAATAAAGTTCCAAAAAATATGAATTTTATATGATGTGGAAGGGTGATCCCCCACCAAAATTCCAAAAATTTGGGATGAGCGTTGCACATCATATACAATGCACATCATATACAATGAATTTTAGAGCATGTACAATGCAAATTCCAAAATTTTGGAATTTTAGTGGGGGTCTGCCTATCCACATCATATATAATTCCTACTTTTTGGAACTTTATTACATCTATTCTACAACCATAAGAACACATTCCACCTTTATATTTTAAAATATTCCACGTCTCCCAATACCCACACAATACAAATACATGCATCATTATTAATATGTGCTTTTCTTTTCTTTTTTTTTTTTCATTTTTAAACCCATTAAAAAATTGCTTTTCACCACTAAGTTCCAGATTGCTGCCCCGTTCTTTCTCTCGTTCTAGCTAAATTTCGTTCCTGGCTGCAAGTTTTCTGTGTGAATTCATGCAGAATTCCGTAAATTGTGTGTTCACTGCTGGTGCTCTTAGGAACTCATTCAACTATTTTTATTTTAAAATATTTGATGTGGGTCTCTCTTTCTCTTATAATTAATAGATTTATTTATGTTAATATTTTGTAAAGTTTAATAAGTATCATTCAACAATTTGATTTTGTAAAAATAAAAATATATAATCAACTTAAGAAACAATTAACACAAAGACTTGTCATACCTTTTATTTTAAACTTTTGTTAGCATTGACAAAAATTTAAGAAAATAATTTAATCCACTCAATAAAACGACAAAAATGCAAATCATTAATTAAAATACACGATTAAAATTAAATATATAACACACAATTCTATCAAAAAAAAATCCAGCACACAAGGCTTACTGTATCTTAGAATTATCAGTTGGGGTCGATTAAACATTCCTTTCATGCACATTTCAGGTACGAATATAAAGTATTTTGTCTGAATTTTGACCTCGACCAATTTGACTGAAATTTCGGACATGATATTTTCCATTTTTCTATTGGCCGAACCCGATATTGATCCGACACAGAAAATACCCGAAAAAAGTGGGTATTGGACATCAACTTTTCGTCAAAATATTCATTTCATCCAGACTTGAAATGACCCAAACCCAATTTTTTGACACCAAGAGATTAGTAACAATTGTATATATTTTTTTTAAAAAAAATTAAAGCCCCAAAAAACATAATTTTACATTACGTTAATTTTGAATCTCACACGAATAAAGGATACTATTTCCATTTCTTAAAGGTATTTCTCCATGAAAACAAAAAGTTAAAATAAGTTGAAAAAAATAGAAATTGATATAACCTACAACAAACCCACGTGTCATGAAAAGCCACGACAAATTCCATAACAGCTCAGCGTTCTTTCTTTTGTGCCAACAATTAATTAGTTCCGCGCTGCAATATTTTCATGAAATTTTACGTAGAGTTCCACTACTTTTGTCTTGCATTGTATATGCTCTGAGCATGAGCAGTGTGGAACACTACTCTTGGAATTATGACAGATTTGTACAACCAAGAACTTAAAAAGGGAGGTATGAAAGAGAAGAAATCTGAACCATTCTTTCACATAGTTCCACAATCAATTTTTTTATCATTTTCCAAATTTTTTAAAAGAAGAAAAAAATGATAAAATCTTATAAATCTATTAATTATAAAAGAAAAAGGGGACCACATTGCATATTTTAAAATAAAAGGGTGGAAAAAGCAAAATTTCCATACCTTCCATTTACTCTCTCTACCTCCCAACTACCATTGCGCTCCCTCATTAATTTTCTTCGTCGGTACCAGTGACTGGCGGGTTGACGGTAGTCACCGGCACCACCGTTCCCCGATCTGTTGTTTTGTGCCTTTTTTATCTCAGTTTTAGTTAGTTTTGCTGGTTTCGGTAGTTTATCTGTTTTGTTCGGTGTGTGTGGGGGTTGTTTTAGGGCCGGTGCCGCCGTCTTCTCTGGGTGCAACTTCCGCCGGGGGAGGAGTGCGGCCGCGTCTCCGAGGGTTGCCGACAGATCTTGCGAACTAGCATCCTGTTCAGGCGTCGCGCCCAAAGAACTGTTTGATCGATTTCTTGTTGATCGGCGTCTGGTGTGAGGTGTGTTTCTCTTCAAAGTCCGTTGGTCTTTTGGTTTTGGTCGTGTTTGTGTTCTGGTTTGGCTGCTATTGAGTAATTTGGGTGGGGAGTCGTAGGTTTTGGGGGTGTTCTCGGTGCTAGTCTCTTCTAAGGTGGGAGTGGGGTGGGTTTGTGATTTTGTTGATCTGATTGGGAGTGACGTGTTTGGTCAGTGTGGTCTTGGGTTGAGTTATGGCTTCTCGCGAGATGGAGTTAGATGGGGATGTACTAAATTTGTTGGAGCGGATTGTTGATCCTAGTCAGTCCACCCTTAAAGCGAAGGAGTTTAAGGAGGACGGTAATAAATTGTTCAGATCGTGACAGTATCATAGTGCTGCTTGCTTATATGAAAAAGGCATACAACTTATTTGGGTTAGTGAACCAATGTCTGAATCAGAGTTCTTGTTGCTGCGGGAGTTGGCGGTGTCGCTTAATCTAAACGTTGTTGCGTGTCATTTGAAGTTGGGAGGGTTTTCAAGAGCCATTGAGTTTTGTGGTTTTGTGGTTTTGTGTTGCATTTTGACCCAAACAATGTAAATGCTTTATACCGAAGTGGTGTGGCCAATGCAAAGTTAAGAAACATGGATGAAGCGAAGAAAGTGCTTACTTGGGCGCTTGAGATAGACCCTTTATGCTTGGAAGCTAAGAGAGAATTGGAGAGGGTGCAAGTCCCTAATAAGGCACATAAAACCACCCTCTCATCAAAAAGTGATAAGAATATCCAACCGTCTCCTATAAGGGATTCGCAAGGAGATGCAAAGATTAGTTCTAGCGGGGTAAAGGGTTTGGGGACTGCATTGCCGAGTTTGCGGTTAAAGAAGAGGAAGATAGTCAAAGAATGTGGAGTACAGGGGAGTTACTCCAAGGTGCAAGGGAGTGGTAATGTGGGGGGGGGGGGTATGAGGAGACTTCATCCCCTCCACCTCGAAAAACCTCAATGCTATGCGTGGAGGATAGGACTTGTTCAAGTCCTACACAATCTTCGGCTTTCAATCCATCAAGAAGGACCGAGAAAATGTTAAATCATTTAAGAAATTTCTTAAGACATGTATCAGGGGAGATACTATGTCCATATCAGACAACACGTATGTAGAAGTGTTGAAGAAAAAGTCAGTGACATTCTACGATTCAAGGAGTTTGAGTTTTATGACAGTGAGAGTTGCCGTCAAGCCTTGTAGGGGTGCGGAGGACATGATAGTGGATGAAGTCCTCTCACATCATGTGGGGCAAAGATCGGAATCTACATGAGCCATATTCACTTAGAAAGTGAATACTTCCTTAGAGGTGCCCGATCAGGTTGGAGGCGTGATCCAACAGTCCCAACAACAAGATGGTATGATTAAGTTTACTGGATTCGGAGAAGGAGGTAAAGTATCCAGAAGATGCCATCAAACATGCAAAGGTGCCCGAAGTTGTGTTAGATGCCATGATGTTTGTGTTGCAGGTACCAAGAGGAAGCTGCATGAGGTAAGTTTATTATGGGGAGCTAGTGTGCCCATGAAGAAGCGGCTGAACTGAGGCGATCAGCAACCAAGTGATCAGCAAGTAGTTTGGAAGCCACCAGAATGCTGTTTCAAGTTGGTTATGGGTATTTCAGAAAGGGGCCGTGATGAGAGTAAATCAGTGCAGAATTTGGCGAAACAGGTTAAGCGAAGCGTAGATGGCTTTCGATTGTTAGTTTTATAATTTGTGTTTCTGTTTGTTGTACTGTCTTTGTGGAAAAAAAAAGGTGGAATTAATTCCAATGGTTGTAGGAAGGATAAAATGAAGTTTCAAAAAATTGGAATTTTATATGATGCGGAAAGGTGCACTCCTACTAGAATTCCAACTTTTTGGAACTTGCATTGCATATGATGATGATTCTATCTTTTGGAATGGAAGTGGAGGCCCATTACTTCCACATCACCTATCATTTCTATATTTTGGAACTCCATCTCATTTATTCTACAACAATAGGAACTCAATCCTATATTTTTACTTTAAATATTTATTTAAGAAGTCCACTTTATCCTACTTATATATTTATTCATGTTTATACTTTAAAATTTAATTTTTTTATTGTTAAAAATAAATATTTAAATATGACCCTGAAAAAAATATGCTTTGATTCGAACCCGATTGTAACATTGGCCGATTATTCAGACAAAATATTTGATTCGAACCCGATTCGAACTTGATTTTGAGCCGAATTTAACTATTTCTGCATTGTCAAGTTGGTCCGACTCGAAAAAAAATTGGGTCCGTACATTAACTTTTTGTCGGAATTTTGACATCATCCGAATATAACCAACTCAAATTTATCTGGACCCAAACTTTTGTCAACAACAATACTAGTATTATCTTTCTTTTTAAAGGAGTGTTAAATAGAATCATTTAATATAATAAAAAAATATAAAAAAAAGAAAAAGACAATGAGGAAGAACGCTTGCGTTCTGGGAACGATGTTCCCAATTTGTTGGTCTTGCCTGCAAGAGAATGACTATTTTTGGCACATGTTCCAAGAGGAAAATTCCTCTGCTGTACATGGTCTTAGTGAGAGTAACTTCACATTGGATTCTCTTAATTTTTTATAATTGAAATTGGTAGTAGAAGTCAATTAATTACATTTTCTTTTTCTTTATTGCAAAAGTAATAATAGTTAAATTGAAGAAATAAAAATAAATTTCAATTTGTATCAAATATCAAAGATTATCTAAGGAGAACCCCAACACCCCTTCTCTAAGTAATAAAAATAAATTTCCTTGTTTTTCTTTTCTCTCTCTCTCTTCCACATGGAACTCCACCTAGGATGTGGTTCTATCCATTAAAGATAGCCTAAAATTCAAACATTTTGGAATTAGCATGGCATATGCGCATATGCAAAGCAAAATTTCATCCATGGAATTTTGTTCCCATCTCTCCTAGTTGGCACACCTTCTCTCCTCATTTTTCTTCATTTCTTCGAGTTCTGGAACTCTGCAACATTCCAGAACTCAAAGGAATGCTGGAATGGAAGAAAATGAGAAGAGGGGGTGTGCCAAATAGGAGAGAGAGTGTCAAAATTCCATGAGTTTCATTCCGCATTGCTAGTGCTCTTAGCATGTGCAATGCTAGTTCCAAAAAATCAAAATTTTAGGTGAATCCACCCTTCTACATAATATAAAATTTTGGAACTTCATTCCGTCCTTCCTACAACCATTAGAACTAATTCCAACCTTTTATTTTAAAATATTTAATGTTGTCCCCTCTTTCTCTTATAATTAATAGATTTATAAGATCTTATTATTTTTCTTTGTTAAAAAAACTTTTGAGATTGATAAAAAAAAAAAAAGATTGTAGGACTCATGTGAAAGAACTAGGGATGACAATGGGTCGGGTTTACCCTTACCCATTGGGTAGTGCGGGTATAACGATTATAATTTGGGCATAATTGAAGATTAAATTATACGACCCGTTTTATAATCATATCTACAAATTAACGGGTTATTTTCGGATATAATCATATCAGTGATCAAAAGAAAATCTTACAAAAAGTTTTCAATTAGAAAGAGAAAAATTGGACAAGTATCATACCAAAATACATTTAATATGTTAATATACCCACCTTTACCGACCCGAAAAATGGGTAGATGATAAAATTTTACAGAAAATATCGTGGTTACAAAACTATTTAAATTACCTATAAACGCAAATTTTAATATATCCGGGGCCAATAGTGAATAATCAACGGTAGTTTTTTTTTTGTTTTGTAAGTATTCGAGGTGGGGTGGGTCGGGTACCCGTCGGGTAAAGGCGAGTACCCATCACCCTACCCTTACCCGTTTTTTTCTAAAATATATCACCCATAACGGGTCGGGTAAAGGCAGGTACCCGCGAGTTCGGGTTTTATTGACATCCATAGAAAGAACTCCTTAGAGTTTTTCTCTTCCATTCATCCCTTCACTAGTAGAATTCATACCAAAAAACGTCTGAAAATTGGCGTCTCTCAAAATATCAGACGCTAAACAATTGAAACAAAATAAAAAAAAGAAGGGAAAAAATTTGGGCGTCTGTTTCCCAGACAAGAGACGCCGTTTTGTAAACAGCGTCTCTTATCTGGGAAACAGACGCCCAAATGGGCGATTATAATAAAAAAAAAGCATGCGTTACATTCTGTCGGCGTCATTGCGGTATACATTTATGCGTCATGCGCCTTGGAAAGAGACGCCTAAGTGGTTTAAATTAGAAAATAATAGGGCTGGGTGTGTGTTTGCCATTCTTGCCGTCGAAGAGGAAGAGCGAAGCGAGAGAGAGTAGGAGAAGAACTCGGTGCACGGCGCAAATTCAACCAAAAATCAGGTAATTTTATCAGTTATTTTTGTTTCAGATCTGTTATATTATGATTAATATTATGAAAATTGATTAAATAATAGATTAAATATGATAAAAAACGAGTAGTTTGAATATTTGTATGTTTGTTTCGTTTTTGTTGAGTTTGATATTAGTTGAGTAGATATAAGTTGAAAAATTGAGTTGTTTTAGTGAATTTGTATGAATTGTAATATATTTTGGATGTTGAATGTGAATTTTAAGCGTGAAAATCGTGTTTGTAATGTGGAATTATTGAATTTAAATATTGTTTGTATGTTTTATATTAGTTTAATTAATTGCATGTAATAATGCATTTAAAATATGTTTTGTATGTTGAATTTAATTAATTGCATGTATGTTAATTTAAAAATGGATTTTTTTTATGTTTTGTGGAAAATATAAATATGAATAATTATATTTACTTTGCAAAAAAATAATATTTGTAATTAAAATATGTTTAAGTTGAGCATTATGATAAATATTAAGATGTAATACGGATTTTGTATGTTAATTTATATGGCTTAATAAATTTGTGGGAAATTATAATGAGTTTCGATTGAGTATAAAACTATTAAATTAGTTAGCAATATACAATTAGCTAGGAATACATATTTAGTTTGTATATAAACTATTAATATTCAATTTTGGTTGAATTTATAATTTAATTTGTTTAGTAAATAAGTTAATAATATTAAAAACATTATTATATATAAATTATTATTCAATTTGTACGTATACGTACGTAGTAAATATAATTATAAACTATTTATTAAAAAAAATAGTTTAGTGTACGTACGTTTACTTAATTAATTATGAATAGTTTGTCTAGGGTTATGGTAATTGGTTAATTGTTAGGTTAGTATAGAGGATTAAGTCGATCGGTACTATTCCGATCGAGAGTAGTTTACAAGAATTAGTTGTCATAAAAGGAGGTTGAGTTTGGATGATTTTGGTTATTATTAGTAAGTGAGTTAGCGTTTAAAGTTGGTTGCGCAATTTGCTGCTAATCCAACCTAAGTGCTAACTTAATTACTCATAACTCCAAACGAAGACATAAATTATGTAAATAATTATGTCACGTACATCCATATTTACTTACGTAAGTACTCAACAACCAGTAGTTACATACTTAGTGAATAGGTCATTTATGATGGTAATTTAGGTAGTAAGTATGGCGGAAATTTATATTTATAGCATCTTAATTATGGAGATATATATATATATATATATATATATATATATATATATATATATATATATATATATATATATATATATATATATATATGTCATAAAAGAGGTTGAGTTTGGATCCTATTAGTGTCCAACGAGTGTGTGTTCCGTGATCGATAATCTATGGTGAAAGGACTTGCATGAGGCGTGTTGACTCTCCTTTATTAAATCAGTTTCCCAGCGGCGCAATTTTCCTAAGTGAACTTGCACGAGGGCTATACAGTGCTCTGGGAGTAAAAAAACATCTCAGATTCGATACAATGGAGTGTGTCTATCGTGCAGCTTGAGGGGTAGCAAGACAAGGTGGGGTTGAAAGAGAAGCTCATAGTAAAAGGTCTAATATATAGAAATCCAACACCATGCATTTCTATTAGACCCTTTACTATGAGCTTCTCTTTCAACCCCACCTTGTCTTGCTACCCCTCAAGCTGCGCGATAGAAACACTCCATTGTATCGAATCTGAGATGTTTCTTACTCCCAGAGCACTGTATAGCCCTCGTGCAAGTTAACTTAGGAAAATTGCGCTGCTTTTTGGGATCAGACGAATAAAGGAGAGTCGGTACGACTCATGAAAGTCTTTTTCAACCATAGATTAACAGTTAACAAACACACTCTCCTTGGATAATAACATGATCCTCTTGCCTAGTGACATAGCTTACTTGTTGTTGTCATAAAAGGAAGTTGAGTTTGGATGATTTAGGTTATAGCGTATACGATTATATTTGTGAATTTAGATACAAACAGAATAATTTATTTTCGATTATTTTTTTAAGTACTGAGACGGATAGATGTTTATTATTAATTAAATTCATGGTGGGCTTGAATAATATATTCACGTACATTATGGACGGGCCCCCACATTGTCGTTGGATGTACGAGAGGTTTGAACCGAGTAGGAGGGTTATCAGGGCTGAATGGGCTGCTGGAGTAGCTATGTTTGATGAATTTGCAAAGAGTAATTCGTATGAGTATCCGAGGACTGGAAAGTATCGGTGCCCATGTGTGAAGTGCAAGAATAAGAGCGGACTTAGTCCTGAAGAAGTTAAAGAACATTTGTATAGGCGAGGGTTTATGGAACAATATTGGTGTTGGACGAGCCATGGTGAAGAATGGGGTGACTTTGATGATGAGGATGACAGTGGTGACGATGCGGAAGGTGATTGGGAACCGTCTGCAGGTAGTCCTCCGACAAACGAGGAACCGAATCAGCCACCGTTCATCGATAGAATGGAAGAGATGATGAATGATTTCATCATGGCGAATGAGGAGCCTAATGCAGGAGCTCAAAAATTTTATGATATGCTACAATCTGCTCAACAGCCTCTGTGGGAAGGGTGTACGACCCATACCGTATCACAAGTACTCGCTATTGAAGGGGTGTTCGATGAGGTTGCGAACATGGACAACGCACAATTAATAGTGGGTGGTAATACGTCTGATGTAGCCAATGAGGACGATGAAGACATCGAGGATGACGAAGATGATGAGGGTGACAATGACGAGGTTGATGAGGACGATGAAGACAGCGAAGACTATTAAATAACAATATAGTAATCGAATTTTGATTGTGTTACAATATTGTCTTCAACGAACACATATTATGTATTCTATTTTCTAAGTGAAACGAATTGATTGTGTGCCTAAGTGAAACTAATTCAATGTTTTTCATATTCTACCTCAATGTGTGGTCGATCTCTTTTAATACATTGTATTGTTTGGGAGTGGTTACTAGTTCACGATCAGCCATTTTATTTCGTGCATCCCGATACTAACTCAATGTTTATTCTACTTTTATTTTGCGGTTGCATTATGTCGGAAGAGACGGATCACGCGGACCTCGGACCGTGGTGGGTCTAGACCGAACACACGGTGGTTCTTCATCGGCCCCACGGACTCCATACATTCCCGGTTTGATCCGAGCCATGAAGCGCTTCAACCCGAGGAAGCAACTACGACTTCTTTTCACAGCTAGACCCATCCACGCTGGAGCTCATGCCGTTCTTTGCGGGTAGTACTGTGCCAGCAGGGAACGAGACGATGGACGAGTTTTATGCTCAGGGGCTTCAGGGAGGGGCCCAAACTGATGATGGGGGTGACCAAACTGATGTTGGGGGTACCCAATCGAAGGATGGACCCGGCCGAAACGAGGTGGGCGCGGACTGAAGGGGAGGGCGACACTACCCAAGCGTCGGGGAACGATATCTCCGAACGATATCGAATTCAACTGGACGTTCAGGCGGACGCTCAAAAAACACCGGATGGGAAGTTCATCATTAGACCTTGTAATGGCGCGTGAATATCAATCTGAACTTTGATTATGCATTTATAACTTAATTTGTGTTTAAATATATATAATTTTGTATGCCTCAATCTAATTGATGTTTCATTTCAAATTGATTTAAGTGTGGCGCCATATGGGGCACGCGCAATCAGGGCCATCATAGACATAGTAAAGCAGAATTTTTGAGGGTTTTGGCCGGTATGGAGCAAAGTGCCCAAGAGGACGGTGGATTTGATATACGACGAGTTCAGGGTAAAACTCTCACATTTTTATCACTTTAGATTTTTGCATACGTACGTTGTCTTTCATATTGGTGTATGTTTGTATATATATATAATGCGTACGTGTATGTTTGTGTATGGTTATCCGGTGTGTGGCCGTTCAGATATATTAATATGAATTAGTGTATAGTGCAATGGTTTAATTTATTTGCATGTTTAATTCTTCATGTATGGTTTGAATGCAGAAAAATTTTGGTGGGAAGACCAACACGAGACCTATATACGTGATTGGTTCCTTAGGAGGGCCCAAAAACTGTACGCCGACGCTATCGGCAAATCCAAAAAAAGATGGTTGTCGGGGAGGGGCAAACCCAAATGGATTGTCGACGACGAGATTTGGGAGAAATTCATTGCCCATTGGCAAGACCTCAAATTCGTCGAGAATAGCAAGAATATGAGCAAGACGAGGAAAATGAACCAAGATAAGGGCCCACCATCACACACAAGGGGCCCAGTTTCCTTCGGCATCGTCAGAGAGAAGTTGGTAATTAGTTAATTATGAATTTAATTATGACTTTAATTATGGTTTAATTTAACATTTAATTTATATTCGCACTTACGTACAGAAAGAAAAAAACGATGGAAAGGACCCTGACATATGGGAGCAATTCCAAGCGACCCACATGAAGCAGGGCACCAATCAGTGGGTGCACGACAGGTTCCGCCAGCTTGGGGTAAGTACCTTCATCATCCAATATTTAAGTTATTATAATCAATGCGTGCGTATGAACATTAACTTTAATTCACTTATTCAACTACTCTTTCTTTGTATCGACCAGAGGCGATGCATAGTGATTATGAATCGTCTGAAGAGAGATGGAGGCAAAGCAACGGAGGCGGTCAACCGAAACTCCCATTATGTCCGAGACGAGTTCGTTGGACAAACAATCGCAAAGTCGGGACACGTCGTGGGCATGGGGTTGTGGGGAAGCTATGAAGGCAGTTCCCACATCTCATCGAGGAGACGTCCACGACGTCGTAATAACACCAATAGCGTCGACGTCCGAGCCTCTATTACGGAGCTGAACAGAGAGCTTCAGCGTCAACTCGAGGAAGAGAGGCAACAACGCAAACAAGATAAGCGCATGCTGCAGGAACAATTCCAGAGAGAATTAGAGGAACAACGGCGCCGATCTGGTGCAGCCTTGGAAGAGAAGGTGAGGCAACAAGTAATGCAACAAATGTTGCAAATGCAAAGAATGTTGCAGCAAACAAGTCGAGTAGTGGCCCCTTTCCTCATTGGATCTTCCTCCGGAAGTCAAGTGCCATACAACTGACAGCCTCCTCCACCGCCGCCCCAGTACTTCTCGTCGGACCCCCGTCTCTCAAACCCCACAACCTCAGCCCACCGTTCCTCCCGAGGACTCGTTATATGCTTACCCAGGTAAGCATATTTTTTTCCATAAACACAAAATTAAATTACTAATTACACGTTCCAATAATTACTTAATTCATTTTGATTGTATTTCATACCTTTAATTTCCAAATTGTTGTTGTATCCCAGGAGGCCAATACCTATTCCATAGTCTCGAAGAATTGACACAACGCCAGAATCAGGGTGATAATGACGACGATGAGGAGGAGAGCGAAAGTGATGATGACGATGCCGCCGTCGTGTGACGACATTAATCGATCATTTTAATTGTGTTTATATTTTACATTGTATAGACGAACAAAATATTTAAACTCTTTCTTAATTACATTCATACTTATTAGCTAGTACATTATTTAATCCAAACATCGAAATATTTTTCATTATGTTTGTGCACATACGTACAAATTAATTAACTTAATTAACATATATATATATATGTATATATATATGTATATATATATATATATGTATATATAATAACACGTACGTACAAATGAGAATAATTATAATTAACAACATAATCGAGAGTGAAACATATTATATATAAATTAAATTATCTACCTAGAAAAAATTACAATATAACTAACAATAATAATAATTAATAATTAACTATACCTAAAAAATATACACATATATACATCCATAATTAGTTATAACTAAAATTAAGAATATATAACAGTAATAATATCAATAATAATCATAGTATCAATTATAATATCAATAATAATAATAATAATAATAATAATAATAATAATAGCGCGCGCCAGCCAGCAGCGAAAAATTTTCGAAAATTTACCCAATTTAGGCGTCATTTTCCGTAAACGCCAAATAATTGAAATTGAAAATAAATGCATTTGTGGGAAAAGCAGACGCCATTTTGCCAGCACTTATATAAGCCTTGAGCCCTCAAACTTCCCTCCGAATTTTTCCCACCCATCTCCATTTCATTTCTCTCATCTTCTCTCATCAATTCTCTCATTTCCCCTAACCTTCACAACACCTCAAATCCATCCAAGATTAATAAATTGAAAATTTTACAATTGAAGATTGAACATTGGAGATTGAAGATTGAAGATACAAGATTGAAGATTGAAAAATCAAGATTGAAAAATCAAGATTGAAAAATATTGAAGTCATATATTAATTGTAATTTAGGTTTTTATTTTGTTTGTATCATTTAATTTAGTAAAAAATATCATTAATAAAGTTGTATTATATTTTTTTTATTTGTTAAAATATATATTCATTATCATTTTATTGTTGTTATTTCTATAAAATGTATATATATATATATATATATATATATATATATATATATATATATATATATATATATATATATATATATATATATGAAATTGTACATACATGAATATTTGCACATATATATCATTTATTATTATATAAAATGTATTTATTTTCATTATTAATGTCTCCACAATTCTTATTAAACAATTTAATTACAAATACAAAAATTTAATTTTTACGCTTTATTTTATAATTAGAACACTCAAAATATACTATTTATTCTAATTATTTTCATTATTGAATTCACGTTATTTTATTATTACAAATGCAAATATATATCATTTAAGTTTTTTTTTGTTTCTGGAACCCAAATGGCGTGCATGCGGCATGAAACAGACGCTTTCTATAAAAAGCAGCGTCTGTTTCATGCCAGACGGGCGCGAACTTGGTCGACACAACCCTCGTGATGCAGTAACAATTTTGGCGTCTGATTGAAACAGACGCCATTTACAGACGCTTTTTTAAAAAAGGCTTACTAGGTTTTGGCGTCCGTTTTAATCAGACGCCAAAACCATTTTGGCTTCTGTTTACACCCATATCGCACGCCAATTCCAGACGTTTTTGGGCACCAATTCTACTAGTGCTTGTTACGTTCTTCGCTACACAAAATTAAGAGGAATTCTATCAAAATTCCAACAGTATTTTCCCACACTGCTAGAGCATATGCAATATGAATTTTTTTTCCTTTTTTTTGCAATAGAATTTTGTATCTTGTCTCTCCTCTTATCTCTATCTCTCACCTACTCATCATCCATTTTCACAAGAGATGGATTGCTACAACATTCCATCTCTTGTGATATGGAGGATGAATATGAGAGAGATAGAGATAAAAGGAGAGAAAAAATGAAATTCCATTGCAAAAAATCCACATTGCATATGCTAATGCTCTTAGAGCAAATGCAATAGCATTCCAGTTTTTAAGAATGTAAGTGGGGTTTAGACTTTCACATCACCATTATCTCTATTTTATGTAACTTTATTTTGTTTGTTCTACAACAATGAGAACTTATTTCTACTTTTTCATTCCAAAACATTTTTTTATTGAGTCCACTTTAACTTAAATATGACCATATAAATTTTCTATTTTTTTAATATATATTTTTAGTGTGTAAAACGTACTATATATAGATTAAACAAAAATAAAAACAAATAAATGGGGAATGTGGGGGGAATGCTTCTAATTCCCAACTTAGAGCATATACAATGACATTCCATTACTTTAGGTCTTTGATGGGGGTCCATAGTGCCAAATCATCTTATTTTTGGAAATTTTTGGAACTCAATTCTTCCTTCTTCTCAATAAAAGGAACTTCAAATTGGAACTTTGAATAAAAATATTTGTCATCATCTTAATTAACTACACACAACATCTATTTTGAAGTAAAATGAAAATAAAAAAATAAATTATCCACCAATAACAAATGAGAAAAAAAATACAAGATGTGGATTTCATTCCAAAATGGTTTAGAAGTCAGAATAAGTTCCGAAATTGGGGAACTTATAAAAGATAACATTGTGAAGGAATGAAATGAAATGACAATTGATTGATTGGAATGAGTTCCAACCAATATGTAATGCTCATTCCAAATTTTTGGAATTTTGGTGGGGGGTCACCCTTCCACCACATATAAAATTCTTACTTTTTGGAACTTCATTCTATCCTATTTACAACCATAAAGACTCATTCCATCATTTTACTTTATAATATTCAATGTGGGGCCTCCTTTATCTTTTATTTAATAGATTTATGTATGATAATATTTTGTAAAGTTTGATAAGAATGTTATTCAACATTTTATTTTTGTAGAAAACAAAAATAAATAATTAACTTAAAAAATCAATCAACAAAAAAGACCTAGTCATATTTTTTTTAGAATTTTTATAAAAGTTAAATTAAGACTCCAAAATTTATAATGCTAACGGTTGAATTTTTTTGATAAAAAACAGCAGCAACAACTGAAATTGATAGAAACAGCAGCGACAACAACGATTGAATTTTACAAAGCAATATTGTAATCTTTTCTTTTTTTAAATTTTTTTTTTAAAAAAAAAACTTAAAATTGAATAAAAAATAATAAAAGGATCTTTGTGATGGAACTATACAGAGTTCCTGGATGAAATTTCTTCCCAAAACCGTTCTTGGGTGCAGTAGAATTCAAGGAATTCTGTCAGAGTTCTTGTATTATTGTGTTACGCTGGTAATGCTCTTAGAGCAAATGTAATGGTGATCCAATTTTTGGAATGAAACTGGTGGCCCCCCCATTTCACATCATCCACCTTTCCTATTTTTTCGAACTTCATTTCATTTGTTTTACAACAATAGGAACTCATTTTTACTTTTCACATTATAATATTTATTTGTGGAATCAATTTATCTTAATTGCTCATTTATTATTTTATGTTTATATTTTTTAAGTTTTGTTTAATAATGATAAATATTCAAAATGTAAACTTATTATTTTTTAAAAATAAGAACAATTTTAAAAATGATATGTAATATGAAAATAGTACTTACACCTAAATAAAATAAAAAGCGTACTTATTTTGCTTCTTGAATGCACACAAGATCCTTCACAACACACAATTACAAATATGATTAATCATAAATATAATTATAAACATAATTAAATTTGTAAATTATGAAAATTTTCAACTACTTACACTAATTTTTTGAAGGATGAAAATGAGTGTTGTTTAAGTAAAATTCCTTATATATATATATATATATATATATATATATATATATAGATGTAGTATTTTTTTCAAAAAAAATAAAATAAAATTTTCATAGTCGTTGTATCCTCCAATGGATACTTTTAGCCAAAAAAAATAAAGTGCCCTCATATAGTCGTTCTGCCGTTGTATCCTCCAACTGTTAGCGTAGCGCCCTTATATATATTTTCTTTTCTTTTCTTTTTTTTATTAATTAAGTTCTGGAATGATGCAGTGATCCCAACTTTGCAATCCCAAAATTTGATTCCCCATTGTACTACCACCTGAGAATTTTGCACATGTTCCAATGTAGTGTTCCTCCCATTGCATTTGGTCTTAATGTGCCTTCCATTTCATTCTTTGTTGTGGGAAAACACTCCTTTTTTGCATGTGTTCCAAAACAAAATTCCAGCCGTTGCATGTGTTTGAGCAAAGTGCAAAAACAATCCAAGTTTTTGGAATACAAGTGGGGTTCTCCCCTTCCGCATCACACATTGTTCCCAATTTTTGGAACTATATGTCATTTATTCTACAACAATAGGAACACATTCTCATTTTTTTTACTTTAAAATATTTATTTAAGTCCACTTTATCCTATTTATATATTTATTTATGTTTATACTTTTAAAATTCAATTTGATTATTGTTAAAGATAAATATTTGAATTTTTTTTACCCGAAAAGACTGGTTTGGTCTGAACCTGATTGTAGCATTGAGCGAATATTTGGACAAAATATTTTTCTTTTTTATGTTGTTCAAACCCATTTTTGACCCAAACTTAGCTCTGCTCGAGTTGTCAACTCGATCCTACGCAACAAAAATGGATCCTTACATCATTTTTCGTCTGAATTTTGACATCGATTGGATTTGATCAACCCAAATTTACCTGGACCCAAATTTTTACCAACACCAAAACAAATGTTCTCTTTTTTTTAATAAAAAAACGATGGTTAAATGGAGTCATTTAGTATAATAAAAAATTTAAAAAATATTTGCCATTCTTGGAATGAAGTTCTCAAATTTTCATTCTTGGCTACATGAAACCCCTTGTGCTGACAAAAATTTGGATCCGGGTAAATTTGAGTTGGACAAATTCGGTCAATATCAAATTTAGATGAGAAATTCATGTATGAAGCCAGTTATTTCGGGTCGAACCAGGTCGAACAATTCGGACGAAGCTAAAATCGGGGTCTGACAATTGGAAAGACAGAAATTTTATATCCGAAATTTGGTCAATTCAGTCAAATATCAAAATCCGGGCGAAAAATATATGTTCAGACCCGATTTTTTCCGGGTCGGACTGTAACACCCCAACACCCTTAATCACAAGATTAATATAATACAAACACTAAGCCTGTGATTAGCGCAGCGGAACACCTAGGGTGGAGGTATTACCGCCGTCCCCACTCGGGACAAGGCAACAAACCCAAAAACTCCATTTAAGAACACACTAGTCACAACCAAACTTTAAACATAAACTTCATACTAAAACCCACCAAAACATAAATAATTCAACTTATACAACCATTAGGGAAAAACTACATCCCAAAATTCATAACCAAGGGGTCTTTTAATCATAAGGAAAGCACCGGAATCGGCCAAACTTCCATTCGAGACTACCTTGCTTGGGTACACGTCTACTTCTGCTTATCCTTGCCCTTAACCTGGGAGCTCGAACCGCCTAAAACAAATCATTAAAACAACGCAAAAGTGAGTGGGGAAACACTCAGTACACAAACCTCCAGCACGTCAACCGTTCGAAAACGGTTTCTAGAGCCAGCGTTTTAAAACATTTTGAAATCGGGGAAGGGGGAAAAATACCATGAATGAACTGGATTGTTGCATAGACAAATATGTACATACATAAAGGAGTTAAACTTGTAATAATTGAAAACGAGTGGTATCCCTTACGATCGATGCAAAGCACCTCACACACGCGCATGCCCAAATTGATCTAGATTTTGATTGGGTGACTGCTAGGCAGTCGACACTGGCCAGGTCATTAGGACCCTCTGATCAGGAGCATCTAAAAGAAAAGGCTAGTACATCACGTAACTAGCTAGCATATAATAAGGCGGGACCACTTTTGAAAATAATGTGATAAATGATACTATATCAATGCTTTGACATGGTGATAATATACATATACTGAATGATAAGAAAAATGTTAAACGTTGGACAATTTGCGTACCTTGGGTAGTAGAAAAGTCTAGCGACGTGCCTCGAGCTTGGGACGGTTTGGGCGACTTGGAAACTATAAGAAGTGCATAAGAAAATTGAGAATTTAAATAAATTCCTTGCATTTACAAGCTAGGATGAAAGTACTTAAAACTTGATAACTTAAAAGGAAATGAGAAAATAGAAATTTCAGTTTTTGATCAATCAAAGATTTGGTGATAACTTGAGCTCGGAAACTCGGATTTTTGCAAACGAGTACTTTTCGGAAAGGGAAAAACACGCCCTAAAACTTTGTCAACTGGCCCGAAGGCTAAAAAAGAAAGGAAGGGCTCGGAAAAAGGCCCGAACAGAAGCAGAGCACTTGAAATTAATCATGTGGCTTGGAAAAATTTAGCGAAACTTATGGCGCAATTTGAATAGGATCAAAGAAAGCTTGTGATGTATAAAGCATCCTTACCAACCAGCTTAGATGAGCATAGAATTGGGGTCCTTGAAGGCTTAAGAAGAGAAGCTATTCGATTAATGAAAACATGAAAGAAACGTTGTCAAGTGACGGAACTTAGAAAAGGACATAATTATGAATTTTTGAAAGTTTACGAACCAATGACCGGTGAATTGAATACATAGAAGAGATGGTCCTTGGGCTATTTAGAAATCGAGGAAACCCATGAACTCGTCAAGAATTTAAGTGTATAACCTAGCCATCAACAAAACTTAATCGCACTTAAAACCTCAATGACTTAACCCATGGCTTGCTAGAATTCATTAATCCTTTAGGAGGCAAACCTAAACACCAACTTGACTTATTTCAACTTAGAAAACACCTCCAAGCCATCCTAATATTGACACAAAGGCCGCCATCTATTTAGAACTCCTTAAGAGATCACATTCCAACCATAGAGTTAGAATTAATAACTAAAATTCTGGGCAGAACCTTTATTAACGCTTTCAGTCAAGACCCCATATCTCACTCACCCGATATCGTATGGACGCAAAACTTATGTTTCTGGAAAGCTTAAAGAGTGAGCTAAAACTCTTATGTTCACCATTAAAACCAACAAAGTCTCCAAATGGACGAAAAAGTAGCATTTAGCTACTGACTCCAGAAAACATATATAAAAACACACCTTCACGGTTTTGGTTACAACTCGGGCTATACATATCGGAATCCCGAAATTCAAAAGCCGAGGGTTAGCTAACAATCTTGGCTATCTTTTAAAGTAGAAAACAGAGCTAAACTCATATTTTAAGTCCCCTGGAATACAACCAGCAGAAAAACCAACCCTGGATTTCTCCTTAAATTCATCTTTTTGGCCATTAAACCTATACTAATCCAAACCTAAAGTCCAAATTGAACACTACTCTTGATTTTCCAGAATATAAAACCAGAAAATACTCATCTTCTTCCATAGAAATTCACATGCAACCATAGATTACACATGCAACTATAATTAACACTTGAATTAACACTCTTCCACCCATTTCCACACTAAATTCATATCATCCATGTGTATAACCACTTAATTAACATAGTAACAACCCAAATCAGTCCCTTAATCATCATATTTCTCCTCCAAAAACCACATGCAAGCAAGAATAACATTCAACAAGAACTTAGCAAGAACTCATCCAAAATCCAATTAAACTACACATTCATCCTTCTCAAACTCAAACCCTAATTAACCCAACTTAACCACAACTTAAATTCATGCTTAGAAATCATAAAAGAGATGAAGAACTTCAAGAAAACACTTGGAGAAGATTAGACCACTTGGAGAAGAACTTGGAGAAGAAAACACAAGAGAGGAGGAAGAGGGGCGCTCGGCCACCTCTAGGCCGCCGGCCGGTCGCCGGAAAACGCCCGGACAGGGGGGGCGTGGCTGGCTGGAGAAGAGAGGAGGAGGGAGGAGATGGAAGTGTTTGTGTAAAATCTGATTTATGAAAATGAATTAAAAGACCTTAGACTCCTCCCCCTCTTATATAAATAAACCCCTTAATTAACTTATCATCTAATTAGTAATTAAAATAAATCAATCGTGTAATTAGAAATTAGCTAGGTAAAATAATTGGTATCGACTAAATAAAATTTGTGAACATAAACTTGGTAAAATAATTTAGTATACGATTAAATAAAATCGCTTGGGAAATAAACTAGGTAAAATTAACTAATATTAAATCACATAAAATAAATTGGTAGGATAACACTAATAAGATAAATTGGACGATAAAATGTACTTAGGAAGGTTGGATAACATAAATCGTAATTAACACGGGAATTAAAATTAATATAACCTTCTTCGGTTACAAGCGTAAAATTGAGAATGATAAAATAAATTATATAACTTATCGTAAAAGTATTCATAAACTCGTAATAATAATTATAACTTTAAATTCGAGATAACATAAAATCAACCCGTTTAACCATCGCCTTGCTCGAGACCTGTCGCGCATAAAAATAAATAATAATAACAGTAATAACCATATTAACGTAAGAGAAAGAAAATTTTTAACAGCATAATTTAGTTAATCACCGTGATTAAGGCCTTAATTAATACGGGTTGAGGGCGGGTCGTTACACGGACAATTCAGGTATTTCGGGTTGCAGAAAATTTCTTCTCCTCTAAAACGCCACTTTCACATGTTCCAATGCACCAAAATTCCTTGGTCCACTTGCTCTTAGAACATGTGCAACATGAAACTTTTTTTTATGAGATTATAGTGGGTCCCAAAAAAATTATAGGGTACAAACATTTTACCAAGTGCAATAGGGGATTGTTTGTCTTGGAACATGTGTACCATTCCTAAATTTTGGTACAATAAGGAATGAAAATTTGGGAACACTAATGCGTTCCACTATCATCTCCTTTTTTGACTTTTCTTTTTCTAGAAATCTGTGCAAGGGGGACTCCATTCAAATAAGAAGACAAAAGAAAATAAAAAACAATATAGCCGTTCCATTCCAACGGCTATAAACACTATTTTTTTTTTGGAAAAAAGTACAATGTCTATATCACGTTTGTTAAAATCGGGATCCTAGCTCGAAACTATGGGGAAGTTAGGATTGAAATTTAGCCCATGTAGGATCGTGGATCGTGTGTAAATAGTAGAATCGTATCGACGATTTTGGACCATAAAATCGTAGGATCGTAAATCAGGATCAGGATTTTAATAACTATGGTCTATATATATGAGGGAACTTGAACTCCAACAACTCTCATTTTCATCCACAAAAAATTAGTGTAAGTAGTTGAAATTTTTCATAATTTACAAATTTAATTATGTTTATAATTATATTTATGATCAATCATATTTATAATTGTGTTTGTGAAGGATCATGTGTGTACAATCAAGAAGCAAAATAAGGTGAAGTGAAGTGAAGTAATTTGTAAGTAATTATCATTTTTGTTGTTCATAATTTAATTATAAATTTAAGTTTTGTTGATAACATGTAACTTTACTATAAAAATAGTTGATATGTATAAATTAATTTTGTTCGTAAATTAATTATTACTTTTGACATGTTAAAGTATGTTTTAGTGTTGACGTTATATGTTAATATTTAATTAATTGGTACGTTGTGGTTGTAAGTATAGAAATTAGTTTTTGTATTCATAATTCAATTATGAAATTATTCAAGAGCTCAAATTTTAGAATAATTGATTATGATGCTAAAGAGTAAAATATAAATTAATTTTCTACAAAAGTATAGCCTTTTTACAAAATTATTGTGTATATTGATGTGGTCATGTAGAAATTAATTAGTTGATATCTAAAAGTATGATAGTGTTGACATGTTAAATATTAATGAATCACATGTTTAATTAGTTGATATGGTAAAATTTAATTACTATTTGTTAAAGGGGTTGTTTTACCTTAATGTATATGAAATTTATATCATCCCAAGAAAAAGGATGCAAGCGATATCAAGGACTATAGGCCAATAAGCTTGGTGGGAAGCCTCTATAAAGTCATCTCCAAGATTCTATCCAATAGATTGAAAAGGGTGATGGCGAAGTTATTCGGGGAACCGTAGACCGCATTTGTCGAAGGGAGACAGATCTTAGATGGCACATTGATTGCTAGTGAAATTGTCAACTGGGCAAAAAGGAAGAAGGATATTGCTCAGTTCAAATTGGACTTCCACAAAGCGTTCAACTTGGTGAATTGAGATGCTTTGCTACAGATAATGGAGCATATGGGTTTCGGCAACAAATGGCTAGCTTGGATCACAAACGACAAGTATATCAGTGTTCATTAACGGGGCTCCTTCAAAACCATTCAAAATGGAGAGAAGTCTCAGGTAAGGGGATCCATTAATCCCACTCCTATTCGCCACACTAGCTGAAGGACTAAACAAACTGCTTATTAACGGCCAAGGAAAAGGCTACTAGGAAGGGGTGGAGATTGGAAGAAGCAGGCAAAGGCTTACGCATCTTCAATTCGCAGACGACATAATAATTTTTTTAAAAGCCGGCTGTGGACATTTTTCCTCGTCGTTCGGGCTTCCGAACGTCCATGTTTGGATTGGGGGTTGTGATTCAGTGATTTGTGCTGGGGTTTAACCTTTGAAAAATACCCTTTAAGGAAAATCAAACCTATATTTCATGAATAATATTTTGTAAAATTACTTTCATTTTACTTAGGCATTTTATGAGTCATTGAATTAAGCTTTTAAGAGTGAACATCCACTTGTTCCAAACTCTTCTAAATTTACCCCATTTTGCTCATTTAAATGTTTGGCTCGGAAGAGAGTGATTTGTGCAACTATAATTTAGAAATATAAGAGAGAAAAACCCTAAAGTTGCATCGATACGTTGTAAAACCATGTTAACCATAGTTTATGCAACCCTCGATGTATTTTAGTTCGAAATGGGAGTCACCACCCGACTTTTTATGTGAAAAGTCAAGACAAAACCAAAAGAAAAAGAAAGAAAGACTCCGCATGCAAAACCCAAGAATGGATCCGGGGGTAAGGCTACAAACTCGAAAAGTAAACTTTAAGAGTTTTGCCTCTCACAAAAGGAAAGACTCTACTAAAAGTTCAAAATGTGCTTTTGATAAAGTTTGGAAGGGAAATGGATGAATACTTTATAGAATTACTTCATTGAATCATGCAACAAGAATGTAATATAAAAGGTGAAAAAAAGTACAAATATACACTTATTTACAAGAAAAGAAAGCACTTAAAAGCTTACATTACTACTTTGTTGGGAAAAGCTTTGCCTAACCTCTGGATGCTTGTTTGAATTCTCCTTGATGCCTTGAAACTTTCCTTTCCAAGTGCCAAAAGGATTATAGAAAAAGGGATGGAAAAAGATGATAAGAAGAAGAAGTAGAAAGAGGGAATAAGAAGGCTTTTTGTGGTTTTGGATGTGTTAAGACTAGGGTTCTTTGTGGAGTTTAGGATAGATAAGATAGGATATGTGTTAAGGTTTTTTGTGATGTAAGATTAGGAAGATAATGGCGGTAAGAAAGATAATAGAAGAATAGGATGATAAGAGAGATGTATATGAAAGTATAAGAAGTGGAGATTAAGAGAGATTAGAGAGATTGATGATAAGGGAGATAAGAGAGATTAGAGAATGAGTACAGAGGGATAAAGGATGAGTGAATTGGTGAGTGAATGAGAATGAAATGAAGTGAGGATTGAGTGTCTTTTGCTTGAAGAGGAGGGTGGTATTTATAGTAGAAAGAGGTAGTAAGCATGCATGAGCATACATACACTACCTCGTTGTCTCCGAATGAGTGCATGATACCAAGGCAGAAAGGGGGAGCTCACCTAGCATGATCGGTGGCACATGGTCAATTGACCACATGTGGCGGAGTCACCAAAGCCGACCGGCCACTATGCCAGGGGGGAGGAACCAGCTTCGCATGCATGCATGGACGGTGGAGTGTGAAGTCAACCAGCCTAGGGAAGCTGCCATTCACATTGGACGAAATGAGCACATTATTTAGCTAACTTTTTTAGGTGTTTTTGAGTGCTTTTGTGAGGATTCGATCTCACGATCTCTGGCGCTTGCTTTTAGGGTTTGCATGACTCTGTTTTTATATAAAAAATGTACATGTAGCTAGGATGGACCACATGTGATCATGCATATGATTTTAGGTGAACAAATACATGTAAAATGCATGCATTTATCGAACCTCTTTTTTTTTTCTTCCGCTCTTATTTTTATATTGTCTTATGCGTCAAAATCCCGGTGTCTACAAGAGCCCCCACTTTGATTGAGTCCGAGGATAGGACGAAAATCAAAGTAGTCTTGATTTGATGGACACCGGTTGAGGATATGACTTTGGACTGCAAAGCCTGAGGATATGACTTTGTCGAGTGCAAAGCTTGGAGTGATGCTTGGAAGTTGAGTCCTGCATCGCAGTTGGCGAACTTGCGCCGATCGGTGATCTCGAGCAAGAATGATGCTCTACTTGGTGCGATCTCGGACGTTTGATGATATCCTACTTGACATGATCTCGGACGTTTGAGACGTCCACTTGAAGATGTGGGCTGACACTTGGAAGCTAGGTCCTGTGTCGCGGTTGGCGAACTTCCGCCTGTTCGGTCTCGTTCCGAGCCGAATTTTATCTCTTTTATAGGGTATTTTTGCTTGTTTTATCCACTTATATATATATTAGATATGATGATTTTGTGTTTGTAGGAAAATAAAGGGATAGAAGGAAATTGGGCTTAATTATGGCTTTTTAGGGAATCCCGAGCGATTTCGCGAGCCATCTTGAGTCAACTCAAGTCAACCCGAGTCAGACCGGGCCGAGAACCAAGGCAAGACCGAACCCGGAAATTCCATGTCAAGTTTGGCGCAAAACAGGGGAATGGCACAGACCTATGTCACGCCCGAGTCACTGCTACTTACGCCCGAGACACGCTGCTGAAGCAAGCCAAGACACGCTACAGACCAAGGGTCACCCCCGCTACCCTCTACGTCGCTCCCGCGACTAGCTGCGGAGAGAAGGAAAGGCTTGCGGACAGGAAAGTGTCGAGACCGAGAGACTTGGTGACTCGCCCGAGTCATTACCAAGTCGCGCCCGCGACCGTTGGGTGAGTGCCCGTGACCAGCACTGATCAGCGACGGACAGCAAACGGCCATAAGGCCGACTTGCTCGCGACACTATCTGACTCGCCCGCGACGAAGCCCAGCTCTATGGGATTTTGACACGTGCTGCGGATTAAAATTGGGGTTGTGGATTTTGTTTTCTCCCCTTCTATATATACCCAATTGTAATTCAGACCTAATATCTTAGTTTTTAGCTTATTATCAAGTAGTCTAGGTAGTTTAGGAGTAGGATTAGAGTAGATTTAATTGCTTTCTTTAATTGTTCTTCAAATTTTATCCATTGTTCTTCAAGCTTTCTTCAAGTTTTCTTGCAATTGGTATTCAACTCTTCTTTCAAGCATTCTCATGGAAGTTTTACAAGCTTTCTCTCTCTCTCTCTCTCTCTCTCTCTCTCTCTATTCTCCATTGTTGATTGATTTCAAAGCTTTCTAGGGTTAATCTCACCACAATTCCACTTTTAGTGGGGATGAGGGTCAAGGGTTACCAATTCTACTTTCTAGTGAGAATTTGGGGATCCTTGGTAATCCAATCTACAATTTCTTGTTTATTCGGGGAAATTCAAGTGAAGATTTAGTGCTTTGGTCATCGAAGGTATAATTTCTTGTCTCTAAATTCATTGTTCATTCTAGTTTTCATTCCTTGCTTTAATTGCTTTATTTGATTTCATGCTCTTAATTGCTTTCTTTGATTCATGACTAGATATTTTATTGCTTTCCTTTACATGATTTACTGCTTTCCGCATTGAGAAAACCCCAAACAAAAACCGATTCCCTTATCAAGCCTAACACCCATCCCTGTCGACCGACAAACCTAACTTTAGAAAACCCAAAAATTACAATTGAACAATGGCGTCGTTGCCGGGGATGGCGTTATTGTTGGGAATGTCCCGACAATGTTCGATTTATACAAAGATTAAACCAAAGTAATATAGTAATTGTATGTCTTGCTAGAGACCTCTATAATTAATAATTGAAATATGTTTACTTACAATTATATTATTTGGTCCTACTGGGTCAGACAAGTCAGTGCCCTAGAACAATGTATGTAACCTAAATAATATTGTATTATGTTTAGAAATGTTGGGAACTGATTTTTATGAGAAATCAGCCCAACACGGACCGAATTGGGTTCAACACGGACCGTGTTGACCCAACACGGTCCGTGTTGGGACACCACGATCCGTGGTGTCCATGGGCCGAATTAATAGACTTTCTGGAGACTAACATGGACCGTGTTGATGCAACACGGACCATGTTGGGCCTGAGAAATCCGTCGTTGTGTTAAGTCGACCCTTTAGGGTTTTGAACCCTTTCCCTAGGTTTTCTAAACACTATATAAAGGGGTCTCTAGGAGAGATTATTCCACACCAACTTCCTGAGACTCTTAGAGAGATATCAGGGTGATTTCCTGAGTTCCTCTCTCTTTCAGTTTGCTGTTCTTGTTTCTGGAAACATTCTCTGTTTCTCGAAACATTCTCGTATACCAAATACATACATCTTAGATTGAGATTTGTCTCGATCGGGTCAATCTAGCAGTCGAGTTCCCGGAGTGCTGCGTGGACTTTTCAATAGAGGGTTTCAACATTGGAATCTGGAAGGTCAACCTCTTCTTCAGCCGGATTAGCGATCAGGTATAATTACTAAAGCCTCTGCAATTGTTGTGATTAATTGTTTATAAACGTTATGAATATTCCGCCAATTAATCTGTATCTGTTTAGGAAATAGATAACCTAAAACCTAACAGTGATATCAGAGCCACCAATTGCATGCTGAAGTATTGTACTTGTATTCATAAGCAATTTGTCAATAGTTGAATTATATTATGAATATGCTAGAGTAGATTTATGCCTAAAATTTTGAATCTTTATGAAAGTTTCAATCTTTAATGTTCATGATAGTAAATCTGAAATTTTATTGTAAAATTTCATGCTTTGTTATTATTTATTTCTTATTGCCTTTAATAAATCGATTTTATGTTTGTTTAATCGTTAAATATAGCATGAACTTGATTTCTTTTTGAATGTTTTAGAAACAATCTTGTTTAATATTGTTAAACAGTAGGTACTATATGAAATAGGTCAAAGTTCGCAAAATAGGGTTTTGTAGAATTATTTTCTGATTTAGTTTATTTACATTAAATATGAAAAATCGAAATAAAATATCAAACGAATTCGAAAATTTCTGAAATTCTTACTAGAGGTGTCTGGAGACTGGAGGTGTTATGGACTTTTCATAATTTTTGTTGATTTTTCCCAATTAAAATGGATTTTTAATTGAGTTTTCAGATCTGAAGTGAATTAAAATTCGTTTAATTCCCTGAATTTTATAAATTTGTAGAAATTTCTAAAACTTCTGAAATTTTTCAGTAGGTTATTGGGTAACCATACTTTTAGGGAAAAAAATTTCCGTTAATTTATCCGGTCAAATTATATTTTTTTAATTTAGATTTTCAGATCCGAGAGAAATAAATATGTCGTTTCTCTGAATTTTTTAAATTCATAGAAATTTGCAAATTTTCTGAAACTTTTACAGTAGGTTACTAAGTAACCATCCTGTTATGGATAAAATTTTCGTGAATTTTCGAAATCGTTTGCTAATTTTCTTTTAATTTTCAGATTAACAGAAAAGTATAATTGTTTGCTTCTCTGATTTTTATTCTAATTTTCAAAATTTGATAAAAATATGAATTTTTTTACAGTAGCATATTGTATGAACCTACTGTATGGGAAAATTATAAAATTTGATTTTAAATTTATCGGACTATGCTCATTTATTTTCCTCATAACGGCGAATTAAAAGGTTTAATTCCCTAATAGTTTTATAATCTTTTGAAAATTGTTAAAATTCTGGAAAATTTTCGTATTGGGTTATTAGACAACACTATGATATGAAACTCTTAAATTCGATAAGTTATGATAATTTTTTTTAAGTTTTCATTCACGAAATTAACTAATACTGGGAAGCAACACGGACCGTGTTGCCAGCAGTTTTGGTGAACTCGTGTGTTTTAGAGTTTGTAATTAATTTTAGAAATTAATTATTAAATTCTATTACTACTAAATCAGTTGATGAGCATAAAATCTATTATTTTGTAAAGTTTAGGAATATTACAATATCTTTAAAAGATATAGTATCTTTTAGATTTCTTGATTTTAGGAAAATCGAGTATTTTGTGTATATAGGTATAAGATCCTAAATTTGTTTAGGTAACTAAGATAAAATTTGGAATTTTGTTTATTTTATTAATCATACAAACTTTTAGGAAACCTTTTTTAGTATTTGTTTCGTTATATGCGTTATGTTGCAATTAAATATGCCTTTATAATATGTTATTTAAGCATGTGTTATATTTGATATGATTATTGCAAATATTACATGTTTGCATGTGCTTCTAGTATGGCCATAGATAGTCAATTTTACCGGTCTGCGTACCGGGTTGGGTGAAATACGGCCTGCGTGCCGTTGTTGAATTAATTTTAAATTTAATTTTCAGTTAAGTTTATTTAATTCATGTAAGGTCTCTTTAAGAGGTCCACTTTGTAAATTTGTTGTAATTGAAGACATCAAGTTAAGTGGGAGCCCAACAGCAATGGAGGTGTTGATTCGAGTGGGAGCCTATCCAAGGAAGTTGCAAAATCCAAGAAGAATTTCTTGAAGACTATCAAGGCTTAGTTAAATTAGTTGATCAAGTCTAGGTGGTCATACTAGGGGTTTTTATTTATGCTTTAATTTGTTATAGCATGTTGTTTTATTATTCCTTTTATGCTTTTCGAAAGAGTTCACCTAGAATTGCATGCTTAGGATAATAAAACCTACTCTCAAAAATGAATAATTGCTCAACCTATTGAAACATCACTTAGATGAATAAATAAAGAAAGACAAAGCGAATTATTTGTCCATCATTAATAAGTAGGGTGGCAGCTAGGTCAATTCAAATTGGCTATCAAAATAGTTTTGGGCCTAGAGATGTTAATGGTTGAGCCAAGAGTTTGAACAAATGACTCGAATGAAACATAATTCTGGCACTATAAGCTTAAGTCATATTAATAAGAAATGCCTTCAGAAACTACATAGTGCAGAATTTCGGAAAACCAAAACTTTGAAAAGTTCAATGTTTGTAAAGCATGCCTGATGATTAAGATGACTAAAATCACCTCTTATTAGAACTGGTGAACAAGCTAATGACTTATTAGGATGCAAACATATTGATGTATATGGGCCTATAAGCACTAGTGCTAGAAGAAGGTTTGTTGTACTTTTCATCACTTTCAGTGACGATTTTTAGTAGATATGAGTATATCTACTTAATACGCCACAAGTCCAAATCCTTTGAAATGTTCAAAGATTTTCAAAGTGAAGTACAAAACCAACTTGGCAAGAAAAACCAAAACCCTTCAATAAGGTTGAGGAGGAGAGTATTTGAGCCATGATTTCGCTAACCATTCCAGAGAATGTGGAATTGTTTCATAACTCTCTCCTCTAGGAATACGACATCTCAATGACATATCTAAAAGAGAAATCACACCTTATTAGATATGGTGCGATCAATGATGGTTGAGTCAACATTGCCGATTACCTTTTGGGGATACATGCAGTTAACCATAGCTTTAATTACTGAATAAAGATTATCTGAAGCACTAGAGAAGACACCATATATGATATGGAGAAGAGAGGTTCTTGAACCGTCTTTTGAAAGAAAGGAGTATCACTTCTACAAACTGTTGTAGAGGAAAGTGTTTGTGTCTCAAAATGCTTTCTTCTTAGAGAATATGTTATTATCGAAAAGAAAGAGTGGGACAGTTTTTGAACTTACCAAAGTTTGAGAGACATAAAACACTATAATCATCACCTGAAACTCCGCTACTTGATCCTAGTTCAAATTTTCCTATTTGTTGGAAATTAAGAACAAGGTTGAGGCATTTGAAGTTCCTCAAAACGCTGAGGAGGAGGTGTCATGAACATTACTCCAAGCAAGGTCAGGTAAACAACTTCGTCAACCATAGAGATATCGATCTTCTATGGATGAGCGTGAGATGTTACTTTTAGAAAGTAATGACTCTACCTACAACAAAGAAGCTTTAGCAAGTCAAGATTCCATAAGGTTTAAGATGGACTCCATGTATACAACCAAGTTTACAACTCGGTTGATTTGTCTGAAGGTGTGAGCCATCAGGCATAGGAGGGTTTTAAGGCAAAACATGGATTCATTAAGATAGACATCAAGACTGACTTCAAATAGATTTTGAAGAAAGGTGTGTACTTGACACAACTGAGTGGTCTTTTGTTGGAATACTTGTAAACTTCAAGAGACCATCTGTGGTCTTAAGGAAGCTTTTAGGAGTAGGAATCATTGGCCTTCTTGACCAAGATATCAAAAAGGTTTGACATACTGGAAAGTGCCAAAGATAATAGTGTGTTTACAAGAAGTTCAGTGGAAGCATGCGTTTTCTGATATTGTATGTGATTGACATACTGCCCATTGAGAAGAATATTCCAATGTTGCTTCTACTGAGGTTGACTTGGAAATAATTTTCAAAGTGAAGGATTGATGGGGCTAAGAATTTTCTTGGAGACTAGATCTATAATGATAGATTAAAGATTTTGATTGTTTGAATCAAAGTTAACTAGGTGTTGAATAGTTCAACTTACTTCCAGAATGGATTAATTTCTAAAAATCATGGCATATCCTTACGGAATTTGATTGTCTCAAAACAATAAGAAGTTCTAAGAAGGATGAGACATATAACTCATGCTTCAGGCGTGAGATTAATGTATGCCATGAGATGTTCAAAGTCCAACATAACATATACATTGTATATATATAAGCAAAACTAAGGATGTGTCCTAAGTCTAAAGTGGTTGATAAAAGCTAAGTGTGAAGAGTTGCATTGATGCTACACTCATGCAGGGAAATATGATTATCTGAAAGGTTAGAGAAAATTACACGATCTGTTTTGAGTGGTATTGAGGTGAACTGAAAGAAGTTCCTAACATGACATGCGGTTAATTCTACAAATAAGACAAGTATGGCACGACTTTAGACGTTGTGGCAAAAACTGTTAGGATTGCGAAGTTCGTTTTTAGAACTGGGTGATGTTTCTAGCCTTGCGAGAGAAATGGAGCCTTGGTTATAGAAGCCATCACTCAAGCAAAGGAACTGAAGCTGACTATGAATCCAAACATGTGTTCCGGAAATACCTTCCTGTATGAAAGGTCATTAGTGAGATGGTATATGCACGAGGTTCATTGCAAGTATTATGTACTAAACCCCTGTTGTAGTTATAGCATGATAGTCATGTATGGGCAATAAGTATTAAACACATTCCGAAATATTAACAAGTCAAATTTGCATGAATTATTCATGAATTATGACCTTGTTGATTCATCATTAAGAATAAGATTCCAAAATTTACATCAATTGTGGTTTAGAATTATGTAAATGTCCAAAAAGGTTAGCGCATTCAAAATGGGAAATTGGATGAGGTCCGATTTCTGAAACCCCATTAGTGAACTTGATAATGCTAGTCTTGGTCGACAGTCGACCTGGTTCCTAATTGTATTATCACGTAGGAACAGTGATAATATCAACACAATTAGCATGTAGGATTGAGGTGATGATGAAGTTTCGTGATCATAGTGATGTGATGACATCATAAATCAATCACATGGGTATTGTTGAGAACAACTACTGAACTGACCCTCAGTGGGAGTTCTTTAAGTTGGGATTGTCATAGGAGCTCTCACTATTTAAAATTCCTAAATCCTGAGTTCAGTACATAGACTACATGGTCTGTTGTGACTTTGGAGCGTCAAACGCCTTTCGTAACAGTAGGCTATAAAGGCGGTGTCTGGGTTACAGTTGGATCATGTGAAAATGTGTGTCTGAACAAGATGACATTGTCCTCCCTATTAGGGACAGTTGTCTCGTTGGCCACTCGGTGAGATTGGACTTAAAAGCTTGGCCGAGCTTAGTTGAATCAATAGTTGATCGTCTGTTTTTCAAAGTCTAAACTCGGAGATTCAGGAACATTTGGGTCTTACATAAGGATGACTTTAGCTTACCTTATCCGAACTTGAGACAGTAAGTGACAAGGGAATTCAAGGAATCAAACACTTGTGGGACAAGTGGGAGATTGTTTGGAATGTCCTGACAATGTTCGATTTATACAGAGATTAAACCCAAGTAATATAGTAATTATATGTTTTGCTAGAGACCTCTATAATTAGTAATTGAAATATGTTTAATTACAACTATATTATTTGGTCCTACAGGGTCAGACAAGTCAGTGCCCTGGAACAATGTATGTAACCTAAATAATATTATATTATGTTTAGAAATGTTGGGAACTGATTTCTATGAGAAATCCCCCCAACACGGACCGAATTAGGTTCAACACGGACCGTGTTGACACAACACGGTCCGTGTTGGGACACCACGATCCGTGGTGTCCATCGGCCAAATTAATGGACTTTTTGGAGACCAACACGGACCGTGTTGATGCAATACAGATCGTGTTGGGCCTGAGAAATCCGCCGTTACGTTAAGTTGACCCTTTAGGGTTTTGAACCCTTTCCCTAGGTTTTCTAAACACTATATAAAGGGGTCTCTAGGAGAGATTATTTCACACCAACTGCTTGAGACTCTTAGAGAGATATTAGAGTGATTTCCTGAGTTCCTCTCTCTTTTAGTTTGCAGTTCTTGTTTCTGGAAACATTCTCTGTTTCCCGAAACATTCTCGTATACCAAATACATACATCTTAGATTGAGATCTGTCTCGATCGGGTCGATCTGGCAGTCGAGTTCCCAAAGTGCTGCGTAGACTTTTCAGTAGAGGGTTTCAACATTGGAATCTGGAAGGTCAACCTCTTCTTCAGCCGGATTAGCGATCAGGTATAATTACTAAAGCCTCTGCAATTGTTGTTATTAATTGTTTATAACCGTTATGAATATTCCGCCAATTAATCTGTATCTGTTTAGGAAATAGATAACCTAAAACCTAACAGTTATTTGGTAGATTAGGCTATTGGTTTGTGTTTATATCGTTTATTGCATTCTTGATTATGTTAGAAAAATGTAGCACAAAAATTTGAATATCGAAAAAAAAAGAAAAAAAAAGAAAAAAAAGAGATGGTATGTTTTAGCTTCCCTCAAAATGAGCAAGAATTATTTTGTGATTATCGTGATAGATCGATTAACTGATTATCTTGCTTATTGGGCCCCTCATGGTTATATTTATTCTAATTGGGAAGTGTTAGTTGTTATTAATGATGGATTGAACTTCGAGACCCATTCTCTTCTGAATTACTTTGATTTCAATGTTGAAAATGAGTATCGGGCTTGGGAATTATTTGATTGCTTGTATACGGATACTTGTCATTTTAGGGAGACTTTTTATTCATCGGGTTTTTGTTTTGGTCATCCGTGTGCTCTTCATGCTCAATTGCACTATGAGAAATGTTATGTGGAAAACTGTTATGATCTTTTCCAAAGTGCTATGGTTGAGTCTCATCCTTTGTGCGTGCATTGTGAATCTTCGTCTCATGCTTCTGAATCTTGTGTGGACGTTAGAATAGATAAAATTTGTGCTGGAATAAATGGTTTACAAGATCAAATGCATGAGAAATTGAATGAATGCATGCAAGAAATTGAACAAGTGCTTAAAACTAGGGTAGAAACTTTTCTTTCACAAATGGTTGATTCGAATGTTGAAGTAGGTCATTCATCGTCTTTGAGTCCTGAAATGCATGTTGATTCTTCTGTGTATGATAAGGATGATGACTACTATAACAGACCATGCCTTGGACTACGTAGCGATTCCTTAGCTCTAGCTGCACCTAGTGAGCATGAGGAACATGATGATTCTGTGTGTGATGATGAAGAACTTGATGAAAACATGCTAGATGATGAACCATTGTCCACACCATTGTCCATGCTTTTGTATGAAGAAAAAGTTGAGTCTATTGAATGTCATGATGCTTGTGATATAATTGAGCATGATCTTGTTGAGAGTGAAATAGAATTTGTTGTGATTGAATGTGTGCTTGATGCCGAATTGATCACTTTCGTTGAGGATCATTGCATTAGTGAGGCATTAGCTACCCTTGTATGTGAGTCCATTGATGTGCATTTCTTGTGATGATGAGCATAATTCTTTGGGGATTGATCATGATTGTTTGAACTTGGTTGTTGACAATGATGTTTTTGATGATGACATGCTTTATGAGTCATTCACGATGAGTTATGACCCGGAGCCTTCCACTTTCACTTTTGATGTTGTTTTGAATGATGCACCTTTGTCTTCTGATAATGATAGTTCTTCTTGTGAATCTGATATTGATGAAGATGAAGATGTGCATGTGTGTGATGTTGGGAGTGTTATGATGTGGTCTAACCCTGCTTTTTCCTTATCACCCCATTGATGATTATGATGATTATTTGGATGAAAGTTGTGATTTGGAATTTGTGTTTGATGAAAATTGCATGGATATTGAGTGTGAATCATTGTTGGCATCCAAATATTTGCATGAGCATGTTCAAGAATGTGTTGTATTGCTCTCTCCCGTTGATTTGTATACACAATTTCCATTTACGAGTCAATGGGAGGATCCATTTGTCATGTCTCACTTCACCGTGTCTAGGAAAGTCTTGTATATTCATGCATTTTATCATTTCTATGACTTTTCTAAGGCATTTGATAAACTGTTAAGAGCACTAATGTTCGTTGATGTGCTTTTGAGATTGTGCTCTTACCATCACCATTTTGAGATGCATGAGAGAATGCATGATTTGTTACTCCAGGCGTTGAGTGGTTCTGACTTAGTGCCCGATGTCTTGAGGTGGGAAGGAATGAGTCTTTTGATAATAAACTTTCCAGGTAATATCCTTCCTTACCTTTACTTGTACAGTTAGTGAGTGGATTTCTTTTCTTCTTTTATTTTCTTTTTGCGTGTTTCTTTTTCTTTTATTTTGGGGTGCTTGCTTACCTACTTTTGTTTTCTTTGAGGACATGACAACCTCTTTGTGTGGGAGTAAGAGGGTAGTGTGCATTCCGGTCTTTAGAATCCAAGAAAAGAAAAAAAAAGAAAAAAAAGAGTAAGAGTCGTTTTGTAAATATTTTAGTTTCTTAATTCTTTAGTCCTTAGTGTCTTGTATAGTTAGTTTTTCTTTTTGATCTTGCATGCAAACATTCACACATAATATGATTATCTTGTTTATTCCTTACTTATTGTGTGATGTTCTTTGGATCGTGGATTGGTTAAACTTTTCTTGAAGATCTTGAGGTAACCTCCTTCCGCCCTCTCTTGGACTGTAGATATCTTGATCCATGTTGCATGCTTGATTTTTCCTTTTGGGTGGCGAATCCTTTGTGTGTGAATGTTCGGATTATTTTTTTATTGGAGCCGTGTGGGCTCGGATCGCCACCACTTTTTATGTGATAAGTGTTTTGTATATATGCTTTTCTTGGTTTTCTATCTTACTTGTGACACCCTTCTTACGATAGGGACATTGTGAAGTTTTGTGTGGGAGTGGGGGGAGGGGGGTGGCACTTCCATTTGTCATGGGTAGATCACCTAGTTTGAGTCTTTTGGTTTTTTTTTTCGTAAGTTGTGTCTAAAAATTGAAACATTTTTCGTAAAAATGAAGAAAAAAGGGAAAAAGTTACGAAAAAACTCCAAAAGTTTCTTTTTCTTTTTGAAGATGTTTTCATTCACAGTTGTGTAGGTAGTTGTCTAATTGGCTGATTCAATCAGTAAGAAGCGCCCGATATGAATAATGATAGGCCTTAGGAAGGATTTTTGTCATGATTATCTTAATTAGACCTTGACATGAAATGTGAAAGCGGAATCCTCATTTCTTACACGCCTTGATTGTGAGTTATTACCTACGTTAGACGGTTTTAGTTGTTCAAATGCTCTTGCTCTTAATTAATGAATTAATTAACTACTGTCAAGCTTACCGATTTGGGTTGGTATGGGGGGACGGAGCCCATTACCCCTTAAGTACAATGTTTACGAATGGAGTAACCCGGATCAGGGAGGGTAAACCTTTGCGAAGGCCGGTCCTAATCCCAAAAAACCCGACACCGACGCTCTAAAATTTACAAAACAGATTAATCATGAGGTTTAATAAAGAAAGAAAAGACCGAAGAAAATGAAATGGAAAAAAGAGTTGAATAAAAAAAAAGAGAATCAAGAAAAGCAAAAGAAAGAGCAAAAGAAAAAGAAAGAAAAAAAGTGAGAAATTGAAAGAAAAACAAAGAAAAAAAAGTGAAAAATTGAAAGAAAAACAAGAGTGAAGTTAGGATAGATAATCCCGAGTTTGAGCATGAGAACAACTCTAATTGTCTGGTTTAGGCTAGGAAGGATCAATTAGGGCCCACTTGCACTTATATACGAGGTATTTTGCTCATTAGGAAGTGTTTTGGTTGAAAATCTCAAAGATTGGCAGTTTTCCAACCTTCGTATCCTTGTTTGTTTATATTTGCTTCTTCCATTTGATTGTTGAAGCGGGTTGGGGAACTAAGTGCATGATTGGGGACGGAAATATCTTCTTCGCCTTTGTTTTGTTTTGTTTTTGGGTTTTCACCTCTTTTTCTTTCCCTTTTTATTTTCTTTGGCTTTTGTGGGAATAGTTGCTATAAACCCTCACGAGACCTTCCTCGTACACCCGGGCTACCGGGGGGTTTAAAGGGTTTGATGCATGTGCTAAATGCATCCGCGATTCCTGCGAAAGTGAGTTATGGTTTTTAGTTTCTTTTTCTAGCCCTTTTCTTTGTTTTTAGTTTGCTCGGGGTGAGCAAACCCTTGTGTGGGAGTATTGTTCGGTCTCGTTCCGAGCCGAGTTTTCTCTCTTTTATAGGGTATTCTTGCTTGTTTTAGCCCCTTGTATATATTAGATATGATGATTTTGTATTTTGTAGGAAAATAAAAGGATACAAGGAAATTGGGCTTGATTGTGGCTTTTTAGGGAATCCCGAGTGATTTCCCGAGCCATGTTGAGTCAACTCAAGTCAACCCGAGCCGACCCGAGTCATACCGGGTCGAGAACCGAGGCAAGACCGACCCGAAAATTCCGTGTCAAGTTTGGCACAAAACAGGGGAATGGCACAGACCTATGTCACGCCCGAGTCACCGCTACTCACGCCCGAGACACGTTTCTGAAGCAAGCCAAGACACGCTAAAGACCAAGGGTCGCGCCCGCGACCAGCTGTGGAGAGAAGGAAAGGCTTACGGACAGGAAAGTGTCGCGACCGAGAGACTTGGTGACTCGCCCGAGTCATTACCAGGTCGCGCCTGTGACCGTTGGGTGAGCGCCCGCGACCAGCACTGATGAGCGACGGACAGCAAACGGCCAGAAGGTCGACTCGTCCGCGACAATGTCTGACTCGCTCGCGACGAAGGCCAACTCTGCGGAATTTTGACGCGTGCTGCGGATTAAAATTAGGGTTGTGGGTTTTGTTTTCTCTCCTTCTATATATACCCAATTATAATTAAGACCTAATATCTTAGTTTTTAGCTTATTATCAAGTAGTCTAGGTAGTTTAGGAGTAGGACTAGAGTAGATTTAATTGCTTTCTTTAATTGTTCTTCAAGTTTTATCCATTGTTCTTCAAGCTTTCTTCAAGTTTTCTTGCAATTGGTATTCAACTCTTCTTTCAAGCATTCTCATTGAAGTTTTACAAGCTCTCTCTCTCTCTCTCTCTCTCTCTCTCTCTCTCTCTCTCTCACACACTCTTTCTCTCTCTCTCTACTCTCCATTGTTGATTGATTTCAAAGCTTTCTAGGGTTAATCTCACCACAAATCCACTTTTAGTGGGGAGGAGGGTCAAGGGTTACCAATTCTACTTTCTAGTGAGAATTTGGGGATCCTTGGTAATCCAATCCACAATTTCTTGTTTGTTCGGGGGAAATTCAAGTGAAGATTTAGTGCTTTGGTCATCGAAGGTATAATTTCTTGTCTCTAAATTCATTGTTCATTCTAGTTTTCATTCCTTGCTTTAATTGCTTTATTTGATTTCATGCTCTTAATTGCTTTCTTTGATTCATGTCTAGATAGTTTATTGCTTTCCTTTACATAATTTACTGCTTTCCGCATTGAGAAAACCCCAAACACAAACTGATTCCCTTATCAAGCCTAACACCCATCCTTGTGGACTGACAAACCTAACTTTAGAAAACTCAAAAATTGCAACCGAACAGCACCAATAGGTGATCTCGAGCAAGAATGATGCTCTACTCGTTGGAGAGACTTCATCGGTCATGATGTCGTTGGCTCTTGGGGTTGATGTTTGGTTTTCTAGTCTTTCCCAGTGTGGTATCCAGTCTTTCCCAGTGTCGTATCCAGTCTTTCCGAGTGTCGATATTGATAATTGTGGGCATGTTCAATGCCGAAGGACTTCATCGACCGCGATGTCGATGGCCTGGGGGTTGAGACTTCATCGAATCTTTGCCGATGGCTCAGGATTGGGACTGCATCGAAACTCTGCCGATGGCCCTAGTTGTCGAGACTTCATTGAAACTCTGCCGGTGGCTTGAGATTGATGATTATGATGATTATGATGATGATGACAATTCAATGTCGAGGGACTTCATCGATCGTGGCCCTTATTTTCCTGCAAAATGCAAAAATAGTTTTCGTCAGTTCTGATGAATTTTAAATTTTGATCCGGGAAACCTACCTCGGGTTGCGGCTACACAGCCATTGGGACTTGTTCCCTCTTGGGGAATGAACACTTTGATCTTTGAAGAGAACACACTCTTCTTGTTGGGAACGCTTTGTGCTCGATTATGCATGGCTTTGGGAAGATGCATGCCATTGGGAAGATGACAAAGGAGGAAGAAGACAAAGGCTCCTCCTTTCCAAGGCCGACCGACCTACGCTTTTGGGAAGGAATCTTTTGGCTCGTACAATGCAGCTTTTGCAGGCAATGCAGGAGACTATTCAACGCAATTATTGTGTTTGGTCTTGTAAGTCGATCGGCCTCTACTGGGAACCAGTGATGAGCTGACACGTGGCAGTGAGAGCTCACTCATTTTGCCTATAAATGGGGCTTAAGCTCGGCGCTACTTCATCACTCTAAATCTGAGCTCTGTATCTTGGCTTCCCATTCTCTCTCTAAAGAAATCCTTTTGAGTGTTTTGAATCTTATCGCAAGAGTATGAATTTCTTTCGGAGGGGACGCAGACGTGCTACTTAACCAGCGGTTCAAGAGCGTCCGTATGCAAGGACAGTGCAGCGAGAGTATCCTAGCAGGGAATTCATTCCGGCTTAGTTGGTCTTTCGCCAAGATGAGCACGCATGTTTCTTCGTTCTCATGACTCGGTATGCTCCTCCTAACTTCATATAGCATGTTTCGTTTTTGCAGTTGCTTTGCATGCTATTTACTGTTGTACTTTAAGTGAATCCTAAAGAAACCTTAGTTACCTTGAATTTTTCTTGAAGTACCTTTCTTTTGTTAACCTTATTGTAGGAAGACTCCTTCAAGGCATGTGGGAGTATTCAGGGTGTAATAACCTTGTCCTTCCATGCAAAGGTGGGTGCATTTTATTCGAGTGTCGTGAGGGATGCTGGTTTTGGCCCTTTTCTAGACTGCTTGAGGGCATGGAAGATCCGTAGTAACAAGAGGACATAGGGTCGAACTATCGTGGAGCGCTTCTGGGATACCACGAACTCTTTTCACCTCCCAGTTGGGGAGATGATGCTCACTCCTTTTGACTTTGTGATGATTACAGGTCTTAGCTGGGGCGGCCAGCTACTGGAGTTTTAGAAGGATGTTGACCCTCGCGTTCATGCGCTTTTGCAACCTGTTACCGTGTTGGCGGGACGAATTGCAGCTTGCAGTACACGCATCTGGCGGCTATTATAAAACGTGAAGGATTTGGGAGCCTTCCTCTTCCTCAGCGTTAATTCTTTGTGCTGGTGCATTTTATCAATGCAACAATTTTTGCAAACCGTGGAGACACAATCACTCTCTCCTGGGCGCATCACCTCCTGAATTTCGGTGAGATAAGATTTTTCAACTGGGCGGCTGCTGCTTATGCCCATTTGGTCAGGGGAATGCGAGTTGCCTGCCGACCCACCGGTTGTGACACAGTGGCGCGTACAAGGGTGATGGAGGCTAAGAGGCTCAACCTGGGGAGCAGCCTTTTGCGAGTCTTGGAGGTATGCTCCAAGATTTTTTCTATTAGAAATTTGTAAGATGCAAATTTCTTTTTTACTAAGAACCTTTCCTGGTGTGCAGGTGTGGGTTATGGCCTATTTCCTTCCTGCAATTGGTGGAACCAACAACGGTGACATGCGCGTTCCAGCTGCTCAGCGATGGTCAGAAGCATCAGGCTACCATCGGTGAAAATTCCATTTCAAGGATTTGAATGGACTTAGGAGGATTATCGACAAGTTCAGACTAGTATGTCTTGCATTTTTTCTTTTGTTATTTGCCTTTTCTCCTCTCGAGCCTTTGGTAACGACTGTTGCTGTAGGAGGACATTGTCTGATTCCCATGGAATGGATATAATGCGGAGGACCTTCATTATGATATACGCCTTGCAAGGGAAGCAAGCGAGCGTCACTTATTGTTGGAAGGTCCTTCTGGTCTCACTTTCTATTTGGGGCAGCGCTTCTTCTTTCAACATACTGGGGAATGGCCTCCAAGAGTTCCCATGGATCCTCTCGAGCTCATCTTTGATAGGCAAGCCTTGGCGGCGGATGAAATAGCTCGATTGATGGTTTGTGAACCAGCAGTCAATTTCATTGTACCGACGATGACTTGGAAGAAGCGGCTCTTCAACATAGAGGACGTCTTGCTTTTGCTCAGGTATAATCCCCTCCTGTTTTTGCATTAACACTGTGGACTTCTGGCATCCTGACGGTATTTGCCCTTCTATAGTTGGGAGGATATTATTATCCTCTTCTAGACCAGCATGTAGAGGAACCTGAGCAGGCGGTAGATGAAGATATGTTGTGTGGATTCATCCCGCTCGTGCCTAACGATCATGAAGTGTTGCAGTTCTTCGATGCAAACCCGGTGAGTTTCATACTTGACCACCCTTTATCTTGCACCGTTGATTCTTATGGATCTTCCTTCCTTCCGTGCAGCAAGCGTATGCCCACATTCGCGTTCTATTAAGGGAAGGAATCACGGCTCGGGAGTTCATTGATCAGAACTTCAAAAATGGCCAATATCGGGGTCCGATGCCGACTGCTGGTGATGAAGATAACGAGGCTCACTCCCATGTGAGTTTGCCACGTTCCAGGAGCTCGTCAAGACGTCCTCCTCGCCACTCTTCAGCACGAGAAACAGGTAGTAGAGGTTTTCGCGGAGACCCAGGGGCAGGACCATCTAGGCGAAGGGATTAAGATCTAATGAGTGTGCCACGCGATCCCTATGCCAGCTCTTCGCGGCGAAGGTCTCCTGATATCCCGGAGTTCATGGTGGAAGACTGTTCGGAATCTAGTGGATTCCAAGGTTCAATGGAGAGAGTGCCTAGTCCATGGGCGCCTCAGTATCATGCTCAATCTATTGTCCCTTACAGTCATCCCCCTGGCTTGGACCAGGGTTATCCAGGCTCTGGTTTTCATGGTATGCCTTCTAGCCAATTCTTGTCTGGTCCTTCTGGTACTCAAGACGATCCTCAGCCAGACTCCTTTGCTGATGCGACTGTAAGGAGCTTGTTTGGTAGCGGCGGTTTTGGTGGGAACTTCTAGGCATTAGGGCAAGACTTTCCCTTCTTTTCTCTTTTTTTTTTTATGCAATGTAAAAGAAATGCCATTTAGTAAAGAAATGCACAGTTAAATGCAATCAGCCAGACTCGGTTTTATGCGATTTTGACTCTCTAATGATACGACATGCAAGCTCCCATTTTTATTTATCTTAGGTCGACCTCTGACTGTTTACAAGGAAAAAATAAGAAAAAGAATAATATACAAAAGAAATTACAATTTCTAAAACTAAAAGGGGAAGAAATAAAATTACATTTTTACACTAAGAAATAAAGGGAAAATAAAATATTATACAAACACGTAGAAACCATGTACACACGCGTTTTTTCTTCCTGGATGCATGCATGTAGGGGTGTGAACTCACAAAACGAGTTCCTCCCCTCTGCCTGGTGGCCGGTCGGCCAACACACGGCGACAGCTGTCGTATTTCATCCGAATGCGTGTTGTCGGACGCTATATACATCCCCTTTCATTCAGTTGAGCAACTCTGTACTGGACAAAACCGAGGCTATATAAGCTTGCTTCGTCGTTTTGAGACTTCACCCCGTTCTTGCTCTATCTCAACCCTTCTTCTCTTGCTTGCAATTATGGCCTTTGAAAGAGAACTCAACTCATGGATGAACACACTCACCAAACCTGAAAAACGGCTCCTCACTTACTAGAACCTATCCCTGATTTTGAGCCTAAAGCAAGTGAAAATCGACTGGGTGTTTCTTAAAGCGGCCTTGACCTTTTGGGACCCTAAGTTCCATGTCTTTCGCTTCTCCTGGAATGAATTGTGCCCTCTTCCTGAAGAGTGAGCTTGCGTGTTCAAGTTTGATCTTTATGCTCCGCCAACAACTCCTTCTCTTGCTCACAACCATCGCGAAAAATTCAAGGAATTGACGAACTTCAATCATCGAGCATTAGGAGACATTTTGGTTGGCAACACAGTCAATTTGCAAACTCTAGAGGAATTCTTTCAATCACCCGAGGCACTTAGACTCAACCCGGCGTTGCGAGTGCGAGGTTTGGTCTTTTGCATTCTATCTGAATTTTTATTTTATCACGGTGGTTCGGGTTTTGCACCTATCTCTCTCATCCATGTCGTAGATGAGAAGTCATGGGGTTATAATCCTGCTCCGATGATGATTGCTGAGACCCTGCACGGTCTCGATTCATGGGCTACAAAGCAGACCTTTTGCGGAAGTCCCCTCGCTCTTCAAGTGAGTATCGACACTTCTCTCTTTTGTTTGTTCTTTTTCCTTTTTTTCTCTTTTTTTTGATATTATTTTTCTCTGATTTTGCATGGATTATCCGAGTGATCCATGTGGAATCATGTGTCGATTTTTTTTCTTTTCTTTTTTTTTGCTTTGGTTGTAATATATATATATATATATATATATATATATATATATATATATATATATTTGGTGCAACCAAAATTCTCACTTTCTTTCTTCCACCTGTAGATGTGGCTTATGGAGCATTTAGACATGGTCTTTTCTCCCATTAGCTCTTCGGAACTAGCCAACTTTCGACAACGCAAAAGGAAGTTCGACACCCGCCGCAATTTTGATGAGTGGGTCATTTTTCTCAAGAATCACAAGGGAATCCGTTGGTGGGTTCAATGGTGGAAAGTGTCATGCTTTTCGAGCCACTCTCGTAAGGCAGCCCACATCACTCTGCTTGGCCTTACAGAGCTTACATATTACTTCCCTGATCGAGTCATGCGGTAATTGGGGCATTTTGAAGACATTACCCTTCCTCCGTCCGAGATTCCTGACCTTACCCATCTCCATGGGTCGGTGATTGAATCGTGGCTCAAGTATTGGAAGAAACTAGCTGGAAAGGAAGCACATGTCCCTAATCGTATCTCCACTACTTCGACGGATGCCTATCGTAGCTGGCTTGCTACTACTGTCGGCGCTATCAATTGGTGTGAAAGAACGTCGCGCTCACCTCTTCGAGATACCCCCAAGCTGAAAAAGTATCATCGTAGCTAATGACCCTGGGTCAAGTTCCAAAGGAGAAACACACCCAAGCAAGGAAAAACAAGCAAATCCGTCCGAATGAGCACTAATGAGCCTATACCGACTCCAACTCAACTAGGACTAGACTTAGTACTAAATAAGTAGGGTGGAGAGAAAGAAATGAAATGAAAGAAATGCGTGTGTTATGTATTTTTATTATTTGATGCTTTTTCTTTAGAAAATTGATAAAACAAAAATGTATTAAAGGATGTACTCCTTTTATTGATATAAGAAGTAAAGTATTACATTTATGTTTTACAAGAATCAACACAAGCCATGTTCTTCTTTCCGCCCTTCGAAAACACAACTTTAGCTGCAACGCTTTTATTCTCTCCTTTTACCTAACTCGTCCCGAAGTTAGTCTCTCATTATCCTTTTTTTTTTCCCTTTTTTTATACTCTCCTTTTGCATGACCTACCTCAAAAAAGGTTTTCAAGTTAGCCTCTTCTCTTCCTTTTCTTTTTTTTCCTCCTTTTTTTTTCTCTCACAAGCAAGTAGCCTGTTGGCAGTTCGGTTGCTTTCTTTTATAAGATAGTGCATGTCTAAGTAGCTAAGGATACCAACCCTTAGAGGCTTAAACATAATATCTTTTTAACTGATCCAAATTCACAGGCTGGGTGAGCTCCTCTCCCTGGGGCGTGGCTAATCAGGCGGCGCCCCCTGGAGTGACAGAAATGATGATGTAGGGACCCTTCCAGTTTAGGGCAAACTTGCCTCGAGGATCCTGACGTGCTGCACTCATTTCTTGCAATACTAGATCCCCTTTTGTTAAATCCCGGTCTTTGACTTTCTTATTGAATGCTCGGGAAATCCGATTCTAATAAAGCTAGATATTATGTAGAGCACGGAGTCGTCTTTCATCCAACAAAACCAACTCCTCATATCTAGCTCGGGCCCATTCGGCCTCGGGGATTTGACTTTCAGCAATGATCCTTAAAGAAGGAACGACAAGTTCTACAGGCAAGACTGCTTCCATCCCGTACACCAAAGAGTATGGCGTAGCCCCAGTTGCAGTCCGAATTGAAGTTCCATATCCTTATAGTGCAAAAGGAAGCTTGTCGGGCCAGTCTTTGTAAGTGACAGCCATTTTCTTGATAATTTTCACCAGAGTTTTGTTTACATCCTCCACCGCTCCATTGGTTTGTGGCCGATAGGGAGAAGCATGGTGATGTCGGACATTGTATTTGGCCAAAAGAGCTGCAAACTCGCCCATGAAATGGCTTCCGTTGTCACTGATCACCTCATGTGGCACCCCGTATCTACAAATGATGTGCCTCAGCATGAACTTGGCCACATGCTTCGAAGTGATTTTTGAGTATGAGGCAGCTTCTACCCATTTAGTAATTACTCCACGGCTACCAACACATATTCATGTCCTCCTGTGCCTTGGGGTGAAATCTTCCCTATAATGTCGATTCCCCATACTGAAAATGGCCAAGGTGAGGCCAAAGTGGTCAAATAAGAGGATGGTTGATGCTTGAGATCAGCATACTCTTGACATTTCAGACATTTTCTCACAAATTGGAGACAATCGGACTCCATAGTTGACCAAAAATACCCTACTCTCTGGATCTTCTTAACCAACATTATGTCGTTTATATGCGGTCCACACTCCCCTCCGTGAGTGGATTTCATTAATTCCTCAACTTCTTCCTTATCAACACATAGGAGGTTTATCCCCGCAGCAGTCTTCTTGTACAGACGGTCCTGAATAATGCAATATTGAGAGGCCACTAACCGGATAGCCCTCCTGGCTCGACGCTCGGCATTCAGCGGGTATGAATCGTCTTTCATAAATACATAAATATCAAAGAATCATGCATCGGTACTGACCAAGCCGATCATTAGCTGTTGATGAGAAGGATGATCTCTCTTCTCCATTGTCACTGCTAGGGCTTGATCCTTTTCGAGCATAGCCACCATGGATGAAAGCTTGACTAGCACATCAGCTAGCTCATTATAACCTCGCGGTAGATACCTGAACTCAATATGGTTGAACTTCTCAGCTAGTTTGGACAAATGTTGTTGGTAAAGTGCCAAGGATTCACTCTTCATCTTCCATATACTAGTAGCTTGATTGGCGATCAGACTAGAGTCTCCAAACATTCGTAGCCTTTTAATTCCCATTTCCAGGGCCACAGGCATGCCCAAATTGCAAGCTTCATACTCAGCAACATTATTGGTAGCCTCAAAGTCAAGTTTGACTACCAAAGGAAAGTGTATGTCTTCGGGAAAAACAAACAGAGCTCCAGCCCCGCATCCCATTTGATTAGCAACACCATCAAAGTATAACTTCCAGATTTCCTCTTCAACTTGAAATATTTGTTCATCGCTAAACTCTAAGCCCCTAGTGTCAGGGCTTCCGATAGGAAACTCAGCCAGAAAATCGGAAACTGCACGCCCCTTTAAGGACTTCTGTGGTCGAAAGTGTAGATCAAACTCGGACAGTATGACAACCCATCGAGAAATCATGTTGTTGATAGTAGGTTGTTCCATGATGTACTTGACCGGATTACATGCTGCAATCACATACACAGTGTGTGAGAGCATATAGTGGCGAAGTTTCTTTGTAGACCACACTAATGCCAAGGCTATCTTCTTAATCTCCGAGTAGCGAGACTCACACCCCAGAAATTTCTTGTTGATGTAGTAAATAGCTCGCTCAAGACCATCACTTTCTTGTGCTAGCATAGCACCCATAGCGCTTGAACTGATAGTGAGGTAAAGCAACAATGGTTTCCCAGAGATAGGTGGGACTAAAACCGGTGGATTAGTCAAGTCGGCCTTAACCTTCTCAAAGGCTGTCTGACACTGGTCATCCCATTCGATCGTTGCTCCCTTCTTCAGCTTCTTGAATAACGGTTCATAGGTCATTGTGAGTTTGGAAATGAATTTGCTCAAATACTGTACCCACCCTAGGAAACCACGAATCTCTTTTTCTGTCCGAGGTGGAGGCATGTCTTGTATTGCTTTGATCTTGGATGGATCGACCTCTATTCTGCGTTGACTGACGATATAACCTAGCAACTTTCCCGAAGTCGCCCCAAACGCACATTTCTGTGGATTCAACCTCATGTTGTACTTGCGGAGCCTAAGGAAGAGCTTGCATAAGTTTGGAATGTGATCCTCACGCTTTTTCGACTTGACGATCATGTCATCCACATATACCTCAACTTCTACGTGGATCATATCATGCAGCAGGGTAGTGGCGGTGCGTTGGTAAGTAGCACCGGCGTTTTTCAGTCCGAAAGGTATGACGATGTAACAGAAAGTTCCTCTCGGAGTAATGAATGACGTTTTCTCCATATCTCCTTCGGCCATTTTTATATGGTTGTAGCCAGCATACCCATCCATGAATGACAACAGCTCATGTCTATAGGTGTGATCAACCAAAATGTCAATATGTGGCAAAGGAAAACAATCCTTTGGGCTAGCTTTGTTCAAATCTCGAAAATCGACACATATTCGAACCTTTCCGTCTTTCTTCGACACAGACACACTGTTAGCCACCCACTCCGGGAATTCTACTGCCCTGATGAACTTAGCTTCCAATTGCTTCTTAATTTCACCATGAATTTTGTCCGACCACTCATTCTTAATCCTACGAGGTCGTTGCTATACTGGATTAGCATCCGGGTAGAGTGGAATGGCATGTTCAGCGATCTCCCTATCGATTTCGGGCATGTCTTTGTAAGACCAAGCGAAGACATCTATGAACTCCCTTAGAAGCGAGGTGAACTCCTGTTGCTCCTCCAAGGTTAATGATTTGCCAATTTTCAGTTTCCGGGGAGTTTCAGGCGTCCCCACATTGATGGCGATGGTCTCTTCAATAGGTGCCATGTGATTCTCGTGGTCATTCATAGCTTGTGTTAATTCATTAAAGTCTTTTAAAGGTTCAACATCAAATTCATAGTTATTAGCACATCAATTAGGGAGAAGGGAAGAAGTACAGAGATACTCAAAAACGTTCACTTCATTAAATGTAAAAACGGATACAAACTTATCAGACTTGGGGCTAATCCCAGCTAACTCAGACTCGATTACAGACTCACTAGTGCTCGACCCAGACTGGACCTTACAAGGTTCTCCTAACACTAGGGTACATTTATTGTGTAACACCCCGGATATGTGGTTAAAGTGTTGCTTAAAAGGATTGAAATGACTACTTATATCACCAAGGTGCACCTTCTTTTATGGTAGCTCATCCGTTGGGAACTCCTCAGTTAAGCGTGCTTGGCTGGGAGTAGTCAAAGGATGGGTGACCTCCTGGGAAGTTTTCTCAGGCAGCGTGTGAGCGAGGACGAAGCACGCTGGAAAGACTCGTGGTGATTTGTGGGGCCAGTCAGCGATCCTTAAAGCAGTTATCGGTAATGTCCGCGGCCCGGGAGGGGCTGGGGCGTTACAGATGGTATCAGAGCCGACCCGCGACCGTGAGCTGCGCCAGTGGATGGGAGAGCCATGGGCAGTCACCTAGCGGGGCAAAGATTCTGGATTGGATTGTGGCACAACGAGGACGTTGTGCGCTTAAGTTGGGGGTGACTGTAACACCCCGAATATGTGGTTAAAGTGTGGCTTAAAAGGATTGAAATGACTACTTATATCACCAAGGTGCACCTTCTTTTATGGTAGCTCATTCGTTGGGAACTCCTCAGCTAAGCATACTTGGCTGGGAGTAGTCAAAGGATGGGTGACCTCCTAGGAAGTTTTCTCAGGCAGCGTGTGAGCGAGGACGAAGCACGCTGGAAAGACTCGTGGTGATTTGTGGGGCCAGTCAGCGATCCTTAAAGCAGTTATCGGTAATGTCCGCGGCCCGGGAGGGGCTGGGGCGTTACATATTGTTAATAGTATCGACCCAGGTCACTTTGTGGCAGTCTCCATTAGCAGCGATCATGGCGCTTGGGTCAAATTCTGAGTTGGACAACAGAGCAACCAACGAGTCCACCTCTTCTTCTTCAAGGCTAGTGGATCGAAATCTTTCTTTAAATGGTGAAATTCCTCCAACATGTTGTCCATAGCCTCTCGTTGTTGTTCTATCTGTTGGTCCTGAAACTCGAGGTGTTCTCGGACCTTTTTCTCATAGCGAATGACCGAATGTAGGACCATATCTTGTATATTGTCCCTCAGTTCCTCTAAGCATTGCTGAGTCACTCCTTTATGGTGATAGTTGTCTTCGTCATCGCTGGCCCATATTCCATTTATGGTAAGGGCTGTTGGATCTTCAGGAGCAGCAAGCACTTCCGTTCTCGTAGGACTTGGATTTGATGGAGGAGCTACTGGTTCAGCCCTCGCCTGATTATGCCTTCCCGACCTAGTTAAGAATGACACTAGGTGGAGCCTCTTCTTCCTTATTGGACTAGAAATCATCATTAGGACCCTCTTCATACACATCCTCTTCATCACTAACCCAAATACCGTTGACAGTAAAGGCTGTCAAATCTTCAGGAAGGAGTGCAGGTGCTCCTTCGTCGATGTACATTCGGATGGATCAACAGTACCCTCTCCCATAAAGATAGCATGATTTGGGAGAGGATTGCTTTTGTTATTGGGCTTATTTGCGACTCTAGGGATTGGCAATGCCCCAGAACGGATCATCTTCTCAATCTGATTCTTAAGCGTCCAACATCGCTCAGTGTCATGACCTCTGGTCCGGCGGTACTTGCAATAAGCATGGTTGTTCCATCCCGGTCCCTTAGTCTCAGGTTCAGGCCTAGGTACTGGCATTTGGATCTTGTTTGACTTTAGCAATCGGTCCAAAGCTTCGGCATAGGTCATGTCAAGTGGGGTATATGAATCGTATTGGAAGTAGGTCATCTTGGAGGCGGATCACGATTCACATTCTGTACAAAGCTTGTCTCAGCCACCTTAGGAGCATTGGTGGTCCTTCTTCCCACGTTGTTGCCCTTTCAATTCTGGGACGCAGCGGTCCTTTCCTTGCGTGCCTCTAGCTTAGGACATAACTTCTTCAAGTACTCAAAACTCTCCACCACATGAAAGTCCAATTGTTGCGCCAGACTTGGTTTTAACCCACGGACAAATGTGTCTAACTGCATTTCTGTGGGAATAATGCTGGTCACCTGAGATAGCTTAGCATGCCACCTCTCATAGTAGGTCGTGAACTACTCATTTTCTCCTTGTCGAATAGCCATGATGTCTGTCAGGGTCACCTTATCTTTCTGAATCTTACTGTAATGCTCGATAAATGCCCTACGCAAAGCAGTCCAGTCTCCTCGTACCTCCAAAGGAAGGGTGTAATACCAGTTCAATGCTTCATCATTTAGCGATGATTGGAAGACTTGCTTGTAATGCTCGGTAGTGACACCTCGAAGTGGCATCACTCGGTTGAACTCCCACACATGATGGGTTGGATTCTCAGATGGGTAGAACTTTTTCAGCGGAATGTCCATCTTTCCCACTATATTAGTATTGATTTCAGCGGGTGGTTCGAACTCGACGAACTGATTGGTGAAGGTCGGAATCTGGCTTATAGCATCCTTGAACACATTCAGTTGAGCTTTTATGTCTTGGATGACAGGGTCATCGCGTAACTCAACCTTGATCGGGACAGTTTGAGGAACAGTCACTGACGGTGGCGGTCTTGGTGTTAGGTCATCGGACACCTCAATGACCACTCCAGCATTGGAACTTTCGCCTATCTTCCCTTTGCCTTTGTCACCCGTAGGGTTAGGAAGGATTTCCATCTCATCATTGTCCGCCAATCCCATTCTCACATTGATGCGTTGCACAGCCTCCAAAACACCATTCAGAGTCTCCTACTGTTGCTCTATGCGAGTATCTTGCCTTGGGATGAGTTCTCGCTGCCGAGCGATGTGCTCATCGGATTTCCATTATGGAGCGTGGCGCAGTGGGGGCATTGATGAAATTAGCTTGAGTTGTAGTTGTTGAGCAGAGGGGAGAAATCTATGATCAATAGAATAAGGGGAGGAAGAGGAACATCTCAACCACCCATGCTTGAACTTCTCAACAATAGCCTTGAACTTGAATAATAACAAGAATAATAATGAAAATCAACCAATATTAATAACCTTGAACACTAAATGGGATTGGATATGACCTTGGGTAAAGGTAGTCCACCACCAAAGCCTAACACCCCACCATGACCATCATAAAGGAATCATCTACCAAATGATCAATAAAGGAATGACTTGCTAACACCACCATTAACAGTGGATAAAGTAAGAACAAGATTTTTGAGAGAAAATGGAGAAACCCTAGCAATGCCTTAGCATATCATTCAAATAATCAAAATTTTCCTGGAAAAGAGCAAAAACAAGCTATTTATACTAATCAGGAAATTAGGTTAAAATAGAACAAAAATAACGAAATAACACGCGCGTCGCAGGGGGGTGACTCGGGCGAGTCGCAGATCGACTCGGGCGCGACTGCTCACTGGTCCGAAAAATCCAACGCATTATCGTCAATTGTCGTGGGCGCTCAGAACAATGACTCGGGCGAGTCACAAGGTGACTCAGGCGCGACTGTCTTCTGGGCAACTTTTCCCTGCCGACTTCAAACGCGCATAACTTCTTCATTCGGACTCCGTTTTAGGCTCGTAAGATATTGATGGAAAGCTCTCGGTGTGTACTTTAGGCTCCCAAAATTTTATACCCATTGGAGTTGTATTGAAAGAGTTATGATTGAAAGCGTGAAGGCACACGCATTTCTAACCTTTGAACGCCTTCCCCCTTGCAAGTTATTAACTTGGGTTACTTCTGAGACTTGATACCACCTCACCCTTCATTCCCGGGACGACCCAATCTGGTACCGAGGCCTCCGAGGTCGTTGACAAGTCCCTAGCCTCTCCTTACTCCAACAAGGATGGCTCGTTGAGGCCACAATAGTGTGATGCTCACCACTCCGCCTTTTGTGAAGGTGTAAAGATTCCTGAAAACGAGTGGGTGAGCGGTTTTAGTCCGGTGATGACAGGTCGGGATTTCATCCACCTTATCTTTAACCGCAATCCCGACCATGAAAGCTTAGCACTGAACCCGATACGGTTCAGAGACAGAGATGAGATAACTGTAAAGTTGGAGATTCGGGAGATAGAGAGATGAAAGGTAGATTGATTGAGATATGAGGAGACAGTTGTTCAACGGTTCCTTTCAATTTTATCTCCTTGTAGTCAATTTTGAGTGTAAATTTTTGAATATTTTTCAAGGGTTGAGATTCGGTATAATGTCATCTAACGGTGGCCAATCCCCTGACTTCCGCAAAGCACTCTGATTGAGGTCAAAGGGATTTTGCTACTATAATACTCCCTCCGTTTTTTATTAACTGTCATTCACTCTTTTTGAAATCCACCGTTAATTTATAATTTCTCACGTAATATTTTTGCAAAAAATATGATATTAAACTTTTTCAATAGCATTTTGCATTACAAATCTAATGACATCAATTTTGTTTGATGAATCATTATACAAATTAAGATATTAACGGTCAAAATTTTTGATACAAAATACCTAGATGACAATTAAATAAAAACGGGTTGGAGCATATTTAGATATGAAAATGATAAATGTTTTGGGCAAGACATATATTAAGTGTCTTGTCATTGTATAAAACCAATATATTTGTAAATTAAATTGAAAAAAAATAATATAATTGACTTCTATAACTATAATAACATATATAAATAGTATAAAATCTCACTGTTATCTATATTTTTTAAAATTTGTAAAAAACGTTTAAAATATGTCCAACAGATGAGGTTCATTCGTTAGAGTGTCAATTTTAATTGTTGGCGTAGCCGACAAATTCCAAGTTTCTTATAATTGATAATTAATAATATAGATGTCAACAAAATTAGAATTAAAAAGGATAATAAGAAGCATTCATTTCATAACGGAGAAGACATCTAAGTAGTGTCTTGCCCAAGACACATATCATCACTCGTTTAGATACTCCGTACATGATTTTCTTGTTTTATGTAATTTTAAAGATTTGGATAAATAAACGAAAAGAGAAATAAAGAGAAAAACTGGGTTTCCAAATCAAAATGGGAGCGTATGTGGGGGCGTTTATAGATCATCGGACGGCCCACATTGTAGAGGATCAGTCGTCTAACGTTTCAATTTGGTTTGGCTCCAACGGTCACAAAATCCCCAATTCAGTAGTAATTGTAATTCCCCTTCTTTATTCTCCCATAATTTCTTCCCCCTCTCTTAAACCCAACGAATCCCTTCTGTGTTCTTCAGTCTTCAACAACCACACCAAAACTCTCTCTCTCTCTCTCTCTCTCTCTCTCTATTCTGCAAAAATGAGTGTCACACAACGCCCAGAAACGCTCAACTCCCAGCACGTCCAAGTATGGGACAATGCAGCCTTCGACAATGGCGAACCCGAAGCAATCAAGCTTTCTTGGTCCAATCTAAACCCAGTCGTTTCCGCCAATGTCTCTGAATCATTCGAATCCAAGGAGAATCAATGTCCTCCAATGGCGTCCCCTGTATCCACCACATCCTCGGCTTCCCTCAAGCCTCTTCACCCCAACAGCACAATCACCAACACCCAAACCAAGATCCCCAGCGTTCCTGAGGACAAACGCCTTGATTCGGAGATCGAGGCGATCGAGAAGGAGATCAATCGGCTGTCTTCAAGGCTGGAATCTCTGAAGCTAGAGAAGGCTAAGCGAACTGCCAAGACACCCGGAAAAATCGCGCCATTGAAGACGCCCAGGAGAGGACTAAGCATGGGTCCGGCGGAAATGATGATGACCACCAGAGGAGTCAGGAGAGGGATCAGCATTGGCCCCGCCGAGATTTATTCCGCAACGAAATTGAAGCAATTGGGGAAGCAAGAAATCACAAGCACCCCAATTCCACCCCCTTCAAGCAGACGAAAATCATGCTACTGGAAGCTGCAAGACATCGACGAACTCCGCGTGGCCAAAGAAATCCGGGGGAAAAGCCTCACTCTCAGCCCCAAATCTCGCAACAAAACCAGAGTCCAACCTGCAGCAGCAACAACCACAATAGGGTCCAAGAAATCAGTTAAGAAAGACGAGGGGATCATCTCGTCAATTCAACCCAAGAAGCTGTTCACCTCCTCCACAAACGAGGGGGAGAAATCGGGGAAGAAGCCATTGAAGAATGGGAGAGTGGTGCCCAGCAGGTACACTCAGATCTCCAATTCTGGGATTAGGAAGAGGAGGTCGTTGTCTGAGAGCAACGACGAGGATTCCAAGAGGAAGCGTGCTTCATTGGCAGGAACGTCTCGAGTTCTAACAACAGCCCAGAAAAGTGTGGAGGACAAGACGACAACGACGACGAAGACGCCATTGTTGTCTGTTTCGAAGAGGTTGAATGTGAGGACGTTCAGGAGTGTGGATGAGAGTCCGAGTCCTCGAGATTCTGGGCCGGCGAAAAGGGTGTCTCAGCTGGTTGGAAGGAAGTCGTATTTCAGTATGGATGATGAGGAGGAGGAGATGCCTGTGTTCAGTTTTGAAGTGGACACTGCTGAGGAAGAAAATTAACTGAAGTTGGATCAGGATTGGGTTTTTGGGTGCCTATTTTCTGCTGGGTATTTTTTTTTTGGGTGTGATGTTAATATGTACGTAAATGGAGTGTGCTTACTCCTACCAAATACTTGTCTTCTTCTCCCCTTCATTCCTCAGGATTTCTGTCTAGTGATGATTCTGGTTGTAATAAAATGGCTTTCTTGATCAACTACCAAGATTGTCAAGTGCATCCAATATCCATCCAGTATGCTTCTCTTTTTCCTTTCGTAAGTGGCTTTCAATGTGACGGGGAAAAGAGAAGAGTTGGAATTTGGAAAGATGCTTTTTGGGTATTTTGGCTCTTGCCTCTTACATTTCCTGCATAAGCTTGCTTTTTTATATGTATATAAATATTTTTGGAAAATTTCAAATGGTGTATCCGTCGTCCAAGAAAAAGTGATTTAATTTTTTGTTCTTTGGTGGTTTTTTAGCTGCTTTTAGGTGTCTTCTCGGGTTCTCCTGGCTGTAATTTCTGCTTTTGCTGTTTGTTTTGGTCGTTTGTATCTGTTGTTTTTGTTGTTCTGACGATTATTTTGTAGCATTTTTAATGTTTTATAGCCTGTTTGGCTAACAACGATTAAAAAAAAAACAACTCAACCATGATCTCTGGGCGGGGTCCATTTTGACCTTTGTAAATAGATTATTAGATTCTAAAATTCCCAAATTTAAAGTTGTGAATTTTACTCATAACAACCCAACCTTTGAGGGTGGTATTTGTCGGTTGTTTTTTTTTTTTTTTTTGGTTTAGATACACTTCTAATATATATATCACCCCTAAACCCATCATAATATAAAACCTAATTTAATTGATATTAATTTGGTCTTAGACCATTAACAAATACCACCCCAAAAGGTTGAACTATTGTTATAAGTCAAATGTGAAGTTCAGATCATTCTGATAAACAACCCCAAAGTTTGGGATTTCAGTAGCTAGTAATCCTTTGTAAAAAAATAAGTTGAAGTTTATGGCCAAAATTATATGTCTAGTTGCCCTTGGTAATAAAATTATACTACCTCCTTCCCAAATTATGTGTCACTTAGAACATAATTCGCAAAACCAAGAAAACTTCCCCTTTACATTAAATTTCATCCTTGAAAATGAGGAAAAAGGTGCATAAAATGATGAATGAAAAAGAAAAATGGTAAATAAAAAAGAAAAAATTGAAGAAAAATATGCAATTAATAAGGTTAATTTGATAAATTAGTAATTAATGTGGTATTAAAATTATAAGGTGACATATATTATGGGGAAAAAGAAAGTTAGTTAAAGTGACATATAATATGGGAAGGAGGGATTATATGTCATGCTCTACTTTTTTTATACATTTTATATTCTGTCTTTTTGTATACAAAATAGTCGAAAAATATAATTTCTGCAGAAAACGGCCTCAAATTCATAAATTTTCTGTGCAAGCATTGACAACTCAATTTTCCCAAAACAAAAGATTAAGAGTTAAGACCAAACATAACTGAAAATAAATAGATGCAACACTTGAATGAGGACAGGGCCTAGCACAATATAGGTAGGCATGACATCGGGCTCACTTGACAAGTTCTCGTTGTCGCCCTGCATAATTCCTTGTAGGTTTCTTCAGACAATGATGATGGAGGAATGTGATTCTTTGTGTTTCCAGCAAGGTTCATTTCTTCGGAGAAAAAAAAACACGAACTGATACCTCCAAGAAAAAAAATAAGATCCATTCGCTGGGAGTTATCAGTTACATTCCTGGATTTCACTGTGTACATACGAGTGTCATGACTCTGGGAAACTAGTGACCATTTTCCACACAGAATGTTTCCAAGCGAGGCTCTGTCAAGTCCACAATCTCATCTTCATGATTAGGGTTCGAGCGCTGTTGGCCATTTGATGTCAAAAAGAGGTAATGAGATGAAGAAAGAAGCACTTCTTGCCCAGTACTCTCAGTTGAAAGAGTGCGATTGATGTCTGACGAATATGAACATGGAGAAGACCATCTACTTGCCGACAGTTGCTTCAGCTCCTCTGCGTCTATCGACAACTCAAATTGATCAGTGTGCTTCTCTGGAGCTGGTTGTTGACTTTTACTGTTCTGAGGGGAAAAATTCTGCAAGAGGGACGGCAGAGTACTAAACTTCAGTTCATTAATGTTGATGAATTGTCAAATGATGAGGGTTTGCAAGTTAAAAAAGTTGGGTTATCTCTTGAAACCAGATTATCCCTCAACGATTAGCTAAATGGAACTAGTTATGACTTATATTGCTGGGACCTGTAAGTTGGCCCTCATTTCACTTTGGAATTACCCCAACATGTTCTTAAGGTTATTGCAGAACCCATATTTTCGAAGATGAGATAAAGATGCAATAATCGTGACATAAGGGGTCGATCACTAATCAACAGAACCATTATGTACGCTACAAGCAGGAAAGGTCACTACAATCAGGACAAATTTCTTCCATGCAGGCATTTCCTCTCTGAAAAGATCAACCAAGTAGAATTATAGAATTCTGCAAAAATGGTCAACTCCTACCAAAGGCGAAGTGCACTAAAAGAAAGAAACAGAGTCTTCCACGAACAGTGCTATGAAATGTCAAGAGAAGCATTGAACTCGATGACATGCTTCATCGTCATACTATGGAGGATTACAAAGTTAAAAGACTCAATCTTTTACCTTGGCAAGTCTCTGCCAATCTAAGGCTCTTGCCCTCGACACGATCTAGGAATTATTCCGTATGTAGTTGCCAATTTTATTTTTAACTTTGGGCCATGTTATTTTGTGTACATTCCATGCACCCTTTGCTCCATGATCCATACGAATCCAGCTTTTGTTCAAATTGTTTAGAATTTGCTTTGAAAATCTTTTGTGCTTCCCTCAAAAACATCTTTGTGAGTTTCTTAGAAACTTCTTTGTTTGGAAGTCCCTCTGCGCAAATCTATGCTAAGGTTGCTATTACTAGGAAATTATAATCCTTTTCTTTTCTTTTTCTTTTTTTTGGGGGGGGGGGGATAAGGTGAGAATGCAGACGGATGCAGGAGCACAACACAAACCAAAAAAAAAAAAAAAAGGCAGTCCGAGTAAGCAAACCTCAATCATATTCAAGGAGATTCTTCTCCGCCTTGACATATTATCTGGTGCTATAGTTGAGAGAATTTGTATGACTTCACTCATGCTCGGTCGGGATTCAGGATCCAAAAGCAGGCACTCCTTTGCTAAGTAAGCTAATATCTGCATCTCTTCCTCTGGGAAATTCCCTTTTAAATGTGGATCAGGCAACTCTGATATTACCCGCATGCTATTTTGCAGACGAGCAGCAGCCTACATCATAGACAATAAAAATGGTCACTCCATAGAAATTACATTTCGGAAAAGAAATTTGTTATCTCTCGGCAAAGATAGTACTGCGAATATGATGGAATCAGTTACATTCACTACAGAAAGAATAATCACATACCCATATGACAAGGCTTTCTTCTCCTCTGTCTGTCGCTCTAAAAATAGGGTTTCGCCCAGTTATCAACTCAAGCAGAACCACTCCAAAACTGAAAACGTCTGATTTGAGGGAACCTTTCCCGACAATGGCGTACTCTGGAGCAAAGTAGCCAAATGTTCCTTGCATTCTATCAGGTGAAGAGGAACAACTTGGGAAGCCATCAATGTTCAATCGCTTTGCCATGCCTAGATCAGTTACCTGCATAACCAAGTAAATATAAATCAGTGAACACAACTATGCTAGGTTATAGATATAGTACTATTGTATTCATAATAGTTCATTATTTAAAATTTAGAAACTTTCATTGGCAAAGCAATTTTATTCAAGAGAAGTCTTATATCAACTTCTACTTGTAGCAAAAACTTTTTAAGTAAGACGGCCTACATTTCCTGTAGGAACTTTAATTCATCTAAAGCAGAAATTGTCAAGGCCTAGTACTATCACTAAACTTTTCTGCAACACACCCAATGGATTTTAACACTGCCAAATGGATTTAATCAGCCAACAGTCTTACTTTCGGTTTCCAGTTTTCATCGAGAAGGATGTTGGTGGATTTAACATCTCTATGCAAAATTCTGGGGGCAGCAGCTTCATGCAAATACTCCAATCCCCTGGCAACTCCGAGGGCAATCAACACACGAGTACGCCAGTCCAAGTAGTTCCCTAGAGCTCCATCAAGACAATCTCTAAGGTTACCGTTTGGCAAGTATTCAAACACTAATAACCTTTCTGTGTGTTTCCCGAGGGATATTGAGCAGTATCCAAGCAAAGGCACAATATGAACATGATGCAATCTTGATATGATCTGAACCTGCAAAGGTGCACTACTAGTTAGCCACCCTGAAAATTAACTTGCTGCAAGTACCCTTAATATATGCGGCTTTCACCGGACAATGTTTTGGGATGTTGTAAAAGCGTGCAAATTTTTACCTCCTTCAAGAATTCAGACTCGGAATCTAGGCCTTCAGAAGTTTTAAGCCGTTTGACAGCTACAATTCTACCATCTCTAAGCTCACCACGATAAACATGGCTGCTTCCCCCAACTCCAATCAAATTAGCATCAGAAAATTTGTTTGTTGCATGTTCCAGCTCTGAGTATTGGAAATGAATTACTGTGGCCTGGATTATTCCCACTCTTCTATCAAACAGAAAGGAAGATATCTTAAAGCACCCTGAAAGAAAAGAAGACGACTAAGTGATCTAGATACCCATGATGTATTTCAAGACTGAAACTACTCTCCTCAAGCATCCTTGAAATTGACTGAATTTTGAGCTGATAAACAATCTCTAGATACCCATGATTGATTTGGCATATCAAAGAATAGAAAATCAGACGCCATTCACATACCTATGACAGGAGATGATAGAAATCCCAAATTGAGTTTTGGTACAGTCTCAGGCTTATGTCTTATAAGGTATGTTTCACTGTTGTAGTTTGATCCTTTGTCATACAAGGACTTCTGTGATTTATACTTCTCTCGCTGATACATGTAGCACATTATTGAAGCCGCAAACGCCAATGTAGTGACCACCACACATATCAAGAGAATGATCACAACTGTTTTGCTGGAGGTGCGCTTTTCTGAAGCTTGTGTGTCAATGAAAGACCCTGATAAGAAAAAAAAAATGATGGAAAAAATGAGCACTCTTGCAGGTAGTTGATTTTATTTTTTCCATGACCATGGGTTGAAACATTTCGATGTAAATCATATTCATGCATCTGGTTCTTCTTTAAGCTCATTTATATCAAGCAGATGAATTACAACAATCATCACATTTAAACAAATTTATTATTTTTATACAAATACAAAAAGGTCTCCGCCTGTAGGTCCCAGGTTCATGCTTTTCTACATTACAAATTCACTGTTTATAATAGCAGTGATCAGGTGGGGTTTGTGACAAATTTGTCATGAAATAGAATACTTGTCTACTGAGATGGTTACTTGTACAACAGCAAATGTTACACAACCCCCCCCCCCCCCCCCAAAACCCGTTTTTCCCCAGCCCTTCAAATGCAGTGCATCCTACATTGAGTATTTTGTCTTAGCCCAGAGGGTAATACAGAACATGCAAAAGCCACAAATTTAGCTAAATCTTCTTTACTGAATAAGCTGTTAGCATAAGACAGCCATCCAGGACATATAACAGAAATCATGAAAAAAAAAAATTACGGCGGTTGTATCCATGAAGCAGTAGCCAAAGCATGAAAGACTACCAGAGGAGCAATTGCAAGCAGTGAAGCACTTGTTGTTCACGTCATCGGTTGCCACAGTAGGCATTACACCGTTACCACAGCTACACATCCATCTGCTGCCATTTGATCCAGCGGTAACTACATGAAAAAAAAAAAAAACAGCAAGAACCAGCAACTAGGATCAACATCTCATCTTATGTCTCACAAACAGAGAATTATGCATGTACAATCTAATGCCACTCAGGAGGGCAAGGAATGCAATACTTTCAAGCACTCATTAATTTACATTATTAAATAGAATCAGTTTACCTCTAACTATTCAATAATCCACCTACATTCCATCAGAAAGATGATCTAATTAAGAAGCATTTTTTTGCAAAGCGCAAATGAAGTAGGACATTATCAACAGTTTTTTTTTTTTTTTTGGAATATGTCTGATCTATTTCCTTTAACCTAAGAGTATAAGCAAAAGATCAGAGCAGTACATGGTCATAATTTACCAGGTTTACAATCACAAGATGTGGAGCAATTGGCTGCAATAATGGAGTCTTGAGTTCCTTCTTGAGCAAAGGAACATGTACAGTACCATCTAACTCCAGATGTAGTGGGCGTCTCTTCTGCAACAATCATGAAATAAGCGATCAAACCCAGCTACCAATAAGTCAATAACAATGTCGTATTCACAGGAGTGTTAACCATTTTTGGAGGCATACTACATATCTTATTTGGGCTGGCAATTTTAGAAATAGACCAAGAAAGACTGGACGAGAAAGGTAGCCGCCAGTGTAGTCCATTAGTTGCTTACCAGCATTGCATTCAATATCTTGAATCCTGACAAAAAAAAGAAGCAGAGATGCAACAAGAGGCTGAAATTGGATCCTCATCATTTCCTATTGAAAGAAAAATCACAATCGAAGAAAAGAATCGTGTTAGACTGAATTTCACTACTGCAACTTAATTAGATAAGTTGTCAGTCATTAATGACAACAGCAGCAATTCACTGTAGGCTATGCAGCAGCGAACAAGCAAAGCATCGCACTTTGAAGTCTTAGACTTTAGTTATTGGGTCAATAGCTGAAACTAGAGGGGATGCTTGCAAAATGTGGAGCTTCTAACACAATAAAGACTAGCTTATAAAGTAGACAACATGCAGTTTTCTCAATCCCAAGGTACAAAAGAAAGGCATCGCTCTCGAGCATAGACATATAGAATATCCTAATCTTCAAGCTGATCTGAGAAAGAATGACATGTAGAAAGAAGAACTCGAACATAAACATATTTACAGCTCTCAAGCAGATGCGGTAAAATTAAGGGCTGCTTGCATACCTTTACATAACTAGTGTTGGCATATAATATCTATATCCCTGATTTTGGACCTCTCAACTACCAAATCTGCAGGGAGAACATCATCCAAGTTAAACACGCACATTGATTTAAGAGATTCTGCAGAGAAATATAATAAGAAAAAAAGTAGTTACTCAAGTTTGCTAAATTTTAATTTTCTATGGAGGGTAGCCCCCCACATACTTTGTGGTCACATTGTCGAGGAAAATCTTAAAACATATCCTTAGTCTGTTACATGTCAAGCAAGTACCTACCAAATGTAGTTGGCCAACAATCTCATATAGAGATTTGTTTTGTTGGGAATTCCTTCCTAATGGTGGAAGAGTAAAATATTTTAATTGAACCTACCCTCTTCACTTTCCATATAAGCTTAAGAGGCATATGCTTAATGCTCCATTACCCACTGGTCGCTCGATTAGCTGAAACAAGAGCTAAAAAGACAAGGGAATTTAACTCCCACCCGGGCTCCCGCTTCCCATATCTGAATTCGAAAAACAGAACAAGCAGCAACTTCCAAAGTAAAAGAGCCAAACAAGTACTAAGATCATGCAAAGATATTCTTAACGCATACCGCGGCTCGAGATACAATTGAAAATTCTGCTCATACTTTCTACTGCAAGCACTAATTACTGATTAGACCCGAAACTTGAATCAACCTCACAATGCCAGCACAAGAAGAGCAAGCAGCGTGATTAACGAGCGGAAGCAAACGAAGATGTCAACAAAACAGACTTCAGAACATAAACCATTGACAGACAGCAAATGGACAGAGCAACCAGAACTTGATATCATACATGAATATGATGCTAAACGGATATAAACACCCCTTAACTGTTGAAAACTGCTATTTTTTGCACTACGAAAGCGACGGCTCACCCATTTCGAATGATGATCAGTTTATCATGATTAATTAAAGATTAAAGTCAGCTGTCATTGTGCCCTCTATGATTCTAGCTTTCAAGAAGATATCATTGAGATCATAATAAAATAACTTACCTTTTAAAATGATTAGAAATTTACCAAAATATATAAAGTTGGAAATAGTAGTAGTACTGTATATCCTTAAATAAAGAAAGAATAAAAGAGGGTCCAACAAAATATAGTGCTAAAAATGGTGCAGCGTATCATCACGCACTCTATTGAGCAGCTTGCCTTCAAAGTTGAAGCGAGCAAAAAAGTCACGAAAATAGACGTCTGATAGTGATTTCCCAACTCCTAGTTATTCCTTGCAATAAATAAAAAAGTAAACTCTAATAAAAATCCTATCCTGCTGATCAACGATTATCAGAATTTAAGGGCTAAATTAAATTCCTGAAAATCCAGCTGACAAATTCTTCTTTCTTTTTTTTTTTGAGCGCCCAAAAATCTGTTGAATTTGTTGCGAATAATGCAAACAACTCCCAGCAAAACCGTCGGTTGATTAATTTATTTGAATACTATAGTTAAAATAATAATAAGTAAAAGGGAATACTAGGCTCTGTCGGTCACGAGAATTCGAAAACAAAAATTTGTAATGCAGAAGATGAAATTGGAAAAATTAAGACGAAATCAAGTTAAGAAGAAGTTTACCATGGCAGCAGAGCTGTACGATCACAATTCTGCAGCTGGGATTTGGGGATTGAAGGAGAGAAGGCAGCTGAAGAACAGAAACTTAACTGGGTTGGATTTCTGAAAGAAGATGAAGAATGAAGTTTTGTGGTTTGAAGTTTGAAGTTTGAAGTCCTCTTGCAGGAGCTTGGTGAGGATTAATAATGGCGGAAGACAGACAAAGTACAGAGTGCATGAAGAGCAAGAGGGTTGGATACTGGATATGTAGGGCCTGAAGAAAGAAAGGAAGGGGCCAAGGGGATGGTCCCCAACAACCTAGAAAATTGAATGTTTCGTGAACCCCCAGATCATAACTGTTGGCTTAAAAGCACCAATTTTTGGAGGTTTGCCAATGTACTTGAATGCAACAGATGTTTTTGGGGAAGGAATTTGCCTACTTGATGATGCACTCTACTCTCTAGGTTTGACTTATTTAGGTAAACGTGATCTTCCCGTATAACAAACAATATAGTAAGTACAAGTATTACAGTATCTATTGTGAGGTGAATGATTGTGTATTTGTGTCTACCGGGCAACTCTTATCCTGTTTGGTTTGGCATTGTGTTAGCTAGCCATTGTCACGGGTGTATGGGGACGAATAGATTTCCAATGTGGCTAAGCATTGTGTTAAACCATGTGTGCAATAAGGCAGCGTTCTCTTGCAGTGGAGAATGAAATTTCAGGAACTCCAAAATGAGAACGCTGCAGCGTTCTTTGTCCCTCATTTTTTTATTTTTTTTTCTTTTTCAACAAATAGTATTTTGACATGTAGCAACTATATGATATTTTTTTTTCAAAAGTTAATATTTTGAAGATGAAAAAGTAATAATGAAATTGTTGTAGAACAAATGAAATGAAGTTTCAAAAAGTAGGAATTATGGTTGATGTGGAAAGGGTGGACCCCCACTAATGATCTAAAAACATGGATCTCCATTGCACATGCTCTTTCTTTTGATGAGTTACGGTCAATAGACCCTTTATTCAAAAAGTCCGCCAGAGATAATGGACTCAGCAAGGCCGAGAAAAGCTACAACAGCTAACAAAAACCCACTGAAAATTACAAGACAGTGCAACAAACTGAAAGAAAATAACACCACCTCCACTTACATCAGATCCAGACATAAAAGCCAACTGAATTTTGAAATGAAAATTGATGAAAATTCATGGCTAAAAGATCCGGTGAGTATGACTGCTTTCCAACCAAATCCAAAGACACCATCAGAATTTCCTGCTGATAGTTTGCAGACCCACAAATTTGCTCATCTCTAGACTATGCACGCAACAACAGTAAGCCCCCCAACCACTAGACATTAATTGATTCAGATGAAGCTCTAATGACAGAATACTGAACCCAAACCTGTTCATCTTGCCGCATAAACAACATTGATGTCTCTAAACCACAAATTGTATGCTTTCACTGTAAAAAAACCATTCCTTTTGCTGATCAAACTTTTCCCCACCAAAGAGCATTCTCAGAATCATTAGAAAAAGCAACATAAACATTGTGAAAAAGCAAAAAGATGCTAACATAGTGAAAACCTTTCCAAATGCTGCTCACACTTTTCCCCACCAATGGTCATTCTTAGAATCAATATAAAAAGCAACTTCATTACTAATTGCAATTCCAACTTGACTTTTAAAAGCCATCAGAACCCCATCAAATATTCTAACCCATTTAGACATCGGCACAGCCATCCAATGCAGAGCACCACAAAGGCATTTGGAATTGATCAGATACAGCACACCAACTACTGAATGACAGTAATGGGCACAAGCACCCAGCTGCACACCACCTTAAACTTACACCACTAAATTGATTCTCCTAAGACCACAGCACATAACAGATTGTAGCTAATTGCCAATTTGAGCAACCCAACACCAAAACAACATAGAACTACCACAACTTCAGCATCCCACCCATTGACAAGACCATGCTCAGACTCAATTTCTATCAGAGAATGACATCATATTAGCATACAAAGAAAACTTACTGCATTCTCCTTCCTCATCAACAAAACCTCACTAATCAGAAAGCCACCGACTGTGACGAGAGAGGCTCGACACGTTTCCTTCTTTCGCTCTCCTTAAGCTTCTTTTTTTTGTCAGAGAGATTCCTTTTTTCGCTCTCCTTAAACTTCTCCTTAAGCTTATCACTAAAATATTTCTTCGGGTTTGTGTTCCTTTTTGCTCTCATAAAACCAGTAGCTTCTCCAAATTCAATTGCCTTAGTAGCAATATACTCCCTTGCCCTTATCACAGACTCATTGTCAGAGGAAATGGAGTTACACTCATCATTGCCAGCCTCAACACTCGGGATATGAGGATCAATCTCATTAACAACCTTAACTGATTTCTGCAGACCTTGCGTCTCATTGCCTTCAAGAGCAGCCGTTGCAATTATGAGCTGCTGGTCACTAATCACTGGTATCGATGCAAGAGCACGTTCATTAATGGAAATAGCCTCATCAGCTTCTTTCATCCTGCTTAATTCCATATCATGCAGTTGCTCTACTTCAATCCATGCTTGCTTTCCCAATGCCTTGATTAACTCTTCTTTTAGAGCATTGGTTTGCTCATTTAATCTCCTCACCTCATCAATACAACCAGAACTGGTCAGCTGCTGCATTAATTCAACTGAATTATCATTTGAATTATTGGAATTGCAAAGTGTCTGTTGCAATCCCTCATTGAATGGTCTGATGCATTGATGATTGTTAGTGAGCTCCGGAGTTCCAGGAACTTTGCTGCTACCATGTCCTCCATCTTCATCTTCATCATTTGAATCCACATCATCACTTGAATAATCAAGGCCAGGCCTATGAACTTCTTTGTCACAGATCATCGAATGTGGAATTAGGTGAGTACTGACTTCATGGATAAACACTCTAAAAGAGTAGTTTTGGATATCGAACAGAATCTCTCCATCAATTCTCTTAAAGATATCTGTTTGTACCAGAGCTCTCATGACTTCAAATTGGTTTGTTGAAGATATACTTCTGGCTAATGACAATAGTTTTCCCCAGGGCTGAACAATATAATTTATTTAGAGTTTGTTAGGAATTTATAAACAATATAATTTATTTAGAGCCATATTCTTTTGTTTTATTTATTTAGAGTTTGTTAGGAATTTATAAACAATATAATTTGTTATACTTAATAATTAGCCAAAATTATTAATGCACATATAAATTAAAAAGCCCACAACATAAATTATATAATTAAATAAAAGATATGATAAATTTTTCAAATAAAAAAGTATAAAATTAAAAATACATGTAGGTCAAGAAGTGAGAAACGTGCAATCCTATTAAAATTCATAATAAATTTATTAGACAATATAATTATAGTAATGCATATATATTTTTAGCTTTGGACTACAATTATGAAAACACATTTTTATTTGTGTTAATTACAATTGATGATAATTATGAAAATGTATTTTTATTTTTTATTTTTTTGATCGATCATAATATTAGCAAGACAAGTCGATGGCAAAGTGCTGCTTATACATGTATTCATTAGAGTTCTAAAAATATTGCTACCATTAAGGTTGGTTAGGATTTTGGTAGAGCTAATGTTATAATGCAATAGGTAGTTAATAGTGTGCTTATAAAATGATGGTGGTGATCAAAAGGAGATTTGATAAAAAATTTCCTTGGATTTTTAAAATAAAACCTTTTATATGGTTAATTTTGATAAACAAAACTAAAAGGGCGGACCCACAAGCTTTAGGTACTATTAATATATATAGATTATTATATTAGATAACAGAAACACCAAAATAATTACTGATATTTGCACAAAACAAATTTAATTAATATTTATCTACTTTCCGATTGGTCGGAATCCCTACCATTAAGGGACCCACAAACTTAACTATTAATATTAAACAAATTATTATTATTATTATTATTATTATTATTATTAGGGTTTATTACTCTCTAGTGTTGGGCTTAAAATTGGATTACCAAAGTTGCAGTTTTTTACTCTCTAGTGTTGCCATCAATCAGCCCACTTTGACCAGGAAATTAATTTTGATTTAAATTTTGGAAAAGTTAGTATGGTTGCTCTAGTTGATTGACATGTCTGATGTAATATTATTTGTTTTTTTTTTTTTGTTCGAAGGCAGCTGAAAACTCGTTTCCTTCTATTTTCTCGCAACTCAAAAAAACTCGTTGAACCCTAAATCCACCACGACTCCCTCCCTATCCTTTTCGTCCCCTTCAAATCGATTTGCAATTGCACTCATAGATCTCCATTTTCATTTGCACTTGCAGATCTCTAATGTTCTCCCCAATTGCTTATTTCGAATTCTCAGTAGCTCCGCATTTCTCTTTGCTCTAATATTTCACTACTCGACTTTGAGCTCTTCTTCAATTCTCACTCTCTCCCTCTGCTCAGCAATGGCGATTTCGCATGTCACTATCACTTTCTCTTACTGTCGCTCTCTTCTATTTCTTCACAAATTAGGCATCAGGAACACCGATGCTTGCTGTTGGACCAAAAGCTCACTTCCCACAACTTCACAATCTCATCTATCAAATCGGCGATTGAATTTCTTTACCGTGAATGCGAGAATCTTGCTCAGAAGTTAAGGTAAGTTAATAGCCTGTATGAATTTCATTATCAATCGAGTTTGAATACCGTTTTTCCTTTGTTCGTTATTTGGATTGTATTTTTGGATACTAGAACACATTTTCGATTGAGCCTGCTAGAATCCTCTTTCTATTGTTGAAAAATCGTTTCGATTGAGTCAGTATTGTGCTTTAATTTTAGGTCATTGACTCAATACAAATTAATTATCGAGTTTATAGTGTGTTAGGTTGCTAATTTCTAGATTCTAGAAAATGTGAGTCAATTTTTTTGTTATTGTGGAAAAAAATTGTCATACTTACAGGTCTTTACAATTATCGAGTTTTTTTCTTCAGCACTTCAGGTTTTAGGTCTGACATCTTTTGAAATTTTAGACACATTGAATCACTTGATATCTCAAATTGCCAAAACTTCTACTGCCTATTTCTCAATTGCAAACAAGTCTATATGGCTGGAATTGTGCTTATAGTGTTTTTCCACAGTAATAGCTGAACTATATTGTGAATATGTGCCTATAGAAACTTCAATACATCAATAAGCTTGAACTTGAATAACTGGAAGCAGAAACTATGATTCCAAGTTGCTTAGAGGGCAGGTTAGCCCCCCTCAGTTACCTGTTTTCACAAGTGATGGTAGTATCAGATGTCCAATTGGCTGAATTTCTTTTGGTGGTTAGGTTGACAATATTTAGTAGCTCTATGTTGAAAAACCTGATATAGAAATTAGCCCGATGGAGAGTGTTGCTATGAGAGCCGATTGCTATGGAAACATGATGATGCTTAGCATAGAGCACATCATTTATTCTGTTTGCTTAGTGTTCCTGTTTATAACTTGTCAACTGACAGTCCTTTTATCCCTGTGGTCCAGTGTTCTGGTGGTTGTGTGCATGGTGTGGTCCAGTGTTCTGTGAACCTCGTACTTGTGGAACTTTTTTTTAATTTCATCACAAAATGTATGCATGAAGAGGACAAAGATATTAACTTGATATATTAAGAATTCTAGGGATTTTAAAAGAGGGACAGCGGTGTATGTAATTTTTGGATCAGCCACCGTTGATTCCAATGGCAACTGAATCTTTCTAGTTTTTGTTCACTTGGCTACTGATCATCCTATGCAGTTTCTGGTTTGTTTCGCCATGGTTCAAATTTTTTGTTTTTTTTTGTTACAGTTACGGTTTTTGGTTACAGGGACAGCGGTGTTCGATGAGGATCAATTACAGTTTTTGGTTCATTTTTTTTAATAGATCAATTGTCACAGACAACACTTTTTTTTTTGTAGGGGAGGGGGTGGTTGATTTATCAGCTCTGTTCATTTCAACTTTGGTATAGGAAAGATGTTTCTGTAAAAAAGATGAGAGCATAACATGAAATATCAAATTATTATAGTTTTCATAATGATAGAGTCCATTATTTTGGGTTTTTGTCAGTCTCTTCTGTCGGCTCCTCACTTTCTGAACGATTGAATTTTTTTTAAGGTAAGTATTGAATCTTCACATTTTTTTTTGTTTGATGAAGTCCATGTTTTTGTTTTGTGTCCTTCGTATATTGTTGCTGATGAGTCTAATTGATCAGAAGGAGCATCAAGCGAGATATATTGTAATTCAAAACCCTCTTTTAACAAGAGCTATTTTTTAGGTTTTCCCACTTCTTTTAGGGTTGTCCTCTATCTGCAGAGCTGATATTAGTTACCAATGTCAAACTATTTATCCTGGCTTGAATACAATGAGATCTTATGGATGAGGTTGTTATGCTTAACCTTGTATTGCCTAGTGCCAAGTCTAGGTGAGACTCTTGCAGTATGGATTAGGATTTCGATATAATTCAATAATCGGCTTGTGACTATAACTGTTTTGAACTTGTAGAGTTGCGGTTTAAAGTTGATTCGAAAATTGGATATGGAACTTGGGTTACCTCAACCAGCCTATCATGGCTTTTGTCGATGTCATGCAGTACTAATACACAGGGACATCTTCAAGTGATCTGCTAATCAGGTAGATATCTGAATAATCCCACACTTTTGCATATTAATTAATGCCTAATCATTATTGTTTATCTTTTCCTATTTTCTTATAAGAATAATTATTTGTTGCAGTTTGTTGTGAACTGTCTGATGCTTCGTGCTATAAATTTAAATTCTTTATCATTTTGGTTTGTTGGGAAATCAAATTGTCATTTTTTTTTGTTTGTTTAGGAGGATAAGGGTTGTTTAGAGAATCACCCAATTTTTATTCTTTTGATTGGATTTTGTGTAGCTTTGTCTCATTTGATGACAATGGGTTTCTAATTGATCTCAGCAAACAAGATTTGAAAAAAGAAAAACAGATTGACTCACACAAGCTCAGTCTTTGCTCATGAAAAAAAACTTTTGCTTGTTGAGTTTCAGTATGCTGAAAATCTTTTTGACTTGTCCCAGACATTTTCCTTTTAGCCTTTAACATTGGTTACCAGCATTAGCAGGCTCTGTGCTCATGTGTAGCTATTCTCTCTTTACCCTTATGATATACAATCATCCATAGGGTTTGAACTCTCTATTTCATGCCTGTTGGTTTGCCTTTGTTCTGCATGGTGCTTTAACATTTGATATGGTCCCTAGATTATCTTATCCCTGAAAGGAGATGTTTTAAGAGTTTCTGCGTGTTTTTGCACAGAATTTTTCAGTGGCCTTTCTTGTTGAATGTATTCTCATATGATTTTAATGTTGCCTGCTTCACTGCTGCTATAATGTACAAAGTTCTCACTTGCCAAGTGTTTTGTAGCTTGCCAATTTTTTAGAGTTTAGGATAGATAGAACTCTATGGCGATGCTTCTTTACCTATAATGCTAGTTTCTACATCAGTAAATGGACTATCTTTTGCTGGCTTACATTAACTGACTTTGTGCACAACAGGTGTCCCACAAGGAAAAGTCGTGGTCTACTCCACTGAGCTGTGAATATGGAATTGTCGAGAATATGTGCCCTAGTCTTAACTAGATGCCTAGACAGGCAATCCACAGCCTCAACAAGATCTTGAATGTGAGACTCCAATTTCATGATCTAGCTCCTCATGTTCTCTATTTGAGACATGTGAATGCCAGATTTCTTCTTCTGGCATAACAGTGAGTCAACAACAGTATCAACATCAACAAACTGACTCATGGGTGTTGCTTTTTCATTGTGGATAAACATTGAGAAAACAGACCTCCTTGGCTTCAGGTTGACCACAACAATGTATGATAACAATGACTTCAAGACATCTATGGAGATCTCTTCAACATCTTTCAACATGCACACCGTGCCACTCTCTTCATTACACTTGTTAGTTTCCTTGATGTTCTTCAAGCATTTATTGATGTTCTTTTTGGCCATCTTTCTGGTTTTAAGGTACTCTGCAACTTCATTTGCAATGCTCAATTCACCACTGCACCTTCTGCGCAGAGCGGATTGTATGTCTTGGAAGCATTCCTTTGACTGTACCAGGATGTCCCTGGATAAGTCACATAGGTCTAAGAGTCTTAGAGATCCATCCACGACCTCCTCAACCGAATTTCCATTCACACTTTGGGATAAGGTTTGTTGAGTAAGAGGGAGCTGAAGCAAATCATCGACACAATGGTACAGATCGCTGAGGCTGGTAAGCTTGTGGCAGAGCGATGAAGATGAGGTTGAGGCTAATTCTGAAGACCTGAGTCTGCATAAATGTTGCTCAAATTGATCAACAATTGGGTGAGGTCTTGATGGCAAACTGTTAGAACTGACATGGATGGAGGATTTAGAAGCCATTTCTAGATCTTTTGGAAGAAGGCAGAAAAATGAAAGAATTTCTTTTGTTGGTGACTCTCTTCCTCTTCTATCTTTATGTATATATATGAAAGTCAAGAGGGGACAATAAGAATCTCTAATTGAAAGATAACATGGTTTCAATTAGCTAGAAACTATTTCCAAAGCTATGTTTAAGGGTTGTCTCAAGGTAGCAAACTGGCCAACTAATAGGGTATACGATGCAAATTATTGATTAAAATCAGCATTAAGAGTACACTTATGTGCTGTACCGTATTCCTATCATGAACATGATCCAAAATGACCTGCATTGTTGCACCTGCCTACACAGCAAGATCATGCGGGCTAGTTCGTTATCCTTTTTCTTATTGCACCTAGTTTAAAGACATGCATTGTGTACTTAAAATAGGTGCTTCTTGTCTACAACCACCCTTTCAATTGATTATTTTATTTCCAAAGGGGCAGACTGTTTTCGTAGGATGGAAGAGGATGGTGACATTGCAACTCATGTATGGCATTTATTTTGGACCAAGAGAGAAGTACCATACAACTCATATGTTTGTTGTTATGTTGATCAGAATCAGATCACTATTGCTTACGATGTGGCCAGTTAGACAACCCCGAAACATAGCCTAAGAAATCGCTTCTATTAAAATGGAATCATATTATCTCCCACTTGATATGATTCCCTTTGTCTTCTCTGACTTTTTTTGTATATATATACAGATAATTGAGGAAGATGGACCATCAAACTGAGAAATTCATTCAAGTTCTCTGACTTTGGTGTTCATTCTCATTCTCGGCCAGAAGATTCAGAAATGGCATCTCACCATGCTCGTTCAGCCTCGAAGTGACCTGAATATACTCAATTCGTGCCTCAGGTTGATATTTCCAGTTTTTCTTGCAGATTTGCTTAGACTACCGTCGTTCAATATCACGACATCCAGGGTAATATGTTATGGTCTCAAGGCTAAGGAAATTCGAGGCTTGGATAACCACCGTGGTTTGACACTAAGGTTGCATCATTTTAGAGATTAGATGAGCGGTTTTGTATCTTGATTTAGTTGATCATTTTTGTCTGCTGGCTATAATTGTTGTATAGTTGGATTTGGTTCGATTGTATGTAATCTCGTTTTAGATTCCCATTCTTCATGAGTAGAAAGAAATTGATGATAGTTTGAGCATCTTTAGGTTTTTTTTTTTGTTTTTTTTTTTTGTGTGATTAGTTAAGCTATTGTTCAAATTTATTCAAGAAGTGTTCGATGGGAGAGAATGAAAAAAATGACTCAGACAAGCTCTTCTATATTTGGATTTGGTTCGATTTTTTGTAATCTCTTTTTTATATGTTGGCTCTTGAAATTTTTTATTACGGTTTGACTCGAGTAGATAGCACTTGATGGCATGTCATGGCGAGCCATGTAAACCGACAATATTGTGCAAGTGAACCAGGGCCAGGGAAACCAGTGATCAGAACAACTGCTAATGATAATTCCCATGTTGGAAAACAAGCATAGTTTGTAAATGCCTTACGTAAGCCTCATAGGTGCGTCAAGGGATTAGGATTGATCAACAATCTATCCCCCATGCTCAGGATGTTCACATATCATTTTCCATGCAAATCCTAGATGGTTAACCCACAAACTGTTCAGGCTAACCCAATACTTACTTGGTTAACCACATTATTTTCCTAGGTTAACCATGATCAACAACTTAACTACATGTTTCCATCTCAATTTAACCTTTTTCAGGGTGAGTTAAGGGATCGGGGTTGGTCAACAATGTATCCCCCATTCCTAGGAAGGTCACAAAATCTTTGTCCATGCAAATCCTAAATGACCCACAAACTGTTCAAGTTAACCCAATACTTGCTGGGTTAACCACATTATTTTCCTTTGTTAACCATGACCAATAAATTAACTACATGTTTCCATCTCAATTTAATCTTTTTCAGGGTGAGTCAAGGGATCAGGGTTGGTCAACAATTTATCCCCCATCCCCAGGATGGTCACAAAATCATTGTCCATGCAAATCCTAGATGGTTAACTCACCAATTGTTCAAGTTAACCCAATACTTGCTGGGTTAACCATATTATTTTTCTGGGTTAACCATGACCAACAACTTAACTACATATTTTCATCTCAATTTAACCTTTTTCAGGGTGCGTCAAGGGATTAGGGTTGGTTAACAATCTATCCCCCATCCCCAGGATGGTCACAAAATCATTGTTCATGCATATCCTAGATGGTTAACCTACAAATTGTTCAAGTTAACCCAATACTTGCTGGGTTAAGCACATTATCTTCCTGGGTTAACCAAGACGAACAACTTAACTACATGTTTCCATCTCAATTTAACCTTTTTCAGGGTGCGCCAAGGGATTAGGGTTGGTCAACAATCTATCTCCCATCCCCAATATGGTCACAAAATCATTGTCCATGCATATTCTAGATAGTTAACCCACATACACGAGGATAATTGTTCTTTATTATCTCTCTCCTCCCATCTTCAATCTTGAAATCCTTGTGGACAACATCTTATTCCAACCCCAACCTTACAAACTAAACTAAAATCTGTAGAGAGAGATTGTTTAGAATCTCTTTGGCTATGACACCCTAACAAGCGAACGTCGTCGTTCTTTTTTACAGCAATGTTGAAGGTGTCCAATGTCTTGTAAGGATATAAGAATCATTCTTCACCAGTAAAAGTTTGATAAGTAATGATCCTTGAGGTACATCTCCTGATAATTTACTTTGTTATAGCAAATGACTTTTGATCTTTGCTTCCTCTATTTCTCAACAACACCAATTACACCATTCGTACCACCACTCAAATCAATTGCAGCTAGAGAATACATGATAGCACATTACTCACCTTACTGACATTTGCAAAGATTATAATAATTGAAGATAAAAATAGTACATGGTGAGGATGTACCAAATAAATAAAGCAAATTTAGCACTTATTACACATTATAAGTGTTGACAATACATGTTCAAAAGGTCTCAAAATTTATAGCAAAATTAAGATTCACATCAATGACAAAATCATTATTGGACAAAACTAAAAGTCACTAAACATTTAGAGCATCATTAAGATGAACAAAGGTCTCAAAACATTAGAAAGATATTTTCAATCCCTTGTAGTTGTGTCCTCCAAGTTATCCTGTGAAAAATGAAGTCCCTAAACATTAGAAACCTATTATTGGCAATTATTGTAGAAGCTATCAATAATCATTTGCATTAGAAACCTATTATAGGCCTTATTTTAAGGAGAAGAAGCTTGATCGGCAACCTTAGAAGCGAAAAAAGACCTTCACTGCCCCCATGGAAGAAGAAAGCATCGGACTGAGGAGTGAAGCGTTCCTCCCTGTGCTCATGAATGGAGTTTCTAATTAAGAGCAGTGGTCATCAACGATACCACCACTCAATCTCAAACCAACCAATACCATTGGGTTAACATATCATATAAAAAAAAATTATCAATTAAAGAGTGACATTAAAGATCGTGAAAGTCAAAATTATGACAACTAATATGGAGCGGAGGGAATACAACATTATAAGAAAAATGTAATGAAAGGGAAAAAATTAAGCCGTCTTGTATAAACTTTTATCTAGCAATGCCCCTCGGATTGTTTGCTCATAAAACATGATATATGCTCGATCACTGCAACTATGGAAAGTAAGATATATGCTCAATCACTTCAACTATGGAAAGAAGCCATTGAACGAGTAGAACCTAAGAGACATAAGACAATTCAGCAAATTAGACAAAAAGTTTTACAAACGTCATTTCTTAGCCAAAATCAAGGACCGAATGTACAAATTTTCTACCGGAAAAGGATAAATGCTCAAAGCTAGAAATTAAGCTTGCATGATCCAACATCATGGTTCAATAATAGTTTCATTCTCTTATAAGGTCCTTACAAAGCATACAAAAAAAAAATTAAGCAAAAAAAATAGAAAAACTGAATTTAAGCAACACGAAATATGAAACTACAACTAAAATATCCCAACAGACAACAAGGGACAAACCAAAAAGAGTAGATTTAATTTTTTCTACTATTGGATCATACATCTATGTATTTTCATCTCAATTTAACCTTTTCCAGGACGCGTCAAGGGATTAGGTTTGGTTAACAATCTATACCCCCATACTCTAGGATGGTCACAAAATCATTGTCCATGTAAATCCTGGATGGTTAACACACAAACTGTTCAGGTTAACCCAATACTTGTTGGGTTAACCAAATTATTTTCCTGGGTTAACCATGACCAACAACTTAACAATATGTTTTCATCTCAATTTAACCTTTTCCAGGACCCGTCAAGGGATTAGGTTTGGTTAACAATTTATCCCCCCATACTCTAGGATGGTCACGAAATCATTGTCCATGTAAATCCAAGATGGTTAACACGTAAACTGTTCAGGTTAACCTAATATTTGTTGGTTAACCAAATATATTCTCCTAGGTTAATCATGACCAACAATCTACCAACAACCTATCCCCCTCCCCCCATCTTCAATCTTGAAATCCTTGTGGAAAAAATCTTATTCCCACCCCAACCTTACAAACTAAAGTCTCTAAAGAGAGATTGTTTAGAGAGTCTCTTTGGCCATGGCACCCCAACAAGCGAACGTCGACGTTCTTCACAGCAATGTTGAAGGTGTCCAATGCCTTGTAAGGATATAAGAATCATTCTTCACCAGTAAAAGTCTAAAAAGTAATGATCCGTGAGGTACATGCAGTTTGTAGTCAAACTAATTGCGGAACCCACAATAGTATGCTGAAGTGCTGAACTATGAAATAAGCTAACCCTTTTTCCACCCCTCAAGATGACAGAACACAAAATACAAATTCAAGAATGAGTTACTGGACCATAAAGACTAAGAACATGAGTTCTCTACAACATATTACACGACTAAAAAGTGAAAACATAGTCAACATGAGAGTTCTCTTTAACAAGTGAACACAAGGGAAATAAAAGAGCACAGACTTGTTATTCGCTAAAAACGGCCTGCCATTCAGTAAATTACCTTCAGAAACAGACTGAAACGAAACCAAGGGGAATAAAAGAGCACAGACTTGTTATTCGGTTGACATTGCTGCTTTGGAGAACCCTAAACAAAATAAGAAAGAACAAAATTCATAAGTAGTGGTTGATTATCAAATCCAGTTGAGTCCAAATCTGGCCATCAAATTGAACGCAGCTTTTTAAACAAGATCAACAAACAAGCATTACACTAACAACCATATCAGTTCAATTATCTAATGCTACGGATAACCGCATCAATTCAAACAACAATTCATATCAATGATGACAAAAATTTTGTTACTTGACTTGAATTACCAAAGTCTAAACCAACAAACGAATCTTAAGGATTGCAAAGAATGAATTCGGATCCTTATGAACACCCTATTTCAACCAACAAGCGAATCGCACAAAAAAATAAACAGTTCAGATAATCGAAAATTTAACTAGAAGCGAAAGTACTATCGTCTCCCTGATCAAGAAATGATAGTCGGAAAAAGATAGATAGGAGTATACAGTTAGACACAAAAATAGAGCCTAGAGAACATACATACCGCACACTAGGTTACAGATGCTTTTCAAACGGCTAAGGAGGTAAATAGGAATTCTAGAGATACTATCTGAAATTAAAGATGATAACGTTATGATGAAAGAAGCATATTACAGCACACTAGGTTGTACACTTGTATAATAGTCCACCATATTGATTGTCGATGCTACATCCTGCATCTGCATAAGTGCCTGTGCTACAAACACATTCACTTTCAAATAAGCTCCATTCATATTACCCTTCATAATATATACACTTATACAACTACGCAGGACCCACACTGCGTGTTGTTTGTTGTCGACTTGTCGTATACATGCCGCTACAACTACCACTACCCAAAGTAGCAAGGGAGGGTCTAAAGTTCTAAATTTTCGCCAGAAAAGCGGGTTCTCCGGCACTTGTTGACAAGTATTAGCTCAATATCAACTCAAACTAAGACAGCATAGACTCCTAAACAATTGGACAAACGTAAAGAGGGAAAGAAGAATAACCTGATTCTTAGTACGGAGCATAACAAGCTTGGTGACAGAACCAAATGGTTGAACCAATTGAAGTAAATCATTCTGGAAAATCAAATTGTGCAATCAACATCAAATTACTTCCTCCATTGATGTACCTATTATAAAACAAAATAGCATGTCAAACAAGGGAGTTAGTGGATGACTTTCGATGGTTCTGCCATCGTCCAGAACTCTTACACCCTACAGTTACACAAGATCTTCAATGACTTTTTTTTTTATAATTAGCGGTCAAAAGACCCTTTTATTCAAAAGACAAGATGCGTCTTTAAATCCGGAATACAACGGAATATGAGATCAAACCACCACTAACAAACTGAAAATCCTCTACAACAGAAATCAAACCCTGAAAGGTACATCAAAGATAAATCTACTTCATAGCAAGCCAGACCACTGAGTCTCTAAGTCTGAGTGAAATTCGACCAGCTGGTAGACTACTGACAGATTTAGCAACTGACATTAACTAGTGATAATTCCAGGTGTTTCACTAGCAACTTACACAACTAACGTTGTACCGCAGACACTAATAGAAGCTCTTGCAAGGGAGGAGCCAACACACACACAACCTTTGACCCAACACATGTTCTGTGAGGATAGTTGATGTTGCACAATTACCCAACTGATGGCATATTCAGATTGTGATTGAGTACTTGAACCGCAGCAAGTTCAAGCAGCTGAAGCTCTAAATGTCACACCAAAGCCACTTTCTGTATAGCTTACACCAAGCCTTGCTCATTGCTCAAACTCTTCCTTATACCGACAAATTGAAGTAGACTCGGGCCAAAGATCAACCCCAAACCAGAACAATTTATCGATACTACTGCTCACTCTCAAAAGCAAGAAAGTACCCACACCCAGACAGCAAAAAAACAGGGGCTCAAAGAACAATACCCACTGTTGCACTCACAGAACAACACCCACAGCAAAAGTAAGAAATACCAACATTCCCACTGATTTCCGAATGATTTGAAGAAAGCACTATTGATTGCAGATCAGACAATAGCATTGATTTGAGAATCATAACAGCAACTGATTCGTCAGGAAGGAGCACACTCAATCGCACCAAAGCCCAATTCTCAGAGCTGCCTTTCAAAAAACCGTCCTTCGCACCATTATTAGTGTTCACATTCAGATGCATTTTAACTACAGACTGAATAATACCATCCTCCGAAACCCAACACATTTCACACACCATGTCTCAATTTCAGCTTTCACCTCCTTCAAAAGAAGATGGAACACGATTCCCATGAGACTTTAACCTTCTTACTCTTTCCTTTATCTTTTTCTTCTTTCTCGCAGAGAATTTGTCACCAAGAGACACACAAAAAAAAGGGAAGAAAAAAAACCCAAATCTTTCGAAACAAGCACAGAAGAAAACAATCAACAACTAGAAGAAAGGATCACGAGTTTCAATCGTTAAAAGATTATTCAGACCCAGAAGAGAAAAGGAGTAGGCCAGTTTAGTTGAATCAAGAAAACGAGAACCCAGAAACAAACAACAATCGAATCATCACAAGTTCTAACCCAGAAAGAAAAAGGAAGAAGAAATCATTGCAAAAGGACTTACAGAGCGAGGGGACAACCCAGAAACAGACAACAATCATTGCAAAATGACTTGAAGAAGAAGAGCGCGTTCTTCCACCACCAACGCCTCTTCTTCTTGGACGCTTTACGGGCGTCGTCTTTTGAGATTGGTTTCTGCAGCTTGAAGTGGAGCGCGTCTATTGACCGCGTCGCTTCCTTTTTCTGCTACACCTTCAGTTTTCGGTTTCGAATTAAACATAAATCAAAATTTTTGTACTAGGGAATCATATGCCCAAAAGCAAATTTACGAGAGAAAATTTCAGTAAAGTAGAATATTCAAATTCATGAGAAACTGATATGACCCATTGATTCAAAATTCTATTACAGACCCAGATCAAATATGAAGAAACTAGGAACGTGGCAGATTGATTATTAACAAGTACCTGGAAGTAATCGAATTGAGGGTCGAAGCCATAATCACTGAAATCTTGAGGTTCTGCCATGGAAAACACAGGCGATTTGGTCGCCAAATTTCTTACTCTCTTCTCTCTTTTGGCTTACTCTTTGTGTGTACTGACTAGTGAGAGTGAGGGTTTTCCTTTTAATTAAGTGAGTGTAAGGGCTGGGGCTAATTATGAAGGAAGTAGCGTGAACAAGGGATTGAAGGGGAAATCTAGAGAGAATATTAGAGGAAGAAGGGGTTGAAGAATGAATGAAACTGAAGAAGAAAGAGAAGGGAGTCAGTGGAACAACTAAGCCTAGAGAAAGAAGCATTGCAACCGCGATTACACAGAAATGTGTTTTCAACGAATTGAATCTGAGGGTTTCCGAAGGATGGAATGGATATCCAAGATATTTACTGTCTTCATCAGAAAATGGAGATAAAAATAAGGGAAAATTCATGTAAAAAATACAACTAAATTCAATTTTAATTGTTAAATATTCATTTCCAATCATTACAGCTATACATGTAGGTTGGACTCTATTAAATAGCACCTTGCTGTAAATGTTTTTCTGGTCAAAGCACATTTTGATTGATTTTGATTGATGGCAACACTAGAGAGTAAATAAAGTACCAAATCGTAAATAAATCTTAAGCCCAACACTAGAGAGTAATAAACCCTTATTATTATTATTATTATTATTATTATTATTATTATTATTATTATGCAATTTATTAGGTGCTCCCGGAGCACGTGCTCCGGATTATATTATTGTTCACCCACATGTATTAGATTGTTTACCATAGATATCAGATTGTTCACTCATATTAAAATGATTGTTCACTTATAAATATATGGAGCACATGCTCCGGGTGCACGCAATATATATTGTTATTATTATTATTATTATTATTATTATTATAGAAATCATTGTGGACCCCACGTAATAAAGCCACGTGAGTGACTGTAGAAGAATTGGCCAATCACATCGTAGAAGATTATATTTTTTCTATTTACAATCCATATTTTATTTTAAAATTTAAAAAAAAACCAAAAAGTTTCACTAATCCCTGACTGCTTTGGTCTCCGGCTAAGTTTACAACTCTTCCATAACCAACGTAATCGGCTAGGTCAATTACATTCATGACTTTCTGAAAACATATAAATACAATACATCTGTTAGGGATTAAATTCTTTTCATCTACAATTCCGAGCAATCGACATCATAATTGTCGCACTTCATCATATTCGCCTTAATTGATTACCATTCGCACTTCATACACTCAAATAATCTTCGTTAAGACAAGTCACAAGTCACTATTATATAGATTTTCAAATATGTTTAGGTCTTCTTTGATTGCATTTACTATTGTTGACGTATTCAAAAACTTTGAATTATGCAAGTTCAGTTCACATCATTATAGTTGACATAATTGATTACCATTCACACTTCATATATACTCTCAAGTTATCGTCTTTAAGATAAGTCACATGTCACTATTATATGGATTTAAAAACCAGTTTAAATCTACTTTGATTGCGTTCATTGTATTTAACTATTCAATCACTTTGAATTATGCAGATTGACTTAATAAGTGACATTACACCAAATCAAAAAAGGTACATACTATTATACCCTGATAAGTGTGTTGTTTAATCTGAAACTTTTCATTCTCCTTTGTTTATTTAATTTTTAATCTCCACTTTTTATTTTCCTTTGTTTATTTCATTGCTTTGTACCCTCTCAAGTAAATTAGATAGAAATACTTACCTTGACAGTTGAGTTACCTTTTTGATGTAGCTTAAATTTGAAGCCAATGGCAGATTGCTTGAGCCATCACCGCAGATCCCATAGGGTCCTCCCCCCAAACCGTAATGTCCTTACTCCCCAAACCATTATTCACCAGTCCATACCCCATATTACAATAGAATTACAAAAGAAAGTACATACACCACAATTGTTACATCATTAAAATTACATACACAACACAAACTGCCTAATTCTCTATCACATCCATTAACTTGATAGCCTATAAAAACAGAAACCATTGAATCCAAAAAAATAAATATGTTCTAAAAGAAGAGAATAATTAAAAAACATATTTTCAAAAAATATGCATTTTAATTAAAATTTAGATACATCTATGTAAATAACAATTTCTAAGAGAAAAAAACCCTTTAAAGGTTCAACAGACTGGAACCAAAACAGACCATATCAAAACCTAGCACTTTCAAATAACCAATCAAGATTTTAATTATAAACTTAACATATCCATATCATAAACCCTAACAATGACTTTTGAAAAAATAAATATATTCTAAAAGATTCATTGATGGGTATGTAGAGTTTAGGGATATCATATAGATTTTAAATAAGAACTGTATGTAAATTTTAATTTTTAGCAACAAATTTTGAATAATTAAAAAACAGATTTTCAAAAAATATGCATAATATTCTGAAATATTTATTGACTAGTTTAAAGGGGAAAATCTCTAAAGGATCAACATCAAAAACCAAAACAAACCATGTTTGCAAAATATAATAACAAAGTTAGAATAAGAAAAAAATACAGTCACATACCACTTATATTACAATAACGACACATTATCATAGATAAACATAAGAAAAATTACATAGATTTTAGATAACTCTATGTAAATAACACTTCCTAGCATGCAAATTTTGAATAATTAAAAAACTGATTTTCAAAAAATGTACATCCTTTGAAATATTTATTGACCGGTTTTCATGATTTGGGGATATTAATTACGTAGTAATTTTTAGATACATCTACGTAAATAACAATTTATAAGAAAAAGATAAGAAACCATTGAATCCAAAAAATAAATATATTCTAAAAGAAGAGAATAATTAAAAAATGGATTTTCAAAAAATATGCATATTTTGAAATATTTATTGACCGGATTTCAAGGATTTATTGGCCGGTTTTCCGGGTTTAGGGATATTAATTAAATTTTAGATACATATATGTACATAACAATTTATAAGGAAAAAAACTCTCTAAAGGTTCAACAGACTAGAACCAAAATAGACCAAATCAAAACCTAGCAATTTCAAATAACCAACCAAAATTTAAATTATAAACTTAACAAAGGGTACACACCTTTCACACTTGCACTTTCATATGTATATATAGTTTGTTTCATAAAATTTTACCACTACTTATACGATAATTTAAAATTGCCGGTCAACGTAAAGAAGGATGATGCATCATGCAACTCGCCGTACGTAGTCATCATTCATTGTCATTTTAGGAAATTTACTATTAATATTATATAGATTACAAACTTCTGATAATTAACAATATACTCCCTCCGTTCCATATTAATTGTGTTGTGACGTCATTAATTTCTCAACTTAAACAATGTTCTAATATACGAAAACATTCTAATATACGAAAACACTATCATTAGATTAATAACAAAAAATACTATCATAAAAATATAATGTTGTAATTTTTTGATAAAACATACTATAAGAAATTCTTGGTCAAAAACGACATTTTGGTTAATTAATATAAAACAGAGGGGGTAATTACTTAGAAAAAATGACACTATCTTTTTATTTGGTTTCTTTAGAATATCAAGGTTTCCAATCTCCCACCCTAATCCCAGTTTCACATGAGATTTCCTCCACCCCCCCCCCAATAAATTCTTACCCTATTATTTTATTTCATTCCTTCCCAGATATTATCTATACATTCAATTGATATTATATTTTGGGTTTTGTTGGGTTTATTGTGACGCATTGGATCCGTTACGATATATCCAAAACGGCAAAGGAGTCAGGCGCCAGGCGCGCAGAGAGAAGAAAGGAGGTGCAGGCAGCGTCCCAAGTGGTGCCATCATGGGTACTACGAGGAATTCTAGGTGGCGTAGAATTCCTCTCGTGATTAATTTTGTTTAACTTAGGTTCTCTATTCAAGTCAGATACTACTTGTTGTTATTTGAGTTTTAATGTAACTCTAATTTCTCCCAACTGCCCTATAAATAGGGTACAGTTTCTCCACTTTAACTAACGATAACACCGGTAGATCATCGACGATCGATTAGATCAGAGAGAAAATATTGAGAGAGAGAGACCGTTTCACCAATATTTTCGCAGTGTATCCCGAGAGATTGTGAGTTGAGAGATTGAAAGATTTTTATTATAATCTCCTTTTGTTGATCGCATCACCCCCTGTGATAGTAATCAAGTTGTGCTCCTCCCTTCTCATAGTGGATTATTTTCTCCGTCCGTGGGTTTTCTCAAAATTCTTCGGTTTCCCACGTAAACTTAGTGTTCGTTTTATCACTTATTTTTTGTTCTTAAATTTTATCGTAATTTCCATCATCTCATTTATATTCGCTTCCACTATAACCTTGCACTTATTTTCCCTAACATGTTTTAATCATTTTCCAAATCTATTTTTGTTGTCATCTTCGTATTGTCCTAAGTCTGAGTGGCTAATTTTAAAGTAAGTAAGTTTCAATCTCTTTCTTTCTTTTATGATTATTTTTTGCCAGAATTGATGTGCTTTTGTTAATTTTATTGCTTTTTTATTAACTTTAAGTTCTAATTTAATACATGATTCATAAAAAGTATATTGAAGATTATGTATACTATCATAGTGGGGGCTATCCTAATATTGCTCCAAACAAATAATAGTGCATTTATTAACCCCCCAAAATTTACAATTCTTTCCCATAGGTCTTGAACTTTGAGTTCATTATGCATGAAAGATGTGAATAGACGTAATAGCTTATAACTTATAGACCTTTTATGTTTTAGCCTTGATGTATTTGTTTTGCCAAGTGAGATATGTATTGACTTGAGAACGTATAACCTATAGACATTGTATTTCATATATGACTATAATATATAATTATCCTTGCAAATAAATGCAGACAATGACAAGGACGGAGCCAGAATATTATGTTAGGGTGGGCCATTATATGACAATTTTTATATTCTTTAACGTCATTTAATATACCCAAAATATGAAATAAATTAAAAGAAAATATTAACATTTTAATGAGACATTAAAATAAAAAGTTTGCTCTAATTAATAAATATTATGAAACTAGTTCATATAATTGACATTTTTAAAGAGAAAATTTATTCATTTATTGATAGATAATAGAATGTTTACAATTAAATTGTATTACTTTATAAGAAAACATGTGAGAAAACATAATTCTTTTAAGAAAATAATTGCAATATAAAAGTGAAGATGTGATGTTGAATATTTATTTTTAAAAAATAGTAACTATATACATGAAAAAAAAAAATCAAAGTACTCTATCAAAGGGAAACATAGAAATGACTTTTAATTAGAAAACAAAGAAAAACATGGTGAGCTAGAGAGGGGGCATGGTCCCTTTAAAACAAAAACAAAAATAAAAAACAAAACAAACAAAAAAAGTGTCTTCAATGGGATTCGAACACGAGACATATGTTACTGCAGATTACAAAAACAATACCTTGTAAGCTGAATGTCATTGAGCGATATAACTTCCAATGCACAATTGGGCAAAATTTAATACAAATTCCAATCATAGACTGGGCCATGGCCTACTTTGCCCCCTTATATCCACCGTTGAACAATGAAAAAAATACTAAAAATATTATTATATTATATTCTTCATTCGATAAACAAGAAGAAATACTAGAACATTAGACATTATTTTTATATATATTCTTTTACGTATTCTTGAGTTTTATATATTTTATGTAACCCTTTATTAATCTCATATGGAAGGAATATACAAATTGTAATGGTAATGATTACTTTTTTTTAAATCCAATTTATTCATTAAAAATTAACCACGTAATTATTTTTAAAAAAAAACTAAAAATGTTAGGTGTGCTGATAAATGTAGATCAGTGTTGAACAATGTTGATCATTACTGAATAGTGGCAATAAGTTTTGCTGATCAATAGGGGTGTCCAAAATCGGTTAACTGCAATTTTGGTTAACTGCATTTGCGGTTTAAGTATTTTGTGCACCTAAACATAATCTGCATTATGGGGGTTAACCAATTTGCGGTTAACTGTATTTGAAAATAAGAAATCGAGCCCAAACCGAAACTATCGGTTAAGCGCATTGAGAACATAGTTAACCGTTTCTTTTGTGTTTGGTGTACGGTTAAGAGGGGTTAATCGTCGATTCTCGAAACTTAATGTAAAACATAGGAAACAAATTAATATTTTGCTTCAAAATTTCAAAATTTGGTACTAAATTAATTAAACTCGGTTAACCATGGTTAACCACTTAACCAAAATGTAAAACAAAACCTAAACTGTTTAAACCGATTTGGTTAACCTACACAGCAATTTTCAAAAAATCTAAATGGTTAACCGATTTCACTAGTTCGGCTTTTGCGGTTTTAAGGGTTGGTTTTGGTTCGGGTTTTTCTTGGACACCCCTACTAATCAGCGCTGCTCAGTACTAAACAATGCTGAATGCTGATGATAAGTACTTATCATAAGTTGAAAAGAACATACCCTAAAAAGTTAGATGGGGTACTGTTGAAAAATGATGTTTGTACAACATGTATCATGATTAACCATGGTTAATCGGTTTTGACAAAAAGAACAAAATGCTTGTGGTAATCTCTTGGTTTTCTTATTCTTGTGATATGAGTTTTGACAAGATGGAATGTATCATGAATATGAACTAAGAATCATAAACTAGTTCATTTGCTGGGGTGTGTCACAAATTTTTTGAAACTGACTGGCGGGACACCACTTTTCTATAATGCATTCCCATGTGACATTATATTTAACTAAATGACTCATGGGTGACATTCCTGTTATTTTGGCTAAAATCTGACAAGAAATATTGAGAAAGACGAAAATGACCTTATTTTTCTCTCTAATTTAACTTAATCTTCCATTCATTTATTTTCTCTCTTTTCTTGATCCTCTTCCTCCATAATTCAAATTCACCTTCTGGCAAAATCAACAGTGCGATTGTCCCCAATTCCTTCTCTATTCTAGCTATGGCGGCACTCTTCTCCCCATTTCTTCATCTCTTTTTTTGTTTGATTTTTTGGTTTGCATTCTCTGCGGTCTTTACTTGATCCCATTTGATTACTAGGAAGTGGGTTTTGAAAATGTCACCCATTCTCATTAGCTTATTCTGTCTCTTTTACTCACCATCTTCCTCTATACTTCATTCATCTCAAATTTTCACCATTTTCACCCATCAAATTCTGTTGCTCTAAATCAAACAACTTTGTTTGATTTTGTTTCATCTCCCTTGTGTGCTTCATGTACATTCGTTGTGTTGGATTTTGCAATGCCCTCTACTCAAGGGAATCCACACATGCATTCCTTTCTGTTTTCATTAGACAAGAAAATTGACCCTACTTTTCTCACTGCTTAGGTTGGTAGGATGAATTAAGAATACAAGAACTACCGTAACAGATATCATATCTAACATTACATTCAGAGCAAAGGCCATTATTTTATTTGAAATTAAAATTACATATGATATTTATATTGATTTTGTTGATGGGTCTGCCCTTTAAGTTGATACCCAGTTGAGAAGAAGGCTCTCCACAACAGTGCACCTCACCACCTGAAATTGGATTTTTTTTTTTTGAAAAAAATGAGAAAAATCTATCTGATATGGTAGTCAAAAGGAATGGAAAATCTTTAAATTTCTAACCATTTACTAAAGAAAATACTTTGGTCGGTGCCATGCCAAACATTGATCTTTATTTTTAACCTTTGAATTTGAATTATGGACGAAGAGGATGCTGAAAAGAGAGAAAAAGAAATGAATGACATATTAAGTTAAATTAGAGAGAAAAACAAGGGCATTTTCGTCTTTTTCAACATATCTAGTCGGATTTCAGCCAAAATAAGCGGAATGTCACCCATGAGTCATTTAGTTAAATATAATGTCACCTGGGAATGCATTATAGAAAAGTGGTGTCTCGCTAATCAGTTTCAAAAAATGTGTGGCACCCCCAGCAATTTTTTGGTAGAACAACTATGACTTGTTTCTCACTTATACAATTGATATTTTTCTAAAGTACTATTGTACACCAACGTTAGAGAGATCTGTTTGGATTTGCATATCTTGATATGTCTTGCAAATGGCTACGAACATCACTATTTATGGGGAGGAAACCTAAGGTTGAGCCAACAACTACACCTCATTAAGGCACTTAAATGAGAAAAAAAGTCACTTGAAGACATGATTTGACCACACGTCTAATATTCGATATAGCTATTAACACACGCATAGGGTAACATGCATCCTCTAGTTAGGATAGTGGTACTTACGCTAACTTATCGAATTTCCCATTTCCTTTCCACTTTCTTTGTTTTAATTAAAAGTTTCTCATTGGAACTTAGAAAAAAAAGGGGCAAATGTAGTGCACAAATAATCTCAGTTCGCTAGAAAGCAAAAATTGTGATTTTGCCACACCGATCAACAAAGGCACCAAGTGATTGAAATATAACGAAATACTTGCACCGTTCGTCTATAAAAATTATAAATGAATAAAATTGCAATATTCCCAATTGTATGTCCCTCTATCACTCATTTGATGTTGGAGGGTTTCAACAGTTTCAAGTTAGAAAAACGAGAAAGAGAGAAAGAAGATAGAAACAATATTCGCAAAAATTACTGGCGAATATGTACTATACGCATAGGGATTGCATGAAGTTGAGAGAGGTAGTGTTCGGTTAGATGGACACCGTCCACTCCAAGTACGACCTTGTCCTTGGTTTACAATCTGTTGACGAGACCTCCAAGTGGTGTACCGTTTCAAACTAGTGAGGATATAAGAACAAAGGACATGAGCCTCTAATAGTGCACGACTTGTATGAATGATATGGAAAGAATAAGATAAGTGGGATGCAGTGGAGTTGGTGCAAGGGGCGAATTAGAAATTGGATTTTAGATTAATAAAATAGTATTTTATTTTCTTTTATTTTCACCATTTTAATTCAAAAATAAGGAAAATTAAAATAAAATAGGTTATAGCAAGTCAAAAGATTATTTGGTGGTAATTTTTAACAATTTTCCAAACTTAGATGACATATTTGACAATTTGGAGGCAAATGTAACAAAAAGTGAGTTATCTGCGAAGAAATGATTGAACTCTGTAGGGCGAGCCAAACTTCCGGGAGTCCAGGTCTCGGTCCCATTCTCAGTCAAGTACTAGTTCCAAAGTCTCGATTCCCAATAGGAATGCAACGGAAATGAGATCCTGGTCCAACCGGGAGTGAAACTTAACCTCAATTTTTGTTCTCGATCCATTTTCAATAAACACAGAAACACACATGCATAAAATGGCTATGTATTAAATAATGTATAATTGAAATTTGTATAATTTTGGGGGTTGCTCGTATTAAAATGCCACTTTACTTGTCCAAAATGTCAACAGAGCCATCGAGAATTTTCTGATTAACTCGTTGTCAGTTAATAGAACTAGCAAAAATGTCATTAAGATGAGTTGATACCAGCTGTAGATGTAATCTCTTTTTTTTTGAAGTAGTTTTACATCTCTCTTTATCCTCATCCTCATCCTCCTTCATCTTCATCTTCATCTTCATCCTTCTACCTCTCATCCTCATCCTCCTCCCTCATCATTCAACCATGAAAACAAAAGCAACAACATTTTGGTAAAAAAAAAGCTTCGTGGGATGTCCTCATTTGAGCCATAATACTCTAACTTTCCAATTGAACTCTAAATTCTCCATCCTAAATCGAAGAACTAGAGTTGCACGATTCTGGACGTGGCTATACCATGATGACCTGGTTCATCATCGTGACGGATTGGATCGAGAGATTCCGGCTGCTGAAAGAATGGTGTTGTAAAAGGAGATCGAGAGGGAGCTTCGTAAGCCATTGCTAGTAGAATGAGATCATATTGAAGTTCAAAAACACAATTGATTGAGAAGTTGGAGAAGAATTGGATGATGAACTCCTAGGATTAAGGTTGGAAGGAGTGAGGACACAATAGAGATAGATAGATAGATAGAGAGAGAGAGGGGGACAGAGAGAGAGAGAGAGAGAGAGAGAGAGAGAGAGAGAGAGAGAGAGAGAGAGAGAGAGTGGAAGGAGGAAACAAGGGGGAGTAGATCAATTTCCACCATGAAAGGCAGGTGGAGAAGAGGAGAGGGGGGATTTGGAGAGGATGAGATCGACGATCTGGTCAGGGAGTCCCGGGATGAGCTTGAGAGGGATAGAGAGATTTGAGCAGAAGGTGAAAGGAGGAAGAATGGGATAGGTGGTAGAGATGAGGATATATACATGTGGTGTGGCTTGGATTGAAAAAAAAAAAAAAAGGACGAGGGAGTAGCTACAATGGTAGTGACCTTGAAGTCATTGGGTGGTTGAGCAACCATTATTGATGGTTTGAGTGAGTGCTTAGGAGAGGAGAGGGGGATTTAAGGGGAGCGGGAGTAGTTAGGGGAGGGGAGCGAAAGAAATTGGAGGGTTAAATCGACAACAATAGGTTAAATTGACATATTTGACTAAATCACCAAGTTAAGTGGTAGAGAGATAAATGAAAAATTTTAAGTGGCAATTTTGGCATTTTGGACAAGTATAGTGGCATTTTAATTCGATCTCTAATTTGGAAAAAAACTTACGAAATTCATAAAAATTGATGTTATATATATTGTTTGTACATTAAAACAATTGATGCAAAGTGTTACACCATCGGACTAAAGTTTGATTCTGGTCAAACCTGGAATTGTGAGTGACACCTCCAAAAATAACCAAGATTTTGATCCCCCTAGTTTCATCGCAAGCTACACCAAGTTAGCACTCGAAACATTCAGTACGTGTAGATCCCTCTCCATCTCCAATGGTGTCGAAAATGGTGATGTCTTTTACCGACGCTACCACGACTTCGTCAACACCAACTCAAACTCAAACTCAAACCCAAGAACAACTCTCCATCAAATTCAGGTCTCGATACACCCTTTCTGAAGTCCACTCTCTCATTGACGTTGGAAGTATGACCCACCTTCTCCATGAGTGCATCGCATACCAATGGTCCCTCAATTTGGACCTTGAATCCCTCCTTCCCCATCACTCTAACCTTGGGAAACATGCTACAACTTGAGGAAGACATTGAATTGGGTAAGATTTCTTTGAAGAGATAACAGAAATCAGACAGAGAAAGTAGAAATAATTATAGAGACAAAGTGAAAGAAAGAGAAAGAAAGGAACAGTGTTTAATTGTGTATATATTGATATCAATAGAACAGTACATATGTATTTATAGTCTAGCTTAGTGAATTTTCACCCAAGCTAATGAGGTCTAACATGTTAGTTGTAACGCCCCGGAAATATGGCTAAGTGTGGCTTAAGAGGATTGAAATGACTACTTATATCACCAAGGTGCATCTTCCTTTTTGGAAACTCATTCGTTGAGAACTCCCAGTTAAGCTTACTTGGTTGAGAATAGTCTAAGGATGGGCGACCTCCTAGAATATTTCCTTAGGTAGCGTGTGAGTGATGATAAAGCACATTGAAAGGAGTTGTGGTGATTTGTGGGGCCAATCGTCGATCCTTGAAGCATTTCTCGGTAATGTCCGTGACCTGGGAGGGGTCGTTATGTTACAGATGGTATCACAGCCGACCCGCGACTGTGAGTTGCGCTAATGGATAGAAGTTTTATTGGCAATCACCTAATAAGGCAAAGATTCTAGATTGGATTGAGGCATGAGGACCTTGTGCGCTTATGTGGGGGTGATTGTTAACACCCTAAATATATGGTTAAGTACAACTTAAGAGGATTGAAATGACTACTTACATCACCAAAGTGCACCTTTCTTTTAGGAAGCTAATCCGTTGAGAACTCCTCGGTAGGTGTGCTTGGCTGGAAATAGTCTCACAATAGGTGACCTCCTGGAAGTTTTCTCAAGTGCCGTGTGGGGGAGGATGAATAAATTGTATCAGAATCCAGTCAATTTCAACATGCCTATGATCATTGGATCACCCAAAGCCTCATTTATCTCTAAACAATTCAAATTCGGTTGCAGGGTCCATTTCAAGGTGGGCCTGGTTCCTTGTAGGATCATTTTGACCCTCATTGGGTGCAGATGTCACTTCAAGGTGGAAATCAGACCATGGGGTAAGATTTGGGTCCTCAACAGGACCCTCCTTAAGCCTTCAAAGGAGCTTCAGGATTCATCGGCTCAAATAAGGAAGCAAAGTCGAACTTGACTTACTTTTGAGCTCTAAACGACCAAGAATCAATCCCAAGGGTATTTTGGATATTTCCTCACCAAGATAGATTGATCAGAGGTAATTCATATCCTTTTGGCAGCCTACGGAAATCATGGTCATTCACATCATACATAGGTTGGGCTAGAAGATCATATAAGGGAAAAGAAAGAAGTTTGACAAAACTGGGCAAGAAATAAGATAGGTAGTCACTCATTCCATTATAACTACTTCAATAAAGCTCTGATGGACCTGAGATTCAGGGAGCTTAAAGTTCACACCGAGAGCTTTCCGTCAATATATTATAAAGTTGAATCAGTGTTTAGACAAAGAAGTTATGCGCATTTGAAGTTTGACAAAAAGAAAACTACCTAGTGGGCAGCCACCTTATGACCTCTCGCTAGCCTAAATTTTGCAAGAAAATAGGGTCACGCCCGTGACCCTCAAGGTCACAACCGTGACCTTATGGGTAACATCCATGACCCTTGGTTGCTATAGGTTTTATGCCCTAGAAGAATAGGTTACGATCGTGACCCTTAAGGGTCACACCTGTGACCATTTCTAGGTCGGGGTTTTTTTTATCGGCAATCCCTTTTATATTTTCCCCCTCTTTTGTAATTTTACCCATTTTCCCCTCCATTGTGCTGTAAAGCCTTCCAAGAGGGCATTTAATGTATTGTTAAGGGACCCTTTTGTAATTGTAACCCTCAAGCCTGTTTTCCAACGCAATGCCCTATATATGCAAGGCATTTTGGAGGAAGAGATATTGAATGTTTATGAATGAAATTAGAAGAAGCTTTGGCCTTCTTCTCTCTCTCAGATCTTGTTTACTTTGTCCACTTGATAAATGGTGTTGTTGTATGTCTTCCCTTTATAGTATTTGTGGTTGTTTTTCTTTATCAAATTCTTGGTGGATTATAGTTCTCGGGTGGTGGATTTCCTTTATCCCAAGTTCGTATCGGGTACTAAGTTAATTTCTGGGTTCGAATCCATTCTCCTCCATCTTCCCTTAACTCAAGTAATGTCAAATCCCACCGTGATACGCTTCATCTAGTATCAGAGCAAATCAAGTTAGGGATTTGCTTGAGTTTCATTGTTCTTCAATTCAATTGAGTTACGGTTTCAAAACCATTGTTGTTCTTGAGAGATTTGGATACCCACATCCCCTGTGTTCATCAATTTGGATGAATTGCATGTTATTGTTCTTGTTGGGAATTCAATTTTAGTGTACCCTTTGTTGGCTTGTTGAGGTTGTCTTAGTTTGAGATTGAAACAACAAAGAACCCAAACAGAAGGTCACCTACAAAGAAGCTAGCTCTACGATATGTACAGTGCACCCAGGTGGGATGAAAAAACACGATGAGGTAATTGAATTAGGCTTCTTCACCATGTCATTAAGATAGTTGGTGAAGATTTTCAACACATTCACCTCTACATGAACTCCCGAAGTGAGGGTGTCCGACTGGGAACGTGTGGCAACCACACCAGCTGACTAGTACAGTTTCTCACTACCAAACAAAATAAACATTCATATTAAAATACGTATCCTCATTTGAACTAAGCGTTCGTATGGAGGTATGGAAAAGATTGTCCTCTTACAATGGTTTCAGCCCCGAAACATCATTTGGCGATAGGAAGACATAATGACTTATAATCCTCTCTACTTGTGTCAACTTCCGCGCTATGCTGGTACCCATGTCGGCGTACGACGAACAGAACTCATCAAGAAGTTTCTTCCTTTTCCACTCAGGGTATCTTCTCTCAAGTCCTACTGAATGTCGATGTCCTCAACCCTGACATGCACCATTGCATGTTCATTGTCGAGCCCCAATATTGCATTGGACGGTGATGTTGGCAACTCAAGGTCTACACCTTTGAAATTGAAACTCTTTGTCCTTGGACTAGTTCGAGGTTGTCCACGAGAAGGAGGTCGTTCAATGTCGGTCATTACACCGCTCGATGTTGTAATGTTGGTCCATAAATTGGACCCACCAGTATTGTTGACGTCGCTCCCGGTGTTTACCACTACATTCTAAACTAGGGTATGAGGATCTTATAGGGTAGGCAGAGTCATATCTGGTATTAGATTAAAGTGCGACCTAGTTGGGTCCCTATTTAACAGCCTCTTAACTATCGTGTCCTCCTTTTCAAAGAGCGCATCCATGAAGGGACGTAGCCAAAACATATTACGAGAATCTCAACTCACATGGGGTGCACGCAACAAGTTGATGGGATTCATCCGGGATGGTCGTGTGCTCGTCTTCCGTGTGTCCTTCATTAATATCGTTGCTGGTATACTCATGTGATTTTTTTTTTCTTGGGTGGCCGTTTCGAATTCTGATGTCATAGACACTAACATTTTAGCCACCCTCCTTTGAATATCTACTAGACCGTCGACATCCTTGTACCTCTTGTCGATCTGGTCGACGACTAATGAAACTGTAACCCTTGCATTAATGAGATCCTTCAACGATTTTCGCAATATTTGGAGCTCACCTTGTATAATAACCTCAACATGGATATATATTGACATCAAATTGAACATCCAATCACACCACAAATGAAATCAAGCATAATCAAAGTTAACATCACAATATACATCCAGCAACAACAAAATGGATATCAAATTTCATAAACATATAACAGTTAAATGAAACATCTGGCAACAAGAAAATGAACATTAAAATCAACATCCAACAACATCATTTTATTAACATCCATCATTATGAAATGAACATACAACAACAAGAAAATGGGCAACGAACGATGGATACGAAGATCATTGAAATGAACATCCAGTAACAAGAAAATGAACATCACACTACACGTACAACATTATCAAACTTAACATGCAACTACATATAATGAACATCGATCATAATTGAGATGAACATCCAATGTAGGCAACAATTTGTTTGACAACAAAATGATCAACATCCAGTATAATCAAGATGCACATCGACCAATATCATGATGAACATCTAGTAGGAAAATAAACATCAAATAATAGATACGTATCACATTGAGATGCACATCAAGCAACAAACAAAATGGACAGAAAGGATACCCTTAGACGAGTTAAGTCAACGGATAGGAAAAATGTTGTAACGAACATCTTCTACAATCAAAATGAACATTATCCCAACAATAAACATGATCATCAAGTACCAATAATATGAATATCTAGTACAATAGGAGAAGAACGTCAACTACCATCGAAAAGGACATCCATTACACAACAAAAATTGACAATTATTCACAATAAGTTAAGCATCCACTAACACCAAAAAGAACATCTATTTATGAAGGGAAAGGACATCCATTGGAAAGAAGGTCTATTTAGGAAACAAAAATCGACAACTACTGACAACTAGCTGATCAGCCACTAGCATGAAAAAAAACACATCATGACAAACAAATTAATATCAATTGGCCATCCAGCATGACCAAAATGAACATTTACAGACATTAAAAATGGATATTGACTGAAATTGAAGTGCAAATTGAATAAAAGCATAACACGTTTTTGATATCAAGACCCAGCGCATCACCAGTGTTGCTAGACTTTGCACGAATGATTTCTTCAATCGCTGAATCATCAAGTCAAGGCTCCAGCCGCCCCTTCCCAAAGGCCTTCAAGTTGATCTTGTCTGCAATCCTCTGCTTCAAAATCTGCTCTGCCCAAGCATACATTGTGGGGAACTGCCTCACTTTAGGTCAAGAGGTGCAAACAATTCGGTCGAAGTGTAGCATTATATCTAACATCAATGCAAAATAGTACTAGTTGTTATCATAGAATAAAACATAATGCGTCAGTATAAAAATACTACTCCATTGCTAATGAACATTACCATATGGAATATGATCGACCCCTCAAAGAAGCCTTGTGTACTTTTTCTAGTCCACTTTTTGCATGCATCAATCAGTCGATCAACTATGTCTGTACACCAGTCATACTCCTTGACGCGCTCAATGTGCTTGATGTTCTTGACAAATATTGTGGAACAATGTCGTTGATGGTTCCCATTGAAGAACTTTGCAACTAAATACAGGATGAACTGCCTCCAAAATTTCACTCCACCATCCCAGAATCCCAAGAACAACTCTGCTATTGTAGATAACAGCGGGGTGTCCTCCTTAATGCCCCAACCCGCTCGTAACTCAACAAGAGTTTACTTATACTGATCCTCGCCTGTTCTCTCATCGAGAACTTCAACAATGGGAACATCTCTATATGGGATGCCCATGGTGATGTAAACATCAAGGGGGTAATCTCTATGTGTTTGTGGATATCCACCTCGAGTGTCAATGAAAATGGGTTGAACTTTTCAAACAGCCACCTTGCAAGCTCTCCCGGTATTTATTTCATTCTAAATTTCAAGAATCCCTTGAAGCCCATATCAACGATCGTATCTTGTTGGGCATCATTCAACTATTCCATCATATAAGTGAACCTCCAAGGCGACATTCTCATTTGGAATTGTGTTTCCTTTGGCAAGCCCTCACCTGACATGTCATTGTCCTTGCTTGTTCGTGCAACGATTGCACCATCATCCTTTTGCTTCATTATGTCATGCCCTGCTTTGTCCTCCTGTCTATCGTGTTGGACCTCTCGCTTTCGACGGGATATCCCGACACTAGTTGATAGTGAATAAGGGATAACTTTGATTGTAAATCTTGATTTATACCCCCTATTTTTCTATTATGCTCGGTGTTGTTGTTTTTGGTGAAAACTTGTAGATTTGGGAATAAAACACCAGCTTTGGGAACATTTCTGCAGATTCCAGGACACCACGGGCCTCAAAATGTCAAGAACAAACTGTGTATGAATTTAGCACGAAACGGAGCAAGACTTGGCCGACTAGTGGCCACCATGGTCAGCCCGTGGTGAACCCCACGGTCCGTGTACGGACCGAGATGGATTGCCTATGTAGGTCGGTTGTTTTCGCGAGTAGAAAAGGAGGCAAGCGGCGGTTTTTCGATATTCAGTGATTATCTATCATTTTTCCTTCGTTCTTTGGCCGTGAAGGAGAGAAAGAGAGCCATAATACTTCCATTCTACTCCTCTTCTCCACCATCAAGATTCAAGATCAAATCGATTCAAGAGAAACCAAGATCAAGATTCGGGAAGAAATTATCGACGTTCGCGAGGAAGACTCCACCTCGGGATCGAAAGACTCGACGGTTGTAATTCCTCGCAGTTATATTTCTTTTCGATTTCCTTCTTAGTTTTGAGATTCGAATATGTTGTTTGGAACTTGTTTCGTCCTTTTCTTGAACATGAGTAAGTAGTTTCTTTGAATTCTATGGTTTTGCAACCTGAAACAATGTAGTTTGATTGATTGTTATTAGTTTATGCATAAGTTCTTGATTAGAAGCAATAGAAGGTTGTGTTTTACATATTTATGAGTATTCTTAAGGCCTTGAATATTTGTTTTGAGATTAACCTAAGAAGTACTGAAAGGTGAATTAGGGTAATCTGACTACCAACCTGTCTAACTAGGTTTGCGAAAGTTGAGAAAGTAGTAGTGAACTAGGGAATCATTAGATAACCTGACCTTTTGAGACCTTCAATTTTGTTTAACCTAAAAGGCACACGAAAGTTGTTGATTATGTTGTTTAGAATAATTCTATTTAGCATCGAAAGGGCGATAGAATTCAGAGGTTGTCGATTCTTGATTCGTTCTTGAATGTATTATTGTGTAGGCTAAGTTTTAGTAATCGAACTTGTTGTTAGGTTAGCATCTCCCTAGAAATCTTTCTCTCTTGACTAGAACCCATTTACTTGCTTTCTTTAGTTTTAGTTTGTTTCCTAAACCTTTTCCAAAATCCAAAACCCGATTAGCTTAGCAATCATGATAGAGATTAGTTTTTCTGAGCTGCTAGTTGAGTCTTTGTGGGATCGACCTTGACGTGCTACTACGTACACTATGTGCTTGCGGCCCTGTCACCAGTATGAGTAAAAACCATCTTCTTAAGGTGGACAACTATCTTCACTTCCATCCTAGTGTATGCCTTCGTAGAGGCATTATGGCCCCTTTCCAGTAATTGATCTAACAATTCACTACATTCCACCAAAACATGTAACGAAATTGTAAAGTTAACAAAATGAACATCAAAATACAACATGTGAGGGCAACTACTAGAAAGATGATGAACATCAACAAATGCATGAAAAATGTCGTGAAGTATGACTTATATTCATATTATAGTTACATATAGGGACAACATACAAACTTTGCAAGTGACATCTCGAGACAAACTATTTCCCCAACGTCGAGATTGATGGTCTCGGCTCTTCTTTCATTTTGGTCGAGGTCATAACTAGAACACGAGGGGGGGTGTAAGAGATGAGGTCGCGACCGAACCAGGGGAGAGGGGGAAAGGGGGAAGGGACCCTAGGAGACTTCTGTGCTAATTGTAGTGTTAGGAATGGGGATTCAATCTAAATATCACCCTTTGAAGCTGGTGCATCCCTCATAACGTGGGGTGGTATGAGGCTTTAAGCTTCACCTACTTCAACCGATGTTCTTGTCATCTCACTCAAAATCGTAGTGAGTGCACCAAATGCATGGAGTCGTGCAGTCTGGTTGTCGGCCAGATCTCCACTCCTACATGACAAACAACACATAAACATTTTTCATGGTCAACCATGTAAACACATAATTCTTACCTCCACTCATACATGAGCATCAATAAATACATAGATTATATTTCTAATGATTCAGATCACTGTTATACACATCCGACGAAAATATATGATGATATTATATAGTAATGAACATCGAGATGTACTAACATGAACAATAGGTTTAACATGTGAGAACATCAGGTTAGAGCATCATGAACCTAAACATACCCTAATTTCAAACCCACACGATTATGAAAATACATGAAAATAACAATACACCTAGCATTTCAAGCCATAAGTCAATAGTCACACCAACTATAAAACTACAACGAAATAAACAATAACTTATGACATAATGTGCCTAATGAACATCAAGCTCTAACAAAATGAACAACAAGCTTAACATTGAGGGTACATTTGGTTAAACATGATGAACATCAAATTATCACCACAATGTGCCCAATGAACATGATGTTGTCACAAAATGAACATCAAGTTTAAGAATGAAGAACATTAGGCTAGAACATGATGAACATCAACATACCCTAAATTCTAATCCAATCGATTTTGTAGTAAACACGATTCAAACAACAAGACCAATTCTTTCTGGCAGCATCAAACATAAACGGTTCCAAAAATGAACCGAAATATTCAACAAACCTAAATTTTTCAACCCAGGGGAAAAAACAAAGGAATACCAACAGTCACAAACACCACTTACCTTGGTTGATGCTCTGTTCTAAACCCATCTCATCTCTGTTAGTATTTGACATGATCCCAGTCCAAATTCTTCAATGTTTCGATGACCACCTTGTTAAAATCAGCTTCAACTTCTCAATTCCTACCAGAGAAGAAACAAATTGATGACTAATTGATAAAATCAGTGAAGAAAAAAAATTGAACACCAACCTTTAAATGACGCCCAACTCACGCTAGGTTTTTATCTGCTAAAATTCCAAATGATTTTAGTCTTAAGATGCCTGCTCTCCAAAGTCAGAATTTTTTAAAACTCAACGGATCTTTTTGGGAACGGGGTAAAAGTGAACGATCAGCTACTCAAGCAGTCACGTGTGCTCTCCCTCTTTTTATTTTTTTTTTGTTCATGTGACAAATTAATGGCTAAGATTATCAATGCTCATATGTTTACAAAATTTCAGTGCTCATCATATCATATCATATCATACACACACACACGGCTAAATGATGAGCCTTTCCATTCATTAGAATCATCGAAAATACTTCAATAACTGCCAAGAATTTCCAAATTATAAATTATCAGCAACTTATTCAATAAACATAAATTCCAACTTAGTTTGCTCTACAGTCCTTGATAACCAGTTTTGCTACAACCTGGGAATCCATATAAAGGGATTGATGACTTCTTCGATTGCGTTCAACCCAAATATGGTAAAATATGCATGAGTAGTATAAGTATTCATGATTCTTCTCCTTTATGATGAGGTTGTGTCTATCTAAAACCTCTTGCCAATAAACACCTTGCATTCCAATTCTTCTAATACCCACGTCAAGACTCACTTGCCGTAGAATTGCATGGTTTAATCGACAATTCCAGAAAAGGTGATCATGAGATTCTCCATCCGCTTCACATAAGAGACATCTAGATGCAATATGGTAGCCAAATCTTTGTTGTTAACCTTGCGTTTTTTACCTCTAGACTGTTAACCAGGTAATAAACGAATATTTAGGTATTCTCCATTTGCTCCAAATGAACTCATGCCACCGGGGAGTATCATCTAACTTCCTCGAAATATAGTAAGCATCTGCAATGGAGCTATCTTTGGCATTGCCACATCGAGATATTTGTTCCCTGATTTTCAACATATGTCTCTAGCACCATGAGCCGTTTTGACTTCTTATATATATATATATATATATATATATATATATATATATATATATATATATATATATATATATATATATATATATATATATACACATGTATATATATATATATACACATGTATATATATATATATACACATGTATATATATATATATACACATGTATATATATATATATACACATGTATATATATATATATACACATGTATATATATATATATAGACATGTATATATATATATATATATACATGTATATATATATATATATATATACATGTATATATATATATAGATATATACATGTATATATATATATCCATGTATGTATATATATGTATGTATGTATGTATGTATGTATGTATATATATATATATATATATATATATATATATATATATATATATATATATATATATATATATATATATATATATATATATGTATAGGCAAATTGGATTCTAATAATCCCTACTTTCAATTTGCATTCTGGTGGTCCAAAAATAAATAAAATTGTATTGTAGTGGTACCAAATCCATCACCACATTATTATTTTTTTTTCATGCCTACCCCATACTGGTTTTATTTTTTTTGGTTCCTGCCCCCAGATAGGTAATGAAGGGTAGTTGCTAAAACATTTTTTAAATTATTTTTTTGAGATTCCGAGCAATTATTATGATTTTTTTAAAAGAAATAAAATTGAAAAAATCATAAAAAATTGAGAGAAAATTGAAAAAATTGGGAGAAATGTTGTAAATTCATTAAAAATCGTGGTAAAGTGTTATACAAAGTTTTGAATCAAATGCAACACAAAATCTATGATATTTAGGTATACTCTCGATTATGTCCCATTACAATACAATTTTTTTTCTTTTGACCATCAGAATATAAATTGAAAGTAGAGATTATTGTCATCCAATTTGCAAAAGTAGGGATTATTAGAATCTAATTTCCCTATATATATATATATATATAGGGAATGAATCATGTAAGCATGCTCTTATGGTGAATATGTAAGCATGACCCATCTCCACTATTGGATTTAATCTAAGGGCTGCTGTTTTTTGGAGATTTTGGATTATATTTTGGGTAGATGACGTGATTATTCTTTGGAAAGAATAGCGCGCGCAAGATTTGTGGGAAGAGAGAGAAATAACCATAGCAGCCCAACAACTTCCATAAACACATCAACGGGATTTCATCGGGAGTTACTGCCAGCCCTTTCGTCTCCATCAACCGCGAAGAAGAAATTTGAACTCAAGAATCCCGCCGGTCGTCGTCAACTCCAGTCGGTTAGTTAGTGTAGCTCGACGCCAGACTTTTTTTTTTTTTAACGCCCCATGCTCTGTGTTTCAAGTTTCTAACTCGAAGTTCTGCTTTAGGGTTAGACATGAAAGAATCGAATGGGGTGTCCGAATTAGGCGAGGAAGGGAACGGCTGCCATAAAGAAATCCAAAGGTTAGTATTATGTATGTCGTTTTTGTGATTTTTTTTCGGTGAATTACAAAATTCGGATGTCCATGGTGGTAAAATCAGTGGACATTGGTGCTTGTATGCGTTTTCTGTTGGTATCCTTGATATCAAATTGTGTTGGAATTTTAGATAGAAAGTTTAATGATTTTTCGGGTTCATCTGATGATTTTGTTTGGATTTTGTAAGTGTTTTAATTCTTAGGCTGTGGGGGATGCGTGATTAGCTAGGCTTAACTGTATCAAGGTAACTGACAAGAGGGTGGAGACTGAATTTCAAAATTTGGTTGTTCATGGTAGCAAAAACTCAGTGGACATTAGACATGTATGTAATATGCACAAATCGACTCTGGAAATGGGCATAAATTATAAATTGAATCTGAAAATGGGCATAAATTGATTATTAAATGGGCATTAACCAGGTGGTGAGTGTTGCTACAGTTCTTAATCGAGTTTTGTTCAATTGTAGGCAATTTATCGAGCAGTGGATAGAGAGTATAGGGTTGTAATTGCTTGACATGTATATAGTTCGAGGAAACGTACCAAAATTCTATGATGTGATTGTCTATCTGATGGGGAGCTCAGAGTCTTATGGAGTTGGGTTGTTTGATAAATTAGTTTGATGAGTTGTGGTATTAATTATCAATGGAAAATCAATTCTTTAGTGAGAATTATCCAGATAAGATGATATGTTACAGTAAATATGGTTTAATATGGCTTTTGAAAGTGCGGCTGAGTATGTGACTGAGTATATGTGACTAGATATGACGATTAAGTGTGACTATGTGTGCAGGGTGCAGGGAGGGGGGGACATCAAACATGTACACAATAGCCATGAATTGTTTTTGAAAGGGGCATCAAAATGTAACTCATGAATTTGTCTGGAGGAACTAATCATCAACATGTGACAGATTTTGTTAGTACAATGCTAAATGCAATATCACAAGTTGACATGGGTAATGCGTGCGACAGACAATGTAGCCCTCTTCCACTTGTACTTGATGTTTTCACATTGCTTGGTTATGACTACAAGCACGTTTACAATTTTCTATAGGCTGAGGGGCTGTTGGCGTTGAGAAGACGCTATTGTCATGACATGGTTACGTACGAAGGCAACCGAGTGAAGGATCAAATTATGAAGATGGCGATGTTGTTGCATAAACACGCTCGTTTCCACCCCGGCGTGAGCCTTAGATGAAATGCAAGTTGGAATAGACGCATTGGTTTTGTTTTCCTATATCTTTTTTTTGTTTTTTTTTCTGGAAACAATTGAGATGTGTTCCCACATTATGTAGACACTATTTGGTCATTAAGGTGTAATGAAACCAAGAATGAGACATAAGTATTTGTTTTTATTATGAACACATACGGTGTTTTAACATTATACACAATGAAGTCATCGTTTGGTCAGTTGGATGTCTAATTTAGGAAGCACTGATGTGCACTCTAATGAGACATAAGTTATGGTGGTGAGTGCATGTTGAATCTGATGTCCATGCTAGGCATAATTGATGTCCACATTTACATCCCTTCAATTAGCACCTCAGTAAACGTAATGTCTAGTATGAACCTAATGTTGTCCATTTCCAATCTCACTGTTGTCTAATCCAATTTTACTTTGATGTACATTCTACGAAATATTGATTTCCCCATTTTAACGTTGTGTTAGTGTGCATAACAAATCTATCATAATAATGATAACCCAATCCAGAGCGCATATTAGGCAATGTGGAGGATTAAGCGCAGTTGATAACTTTACACAATATATTGTCCAATTGAGCCTTATTTAGAGTTCCAACGTTATGAATCACCTATGCTTGCATTAGATGTCCATTTCATTTAATGTTGATGACCATTCTCACTAAATGTGTTGTCCATTGGTGTGTTAACAACTAACAAAATAAATTCATCCATCGTTGCAACATAATGAATCACCTATGCTTGCATCAGATGTCCATTTTGTAACCCAACTAACCATTTGTGATGTCCATATCACTAATTGTTGCTGTCCATTCCATTTCATGGATAATTTCAATGTCTATCAGAATGTTGGTGTCTATATTAGCATTGTCTGCTGCCCAATCCATACCATGAGTATATTTCTTTGTGATGTTTTGTGTGATGTCCATAATAGTAATGGTTGTTGTCCATTCAATTTCATTGATAGTTTTTGATGTCTTTTAGAATGTTGGTGTCCATATCAGCATGGTTGGCTGCCCATTCCATATATATAAATGGACATCAGACATATATAAATGGACATCAAAGAGTATTCATGAAAATAAACATCACATATTACTACTAAGCAATGACAATGTGCATTATACGTGCATATTAAATGTGAATGTCCATTGTTTTTTTAACTGACCAATTCTGACTACATGCCCATCACTAAATGCATTGATGTCCATTCCATTGAATACTGATGACCATTTTATTTTTTTATTTCATGTGAAACTAAAAGTCTATATATTGTGTTAAGCGTGAATGTCCATTGTTTTTTAAACTGACCAATTCTGACTGCATGCTCATCACTAAATGCATTGATGTCCATTCCATTAAATGTTGATGACCATTTCATTTTTTTATTTCATGTGTAAAACAAAAAGTCTATATATTGTGTTAAGTGTGAATGTCCATTATTTTTCTAACTGACCAATTCTGATTGCATGCCCATCAATAAATGCATTGGTGTCCATTCCATTGAATGTTGATGACCATTATCAATAAACAAAATTTAAAAAGCTAAAGTTCATTCTCTTTCAATTTCTATTTTGTCATTAAAAAAAAAAATAAGACAACAAAAAAATCTCATTTAAGGTCCTTTATATCTGTGTAATATTGCAGTGAACATCTAATTTAATTTTCTTCCTTTTCAAGCCTTGGTGACTAGTATATGTCCACCCATGAGTTTCAGCAAACAGATTTCATCAGAAAGATAAATTATCTATTGCCCTTCTGTTGTTCGGTCACTATAGTGGCTTTTGCGGTGATGTCCATAATGAGTATATCTGATGCCCAATACAAATATAGCTATCCTTCTTCCTCATCATTGAAATTCCTTCCCCTCTTCACATACACATATGTGAGGGGAATGAGGTGACTAATCCCGACTGCATGCCCATCACTAAATACATTGATGTCCATTCCATTGAATGCTGATGACCGCTAATAGTAGCTTTGTTGCAATCGAATTATCAAAAACAAATGTCTTTATTTAAAACAAATAACCAAAGTGCCAGTTGATAATTCTTCATGTCTTGTATTGTACACCCCATATTGTCATATGACCCGACTTGTTCCTTGAATAAGTGGAAAGCTTTAGATGGCCCGACATTGGCTCTCGAAAACTTGTTCATCAGGTCAATGTGGATCCTACTCACTTTCCGCGCGGATCGTTCCAGATGCCGTTTGCTTGGGCTTGTCATCTCATGGGTATGGCCAGCATGAAACGTGTTAACATCAAAACCACCCTTCTCGGATGACTTCAATGTTAGTTTCGCTTCACACCCTTCCCTCGTTTCAACCCGACGCCTCTGCTTAATTTTAGGGGTGACCGGCTCACCACTATTGCCATCATCACGCTGCTCATCCCCTATTGCGTCCCCGACTGAACATGTCGGGACTAGTGCCTTTTTTTTTTCAGCTTTCCACCCTTGCTTGCTGCACACAAACACCTTCCACAACACCCCATTTTTACCTTTCGTCAGTGAGTGGCTACGCACACTAAACCCCATACTTACAGCATATTTTTCGAAGAATGCGTTTGCCTTTGGAATGTCATCAAAACGCATATTTTCTTTTGGGACCAGTGACTCATCCTCACACACCGGGATGTACTCATCATGCTCAGTATGTTGGTAGCTCAATGGGATCGGGGGGGCAACACTACCTGACCGTCCCCTTTGGTGTGCCCCATTGTAACGCAGCACAACACACACCACGAAACAAAAACATTGAAATTTTATATTAAAAAAACATTGAAATGTTATAAAAGGCAACACGCATCATGGACAACATGCATCACGTAAATGGATACCCAGTGTTTACATAATGGACATTGTAACCAAACTAGATTATGCCTTTTTAGAATAATAATCAATCAAAATTCGGTGAATTTTATAATTTTTTTAAAAGAAATTAAATTAAAAAAATCATAAAAAATTGAAAGAAAATTGAAAAAATTGGGAGAAATGTTGTAAATTCATTAAAAATCGTGGTAAAGTGTTATACAAAGTTTTGAATCAAATGCAACACAAAATCTATGATATTTAGGTATACTCTCGATTATACCCCACTACAATACAATTTTTTTTTCTTTTGACCATCAGAATATAAATTGAAAGTAGAAATTATTGTCATCCAATTTGCAAAAGTAGGGATTATTAGAATCTAATTTCCCTACATATATATATATATATATATATATATATATATATATATATATATATATATATAGGGAATGAATTATGTAAGCATGCTCTTATGGTGAATATGTAAGCATGACCCATCTCCACTATTGGATTTAATCTAAGGGCTGCTGTTTTTTGGAGATTTTGGATTATATTTTGGGTAGATGACGTGATTATTTTTTGGAAAGAATAGCGCGCGCGAGATTTGTGGGAAGAGAGAGAAATAACCATAGCAGCCCAACAACTTCCATAAACACATCAACGGGATTTCATCGGGAGTTATTGCCAGCCCTTTCGTCTCCATCAACCGCGAAGAAGAAATTTGAACTCAAGAATCCTGCCGGTCGTCGTCAACTCCAGTCGGTTAGTTAGTGTAGCTCGATGCCAGACTTTTTTTTTTTTAACGCCCCATGCTCTGTGTTTCAAGTTTCTAACTCGAAGTTCTGCTTTAGGGTTAGACATGGAAGAATCGAATGGGGTGTCCGAATTAGGCGAGGAAGGGAACGGCTGCCATAAAGAAATCCAAAGGTTAGTATTATGTATGTCGTTTTTGTGATTTTTTTTCGGTGAATTACAAAATTCGGATGTCCATGGTGGTAAAATCAGTGGACATTGGTGCTTGTATGCGTTTTCTGTTGGTATCCTTATATCAAATTGTGTTGGAATTTTAGATAGAAAGTTTAATGATTTTTTGGGTTCATCTGATGATTTTGTTTCGATTTTGTAAGTATTTTAATTCTTAGGCTGTGGGGGATGCGTGATTAGCTAGGCTTAACTGTATCAAGGTAACTGATAGGAGGGAGGAGATTGAATTTCAAAATTTGGTTGTTCATGGTAGCAAAAACTCAGTGGACATTAGACATGTATGTAATATGCACAAATCGACTCTGGAAATGGGCATAAATTATAAATTGAGTCTGAAAATGGGCATAAATTGATTCTGAAATGGGCATTAACCAGGTGGTGAGTGTTGCTACAGTTCTTAATTGAGTTTTGTTCAATTGAAGGCAATTTATCGAGCAGTGGATAGAGAGTATAGGGTTGTAATTGCTTGACATGTATATAGTTCGAGGAAACGTACCAAAATTCGATGATGTGATTGTCTATCTGATGGGGAGCTCAGAGTCTTATGGAGTTGGGTTGTTTGATAAATTAGTTTGATGAGTTGTGGTATTAATTATCTATGGAAAATCAATTCTTTAGTGAGAATTATCCAGATAAGATGTTATGTTGCAGTAAATATGGTTTAATATGGCTTTTGAAAGTGCGGCTGAGTATGTGACTGAGTATATGTGACTAGATATGACGATTAAGTGTGACTATGTGTGCAGGGTGCAGGGAGGGGGGACATCAAACATGTACACAATGGCCATGAATTGTTTTTGAAAGGGGCATCAAAATGTAACTCATGAATTTGTCTAGAGGAACTAATCATTAACATGTGACAGATTTTGTTAGTACAATGCTAAATGCAATATCACAAGTTGACATGGGTAATGCGTGCGACAGACAATGTAGCCCTCTTCCACTTGTACTTGATGTTTTCACATTGCTTGGTTATGACTACAAGCACGTTTACAATTTTCTATAGGTTGAGGGGCTGTTGGCGTTGAGAAGACGCTATTGTCATGACATGGTTACGTACGAAGGCAACCGAGTGAAGGATCAAATTATGAAGATGGCGATGTTGTTGCATAAACACGCTCGTTTCCACCCCGGCGTGAGCCTTAGATGAAATGCAAGCTGGAATAGACGCATTGGTTTTGTTTTCCTATATCTTTTTTTGTTTTTTTTTTCTGGAAACAATTGAGATGTGTTCCCCATTATGTAGACACTATTTTGTCATTAAGGTGTAATGAAACCAAGAATGAGACATAAGTATTTGTTTTTATTATGAACACAAATGGTGTTTTAACATTATACACAATGAAGTCATCGTTTGGTCAGTTGGATGTCTAATTTAGGAAGCACTGATGTGCACTCTAATGAAACATAGGTTATGGTGGTGAGTGCATGTTGAATTTGATGTCCATGCTAGGCATAATTGATGTCCACATTTACATCCCTTCAATGAGCACCTCAGTAAACGTAATGTCTAGTATGAACCTAATGTTGTCCATTTCCAATCTCACTGTTGTCCATTCCAATTTTACTTTGATGTACATTCTACGAAATATTGATTTCCCCATTTTAACGTCGTGTTAGTGTACATAACAAATCTATCATAATAATGATAACCCAATCTAAAGCGCATATTAGGCAATGTGGAGGATTAAGCGCAGTTGATAACTTTACACAATATGTTGTCCAATTGAGCCTTATTTAGAGTTCCAACGTTATAAATCACCTATGCTTGCATTAGATGTCCATTTCATTTAATGTTGATGACCATTCTCACTAAATGTGTTGTCCATTGGTGTGTTAACAACTAACAAAATAAATTCATCCATCGTTGCAACATAATGAATCACCTATGCTTGCATCAGATGTCCATTTTGTAACCCAACTAACCATTTGTGATGTCCATATCACTAATCGTTGCTGTCCATTCCATTTCATGGATAATTTCAATGTCTATCAGAATGTTGGTGTCTATATTAGCATTGTCTGCTGCCCAATCCATACCATGAGTATATTTCTTTGTGATGTTTTGTGTGATGTCCATAATAGTAATGGTTGTTGTCCATTCAATTTCATTGATAGTTTTTGATGTCTTTTAGAATGTTGGTGTCCATATCAGCATGGTTGGCTGCCCATTCCATATATATAAATGGACATCAGACATATATAAATGGACATCAAAGAGTATTCATGAAAATAAACATCACATATTACTACTAAGCAATGACAATGTGCATTATACGTGCATATTAAATGTGAATGTCCATTGTTTTTTTAACTGACCAATTCTGACTACATGCCCATCACTAAATGCATTGATGTCCATTCCATTAAATAATGATGACCATTTCATTTTTTTATTTCATGTGAAACAAAAAGTCTATATATTGTGTTAAGCGTGAATGTCCATTGTTTTTTAAACTGACCAATTCTGACTGCATGCTCATCACTAAATGCATTGATGTCCATTCCATTAAATGTTGATGACCATTTCATTTTTTTATTTCATGTGTAAAACAAAAAGTCTATATATTGTGTTAAGTGTGAATGTCCATTATTTTTCTAACTGACCAATTCTGATTGCATGCCCATCGCTAAATGCATTGGTGTCCATTCCATTGAATGTTGATGACCATTATCAATAAACAAAATTTAAAAAGCTAAAGTTCATTCTCTTTCAATTTCTATTTTGTCATTAAAAAAAAATAGACAACAAAAAAATCTCATTTAAGGTCCTTTATATCTGTGTAATATTGCAGTGAACATCTAATTTAATTTTCTTCCTTTTCAAGCCTTGGTGACTAGTATATGTCCACCCATGAGTTTCAGCAAACAGATTTCATCAGAAAGATAAATTGTCTGTTGCCCTTCTGTTGTTCGGTCACTATAGTGGCTTTTGCGGTGATGTCCATAATGAGTATATCTGATGCCCAATACAAATATAGCTATCCTTCTTCCTAATCATTGAAATTCCTTCCCCTCTTCACAAACACATATGTGAGGGGAATGAGGTGACTAATCCCGACTGCATGCCCATCACTAAATACATTGATGTCCATTCCATTGAATGCTGATGACCGCTAATAGTAGCTTTGTTGCAATCGAATTATCAAAAACAAATGTCTTTATTTAAAACAAATAACCAAAGTGCCAGTTGATAATTCTTCATGTCTTGTATTGTACACCCCATATTGTCATATGACCCGACTTGTTCCTTGAATAAGTGGAAAGCTTTAGATGGCCCGACATTGGCTCTCGAAAACTTGTTCATCAGGTCAATGTGGATCCTACTCACTTTCTGCGCGGATCGTTCCAGATGCCGTTTGCTTGGGCTTGTCATCTCATGGGTATGGCCAGCATGAAACGTGTTAACATCAAAACCACCCTTCTCGGATGACTTCAATGTTAGTTTCACTTCACACCCTTCCCTCGTTTCAACCCGACGCCTCTGCTTAATTTTAGGGGTGACCGGCTCACCACTATTGCCATCATCACGCTGCTCATCCCCTATTGCGTCCCCGACTAAACATGTCGGGACTAGTGCCTTTTTTTTTTCAGTTTTCCACCCTTGCTTGCTGCACACAAACACCTTCCACAACACCCCATTTTTACCTTTCGTCAGTGAGTGGCTACGCACACTAAACCCCATACTTACAGCATATTTTTCGAAGAATGCCTTCGCCTTTGGAATGTCATCAAAACGCATCTTTTCTTTTGGGACCAGTGACTCATCCTCACACACCGGGATGTACTCATCATGCTCAGTATGTTGGTAGCTCAATGGGATCGCCAGGGGGGGGAGCAACACTACCTGACCGTCCCCTTTGGTGTGCCCCATTGTAACGCAGCACAACACACACCACGAAACAAAAACATTGAAATTTTATATTAAAAAAACATTGAAATGTTATAAAAGGCAACACGCATCATGGACAACAACATCACGTAAATGGATACCCAGTGTTTACATAATGGACATTGTAACCAAACCAGATTATGCCTTTTTAGAATAATAATCAATAAAAATTCGGTGTTTATTGCACGGACGTTACACCACATGATATAACCAATGGACATCCAGTGTTTACTGGCGGACAATACACATGGACATTAACAAATACACATGGGCATTAACATATGGTCTGTTAACAAATAGTTCTGCCATTACCAAATACCATATTATTAATTAGAATACATATGGACATCAAGTGTTTGATGCACAGACAATACACATGGAATCCCTAACTTAATAATGTGGACATCAAAACCCTATTTTTGTGTGCAATATCATGCTCTATTTTCACCATTCGTTCTAATCACATCAACTCTTGATCGTTCATGGCGAATGTAGGATTGATGTCCAATGGCTAGTATAAGATTGATGTTCAATTTACATCATCATAATCGATCTTGATGAATCCATAGGGATGTTCTACGTGATTACAGAGAAATTATACTTTACCTCATCTCAAATCCATCCATGGCTAATATATGATTGATGTTCACTTCCGCGGCGTCGTCTCAGTCCGATAGTGTAACGACGACCTTCTCCGGCAGCCGACGACGGCGATGAACAACGGTGGCCGGTTTGTCTCTTCCAACGTACTCTCCAAGATTGGGCAATTCTGTTATTTTGTCTGCTATATTGGGATATTCAATCCCGTAATCAACGCAGAGGGCAAACTATGACAATTAGGAAAATTAAGGTGGGGATGGGTCACGTGATTACTCCTAATATTAATCCAAAATCTCCAAAATACATCAGCCCTTAGATTAAATCCAATGGTAGGGATGGGTCATGCTTACATGCTCACCATAAGAGCATGTTTACATGATCCATTCCCATATTTATATATATATATATATATAAATATATATAGGGAATTGATCCAGTAGGAAGAAACTTCAGGTAGGAAGGTAGGAAGAGAAGATCTCAGCCTTACAAATCAGATCCTACGAGCTAGATTGAAGCGTCACACATGTGGAGAAAGAAAACTGAAAACCACTATCATTTTTACAAAAATAGCTAGTGGTTTTGTAAAAAAAAAAAAGAAATATTGGAAAGAATCATTTTGTTACGCAAGAATTAAGGAGATTGATTATTTACATTAAAAATACAAAAGCATTTTCCAAAAATAGGAGATATCAATTAGAAGGTTTATTTGGCAGCCATCACAGCAGGTTATTTCAGAAGGATGTTTCGGCAGCAATTGTAGCAAAGCTTTCACGTAAGCAACGCCATAACACACCGCTATACATAGCAGTTGGTCTCGAGGTTTGGTTATTGGGAAGCCATTGTAGCAGAGTGTTTTGCACGCATCTTGCATCAGTGCCATTGGTGGATATGCATGTGTTATACTTTTGTGTTGTATCATCATAAAAGACATAGTCGCATGCATCAACGTGGTATCGACAGTGAATAGAGGGCAACAGTTGTTGCAGGCAGAGCCACACAATTTAATTGTCATCATTCTGTCACAATCGACCACATTCACATCGTGTTCAGCCACAGTCAATAGTGTGTCAGGAACGCCAACATTCGAAATAAGGTTTTTTAAGTGTATGCAAATAAGGTTTGTTAAGTGCATGCAAGTTGAATCCACATAACCTGTTTAGTGCATATATGTCGAGGTAGACCTTTTTGCATTGCATTGATGTTGGATAGCATGGTATTGACACTCATAACATGGTAGTTCATGCACTATTCGCTTGCATTGTAGTATCACATTGGAGGAACAGTTAACCACAGTACAACACCATATTGGCCACAATGTATATTTGTAACGCCCTGGAAATTCAATTTGAGAAAAGTCAAAGTCAAACTAACGTTAACAGACAAAATTTAGCGGAAGACTCAAACTCTTATTAGGCGTCACTGCCGTATCCCCGGAGGAATACAAGGTGAGAAGGAAAACTACAACTGTCTATCAACGGCAAACCAACTAACAAACTCATACTTAGAAATAAACCTCAAAACTAACTTCAAGTCTTTCAAAAAGAAGCATAACATATTTAACGACTTTTAGACATGTCGTCCTCATATGTGCATAATTTGAGAATGTGTGTGGTAAGAAACATAACCAATCTACATTCAATTGTCAGGTAGATTGGATGTGTGGTTCATACACTGTAAGTGTGAACATATGCGGCTAGTGTGTGGCTGCTAGATTGGATGTGTGGTTCACGCAATGTAAATGTGGACATATACTATTAGTGTGTGGCTAGTTAACTGGATGTGTGGCTCACACAATGTAAGTGTGGAGATATACTGTTAATGTGTGGTTAGTAGACTGGACGTGTGTCTCACATAATATAAGTGTGGACATATACTGTAAGTGTGGACATATACTGATAGTGTGTGGCCCACTCACTTAGTTTGCACACACTGGTAGTGTGTGTTTGGGGGGCGGGGGCGATTATGTTGAGGTACACACCAAGAAACATAGAATGTCAACCTTCCGTACATCAATCATGATCATACAACAACGGTTACAACGATTAAGTTTGCACATACTGCTAGTGTGTGTCGAGGGGTCGATTACATTGAGGTTACACCAATGGTTGGGTTGCAAAACAATGAAGGCCTACGCCCGCGCGATGACGTCAGATAACCAGGCCAACATGCTATTCGCGCCTCGACCACACCAACCCACCGCACAAACATGACCATAGTTATGCCATGGGCAGCATCCCAAATTGGTCCCTACAAATGCTATAGTTTAACCACACAATGTGTGTGACATGGCCACACAGTGAAAGTAGAGTGGCCACATGACACTATCTGTGGCCGTGTGTTCGACCATGCATCGATTGTATCCCATGTACACAAGAACGCACACGTCATGACTTGCTTGTAATCAAACCATAGCTACCCCCCACGGCCACAATGTCCCGCACCACACGAAATCAATTACCGACCACACACACCACACTACTGGCATCCATCGGATCGTTAACCAGCGTCTGGGGCCCCCATTTAAACCCCCCCATCCTTGATTCAGACCCCATGAAGAAAACACTACACTCAAGCCAATTTGACTAACCAAATTAGTGTCCAAATGACTTACCTGGATGGTGCTGCCCCTCTGTGACCGATGACCCGTTGCTTCGCCGACACCGTGGAATACCCAAACAAATCAACATACCTTAGACATGGTCGGTCAATTGCGTTTGGATACTCTACCGTCGGTGTTCAACGTTTGGTCTGGGTGCGGTGTTTTCGGGCGACTCGTCTCCTAGTTGATACTCCGACGACTCGTATTCTGTGTGTAAGGTTGCCGCTCCAAAACCCTAGTCCATCTGTCTGTGTTCAAGATTGTGTTTTCTCTCTCAATATCCCTCTGATAAAGCCTTGCAACATATAATGAGTACCACTAAAGAAATAACGTTAACTGCCAAAAAGCAACCCCTTGATACCCGCGATGTAATAAATTCATTCCAATCTTTTTGATTTTTTTTGTCCACACGTGTGGCTGTTTTTGGATGGGATATGGTGGTTTTGATCTCATCCATTAGATCCAGAATGGATGACCAGGATCTTCTCTTCCTACCTTCCTACCTGAAGTTCCTTCCTACTGGATCTGTTCCTATATATATATATATATATATATATATATATATATATATATATGGCAGAAATTTAACCCTTCATGGCCAAGTGAGCACTCAGAAAAGAGAGGCCTCAAACACCATACAACCTAAAGCCAACAGCAAAAAGGATTCACTGCAGCAAAGTATCTATACATTTGTTGTATTTCGAGCTTTTCTGAAATAACATTCTATGAAGAATAGTATAGCAACCGAGGAGACAATCACAGCAACAACAAGAGTCTTGGTGTCCCTGCCTCTTTTAACATTTTTCCAATTAGACATCCATTGATGTAGAGAAACAAAGTTACCTCTCAGTCTCATCTTGTTACTGAAGTGGGTGATAATCAGTTTTGCAAATGTGCAGCTAACAAAAATATGGTCAGTTGATTCAGCAGAACTGTTGCAAAGTGCACAAGCATCATCAATGGAGCCGTCATGCCTAATATGTCTATCTACAGTAGGAAGTTTGGCATGAGAGGCCACCCAAGCTATAAATGAGTGTCTGGGGGGAGAAACTTCATTCCACACAGCATGATAATTAGGTCAAACAGACCTCGTAGGGAGAAGCCATTCATAGCAAACATTCACAGAAAAAGAATCATTCTGTTCACCATGCCAATTCCACATCATATGATCACCAATTTTGATTTTTTTTTCTTTCATTTTGTAGATTTGCTTCCAGCACCAAGAGCTATTGGCATTTGGAACATAGAGCCACCAATTATTGGACTTCATATATCTTTCATGAATCCACCTTGCCCAAAGATTATCCTTCTTGCTAGCCACATCCCAAACTAGCTTACCAATTTTTGCAATATTCCAGAGTCTAGGATTCCTTAGACCCACACCACCAAACTTTTTAGGAGAGCACAAGGTTTCCCAACCAATTAAAGGCACATGATTTGAACCAATACTACCAGACCAAATGAAGTTTCTACAAATTTGCACAACTCGCTCAATGACATTAATAGAGAGAACAAAAATGTTAGTCCAGTAATCAACAATGCTAAGTAAGACAGAATTGACCAATTGCACACGAGCTGCATAGGACAGATGTCTAGAAGACCATGATCGAATATTAGTTGTCATCTTATCAACCAAGCTAAGATAATCAAATTTGCCAATTCTCCCAGTTGTAATGGGAACTCCCAAATATTTCATCGAAAAAACTCCATGAGAGAAACCCAATATACTCACCAGATTTTGAATCATATCAGAGTCACATCTTGCAAACACTACTTTGGACTTCTCCTGGTTGATTTATAAACCAGAACAAGCAGCAAAGTCTTTCAGAACATTAGAAACACAAGTAATAGAGCTTTGGTCAGCTGCACAAAAAATAACCAAGTCGTCCGCGAACATAAGATGATTAACTTTCATCTTTTTGCAACCCGGATGATAAGAGAAGTTGCAATCATTGCATAGATTATTCAGAAGGCGGGAAAGATACTCCATGACGAAGACAAAAATCAAAGGTGAACGAGGGTCACCTTGTCGAAGACCACGACCACCTTTAAAATAGCCATGAGATTGGCCATTAAGATTGATTGAATAAGAAGGTGAAGAAATGCACATCATCACCCACTGAATAAATCTTGGAGGGAATCTGAGAGCAATGAGAGCTTCCTCAACAAACTCCCAGTACATAGAATCATAAGCCTTTCTGATATCAATTTTAATTATGCATCTCGAAGAAAGGTTATGTCTATTATAGCCCTGTGTAATCTCCTGACATAACAAGATATTCTGTACAATTTCACGACCAGGAATGAAAGCCCCTTGACTTTGATTAACCAACATAGGAAGAACATTCCTCAGTCTATTGCACAGCAGCTTAGAAATGCACTTATAAGACACATTACAGCAAGATATAGGTCTGAAATCAGAAGGATATTTAGGGTTCAGCTTCTTTGGAATGAGAGAAATAATAGTATCATTGATGCAAGAAAGGATAACACCCTTATCTAAGCATTCAAAAATGGCATTAAAAAAACTTTCTCCAATGATATCCCAATTAAACTGGTAAAAGGAGCTACTGAAACCATCAGGGCCGGGCGCCTTAATATCAGAAATGGAGAAAATAATATCACATACCTCCTTAGAAGAGAAAGGAGAAAGTAATGACAATTGTTGCTCAATATTTAATAACGGGCCTGTCTGCACAATATTAGTATCAATAGGAGTCCTTGAGTAATGCTGCTTACCCAAAAGCTTCTCATAATAACTCAGAATAATAGCAGCCACATTATCAAAACCATTAACCTGAACTCCTTCATCAGAAGATATAGAGTAGACATAAGAACCCACTTGTCGTTTCCTCATCTTCCCATTAAATAGTCTAGAAGGGAAGCCCCCCAGATTTAGCCAACTAATTTTGGATTGCTGATGAATAAGTGCTTGAGCCGAGTTCAAAATTTTATTATACTCTTCTCTTTTCTGCTTCTCCTGCTGCCAAAGTATCCCATTAGATTTATCATTCTGTAATTGGCCTTGAATAATTTCAAGATCAGTTCTGCATTTATCAACCTGATGATGAAGATCATGAAATTGATCTTTATGAAGGGATAAAAGAGGACCCTTGACAGCCAATAAGAACTGATGAAAGTTGTATATTTTGCTCCCTTCATTTTCTCTGGTGAAAACTTCTTCAATAATATTCTTGTACTGCAAGCTATTTTGCCACATTTTGCAATACTTAAAAGATCTTTTGATCACATGAGCCTCAGGGAATGACAGCAAAATAGGAGTGTGGTCAGACAAACCAAACGACAAGAACACAGTTTGCACAAACTCTATCAATACGAGACCAAACATGAGAGTTGGTCCAAGTATAATAGTCCCCTCTAAACTGCAATTCTCTCAGACCAGTATTCTGAATACAATCCTGAAAATCCATCACTTCGAAGAAATCAATATTTGTGCCACCCACCCTATCCTCAGGAAAAAGAACAGAGTTAAAGTCACCAAGCACAAGCCAACCACAATCAATAATATCAGCAAGAGAGCCTAACTTCTCCCATAGAATTTTCCTATCATTAAGGTTATTCAACCCATAAACCATGGTAACCATAAAACTAATCCCATCCACCATTCTAGTGACCCTCATATGAATCCATTGATCATGAATATCCAGAATCTCAACTCTATAGACCTGAGGCTTCCAAGCCACAGGGATTTTGCACTTACCAACAAACACAGCATTATGAGCCACCATCCAACCATTCAACATATTACCACAAATCTCTGCCATTTTCTCTTTTTTTGCTTTAACTTCAAGTAAGCCAATCAAACTCACTTGAAATTTATGCAGAAAACAACGGATGCCTTCCTGCTTATTTATTCTCCCACACCCTCTAATATTCCAGCTCATAATATTAACCATAACCACCTGGTACAGACTCTCCTGCCTTTTGAAAAGATTTTAGAATCCCACCAGCCTTGATTGTGTGAGGTCTAACTGTGCATGGAGGCAGGCCTTTAGAGGGTACCGAGGGAGTACTCATTGCCTGAATGCTCACTGTTGTTACTGGAGAAATTGTTGAACCAGCTACAACATTACTGTCTGAGCTAGGTCTTTCAGAAGCAGCAATCTAATCTCCAATCTGTTTCCCAGCCTTCTTATTCCTCAACTTGCATTCATTAATGTCGTGACCAAAATTCATACAGTGATAACACTTGGTTGGCTTCCAATCATAAATCACCTTCTGTGTAATAACAATACCATTCTCAATAAAATGAACCACTACTGGAAATTGGCCATCAACATTCATCTCTACTAACAACCTCATAGCTGCCAAATCAGATTTTCTCCCTTGTTCTCAAACAAGTTTTTTTTGATATACCCAAGGTACTCCCAATCTTGCTAAAACCAGAAGGATATTCCAATATTTCAAATCCAATCGTGGTAGAATGACCCACACTGGAAGCGAAGAAATAGATTATGTATCAATACTAAGATTTTCATTCCAATCTCTTACCACCATCGGTTTATTCCCGAAAAAATAAACCCCTCTTTCCAAAACCACATTCTTACAATGTTCATCCTCAAAGATAACAACATCCCTAATTGCAGAGTATGTCTATACATTGATCTATATATCTTGTATTTCTATTGAAAAGGAGGGTTCTATCTCTTAGATGAATTTTGATGCTTTGATAGATAGCAACAGGATCAGAGGATTTGTTTTTGAAACATCTTAGATTCCTAGCTAACCACACATTATAAATATATGAAGTAACTGCTGCATAGATGATTTGTTTCTTTTACCCGAGAGCCTTCATTTAATGGATACGTTTACACCATGTGATCCAGTTGTTAGCAGTAGGAAGCCGAAGCCATCTCCCCAAGAGATGTCGTACAGTGCTTGTATTGTTGCAATCATAGAACATGTGTTCTATGGTTTCGTCTTGTTGATGGCATAAAAGGCGGCTCAAATCAAGATTTGGGATATGGAGATTTGTTTTCACCTGGAGTCTGTCGTGCATGGTCAGCCATGCAGAGAACGAGTGGCGCGGAGTATTGTACTTGTTCCAGACCACTCTGGCCCAGGGCCACTTGGGATGTTCACCATTCAGCCATTCATACCTTTTTTTTCACAGCATAGTTACTTCTAAGATGATCTGCATGTTTGATTTTTGCCTTTATAGCACACATCTTCTTGAAGTACCAACAAGCATTGTCTCTTGGTTGGTACACCCACCAATCTATACTTTTAATGTATCTTTCATGGATCCATTTCACCCAAAGACTTTCCTTATGGTTCCCTATAGCGATCACATGTTTTGCAACCAAAACCATGTTCTAGTGATGTAGATCTTTTATCCTAAGGCCGCCACAAGATTTTGATTTGCATATTGTGCTCCAGTTAATTGGAGGAGCTTTCCTATAGGCCTCACAGGAAATTGCGGCATAAACTTGTGATTTTATCAATCACGTATTGAGGGATAACCATCATAGAAGCCCAGTAAGTGAACACCCCCATAAGAACAGAGTTTATAAGAACCACTCTTCTAGCATATGAGATGTTGTTAATCCTCCAGCTTCTAATTCTTGTAATGATTTTCTCCACAAGCTTTGCACATTCCAATTTACCTAAACGACCGTCTGTGACCGGCATGCCGAGATAATAGAATGGAAGGCTACCTTCAGCAAAGTTTGTGATATGTAAGATCTGATCTTTGATGTTTTTTGTAACCCCACTAATAATTACTGTCGACTTAGCAACATTCGCAGTCAGGCCAGAGGTGCATTTGAAGTGCTCTAAAACATTCATGATTTTCTGCACAGTGTATGGATCAGCTGCACTGAAAAGGATGAGATCATCCGTAAAAATTAGATGTGTAAGAGCAAGACCTTTGCACCGGGGAAAGAACCTGAATTTAGTATCCTTAGCCTCCTTAGCTAAACTTCTTGAGAGATATTCCATGGAGAGAACGAATAGTAAAGGAGAAATTGGGTCACCTTGTCTGAGACCACGAGCTCCTTTCAAATAACCATAGGAATTACCATTGATCTGAACAGTGAAGGATGCTGAGGTGACACATGCCATGATCCAATCGATGAATTTTTGTGGGAATTTGTACCCAATTAGGATATCTTTGATGAAGCCCCAATGAACGCTATCAAAGGCTTTCTTCAAATCAATTTTGATGAGGCATCCTTATTGGGTGGATGTCCTCTGGAAACCTCTTGAAAGCTCATGACACATAAGTACATTATGCATAAGCTCTCTTCCAGGTATGAAAGCAGTCTGGCTCTCATTTATCATATAGTCAAGAACCTCTCGGAGACGGCCAGCAATAAGGTCGGAGATAACTTTCAGATCGTGTTGCAACAAGCAATCGGTCTGAACTCGGTTGCATTAACCGGGGTTTCCACTTTCGGAATAAGAGTTAAAATGGTGGAATTTAGAGCAGGGATACCAGTGTTGAGGAATTCTTTGACCGAAGAACAGACAAGGTCTCCAATTTGAGGCCATGCGTGTTTGAAGAAACCACTGGAGTAGCCATTAGGACCAGGAGACTTGCTATTAGGGATTGAAAACAGAGTATCTTTAATATCTTGATCTAAGAAATCATGACAAATATGCAGTTGCTGCTGTGTGTTTAGGGTTGACCCCATGCGAATGGTATCCATATCAATATCTGTTCGCTGCATATTGTCAATGCCCAGGAGATTTTTGAAGAAATCAGCCAGATGATCGCCAACTTTGTCAAAACCAGTGATAGCTTGACCACATTGGTCTTGCAAGGAGTGAATACTTGTTGCTAACTTCCTCTTTCGCATTTTACTGAAGAATATCTTAGAGCAAGTATCCCCATAAAGACTTGTATCCATCTTGCTCTGCTGAGATATGATAGACATGGCCAAGTTGAGAATGTTCTTATAATGTTGTTTTGCGTCTTGCTCCTGGTCAAGAAGTTGCTGATCAGTGGGGTTATTGCACATTTGCTCTTGAATGCCCAATAACCTTTCTCTAGCTATTTCACATTGTCTGTGAATGTCTTGAAACTTTTGTCTAATTAAGAGCTTGAGACCGGCCTTCAAATTTTTGAGTAAATGATACAGAGAGTGCATAGGGGATCCCTGTCTTCTATTGATTACCGCTTGTTCAACATACTCCGAGAAGACAGGGTCAGAGGCCCACATATCACAAATTAATTTGAAATAAGATCTCTTTTTAGGCCCTTCAATGAGCTCAAGTTGTAGAGGCTTATGATCAGAGAGACATTGATGCAGGTAGCTGCCCCTCATGTAATCTGTTGCCAAGATCCAATCTTCATTATAGAAGCACGTGATCAATTTTGGAATGCACCTGGCCATTTGTCCATGTATATGACGATCCATGACATTGAAGCTCAATTAATTGGCAGTAATCCACACAATCCTGGAAATCCCTTGTCTCCAGATGAGTAACAGTGGTTCCATTGAGGCGATCTTCCGCGTGCAGGACGGAGTTTAGATCTCCCATAATACACCAAGGCCCATCCATATTATCAGAGATGGATTTCAGACCATCCCATAAATTGGCCCTCTCTTATCTTCTGTTGAACCCATAAATGAAAGTATAGAAGGCATAATTTCCGTTTTGGCAATCCATCACTTTGCAATGCATGTGCTGTGCATTAGTGATAATGACCTGCACATCAACCATTCGAGGCCTCCAACCAATAAAAATACGCCCTTCGCCATGACAGGAGAGATTATGACTAGTTGACCAATTTTTGAACATACCCTGTGTGAAGATGCTCTCTTTATCAGCTTTCACCTTTGTTTCTAGAAGACAAACTATAGACGGATTTTGTTCATGCAAGAAGATCATAACATCTTCTTGTTTTCTGGGGTCATTCAGACCCCAGACATTCCACGATATGATCTTCATTCAGACCCCACATCTTCATCACTCCCTTCAGTTCTAACATCATCATCTTCACTCAGGGCGTGAAAACTGTTAACAATTGGTGTATGCCTCTGAGGACTTTTGCTTGTTGCGTACTTGTTACCAGTTGCATTTGTCCTTCTGCTGGTCCTCGAAGGTCGAATAAACCCAGCTTCATCTACCTCCCTTTTGTATTTTCTTCACTGGTTTCCACATTTGTCTTTGTTGCTTAGTACCATCATGTTTTGGCCTTTCTTTACTTTCATTCTTCTTACACTCCTTCTTATCATGTCCCATCATCTTACACTGATTGCACTTAATTGGACGCTAGTCATACTCTACTTTCTGAGTGATAATTCGATCTTCTTCATTCACAAACTAGATCACATATGGTAGGGTTTCTTCAAGTTTGACTTCAATCAGTACCCTCGCAACCGCAACATATGTTCTGTCTCTTGTTGGTCAATAAGTTTTGATCGGAATACCGATAATACTAGCCAAACTACTGATGTTATCAAAGCTCCAGCACTGATCAATGTCAAGGTGCGGGAATCTAACCCATATAGGTAATGTTTTGATCTCATCAAGATCAATCATTTGTTGGGGATTCCATGGCTTGACTACCACATGTTAAAAAAATAAATTCCACGGTTTAACACTTCTTGGCGCTGATCAGCCTTCACAAACTTGACTAAGAATAATCCTTTCCGAATTGTTGCAATCCTATCAAGTTCATATCTCCCCCATATGCGTTTGATGTAACCCTCCATTACAGGGAATGGGGGATTTGCACCAACAACACAACAGAGTATAAATTAAAGTTTTCCCAATATTGGATTTCATGGATAACACTCTGTTTCTCTATTTTGGCAACCCTAACCCCATCTATTTGGGTTGCTTCCTTATATTTCAGGGCCTGCCCTGCATCTTGATCAACTAATGTCGCATAAGACGTCGTGATTTTTTCCTCTTTTCCATCCTCCAGAGATAGAATCTCTTTCCTCTTTAAAGAATCACTCATTCCTTTGTCCTGCGATTTCAATCTAGTCTCCATGCGAGATACATTCTGAGATTTTTGAGTTTGATTCACCCTTCTCTTCGTCTTTGCCATGGCTAGGGTTCAGAGAAACCCTGGACGAGAGAAAAAAGACTAACTACATATAATGCATATGATTTCTGCCTCTTTTCCATCCTCTAGAGATGGAATCTCTTCCCTCTTGGATGAATCACTCGTTCCTTTGTCATGCGATTTCGATCTAGCTTCCATGCGAGATACATTATGTGAGTTTTGAGTTTGATTCACCCTTCTCTTCGTCTTTGCCATGGCTAGGGTTCAGAGAAACCCTGGATGAGAGAAAAAAGACTAATTACATATATATATATATATATATATATATATATATATATATATATATATATATATATATATATATATATATATATATATATATATATATATATATATACACATATATATATATATATACACATATATATATATATATATATACACATATATACATATATATATACATATATATATAGTGTGCACAAATATTTTTTGCTTTTGTAGAGAGAGACTCTCTGCCCTCTCTCTAGCCACCGACGCTGCTCAGCCACCTCCATGAAGACGAGGAAGGGGAGGCAGTCGCTGTCGCAGATCTCGAAGACGGCCAACACTCAACCGGCGCAGAAATCGCAGAAAGTACAATCGAAAAACAAGTCTAATACCGTGCTACAACAAGCTGAGAAGGAAAAGGAACAGATCGATGAATCTGTTCAAGCTCAAATTGGGGACAAATCGAATGAACCAGCGAAGGCTTCTCCTCAGATCAATCAATTCGAGGGGGAAAATCAGGAGGGCAAGATCGAACAAAGGAAGCACAGCTCATACGCTGATTTATTCAAAGAATCTGAAGGACTCGATCTCCGATTCATCGAACCAGAAATCATCAACGGAGCTGCCATTGCAAAAATCGAAATGGAAGATGTAAGTGAAACAATTGAATACTGGAATTCTTCTGTTATCTGATGTGTTTTGGGTGCAAATCCACCTTATGATGTTATGTGTGGATATATCAATCGAATTTGGAAACATCTGAATATCGATCATATATCAGATATTAAAAAGGGGATTTTTTAGGTTCGATTCAAAACGAACGATCATAAAGAACAGGCCATGAAGCAAAGATTTCATTTTTTTTTATGGGAAACCTCTCATCGTTCGTGAATGGAATGAAGAATTGGATATGAAGATTGAAAGCATTCAAACATTACCAATTTGGGTGACAATGCACGCTCTGCCATTTAAATTCTGGAACCCTGAAAGTTTGAGCAAAATCGCCAGTATTTTGGGCATCCCTATTAAAACAGATAAGCAAACACACGAGAAAATCAAACTGGGCTATGCGAAAATACTGATTGAAATGCCAATTCAGGGACCCTTTCCTGATCATGTCGATTACATAGATCATCATGGCAATCATCAAAGGCAAATTCTTCACTATGACTGGTTACCAAAGAAATGTCTTCACTGTCAAATGTATGGGCATGATGAATCCAGTTGTAGAAAGAAAATATTGTGTGGGTATTGCAAAAAACAGGGCACACAGAGGAAATATGTAGACAGAAAAAGGCTACTAAGGCAACCCACAAAGACGGACAACACCAACCAGAACAGAAAAACAAGAATGCAAAAAATAGGGGCTGTTCATGAAAAAGGATTCAACAAACAGAGGCAAGAATGGGTCCAGAAGCAAAACAAACAATCAGACCCTCCTCTAAAAACTGGAAATCGTTTTGAAGCTTTATCAATGGCTGATGACACTGATGAACAAGGTGACACCACTGAACCTATTTTATCCAATCATGAATCTTCTCAGCTGGAATGTTCGCGGGATTAATAGTCCGGAGAAGCAAGAAGACCTCCGAGTCTTCTTGCAAAACATAGGAGTTGGGCTATTTGGGATTTATGAAACAAAACTCCTACCGAGAAATGCTGGTCAAATGATGAATAGGTTCTTCACAAACTGGAATTTCATCACAAACTCAAATCACTGTCAAAGAATTCGTATATTGGTCGCCTGGGATCCGAGATTTTATCATATGCAACACTTAGCCTCAACCGCCCAACTAATACATACAAAGATTACTCGACAGCAGGATGCAGCCTCTTTTATGGTGACTTGGATTTATGGGAATGTCAGCGGTGGGCGCTTAGACCTTTGGACTAACATGCGTGCTATTCAGGATAATGTGGATGAAGGCTGGGGAGTAATCGGGGATTTCAATGCCATTGCTAGCCCACAGGACAGAGAAGGAGGAGTGGAAGTGGAAGCTTTCACCATCCAAGATTTCCAAAGATGTATACAAGATTGCTACCTACATGAGCCCAATTTCTCTGGAAATTACTACACTTGGATAAATAATCATGTGAGATCTAGACTTGACAGGATCCTCATCAATATGCAATGGTACCTAATCTCACAAGACTTCAAAGTGGAGTATCTGAATGCAGGTCTCTCCGATCATACAGATCTTCTCATTTCCTTCCCCCATTGCCCAAAGCGAGCCTCGAATTACAGATTCTGCAACATGTGGGCAAATGATGATCGATTTGAAAAAATCTTGAAAACGGGAGTTTCCAATCTGCCCAAAGGAAATGCCATGTATAAATTATTTTGGGTGTTGAAACACATGCAGAAAGACTTTCGCATGCTCCACAAAGATAAATATGCAGATATATATCAGCAGGAAATCATGGAGAGAAAGAAGCTTGACTTGATCCAACAAGAACTGTCGTTTAATCCAGCAGATGAAAACTTGCAAAATAAGGAAAAAGAGGCAAGAAGTACATACTGGAAGGTACTACATTCTGCTCTTCTGCTCAAAAAACAACATAGTAAAATGGATTGGAGCTACATGGGGGATGACTGCAGCAAGCTCTTCTTTGCTAAGATGAGACAGAAAAGGGCATAGAAATATGTACATGAATTGGAGACCAATGATGGTGCTACTGTGTCTGGCCTGGACAAGGTTAAGCAATGTCTCCGTGATTTTTATCAAGATCTGCTGGGCAAGAGAACTTCTCACCGCATTAATGCCAGACCTGAAATTTTCAAATGTGGTACAACACTTCTGTTAGAGCATCAAATTGCTATCAGTAGACCAATTACTGATAAAGAAATCAAAGAAGCTTTCTTTTCCATACCTGATGACAAAACTCCGGGTTCGGATGGGTATACAAGTTGCTTCTACAAAAAAGGCTGGCAAATTATTAGCGGGCTGGTGACGGATGCTGTTAAAGAATTCTTCAAATCGGGGAAACTGCTCAAAACTTTCAACAAGACACATCTTGTACTCATCCCAAAAATTCCTAATCCCCGTAAAGCTTCAGAATGTAGACCGATTGCTTGCTGCAATACGTTTTACAAGGGGATTACCAAGATCATTGCTGCCAGAATAAGAGAAGTCCTCCCAAGGCTTGTTGATCCAAGTCAAGCCGCCTTCATTCCAGGCCGTCAACTTTTGCACAATGTCCTGCTTTGTCAGGAAATTGCGAGGGGATATTCAAGATCTACTATATCAGCCCGCTGTATGATGAAAATTGACCTGAAAAAAGCCTTTGATTCGGTCCACTGGGACTTCATTGAAGAAGCCCTCAATGCCTATAAATTCCCCCAATGGCTCATCAAATGTATCATGGCCTGTGTGACCACTCCCAGCTATGAGATTATTGTCAATGGCAGCAGCTCCGAATCGTTCCAAGGCGGCAGGGGACTACGTCAAGGAGATCTGATATCCCCCTTGCTCTTTGTCCTCACTATGGAGTACTTATCTCGATCTATCAACGCCCACATCAAAAACTCCGTCAATTACAAGTATCATCCCAATTGTACTCGACTCAAGCTAACACATCTGATGTTTGCTGACGATCTCATTCTATTTACTACGGCAACCAAAACTTCCATCAAAACTATGATGGATGCGTTCCATCATTTTTCGGAAGTAACAGGCCTAGAGGCAAATAAAATGAAGTCGGAGGTTGTTTTTGGAGGTGTGGATGATCATTCTGAGCTCTTGAGAGATACTGGATTTGCCCCAGGAATCCTTCCTTTCCGATATCTTGGTATGCCAATCTCTTCCTGCAAGCTTTCAGCTATTGATTGTAGTGTTCTGATTGACAAAATCCTAACCACAATCAAATGTTGGGAAACAAGACATATCTCATATGCGGGTAGAATAGTCCTTGCCAACACTGTTCTCCAAGGCATTTATGGATTCTGGGCGCGGATAATCATTATCCCGGAAAAAGTTATGCAAAAAATTGATGCTTATTGCAGAAATTTCATTTGGGCCGGTTCACATACTTATAAAGCCCCGCCAGCAATGTCCTGGCAGACTTGCTGCACTCCCAAAAATTATGGAGGACTAGGCTGCAAGAATCTCCGTCTTTGGAATCAAGCCTCCATTGCAAAGCTGGTCTGGGATATTCAGAGCAATAAAGAGAATTTATGGGTCAAATGGATTCATACTAAATATATTAAAAACCGCTCCTGGTGGAGCTATACCCCTCTATATGATGTGTGCCCCTACTTCAAACATCTCTGCGAAGTAAAGGATCTTTTCAAATGGGGGTCCTCTCCTGGAGAGAGATGGCACTGGGGGGACGATGGTCAGTACACGGTGGATAAGGGGTATAAGTGGAGCTTGCCAACATCTGATACACCTTGGTGGACTCAAATGGTCTGGAATGCCCTTGTTACGCCGAGGCATGCCTTTTTCCTTCGGCTTAGGGTTCAAAACCGATTACCCATTCGCAGCCGTACCCAGCACTGGGGTGAGGGTAATACACGCATCTGTCCCATCTGTAATAATGATGAAGAAACGCTTGTCCACCTCTACAAGCAATGCCAGCTGGCGACACAAGTGGGACAAATCATCAACCAATGGCCTCATTGTCAAGATATCCCACATCTGGAGCCTTTAGAGTTGCTGGAATACACAAAGAGGACTTGCAGAACAAGAAAGATCAGAGATTTTATTAATGGAGTCTACGGTGCTTATACATACCATATGTGGAGAGAAAGGAACAATCACGTCCATGGAAAAAACAAACGTAACCCCAGGCTAACTGCAAATCACATTAAAGAGGATGTCCGAAATATAATACTCATGCTTGCAAAAACTAGGCATAGATATGCTAAGTATATAGATATAGCATTGATGATGTAATTATTATCTTTGTACTTGGTTGAGACCAACCTTTTTATTGGAATATATAACCTGCTTTCTATTGCAAAAAAAAAGTATATATAGTGTGCACACATATATATGCATTTGGTATGCATAGAGAGTCTGCATTAGTTATATATTCAGTGCAATTTAGTTATATATATGCCATGTATTCATGTTATTGTACTGCGTATTAGTTATATTTTGATAATAATATAACATTTTCATAAAAAAATGAAAATAAAAAGTAAAGATATAATCGATTAAAGCACCATAATTTATGGTGTATAAGCAAAATATATAATGCATGGGACATAAATTTAATGAAAAAAGAAAAGAATGAAAATAATATTAGATATCCAATTTTGAACTCCTAACCCTAGCTTCAAAGTTAAATCGCAGGCATCCTACCAACCAACGACTTAATAAAATGCATGTCTTTACTCTATTTTGTATTTATGTGAAAATTCAATGGTAATTCTTTGGGTTGGAAATGTAGATCACATGTTGCTTGATTAAGTGAGTTGGACTAATATTAGGTGGGCGAACAAACGTTGGTACTCCCATGGGCTTGGTATGGAAACTCATGAATGAGATAAAACACCTTGGGATAGGGTCAATTTTAGATTATACTGGGTATTAGTTTAGTTCCTCATGTTAAATTTTCATTTTAATTTTATGTAATTAATTTCAACCTTGTCAATCCTCAGTTTAGAGTTCTTTTATTTCATCTTAGTTTCTTTAAGGCTTTGCTGGGCAACATCGTATTTAAAGTAGCTTTAATAGTTTGACCAGTCAAAATACAGTCTTGTCAAATGTCGTTACGGCTCTGCGTGGAAACCATAATGTAGCTAATATACAACAACTATCTAATATTCAAACCGTCATTCACAAATCAATCAAATCTTTTTGCCGAACAGAGGCGTTACACAATTTGTTGGTATGCTCTAATTCCTCAATTTTCAAACTTTAATACAAAATTCTTCTTTTCCAACATCTTGATGATAATCCAACTGGCAACTTAATACCTTGACACAATATACTATATATAGTTTCTTTTGTACTTCACAGATAAATAAGAGGTAGAAAACCAAAAATAATAAAGTAAAATATTATCATTGGATTGATAGATACACCAATTATTAAGCGCACTAATAAATTAAAAATAAACATCCTAATTTCCATTAATTCCACCTTGATTTGATTCTAAAATTCTTAGTATTTTACCTAAATAATTCTTATTCTTACAGTGTTTTCATGTATTAATACAACGAATTGTAATATTATAAGAACTAATACGAAGAAGGCCAACTTTTATTGTTCCATATTATATGTAGATATTACTACATGTATTGTTATGGAAAATCAGGGGATTTAATATTGTCCGCGTTTTTCTCGGAGGAGGATTTCATATTGTTTACATTTTTCTCAGAAGAATCCGTTGACGATCGTAGACCATAAGGTGGGGGAGGAGGTGGAGGAGGTGTTAAGGGAATGGATGGTGGAGTGCCTAAAGTACCTGGTAGGGTTGGGATGGTTGGCATGGTAGGGATGGTTGGCCTGATAGGGAAGCTAGGCAAGACTGGTATGAGCCTCGGTGGAATGAGAGGTCGTCTTTGAAACGAGGGTAGTGTTCGAAACATCAGAGGCTTGTAAAAGATAGAGTTGGGTTGCTCGTCCATTGTATGTTTGAGCTTATGAGATGAATCTTTGGACAAGTCGTCATCCTGCAACAGAAGTCGGGCTTCAACTTGTTGTAATGTGATGAAGCATGAGATTAAAAAGAAAGTAAGCATAATTTCCAAAGTAAGTGTGGAGATGAATGTGGGGTTTGTTGAAGGCATTTTGGTGGAACCTTTGGTTAGAATCGAGATATAATTGAAAGGGTAATTTGTTAGGCAATGATTCAAATGATGCAAGTGAGTTTTTATAGTGTGTTGTGGGCACAATGTTGAATGTTGCATGGAACGTCTACTCTAAACCTACTTTCAACAACCCATGGTTTTCATGTTGAGGGAAAATTAGTTGGAAGTAATGTGCATTGTGTTTTATTTGTTGTTGTTAGACAACATTTTGTTGGAAACAATGTATGACATGCATGGTTGATCTAGCAAATAGATATTAGATACATTATTATGATTGGTTGATATAATTATGTTACTGAGGTAGAACTTGTATATTTCATTCAAAGTTGCTTTGTTCTTCTTTTTATGTTTAGCATTAGTGTCCAAGCATCATAATCGAGTTTATTGTATGCCCTGACTCACAATGCTTTGCCACACTGCTAATAAAATTAATTGTTTTAGAACATTTGATGTCTTTCATGCTTATATATGAGTTGTATTAGCATATGTTCTATAACCATGTCGAATAATTAATATATATCCTAGATTTTTGTGCCTTTGCTCATCTTTTAAAGGGAACAAAACGAAAAGAAGAAAATACAAATGGAAAAATGAGCCAACAATGATAAATTGTTCATGAATGAGTGAGAGAAGGAAAAAAAGAGGATGCCAACAAAAAAAGGAGAGGGGGGGGGGGAGAGAGAGAGAGAGAGAGAGAGAGAGAGAGTTTATGCACACATGAGGTGAGTTTTGGAGCACTTGGAAATTATTGCAAGTGTTCATAACTGATATCGTGTGAAATTTCATATTCAGTATTTGATTTCACTCTCAACTAACTTGACTCCTCTTCAGATTTGTTTATTTTATTCATATCAACTCTCGCGTTCAATCATAGTATCTTGATTCTTTTATGTTTCCACCTATTTCAAGAGGAGATTATGCTAAAGATTGGAATATTAGTGCAAATGAGAAGCACCATTGGTATTTAGTGGAAGAAAAGAAAATTATGTAGCTCAAGTGAAAATATGAATTGTATTTAAAAGTCTCCCTAGAGTTTTTCCGGGAAAATGTGGGATAACTCGTACACACTGTCACACAAGAATAGATGATGATTTTACATGAGCAATTACGGTCGATTATCAAAACTCATTTCGCTTAAAACTTAATCACTGAACCATGAAAAGACTCATGGGTAAGACTTAACTTGCTTATAAACAAGAGGACAAGAGATCTCAACTTATTTTTAAAGGAGTTTTTGTAGTCAGCATACACAATATGTGTTCTAACACACTAGAAACTTGAAGAGGATGAGAAAGATGGGATGAATTGCAAAGCCAATGCATTCCATTATTTATATGAGATGAGCGAAGCCTTTAAGAATCAACTCATTCCAATAAAAGAGGCTTGGTCCATCACATAATTCTTGAGCATAAACATGGAGTTAAGTTAACATTTCACAAAGTCAAATCAGATTGTTATAAATAATAATCACATGCTTTTATCCAAGGGCATAAAATTAAGGAAATTAAATCTTGTATAAACTAGACATCAACATGAGTTGTATTCTAACAAAGATGAGTCATATTGGTCAATACAATCCACGTCATATTAAACGCGGTACATGTCATACTAAGAACAAGAATTGTTCCCAATGCCTACCTACATGGCTCGTGTAACTTATGACACGGTCCATGTTAGTCCCGCTCAGTATGTATGGACTCGTGTTGACCTCTAGGGTTAACCTTAGGTTGGTTTATCATATCCAAACATGTTTTTACCATTTATGCTTTTAAATACCTCAAAATGTTTAATTATAACATAATATGACTTAACACACAGTTGGTACTAAAAGAAACTCTTACAACGTAGAGAACAATGTGGCTTTGAGAGATATGATGCTAGCACTTAGAAAAAGTCAATAAATTATTGATCGGTTTATAAGATGTTTTGAGATAGGCTCAAAATATAGATTTTATTATGTGGGGATTCTTGTGTTAACAATAGTTAAACTTGTGAGCCAAATGGAAGAAAAATCATTTCTTTCTAAACCTGTGTATTCACAACAAATGGTGTAGGCAATTAATTGTGGCTTGTAGAGATAACTGGGTTTCAACCCACAACAAAAGGCTTAGTTCACCTTACTTGCTACTGCAATTCATGGAATATGGATTGAAAGAAAAATAAAAGGTGTTTTACTTAAAAAAAATAAAATGTTGTCACTTTGGCTTATATAAATTGAAATAGGAAATCAAAGTTCATCTCTGACTCTCTAAGGAAGAAAGAAGATATTTGAACCATGGGCTGAGCAAATGTTATAAAGACAATCAAAGATAAAAATCATTATTCATATACCTAACTTAGCATGTTGCTTAACATCGTCTATTGTAAATTAAAGCCCACGCATAAATATTATTTTAAAATTAGTATTAATGAACCCCAGTTTGCTAAGCAGACTAGACTGCAATTGACTACCTGTTTTTTTTTTTTTTTAATGAAGATAGAATAACATAAAACATAAAAATAGTGAACTTATTTTTCCTTACTTCGACAAATAGGGTGTAGGTTAGACCTACCTAAACCTTCGAATTTTACAAACCCAAATTTAGGAGTCGCACATAAACTTGTTCAGGGACGGAGCCAGAATATAATCGATGGGGGTGCCAAACTTTTGTAGTGCTGCTAGCTTTATTGAAAATACTTTTAAGTATCAACTTATTATAAAATACTTTTTAGCTAACCTATTGCTTCCTATGACATAATTCATTTAAAATTGATTTACAATAACTATATATCTACGTACCACTGTAACTTAATCAATCTAATCGTACCTAATAAATTAAAATCCATTCATAATCACATTAATAAAATCTATGTATCATTTCATTTTAAGTCCATAATTAGACATGCAGACATATATGAATACAAGGTCTATCTATATAATTTTCTCTGAGTGTACTTGTCAAAATGCATGCTGATAATATTGTTTTATTCTCCACAAGAAAAAAAAAGGTAGTTTAAGTTAGTTAGAAACATGTAATTTTTAAATACAAACATTATTTTAAAGCAGAAGGTACTAGACAGGAGAATTTACAAAACTTCAAAATTTATATTTAAAAGGTGGGAAATTGGATTCTAATAATACGAACCTTTGGCCATATAAGACTTAATAATATGAACTTTTGATTTGATGATTAATCATATGAACTTTGACCCCCTGTTGCCCCCAATAGTACGCCACCGAGTTAAGTAGAACTTAACTCGATGGCGGTCTGACGTGGCGGCGGAGGCCTGCGCCTGGTTGTTTTGACTTAGCCACGTCATCCACGTTGATTTAAAAATAATAATATGAACTTTTACATATGGTGCTCTGAATAATACGAAATTTTACCTATATTGCTCTGAATAATACAAACTTTTTTTTTCTCTCTAAAAATCTCAGATCTCATTTTTTCTTCTTCATCTTCTTCAATCCTCACCTCCCCGTTCCCAGAAAACCCAAAAAACCCAACCTCTCTCTCTCTCTCTCTCTTCCTTCCTCTTCATCATCACCACCTCTTTTTTCTCTCTCTAAAAATCTCACATTTCCCTTTTGCATCTTCATCTTCTTCAATTCTCCCCCTCTTCATCTCTTCTTCATGAGCCACAACTTGATGCTCAAACTCGTCAACAATGGCGGAGTGCCTTCTCAACTTCCCCAGCCACTCTTTTTTCCACTTCTCTGCTCTCCTTCTTCTTCTCAACTTCCATCACCCTTTTTCTCCCAGATCTCTACAAGGAGAGTAGTGAAGTCAAAATGGGGAGAGGTTTTCTGGGTCTTCTCAACAACGGCAAAATGCAAGGAAGAGAGAGGGGGGGGGGGTTTCTGGGTTTTCTGAGGTTTTCTAGGAATGGGGAGGGGGAGGATGGAAGAAGATGAATAAGAAAAAATGGGATCTGGGATTTTTAGAGAGAAAAAAAAGTTCGTATTATTCAAAGCGACATATGTAAAACTTCGTATTATTCAGATCAACATAGGTAAAAGTTCGTATTATTTGTTTTAAATCAACGTGGATGACGTGGCAAAGTCAAAACAACCAGGCGCGTGCCTCCGCCGCCACGTCAGACCGCCACCGAGTTAAATTCAATTTAACTCGGTGGCGTACTATTGGGGCAAGAGGGGGTCAAAGTTCGTATTATTAATCATCATATCAAAAGTTCGTATTATTAAGTCTTATATGGCCAAAAGTTCGTATTATTAGAATCTAATTTCCCTTAAAAGGTTAGTAAACAAAAAAAATGATGGAGATTAGAAGATGACCGAATAACAAGGTGCAACCTAAAAAACAAAATGTAAAGGAGAAAAATAATATGAAAGACAATTAAATATTTGTATCAACTAAAAAAATTAGAAAAAAGGATTAAGAGCCCATATCTAAATGAAATTATTGTTTTATTGAGCTTATAAAACAAATGAGAAGAAAATAAAAGAAAATATGAATACCAATAATTAAACAACTTTCATACCCTTAAACCCATGACCTCTCAAATGAACAGGGATTACCAAACAAGCTATAAATAAGCAACTACAAATTGTTAATCTAATTTGGTATTACTTGATGATGCATATTGCATGACTAGAAAATAAGAGTTGGTTATGAAATGGCCAAACATCAATGACAAGCTTTAATTAATGAGAGTCGTCATAAAGTCTATTTGCCTATATTCCTCCTGGAAAAATGTGTACTCATAATATGATGATCTAAAAACTACCATCTCACCATGTTGCTTGTTATATCAACTAGCACATTCCATAATTTTCATTTCAATAGGTTAATAAATAATAAATGTTTTTAAGGTTTGGAATATTCCAACTCTAACTACAAGCCACATAATTTATTTATTTTAATTAAAATTGTCACAACGGAATAGTTTTGGTACCATAAGTGTGAAACAATAAAGATACTAGATAAATCTAAAGTGTGCTTGGTCCTAGTGAAACTCATTTTTTAGGAAAATAGGTACATTGTAAAATAAGTTTTCAAGGAAAATAAGCTTTTAAGTCATATTTACTTGTTTGATAGATAAAAATATTTATCTCTCACTTAGTCTAGAAAAGGAAAAAAAAAAGAGAGTAAGAGAGCAAAGATGAGTCTCATGAGAGAAACTGTGTTCGATGATAATGAATTGTTTTCAGTAGATATATTAATTGCTTCCAGTAGAGATTTGAGCGAACAAGAGAAACTTGAGCCGCAAGGAATAACATATATCGGGAAATTGGATTTTCTTAAGCTCGGACCTAAGAAAATAGTTTACAAAGGAAGGGGTAAAATGATTTTCACTGCAATAATTTCCCCCATTTTTCAATAGTTAAACACCCAAAAATATAAAAATCTTTTTCTGAAAAATGAATTTCCACCCCACCTAATACACCCATAATTTAGTTATTTATGAATTAAAATTTTGGGTGAGATGTGCCAGCCACCTACAAAGTACAAACACATCCTAGCACTATTTAATTGACTTATATTATTTTGTTTCCTGATAGAATTAATTGACAGTATTTATCAGGAATGTGACAATTTTTTCCCCTCGTCCTAAACAAGAAAGTGACTTAACAAAAAAGAAGCTTTTATTACAAAATGAACAAAAAGAGGACAATCTAAAGTCGCGTTATATATGAAAGAAGTTGCGGTCCAGTATATAGACAGCGGTACACATGGAATTGCCGGCCCGCCGGACCATACTATTCTTTCTTCTGTCTAATTAATTACCATTACAACGTGATTTCTTGCAACACCCCACCATTGCAATAATACTAATATTTCCTCTTTAATTACAATTACATTTTTATTTTTCTTTCTTTCTTTCTTTGTTTTCTCACTACTTCATTCCCATTCTTGTTCCTTGGTTGTTTCCCAGCTCCCTCCAATTCTCATCCACCGACAAAATCCCATTGTTCCATTAATATTAACATTTAACACCCCCTTCTGATCTCTTCCAAATCAAATCGTCACTCATTTTTATTCTCTTTCTACCCAATTGAGATCTCACCCTTTTGGCATATTGGGATTGCGGAAGAAGAAGAAGAAAGAAGAAGAATGCTGAGTTGGTGTATTGGGCAACGGCGAGTTGCCCAGATCCGCCATGAATGCCGGCACTGGAAGCTCACAATCCTCTGCCTAGTGATGACCCTCCTCGTCTTCCGCTCCATGCTCGGCGCCGGAAATTATGGCACCCCTGAGCAAGATTTGGAGTTCCTTGCCAATCGCTACAGCCACACTCGCCGTGTTCTTGAAGAACAGCAACCCAAGGAGGATTCCAAATCTGATTCTACTCCGACAACAAATCCCAACAGCTACGAGGCCTTCGACATTAGCAAGATCCTCGTCGATGATGAACCCCCGGAAAAGCGAGACCCCTCCAAACCCTACACTTTGGGCCCCAAGATCTCCGATTGGGACGAGCAGCGTGCCAAATGGTTGAGGGACAACCCTAATTTCCCCAATTTCTTGCAGCCCAATAAGCCTAGGGTTCTTCTCGTCACTGGGTCTTCCCCCAAACCCTGTGAGAATCCCGTCGGTGATCACTACCTTCTTAAATCGATTAAGAACAAGATTGATTACTGTAGGATTCATGGGATTGAAATCTTTTACAATTTCGCGTTGTTGGATGCCGAAATGGCTGGGTTTTGGGCTAAACTTCCTTTGATTAGGAAGCTTTTGTTGTCTCATCCTGAGATTGAGTTCTTGTGGTGGATGGACAGTGATGCCATGTTTACTGACATGGCTTTTGAGGTTCCATGGGAGAGGTACAAGGACTCGAACCTCGTTATGCACGGTTGGAATGAGATGGTTTATGATCAAAAGAATTGGATTGGTCTCAACACTGGAAGCTTCTTGTTGAGGAACACTCAGTGGGCGTTGGATTTGCTTGATGTTTGGGCTCCAATGGGTCCCAAGGGTAAGATCAGGGATGAAGCAGGGGCTCTTCTCACTAGGGAGCTCAAAGGGCGGCCAGTTTTCGAGGCTGATGATCAGTCTGCAATGGTGTATTTGCTTGCTACACAGAGGGAAAAGTGGGGTGACAAAGTTTACCTTGAAAATGCCTACTATTTGCACGGTTATTGGGGTATATTGGTGGATAGATATGAGGAGATGATTGAGAATTACCACCCTGGATTGGGTGATCACAGGTGGCCATTGGTCACTCACTTTGTGGGTTGCAAGCCCTGTGGGAAATTCGGGGATTACCCGGTTGAGAGGTGCTTGAAACAGATGGATAGGGCGTATAATTTCGGGGATAATCAGGTTTTGCAGATGTATGGATTTACACACAAGTCATTGGCTAGTAGAAAGGTCAAGAGGATTAGGAATGAGACGGATAATCCCCTTGAGGTTAAGGATGAACTTGGTTTGCTTCATCCTCCATTTAAAGCAATGAAGGTATCATCTTGATGATCATGATGAGCCATACATACAAGATTGAGGTGACACCAACCCTGGTTTTTGTATTTTTTGGGCCTTTTTCTTACTCATAGATACACGTTACTTGATTTGTTATGTACCTTTGATCGTGATATGTTGATCCTACGTTTGTAGCAGTTGTCAATGATTGTGAACTACAGTTCTTTTTACCCAAATTGTTTATGTTAGTAATGCTTAAGTTAAATTGATCCAAAAGAGGAAAAATAATTAGATTGTTGTATCTAGCTGTTCTGTTCCATCTCTTTGAATCACTTGACTTGTTGGCAATTGGCATCTTTGCCCATAAGCTCTGTCAATTTGGGTTGTTTTATTTTGTATTGGTTCATATTTCATAAATGTTCTGCGATGCCTTTGAAAGGGTGGATCATAATTGTTGCTTAGATTAGGTACAGGAGAGCATTTTTTAATTCCAAAAGCTATTTTACTAGCTGTATGAAGGAGACCCATAGAGTTCGTGCTTAAAAGGTGCAATCTTAAACTTGAATTTGAGTTGCCCAAGTATGTAAACAGTTTATCTTCTCTCCTGGTCTCCTTACAGCCTGCATTATGGCTCTCCTAGTACATGTCTTTGTACTCTTATTATTTCATTCTAGTTGCTTTGAGTTTGAAGCATATATGCTACATGTAAGGTCCCATTGAACCTAGACTGGCATTGATTGGTATTACGGTAGTGCATTCTATTCGTAGCATCTCATTCAGAATTCTCTCTGTTTTGACCGTTGCTCCCTTATGCGAATGTCCATTTGAGCAAAGCACCGATGCTACAATGGCCCTCTTTACCTGTCCCATATTCAATGCGGGGTGTTGAGGGATCCTAACCTGAGGTATCTTGTCATGCTTAAAGAATACGTTGTTAATGAAGCAACTCAACCGAAAGCGTAAAGCTTAAAAATTCATGGTTGAGAGCCCAGAGATACGTTTATGGCCAAACAATATGTAACTAATGTTCTGGTTTGGGGTTAATGGGTTCCTGACTCCTGTTTCCCCCTGATGTCGGCACTCAGCAGTTGGGAGTATGAATTTGACACTCACATTGTTTCTTGTCAGCAGTTTACCAAAAGCTTAAACTCTTGGTTTATATCTTGCTCACCCGTATTTCTTTCTGGGAACTTTGGTTTACTTGTACAGCTGCAGGTGAGTATCAAACTTGAACTCCTGTTTGCAGTTTCTCAGGCTTTAGCCTCGGTTGTCTCAATATTTTATGCTGTGTTTGTATCTTCTGGTTATATGTGGTTTTACTTCCATGGTAGCACCCTCCTAAGAATCCTATGAGTGTCAAAAGATTGAAGTATCTTGACCTAACTGTGGTTGTGGTTTGTAAATGTTGTAAGTTCAAGCTGTTCGATAATGGGCAATGGCAGTTTTATTTCGATTGAAATTTAGGTATTTGATCGTAACATGCCATACCATGGTTCTCTCATAAAAATCGGCACCAGCACCTTTGCCGGTAAAAGAATTCCCAAGCAAGTTGAAAGCATGGGGATACATTTGGATTGTATGGGCAATTCCAGCTTGTGTCTAGTATGCTGCGTTCCGTTTGGCTGAGCAGGGTCATTACATGTAAACAACTCTCAAGAGCCAGCAGCTTTCAAAGGTGCAGGGTATGAGATTTGCCACTTTTAACCATGGATTCATATTTTGTAGTGAAAATTGTTGGTGTTTTGGGTGCCCTTGCTTTTATTTTAAGGTTAGGTTTCATTAAGACGTAATTTGCTACTTGTGTTATCCCCATTTTTCATCCCTTTGCCTATTGGATATGTCCAAATTTTAAGGTTAGGTTTCATTAAGAAATGAGAATTTTCTCTCTACATTATGGTTTCCTAAACACAGAAATCCAAAGTTGTTAGCTTCCACTACATTACACACTATAATCCAAAGTGACTTTTCGATCACTGGCAGTCTGTACTTTTTCACTATTTTCTCATAGCAGTCCGGAGTCAATTTCCGGCACCGAAATGCTGACGTGACGACTTGAAATTTCTTTTTCGAAGTATGAATAAACATACTTCCCGGTCGCCACATCAGCTTTCCGGTGTCGGAAATTGACTCGGGACTGCTATGAGAAAATAGTGAAAAAGTACGACTGTCAGTGACTGAAAAGTCACTTTGGATTATTCTCAGTCACAAGCCCCTCAGTACAAATTATTTGTAGTCAAAAACCCTTTTTTTTTATCTGGTCTTAAGACCAAGTTTTTTTTGAAATTTTGGATTTTAGTCTAGCTAAGTTAACCCAACCTGGTCCGGGTTTGATCTAATGAACATATTTATGGCTTGCTCCTCCATCCTTTAATCAAAGCTCTCTTAGATTACTGTATCAACTTATTTAACACGCTAGATACAAGATACTAGTGTAAATATTATTACCAAACACAATCTACACCATTCCACAAAATACCGCATAAAAGAACACGACCTTCATAGTTTTGCCACTTTTTTTCTACGTCATGTCGATTGTGATTTTCTTCTTTCAAACGTCACCTTATCCATTCTTTCAAGGTTTTAGGTTTGTAGTCTTCCTCCTAAAAAAAAAGTTTAGATTTTTCTTAACAAAAAAAGTTTAAATTTTAGTTTTTTTTCCGGTTTTCTATACAAAGGCTTAAATGTTAGGTTTTCGGCTTTTCTTGAATATTTTATTTCTGAAACTTATTTTCTTTTTCAACTTTCAAGCAAATTCTATTCATTGAATTTTCCAGAGTTAAAATTTAACCTTTAACATCTTAAGCTTATTTTTACAAGTTAAAGTGGCACACCCATGGTGATGGTGGGCTCATGACACATACATTCAAGATTAAAATCTGACTCTACTAGAAAGACCATCTGGCACTTCTTGTTGTCAGAGCTTTGGTTTTAACTTGCAAGTTGCAACATAGAACAAATTTTAACTTGCAAATTGCAACAGAGAACAAACCTTAGGGCTCACAAAAATTCAAGTCCATATCAAGTTAGGATCGGTCAAATAAAAAAAAACAATAATCGCTCCTAGATAGGCATAACAAAGTCGGATATAATAATCTTGCCCTAAGTCAAATCGATCACTGTTAAAACTCGGACGAGCTTCGGACGAGCATTGATGTCAGTTACCCACATTTTTTGGCGGTGTCGAATACCCACATTTTTACGGGTCCAGCCAGGTGGAACAAATCAATATTTCAGACTTTGGACAATAGGAAACAGAAAGACATTGACCGAACTCTTGACATCCAGTGTATCTAAAATCAAAACTAATATCAATGCTCCGAAATCTCATTCAAGCAAGATGTGAATGGATCGGATGTAATAGTCTCACCGCTGAATTTTTTTCTCGACTCTAACAAAACCATTTGAAGCATTTGTGCCTGGGGAGAAAAAATCAAAGCACTATGATACAAGGATCCAAGAACCTCCAACAGTTTGAGACCATCTATCGTGTATATATAATATGAGAAAAGTGCAGATTACAGACTGAAAGATACAAACGCTGATGCAGAGGAGTTTAAATCCTCCTTGGACATCAATGTCTCCCGAGTATAGCAAATACACCCCCTGATAACTTGACCGAAATCCAATCCAGCATTTTCAATGATTCTCCTCCATCAGCGTTATTACTCAATAGCATGCGTTCCCTAAATCTACCGGATAAACGACTGAGTGCTGACATTATTATGCAATAACTGCCGTGATATGATAATAGAGAACCGATACTGGCTTTTAAACCCACACACACCATTCTCAACAAGACGTTGACACAAAACTTACTGGCTTTTAAACCCACATATAGCATTCTCAAGACACAAAACTAACATACAGTTCATCCGCAACAAAACATGCTAGAGGTCCTCAATCATCGGTAGATTTGACGATGAAGTTCTGGCGACTGATGGGGTTCATAACAACTGGGGGGCCCGCAGTGCGTGGCCACGCCTGAAACTTCTTGTCAGTCTCTTCCCACCACTCTTTGCTGGCAACGGTTCTGGGTGTCGTCCCTGCTTCCACACAAACAAAGGGGTTCATGTCAAAATTGCTAGCCACTTAAAGGTCTGAAAAGACAACAATGTTACTTGCCTCCAAATATCTTCTTGTCAGCAATAAGTACATAAGCCCAGTATGAAATGGCAAATGATCCCAAGACAGATGGAATTATATACCTGGCAGCCATGTTGAACCTGTGATATACATACAAAACAAAGTTCTCCTTCAAACTTAAATCATAATTCACAAGGCCACCTTAGAACAAAAAGGTGAAAGTAGCCCACGCAAATTTTCAATCTAGCAATTTCAAGGGACAAGAAATAAGAACAAGTTGAATAGCAGCATGAATTGATTAATAAGGATTCAAATGGCTCAAAAGCACAGAGAAGAAGAAGAAGAAGAAGAAGAAGAAGAAGAAGAAGAAGAAGAAGAAGAAGAAAGTAAGACTAACAGAAAAGCTAACAGCAAAGCCAACTTGATTTTGTAAAACAATATTTACATAACAAGCAGATAATGGGTTCTAATCTAACTTTGAAAAAACAAATGAACAAAAATTAAAAAAAAAATGCAATAAAAACCTTTCTGATCTACAAACAATGAACTTTTAGACATAAAATCACTCCCAGAGCAGCTGGTTAGCTGCACACAACCACAAAGACATCAGATGACAACCTCAAACTACACAGGATGGCAATCAAATATTCAGCTCAAAATCAACTAAAACAACAATTTTAGGGGTAGTCATAATATTCACACTATGTATAAGATACCATCATTACAATTTATGTTTAACGGACGTTAGTCATTTACTCATTGTCTTGATCAAAAAGTTCACAAAATCGCTACATGTTTAGCTTAATGCAAGATTATTAAACCGTGGAAGCCAAAAATCAGAAGTCCAACACACAAAAATCAAGTTTTGTGCAGGAAACGCTAATGCCGCACATTGGCAATGGCATACTTGGGTAATATAAACAACTGAGTGAAGTGTTAAAGATCTTAATTTACTTGCATCACATAATTGAGATGAAATATAGACAAGATGGAATTCCTTTAAAGCTCAACAGGCTACTGAATTAACTATGGCAATATGCATATCATCTTTCTAAGACTAAAGAATTCTACAAATTGAAGGGAAAATCATGTTTTCTGCATATAAGAAATTCAAAATAACTTTTTGAATCCACGACATAGATTAGATACACACAATAACAAAGTAAGGTTCAAGTTTACTTATAGCGAGAAAAAAACACTGATAGTTGATACGGTGATACCACGATGATCAATTATAGGAATTCAGGCAAAACTGAACAAAACAAAAGGAAAAAGACAGAAGAACAGGGAAAAAAAAGGAAAAAGGAAAAAAGGAAAAGTTTACCAGCTGCATGCAACAGAAGCATAAATCCGAGTAGCATTTCCAATTTTTCTCAAAATACATTGAAATTGAACCCCGCTAAAAAATTAAGCTTTTCAATCAACGAATTAGATATGCAATTACTCAGTAAATTATTAAGTAAAGCATGAATTAAGCTTTCAAAGCAAGGAAAAAAGCAAGAAATGAGTTAAAAGAATGAGAGAAGCAAGAAACTTACGCAGGTAGAAACCCTGAGAATTCTGCAAGAACGAACTGGTTCACTGGAAGAAGCAGGACGAAAGAGTGTGAGACAGAGACGGTGATTGATGGCGGGTGTGATGCTTCTGAATTCTCAGTAAACCATCCAGCTGCCTCTATTCTGATCGAACGCTTGGAAGTCGATATCATTATAATACCGACATGAAGGTTCGTAGGTCCCATTGGACTATTGGAGGTCTCATGGACTTCAATTATTTTGCGTGAATATCAGTAACTATTTTGCCAAAATAATAATCATATCACATATTATTATATAGAAAAACGATTATGCTCCGTGTCCAATGCATTCTTTTTCTTTAAATTTTTAATTTTTTTGTTTTGTGCAATTTTTAATTTTTCTAAAATAAATATAATAAGACTTTTTTTTAATATAATACTTCAATATATTTTGTAATGAGTATTGTTGTTATAAGTCATGAGCATTATAGTTCTGCTTAATGAACATTATGGTTTTATGTAATGAGCATTGTAGTTATAAGTAATAAACATTATAGTAATAGGTAATTAGCATTATGATTTTATGTAATGAGCATTGTAGTTATAGGTAATGAGCATTGTAGTAATAGGTAATGACAATTAGTTGAACGAAAGATTATGGTTTCGTGTAATGAGTTATCGTTGCCAGAGGTTATAAGCATTGTAGTTTTGCTTTGAGTATTATGGTTTCATGCAGGGTTCGGATTCGGTTTGACTCCAATTGTTCTTGACCGGGTCGGATCAGGTTCGGATCGAGTTTGACCGGATCGTGCTCTTCGGGTGAGAGACGATTGAAACTTTTCCCAGGTTGGGTTGAGTCGGGTCTGTTCAAATTCGGATCGAGTTCATTCGGCTTGTTTTCGAATGAATCCAAGGTTGTATTTATATTATGGTTGGATTGCTTTTGGGTCGGATAATTTCCATCTAAATTTAACGGTGGATAATTTCCCACTAAACTCCAATTAGAAATTATTTTAATTATTTGTAGCTTTGAGTACTCAATTTCCATCTAAATTTCCAAGAAAATCATACCACTAAAAAAAATTGTAAAGTCTCTCCATACTTCCTTTAATTTAACATATAATAAAAATCTCACCTAAATAAAATTTTTAAATTATCAAACTCCCTCCACCCTAAATTTCTTAAACTTTTAAACAACACTCACAAATAATAATTTGATTTCCCTCTCTACCAACTTTTCTTAAACTTGAACTAGTTTAAATTTGGAGGGAATTGCTAGTTAGAATTTTAACGAGGAGGGAAATTAGTGGGTGCCAAAAATTTAATTAGAAATTTTGTTTCCCTTCTAAAGCTAAAATTTAATTAGAATTTTTGTTTCCCCCCTAAATGGGATTGGTTCTAATTCCGTTAGGTCAGTTCTAGTGTGTCTCGAGTCAGGTAAAATTCGGTTAAGATGTGTCTCAGGTTGGGTTAAATTCGGTTCGAGTGACGTCTTTCGGATGCGGGCTTATTCGGGTTTAGCATGACTCAGATCGGGTTCGGGTCGTTTCAGATTATTTCAGATGCTTTCCTTATTCGGTTAACTTTGGGTTTCAGATTGGTTCGGTTTCGGATGAAAACTGAGTTCTGACATTCAGATGCAGATTGGGTTCGAATTCGGGCGGATCGGATCAAATTTCGGGTTCGGATAAGGATTGCCAGGTCTACTTATGAGCGTTAGCCTTGTAAACGTAGTAAAAAAATAAAAAGCATAAAAATATAATATTTCACAAAAAAGAAATAAATAAAAAAATAATTGGCCTTGTAGATTATAAATATTGTAGCAAAAAAAAAATATTACACAAAAAAAGAAATAAATAAAAAATAAGAAAAAAATAAAAACGATGGTGGGCTATGGGCTCATCGAGCAACGTACGCCCGGGCTCACCATCATCCTTCTCTATTATTATTATTATTATTATTAATATTATTATTATTATATATATATATATGTATATATATATATATATATATATATATATATATATATATATATATATAGGGAACGGATCCAATAGGAAGGAAATTTAGGTAGGAAGGTAGGAAAAGAGAATCAGAACCATCCAATTCAGATCATGTGGCTGAGATTAAAACCACCACTCCACATTGAAAACCACTCACACGTGTGAGACAAAAAAAATAAAAAGAGCCAACTAAATTAAATTTGTGCGGTATTCATGGGATTCAAATTGGCAGTTTTTTTGTTTTCCATTTTGGCTCTTCGTGATCTCTGTAGTGATTTGGAGAGAGAAAGTTGAAGATAGGGGAGTGGAGCACGCTGCTAGGGTTTCTGTCACACTCCAAAGTACACAAGTACTCTACTCATCGAAAATTGGGGGCTGTGATAGATGTCATTGCTCCGGCGAAAAAAGGGTGTGAGAAAACATCTGCCGACACACCGGATCGACGATGATGACCTCTCCATTAAAGCAATCGTCAAGAACTAGTTGCACACATCACATTTGAGTTCAAATTAGGGCAAATTTACATCAGGTTAATGTTGAATACAGTTTGTAAAAGTGAAATTGGAAGAATACATACTGATGTGTCCCCAATTTTTTTTTTCTTTAATGAGGAACGAAGGTAGGTGTTTAATCAGGTAGAGGATAAGAGGAGGGCGAGGGGGGTAAGGATATCCATATAAAAATTTGACAATATTCAGTATGGAATGTGTGCACTGGAATGTGAGGTGTGGTCAAATAGAGTAGGTTGTGTGGTCATGTTAATGTAATTGTTTGAGCCTGTACTTAAATTAAGCGTCTTTGGCTCATATAGAAAGTTGGGGTGTTGTGTTGATCTTACAATGTACATTGTGGACAGTATAGTGGTACCATGTGTGGTCATTTGGTCCCATATATTATGGTTATATTCTGGTATCAGTAAGTGTGGTCATAAAAATAAGGAGTGTGGTCGGACACGAATTTACAGTTGTCATATTCAGTATGATATTCCCTACATGACCACACTTTGAGTAGTGTGTGCACTGGAATGTGAGGTGTTGATCACAATAAGCGCGTTAAGTATGATTATGTGATTAATGGTCGCATATTGCAGGTGAAGCCGGTAGTCGGAGCACGTATGGACCACAGTGGCGATGCATCCAAGAGGGCAGCGGGCGTTGGCGGTACGATAGCAGCACCATCGAAAAAGGTACAACCACAAAGTAGTTACATTGGTCGTGTTTGTATTGACCACAGACACTTTCACACACGACAATATGACAACCGTGGTCGCAAATCAGTTGTATTGGCGTGGTTATTGTCCACAGTGATAAATTCGTGGACACATTAGAATGCTTGACAAACTGACCCCACTGTGTTCATTGTAAATCTCACTAAAATCGTGAATCACCAAAAGCATGAGTGGACGTAAATTGACATTCAATCCTCGCATTAATGATATTCGTTTTTGTCCGACAGTTACGTGCATCAAAGATTCGTTCACTCTGCATCCATTACTGTTACGACATGTTGATGCACTGTGAAAATGAAATGAGAGATAACATGTACAAGAACGGTGACAGTTGGATGAAGACTGGGTCATCAACCATCATGCAGATTGGATATGATGGGGGCAGTATGATGATTGTTGTGATGGGCGAACTACCATCGGTAGATGTGTGTTTATTTTTTTTTGGTTCCTCGCTTGAGCGGGTTCAATGTGTAATCCTCCAACAAAATACAGTTGATACCTCGTACTGCACCCATCATGCATTGTGCGTTGTTTCCTGCCCTTTTCCGTTATTTTTTTTTGTTGGGCGGATGTAATTGTGGATTAACACCATCGATGTGTGTCGAACAAAATGTCGGATTAGACATCATTGTTCTATCATTGTTTTATCATACAAAAATGAAACTATCTGATATATTAAATATCATTGTTATATCATATATTGCCGGAATTAAATAGGTATGAAGTTATATATGGTGTGCATCGAGACATAACCATAACTTGCAACTGTAGTGTAATATATGTGATGACTACATACCAACAACCGTGGTCATGTATAAAATACCCTTGTCTACATGCGACTTCATGTGGTCAATTGTGAAGTAAAAATTATTATTAGCATGTAATTATCAATCAACTGGAGTCCATTGGCCACTTATGAATATGTGTGGTTAATTGCCATAACCATAATGTACTGTGGGTTCTGTGCTAATAGTGCAAGTATAATATATGTGATCGCGTTTTCCCTTGGCCACATATGAGTCAGTATGATCACGTTTTGTGCTAAATAGTCCCTTGGCTACATACATCCAATTGTAGTCATGCATTAAACAACTGCCCTCCTTGGCCACATGCGAATTTATGTGGTACCTGAAGTCTCTTGGTCACATATGAATACGTGTGGTCAATTGCGCGCTACAACCATAAAGTATTATGGTTTTTATGCTAAATAGTGCAAGTATAATGTGCTCGCGTTTTCCCTTGGCCACATATGAATCAGTGTGATCGCGTTGTGTGTTAAATAGTCCATTGGCTACATACAACCAAGTGTGATCACGTTTCATCTACTGTGGTTTTGTATCGAACATTGTCACTTATATGTAGGACCTAGAAAATCGCCCCCCGTTTAGGGGATGTCGGTTTTCGGATGCGCTACTTAATGATCGGGAGCCGACTAAGGTTGCTTAATCCTTAAATAAGGATATTTTTATTTTCAAAATTCATTTTCGGGGTGATGAAACTTTATCTATTTTACAAATTCTTTTTATATTATTAAAATACCCGAAATTGCACTAAAATATTTTATTGATAATTTAATACCGGCCCACTACCGAGTCCAGGCCCAAAAGGAAGCAAAAAGGGCCGCCAGAGGACTGTAAAACCCGCGGGGGTTTTAGAGTACTCTGGGCTGGGCCTTGTGCTCCCTTAGCCCGGAGAAGTTGAGTGAAATCCAATAAAACCCACGTGGGTTTTATTGGTTTTCTGACCCATTTCTCTCGGGTGGCCTTGGATTGGTAAAGAAAGGTGGTATTAAATCATCTATAATTATTTTTGTGCAAAAAATGTATATTTTAAATAATTAAAAGAGTTTGTAAAAAAAAGGTAAAGAGTCGCCAGCCGATTTAAGGAAACCGACAAACCGTAAAACAAAAGTGACTCAGGTCTACGAAACCCGATTCTCAGTTCGGGGGTAAGGTTACGAATCTGAGAATTATAAGAACTCTCGAATTCGCCTGTTAGAAAACAGACTCTACTAAAATCGACATTAAAATGAAAACGAGCGGGGAGAAGTTTAATTAATTTCGTGAAATTATATTCCGAATCATGCAAATGTGAAAGAAATGTTTTACATAATAATGTACATGTAAAGCGATAAACAAATGTAATTACATGATTGAAATGAAAGATGCTCAAACCTCACTTAAAGTATTGGTATGGCGATGGGTAGACCAAACTTCTCTTGACGGACCCTTGGAGAGGCGCTTGGGTGAAATGATGACTTGAGTATGGTAGGATAGGGCTTGGATTATGGATGAAATGGATGGATAATAATGGTGTATGAGTGATTAGAGAGGTGGGTTTAAGAGAGTATGGGCATAGGTGGGGAGTCAATTACATTTACCCTACTTGAGATTTGTTGTAATAATTTTCACACCCTACATTTGTGAAATAATTTTTACCTTACCTCACATAAGCTCTGAGTGTTTTTTATCCTACCCGAGGTTTGTCGTAATAATTATTATATAAACCACATTTGTGAAATAATTTTTACCCTACCTCACAATAGTTATAAGTGATTTTTACTTAACTTGTTATGGCAGTAAGTGTTACTGAAAATATATTCGACATCCACCTTTACTACTGAAGATCTAGAATGCAAAACAACATTTGAATGTCATGAAATGTCATCATAGGAACCAAACATCAAGTAATCTACAATGAAATCTTAGTCTCCATCATCTATGCTCCATTAAACTTTCCCTAACCACTCATTCTTCCCTTACTACCCTCTGCACTGTCGATCATGTAGATCAATCCTAAACTCTTTTGCAATTGTCGATTTCCACCAAAATGTGAATCTACCCATACATAGCTAGTTATTGATTCATACATCATGATTTAAGTTATTCACAGTAAAAATAAAATAAAAAGTGATAAATAAAGAATACCCCTACTCCTAGCTAAACGCTTCATTGTATAAGTTATGGGTTGCGCAAAAAAATTCTACGTCCAATACGATATAGATATCTCTGTTAAGTTGTGACACCCTTGTTATGTTGTAGTGTTGCAATAGCACTTCCAACAAACCTCAAGTAGGGTAAAAATCACTTACAGTTTATGTGAGGTAAGGTAAAAATTATTTGACAAAAGTGGGATGTGTAATAATTATTACGTCAAACTTCAGGTAGGATATAAAACACTTAGAGCTATTGCGAGGTAAGGTAAAAATTATTTCATAAATGTTGGGTGTGTAAAAATTATTACCGCAAATCTCAAGTAGGGTAAATGTAATTTACTCCATAGGTGGGGGAGGATTTTGAGAGAGTATTGGTAGTATGATGATGATAGTTGATGAGAATTTAGAAGAGTAAGGGTGATAGATGATGATTGTTGATTGAAATGAATGGAATGGAGGGGGTATTTATAGGTGAGAGAGGTGATGATTTAGGAGGGAAAATGGGGGAACATACCCCTAAGATCATGCCCTTATCCCATGCAAAATCAAACCCCATGCGGGTTTTAAAAGTCAATGGCAGAAGGTCAAAACATGTGGGCTAAAATCAGGGGAGGATGATCAAGATTTTGGCGCCAGCATTTGAAGAGAAAACCCACGCGGGTTTTAAATGATCTCGCACGGATCGCTGACGTGGACGGAGAAAAACGACGTGCTTCAGGTAATAGAAAACCCACGCGGGTTTTGAAGTCGCCTGAGCCGGGAATGCTTCTGGGCCGCTTTTGTTCTGAGCCGCTTTTGAAATCTAAAACCCCCGCGGGTTTTGGCAGTCTTCTGGGCCGGATTTGCTTACTGGGCCAGATTTCTGGGCCTGGGAATTGTTAAAACCCGCATGAGTTTTGAAACTGGATAAGTGTAACTTCGAACAGCCATAACTCTTTCATCCGGACTCCGATTGAGGCAATTCAAAAGGCATTGGAAAGCTTATGATGTATACTTTACTCTCATCAAAAGAAATAAGGCCAATGAGACTTGTGTAAAAAATGGGATTCGAAATGGTGAGCATATGTATGTGGAAATGGTTGAAAATGAAGACCTTTTGTGGTGGGTTGGCCCGATAACTCTTGATTGATGAAGACCCACTGGATTTTCTTTCATACTAGCCTATTTTCTTGTTATTCTTGATTTTTACACTTGTCTCGGTACAAAATCCGGTGTCTACATTTATAGTGTGTATTTTGATACAATCTTGTTAGTACGTGACCATACTATAAAACTTAATTGTCGTCTACTGTGGTTGTTGCATTATGTGTGTGGTAATGGGCATACAAGACCATATAATTTATAATGCTTACCTAATATGAGTGTGTTATAGCCAATATGAGGAAATGTACGCATGTACACAGTGTGCCATCACCAAACACCCAATAAAAAAACTACAAGTTTGTATCACGAGCAGCACCGTGTTAATCCAAGTAAATTCCCGTGTTGTCCATATCGGCCATAAGTTGTGTTGAGTGTGATCAGCTTGACAATGAACCACCAGAAGACAATGTGTGACTACGAAGTTCATATCATGTGTAGTAAGATTTTAAAATGAACCACATTGAACAAAAATGAGAATGTGGATATGCAAACAAAATATATACATTGAATGTACATAATCATCACACCATGGAATTTTACGCATTGCCGTGATTTAAACATTCATAATGAGATTGGCCACATGGCATAATTGCGTGGTCCGTGGTCAAACGTTTTTTATTTTATAAATGTCAAGTCCAATACACAAAACTGACCATACTTAAAAGGTTTTTCTACCTAACATTCAACAAGGGCGGATGACACATACCATATTAAAAACAAAATATAATAAACGCGAAATGCAAAAGCATCATGCAACTCCTTTCATATAACTTCATGCCTTATTTGTAGCGTTCAGGGCAATTCCTGCTGTCGTGATTAGTTATTTGGTCATAAAACTTGCATCTTCTTCCTGATGTCTTTCGCTGCACTGCAAGTTCAATCCCGCTCTTCTTCCGCTTTGCACGTCCTTTGGGGTTCGACACGAGGAGTGTTTCCATTGTTGCCTGCAATGGGACCGGCACGCCAAAACAGGCTTCAACATCACCGATGACCCCACCGTTGCCATACCTGTCCCGACCATCGACCATCTTTGCCAACGCATCATCGAGCATCCCATTCTCGTAAAAAATCTTGGCATCACCCAACGTGTTGAACCGCTTCCCATACTCGGTCTGATTGTTTTGTCGTCACACCTAGACCAATAAATCGTTATGCTAGACTCATCGTCGTCTGGTACATGTGGTGGTGATACGTATTTGTGCTGGCTACCTCCTGCAACACTACAATGAACAAACAAACATGATCGTCACATAATACCATATCAAATCAAACGCCTTACAATAATTAGTGTATAATATCAACTACTAGCATTAAGATGGACGCGGTTGATCAAATGGATCTACATTGGATGCCCATGTTCGTAGTGTGGCCATTGGAAATTCAGTGTGGTCATACCATTTAATTTATCAGTTTGGACAGTCGATGTGGATATGATCAACTCAATGTAGACAATTTATCCCTAATGTGGACGTATACATGTTGACTGTGGCCATATACAAATTTCATGTGGACATAAAATCACAACACACAAAAAGACAATCATAACCACACTAGTATACAATCAACTACTAGCATTAAGATGGACGTGGTTGATCAAATGGATCTATATTGGATGCCCATGTTCGTAGTGTGGCCATTGGAAATTCAGTATGGCCATACCACTTAATTTGTAAGTTTGGACAGTCGATGTGGATATGGTGAACATAGTGTGGACAATTTATCACTAATGTGGACGTATACATGCTAAATGTGGCCATATACAAACTTCATGTGGACATAAAATCACAACACACATAAAGACAATCATAACCACACTAGTATACAATCAACTCGGAGCAAGCGTCCTACATCCCTAACGCACCACACATACAACGTACTATAATAACCAACCAATATCAAACTGACTGTGGCCACATTCAAATTGGATGTGGTCCTGAAACTACAACACACGTACTATATCCCTAATGCAACACACATTCAACGTCGATGTGCATGGGTGCAACCGGATTATATGACCAGTGGAATCTCAATCCCAAATTCGGATTATCCAATTTGAGTGCAGCATTGAGAAATTGATAACATCGATTACCAACCCCCATCATCCCCCCTTCATGCCGTTAATGCAACATATGAAATTAATGTGAATCCAACACACATCGTGCTTTTGTCGATGATGGATGAACCCAGAAAATAAAAATGATGCAAAATCATACCTGTTTGACGCCATTGAATTGCTTCTTACGGTGAAGATGAGCGTTTACGTGGTTGAAACGCAGTAGAATATGTTGTTGATTTTTACTGAATTGACTTAGTCCATCTTCCATTATCACATCTACTATTTTAGGGTAGAATTTTATTTCCTTCAATGCCCCATTATTGATTCCGTTAATCTCTCTAAATATTTGATTCTGATTTTTTTATTGTTTTATCCATCAAAACCACTAGAGGTTTTGTAATTCAGATTGATGGTTTTCGCTGAGTTTGACACATGTGTGTGTGTACTCAACCCCAGCCGCTGGATCAAAATGGATGGCTAAGATCTTTTCTTCCTACCTTAATTCCCTTCCTACTGGATCCGCTCCCATATACATACATACATACATACATACATACATACATACATACATACATACATACATACATACATACATACATACATACATATATATATATATATATATATATATATAATATAGATTTTTCTCTCTCTTCCTTGAGAGTGTCTCTCTCAACGAAATACGGCAGATTGCCAGATCTCCGGTGACTCCATGAGAGCCGACCACCTCAATTAAGAGCAACACTTCACAGAGCCTCTCTTTCTTTTCTTGAATTAGGGATTCGACTCCCTCGCCATGGAAAAATCCAAGAAATCAAATGGAGTCTCACGTATGCAAACACGGAATGGGAAGAATGAAGTTGCACCTCAATTCGCAAACCCAGAACCAGCTTCTCCTGCAAAAGTAGCTCAAACCCCAGCTGTCAATGCAGATCCTTCGAAAGTAGTTACTACTCAAGTACCTGATTTGCAGAAATCAGCTCAGCAATTCAAAACCAGCTCCTATGCATCCTTGGTAGATCCGGATGAAGGTAATGCTTTAGAATTTGTCAAAACTGAACAAATTGATGGTGTGAAATTAGCAAAATTGGAAAAGGTTGCGGTGGCTAAGGAAATCCAATATTGGAGGAAACTCAATTTTATGTATTGTTTTGGGTTCAAACCCACCTTTTCCCGTCATTAAAGGTTTCATCAAACGAATCTGGTCTAGATATGAATTGAGCAAAATTTCTGCTGTACGAAAAGGGCTTTTCATTGTTCGGTTCCACAAACAAGAAGAGATGGAAGATGTTCTTAAGAAAGGTGTTTTCTTCTTTGATAATAAGCCTTTAATTGTCAAACCCTGGAACCCATCACAAAAAATTGATATTGAATCTCTGAAAACCATCCCAATATGGGTGAAATTCCCTTCTTTGGATATTCAATACTGGAGTTTGGCAAATTTGAGTTGATTGGCAAGTCTCATTGGCCATCCACTGAAAACCGATAGGGCAACGAAGGAAAGATCAAACCTTACATGTGCCCGTGTTCTTGTTGAGGTCACTCTGGATGCGCAATTACCATCTGAAATACACTTCTTGGATGAAAATGATAATGTCATCAAACAACAAGTCACTTATGATTGGAAACCCATCAAGTGTACCCACTGTCATATGTTTGGCCATTGTGAAGCAGATTGTAAGAAAAAGATAGAGAAAACTGCTTCTGCACCACAACAGAACAACTAGCAGGGTCATACTAGGAAGCATCACAATCATCATGGTACCCAAGCTAAACATATTTGGCAATGGAAACCTCACCAGACCCAGCAGAGGATAGATGAGGATGGATTCACACAAGTGCAAGGAATTTCAACAACCAAACAGCATGAGACAAATGGAGCACAACCAGTACTTACAAATGCTTTTGAATGTCTCTCCTCAGGATCTGCCAGTGATGAAGAATGTGATGATGAAGCTACTATGCACGTTGAGGGAAAACCCTCATCATGAAAGTCCTCACTTGGAACATTAGGGGTCTCAATGACCCCTTAAAGCAAGAAGATGTCAAACTCTTTCTTGCTAATCAACAAGTGGACATTGCTTGTCTTGTAGAAACTAAAATAAAAGCACATAAGGAGAACATGATCTCTGCTGGAATGTTCAACTCATGGCGCGCTGTTTCAAACCTCCATCTTGATCATAGAGGCAGAATTCTAATTGCTTGGAAACCTAAACAGGTATCACTTAAACCACTTGTCTATCATACTTAATTCATTCATTGTGCTGCAAAATTCCACATCTCAGGTTTCAGCTGCTACCTCACTTTTGTTTATGGGCTCAATACTTGCCTTGAATGACTTGATCTATGGACTGGCATCAATGACATAGCCTGTAATATTGATGGCCCTTGGTGCTGACTCGGTGATTTTAATGCCATCCTATTTCCCACTGACCGTCTGAATGGCACTCCAGTCAATAATGGTGAAATAGAGGATTTCAAGAGATGTACACAGCAGAACAACCTCATGGAACTGCCTTGCAGAGGAGCCAATTATTCATGGTCTAATGGCACAATTCAGTCAAGAATCGATCGTGTTTTTGTCAATGATGACTGGCTTGCCGAGCCTAAACACACTAGGACTGATTATTTGATGCAAAGTCTCTCCGACCATAAACCGATTATTCTTCAACTTCAGGATGGGCCAAAGCCAAAAAGCAAATTCCGTTTCTGCGATATGTGGATCAAAGATCCGGACTTCAAACCTCTCATTCAACACGCCATCTCTACAAGGACTTTTGGGTATCATATGTACATCCTGCACCAAATTCTGAAGCAGCTCAAATATGACTTCAAGAGGCTAAATCGTCACAAATTTGCTGATATCCACCAGCAAATGATCAGTGCCAGGAAAAGATTAGAAGATATTCAAACCCGAATTACGCATTCTGGCATTGATGACACCCTTCGGAGGATTGAGGAACATTATAAATCCCAGTACCTAGATATCCTGAATTCCTCCTTCTCGCTGATCTCCCAATAGAGCAAAATAGAAGCCTCTGCCTTTGGTGATACTTGCTCTAAATTTTTCTTCGCTCGTTTGAAGAAAAGGAAACAGGCAAATACTTATTATTCCCTGGAAAATCGGAATGGGGTAATGGAAGAAGGTTATGATGCAGTGGGTCGTATTTTTGCAGACTACTACGAAGAACTCATAGGTTCCCAACAAACATATAGAGTGCACCTTAAGGATGAGATTATTCATCAAGGTCGTCTGATATCTTCGGCTCAACATGCTTCACTATGTACACCTTTCACTGATGAAGACATTAAGGAAGCCATGTTTTCAATTCCAAACCACAAGTCTCCTGGTCCGGATGGATTCACTAGTGGTTTTTTCAAAGCTGCTTGGAATGAAATTGGCCCGTATGTTACTACTGGTGTACACGAGTTTTTCTCAAATGGGAAAATGTTGAAAGCTATGAATACTACAACGCTGGCCCTAATTCCTAAAGTTGCAAACCCATCCAATGCTGCAGATTTCAGACCTATCTCGTGTTGTAACACTGTCTATAAATGTATCTCCAAACTTCTGGCCATTACATTGAAGCATGTTCTCCCTGACATCATTCATGACAGTCAATCTGCTTTTGTGCCGGGCAGAGAATTGCTCCACAATGTGCTCCTTTGCCAGGAACTAACAAGGGGCTTCAATAGGAAACACACTCAATCGCGCTGCTTATTCAAGATTGACCTGCGCAAAGCCTTTGACACAATTCACTGGGATTTTCTGCAAGAGCTTCTCCACAAATACAACTTCCCCACTATTTTCATCCAGTGGATAATGGCTTGTGTTACAACCACTTCATTCACTATCCAAGTCAATGGTGGCAACTATGGTTATTTCAAGGGTGGCCGAGGTCTTCGTCAGGGTGATCCCATCTCCCCCCTCCTCTTCGTCCTCGCTATGGACTATCTCTCGAGATGCTTCATGGATGTTGCACATGATCAAAATTTCAAATATTATCCACGTTGCAGGAAATTTCACCTGAATCATCTTGTTTTCGCTGATGACCTGATGGTTTTTAGTGCGGCTGATTCATACTCCATTGATCTGTTGCTAAAAGCTCTACAACATTTCCAAGATACTTCGGGCCTTGCTGCAAACCCTCTGAAATCCACTATCCTTCTAAGTGGAGTGCCCCAAACTGACAAAGAAGCTATTCTTCAACAAACTGGTTTTCAAGAAGGAGAACTACCTTTCTACTATCTTGGTATGCCCATTACTACAAGTAAACTGAGTAAAATGGATTGCAACAGACTGGTGGAAAAAATCACTGCTAAGATACACATCTGGAAGTCCAACAACCTCTCATATGCTGGAAGAGTCACCCTTATCGCTACAGTTCTCATGGGAATCTACTCCTTCTGGGCTTCAATCCTAATTCTCCCTCATGCTGTAATTCAGGAAATCACCCAAATTTGTAGGAATTTCCTTTGGGGTGCTGATGAAAATTACAGGAAAGCCCCACCTATAGCCTGGTCCACTGTCTGCAGGGCGAAATCAAAAGGAGGGCTAGGGCTGAAAGACCTCCATATCTGGAATACTTCCCTCATAGCTAAGCAGGTCTTTGCCATACAAAATAACAAGCAATGCCTCTGGATCAAATGGATTCATGGAAGGTATCTTCATGGAGTAAACTGGTGGGACTACCAACCAAATAATGATATTTGCTGGTATTTGAAGAAAATTTGCAGGGTTCGTGACATTTTCAAACCAGCAAGCGACCTCCATCATAAATTCACAGTAAGGGCTGGATATGAATGGCTATCCGGACCGCAAGCAAACTGGCCTTGGGCTAGATTGGTTTGGAATAAGCTCAACACGCCTCGACATTCCTATATAGCATGGATCACCCTTCATGGAAGACTCCAAACTAAATCTCGTGTTAAGCATTACTCGCAATATATTGACCCTACTTGTCCTCTGTGTCACAACGAGGAAGAAACTACAAATCACCTTCTCTTCGCTTGCCCTTTCGCCACCCAAATCCGAATTGGGCTTGCTACTCTCTTACCAACCACCACCGGTTGTAATTTTGAACACTGGTGTAAGAAGATCCTCAACTGGAATGCCCCCAAATGGAAGAGAAATCTTTCAATGGCCTGTCTTGCCAGCTACATCTACAACATTTGGTTAGCTAGGAACTTGGTTTGTTTCAAAAAGCGCAGAAACTCCCCCCACGACACTCAGCACGTCATCAAAACTGTTCTGCGAGATAGAACCCTGTTTTTATCTAATCGTTCACAATGCTTCCAGCAATGTATAGATTTTCTCAGCAGATAGGGTTGTAATACTTTGTTCTGTTTTATTGAATGGTTATCCTTTTACCCTTTCAAAAAATATATATATATATATATATATATATATATATATATATATATATATATATATATATATATATATATATATATATATATGAGAATTGATAAAATGAGCATCAAACTATTGTGAGCATATGAGCATGTCCAATCTGAACCATTGATTTTCTATCAGTGGCTGTGCTTTTTTCACCATTTTGCTTTTAAATTTTGATAGTTATGGGCTTGCTCACGTGATGAAAGAAAGCAATCAGCCAATAATTAATCATTCAACATTAATTATGTTTTTTTTTCGATTATTAGTAGCCACAAGGCTAAAAGTTCAAAAAGTACAGCATCCGGCATACATAACAGCAAACAACCATCACCAAAAGAAAATGTTACAACCAAACAGCTAAATAAAATAACACAGCAAGGACTTAAGCATGCGCCACGCCAAACAAAACCATTATACCGCAAAAAGAACCAAGATCAAAGAATTTAGCTTCTCGGGTCATCAAGGACTCGCATACCAATATCATTTCCAATAATCGTCTTCCTTTGTTCAATCTCAGCTTCAATATCAACAAGACTGTCATTTTCCGACAAATTCGCACGCCTATTCATCCTAATCTTCTGACTTCCCTTTTGACCGCAAGCAACTCTACAAATTGCATCTCTGACAAGCTGCCACTTAGATTTCATCAACAAGTGCAATTTTCTCTTACTCCTGCCTTTACCCTTCGAAGTTTCAAGAATAGATTCTTCAAGATCTGCAATTATGTCATGCTCAGCCACATCATCAAAGGAATCAAACGGGTTGCTATGAGTACGCTCACTGTCAGAGTCGTCCTCCGAAACCCTAGAGGTCAACCGATTGATTTTGGAGCCACTTAAGAGAGCATCTTTATAAGATAACTTGCATGCATGCTTTTTGCTCTCCAAACCAACATTAATAGGGTCTGTAATAGTATTGCTAGCAACATCCATAGACCCATCACAAACAGGAGCATCAAGAGAGTCGGGTACCAATGTGTCTTCTTTCCTAATATTCCTCAACCCATTGTTAACCACACATGGGGGCGAGGTGCATAAACCATTCGAAATAAGAGCACCACCTATACTCTTCTAGGGATCCATTTCTGACTAAATTTCTCCTTGGTAGAAGGCCTAACAACATGATTTTTATTGAATTTGGCCCACGAGACAAAACGTTTCCTGCGATCGACAGTTCTAAGGTTCATTTCATTAATAGCTTTACACCCATCATCCCTATTCGCAAATCTCACAAAACCAAATTTTCTGCCACTCTTTCCAACTTTAGCGGGGATATATGCATCAACGACACTTCCAAACTTGCTAAATAAACTCTTCAACCTCAAACTCCCCATGTTGATAGGCAAATTATCAATAAAAAAAGAGTACAAACGCTTATCATTTGAAGGTAAATCAGACACAACAGAGTGAACATTGAGGGGTAAGTCAAAGTCAACATCCCCAGAACCCCTAAGCGAATGATTTTGGGCATGAGGGGAATTCAACAACCCTCCATGGATTTCCCCTAACTCTCTTAACACAACAATAATTTCGCAAGCTCTATTTAGGGAGGCCCGACAAAGAACTTGTGACGAAAATTTTTCCAAAGAAATAGAGGACACAAGACACTCAAGCTTAGATTTCAACGCCTTAAACTTGTCAAGAAATTTACTACGTAAAGCCATGACCACAGCTAGAGTTGTTAAATCCACTGAAACACAACAGAGACCACACCTAAAGGGATCTACTCAAGGGAAAAAATGCAAGAGATCATCTGAGGTTATAGCAATTGCTCCCCAAGAGCAACAGAAAACGTCGACATTTACATTCATGCGGCGCACCTCGAAAGCCCACCCAGAAACCGACGAACCCCAACGAATAGGAAGCACCGAAGCAGGAACCATGATGACTGAAGGTGGCACAACGATAACTTAAGGCAACCCGGCGACCAGGGACGGCAGCCAAGGTAGCGTCGGAGTCAGAAGGCGAAATCTAGGGTTTACTGCATAAACGGCCCGAGGAGGATGGAAGGCAGCGGACACCCCGAGGAGGGGAGGATGGACGGCGCGCAGTCACGGCAACCGGAGCACCGACCTCCTGGGAGGTTGATGAACCCTCCGGCGACCACGAACGGCGACCGAAAGGGGTCTGGGCAGTGGAGAGGTCTGGGTAGCTGAGGGGTCTCCTAGTGCAAGCGCTTGTTGATAGGTCTGAGAACATTAATTATGTTAGTTGATTACAATTGCATGCTCAATAGAAGCTCCCGTTAAAGACAACTCTTCAACTTCCCCTTTTAGCAGCCAATCATATTAATTCCATTGGATAAAAATCTCTCATATTCTTAGGGATGACAACGGGGCGGATCGAGGACGGGGGAGTATATCCCCGTCCTGATCCTCGCTCCCAAAACTCGTCCCCATCTCCGTCCCCATCCCCAACGGGGATTTTTTTAAAGCTATCCAAAATCTAACCAAATTTTAATCGGACCCAACTTTTAATCGGACTTGGTTTTTAACGTATTTAACTTGCTCAAGCAAAAATACATCAAAATCAAACAATAATACATCAACAGGTGTTATTCGGAAAAAAAAAATAATAATACATCCTCCTTAAGTGTGAATCAGAGTAGCATACATCCTCCTCAAGTTTAATGACAAGCATAAAGTAAACTAAAAAAACAATTAAAAAACATAAACTTAACACAAACAACAGCTACATCTTCTGTGTGAATCAGAATGGAGGGTTGGATAACAACTTCTGTGACAGCATCTACTACTTCACTTCCTTGCCTTACATTCACAAATCACAACTCATATTGATATACATGCACTAAAAATCAAACTCAATTAAGCGATGAGACTGAAAGAATGAGCAGCTCATTAAGCGATGGTATCTCTAACTTCTTCATCAACATTCTATTCAAATGTAGTATACAAAAATGAGGTAGCATCGGTATTGTCACTATCGTCTTCAACCCCTAAGATAACATAATAAAGATGTTAAAATTAATGTAATGAGTGTATAAAAAAGAATTATATAACATAGGCAAAAGTATAAAAGAATGGAAAAAATACAAACCTTGAGACTCAATTGCAGCCCAAGGTCAATTCTGAGTGCACATTAAAGCTTCTAATGTCTTGGGATGCAAATGGTTACGATGAGGGGTTGCAAACCTCCCTCCTTTGTTAAATGCGGACCCGGATGCCACAGTAGATACAGGAATAACATAGATATCCCTAGCTATTTTAGACAAGATTGGGAAGCTTGTTTGAGCTGCCTTCCAATGAACTAAGATATCAAATGGACCCGTTCTTGGAACAAGGAGAGCATTCAAATATTTATCTAACTCACAAATTTCAGGAGGAGGTGCATCTTTCTTCACATACTTATCAAAATTACTCATTATGTCCTTCTTTTTGGAACCAACATTTCTAGTCTCAAAAGAGCCACTACCAGAATCACAAGGCATATATGCTTGTTCATGAGACGCCTTTAGATGCTTGTATCTTTCCTTGTATTCATGCCACAAAGCATAACAAGTTTCTTTCACCATATTAACCTTATCCGACCCATTAAAGTCATAAGTTGTATGATAGTAATACTCCAAAAAGTGTAGCTTAAACCTAGGATCGAAAACACAAGCAACTTCCATAATCCCATGAACTACATTCCAATACTTGTCAAACTTATCAAGCATCCTTCTTGCCATAGTTTTGACCACCTCACTAGGTTCCAAAAGCCAATCATCCAAACATGACCGAATCTGAAACACTTTTTGAACATAAGTATTTGTTGTAGGAAAACTAGTACCCGAGAATATTTGTGTAACATCATAAAAAAACTTCTAACCTTTCACAAAGATCATTAGCTCTCTCCTATTCATCATCCCTAGGCACACTCTTATAATTGGAATCTCTTTTAGCTAGCTTTGGAAAAACCTCTCTATACAACAAAGCAGTTTGAAGCATCAAAAAAGTTGAGTTCCACCTTGTTTTGCAATCAAGTTTCAACTTTTTTGAATAAGGGATACTCAAGTTATCACAAACTTCTTGAAAAATCTCTTCTATTTTAGGTGTTGCCCTCAAATATGCTACACTATCACAAACTTTTTCAATTGAATCCCCAATAACATCCAAGCCATCCTTGACAATTAAGTTTAGAATATGTGCACAACAACGCATATGGAAGAACTTACCATGTAATGGAAAAGCTCTCAAGTCCAACCTATCTTTTAGAATGTCGATAACAACATCATTTGGGGAGCAATTATCAACAGTTAAACTCGACAACTTTCTATTAATGTTCCATTCCGAAAAACACTTCAACAACTCTTCTGAGATACACTCCGCAGTGTGAGGACATGGAACATATGCAAACCTAAGGGGGAAAAAAGGTTTAGTGAGTATTTGAGTATGATACACTATAACACCAAAAATAATACAAAACATTAAACAAAGATTTGATTTAATTTAATTTCTAAGCTAAAATATTAACACCAAAAAAAAATTAAACAATACCTTAGAATTCGACTTTGTAAGGTCCACGAACTACCAATTCAATGAACTATTATGACCATAAAACCTCGCTTCTGATTTTGAGCAGTCCACATATCAGTTGTGATGGCCACTTTGCTGTCAACACTAGCGAGCAACTTCATAGCTTTGGTTTTCTCGTGATCATAAATCTTAAGAATGTCAGCTCTAAGAGTATTTCTTGATATCATCTTGAAAGAAGGTTGGAATGCCTTGGAATACTTTCTAAAGCCAAGATAATCCACATTAGAAAGAGGATACTTATGCATGATAACCATGTTGGAAAGTTCTCGCCTCACTTTCTCTTCATCAAACCCACCATTAAGATATGTAACAATCCCTTTTTTCTCACCAAATTCGGGGAGTTTCAATTTCTTTTGGGAAAAATCTTTAGCAATATCTCTATGAAGCCGTAGTGGACAAATTTTATAATGGTAAGCCAAATATGTTGTACCATCTTTAGACCTACCCCCAAGTTTCTTTTTGCAATATTTACACACAACCTTTTCATCTCCATTGATTGTTACCAAATCATAATGTTGCCATTCCCATGATATAAGTTTCCATTTTTTCCCCAAGACCAAGTCTCCCCCACTAACTTCATCAGTAGCATCAAGTGTGGCACTAGAAGCACCAACACCATCAGTGTTAGAGGTTGGGGTTGGGGTTCGGTCAGGGTTTTTTGTTCCTAGATCATTGTTGGTAGAGCCTAGAGATGGATCATTGAAGTAGGAGTACTACAACTAACACTGGCCATAGATCTGTCAAAAACAAGTAAACAACAATGGATCACTGTCAAATACCCGGTATGAATAAACCCAATTTCGAACCCTCCCATATTAAACAATTGGAAATTAAAAAAACGAATCTTGAAAAGCTTGTCCAAAACTAGATTAAGCCGGACTATCTCACATTCAACTGTATTTTGCTGCACTCAACAACAGTTCAATCAAAAGAAGCGGAAGAAAACAGGTCCTAATGTAACTTTGCAAGTATGATGAAAACACTTCTTATAAGGAAAATTTCACGTGCTGATGAACAATAGGCTAATAATAAAGAAGTAGACACACACACAGGGAAACCACACATCAACAGAAAGATCTTATAGTACAATACAACAACAGTTAACAAAGAGTGCACGGCATGGCTAATCAAGCAGGTGGTACATGAAAAGTAACATGAACACATGTGAGAAAGGGGTTTTCAACACCTTCAATTTGTATCCATTCTCAAGAACTCTGAGTTGTTCCAAATCTTCCTCTAGTTGTAATGGCATTGGTGGCAGCTCTGGATATATCTTTAGGAAATTTGTATCATAGCTCTGCACAAAAACAAAAAAACTAATAGTTGTCAACACAGCGCGGGGAAAAGCAAACCCTAAAAGAACAAATCCAAACAATCCCATATTAAACAATTGGAAATTAAAAAAAACGAACCTTGAAAAGCTTGTCCAAAGCAACTAGATTAAGCAGGAGACAACCGAGCTTGGATGGGGATAAAGAAGGGGAACAGAAGGGTAGAAGAAATCACCGGTGTTGGAGTTCGCCTCTAGTCGAGTGAGATTGTGAGAGGCACTGAGGTAGAGCGGCGAAGCAAAGAGGCGGAAGCTGTGAGTGAGGAAATGAGGATTTACTTATTTAGGGAATTTCGGTTATATATTAGGTATTTAAATTTAGAAAATTAAAAAATTTTAAATTTTTGACAGGTAAAAGTATTACTTTATCCTTGCTATTAATATATATATATTGAATTAGAATAAAAGTTATTTGGTAATTTTAAAATTTTCGGGGACGAGGATTCGAGGCTGTCCCCGTCTTCATCCCCAATGGGTGCGGGGATTTTTCCCCAGAGCGGGGCGGGGCCCCAGCAGGTCCGGGGATTCTCCGCCCCATTGTCATCCCTACCTATTCTCCACCATTTTGGCAGTCATTACAGGCAGAGAAGGAGGCCAAAAAAAAACCCTATCAAAAACCTATCAAGATGAACATCCATCAAACATCATAATGAACACCTAACAATAAGAAAAATGGACATCTAAGTTCATTTTGATGTTCATTTTCTTGCTCTTGGGATGTTCATTAAGATGTTGATGGATGTTCATTTTTCATTATGTTAGATGTTTTTTTTGCTGTCAAACATATTACTGTCTATACTAGATGTTCATTTTCACTATGTTGCATGTTCATTATGATGTTAGATGTTCATTTTGATTCTGCTGGATGTTTGTTTTGATGTTCATTTTGGAAGTTCATTTTAATGTTCTTTGTATGTTTCATTCGATGTTCATTTTCTTGTTGCAGATGTTCAATATGATGTTCTACGATGTTCATTTTCATTAGGTTGGATGTTCATTTTGTTGTCATACAGATTGTTGCCTATGTTGGATATTCATTTTGTATGTTCATTTTGATTATACTTAATGTTCATTTTTGTTGTCATACAAATTATTATATGTATTTGATGTTCATTTTTATTATACTAGATGTTCATTTTGATTATATTGGATGTTCATTTCAATTCATTGCTACCAAACACATGACTATTTGAATGAATTTAATGAGTTTGGGAGTTGGTAATGAGATTAATACATTATATAACTTAATGTACTTGCAAGTTGTACTTGATGTTCATTTTATTATAATTTGATGTTCATTTGGGTTGTACTTAAAGTTCATTTGGTTTGAACATGATGTACATATGTTTTTAACCATGATGTGTATTTTATACCTTAGGTCTGATGTTGTTTCTTTGTATGTTGATGCAGAATTTTACTTGGGGGGCATATGGACATCAAGCAATAAACATATAGATATCAAGTAATAAACATATGGACATCAAATAATAAACAAATGGACATCAAACAATAACATATGAACATCAAATAATAAATCAAATGAACATTAAAACGAATATCCAACAATAAGGAAATTGAACATCAAACTGAACGTCCGCAACAAAATGAACATCCAATAACATCATAATGAACATGCAGCCTAATAAAAGTGAACATCTAGTATAAACAATAATCTGTTTGACAGCAAAATAAACATCCAACATAACGAAAAATGAACATCCATCAACATCTTAATGAACATCAAAATGAACTTAGATGTCCATTTTTCTTGTTGTTGGGTGTTCATTATGATGTTTGATGGATGTTCATTTTGATAGGTTTTTGATGGAGTTTTTTTTGACCTCCTTCTCTGCCTGTAATGGTTGCCAAAAATGGTAGAGAATAGAAGGGGGTTTTTTTTCCATGGGATTAATTTGATTGGCTGCAAAAAGGGGAAGCTGAAGAGTTTTCTTTGACAGGAGCTTCTATTGAGCATGTAATTGTAATCAACCAACATAATTAATGCAGAATGATTTATTATTGGCTGATTGCTTTCTTTCATCACATGAGCCAACCCAAAACTATCAAAATTTAAAAGCAAAATGGTGAAAAAAGCACAGCCACTAATAGAAAAACCAATGGTTCAGATTGGACATGCTCATATGTTCACAATAGTTCAATGCTCATTTTATCAATACCATATATATATATATGTGTGTGTGTGTGTGTGTGTGTGTGTGTGTGTGTGTGTGTGTGCGCTCATACGGGCTGAACGAAAATTCTCTCTGTGAGGGCGATTTCATGGGGAGAAAAGGAAAGAAGAAAGCGTCGAAGGCAAAATCTGGGAAATCTGATTCATGCGATAACCCTAATGTTGCTGATTCGGATTCCCCAATTCAAGAGGGTTTGATTGATACTAATATTGTGGTTTTTCAGCCATTGCTTCTTATGAATGGGGAAGAACAAGTTGAGGAGAGTAAACAATCGGTATCGGCTTCGATTCAATCTGGTTTAATATCTGAGGATGATGGTTCGCAAGTAGAGGATAATCGTCCAGCAGGTATGAAATTACATTTCGTGCAACCGATTGAAGTGAACGGTAACATTACTCAAAAAATGGAAAAGGAGGATTCAACTTCTGAAATTTTATACTGGGATACTGCTATTATTGGTTTTGTTCTGGGTGCAAATCCACCTATAGGAGTTATGGAACGATTTTCTCATAGAATGTTGAAGGGTTTGGACCAGGTGTATTGGAAACCAGATGGTGTGTTTCTCTTTCGTTTTCATAAAATGGAAGATAAATTGCGTGTGCTTGACAGGCACATAGTTTATTTCGATGAGAAACCTCTGGTCCTAAAGAATTGGGGACTGGGTTTACCTACTGAAAGAAATAAAATCACAACTATTCCTATTTGGGTCAAGCTGCCAAATTTGGATCTACATTATTGGAGTTTGGAGGGGTTGAGTAAGTTAGGGAGCTTGCTGGGGATTCCTTTTGAGGCTGATCCTTACACTGAAAAGAAATCTCTCTTAAACTTTTCCAGGATCCTTGTTGAGAAGGATATTAGGAGACCTTTCCCTGAATCTATATTGATCAACAGGGTTTCATTTGCACTCAAGCTGTGGAGTATGAATGGAAGCCGATTATTTGTGGGAATTGCTAGATGTTTGGGCATAAAACGAGTGATTGTCGTAAGGAGATCTCAAAGAAGAAAACAACACAATGGAAGCAGAAGCCTAGGCCTAACACTCCCATTACTACTACAGTGAATGATAAAGCTGGTAAAAAGCTCTCTCCTATTGTGGAAAATGCAATTGGTTTTGGCAGTTTTACTGTGAACATGGTTAATGGCTCACCTGGCCACAGTGACCATGGATAGAGTGCTCTCTTGGAATGTTTGGGGTCTGAATGACCCATATCAGTAGGAAGGGGTTAAAACTTTCTTGCAGATGAATAATTGTCACTTGGTGGGCTTGATGGAGACTAAGGTGGCTTTGGAAAATTGTGAGAAAATCAAACAAAATATAAAACCTGGTTGGAATCTTGCTCACAATGCTACAACTTCTGGGAGGAGTAGGATCTGGGTACTTTGGGATTCTTCAAGGTGAATTTGGTTGTTTTGAAAATTCATAGGCAATACATACATTGTTTGATTGCTTCTTCAAATGAGCAGTTATATATTACTTTGTCTATGGTGCAAATGATATTGCTTCTAGAGTTGACTTGTGGGATGACCTCGGTTCTTTATTACATGCTCACCCTTGGATTATCACAGGAGATTTTAATCATGTCCTCTATTTTGAGGATAGGATTGGAGGAAATGCTATTACTGTGGAAGAAGTTGCTGATTTCAAGAATTTCCTTGATCTCTATGGTATTGTGGAAGCGAAATCTAAGGGGCTCAAATATACTTGGCACAATAATCATATCTCTTCTATACTGGATCGGGTTCTAGTGAATGATTCATGTCTTGATAAATATGAGAACTTGATCTATGAGGTGTTACCAGAAAATGTGAGTGACCACTCCCCTCTTCTTATTCACATTAAGAATGAGGTAAAGAGGCCTTACAGATTCAGATTTTGTAACTGCTGGGTGCAACATGAAGAGTATAAGCCTCTGCTTGGATCTGTTTGGCAATCTCAGATTCAAGGATCTGCTCAATACCAAGTGGTTACCAAGATGAAATTGCTTAAAACTCAGCTTAAGCTTGTTCACAAAACACATTTTGCTAAGCTAGATTCTTGGGTTCTGGAGAAATACAAATTAGATGAGATTTAGGCTTTGGCAAGTCAGAATTGGGAGGATTAGGATTTGAGGAGTCAAGCAGCAGCTGTGAACACAAGAATATTTTGAGACTCTTAAAAATGCTAGTTCTTTGTTGAAGCAGAGGACAAAAGCGATTTGGTTGAAGACTGCAGACCAAAATTCTGCTTTCTTTTACTCTTTACTGAAGACAAGAAGATATATGAACAAGATTGTAGCTTTGAATAATCATGAGGGTGAAGTTCTAAATTCTGCTCAGGAGATAGGGGGCTTCTTGGTTTCCCATTATTCAGATTTCTTCAGCAAGCATCCATGTGGTGGTAAGCCTAGAGCCTTTACATTATATATGGGGAATATTCTTAATTTTGATCAAGCTTCTTCTCTGGTCACTCCTTTTACTAAGGAAGAGATAAAAGCATCTTTTTTCTCCATTGATTCAGCCAAGAGTCCTGGGCCAGATGAGTTTAATGCCATGTTCTTCAAAGCTTCGTGGGATGTTATTGGAAATGAGGTAACAAATGCAGTCTTGTATTTTTTTGAAAGTAATCATTTACTGGGGGCATTAAATGCTACCTTATTAGCTTTGGTACCTAAAGTCAATAACCCTACTGTTGTTTCAGAATTAAGGCCCATTTCCTGTTGCAACGTGCTATATAAGGCTATCACTAAACTGATTTGTTCTAGGTTGAAGTTGGTCCTAGACATATTAGTTCATCAGAATCAAACTGCTTTTGTGGCAAATAGATCTATTATGCATAATATTTTGATAGCAGAGGATTTGGTTCGATTATACAACAGGAAAGGTGTTAAACCTTCTTGTCTCTTGAAAATAGACATACAAAAAGCATATGATACCGTTGGTTGGGACTTCTTAGAGAATCTATTATCTGCTTTTGGATTCCCTTTGAAATTTGTGAGATGGATTATGATTTGTGTAAGAAATGCAAAATTCTCTATTGGTTTTAATGGGGACTCGTATGGATATTTCAAGAGTGGTAGAGGGATGAGACAAGGCGATCCAATGTCTCCGTTATTATTTGTTCTAGTAATGGAGTTTTTGGGAAGGTCTATCAAGGAAGCTTCAAAACAGTCTGATTTCATCCATCATCAATTTCGCAAGAAATTGGATCTGGCTCATCTTTGTTTTGCATATGACTTGCTATTATTTTGTAATGGAGATGAAGCTAGTATCAAGAGGCTAATGGAGGCTCTAAATCACTTCTCAGCTTGTTCGGGCCTTCATGTGAACCTGAGTAAATCTACTATTATTGTAGCTGGAGTTTCTGATGATAAAAAACAGTTGTTGATTGGCAGTACTGGTCTTACAGAGGAATCCCTTCCTTTCAGGTATTTAGGTGTTCCTGTTAAGCCTACTCGCTTGAATAGACATGATTGTCAGATTCTTGTTGATAAAATGTGTAGTAGATTGAAGGGTTGGGCTGTGAGAAGGATAACTTATGCTGGTAGGGTGGAGCTGATTAATAGTGTTTTGATGGCAATTCATTCCTATTGGGCACAGATCTTTATTCTTCCACAAGGAGTGATCGACACAATGATGAAAATATGTAGGAAATTCTTATGGGGGGATTCTAAATCTTGTCCAGTGGTGTGGGATGCTTGTTATCGTCTAAAGAAGTTTGGGGGTTTGAATATCCGGAATGTGGTTCTATGGAACAAGGCGGCTATTGGGAAATTGGCTTGGCAGATTGAAATCGATAAAGAGTCCTTGTGGGTCAAATGGGTACACCATATATACTTGAAGAAAACTTCTTTCCGGGAGTGTGAGGTCAAGCAAAATAGAAACTGGTATTGGAGAAGGATAACAAAGGTTCGTAATGATCTTTATTCTGTTTCACCTTCTTTACTGTCTTCTAGCAGCTACATTCTGTCAGACATATATTTTGCATTGCTTGGTCCTCAAATTCCTGTCGAATGGGTTTCGGTGGTATGGAATAAATTTCGTATCTCGAAGTTTTCTTTTATAGCTTGGTTGTGTTGTCCAAGGAAGACTTATGACTCTTGATCGATTGAAAAAAATGGGGTACATGCTTGCTAACAGATGTATCTTATGTTGTGAAGAAGATCGAGGAGTCTCATATGCATCTGTTTGAACAATGTTTATTCAACTCGAATGTATGGCATTCTGTTTTGAGTACTTTGGGTAGGCCTCGGGTCACTTGGCAGGGAATTATTTCAGCTAATCCTGGGGTTAATTGGTCAACAAGGAAGAAGCATGAGTTGTTTTTGATGTTTACAACGTTTATATATTACATTTGGTTGGAAAGAAATTCGAGGATCTTTAAGGAGATTGTCCATAACGTGGAGTTTTTAGTTAATCTCATTGTTAATGATATAATTACTAGATTAGAAAAAGGTAGGGTTTGATTCTTTTCTGTGTTTTTTGGGCTTTTTGATTGTGCCCCTCTAGGTATGCCTAGAGTATACTTGTAAAAAAGTTTTGTTAATGGAATTATCTCTCCGATTTTTCCAATATATATATATATATATATATATATATATATATATATATATATATATATATATATATTTCTGGGTACAAAGGGTGAGAGTCGAAATATGTAAGTTCTAGTGGGGGCATTTTCAAAAATCTATAATTAACTATGTTAAACTTTTTAAAAAAATCATACAACATTAATGTGTATGCATTAATTGACCATTGTTTCTATCTTTTTCTTTTCTTATAAAAATTGCTTAATACATATTATTAATTGAACATGAGTTACAACTAGCAATAAATAAATAAAATTAATTAATTATAAAATATAATAATACAAACTGATTATAATAAAATTAGTATTCACTAAAAAAAATAGTTTGTATAATAATTTTTATTTTTAATTGACTATAACAAGATTAGTAATAAGCAAGAAGAGTGAATACTAATCTTGATCGACAGTCGACCTGGTTCCTTATCGTATTATCACGTACGGACGTGATGATATCAACACAATTAGCATGTGAGATTGAGGTGATGATCGAGTTTCATGATCATGGTGATGTGATGACATCATAAATCAATCACATGGGTATTGTTGAGAACAACTACCGAACTGATCCGTAGTGGGAGCTCTTTAAGTTGGGAATTGTCATAAGATCTCTCACTACTCAAAGAAAATCCTTGAATCCTGAGTTCAGTACATAGACTGCATGGTCTGTTGTAACTTTGGAGTGCGTCAAACACCTTTCGTAATAGTAGGTTATAAAGGCGGTGTCTGGGTTACAGTTGGATCATGGATGTGTATTTGAGCAAGACGGCATTGTCCTCCCTATTAGGGATAGTTGTCTCGTTGGCCACTCTGTGAGTTTCGACTGAAAATGCTTGGCCGAGCTCAGATGAATCAATAGATGATCATCTGCTTTTGAGAGTCTGAACTCAAAGATCGATGAACATTCGGGTCTTACATAAGGATGACTTCAACTTACCTTATCCGAACTTGAGACAGTAAGTGACAAGGGAATTCAAGGAATCGAACACTTGTTGGACAAGTGGGAGATTGTTGGGAATGTCCCGACAATATTCTATATACATGGAGTTTAAACCAAAATAATATAGTAATTATGTCTTGCTAGAGACCTCTATAATTGGTAATTGAATATGTTTAATTACAACTATATTATTTGGTCCTCCTAGGTCACACAAGTCAGTGCCTTGGAACAATGTATGTAACCAAAGTAATATCGTATTATGTTTATGGATGTTGGGAGTTGATTTCTATGAGGAATCAGCCCAACACAGACCAAATTGGACTCACCACGGACTGTGGTGATCCAACATGGTCCGTGTTGGTGTCACCATGAACTGTGGTGGTCTACCACGGACCGTGGTGATTATGGGCCGACTTAAGGGACATTCTAGAGGCTAACACGGATCGTGTTGGATCAACACGAACCGTGTTGGGCCTCAGAATGCGCCATTGCGTAAGTCGGCCATTAGGGTTTTAATTGTCCTCTCCCCAAGTTATCTAAACACTATAAAAGGGAGTCTCTCTTAGAGATTAAATATCATCGACTTCCTGAGACTCTTAGAGAGATACCAGGGTAATTTCCCGAGTTTATCTCTATATTAGTTTGCAGTTATTGTTTCCTGAAACAACCGCTTATACCCAAATACATGTTAGGTTTTAGGTTATTTATTTCCTAAACAGATACAGATTAATTGGCGGAATATTATAACAGTTATAAACAATTAATCAAAACAACTGCAGAGGCTTTAGTAATTATACCTGATCGCTAATTCCTGCTGAAGAAGAGGTTGACCTTCCAGATTCCAACGCTGAAACCCTCTACTGAAAAGTCCACGCAGCACTCCGGGAACCCGATTGCTAGATCGACCTGATCGAGACGAATCTCAATCTAAGATGTATGTGAGATTGTTTCGGGAAATAGATGATGTTTCCTGAAACTAGAACTGCAAACTAAAAGAGAGAGGAACTCAGGAAATCACCCTGGTATCTCTCTAAGAGTCGTAGGCAGTTGGTGTGGAATAATCTCTCCCAGAGACCCCTTTATATAGTGTTTAGAAAACCTAGGGAAAGGGTTCAAAACCCTAAAGGGCCGATTAAAGACAACGACGCGTTTCTGGGCCCAACACGGTCCGTGTTGAAACAACACGGTCCGTGTTGGACTCCAGAGAGTCCAATTATTCGGCCCATGGACACCATGGACCGTGGTATCTCAACACGGACCGTGTTGGGTCAACACGGTCCGTGTTGAGCCCAATTCGGTCCGTGTTGGGCTGATTTCTCACAGAAATCAGTTTCCAACTTTTCTAAACTTGATACAATATCATTTAGGTTACATACATTGTTCCAGGGCACTGACTTGTGTGACCCAATAGAACCAAATAATATAGTTGTAATTAAACATATTTAATTACTAATAATAGATGTCTCTAGCAAGACATATAATTACTATATTACTTTGGTTTAATCTCCGTGTATATCGAACATTGTCGGGACATTCCCAACAATACATACATCTTAGATTGAGATCTGTCTCGATCGGGTCGATATAGCAATCGAGTTCCCAAAGTGCTGCGTGGACTTACAGTAGATGATTTCTACATTGGAGTCTCAAAGGTCAACCTCTTTATCAGTCGGATTAGCGATCAAGTATAATTACTAAAGCTTCTGCAATTGTTTCTTTCTTGAATGGGTTGATTAATTGTTTTATAATCGTTATGAATATTCCGCCAATTAATCTGTATCTGTTTAGGAAATAGATAACCTAAAACTTAACACTCTCCTCATCAAGGACATTACTACGCTACTACAAAACATGGTTTTAACGACATTTACTTAACAACACTTAAGATAAATGCCACTATAGGCCCACTTATTCTTCTATGCGTGGCCTAAATGTTATAAACAGATCTTTGTCTAACATATTTACTTGATAAAAACACAAATTTTTCTTCCGCTTACTTTCTCGAGGTGCACCTCTTTTTTCATCAATGGCTTCATTTCCTCTACCAATAGCTTTCAGCTTCTTATTCCATGACGCTTTCTTTCACCATCGATCAATAGGTACAATTTATTGTTCTATGTTACCTTTCTGCAACTCCTTCTCTAAGGTTGTTCACTAAGGTTTGCAGTTTTAGAGATACGTCGTTAGGATATGATGCTTCTGGAAAAAAACTCTCTTTTAGTAAATATTTGTTCTATCTGTTGTTGATCAATCTTTTACTATGGAGATTTCATTTCATTTGCTATTTTAGATTCTTTTGTTGACTTTCGATTGTGACTTTGAAACGTTGCTTCCATTTTTCAGTTCAATATGATGAATTGTTTTTTCTCCTATCTTTGATTAATATTAGAGATTGATTTTGGAAATCGGGGCTAATTAATTTGAATAGAATGTGGTCATGCTGATTTTAACATAAGAACTTATTTTTTTTGGAGATTTGGGTGCAACATTTAGCGTTCAAGTTTTGTTAGGACATTATTAAAGAGGAGGGAGCTCGGGTTTGATACTTGTTTGTACAAGCTACCCCTAATCCAGTATAATTAAATTAATTAATGAGCTTAAATTAACTAAATCACGCATTTCAATTCAATTAACCCGGTCCTCGTTAATGTTGTTAAAGGTATTTTCAAGGTTCCTTGGGAGATTGACAAATTGGTGCAAGATGTTCAAGGCTTTCTAGCATTTTGTATCGAATTCAAGGTAGATCATATCTTTCGTGAAGGAAATATGGCAGCGGATTGGTTGGCGAAATTTGGGATTGGTTTAGACAAGGTTATTAAAATCGCGATCCGAATCGGTGGATCGTACGATCCTACAATCCAAATTGACCCCTACGATCCGGATCGCATTAGGATCGCCCATAAGTTAGACTCGGATTAGGATCGTACCAGGATCGTACAAACTCGTCGGATCGTACGATCCTGAACGATCCTACAATCCTGGCTTTTTTGCATAGAATGGGCAACTTTTGGTTGGGTTATGTAAATGGGCAGGTGGGTTTCACAATTCTTTCTCCAACAGCCCAATTAGCCCTACCCAATAAACTTAGCTTCCTTTTTTTTTTTAAAAAAACATTGAAATTGAATAATTATTGAAGGAAAAGAGATGTTGCTGGCTGGTTGCTCGATAGTTAGGTTTTCACTCCAGAGTTCAGTCTTCTCTTCAGTTCACGGCTTCTCTTTAGTTTATACTCTTCAATCCTCCTCTCATCCTCTCTGTTGTCTGCTCGATTGCTGCTCGATTATTAGGTTTTCGCATTTACTCACCCGCGCTACTGGTTGTTGTCTACTTCGTCGAATCGCCCTCGCCGCCGTTGAATCTGCCGCTGCTCGTCGTGGTCGCTTTCGCTGCTCTGGTGGCCGCTGGCCGCTGCTCACTATCTGTCGCTGATCGATGGTCGGTGTTGCTGCCTGCTGCATGGTGCTCGGTGCTGCTGCTCACTGCTTGCTGGTTGTTGCTCGCTGTCTCTTTGATTCCCTGGCCCAACTCGTGAAGTCGCGAGTCACAAATTACTTAACTAAAATGAATAATAAATGTGTAAGATTATTATTAATTGTAGGTTTTTATGGTTTAGATTATTATTAATTGTTATTGTGAATTTGCAATAGTTGCAGATTATAGTTTTTTAGAAGTTGGATGAAATGTTTGTTGTCATTTTGTGTAATTAAAATGAATAATAAATGTGATACTATGATGTTGTGAATTGTGATGCTTAATTACTTGAATGCTTCCTGTTTGGATGTGTATGGTATTATGGTAATTAAAATGAATCTTGAACTTGGAATTGTTATTGGAATCAATTGGATATTTGGATGAATAATAATTGTAAATTTGTAATTGGTACTATGGTTCTATGCTTGATTACTTGAGCTCGTCATGCTTGATGCTTCATGTATCCTGTTTGAATTAAATGAATAATAAATGTGTATGGTAATATGGTTTTGTATGTTTGGTCAGATATGGCTTCTTGTTCTGGTTCTAACAAGACTAAGAGGAAGAGTAAAACAACATATGGTCAAAGGACAGATCCAGGTTGGGAACATGGTAATGAGATGAACAACGAATTTATTGACGAATATGCTATAATTATGTTGATTTAGACATTTTTAAGTGTGAAAATGAATTTATAGATGGTAAAATAGCTTTATACGTAGACTCTTACGATCCTCGATCCAATCCTTCGATCCGATCCTCGGAAGCCCTCATCAATCCTAACTAGAATCCCGATACTAACAACCTTGGGTTTAGATTCACCTTGTTGTTTTAACGCTAGTTTTCATAGAGATTTATCCAGTATTGTAAGAGATGATGCACTTGGAAGATCCCTTACGAAAAGGGCTTCCTAGGAAATTTTTGTTTACCCTGTATAAAAAAAAAAATCAATTAATCATTTATATTTTTGCAGGACTCAAGCAGTGCAACAACCGCTACACGTCAATATATTAAGTTATATACTTATTGCCTGTAATACAACTAAAACTATTCTTACTAATCTCGAAATGTTCGAGATTTTTATCTAGTTAAATTTTGATTAATTGACCCATTTATCATTATTTATTTATTTATTATTATTATTATTATTATTATTATTATTATTATTCCATTGCTTCTTATTAAGTTAGATTTCAAATTTTATTTCACTTTTCTATTTTATTTTAACCCATCTCTCATTTATTTTATGTTATGCAAAATATTTATTCCGAGATCTCGAATTCATATTGTTGCATAGAACAAAAAAAAGGATTTTTGGATGTCAATAATACCAACTTTGGGGGTATTGGATACTAATAATACAAATTATTTTCTTGGACACTGACAATACCAACTATCAACCTATTTTCATCCAGCAGTATACCGTCGAGTTGTTATGGTTTTAACTCATCGGAAATATGTCGTACATGGCTCCATAATGTGCGACATGGAACGCAAATTAGTGTCCACGTTAACATTTTCTACACAAGCCCAACCTTCCACGTCATGCAATATGTAGCTACATCATCTTTCCATGAATCAAAACAATACCAAACCGATGGTGTACTGTTGGTGGAAAAAAAGATTGATAGTTGGTACTTCCAGTGTCCAAGAATATAGTCTGTATTATTAGTGTCAAATACCTCAAAGTTCGTATGATTGACGTCCAAAAATCCAAAAAAAATAGGAGTAATAAGAGGAGAGGAGTAAGAAAGGATTAATATTTTTGGGGTTTAGTCTGATTGGACCTTAATTTAATTCGAAATCCAAATAATTTCCTACTTTCTCTCTTCTAATGTGAGGTTAGGCAAAAAATAAAAAAAAATTCACAAACCATTTTTCTCTCTATAAGTTTCTCCATTATTTCTCCTCTTTGTCTTGGGTCCCATGACCACCGCTCAACTTCGTCGACCGCGCCACCACCTTGCCAGTGTCGACCTCCGGTCAGCCGTCGCAGCCCAGGCGGCCGACCTCCTCTCTCTTCTGGTAGTTCACTCTTTTGCTCAAGGGTTCTTATTCATGCTCACCGCCTTTTGTCCCTCTCACCCCCCTCCGGCGACCAGCCGACACCGGCAACAGCAGTCGTCGCCAAGCCTCTCGCTTGCGCTACAACCACCCCCACCTTACCACACCAACTTTCTCTCTCTCTTGTTCTCTCAATCCTCCATTTGAGGTAATCTAAACCCCTTTCTTTGTCAATAGAATTTTCTTGTTTTAATTACAAATCTTATTGATTTCTTTAGTTTAATTCAGATTATAAGTGTAGTATTGGGAGATTTTATCATAGGGGTATGCGTATAAGTTTCGACTCATTAGCAAAAATATTTTGTGTTTTGTTATAGATGGTGCTCCTAGTGCTAGTAAGTTCGGTTTTGGTAAGAACTATGGATAGATTGGAAATCAGAAGATCATCTTCTGCAGAAATTACATCATCTACTTTTGGTTTATGTGATGCTTTGGATTAGCGTATTGTGGCTTTGAGAAATGTTTGTAATTCTTCTTTAAAGTTGTAAATATGATAACCTAAAAGTCTAGTAGGTACATTTTAAAGCAGGGGCGGATTCACCTTGTAAGGAGTGGTGTCAATTGACACCACTAGATTTTTTTTTTAAAAAATTAAATATGTTTAAAAGAACATATATAATTTGAAATATATAGTGCCTACTTAACGCCACAAATTAGAAAATGGTGGTGGCTTGTTGGTTATGGGGATTTGCTAAACAATTGTGCACTTGGTTGCAGGTTCAAATCATATAATAGATGTTAGTTTCCTTTATATAATGTCGTTAAACTTCTTATAGCAAATAATTATTCCTGATACCACTGACCACAAATCCTGGATCCGCCACTATTTTAAAGGCTTGACTAATGTAAGTTTTTCTTGGCGGTTATGTATAATGTTAAGTTCCATTTTGGACTATGTGTCGTGTTTGGTGTTTTGTTTTCTTTGGCTAGCCTAGTCCTTGTTATGAACAGTGGTAATTCTCCTGTGTTCTTTTCCTTCGATGCGCTAATCATTGGGCCAAGAGGTGTTTAATTCTAATATGGTGATTGTGAATCTACGGACATTACATTGTTTGAGTTTGATTGATTACGCATGAATGCCTTGAATTGGATCAAGCTCATGGATGGTGATTGGTTAGTCTTGCTGTAATTGGAGAAGATTGGATATTTGATGGTTATATGACTTTGAATGGTTCTGGTATATGTGTAATCTCTATTTCATATTTTAGTTAAATGAAATAAGGTAGACAAATTGTTCCTTTGGTTTGAAGGTTTTGCTAGTAAGAACATAACATGAATTGGAAGTTATATTGAATAATTATGTGATTATATAAGTAGACAAAATACATGTTTTGACCTTTGATTTGCGCTTTATTAAAGGATAATGAAGTAAACAATATTTGAATATTAATGGCTAAATTTATGTGAAGACATTATGTTTATGGTTAGAACAATAAGACATGATTTGTGGTTTTAGATGCTTGAATTGTTGATTGTAGAAAATATATAAGGGAAATATAACCAAGTTGTTTCGGGTATACTTTCGTAATGCTTGCAAAGTTATAAGGTATTAAACTTGTTCCCATGCTTAGTTTGACTATTTGAGTTAGTTTTGTTGATTCATATAAAAGAATATAAGAGTTTATCAATCATGGTATTTGAAATTTTAGTAACCACATGTTGATTTATATTTTGGTTTGTAAGAAAAGATACTTGTTTGGAACTGAAGTATTAGAAAATTATACATGCAGTCATGTAGATATGTTTTTTAATATTGTCTAAGCAATATTTTTATTCTCGTATATAATATATCATTTATCTTTCTTCCTTCTTTTTCTCCTCATATCTCTGACCTTCCATTTTCAAAAGGCAACCACTAAAATATATTCCATGGTGACAAACACATGTTATATGAGAATTGCTCCCATCCCTTGCAAAAATATCTTTCCTTCATCTCCTTGCTAGAAAGCCTTCATTTTGGAGTTGTAATCTTGCCATATTCAAGTCTATCATAGTCCAACTTATAAAAGAAACAATAGTCGTGCAACGAATAGAGGCGGAACTAGGGGGTGATAGGGGCGGCCACGCCCCTCCTAACATTTGGAATATTTATCATTCACGGTGCAATGAAACATAGAATGCAGTAGTAGCATGAGTGGTTGCAGATGTTTGGAGTGAGATTAGTGTTTGCTTGTGGGGTGCAAGGTTCAATTCTTCATGCCTTCATTCACCTTCATTTTTTTCTCGTCTTGGCTATTAGTTTATACGACTCTATTTTGTTGCTTTTTTTTTTATTCCATTGTTTTACAATTTACATGCTTATCTCTTTTCCATTAAAACATTTATTTATATATTATATATTATATATACATATTTACTTAAAAAATCTATGCCACCTCTCATTTACGGAGTAGTATCTCTATTAATTGTCTTTGTCCCACCAAATTGTTTTTATTATTTTGGTAACTTTAATTATTTGTACTAATTTGACCGATAATTTGTTTATTGATCATGTTAAGCTAGAGGGCAATACCTTAACTAATTAATTTTAAAATATATTAATATAGGCAAATTTGAATTTGTTTTTCTCTTCTATTTGTATATCGGTCTTACCGCTAAGAACAGAAGCGAAGAAGATGCTGGTATGTATTTGACATATTATGAGTTGGTCTTAAATTAAGTTGAGTTTATTTAACCATAAGTCTATAACATTCACAATATCAATATAAGTTGGGTTTAGTATGATTAAAGACTTATTTTTCTTAAAAAAAATTTATTTGAAAGTTAACGTTATAATAAATAACATTTTAACACTTATTTTCCTAAAGAAATACTTATATTTAATTTGAAAGTTAAAGTTGTAATACATGACAATTTGATTTACACAATGTTTTAATAAACAATTTACGAGATAAAAAATTAGAAGGTACTAAAAATATTGCATTTTAAAATAATAATAAATTGAGATAGAATATAAAATAATGATTTATTTTTTCGATACTCATGTTCGGTCCCTCCAATCATTTTTTCTGGTTCCGCCCCTGGCAACGAACGTGCTAAAAACTTGTAATAGTTACTATAAAATAAGTAATGGAGATATGGGCGTTGCACAGATGTTAAAGCTAGTTGAAAACAAAGGTAGTTGGTAGTGTTAATGGACATGAAAGATGGTTGCCTTTCCTAAAACTAATATCGATGTAATTCTATGATATCATAATGGGCTCCCAAATGAAGGGAATTGAATAAAAGAGATCATAATTGATCCAACTTACATTATGTGCCTAAAGCATTTTAAAACACATGAACATTTTATTTTCTCATTATAGTTACAGATAAAATAAGGTTTGCAGATGATAACATGATAAACCTTAGTTTTACCTCCTTAAACCTTGATTTCCTGACTTTATTTTGAGGTTGTTTGACCCATATTGCCAAAATCTTGGTATGGTTTAGTTAGTTCCTCTTTGCTTAATCTAGCTTAGAGTGCTTACTATTGTCAATTGTAGGTAAATATCAGATGATTTACGGCAATTTTAGAATAGTTGGATGTAAGATTTGAAAGTTGTGGAAATGTTGGGACGAGAAAAAGGCACGAAAGAGCCTAATCGCACAAGTCGATACAACCTAAGGGAAGATTTAAGAGTTCTCCAGTCTGGCATTACCAGCCGTGCACCACTACCATGGTCGTGCGCCAATCTACCGCAACACATAATCGTTCAGAGTTGGGGCATGAGCAGTCGTGTGACTCCGCATGATCGTGCCCCGTCTAGCACGGGCATGCATGCCAAAGTTGCATGACCGTTGTCACTTACAACAAGTTTGAGAAGTTTTTCCAGTCTAGCACGCGCACCCGTGCGTCGACCGTACAAAGTGCCAAACCCCAATTTTGCGATTAAGCTTTAGTTAATCCCGAAATAGCATTACATTAAATCTTATCTTTATTTTAGTGTAATTCCCTCTCAACTCTCTAGACTCCATATAGAATTTCTCTAATGTTTAGATTGGATTTGACGATAGAATTCACTTGATTATTGCATATTACAAGTGTTATTTTCTTAATCTCTTATATTAGGGTTTTTTCTCCATTAATTGTGTGGGGCTAAATCTCTAACCTAGGTTAGGGATTCGTTTTTAGCATGCTTAATTAATTGCAATTTATGTTTCCTTCACTCTTCTGGCATTCGTGATTCAAATTTCTATCAACTTACCAATGTTGAATTTGATGCGAGGATCTAGAGAGTCCCATCTTTGCGTAATTAGGCTTTATTTCATCTTCTAAAGAAGAAACTTAGGCCTAGTATAACTTGATTAGATCATTTTGGCTTATGTATGATAATAAAATCTTGTAATTTCTTTGGGTTAATTATGTGAGAACATCAGTTAATTCAATTGAGTTAGCTTAATAACCTTTGAAAGAAGGCTTAGGTGGTCTAAACTGATCCGATTCCCTAATTCTTTGTTGTGTCTAATATATGAGTGTAACAATGATTGTTGGCATGTTAGTTTGGCGAACCCCTTGCCTTAGGCTAATTTGTTTTCTTCTTTGTGATTATTGTATACTGATGATCAAACTTTCAACATGTAACTTGCATAGTTCAAAAGAACATTGACCTTAGGTTATGTGCAAGACCTAGCTCCTTGTGGATACAACAATCGCACTCCCCAAATTACGACGATAAAATGGCGCAATCGCCGGAGAGCTAGCGCTACTCCCCAGTCTAAGTTATGTGAAACTTTTTTCTAAGCCTTTTTCTTTGTCGTTTTTTTTTGTTTATGATTAAATTAAATCTAAAAACTAAAAAAATGAATGCCTCCTACTTCACCCAATACGAGAAAGAATTGTTTTGTGCTTATGGGAGTCAATTGGATGATTATCTTGCTTATTGTGCTCAATATCGTTTAACTTATACAAAGTGGGAAGTGTTATGTGTTGTTGATGAGGATTTGAATTTTAAGACTTGCACTCTTTTGGATTGCTTTGGTTTTCATGCTAAAAAATAGCGCGAAGCTTGGGAGTCGCTTGATTGGTTGTTTTGTGGTACTCGTGATTTTGAAGAGGGTTGTGGTTTTTCGAGTTCTTCTTTTGATGACCAATGTGCTTTTCATGCTAGATCTTTCTATAAGGAATCATTTTTGAACCCTTTTCCCTCTTCCCCTCAATTCTTAATGTATGTTTCTTCATGTTGTCTTCGATGAGAATCATCTACTCATGTTATCGAATCTCGCATATGTGTCGCTTCTCTAACCTTTTTTAAAAATGTAATGAACCATCATGATGAATGTTTGTTGAGAGTTGCAAACAGTCTTAACTCAATTGTTTCTGAGTTGGGTTTGTTTGTGCATCAATTAACGAGCGATATGTAATAAGCCACAAGACCACGGGTATAGATGTAGCATATATTAAGGTCATTCTCACAGGGAGTTGCTCAACAACACATCTGTAACGCCCAGGCCCGGGAGCCCTATAATTGATTGCTAAGTCGATCGGGTTTTGAGATGATTTTTTCTAATAAACTACTTCTAACTACGAAAGCAATAATTCTAAGATTAAAATCAAACAAATGAAACCGTTCAGGAGACAAACCAAAGTTGTCAACGAAACAAAGAAGATTGAACACGAATTTCACCAATTTGGACAACATTCACGGTCAATAATCGCATAAAATATTTTGCAACGATCTTTTGAAAATGAAGCGAATTGCCTAGCAAAGCCAATCACCTACTTTCGTGGTTATTTCAACTTTAACTAGGTTAATGATCAAATTATCAAATGATCCTTAAGTAAAAATCTCTATGCCTAGTTTATTTTATAATTAGTTCAACCTAAGCTTTCCAATTCTCAAATTTCTCCATTTGGTGCCTCATTCAAGAATTTACAATGATGTTGACGGTGACCAAGAAAAAGCAATGACATGCTTACTCATAGGTTGAATGAAATGCATCTAAATCAAATTCAAAAACTTTGTTTAATCCAACAATATTCAATCCATCAACAACAACTAGGGTTTCAAACAAAACGAAAACTACTCACTAACCATGTCTAAACTACAAAAGCACGTAAATACTATTCTAGAAAGCATATAAATCTAAAGAGAATGAAGAAATAACCAAAGATGTGTAGAAAACCCTTGAAAGAATTTGGAAATTGTGCAATTTTGCTCCTCCAACACCGAATCGATCTTGAGTAATCTTCAATATTCAATTCGTTCTCAAACTCTTGATTATTGTGGGATTGTGGCAGATAAATGAAGGTAGAGATGGAGGAAGATGGTAAGGTCGGAATGGATGGTCGTGGATGATGGTGGATGAAGAATGAAACAGTTGGATTCATTGATTATATAGCAATAATGGGAAAGAAATTGTAAAATTCCAATAGTCGAGCTCACCACGGACCATGTTGGGGTCAACATGGATCGTGCCAGTGTAGCCATGACCCGTGTCAACCTCAACATGGGTTGTGTTGATAATTTTGGGGAAATTGAGCTCTTTGGAGGCTTCCATGGACCATGGCATGACTACTACGTGTCGTGTTGGATTTGAAAAATTTTAGGTCATCTTGTTTTGGCCATATTTCCTTTGTTCGATATCCGATTGACTTGATTCTTGGACCGTTGGAAAGTAGACATGATAAGCCTAATAGTCAAAGCATATGTGTGGAGAAAAAATGGTGACCAAAAGAGTGGACATATATTAGTTTTCGCACACATTCTGCTATCTTGCTCATAACTCCTTCATCTCAACTCAGAATTGAGCTTATAATATATCATCGAAAATCCCTTTCAATGAGGAAGTAAGTAATGTATGTGAAAAGTAGGGTTCATTGAACTAATCTGTACAAATTGAGCAAAACACCAAGAACTCAATTAAGATAGTGAACACCTGCGTGACGAGGGACAAGCGGTGGAAGAGATCATAAAACATTAATTAAGCACATTAATCCCCAAATTTCATTATCAAAATGCTCCAAAAATTAAGGTAATATATGCCCTCATCAATATGCCTGAATTGTATAGAGAGACCATATGGTTTATACATTGCATGCATTTGAGTCTTCTGCCCCTAGTCGCCCTTTGTGTGACTGGGAGTAGGCGCGATCTTGACATTTTTGGGGCCTCGAGAAACATAGTAGACCAATTTGTTGATTGGAGTCCTTTTAAAAAAATGTCAACATTTATACTAAATAACACCAGTTAGGCCCTTAATCTAAGGCTTTTTTTTTTGACAAAGTGACGTATGGGCCCCTTTTTTCTCTCCTTATTTTGTTTACATAACATGTTGGACATTTTGATACTACTATCTATATTCTCGGTTGGACCCTTAAACTAAGATTTTTTTTAATCGTAAGCCCTGGGTTGTCGCCCCTCGGGCCTACCCCCACCAGGCCTGACTGGGAGGATGATGATTATGATTCTTTTTCTCCTTCTCTAGCATGTGAACCCCCATCTCATAGTATAAACCTAGCTATCTCCTAGTGATGTACCTTTGTGTGAATATGAATCATTTTCCATGGGTTATAATCCTGAATTCTACATGTTCAGTATTGAGGATGTTTTAGATGATGCATTCTCGCCATTAGTAGCTTTATGTCATTCATGTATACATACCTCATCCAATGAATCCAATATTTTTGATGATAATGGTGCATCTTCATCTGATATTGAGAATGTCCTTATGTGGAATAACCTCACCATATTCCTTGTCACCACTGAAAATTTTGATGAGTTAGATGATGAATGTGAAAAGGGATGTGTGTTTTATAAAATTTATGTGGGAGTTGCGCTTGAGGATCCTCCTCTATGCTGTGACTATGTTAATACTATATCTCCATCTCCCGTTTATGCGACCCTTTTTCCTTCACTTCATTCCACCTTCTCATATGAGCACGTGTGCCTTACTTTCCTAAGTGATTATAGGGGCCCTAACCCCTCATATAATCCTTCTTATGCATACCATGGGAATATGTCCAAAAAATTAGTGTGTTATACCTTCTTTTATCATTATTTCAATTTTTCTACAGCATTGGTAAGGCCTAAAAGAATACTCACATTGTTTGTAATACTTTTGTCGGTATTCTCTTACTTACTGCACTATGAGATGCATGCTTCAGTGTATGATTGACTCTTACGAGCCTTGACGACATGCAAGTTTCTTAGGTCAAGCTAGGGATCTTAAAGTAGCTCCTTAGGAGGCAACCCAAGTTTACCGACTTTCTAGTTTTAAGTTTTTTCCTTCCCTCAAATTTGCATTATATCCTTGCATTTACATGTAGAGCTGAAGAATGAAAAGGGTTACAAGTTAAGCATTCAAGGTAAATATTCTACCCTTTTCACCTTTATTTCTTGTGATTATAGGCTGTTAGTTTGTCAGTTTAATAACTTTGAGAAAAGTGAGAAAAATAGGGGGGAAATAATGAAGCTATGTGAAAACCATGGTTGTATGTTGGTTGGTTTGTTTCGAAAATCCCTCTTTTTGTTCGAGGGGTGATTGTTGGTAGATGGATGTATTTGTAGTCTTTGGAAGCTTGGATTTGTTGGAGACGATGTGATGAACTAGTTGGATGCTTATTTGGAGTGATCATTTTTTTTGGTGCAATTCTTTTGCTTTTGATGGTCCCTTGTGCATGATTGTGATTTTTTTTTTTGTGATTGGTACATCAAAGGACATAGTTGTAGTGATTATGGTAGGGATAACCCGTGAGACTTCTTTTTTAGCCTTATAGATTACCATTTTGTAGCCTCATTTTCATGTGTGTTACTTTCCCATGCTTACAACTCTAGAACTTGCTCCATTATCTTCAAAATCATATTTGACACATGCTTGTTGGCTAATATGATAGAGGAATTCATTTTGATAAGCTACATGGGCCAAATAGTCACCTGGTGCTTATATCCTCTTTTTTCAACCCCTTTTGCATCATTCTTCATCCCTAAGCCTTGGTCTACTTGAGCACTCGAGTTGTTTGGAAGCTTGTGTGGGTGTTGTATAGTTTGGTGGTTAATGGTTCTTTGAATATCAAAAGGAGTAGTAAGTGAAGATGTTGTAAAAGAAAACAACCATTTAATTCTCTGTTTAAGAGGAAAATAGATAATAATAGTCTGATAAGTTTAAAAAACAAATTTTATAATTTTCCCATACAGTAGGTTCATCCAATATGCTACTGTAAAAATTTCAAATTTTTATCAAATTTTGAAAATTAGAATAAAATTCAGAAAATTAAACAATTATACTTTTCAGTTAATCTGAAAATTAAAGGAAAATTAGTAAACGATTTTGAAAATTCAAGAAAAATTTATCCATAACAGAATAGTTACCCAGTAACCTACTGTAACATTTTCAGAAAATTTGCAAATTTCTATGAATATACAAAATTCAGAGAAGCAACAAATTTATTTCTCTCAGATCTGAAAATCTAAATTAAAAAATATAATTTGACCGGATACATTAACAAAAAAAATTTTCCCTAAAATTATGGTTACCCAGAAACCTACTGTAAAAATTTCAGAAGTTTTACAAATTTCCACAAATTTATAAAATTCAGAGAATTAAACGAATTTTAATTCACTTCAGATCGGAAAACTAAATTAAAAATTCATTTTAATTGGGAAAAATCTACAACAAATATGGAAAGTCCAGAACACTTCCAGAGACCTCCAGTAAAAAATTCAGAAATTTTCGAATTCGTTTGATATTTTATTTTGATTTTTTATATTTACCGTAAATAAACTAAATCAGAAAATAATTCTACAAAATCCTATTTTTGCGAATTTTGACCTATTTCATGTGTTGCCTACTGTTTAACAATATTAAAAAAGATTGTTTCTAAAAGATTCAAAAATAAATCAAGTTCATGCTATGTTTAACGATTAAACAAACATAAAATCGATTTATTAAAGGCAATAAGAAATAAATAATAACAAAGCATGAAATTTTACAATAAAATTTCAAATTTACTATCATGAACATTAAAGATTAAAACTTTCATAAAGATTCAAAATTTTAGGCATAAATCTACTCTAGCATATTCATAATATAATTCAATTATTCACAAAATTACTTATGAATACAAGTACAATACTTTAGCAAGCAATTGGTTGCTCTGATACCACTATTAGGTTTTAGGTTATCTATTTTCTAAAAAGATACAGATTAATTGGCGGAATATTTATCACAGTTATAAACAATTAATCAAAACAACTGCAGAGGCTTTAGTAATTATACCTCATCGCTAACCCGAAATATTTTTTCTTTGTGCGGCTTTGGCATTTAAACGGAATCGATAAAATTTATGCACTTGCTCTAAACTCATAGGAGCTTTATGGGCAGAAAAAAAATTTGAAAAAAAAAATATGTACTCTTATTCTATCACGAAGCCTTTAAAATTGAGAGCGATACGAAATTTATTTCCTTTAGAAACGCGAGATTTCGGTAATAAAATACGATAAAATCAAATAACGTAAAAGATCTCGGGGTCTCTCCAAGCCAAGTCCTATGGTCCTCAATCATAAACCCCATCTTAATAACCATAGCATTACATTTAGACACTCCAAAAACAACTCACAAGATCACTATAATACTTTTGGTTCAAACTTACAACAATACTTTATACTCAGAATTTCCAGATTCGCAGCCCTTCTTCCGGGCTCTATAACTCACACTCCCGACGTCAGGTTGACGCATACCATACCATTTCGGAAAGCTTGCAAGGTCTCCTAAAACTCTTATGTTGAACACTTTTTCAAATTCAAACTCCACACAGACGAAAAATGTGCAACACGTCACTGCCTCCAAAATCGTATATAATTGCATGCCTTTACGGTTTTGGCTCTAACTTGAGCTATACAAGTCGGAATCCCGAATTAAAAGCCCGGTGTTAGCTAACACCTTAGGCTACCTTTTTACACAAGAATCTGGGCTAAAAACTAATTTTACCATCTCCTATAAAAAGTGAATTTTGGGCAGAATGCACTGGGGTGTTTGAGCTCACATGCATGCTCCATTTTCATTCAAGTTTTGTACTAATTCATTACCCAAATGAAGTCTACTCATAACCCTCCCATTTTCCAGAATCCCAACCTCAAAAATTATCATCCAAGCTTGCATAATACACTTGCACAATCATCAAGTTACATGCACTTACATTCCATCACAATTTCCATGACTTTCTTTCATATAAAACACCCAATCAAAGTATTATTAACTTAATTACTCTTCCAAAACAGAAATTAAACTCTAAAAACTTCATCAAACACTTCATGCAAATCAATAATACACCTTTTCTCTCATCAACATACATATCTATACCATTAGCATGAATACCCATCAAGAAAACACTTGCATTAACCATAAAACTTAACCATTCAAAACTATACTCTAAAATCCATGTAAATGGAGAATAAAAGAGATGAAAACAACCATTTAATACTTGAAAAAAAACATTAAAACTCAGATTATATAAAAGTGGAGATAGGGTGTGAGATGCATACCACTTGAAAGAGGAGATAAAAAAATGAACAAGGAAGTGTGGAAATGGAAGAGGAGCAAGCGCCGGAATTGCTGTCGGAAAAGTCATGACCCGAGAAGCAAAGGGGAGGGGGGGGGGGCTGGTGCTCGGCGAACAGGAGGAAAAGGGGAGAGCTGAGTGTTGAGTTTGATTTGAACCAAAATAAATGACCCTTGGCCTCCCTCACACCCCTTTTATAAGACTCCCTCCCTTACTAAAAAAAAGACTAATAATAATAATAATATGAGGTCCAAAATGATGCAATTTATTAGGTGCTTCTGGAGCATGTGCTCCAGATTCGATAATTGTTCATTCATATGTATTGGGTTGTTCACTCTTATTATTATGATTGTTCACTATGATTCATGTGATTGTTCACTTGCAGATACCTGAAGCACATGCTCCGGGTGCATCTAATACGTATTGCCAAAATGATACTCTTTAAAAGCACTAGAAAATAATTTGATCGGTAAAATTACCCGCTTAGCCATTTCCTCCGAGACCTGTCACCGTTAGTTAATTGTAAAACTTAAAAGAATTTAATAATCACATTTTTGCTAATTAAACCAATTTAATTACCCTAATTTCTGTGATTTAGGGTGGGTTGTTACACCCTCCCCCCCTTAAAAGGAGTTTCGTCCTCGAAACTCGCTGTTTATTAAAATTGCTGTGGAAAATACCTTAAAAGAGGTGGGGGTAGCTTTTCATCATATCCTCTTCAGTCTCCCAGGTGGCTTCCGAGGTTTCTTGGTTTGCCCAAAGGACCTTGACTAGTGGGACTTCTTTGGTACGTAGTTGTTTGACCCTACGATCCAAAATTTGAATCGGCTGCTGTTCAAAGGTAAGGTTTTCCGCTAGAAGAGGAGGTTCTTCCTTTAAGATATGCGTTGGATCCGGTACATACTTTCGGAGCTGGGAGATATGAAAGACGTCATGGATATGTCCTAGGTTGGAAGGTAACTCTAGATGATAAGCCGATGGATTAACTTTCCCCACAGTAGAATAAGGTCCGATGTATCGAGGGCTTAGTTTACCCTTAACATTAAATCTCTTAATTCCCTTTGTAGGTGAAACCTTGAGAAATACTCTATCTCCTATCTGGAATTCGAGTGGTTTCCGCCTTTTGTCGACATAGCTTTTCTGTCTACTCGAGCACCAATATGTCTTTGAATCACTTTGACCTTTTCACTGCCTCTTGAATCAACTCGGGCCTATGACTAGTGCTTCATCTAGCTCATTCCAACATAAAGGTGTTCTACATTTCCTGCCATACAAAGCCTCAAAAGGCGCCATCTGAATAGTGGCTTGATAACTATTATTGTAAGCAAATTCCACGAGTGGAATATACTGATCCCAATGCCCTTGAAAATCCAGTACACATGCGCGAAGCATGTCTTCCACAATCTAGTTTACCCTTTCTGTTTGACCATCGCTCTCTGGATGGTAAGAACTACTGAAGCTAAGCTTAGATCCCAGAGCCCTTTGTATAGCACTCCAGAACCTCGATTGAAACCTTGTATCCCTATCCGATACAATGTCCTTTGGAATCCCATGTAACCGTACTATTTCGCGGATGTAGATATCCGCCAACTTATCTACTTTCCAGCTCTCATGAATAGGTATGAAATGCGCTGATTTAGTAAGACGGTCGACAATTACCCAAATGGCATTCCGTTTAGAAGTGAGGGTAGTCCCATAGTGAAGTCCATTGAGATTGACTCCATTTCCATGTGGGAATATCTAATGGCCTGAGTTCGCTCAAGGTCGCGATGCTCACTTTCACCCTTTGGCAGTCAAACATTTATCCACGGTTAGCTATGTCCCTTTTCATGCTAGGCCACCGTAATCGCTCTCTCAAATCCTCAGACATCTTCGTACCTCCAGGATGCACGGAGTATATTGACTTGTGGCCTTCTTCCATAACCCTTAATCTTAAGTCCCCTCTGTTGGGTACACAGAGTCGATTCTGAAACCTTAAAATCCCATCATCGTGGATCAGAAGGCCAGGCATTGCCTTGGTGGTCAGACTATCTACAATTATCCAAAAATCCGGATCATTCATTTGCTCTGTCTTGATTTCATCAATAATAGACGGCTTTAAAGAGATAGCAGCCAATCTCTTGTCTGTATCTCCTCTACTCACCAAGTCGATGTTCTCCTTACTCAACTCTTGCCAAATTCTAGGATGAATCGTTAGACTCGATATAGACCGGTGCTGGGTCTTCCTACTCAAAGCGTCTGCTACTGAATTTGCCTTCCCGGGGTGATACTGGATATCCAGATCATAATCTTTAATAAGCTCTAACCACCTTCGTTGTCTCAGATTTAACTCCCTTTGAGTAAAAATATACTTGAGGCTCTTGTGGTCGGTGAAAATAGTAGTGGAGACTCCATATAAATAGTGTCTCCAAATCTTGAGAGTAAAGACCACTGCTGCCAGCTCCAAATCATGTGTCGGATAATTCTTTTCATAAGGCTTTAACTTTCTGGAGGCATAAGCTATTACCTTATCTCCTTGCATCAACACACAACCCAGCCCCTGATGCGACGCATCACTATACACAATATATTCCTTCCCTTCCTCGGGTAAGGATAAAACTGGGGCCGTCGTGAGTTTCTCCTTTAGAGTCTGAAACGCTTCTTCGCACTTATCGGTCCATTCGAACCGGGTGGTCTTCTTAAGGAGGTTTGTCAAAGGTAATGCCATCTTGGAAAAGTTTGGCACGAATCTTCTATAATATCCAGCCATACCTAAGAAACTTCTGACTTCCATAACCGTAGTGGGTCTCACCCAATCTTTAACAGCTGATAATTTGTGAGGATCCACTCGGATGCCTTCGCTGGTTACAATATGTCCCAAAAATCCTACTTCCTTGAGCCAGAAATCACACTTTGAAAATTTGGCATACAACTGTTTTTCTCTTAAAAGCTGAAGTACTTGCCTCAAATGACTTTCATGCTCCTCATAACTCTTTGAGTATACCAAAATATCATCAATAAAAATGACCACAAACTTATCCAAAAAGGGTTTGAACACACGGTTCATCAAATCCATGAACACTGCTGGGGCATTGGTAAGCTGGCATCACGGTGAATTCATAGTGCCCATACCTTGTCCTAAAGGCAGTCTTAGGGATGTCCTCTGCTCTTACTCTAAGCTGATGGTATCCTGACCTTAAATCAATTTTTGAAAATACTCCTGCTCCTTGGAGTTGATCAAACAAGTCATCAATTCTGGGTAGAGGATATTTGTTCTTGATCGTCACTTTGTTCAATTCCCGATAGTCAATGCATAACCTTAAACTTCCATCCTTCTTTCTCACAAATAACACCGCTCCTACGAGGAACTGGGTCTGATAAACCCTTTGCTTAAAAGGTCTTCCAACTGTATCTTTAGTTCCTTTAGCTCTGCTGGGGCCATTCTATACGGAGCTTTAGATATCGGCCTAGTTCCGGGAACTAGCTCAATTTTAAAGTCAATCTCCCTCCTCGGGGGTAGCTCCGTAATTTCTTCTGGGAAGACGTCCATAAACTCCCGTACAACCGGGATTTCCTCTACCTTAGGCAGACTCTGGGATACCTCCTTTAGAGAACACAAATAACCTGTACATCCATGATTCAACATTTTGCGCGCCTTTACATATGTTATGATAGGGCACGGGCTTAATCCTAGATCCCCAACGAAAAGGCACTCTTTCCCTAAGGCATTCTGTAGAACGACTATCCCCTCTCCACACTTGATTTGAGCCTGAGTCAAATTCAACCAATCCATCCCAAAAATAATATCAAACTCCTCTAAGTTTATCTGTATTAGGTTAGCTGGGAAAATTTCTTCATTCAGAACTAGGGGCACTTTCTCGAAACAAGTCTTACAAACTATGGTTTGTCCATTCGGTAAACCAATTAAAAAGTTTTCGGCGCGAGCTAACTTTTGTAAGTCTAAATTTAATGCAGCTTTAGAGGAGATAAAAGAATGCGTTGCTCCAGAGTCAAATAATGCAATAAGGGGTTGAGCATAAACGTAAACAATGCCAGAATAACCATACCGCACTTACCGCTTCTCTTTCCCACGACGTAGGCCCGCCCACGCTTCCTCGCGTGGAGCGGTCCTTCGGGCGGCGTTGGTCGTGTCGTGCCGGTTCGGGCCTTCTAAGCTTCTTCGGCATTCACCACTTTGTGGTCACCCGCCGCAAAAACAATTGTTGGTGCCTACCCGACCGGGTGGTGGAGTGATTGGTCCGCCGCACTTCTTACACGGCTTCTCGTTAGTGGGACGGGTTACTGAGTCCCTGAGTCAGTGCTGGTTTCCGACTTGATTTGCTTGTACAGAGGCGAGGTAGGTACCCCACGCTGCTCCACTTTCTTTAGTGCCGTTGACCTCCCGATTCAATGCCCTTAGCTCCTTCCGACTCGCTCTACTTCGCAGCCCTCTCATACATCTCTGCGTCGTGGCAAAATGATGCGACGACAGCTTGGTCGTATGTAAGGCGCTAGGCCTCCTCAGACGAGACATCTTTAGCCCTTCAGTGGCTACATACTCCGGCAAACCATGGAACTTGGATGTATCAGAACACCGAGATGTCCCTATTAACTATTGACCAATCTAGGAATTCCTTTTCCTTCCCTCGAAGAGATATGGGATAGAACTGAGCCCTAAGTTCCTTTAAAAAGTCACTCCATGTCTTTCCGGTTTTGATGTACTTCTCTCTTATAGTCCTCCACCAAATATCCGCCTCACCTTTAAAGTAGAAGGTCCCTATAGTCACTTTCTTCTCCTCGGGGACTTCAATCACCTCAAAAATCTTTTCCATATCTCGCATCTAATCCTCTAAAATGACAGGTCATAACTTCCTGAGTAGGTCGGGGGGTTTCTTTTTGCTACCCGATCAGCGTAATTTTCTTCCCTATTACCCGTTGGTACTGTGGTTGGAGTTGGTATACGCTTCAGCAATTCATGTAATAACATCCCGAAGTGGTCGGGGTAGACAGGTGGGTTTTGAGGAACGGATCCTAAGGATGTCTCAGGAAGGGATACCAACCCTGGACTAGGGTGGGGTCCTTGAATTTCCAACCGTTTCCTTCGGTCTCTGGTCGGGTTCACCCTGGGTGAATTCCGACATTTGCGACATACTACAATATCACAATAATAACAATGTTAATAGACCACTTGATTCGTAATTACATTTTCTTTAACTTTCCTGTCCAACAATAAAGTCTTTAGTACACACCCCTTAAGGTTTGTAGTACCTCAACATTAGTACATATTCTATATAAATCAATAACGTTTATTTGGAACCACAATAAATTTTCTCCCTGTATTCACATAAGCAGGAATACTCCCATTCTTCCACCTGTACCCTTCAAGTTACATGATAATTTTAAACTCACAACATTCCCATAATCCTATAATAGATCATGTCATTCCTAGCAATCTTGAGTTCTCCCTAAAGAAAAATTGGGAGATACTCCAGCAATTACATCCACAAAATAATTCAGTATATACGAGTTCAACACTTGAAATAAAAGAGCATACAACCATGCTTCCCAAACCAAAATATAGGGAAGATCAAAAGAATCGCATAGTTCGACCAAATACAAGGTTCAACCTTGAACAAAAACAACTTGGTTAACCCAACTATTACGGTCGACTAGCTTACCCAAAAGAATAGGTTAGCTCCTAGCTACCCTGTACAAAATCCCCTAGAAGAATCTTTTCTTATGTCCCTGTGTTAGATCCTTCTTCAGAGTCTCCATGCTCCGCCCGCTTCATCATGTCCGCCAAAGCAAGTCGATACGTCCTGACTGGAAGACACCTCTTGCGCTTAGTCTTCCTCATTATGGGCCCGGCTCGTACTTTCGCTTTACCCTCTCTAGGACCTCGAGGCACTATGACACCTGTGGGGGTTGCATCATCACAGTCATTCCCCTCATTCTTAGGCTCTCGCCCAACTCACCTTACCTTGGTCCAATTTAGGACCTTTCTCTTCCTCGGGATCCGTCTTCGAAGCCACAGGCTCCTGGCGCGGAGGTGGTACAATGGGGACCGGGCATCCCATGATCGGTGCCGCAAAATGGAGCTCCATTCCCTTTGCTGGGGATGGGTAGACAAAAGCTGTGGTGGGTGTAGGCAAGGCTAGCACCTCATGTAAAGACGGTGCCAAATCAGTGGGGTGCATTTGTAGCAAGTGCATCAGGTGATAATAGCTTCTAAAGCTACCCGATTCCAGTGCCCAGTAATCAAGGCACCACGTGTGCGGCCAAGATCCTCTAAGCAACAGTGGTTGGTACCTATCCTTGATCTCCCCCCATGGTTTCTCATGGGGTAACGTTGCCAGTAAACATCGTGCTCTACAGATGTCATCTCTATACTCGGTGTTCGGGTTCACCATACTGTGCATGTCAAAGGCTTCTTGCAACTTCTTTAGGTGTTCGAACACATTTTCCGTGGGGTCCATGAACATGGCAAAAGGGTTGGGTAAAGAACCGCCTGTGGGATCGATCTACAGTATACAAAACAATAAAATAAAACTCCAATAAATTATCCCCTTAAAACTGGCTATAAAAAGAAACAATTAAGGTACGGTCCGAGACTCCACCCACTAAAATTCCATGAAGGAACCAACTTATTCCCATTTATTTTCAAGCTTGGCTCCAATTTACTTAATTATACTTTAGACACATAACTTCCAAATTTCATCATAATTACTTTTGAGCATTCTTTAATTCATAGAGAAAGACAACAACACTCTATATACTTTCAACTTTACTTCAATGAAATCCATAATTGAACAAAAGAATTTCTCACTAACCCATCTGTTTTCCATTTCTTATGCAACCATTAATTTACACATAACATGTCTTCTTTTACCTCTACACGTATTCATTCCTTGTCTAAAAGATAGCCCTATTTAACATCCATCATTCACTTAACTCTTTCTATCATTCATTATGAATCCCATAAATTCCTAAAAAATTTGGCAGCATTTCCCCTGTAAATAGGACTATTCCCAAATTTACATCCTTATTTTTCACTTGCAAATTACAATTTACATCACATAATCTCGACAGAGAGCTTCATGCTCAAGCTTCCATTGCAACAATTCCTCTAATTAGGCCCAATTTGCCGCGTAAGACACATATACTCTGCACCCAAACACATCTAAGTTTCAATGTTCTAATAGTTCTCTACATTCCCAAATTTTCTCCTTATAACCTAGCTCTAATACCACAACTGTAACGCCCCAAAACCTTAATCACACAATTACCCAGACATTACGGTAATCACATGATTAGCGCAGCGGATAACGGCCTGAGGCGTTACCGCCGTCCCACTAGGCACAAGGCAAAACCAACCAATCAACCAAGCACAACAACCATGGCAACCCAATAACAACAATATAACCACAAACATCAATACATCCTCAAACGTAAGGTGGTTTACAATTAGTCACAATTGCTTAACTTGAAAGTATATATTTATACATAGACCCATATGCTTATGATTCCTTATAAATCTCCAAACACTACTATCACTGGCGTTATAATTAACCCTGTACGACGCAAGAGTCTACCTTTCACTTTAGGGAGTAAACTACTTCTGTACGTCCTTTCCCTTTTCTGTGGAGCTCGGACCACCTAAAACAAAACAGTAAAACATCGCAAAAGTGAGTGGGGAAACACTCAAGACACAAACCTCCAACATGTAAAACTGCTTTCAAAATCGCTTCATGCCGGCCTTTAAAACATTTGGAAAACGGGGAAGGGGCAAAAAGAATCACGCTAAACCAATGAAGTCTTTAAACTTTAAGAATTCTATGCATAGGCTGTGCTTTACTTTGAAAAGAAAAAAAATATAACATATGATAAGACGTGGTATCCCTTACGATCGATGCCGAAGCACCACACACGCCGCATGCCCAAACCGACCGAGTTTGATTGGGTGATCGCTAAATGACACGACCGCCAGTCAAGCTTACTCCAATAGGAGCCTGTAAAATAATGCTAGGATCCACTCTAGCTACCGTAGAACTATGTGTTTTGGGACCACTTATAAAACAATAAAATCATTAGAATGTATCTATGCAATAAAACTGTACTTGACTGTGAATATATATAAGAGTTGGACAATTTGCGTACCTTTAAAATACTGTGAACTTGGTGACGATCTGGCTCGGGGAATGGCGCGGGGCGGTGTGAAACTTTGAGCTAAGACGATAAAGGTTACAAATTAGTGCAAAGGCTATGAACAAAAAGGGCCGTAACGTCCCATAGAAAGGATTTGAAGTGCACATGTAAAAGAAATTTCAGGTTTTTGAGGTGAGAGTATTTTGGCTATAACCGGGGCTAGGAAACTCGGAATTTAATGAACGAGCACTTTTCGGAAAGGGAAAAAAAAAATAAAATCTATAAGTTTGTCAACTGGGTCAGATGCTAAAAATGATGGGAAGAGCTCGGAAAAGGCTTTGGGCAGAAACAGCGAAAACCGAAATATTTTTTCTTTGTGCGGCTTTGGCATTTAAACGGAATCGATAAAATTTATGCACTTGCTCTAAACTCATAGGAGCTTTATGGGCAGAAAAAAAAACTTGAAAAAAAAACACTACAACATAAAGGGCCTATGCCAACAGTCGAAAACTGTTGCCTTAGGCCAAAGGCAACGGTATTTTGGCCTAAGCCAACAGGCATGGGCCGTTGCAGATACTTCCGTTGCCTTTTCCAAAGGCAACGGTATTTTGGCCTAAGGCAACGGTTCCTGCAAGAGGGCTCAATCAATGCCTAAGGCAACGGTCCATCTAAGGCAACAGTCCAGTGTTGTTGTGTTAATAGAAAAGGCAACAGTCTAGTGTTATTGCAGTAATAGCAAAGGCAACAGGCCAGTGTTGTTGCATTCATAGCAAATGCAACAATCCAGTGTCATTGCATTAGTAACAAAGGCAACAATCCAAGGTTGTTGTATTGAAGACAACAAAGACAACAGTCCAATAGTGTTGTATATTAAAGCGACAAAGGCAACAATGAAGTATCGTTGCAGTATAAACCAACATAGGCAACAAGATTAAAAAGAATGGATCTGCTTTATACCACCAAAAGCAACAGTACATTAGATGTTGGTATTTCATAGCAACAATCTACTATTGTTGCATATGCTTATTTCCAATACCTATTCAATATTTATAATTGATTACCTGTAATGATATGTAACACGAAATAATATACATATGACAACAAACATCCAAATGATATTAATATCATCACTGGATCTCATTACAAGAGTCAAAATATGAAATAGGTCATCCATATAAGACACAAAAGATAGTAATAAGAAGTATCAAGTCCAAAATAGTATATCTAATAATAAAAGTTTTCATCTTTGAAGATTATCCTAATATTATGACACGATCCAATATAGAGAAATAACGACCTAGACAGTTCATCATATTAGCTCTCCATCTTCACCTTCATCTTCACCATCACCTTCATCTTCTTCCTGGGAAAAAGAAAACAAAATACTTAATATCAATTAGTTGCAAATTGTAGAAGAACACACTTAAAATTAGTAACTAGTAGGAAGTATTAAGCGCCAAAAAATAGGATGCTTTAAAGGTTTAGTCCTACTTCCATTATTTCCATCTCTTCAAAAGACAATCCATTCAGGATGCCCAAACTCCAAACTAAGGAGCAACAAATAAATAAATAACAGTCAATAAATAAATAAATTACTTTGCACTATTATTTTGGGTTCTAATGTCCAACAGTGATTGCCATGGCTGTCGATCTATTATATTACCCTGTAAGGAACAAGAGTTTAAAGATGGTACAGATGGGGGAAAAAGGCACCAAATAATCTAAAGAAGTCAGTAGGATAATGTCCTTTTCAGAACAAAATACAGCTCTTCCAAATCTCCCCAACCTGTGGTTATTCAAACAATGTATATTTGCTAAGCAATTAAGGATAGAAAAAAAGCTAACCAGGAAATTTGGTTTAACTGCATCAAGCTGCCAAATAGGTTCAAAAGTGAGTAGCCCCAACAAGTAGGCATAGTATATGGTTAAAAGTTAAATCCAAGATGTTCCACCAAGTGCCAAGGCAAGACAAGTAGGTATACAGAGAGAGTTGAAGATGGCATATTTGCCTACACTAAACAAGAGACAAGGGACAACACCTTAAAGCTATAACCTTGGTCAATCAAAAATTGCTGCCTTTTTGTTGAGTAATACATCTCCTGCACAAAGAAAATGTATTTATATACATATATACATGTAAAAACAATCAAAAAAACACTCAAGAAAGCAGTATTAGGAAAGTATCCAGCTCACTTTAGGTGCACATACCTAAACTCAGGCCTATGTGTCAGATCACTTTACACTTTCAGCAGTTTTGGAGCTCCAATGATAGGTATAGTACACACATAGACAGGGCAGCAACAACTGATTTCAGTGCACAACATAGCAGAAATCGAGTTTAACATCAGCCCAAAGAGTTTTTAGCAACAAAACAGAATGACAAGTACATTCAAGCAGGGCACAAAATAGTAGCAGGGGTGAACACTTTCAATTGCCAGAAATTAAAACATGACAACAACATTTAATTTCAGCGCCAGGCAACAAATGTTGGCGCTAGTTGATTGTGTCCAACGCTGAGCAGGCAACAAGGTTTACCAAAAAAAAATCAAACATTACCAATAGTATCTAGGAAGGAGTCCATTGACCAGAACATGTACTTCTCAAGTTCTATTCAAGCTTGTAACATATTTCCTGCATGGTAAATCGAACATCAATACATTATCAAATTACATTTAAGCCGTAGAATACATACTCAAAGGAGTAGGTTATAAATATGATTCTTGTTTATAGAGGAGCCGAAGAAAAGATAGCAAGAGTTGGATGTTGAGTTAGCTTCAGTGTTGCAAGAACTGAAAGTTACCTACCTTTGTAGAGTGACCTACATTCTGCTTGGTTTGAATGTTTTGCTTAATTCAGGTACAATGCCCTATCTAGTGGCATTTAGCGTATGACTAATCAATAACCAGTAATAGTAGTACTTGAAAGTATTAAACTTATGAATTCAAAGTAACATAATAAAAAGCCCACCCATTTAGCTGCAATGCTAGCAAAGCTCTTTGGACCTGTAGTATGCATGATTTTCTTATCCGTTAATTTTTGACGATTCTCCGCATTCTATTTACATAGTTCCTACGTATAAGATGCAACAAGATCAGAAAATTTGACAAGAAAGCAACTAACAGAGGCAAGTAATGTAATTCAATGCCAAGCAGACTCTGTAACAGCCCGCTCCCAAAAGAGGGGTTGTTAGGGTCAATCTCAACCTTATTTAGGTCGAGAAAGGTAAAAAGAAACTTAGAAATTAACCCAATGGAGCAACCCGCCCTTCATGACTTCTTCTTCATATTGACTATATATAACTCTTTTCTCTGGGTCACCCAGAACTTGGAGATTGCAAAAATGACCAAAATTGGCTCATAACTCACATAAAGGTGAACAAAGAATTGACAAATCAAACAAAACAAAATATGGAATAACATTACAAATATCACATATATGATTATATGAACCCTCTTTTCTAATAGTTTGAAAATCAACCAATGCAAAGAACCGACCAAAATCATATATGAAGAGATAAAGCAATCATATAGAAGATGATGAACTTTCCACATCCAAACATAATAGAAATTGCAATCTAGAATTTTATTTTTTCAACAATTTAAGTGCAATTGAGAAATTGCAAATATGACATAAATTCCTAACATGTCTCTGATTGAAACCCTTCATCCATTCCATTTGCTCAATTAAACTTGCCTTCTTCCCGTTGCCCAACTCCATTTGTCTAGCACAACTAGTGCCTCATGGGAATAAATAATTAGGGCAAATGACCTCAAAGAAAAATTAAGTTGTAAGATAATCAAGACCAAAACAAACACAATCATTCACTAACCAAAAGGACAAAAGCTCCATTCTGCACTCAACCATTTTAAACCCCACAAATAATTGAATCAGATCAAACTTTAAACTCACCTCACATTACCACCATGGATGAAATCACAGAAGTAAGTAAATAATAAATCAAGTATTCTGTCTCTCAACTTAGAATCAATTACTTGGTAGTTCCTCTTCACCAATTGCTCTTGGTTCGAACTTAGTCAACGACCTTGCTCCTTGTGTTGTTGTTTCTGTAAGAACATAAATGACATAAATGAAACAAAAATAAAGAGTGAAGGGTGCTTGAGAATGAGAAAAAGGAGGATCGGAAGACTACTCTTTTCGTTCTACGCCTCGCACCACCACCATTGTGGTGAAGGGTGCACCGACGACCCTACCGGTGACGTCGTGTGGATGGCGCAGGTTGGATGCGACGATGGGTGGGAGAGGGGGAGGGGGTGGAGGTGGGGGTGAATCTGGTTTGAGGCAGGAGGTGAATTAGGGTTTGTGGTTTGTTCTGAGAGTGTAGAACGAAAAGGGTAGTAATTGGAGGGTTGTCAAATTTCATTTCAGTTTTAAATTTTTTACAGTCCCGCACAAATAAGCGAAAGTTTTCTGAGTTCCCGGGCCATTCATTTTCGTCGGGTGTGTATTCATTAAAAATTAAAATTAGTATATATTCATCATAGGACCTGTTACGATAAGTAAATTTATATGTTAAGTTATAATATTTTAAAGACCATTAATTTTACCATAAAAATTCAAAATTAATGTAGGTTGATCAAAGTAACTTGTTACAATAATTAACCATGTTTAGAAGGATATACATTTTTTTTAAAAATATAATTTATTTTTAATAAATAAATTATACAAAATTTTCAACTACCATAGTTGAAAATAAATTCAACTATGGTAGAATTTTCAATAATTGAAGGGTTTAACGGCATTTATCCTAAATGCCACTATAGCCTCTCTCTATCACCCAAGATCGGTCTCTAGCGGCATTTAATATAAATGCCACTATATAAATGCCACTAGATCCCAATTTTATTGTAGTGTTAGTGTCTCGCTAGCTACGAGTGGTCAGTTGGATCATTCGATAATTGCTACATATATGGTACGATTGTCAACATACCCTGGAAGGCCTTTTCCACTGTGTTGTCGTGAATCGCTGCTAATGACTAATTATTTTTAGCCTAACCGAAAATTCGAGTTCGGGTCTTCATTATATTCCTTAATCGTCTTTCGCTATCTTCTCCCCCCCCCTAAAATATTCATTAACGTACACCCTGCATGCTAAGACCCCCTTGGTGGAGCAATGCACTCGGGCCTTTTCGACAATCATCAACTCAGTATGTAGACGTCAAAGTGTCCTACCTAGGAGAAGTAAGACAATGTGTGTACTTGTTTTGGTTACTCAATGTTACGTTAATTCCAAGAAAACAACAATGCGTCCTTTAATTGGGCCTTGCCGTAATTCCAAGTCACCCACCCTAGCTTCCATCTTCTCCCTCTAGAGTTCGAATCCTCCGGGGAGCATTCCTATTTATCAAGATCAAGAGTATGTTGATGAATATAATAATGGGAGACGTGGGCCTTGTATAGGGCGTTGTGACATCCCCTGCCCCTGTTCCCTATGAACCATTGGATTAGTAATCCTCGAGGCGGGGCTTAACGATCGACCACCTAATTATGTTAAAAGAAAAATGAAAATAGTAAGGTACGTGTTTCATCTCATTCGGTAATGTTTATTATTATAAGTACGACGTCAAAGGCTGCTTTGTATCATTTTTTATGTTGGAGGAGGGGGTCGGCTGGTACTATATGTTGGATTGTGAGAACGAAATTTATTATATTGTTATGATATCAAAACACTAAAGTAAGCACAACTTAAAATATATCCAACATATGGATTTTTTCTATTTTCAATTATTCGGATATATTTAAAGCAACATTCTTATAACAATTGCCATAGCATTAAAAATAAGCAACCTCACTAGAAATGTTGCCTTTGTGATTTATGGCAACGATCCCATAATCAAGCATTACGGAATCTTAGTCGCAACGATGAATCCGCTACCTTTTGTAAGCAACATTCGCATGGCTGTTGCCATAGCATTATAATAAGCAAAGCCTCTAGACATGTTGTTTATGTCGCTTAAGGCAACGGTCCTTAATCACATTACGAAAACTATGCAACAAATAAAGCACTGTTGCCTTAGGGTATATAAGGCAACAATTCTTATACTGTTGTTATCCGAGGCGTTGCCTTAGGCCCTTTATGTTGTAGTGAAATATGTACTCTTATTCTATCACGAGGCCTTTAAAATTGAGAGCGATACGAAATTTATTTCCTTTAGAAACGCGAGATTTTGGTAATAAAATACGATAAAATCAAATAACGTAAAAGATCTCGGGGTCTCTCCAAGCAAAGTCCTATAGTCCTCAATCATAAACCCCATCTTAATAACCATAGCGTTACATTTAGACACTCCAAAAACAACTCACAAGATCACTATAATACTTTTGGTTCAAACTTACAACAATACTTTATACTCAGAATTTCCAGATTCGCAGCCCTTCTTCCGGGCTCTATAACTCACACTCCCGACGTCGGGTTGACGCATACCATACCATTTCGGAAAGCTTGCAAGGTCTCCTAAAACTCTTATGTTGAACACTTTTTCAAATTCAAACTCCACACAGACGAAAAATGTGCAACAAGTCACTGCCTCCAAAATCGTATATAATTGCATGCCTTTACGGTTTTGGCTCTAACTTGAGCTATACAAGTCGGAATCCCGAAATTCAAAAGCCCGGTGTTAGCTAACACCTTAGGCTACCTTTTTACACAAGAATTTGGGCTAAAAACTAATTTTACCATCTCCTATAAAAAGTGAATTTTGGGCAGAATGCACTGGGGTGTTTGAGCTCACATGCATGCTCCATTTTCATTCAAGTTTTGTACTAATTCATTACCCAAATCAAGTCTACTCATAACCCTACCATTTTCCAGAATCCCAACCTCAAAAATTATCATCCAAGCTTGCATAATACACATGCACAATCATCAAGTTACATGCACTTACATTCCATCACAATTTCCATGACTTTCTTTCATATAAAACACCCAATCAAAGTATTATTAACTTAATTACTCTTCCAAAACAGAAATTAAACTCTAAAAACTTCATCAAACACTTCATGCAAATCAATAATACACCTTTTCTCTCATCAACATACACATCTATACCATTAGCATGAATACCCATCAAGAAAACACTTGCATTAACCATAAAACTTAACCATTCAAAACTATACTCTAAAATCCATGTAAATGGAGAATAAAACACCCAATCAAAGTATTATTAACTTAATTACTCTTCCAAAACAGAAATTAAACTCTAAAAACTTCATCAAACACTTCATGCAAATCAATAATACACCTTTTCTCTCATCAACATACACATCTATACCATTAGCATGAATACCCATCAAGAAAACACTTGCATTAACCATAAAACTTAACCATTCAAAACTATACTCTAAAATCCATGTAAATGGAGAATAAAAGAGATGAAAACAACCATTTAATACTTGAAAAAAAACATTAAAACTCAGATTATATAAAAATGGAGATAGGGTGTGAGATGCATACCACTTGAAAGAGGAGATAAAAAAATGAACAAGGAAGTGTGGAAATGGAAGAGGAGCAAGCGGCCGCCGGAATTCTGGCCGGAAAAGTCGCCGGCGACCGGCGAGAAGCAAAGGGGAGGGGGGGCTGGTGCTCGGCGAACAGGAGGAAGAGGGGAGAGCTGAGTGTTGAGTTTGATTTGAACCAAAATAAATGACCCTTGGCCTCCTTCACACCCCTTTTATAAGACTCCCTCCCTTACTAAAAAAAAATACTAATAATAATAATAATATGAGGTCCAAAATGATACTCTTTAAAAGCACTAGAAAATAATTCGATCGGTAAAATTACCTGCTTAGCCATTTCCTCACTACAACATAAAGGGCCTAAGGCAACGCGTCGTATTACAACAGTATAAGAATTGTTGCCTTATATACCCTAAGGCAACAGTGCTTTATTTGTTGCATAGTTTTCGTAGTAACAGTTAAGGGACCGTTGCCTTAACTGACATAGGCAACATGTCTAGAGGCGTTGCTTATTATAATGCTATGGCAACAGCCATAAGAATGTTGCTTACGAAAAGGTAACGGATTCATTAGCGTTGCGACTAAGATTCCGTAGTAACAGTTATGGGATCGTTGCCATAAATCACAAAGGCAACATTTCTAGTGAGGTTGCTTATTTTTAATGCTATGGCAATTGTTATAAGAATGTTACTTTAAATATATTCGAATAATTGAAAATAGAAAAAATCCATATGTTGGATATATTTAAAGTTGTGCTTATTTTAGTGTTTTGGTATCATAACAATATAATAAATTTCGTGCTCACAATCCAACATATAATACCACCAACCCTCCTACAACATAAAAAATAATACAAAGTTGCCCTTGGAGTCCTACTTATAATAATAAACATTACCGAATGAGATATTGAAAAACGTACCTTAATATTTTCATTTTTATTTTAACGTAATTAGTTGGTCCAATGCGTTAAGCCCCTACATCGTGGAGTACTAACCCAACGGCTCATAGGGAAACAGGGTAGGGTATGTCACAACAGAGTATACAAGGCCCACTTATCAAAATTATTATATTCATCTATATACTTTTTATCTTTGTAAATATGAATGCTCCCAGGATGATTGAACTCTGGAGGGAGAAGATGGAAGCTAGGGTGGATGATTTGGAAATTCAGCAAGGCCCAATTAAAGGACGCCTTGCTGTTTTCTTGGAATTAACGTAACATTGAGTAACCAAAACAAGTACACACATTGTCTTACTTCTCCTAGGTATGACACGTACATAAGCGCGCCAAATAAATGACGCCTTGCTATGTTGAGTTACACGCATAAGCGCCAAATAAAGGAGATGACCTAGGTCAATGTCCGACCTTTAGTTGAATGGGAATAACCTCGAATCGAACATAGACTGCTCATACCCAATTCGAATGGCCACTAGTAAAAACATTGTTAGTTAAAACGCGCTTAATAAGTGTATAAAACACGATAGACGAATTGACCGCTTAAAAACGAATTCGTCTTCTATGGAGACCGCCGAATAATAAGGGGATTTTTTGACCTCGCCGAATTACAATGTTTAATATGCGTTTAATACACGAGTTATTCGTTTTAAAAGGGGAAGTAAGATTTATTGACATAAAATCAATATAATAAATAAGCATTTTTTTAGTGTTCCCAAAATAAAAAGTTGTCGTATAAAACACGAATGTTTCATGTACCACTGTTTAATAAAAGTCAACGTTTATATCAACGAATAATTGACCATAGTTTTATATAACGTTGCCGAATAAAACACATAACGTATTTTATTTGTTAAATTCCCGCACTGTATTTTTCTAACAGGGGTAAAAAAACATGCTCCATTACACACTTATTTACACTAGAACATAAAGGGGAAAAGGCAACACATAAAAAAAGGTCGCAATCATAACCCGTTGGGTTGACATGAAACCGAAATTTACCGTCCATTTTTTACTCGAACTCGAAATACACCCGACCCACAATTACTTGAACCCGATAAATAATTGACAAGTCTACTGGCGCCTTCTAGTTTCACAAGACCGCCCAAAATTTGACGAAATTTTGAAAACCCTCCTAAAATCGACCCAGATAGCGGCAAATGAAAAGCACTTGGCACATTCATTTTTATCATTTTGCTAATCCTAATCAGAGTCCATATCTACGATTGAACCGTTCTTCTACCTTCTATCCGTGCCTCCCTCGCCTCCTCTCCTTGCTAAACGGCCGTCATGCCACGGAACGCCGACGACACCAAATTTCCACCATTCCCCGTGTTACTCCTTTCTTCTTCTCTCTTTTTCAAGCCCGAGCAAACTCGCGCTCTGCTTTTGGTTCTCTCCGACTACACACCACCTTAACAACCACGTGCCACCAGGTCCCGCCGCACTTGCGTCCGCCGGTGACCGGAGACGCACGGCTGCAGCGCTGTGACTACACTTTCTCTTCCCTTCTCATTTTTGTGTTTTTGTTGTCCTGCTTGGTTCAATTTTATGTAGATCTGCTTCTCTTTGGTGGTTGTATCTATTTTGCTATTCATTTTGCTGATTGAAGTTAGAGTTTCTACTGTTAGACTAATCGGGTTAGGGTTTCATCGTTAGGCTAATCAAGTTTTGTGCTTGAATCGATTTGTAGTCTTCGATTTCGCTTTTGTATTGAGTTAGGTTTCTTCGTTAGACTAATCAAGTTGGCTTATGTGGTTTGATTCAAATTTGCGCTTGTTCGAGTGTTTGTGAGTGAGAAATCTTAAGTTTGTGGATGTTTGAGTGATTGTAGTGCTGAGTTTTTGACATACTCTTGCTTGAGTGATTGTGGTGCTGAGATTGAAGTAGTTTTCCAATCACAATTGATATCAAATCACTAGAGAGGATCTCTATAGGCAGAGGACCAGAAATAGCACAGCAAAGTCTGAATTTTGATTTCATGTATAAAGTTCCATACATGTCGAGGACACTTTAGTCTTTGGGGTGAAGAAGAAGGCCTGGTAATTAGCTCATAGGAAACAAATCTAACCAAGAATATATCAATGTTTCCCAAATGCAAACTGTTCTATCCAAGAGGGCAATGGAGAACCATATAGTGTCATCGTGTGTCATCCTTCTGCCTTTTTCCTTTATGAATACACTTTCTATTTATTTGGGATAGATTAGGTCAAATACTCAAATGTTGTATAAGTAAACCTGGAAATCGTATTCTATTCCGACGTTGTAGACTCTTCACCTCCTAGAAAGAAAAAGCTTAGGAAATTACATAGCTGCAAGTGCATCCAAGTTTCGTTTGTAATTGGATGATGCATGGTTATTGTTGTTTTTCTTGCTCATGTCAAGCATATCAAGTTCTCAGTAATGCACTTTTTAACTCTTCTTATAACATATGGTCTGAAACTGAGGCTATTTTCAAGGATTCTAAAACCCCCGCCTAATGTGATGGTGATGTTGATTTTCCAAGTTTTTGATTTAGTAGCAATTGATGCTTGCTTTCGTGTGAGTTGAGTGGAGTAATTGTTACTCTTATGTTCCATTTTGTGTCAACTTTGCTTCTGTCTTGCTCAAGCATCTGCTACTACTGTTTACTGCTGTTTATGGAGGTAGTCCAGTTGATTTGTTAATCTCACTGAGATTTCACCAACTTTCTCAAGAGACAAAGGTTAATTGCTGATTGTGGTGCTGGTGCTAAGGCTTTTTTCTAGTTTTGTTGCAAAGGTGTTGGGTTGTGATGTTTGAGCTGATTTTAGGCTTTGGTCGACTGTCATGATGAAGCTGCAGTGGGTCTGATTTTAGGCTTTTTTTCCTGGTGTAATTTTCATCTTTCCTTCTACTATTTGATAAGTGAAAGTAGGACTAAACCTTTAAAGCATCCTATTTTTTGTCGCTTAATACTTCCTACTAGTTACTAATTTTAAGTGTGTTCTTCTACAATTTGCAACTAATTGATATTAAGTATTTTGTTTTCTTTTTCCCAGGAAGAAGATGATGGTGATAGTGAAGATGAAGGTGAAGATGGAGAGCTAATTTGATGAACTTTTATTATTAGATATACTATTTTGGACTCGATACTTCTTATTACTCTCTTTTGTGTCTTATATGGATGACCTATTTCATATTTTGACTATTGTGAGATCCAGCAATGATATTAATAGCATTTGGACGTTTGTTGTCATATGTATATTATTTCGTATGTATTACAAATCATTACAGGTAATCAATTATAAATATTGAATATGTACTGGAAATAAGCATATGCAACAATACTAGATTGTTGTTATGAAATACAACATCTAATGTGTCGCTTTTGGTGGATAAAGCAAATCCATTGCCTTTTAATACTGTTGCCTATGTTGGTTTATACTGCAACGATACATCACTGTTGCCTTTGTCGCTTAAATATACAACACTACTGGACCGTTGCCTTTGTTGTGTTCAATACAACAGCCTTGGATTGTTGCCTTCGCTACTAATGCAATGACACTGGATTGTTGCCTTTGCTATGAATGCAACAACACCGCTCGTTGCCTTTGCTATTATCAGAATAACACTAGATCGGTTTTTCTTTTAACGCAACAACACTAGATCAAGGCCTTAGATGGATTGTTGCCTTAGGCATTGATTGAGCCCTCTTGCAGAACCGCTGTCTTAGGCCAAAATATCGCTTTGGAAAAGGCAACGCAACGGACCCATGCCGCTGGCTTAGGCCAAAATACCGCTGTTTTGGCCTAAGGCAACAGTTTTCGACTGTTGGCATAGGCCCTTTATGTTGTAGTGCCTCCGAGACCTGTCACCGTTAGTTAACTGTAAAACTTAAAAGAATTTAATAATCACATTTTAGCTAATTAAACCAATTTAATTACCCTATTTTCTGTGATTTAGGGTGGGTTGTTACACATGGCCACTTGGAGTGATGCTGAGGATACTACTAGTCATTGCATCATGAGAAAAGACACCAGCAACACAGAGGAAGTTGGTGCAGCCAGTGATGACTACCAAGACAGTGACGAGGATGAATCAAGGGAGGTTACATTTGATGATCTCCTCACTCACCCTAAAAAGTACTTGGGAAAATGTCTGTTAAAGTTTGCTGGACGGGAGACCAAGCATTTAAACAAGATTAGGTCACTAAAAGAAACCAAAAAGGCCTTAAGGAGCTCAATAAGAAATTGGAGAAATTGTGTGAAGGGCTTACCTCCAGGGTCGACATTCTCAAAGCTGAAATACTAAACCTCAAGGCCAACCTTGATGTTTGTCACAAGTCTCTGGCTAAGGAAACCAAGCAACAAGAAAGAAACTGTCATCAAGGACATTCTGTCTCGTAAGATCAAGGACACAAGGACCTTAATGAGCAGTACCAAGGCCACAGATTTCACTCTAGGCATCAAGAACGACACAACTATCTTGGGATAAGATATCAAGGTCATTTATCTCTTCCCAAGAGCAAATATGGTAAACCTTACTACTTCAACCATTATCGTTCTAAAATTGTATGAGTTTGGGTTCCAAAAGGAACAAGACCTCCGAACATGGTTGGTACTAGTAGTCAAGAACCTAAATTTAATGTCATTTATGGCTTGAGGAAGGGTGTCTAAAGTTTTTGCAGGTATATTCAGCATTCAAGAGAGTGGATACTTAAAGGAGCTTGGAGCACTCAAGGACATTACTTATATCAACAATAAAAACCCCTCAAGGACTTTGTCAGACCTAGGATCAAGGACCTTGACAAATGGATCTCCTCAAATAGCAGTGTTATTGATTATTTTTATTGCACATACTGAGGGGGAGAAGCCTCTCTTAGGACTAACAAGTTCATTAAGTTTTGCATATTATTGGAGATGATTACAATATTAAGGGGGAACTCTCTAGACTTTTTGATAAAAGTCAAAAAGGGGGAGAAGTGGTGTAAATGAATTTTGCCTTTCATCAAAAAGAGGGAGATTGTTAGAACCCCTCAAGGATGTTGCCTTGGCGACTGGATCAATTTTGAATAAAAGACAAAATTCATTTAGCCAGAAGAGCTGTGATACGAAAGAGGCTGAAGGACATTTACGTCAAGAGGCTAAAGGACATTTACGTCAAGCATCTCAAGGACGTTCATGTCAAGCACGAAAGATAAAAGGAACAGGGAAGTATTTCTGGAAACTGCCATTTCGATCCTCCATTCTTATTTCTAACTGACTAACCGATTGTAAACCTTGTATAGGAAACAATCGTGAAGAAATTAGAAGGAACAAGGATCGTGATTTACTGAGAAATCTTCCAAAAGAAGGAAAGGAAAATCACAATTCGGAAAGACAAGCAAAGTGCAAAGAAGGAAAAATCAACATCAATTCGGAAAGACAAGCGTGATGCGTAGAAGGAAAGAATAGCTCCCAACGACTACTACCTATAAGTTGCGCCATAAAGAGATGAATTGAAGACAAGAAATTAACGATTCCAAGTGAAGTAATCGAGTGTTACCAAAACAAAGGGTGCTCTGTTTTGAGTTCTTTTCTTCGTAGAAAAGTTGTATTCGTGAGAAATTTGTGTTTGAGTGTAATCGATTCCTTAACGGAACTAGGATTTGATTGATACTCTTGTAATCGATTCCTAGAAGGACTTAGGATCGATTAGTGTTTACATCAAATTTGTGGTTGGTGTGTGTTTCCCAGAAACTTTGTTCGAAGCTTCGATGTTCGCTGTTCGCTGCAACCCTAAGGACGTTCACCTTAGGCAGTTGTCAAATTCAAGCATATATTGTTCCAACGAAATAAAGGAGGTTATTCAGTTATCTCTTATTGTCCTTTATTTCAGCTTACCTTGGTTTATCTTAAGTTGAATCTTAATCTGAAAAGATTAAGAAACCCTAACGTCCTTACCAGTGAGTATTTGTGCAGAAATTTTCATAACCCTATTCACCCCCCCCTCTAGGGTTCTTTCAATTTTGTTTCTTTGGAAACCATTATTGTTGTATTGTTAATGAATCTCCAAACATTCTTTTTTTAGAGTTCTAAAAAGAAAGTTCAAATGAAGCTCATTTCCAGGTTGAAATTTATGCATTGTCACTTTATTTTTCATACTTAGTACATTTACTGCGTACATCGCGCCCGCTTTTATGACTAGTAATAGGAAAAACGAAACAATTGACTTACACATATGGTGAGAGAAAAAAGGATAAAGTTGGAACTCTCAAGCTGGAGAATAGAGACAGTGTAGTAACCAAAAATTCAAACCCCTCCTCCACCCAATTCCCTATGAAATCACCCTTCGAATCCCAGAAAATTATGGTTGAAATTGGAACTTCTTCGAATGGAAGAAAGTTCAAACTTTGACAGAATTTCTCGTACCCCTTTTTATCTCTGAAGCTGGAGAATTAGGTGGTGGATAGTAGAGAGAAAGAGAGAGAGGTAGGTTAGCAACACACACACACATGGGTTTGTTTGGAGTTTGAAGTTGTGAAGGGTAGAGAAGTTGTGAAGGGTAGAGGAAGAAGGAGGAAGAAGATAGAAAGAGAGTGGAGCAGGAGAGAAAGAGATTGACATACCAACCCACACAAACACAACACAAACTCAACGATTTATTCTTCTATGTAGACTGATGGCCTTCAACTTTTCAATGGTGATGGACGATTTGTAGGACAGGAGGAGGCTGGGTGAGTGAGAAAAATAAAATAAGGCAGGGTTTATCATTTTTTACTAATGACAACAGATGTAAATTAGGGTAAAAATTTGAGGGTAATTTTGGGATAGGGATTCTTAAACGCTAATACCTCAATTTGACGTTAAGGTGTCTAACGTCAAGGAAATTGTCATCTAACGCTCATGTAAATGCTATCTACTAATTTTAAAATTTTTGTTACCGAGCAGTTAAAATTTAACAGAATAACATTTTAACTGGTCAAAATGTTATAAGCTACCATAAATATTATTGCCGAACAGAACCTTTGTCGAGAAGAAAATGACAACCAATTGTTATTGTGGTGGGACTCAAAAAATTCTGTAGTTCAAATTTGCATGATACCAAATATGGAATAAAATGCGAGCATTGCCCAAATTGAAGACTTGCAACCTTTCGGAATAAAAAATTAATAAACGAAAATGACATGTCCATTAATAAATTAATAAATGAACCCTGCGCAAATTGCACCCAAGCACACCCACTTGCCAACCATATATTTTTGCTACCCGCTTGCCAACCGTCCAAGTGAATTGTATTTTCGCCACCCATCCAAATCTTATTGCATTGTTTTTAGTGAAAAATAACTGAAATAACAAAGACACAAAACATAATGTAAAATCAATTGTTTAAACTGCATTAGTTATTGAGAAGGGTGATGATATGTGTTTAATTGTCTTGCTCCTGATAAAATTATTATTTATTATTATTTTTAATCCTAATTGTTTTGACAAATACTATTAATTATCAATTATAAGAAGCCTGGAATGTGTTGGCTATGCCAACAATTAAAATTGACACCCTAATAAATGAACCCTATTTGTTGGGCATATTTTAGACGTCTTTTTATAAATTTTAAAAATATAAATAAAAGTATGATTTTACATCATTTATATTACATATAGTTATAGAACTCACTCATGTAATTTTTTTCAATTTAATTTAAAAATATATAGGTTAATTTATACAAAAACAAGACACTTAATATGTGTCTTGTCCAAAACATTTATCATTTTTGTATTGAAAAATAGATAAAAAAAATATTTATCAGTCTTATTTGTTATGAAAAAAAAATGATTCGGCTTTTATTAAACAACAATTATACAAATCAAAAATATTTTTATTTACAAAATTTATTTGGCACTTTATAAAAAAAATAATCGGCACCCATATCAAACAGTTACTTTTGTTAATCTTCAAAATATATAAAATATTTTAAGTTTTCATAGTAATGAACACTAAGTTATTAAATTTACTAGTATTTAGACCCGTGCATTGCACGGGACGTAAGTGAACCACACGTGTTATTGAAAATAATATCGATGTTATGTTTAAAAGAATGAAGAAAAAAAACAACATTGAAAAATAAAAAAGAATAATGCATATGAAAAAATGGGGAAAAATAGGTATTGTCAACAATTCATCAATACATGATGAAAGAAAAACAGAGAGAAAGGAAACAATGTATTTCTGTATTATTAGAATTGAACTGAATGAATAAAACAGAACAAATAGCTTAGGTATATATAGTACGACAGGCTTAGATTCGACAGGAAATATTAGGAGCTCTAACTAATTCTAACTAATTCTTGAAAATAATTAATTTAAACTTATTTAATTAATCTAAATATCACTAACATCCCCCCTCAAGCTTGGAGGGGTAAGACACCATTCCAAGCTTGGAAAGGATGTAGTTTTGTTGAGATGATGGTAGGATCTTGGTTAAGACATCAGCGAGTTGCTCTTGAGTCGGCATGTGTGTGAGCTGGAGCAGACCTTCGAGCACTTTTTCACGGGTAAAATGGCAGTCGATGTCAATATGTTTTGTACGCTCGTGAAATACTGGGTTTTTAGCTATGTGTATGGCGGATTGATTGTCACAATAGAGAGTAACTGGTTTCAAAGATTGCACTCCCAGTTCTTCCAAAAGACGAACGATCCAGCAAACTTCAGAGGTTGTTTGAGATAACGCTCTACATTCCGCTTCTGATGATGATTTAGAGACTGTCGATTGCTTCTTGCTTTTCCAGCTGATGGGAGAAGTTCCAAATAGGATTAGGTAGCCGGTAACAGATCGTCTTGTGAAGGAGCAAGCGCCCCAATCAGAATCTGAATATCCTTGCACCGTTAGATGATCTGATCCTTTCGTGAGAATGCCTTGTCCCGCCGTATCTCGAACATATCTCAGAGTATGATGCAAAGCTTTGAGATGAGAAGTCCTCGGCTTCTGCATAAATTGACTTAATGTCTGCGCTGTGAAACACAAATCGGGTCTTGTGTTAGTTAGAAAATTTGATTTTCCAACAAGGGATCTATATGTTAAAGGATCTTGAAGAAGTGCTCCCTCATTTGGATCTATTTTGAGGTTGAGAGGAAGAGGTGTTGAATCAGGTGTTGGAGATAAATCTTGGCACTCCTTTAGAAGCTCTCTGGTGAACTTGTATTGAGACAATATGACACCTTCAGGAACGTGAAGGACTTCTAGTCCAAAAAAGTAGTTGAGCTGTCCCAAGTCTTTGATTCCAAAAAGAGAGTCCAAATGAGACTTTACATGCTGAATTTCAGTTTCATTTGACCCTGTGATTAAGATATCATCAACATAAACTGCAATTATGGTTATATCAGTTTATGATTTATTGATAAACAAGGAGTAATCATTTCTAGATTGTTGATATCCCAAGGATTTGAGAGTGATACTGAGTTTTGCAAACCAATGTCTACTGGCTTGTTTTAACCCATATAAAGATTTCTTCAACCTGCACACTTTATTAGAAGGGTTAGAAATTCCTTTTGGCATTTCCATGTATACCTCTTCATCTAAATCACCATGTAAAAAAGCATTATTGACATCTAATTGTGACATAATCCATCCTTTGGATGCAGCTAAAGCAATAATACTTCTAATTGTTGTCATTTTAACCACGGGTGAAAAAACTTCTTGATAATCTATCCCATATTGTTGAGTAAAACTTCTAATAACAAGTCTAGCTTTAAACCTTTCCAAGGATCCATCAGCTTTCAATTTAACTTTATAAACCCATTTACTACTGATAGCTCTTTTACCGGGTGGTAGATCAACCATTTCCCAGGTGTTAGTTTTCATGAGAGCATCTATTTCTTTCTGCATTGCTTGAACCCACTGCGGATCTTTAGCAGTTTCCTCATAACTTCTTGGTTCTTTATATTCTGCCAAAGAAACTTGAAAAGCATGAGAATTTTCTGGTAATAAGTCTGTGTTAGCAAATGCACAATAAAAGTCTTTAAGGTAACTGGGTTTATTGTGTTGTCTATTGGATCTCCTCGTAAGCTGCTGATTATTTGTGAATATAATTTGCTGAGTTTTTTGTTGAACTTCATTCTGCTGTTGTTGTGCATTCTGCTGTTGGATGTCAACCTGCAAATTGTTATTTTCTTCTTTCCAAAAGCTTCTGAATTAGCAATATTCTACTGCTGCTGATTGACAATATTCTGCTGTTGTTGTTGAGACTGACTATTCTGTTGTGAAGAAGATGGAGAAGATGACACAGATGCTTGAGGAACTGTTGTAGTATTGCTATTGATAGAAGGATTAGTAAAAAAATTTCTGTTCTGATCTTGAAAAACATAATCATGAATAAAGTCAGTCACAACTGGTAAAGGGTTATCTGAAGTATCATTAATGCTATGATATGGATAAACCTCTTCATGAAAAACAACATCCATGGACATAATAACTTGTTTAGTGACAAGATCGAGTAATTTGTATGCTTTCTTACCAAAAGGATACCCAATAAAGATACATGGATGTGCTCTAGGTTGAAGTTTATCACGGGTCCTTTTCAAAGTAGATGCATAAGCAAGACATCCAAAAGACTTCAAATGATCATAAGAAGGTTTAACAGAATATAAAATTTCATACGGAGTTTTATTGTTGAGAACAACAGTAGGCATACGATTAATCAAATATACTGCAGTTAATAAAGCCTCTCCCCAATACTTATTAGGTAAATTTGATTGAAATAGGAGAGCTCTTACTATTTGAAGCATATGTTGATGCTTTCTTTCTACAATACCATTTTGTTGAGGAGTGTCAACACAAGTAGTTTGGTGTAATATACCCTTTTCTTCATAAAAAAACAAAGCATTTGAATCTTTAAACGCCACTCCATTATCAGTTCTTATTATTTTAACACAAGAACCAAACTGTTTTTCAGCGAAATTCACAAAAGCTTTTATCAATAATAAAGCACTGCTCTTGTTAGCCATCAAATGTATCCAAGTACATCTAGAAAAATCATCAACAATAGACAAGAAATAAGAAGCACCATCATATGTTTTGTAAGGATAAGGTCCCCATATATCTATATGCAACAACTCAAAACATTTAGAAGATTTAGAAGTACTTGTAGGGAAAGATTGTCTGTGAAGATTTTCCATAGGACATATCTGACAACATCTATACTTGGTTTCTGAAGAAGAAAAAACTCCCACTGTTTTAAGTTGCTCAAATGGTAAATGTCCCATCCTGAAATGCCACAATTCTGCTTTACTGAGACATGCAGTAACTGTATTTTCTTGATTCTGTTCTTGATGGCTCAGCAACTGTTGATTATCTCCTTGATGATCTAGCAAATACAACCATTTGCTTTGTTTACCAAGGTGGAGAAGATTCTGAGTATTGAGGTCCTGGGGAAAATAATCAATAGGGGTGAAAATGACAAAGGCTTGAAGCTCTTTGACAAGTTTATGCACAGATAAAAGATTAAATTAAAATTCTGGAACATACAAAACATTATGCAAGATAATCCCAGGTCTAAGTAATAAAGAACATGTATGTGTAATAGGAGCTTTCTTTCCGTTAGGCATAACAATAAAGCAAGGTTTAGAAAGAAGAGAAATATCATGAAGAAATGAAAGGTTAGGTGTTACATGATTACTTGCCCCGCTGTCAATAATCCATGACTGATTATCATCTTTATTTAAAAAACAATAACTGGATATACACCGCCAAAGCCAACCGCCCCTCCATCAAGATGATTTGAATCACTTGCTATCACCGCTTGTTCTTTCTTTGTTGAATCATCCGACAAAGATGTCAGAACAATTTGTCATCTTGACTTCTTTGTCATAGCAGTACTAGACTTGGAGAAGCATCTTGCTGGGCTGAATTTGTTTCTACAGATTCTGATTGTACTAGAGCAGCGACATGCCTTGATCTATTATTATTTCTATATCCTGGTGGATATCCATAAATCTTGAAGCATTTCTGAATAGTGTGACCACTCTTCTTGCAAAAATCACAAAATGGTTTCTGCACATTTTGATTCTGATTTTGTAGATTTTGGTTCTAGTTCATGTAACTAGACTGTGATTGAGGTTTCTGAAAATTCTGGTTCTGATTCTGGTTTATATAACCAGATTTTTGTGAATGAAATTGTGAACTGGGTTGAGAATAAGAATGCTGATATTGTGGATATTTATAGTTTCTTTGAGCAGCCAAGGCAACATCAGAATAGAAAGCAGAGGACTGTGAACTTAATTGAGTATTGACACACAAATTCCTTTGCTTTTCTTCTTGTAATACCATCTGATAAACTTTATCTATGTTTGGCAAAGGTTTAATCATAAGAATATTACCTCGAATAACCTTGTAGCTTTCATCAAGACCAACTAGAAACTGCATCAATTGTTGATCCTTAATCAAATTTTAAGCTGCCAACAAACTTGCACGCTCAAGACCACATGAACAGTTGGGAATGGTGATAAAGTGTTGTAATCGTCCCACATTTTCTTAATCTTGGTAAAATATTCTGGGACAGATAAGCCTCCTTGAGATATGTTCCCCAAATCTCTTTGTATCCGAAAAATTTTGGTTCCATCGGCTTCACCAAATCTCTGTGCCAGTTGAACCGACACATCCCTGGAACTTGCTGAGAAGAGAATACTCTGAGCTATGTTGGGTATAACAGCGTTCATCAACCAGGATTGCACCATCTTATCGCACTTCTCCCACTGAGGGACATACTGAATATCAGTCGGCCTAACATGGGTTCCCAAAACAAACCCTAACTTGTTCTTCACAATTAGTGCAATTTCAACTGCCTTCTTCCAATGTCCATAGTTATCACCATTCAACAACTCACTGACTAAAACGTTATTAGGATTATCAGATGGATGTAAGTACAAAACATGAAAGGGATTACTCATGTCTCCCACATATAAGGCAGAATTATCGACTGCCATGAATGAAAGATCAAAGAACCGTAAAACAAAGATTGAGAGGAAAAATCAAACCAGATGAAATCTGAGAAGATTTCAGAAAAGATAAGGAGACTTCGAAAAAACATGAAAACTTCAATGATGAAGCTCTGATACCATGTCAACAATTCATCAATACATGATGAAAGAAAAACAGAGAGAAAGGAAACAATGTATTTCTGTATTATTAGAATTGAACTGAATGAATAAAACAGAACAAAGAGCTTAAGTATATATAGTACAAATAGGAGCTCTAACTAATTCTAACTAATTCTTGAAAATAATTAATTTAAACTTATTTAATTAATCTGACAGGTATCAATGCAAACATACACACATTAATACATGCACATTACTATTACATGATTTTTTCTAAAAAAATTAAATAGAATCAATTATAGATTTCCCAAAATACCCTAATTGGAACTCATATATTTTGATCCTCACCCTTTGTACCCATAAATATATATATATATATATATATATATATATATATATATGTATATATATATAAGCTGAAATGTAAAATTCTCTCTGTAATCCAGGCGGTTATGGGGTAACGAGGTCAAACAAGAAGAAGAGTTTCTTGGCGTCGACACTTCTCCGGTGCCGCCGATGGCCGTGATTTCTTCATCTTCTCAAGAGTTCTCTGGTAATACTAATTGTGAGAGAGGTACTATCCCTAATTCTGAACTCTTTACTCCTCTTCCGATTTTGACTTTGGAGGGTTCTGAGGATTCTTCATTAGTTCCATCAACTATTCAAGAGGAGGAAGAAAGGGAGAGTACCCGTTCGATTGAGATGGGTCCATTGAAGCTTTCCTTCATTCAACCTCTTTCTCATCGATGGTATCAATACTCATAAATGGACAAAAGATGACAGATGAATTGGTGGTTAGTTTAGGCTTTTATTATTGGTTTTGTAATTGGTGTTAATACCCCTCTTACTGTTATGGAGAGCTTTACGAAGAGAATGTGGGGGGATAAGGGTTTTGAACGAGTTATTTGGAAGCTAGAAGGTACATTCATTTTCAGATTCTGTTCAATTGAAGAAAGAGATAGGATTTTGGCTAAGAGGGTAGTATATTTTGATAAGAAACCGATGGCCTTGAGGGCTTGGTCTCTGGGTCAGTCTACCTCTCCTGATGAAGTTTCAGCCATTCCAATTTGGGTGAAATTTCCAGATTTAGATTGGCATTTTTGGAGCTCTTCAAGGCTAAGCAAAATTGGTAGCTTGTTAGGCGAGCCAATTGAAGCAGATGTTTACACTAGTGACAAGATTCTCATGAAGTTTGCTCGAATTCTCATCAACATCAACCTGAATGATCCTTTCCCAGAATCAGTATCTTTTTTAGATGAGGATGGTTATGTGTGTGTACAGAAAGTTGAATATGAATGGAAACCAGTGGTTTGTACTAAATGTAGAATGTTTGGTCATCTGGCAGAAGCATGTAGGAAGAAGAAAGGGAAACATATTTGGATTCAGAAAGCCAAAGCAAATGTCCAAGTGAATGAAGCATCTAAAGGTAATAATCAACTTGCTTCTGATGAGCCTCAGAATGTGATTGTAGGTTCTGTAAGAATCCAATTATCTACTGGGAAAAGAGCATCTAGAAGTAAGGGGGTTGTTAATGCTTCCAACAATGACCATGGATAATATTTTCTCTTGGAATATCAGGGGTCTTAATGACCCTAGAAAACAAGAAGGTATAAAGGCCTTCTTATTGCATAATAAAGTCTCAATTATTGGCTTGTTGGAGACAAAGGTTTCTATGGATCATTGTGAGGAGATTTTAAAGAATTTTAGGAATCATTGGCAATTGTTACATAATGCTTCAGCTTCTGTGAGGAGCAGAATCTGGATTCTGTGGAAAAGTTCTTTGATAGTTCAATGCCTCAAAATTCATAAGCAATTCATTCACTGTTGTGTTTCACAGGGGAATACATCTTTACTAGTGACTTTTGTTTACGGTGATAATGACATTTCTGTTAGAAAGGAACTATGGAATGAATTGGATACTTTAGCTCAAGATATACATGTGCCTTGGATTATTATGGGTGATTTTAACCACATTCTCCATTTTGATGATAGAATTAGGGGGAATGAGATCTTTTCTGAGGAGCTTTCTGATTTTCAAACGTTCATCAGTGACTGTCAAATGTTGGAGGTTAAATCACTGGGACATAGATATACATGGCATAATTCAAGGATCTTATCATGTATTGATCGAGTTATCATTAATTCTGAAGGTGTTGAGAGTTTCTCTGAAATTCTATATTATGTGTTGTATGAAGGTGTCTCGGATCACTGTCCTTTGACAGTCACGTTTGGTATGGAGCCATATAGAAGAAATAAGAGATTCCTATTTTGTGATATGTGGGTTGATAATGCCTCTTTTCTACAGATTGTGGCTGATACTTGGAGATTACAAGTGCATGGTACTCCAATGTTTTCCTTATTTCAAAAACTCAAAGCACTGAAAAGTCCTCTGAGTTCTTTGCATAGATCAGAATATGGAGATATTTTTGCAAAGACACAAATTGAGTATGATGCTTTGACCCAAATACAAAAAGATCTTCATTCCATACCTTCTCACAGTCTTTTTGAAGCTGAATCAGAGGCAAGAAGGAATTATTTGATCTCCCTGGATGCTGCTTCGAAATTGCTAAAACAAAAGACCAAGGTGAACTGGATAAAACAAGGTGATCAAAATTCTGCTTTCTTTTATTCAGTGTTGAAATCTAAAAGTATAAGAATAAAGTTCTTTGTATCAAGAATGACAAAGGAGATGCTATTAAGGACCCTGATATGATGGGAGATTATCTGGCCTGTCATTTTGATAATTTTTTCAGGAAGCATCAATGTACAGGAAAGATTAAATGGAGCACTCTACATATGGGGAAATTGATTTACGATGAGCATGCCAAAATCCTTCTTTCCTGTTACTCCTAATGAAATCCGGATGTTTTCTTTGGAATGAATGGAAAAAAGTCCGGACCGGATGGATATAATGCTACATTCTTCAAAAAGTGTGGCGATCATTGGCAACGATGTTGTGAATGCGATCTAAGAGTTTTTCAAGTCCGGAAACTTCTTTCGAGGTGAATACTACATTATTGACTCAAATTCCCAAAGTCACAAACCAAGAGAAGGTAGGAGATCTCAGGCCTATTTCTTGCTGCAACGTACTATACAAAGCCATCACTAAATTACTATGCAATCGGTTAAAGTTGGTTTTGCCTGATATTGTTGATATGGCTCAATCTGCTTTCATCCAGAATCGATCGATAATTCACAACATTCTGATTGCTGAAGATTTAGTGAGACTATATAACAGAAAAGGGGTCACTCCAAGTTTCTTACTTAAAATTGATATCCAGAAAGCCTACGATACAGTGGATTGGACTTTTCCGAAGAATTTACTAGAAGCACTGAGATTTCCCTGCTTCTTGAATCGAGTTATGACTTGTATTTCTGCATCTTTCTTGGTTGGTATTAATGGAAATTCTTTTGGGTTTTTCAAAAGTGGTCGGGGTTTGAGACAGGGAGACCCTATTTCTTCTCTTCTATTTGTAATAGTCATGGATTATTTGGGTCGAGCCATAAAAGAAGTAACATCTTAAGAAGATTTGATTCCATCAAAATTGTAAGTCTCTTGGTTTGGCACATTTATGCTTTGGATGATTTACTTGTGTTTTGTAATGGTGATTCTAGAAGTGTCCAACACTTGATGAATGCTATTAACCTCTTTGCGACTCCTCTGGTCTTTGTCAAACAAAGCAAAATCTAGTGTAACCATGGCAGGAGTTGATGAGGAAACAAAGAGTTCCATACTGCACATAACGGGTTTTGTGGAAGGATCCCTTCCTTTCAAATATTTGGGGGTTCCAGTTAAACCAACCCGACTCAATCGCCATGATTGTAATATCTTGGTTGAAAAAATGACCCGTCGTGTACGTGGTTGGCGGTTAAAAAGCTCACTCATGCGGGAAGGGTTGAGCTTGTTAATAGCATCCTCATGGCCATTCATACTTATTGGTCACAGATTTTCATTATACCTCAGAGTGTGATTGAAAATATTGTGAAGATATGTAGATCTTTCCTACGGGGTCAACAACAGAGGAAAGCTCCCCCCATTGCTTGGGCTACTTGCTGTCTTTCAAAGAGTGAGGGTGGTTTAAACTTGAGAGACCCTCACGCATGGAACTCAGCTGCACTCGGTAAACTTGTATGGGAATTAATTACTGACAAGGAATCCTTATGGGTTCAATGGGTACACCATATATATCTGAAACGTCAGAATATTTGGGATTGTTCAATCAAACAAAATAACAGTTGGTATTGGAGAAGACTTATCCAAACTCGAGACAAGCTTGCTCCTCTTTTTCGCGAACTACAAAGGGGACGTAAAACATATTCAATTCATGAGGGATATATGTTTCTCAAGGAACATGCCGAGCTGGTTGAATGGTTTTCTCTCATTTGGAATGGACTCAAAGTGCAAAAATTCCCATTTATTGTTTGGTTGACAATCCATGGAAGACTTGTTACTCAAGAGAGATTGAAGAAATTTGGCTATTCTTTGGCTAATCGGTATCCGTTAGGCATGGTTGAGGAAGAATCTGTATCACATCTTTTCTTTAGATGTGATTATACTCAAAAGGTTGGTACAATGGTTTTGATTAATCTTTTTGATTTTGATATGGATTGGAGTAATTGGTTGAATGTTTGTCTTAGTCTTCCAAAAAATGAGAAAGAAGATCGGTTTGGGTGTGACGGTTATTATATACCACACGTGGTTTGAGCAAAATCATCAGGTCTTCCAAAATTTGGAAAGAAGCTTGGAGTGCATTTGTGGTTTTATTTTAAATGATGTGAATTTTAGGCTTAGTGAGTAAGCTTGTTTTGTTTTGATTCTGTTTAGTTGAGAGTATTGTTTTGATCTATTTACTGTTTTCGATTTTGGGCCTATTTAGGCCCCTCCGGGTATGCCTGGAGTGCTTTTACAATTGTTTTTTAGTAATGGAAAGTCTCACAAAATTTTCCAATATATATATATATATATATATATATATATATATATATATATATATATATTCCTTCGCATACCATTTTTATCCTACAGTTATTAAAATTGTAGTATCATAAAGAATGAAATATTTAATTAGGATTATTAAAATTAATTATTATATTTGCCAAAATTAAATTAGTAATTTATAATTATAAATAAAAATATAATTAATTGATTTGATTTCTCAAACTTAATTATTAAATTTATTGTAACTAAATCAACTATTAAAAATTGAAGGACATATATTGACAAATTCATAATTAATAAGACTAATAAAATATGTAGTAAAGATAAAACTTTTATTATTATGGGGTCCATATATTGTGTTAAATATATTCTTTTTATTGTAAGATTGAATGTCCTTTTATACTAAAAAAACGATCATGAGCCCAGGTGCAGGATGCTTTGTGCGCCCGGCCCAGTTTACGCACCTAGCCCAATGAAGAGGCGGGGGATCCTTGCGTCCAATGTGGCCCAAACTTTGAAATGGGTGAAATAGTGCATGGGTATAGTACAATTTGCAAGCCCAGTTTCTTGCATGTGTATTTTTTTTGCAGCTTTTCTAATCTTTTTTTTTCATTTTATTATTTTTAAAGTAATTGAATTATAGTCATTATTTTTGTATATATCAATAATTATCTTTAAAGTAGATGAATGGATCTATTTTTTATTTTTCAGTTTTCTTAATTTTTTTCTATTCTAGTTTTTAAATTTTTTTATCATTGAACTATTATTAAATACTCATAAAAAAATACAAATGATGTTCAATAATTTCATGTATGTATTGACTTATAAGCATTCTAGTTTAATTTCATGAGTATTCGTGTTTAGGTTTATGAACATTCAGTATTTATGAGCATGCATGTATTGACTTATGAGCATTCAAGTTTAATTTTGTGAGCATTCATGTTAATGTTTATGAGCATGCATGTTTTGACTTATGAGCATTCAAGTTTAATTTTATGAGCATTCATGTTAATGTTTATGAGCATGCATGTTTTGACTTATGAGCATTCAAGTTTAATTTTATGAGCATTCGTGTTAATGTTTATGAGCATGCATGTTTTGACTTATGAGCATTCAAGTTTAATTTTATGAATATTCATGTTAATGTTTATGAGCATGCATGTTTTGACTTATGAGCATACATGTATTGACTCATGAGCATTCAAGATTAATTTTATGAGCAATCATGTTAATGTTTATGAGCATGCATATTTTAACTTATGAACATTCAAGTTTAACTTTATGGGCATTCGTGTTAATGTTTATGAGCATGCATATTTTGACTTATGAGCATTCAAGTTTAGTTTTGTGAGCATTCATGTTAATGTTTATGAGCATGTATATTTTGACTTATGAGCATTTAAGTTTAATTTTGTGAGTATTCATGTTAATGTTTATGAGCATGCATGTTTTGACTTATGAGCATTCAAGTTTAATTTTATGAGCATACATGTATTGACTCATGAGCATTCAAATCTAATTTTATAAGCATTCATGTTAATGTTTATGAGCATGCATATTTTAACTTATGTGCATTTAAGTTTAACTTTATGGGCATTCGTGTTAATGTTTATGAGCATGCATATTTTGACTTATGAGCATTCAAGTTTAGTTTTGTGAGCATTCATGTTAATGTTTATGAGCATGTATATTTTGACTTATGAGCATTTACAAGTTTGTACTTATCTTTAACTTTCCCTACTTTTAAAAAAAATTGTACGAAGTTTCACAACAAAGTACGTGGTTGAAGATCTAGTGCCGACTAGATTCAATATTGGATCTTGAAATAAGAATCCAATTCCAAATGAATCTAGTACTAGGTTCATATTTCAGGATCTAGTGCCAATATGGTATCAGATGCATGAAATTCAAACGGATGTCCAATCTTGTTCATCCCTACTAAATTTTTCAGTAATTAAAAATTTTTGTACGTCTTTTATAAATTTGGGAAATTCCATTTGTCTAGGCTCCAACTTTTGTCTATTGTAAGTTGTAAACCACTTTACAAAATATTCCAAATGGTAGGCTTATTTTGAAAACTTTTCCATCTAGTGCGCTCCTTTTTATACTATTAGTTAATTTCTGCTAACAAAAATCTCATCATATCTCAATCTCACTTAGTTCATCATTTTAATCTCACACTCGACTCACTTAAAATAATTTCTAAAGTAGTTGACAACTTGAAATAATATCTCAAGTATTCAAAATGAGCCTACCACTTGGATTAATTTTCAAAATAAGCTTACTACTTGGAATATTTTGTAAATTGGTTGACAACTTGGAATAGGAAAAAGTTGGAGCCTACCAAATGGAATTTCCCTATACATTATTATAAGGAGCTTCCAAAGGGAAGTATATCCAGTGGCGAAGCCAAATTGGGTCAAGGGGTCACTTGATCCCCAGCTTTTTTGGGAAAAAAAAAGTTAGCTTAGAGCTTTTCGATTAGTAAAAATCAATATATATAAATATTGCACAAAAATTACAATAAGCATTGAGGTGGCTGGATGGTTCAAGCTATTACGCTCCTTTGTGTGCGTATGTTATAATATGAGGTTAAGAGTTCGTGGGGCCTTTTTTTTTTATCAATTCAACCATTTCCCCTTATACATTTCAACTTATACATTCTAATAACACTGAAGGTATGTATTTTTATTTTTAGAATTATGTCATTAAACTTTATATTATTTGAATATGTTAAAATTTTCAGAATTTATTCAAATATACTTTGGTTTTTTTGTTAAATTTTTAGTTTGACACATTTGCCTTTGAATCATAGCTTCGACACTGAGTATATCTACTTTGGACTATATGGGAGGAAATGAATAAAAGTGTCTCATCACAATCTTCAGTGTTATTAGAATTATTGTTTGGGCCAAGATGATGTTTATGAAGTGGAGGGCAAGAAGGCACATGTCCATGGCAGATAGTTACCAGTGACACTATGTTTTGTCATAAAGCAACAACGAATATCATCCATGGGCTCATTTGGATTCATTCTAAACTAAAATCATTTGACACATTTTGTTTTTTAATTATTTTGAAAAATAAGTTGAAACGAACATGCTCTAACACCAATACATCCAATGCCCAATGGTATACACCAATGATGGATTGGGTAAAGCTAAATTTTGATAATCCTTTGGCTTGTGATAGGGCAACGTTTAGTAGTACGACAGTACTCCTGGGCGGATGATGCTCGTGCGTCTAGGCCATTTGCCCCTTAATTTGCTTGTCTTTTTTTAAATTTATTTTTATAAGGAAATCATTATTTTGTAAGAATTTATTTACCCGTTTACTATACGTCGCCCCCCATATTACTAACGTCGCACACTTTTCATTATATTTTTCCAGTAACGCCCTTCACCTCATAACCTTCCTCTTCACTTTCTCTCTACTTTATCTCTCTAAAAAACGCTATCAACCAATGACGACAACAGACGCCACAACACCAACCTCTTCCCAGGAATTGTAATAGACGGAATTCTTGTAAGTGTAATATGTTTACAATTGTTAATTTTGAAAAAAAAACACGCACGGCAGGAAATTTTTTACAAAAATAGTCGGTGTCGCATGGTTTGAGCCGCAAACGGCAGCACGTTGCCGCATGCCGATCGCGTCAATGGCGGCGGCCATGATGTGACCGACGTCTGGCAACGCGCCGTCGTTTGCGGCACAAACCTCGCGGCAACCGGCCACCATTTGCCGGCAAATCTACGCGGTAGTCAGCTGCGGTTTGACGCTGCGGTGGCGCGGCAGCCAGCAGTTTTCCGGCCATTTTTTTGCACTGGATCAACACGGACCGTGTTGGATCAACACAGACTATGTTGATCCAACACGGTCTGTGTTGATCCAGTGCAAAAAAATTTAACCTTTTGGACTCCAACACAGGTCGTGTGACGCCAGGCACGATCTGTGTTGGATCCTTTTTTCGTAATTAAATTTATTTTATTATTTTTAATGTAATTATATATCATTTTAATTATATATATCATTGTAACTTTGTTAGTTTTTATTAATATATATATATATATAAGTTATTGTTAATAATATTAATAATTAATTATAGCATTGTGAAGATTATTAGTATTGTAAATATTATTAGTAAATATTTGTTATTTATATTCTATTATTTAGGTTGTAGTAATGTTAAAATCATACTGGTTTGTTAAATTAGTTATGTTGTTGTCATTGTTATTATTAGTACATTGTGTTGAAGTTGATTATATTATTATTACTTTTTTTAGCGTTAAATAGTAATTATAGATGTAGGATTTTTTTTTATGTTTTTATATTGAGGTGATCTAAAATGGCAAGCAAGGATAACGGCGGTGGGTTTCTGGAACGGTCGAAGCAACGTCCGTCTATTTGGAGGGAGGGTGAATCTAGGAACCCCCACAGACGTAATGTGACTGCGTCAGCATAACGTGCCGGTCGAGGTAGTGGAGCACATGATGATGCGGGCGGCCAGCCCGAGGACACGGGGAGTCAGACCACGCGAGGCTTCGTTGACCATCTCAACCAAAATATAGATGAGTCGACCGACACGAAGGCAACGGGGGACGATGGGATCGGGACTGATGTGCCACAGATGATCCCTACTTCAATTGCGCCTCCTCCTGGGCCAGTTTACAGGCCAACGAGTTTCATGCCGATGAAAGATGCGTCGGGGAAGTTTGCCCCAATTCGACAACGGGGACAGGGAAGCAGTTCTGCTACCGGTGATGCAGGGACCAACAGCATGCATAGTAAGAGGAGCCGGAGTGTCTACGACGACTGGAAGATTGTCGGTGACGTGCCCGGGGGACCTACAATTGGGGCCGTTATATCGAGCTTTGGAGGTCACATTGCTCGAGTAATATGGGAGGGTCGGGAGCGTTCGCCCTATGCAGTTCTTGAGTGCATGACGAAGAGGAATGTGCTGAGGGACTTGAGGTCAATGAGGTCCACGATGGATCCCTTATGCCAGGCTGCACTGGATAGGATCCAAATCACCACTTTGGTGGATGTGATGTATGACCACATCGATATGACGTTGGTCTCACCGTTCGTTGAGAGGTGGCAACTCGACACAAACACATTTCACCTTCCCTTCGGTGAAATGACAATCATGTTGCATGATGTGCAACATAGCTTGGGTCTTGCAGTTGATAGCGTGATGCATGAAGGTCTTGATCGGGAAGTGGTTAACGAGTACGTGCCAGCAATTTTCAATAAGAGAATGGAGGAATTGAAGACCTTGCACACTTATGATAAGGGTACTATACTTGACGTTGATTTGAGGTTGATATGTACATCGCCCGATTATCCCATTCCCATAGGATAAGGGCGTGGTTGTTGAGTTTGCTGGAAAACACTATCCTCGTGGACAAATCGAGGGATAGAGTTTGGTCGCATCCATGGCCTAGCACTGACGTTATCGTTGATCGAACGTTGATCGCGTTGCTTGGGGTACGGTTACATTGGCATTCCTTTATCGACAGTTAGGGGCGACGAGCAGGGCTTGGACAACCAAGTTGGCCGGGTGTTTGACCCTGTTGCAGGCCTGGATCTATGAGTACTTTCCTGATTTTAGGCCACACGGGGAGCGGCCTGTTACTGGGCCTCGCGCGAGCAGGTGGTTCCCCAACCACCTGGCGAGATCGGAACAGCGCCTCCAAGCGTCGAGGGCCTCCCTGGACATGTTGACGCCGGATCGTGTGTATTGGGCCCCATATGGACCTGCTCCCTACAAGTCATGCAGAAGGACGTCGTACGTGGGCCCCATTTGTGCATACGACTTCATTGAGTTGTACATGCCTGATTGCGTGGTCCGTTAATTAGGGCACCTACAGCATATCCCCCGTAGATTAACCGTACCGAAGAGCACTCACCGACCGTCGAAGGGGTCGTACAAAGTGGAATTTTTGGAGCCTAACGTCAGCGCGGACTGGTCGAGGTTTCTGATGTGCAACAAGTTGTCAGTGAGTGATGTGCCACACACAAAACATGTGTCGTGGGAAGCGGATGTTGCTTACAACGATTGGTATGCGGCACAATCACACAAATTTTTGATAAACAACGCCTCCGCCAACCAATCGACAGTCGATGATCATACGTCACTCGAACAGGTACAAACCCCTCAGCATAATTTAATATTTTGTTTAACTGATTTGTTTAGGGATGGTGGATATCATGATTGGTCTAATTGCTTTATTTTGTGTTTATTTTTATTAAAGTGGGCCTATGACTGGACCTCACTAGTGCAGCGAGGGATGCAGCCACTCCAACCGAACGAAGAGACGGCGCCCGTGAGTCGTCAGTGGCTGACTGACATGAACGATATGTACGCACGTTGGTGGAGTCAGATGCATATCCAGGTCCCCGAGCAGCAAGATGATGAGCAGGAGGAGTAGATTGTGTTTTTCAATTTAATTGTTGTGGATGTACCCTAAACTTAGTGTTGTCGTATTTTCTAATTGAACTGATTTTAAGTTCAAATTTAAAAGTCGTACAATGTAAGTTTCCAATTAACTGCATGAGTTTCTATTTAAATTTAATTGTGCACGAGTTTGTATTGCGAAAATATATACCATTTAAATAACCAATAAAAAAACCAAATAAATACATAAGCATCTAGATACAACAATCATCGTCGTTGAGCGACCCTAATAGCCTGCCATCTATCAATACGAGCCTTGAACGACTCATCCCAACCTTCAACACTTACGTCTTTAGCTGCTTGCCATCCAACATGAATCGGCGGTAGAGGGCAGTCATCCTGTAAATGAATAAGCATGAAGTGGTTATTTGTTTGCACTATTCCCATTACTTTTGTAGGTGCCGTCATTCCAGGTTGTCCACGTATGGGTAATACTGATATGCATAACTCAGTTGTCTGCTGTTGTGGACCAGGAGGTGTTGAAAGGCTGATCCACATAATGTTCAATAGTGTCGCTGTAGGGAATAAATCCGTTGGAGCCGACATCCAAAACTCGTACGGGGCTGGTCCAGCCAAGTGACCACCTATCCGGTGGACGGATTCATTGAACATAGTCTTGCTTTTACAAAATGCCTTCAAATAGTCATTTTCACTCCCTAACAATTCACTGCGCATTGACCTTCAATTGGCCATTTTTCTTCGTCCCCGTAACCTGCCTCGGCTATGCATCTGAACCCGCAATTGCCATCAGCGCCACCATCCGTCCAGCCAACGATGTATGGTATAATGAAATGTGGCAAATTGTTATTGAACGGGAACGGATCTTTACACATCCGGCGGATACCTGCGCATGAGATTAACATCAGTTATAAGCAACAATGTATAGTCATTTTGATTGCCCAACAATTCACTGCGCATGAAATCAACATCAGTTATACAGATAAGGAAATCCACACCTGTTGGACCCATCCCGACTGATGAAGAACTGGTTCCCTTTCTCCTCGAGGAGTTCGTCGTAGTCTTACTACCCTGACCCGCTGTTCGGCCGTACTCAAATGCATTGCGGCTGCGTCGGGTGGATCTCGATGTCCTGGGTCTCCCGGGGCGTGGGGGTCTTGTCTGCGGATCAGGAACATCGACATTGTCGGGATTCAACTCTCTGTGGATGACCTGGGTTACGTGGCGTATAACTGCTGGATCACTCTCCTGAACCAGTTGAACGAGGTACTCAAATTCTATCATGTTCGTACCTGATGGAACATCATTTGAGCCAGGAGTTTCACCATCGCCAATTACTGTGAGTTGTCTCCAAAACATGTTTATCCATGTACGCTGAAATGGCTCTCCCTTGTCCTAAATTTCCATCATAGAACACGCACACGGGAGAAGGTGGGTTCTCGACAACTTGTGATCGCACATATCGCAACCTCCGCCTAACCTCATCGACAGCATCCTATTGAACTCCTTCGACAAAAGGTCCAGGGCGTGATGAGATACATGCCCGTGCAAATGCTTAAAGAAATGACAATCACCAAAAATCTTGTGCGTACTCCTAGACTGTTCAAGCGTCCTCTGAATCTCAGTATGTTGATTCTCCAAGTGTTGGTGAATCTTCACAAAGACACGATCGAAGGTGCCTCTAGAACTGTTGATATTATATTTCAGTGTAGAATGTTGGCTCTATGCTCTAGAAGTCGCCGTGTTCCCCAGGTGAGGGACATTGTCAGTGAAAGCACAAACAAACTTTTCCTTATGATTCAGCCACGTCCCAGTAAGATACGCAACTATTGGTTTGTTTCGCCCAATCCACGCGCTAATGACGTCGTCCCACGTCCTAATGAACTCTTCAACAATCTTCGCATGTACAATGTCATTCCAGAAATGATGTCTGAAATGTAGCCCGAGTCCAACCTTCTTTCCCCCAGTAAGGTTGTTTACTTTGTTCTTCACATCATTCCCAATATGCCACACGCACAACAATTGGTGCACATTTGGTTAAACCCTGGCAATAACACCCAACAAAGCATCCTGCTTTTCCGTTACAAACACGGATGGAATAACATCTGGACCTAACAATTCATGCAGCCTCCACATCAACCACTCATATGAGTCCATCTTCTCGTCTCGCATGAATGAGTAAGCAATCTGGAAGTTGTGGTTAGTGGGTGTCACGCCTACCAGCTCACATAAAGGCCACTTCGCCTTGTTTCTCATGTACGTACTGTCAATGAGAATGACATTCGGGTACGTACGGAGCAACTTCAACGAGTACGAGTGACATAAAAAAAAAGCTAACGAAGATTGCCATCATCATCATAGTCAATAAATGAGACATACCCGCTGGATTTCGCCATGTAGAGACAATGTTGGGCATGCGTCCTACCATCAGTATCCTCCGTGCGCATCTTTGCCCGCTCGTTGTATACTTGCATCACGTTTATCTTAGAAGCAGGGAACTTAATCTTCAGTGATGTTTGTATCTGTGCACCCCGTGTTGGTCATTTCACGAACATGATGTTTTATGTCAGAAGTCAATGGGTGTCCGTGACGATATCCTTCCTCGTACACGATGAAGCGATGATCGTGCTTCCCCGGGTCTCCATCGCAAACACGAACTCGCCATTCCGTTTCATTACGAGTCCACGTTACAATGACAAATTTACAATGGCACGCTTTCGTCGACGTATCCCGACGAGTAGCAGCATCTAGATCATTCAGTTTACCACGGTATTTACCGTACCTCCAACACTTCAAGTAACACCTTAGCAAACTCTCTGCATCTTTTCTTTTGGATGTTGACCGTACAAACCTAAACGCGATGACCCCAGCTATTTCATTGGCCCAATCATGCACTGCATCTATAGTCTCAAACACATCTTCTGTCGCAAAATACGATGAATAATCAACACCGTCTCTGTCAAACTCCTCCTAATGAACCTGCAAATCAATACCACATTCATTAATTTCCCCAAACCTTACCTAAACTTACTAAAAGAACAACAACAACAACAACAACAACAACAACAACAACAACAACAACAACAGCAACAGCAACAGCAACAACAACAATAATCATCATCGTGACACTATTAGCAACAATGTCATATTTTCGCTTTTTTAATAATAAAATAAACTTAATTACGAAAACAGGACACAACACGGATCGTGTCTAGCGTCACACGACCCATGTTGGTGTCTAGAATGTCAATTTTTTTTGCACTAGATCAACACGGACCGTGTTGGATCAACACGGTCCGTGTTGATCCAGTGCAAAAAAATTGACGGACCGGTTGCCGCGTGAATTTTTTGCCGGAGACGGTGCTGGTGCCGCACGCCGGTCTCGGCAACACCGCAGCGGCGGCCACATGAAACGTGCGGCGTCACCACCGAAGGTGCCGTACGTTTCACGCGGCGGCTGCCGCGGTGTTGCCGAGATCGGCGTGCGGCACCGCCGCCGTCTCCGGCAAAAAATTCATGCGGCAACCGTTCGACTCAATTTTTTCTGGAATATTTTTAATTTAACGAATTTTAATCCAAAATTTAAATTTACAAACTAACCTCTTTTTCTTCACTTGAATTATCATATTCCCTTGACATTTTAGGTTTAATTTCAAAAATCTGAAACTATTTTAGAGAAAATTTGACGGTGTAACTTAGAGAGAATTTGAGAGGATGAGGGAGACAAGAGAGAAGAGAGGGCAAATATGTCTTTTTGGGGGGCGACATTAGTAAAAAGGGGGGAAACATAAAGCAATGCCCATTTATAAATATGTAGACACCGAAAAAGTGTTTAGTAATTATGTAATTTATTCTGAGCATTTTTGTTTATTGTATGTTATTTTAGAATAATTTAGGATTAAATACCAAAAACTTTTTAAATGTAAAAATGATAAAAAACTATAAAAAAACAAAATAAAATTACTCTACTAAAAAAGAACCTTCCACTTGACCCATTTCCCTTTTCAAAAAAGGGAAAAAAAACACAAAATAGCTTATCCTAATTATCAGTGCCAAATGAACCCAAAAATATATTAATAAAACAATCAAACATCCTTCTGCCCATACGCTAACACACTTTTCCACGTGCAAGCTTAGGTTGGGGTGATAAGTGGAAGGAGGAGCATACTAGTACACCTATGTTCGTGCTAGTTCAGAAAATGAAGTCTGTCAAATGTCCTCTGTCTTCCTTGCATAAGTCCTTCTACAGGAATGTGGTTGAAGAAGCTCAAACTTGGTACATAAAATTGCGTGCATTCAGGAGCAATTTCAGACTGATCCCACTAGTCCTGAAATTAAAGAGTTAATAGTTGACGCTACAAATCAATATTACCAAGCTTTAAGTAATGATACCCATCTTTTATGCCAGAAGACTAAGGTTGACTGGTTGAAGCAAGGAGATAACAATACAGCTTTCTTTTATTCAACCTTGAAAGCTCAAAATTATCAGAAGTGGATTGTTGGTTTATATGATAAACAAGGAACATGGATGTCTGACCAGGAGTAGATTGGTCTGTTTCTTTCCTCTCACTTTGAAGATTTTTTTGCAAAGAAGGATTGCATCGGGAAGGTTCGTTGGTCGACCATTATGGCTGGAAAAATTCTTTCACCTGATCAGGATGCTTCTCTTTTGGATCCGGTGACTGATAAGGAAATCAAAGATATTGTATTTTTCATGGATGGGAACAAAAGCCCGGTTCCGGATGGCTTCAATGCAAATTTTTTTAAGAAATCATGGTCTATTATTGGTAAGGACGTTTGTCGTGCTATTAATTCCTTCTTTGAATATGGATGTTTATTGAAAGAGGTGAATTCGACTCTTCTCTCACTCATCCCTAAGACGGAAAATCTAGAAATAGTTTCTGACCTTCGTCTAATTTCTTGTTGCAATGTTATCCACAAAATTATTACCAAGATTTTGTGCAACAAACTTAGGAAAGTCTTATCTTTCTTGGTGGACGAAGAACAAGCTGCTTTTATTGAGGGAAGATCCATAATCCATAATATACTCATTGCGGAGGACTTGGTTCGATTTTACAATCGAAAAGGAGTGCAACCTAGCTGTTTATTAAAAATAGATATTCAGATTGCCTATGATACCGTTGATTGGGATTTTTTGGAACAATTATTGCTAGCTCTCCAATTTCTGTCAAAATTCATCATGTGGATAATGGTATGTGTTCGATCTGCATCCTTTTCTATAAATTTCAATGGCTCTAGTTTTGGTTTTTTTCGGAATGGGAGAGGCCTGAGACAAGGAGACCCAATTTCTCCCCTTCTATTCGTTTTGATAATGGAGTATCTGGAGAGGGCTCTGAAAGAGGTGGCCATGAATCCCTTGTTCAAATTCCACCAATTTTGTCGTCCTTTGAAATTAAATCATCTATGTTTTGCGGACGATCTATTACTTTTCCGCTCTGGTGATCAAACAGTATTGTTGGAGCGTGGCGCGGTGGGAGATATTGAAGACTTAGCTTGAGTTGTTGTAGAAGAGATGAGAAAAATCCATGAGCAATAGAATAAGGGTAGAAAGATGAACATCTCAATCACCCATGCTTAAACTTCTCAACAATAGCCTTGAACTTGAATAATAACAAGAATAATAACCAAAATCAACCAATATCAATAACCTTGACCACCAAAGGGATTGGATATGACCTTGGATAAAGAAGATTCCACCACCAAAGCCTAACACCCCACCATGACCATCATAAAGGAAGAATCCACCAAATGATCAATAAAAGAATGACTAGAAACACCACCATTAATCAATGGATAAAGTAATCTAGATTTTGAGAGAAAACTTAGGGAAACCCTAACCAATGCATAAGCATGTTCATAATCATCAAAAGTTGCCTTGGGAAATGTGCTAAACAAGTATTTATACTAATTAAAATAAAGAAACAAAACTCAGCGTTTAAGCCAAACAAAACACGCGAAAACAGGCTGGTCGCGGGCGCGACCATCTGGAAATAAGTCGTCACGGCCGCAAGCTCGGGATGTCACGGGCGCTACCGGAGCGAAAACTCCAGGCGATTTGGCAAGTGCGCGATCGTACCGGGCGCTACGATGGATCGTCGCGGGCGCTACGATGGATCGTCACGGGCGTGACGAATATTTTCCCAAATTTCCCCAAAATGCTGTGGCGAGTCACGGGCGTTACTCGGCGAGGGTCATGGGCGTGACCTCCTGGGCTGGTCCGACGCGGGCGCGACGCAGCTGCTGATTTTAGGGGTTGTTTCCTTCGTGAACTCTGTTGGCTCCGGGGCTATGACCGAACCCGATACCTCTTTGCCTTCCGTCTCGGGACGCTCCGGTACGATCCCGAGGCCTCCAGGACTGTTGGAGCAAACCCTAGTCTCTCCAAGCTCCAACATCGGACGACTTGCCCAAGCCACGCTGGCTTGATACTCAACGCCCCACTCTTGGAGAAGGTGTATTTGTTCTTGAAAGTGACCGGGTGCGTGAGTTTAGGGCGGGCATGTCGGGTCAGGGTTACTTCCTCTTCGCTACCACGCACAAGCCCGGCTTTGGAGGCTCGGACCCGAGCCCGACACGGTTCATACTCCCCTTCTTGAAAAAGAGTTGCCCTCAACTCTTGGGAGTTAAAACCGAAGCACTCTTCATCAATTGGCTCCATGAAGCTCCGAACTTCCCGAACGTTGCGAACAATCATGCTTGACAACCCACAATCTTCAAATCCCACAATGTACCCATCATCCATGTGCAAGAAAGTAGAAGGAGGCTTGTCTTGTGGAGGTGAAGGGTTAAGGGGCGGTAGGGAATTTTTATTTGGTGCTTGGGAACTATCAATCTCACTAGGCTCGCTACGAGGCAAGGACAAAGCAAGAGGGAGCTCGTCCTCACTAAGAGCACACTCATCCCGTGTTTCGCTCATCATGAGAAGGTTCCTCAACTCACTATCCATCCCGGCTTTTGAAGTTTCGGTTTCTCGCGGAGAAAGGGGGAGCAGTTTGATCTTCTTGCCTTTATGGGTGAATGTGTAAGTGTTGTTCAACCCATTGTGCACCATTTTCTTGTCATATTGCCATGGTCGACCTAATAAAATGTGACAAGTGCTCATAGGGACAACATCGCAAACAAGGGAATCATCATAGTTAGAGCCAAAAGAAAAATTTACTAAGACTTGCTTAGTTACCTTGATGTCGTTGTGATCTTTGAGCCAATGGAGTGAATAGGGTCGAGGGTGCGGTAATAAAGGCAAGCCAAGCTTCTCGACCATAGTGGTAGATGCGACATTCATGCAACTTCCTCCATCGATGACAAGAGAGCACACTTTTCCACCAACGAAGCAGCGCGTTTGGAACAACATTTTACTTTGGGCCTTGTCGAGAAGAGTCTCTTGGGTTTGTAAAGCTCTCCTCACAACAAGTGCGCCTCCACGGACGGGGGGTAAGGGAACGGCATCCTCATCATCACTAGTATTCGCATCTTCAACCAACACTCCGGGTTCCTCTTGAGCCTTTCGAAGCTCATCGTTGATGCCGTGGACCTCTTGGAGTGCCAAAGTCCGACGGTTTGGACAATAGGCTTGAAAGTGTCCATAACCATGACACTTAAAGCACTTCCAGCCTTCCGTTCGTCGAGGAGGTTCTGTTGGAGTCTCCGTAGCAAGTCCCTTTCCATTGTCAATTCTTGGTGTTAGTGTGGACCTGGGTTTCTCACTAGACCTTGGAGTGTTTGACTCCGGAGGAGGTCGGCTAGATGGTGAGTAGATGGGTCTAGACAAGGGTTTGGTGTTGGACCCTTCCATTCTTCTTCGCTCAACTCGGAGAGCCAAGCTACACAATTCATCCATGGAATAGTATGGTTGGATCTCAACCCTTTTAGCGATTGTGGAGTTCAAGCCATTCAAAAATCGCACCATGGTTTGATCTTCCGGCTCCTGGAGGCCACTCTTGATAAGAAGTTGCTCGAATTCCGAAATTTACTCTCCGACGGTTCGTTTGCCTTGGGTAAGAGCATATGCCTTCTTCAGAACGTCTTGCCGGTAGGTGTTTGGCAAGAAACGACGATTCATCACTTGCTTAAGCCGTGTCCAAGTAGAGATCCTTGCCTTTCCTTCACGAGCCCGTTGCACCTTCATATTCTCAAACCAAAGCGAAGCGGCCCTGGTGAGTTTCATACTCGCGATCTTATAAGCCTTCTCATCATCATACTCCTTAGTCTCGAAGATCCTATCCATGAGTTGGATCCATTCGATGTAGTCATCCGGGTCAGTGGAGCCGTTGAATTCGGGGATGTCAATCTTAACGTCCTGGAAATCGTCATGAGGGGGTTGATCATGCACATTCCGACGAATTCGGTGTCGAGGAGAGCCTCTAGCATCGTCACTCGACTCAAAGTTTGGAGGAGGACAGATAGGGCTTTGTGCACGCCTCTGACGTTCAACTTGTGGTTGCCCTTGACGTTGCACCGTCAAATTGTTCATTTGTGCCGCAATTTCCAGAAGAGTCCGCTCGATGTTAGTGTTATGATTCTCAAGAGAAGTGAACCTCTCGTCCATCGTGGCGAGTCGGTCCTCAATTCCTTGGACTCGGGAACTCCTCCGGTGGCTAGGTTCCTCTCGATCGGAATCATCGTAACCATCCATATCGAGGGAAAGGTATGGGACGGATTGTGTTTGGGATATTTTATGGAGTTTGGGGGTTTTCTTATAGTTGGCTTGTGTTTGGATAAGGGTTCTTTGTGTTTTTCTCACTTGGGTATTTTATCGAACACCTAGCGGGCACAATTTTCCAACTTCACCTCAAAGCTCCAATATGCATCAAAATCAACAAACACAATAGCAATAACAATTTCTCCAACACACTTGGAGTCACAAGGATTAGGGAACACCAATATTTCAATCAAAATACCAAAATCCAACAATAGAGAACAAACTAGCAAGAACAATGGAAAACACTCAAGCTAGATGAAAAACCTTGGGCTCTGATACCAAATGGAGCGTGGCGCGGTAGGGGATATTGAAGACTTAGCTTGAGTTGTTGTTGTAGAAGAGATGAGAGAAATCCATAAGCAATAGAATAAGGGTAGAAAGATGAACATCTCAATCACCCATACTTGAACTTCTCAACAATAGCCTTGAACTTGAATAATAACAAGAATAATAACCAAAATAAACCAATATCAATAACCTTGAACACCAAAGGGATTGGATATGACCTTGGATAAAGGGGATTCCACCATAAAAGCCTAACACCCCACCATGACCATCATAAAGGAAGAATCCACCAAATGATCAATAAAGGAATGACTAGAAACACCACCATTAATCAATGGATAAAGTAATCTAGATTTTGAGAGAAAACTTAGGGAAACCCTAACCAAAGCATAAGCCTGTTCATAATCATCAAAATCTGCCTTGGGAAATGTGCTAAACAAGTATTTATACTAATTAAAATAAAGAAACAAAACTCAGCGTTTAAGCCAAACAAAACACGCGAAAACAGGCTGGTCGCGGGCGCTACGCCGGCTGGTCGCGGGCGCTACGTCGGCTGGTCGCGGGCGCGACCATCTGGAAAGAAGTCGTCACGGCCACAAGCTCGGGATGTCATGGGCGCTACCAGAGCGAAAACTCCAGGCGATTTGGCAAGTGCGCGATCGTAGCAGGCACTACGATGGATCGTCACGGGCGGGACGAATATTTTCCCAAATTTCCCCAAAATGATGTGGCGAGTCACGGGCGTTACTCGCCGAGGGTTACGGGCGTGACCTCCTGGGCTGGTCCGACGCAGGCGCGACCGAAGCAGTAGCGGGTGCGACGCAGCTGCTGATTTTAGAGGTTGTTTCCTTCGTGAACTCTGTTGGCTCCGGGGCTATGACCGAACCCGATACCTCTTTGCCTTCCGTCTCGGGACGCTCCGGTACGATCCCGAGGCCTCCAGGACTGTTGGAGCAAACCCTAGTCTCTCCAAGCTCCAACATCGGACGACTTGCCCAAGCCACGCTAGCTTGATACTCAACGCCCCACTCTTGGAGAAGGTGTATTTGTTTATGAAAGTGACCGGGTGCGTGGGTTTAGGACGAGCATGTCGGGTCGGGGTTACTTCCTCTTCGCTACCACGCACAAGCCCGGCTTTGGAGGCTCGGACCCGAGCCCGACACGGTTCAATTGCCTTGCTTTGTGATGTTGTCCAACATTTTTCAGAGTGTTCTGGGCTCTTTCCTAATCTGGCTAGATCAGAGATTACTTTTGCTGGAGTTGATGAAAGTTTCATTCAAGATACACTGTCACTGACTGGTTTTTCAAGAGCTGAACTCCCTCTAAAATACCTTGGAGTTCTTGTAAAGCCGACTAGGCTCAACCGACATCACTGTGCGGTTCTTTTATCCAAGATGACAAGAAGACTCAATGGATGGGCTGTGAACAAACTGACTTATGCAGGTGGGGTTGAATTGGTGAACAACATTCTAATGTCCATTCATACCTACTGGGCTCAAACTTTTATTATCCCAGTGAGTGTAATTGAGGCAATTAACAAGTTGTGTAGATGGGGCGGGAATGCTTCAAAAACTCCTCCTATTGCTTGGAAACATTGTTGTTTATACAAGAAGGAAGGAGGCTTGAATATTAGAGATGCAAACAGCTGGAACCATGCTGCCGTTGGTAGCTTGCTGTGGCGGATCATCATGAACAAAGAATCGTTGTGGGTTAGATGGGTCAAAAATCTATATCTCCGAAGACAATCTATTTGGGTTTGTGAGAGTAAACAAAACATGAGTTTGTATTGGCGTCGCTTGATGGGTATTCGTGATGCCTTGAAACATTTGTTTCTTGGTTGCTACAACAAAGGAAGGACAAACAGAATCAAGGTTGGCTGCAATTTCTTGAAATCACATCAGGATGAAGTTGCTTGGTATTCGTTTGTTTGGCACAAACAGAGGATCCCAAAATTTTCCTTTGTGCTTTGGTTACTGATGCATCGCAGATTAAATACTCTGGATAGAGTCCAAAAATTTGGGATTGTGATGGCCAACAGGTGCTTTCTTTGTCAGAACCAGGAAGAGACGAATGAACACTTGTTTTTCAAATGCTCATATACCTAAAAAAATCTGTGATGAAGCTTATGGTAGAGCTAATTTGGCTCGTCTCAATTTGATTACTTGGAGTCTACAATCTGATGGCCTCTAGTAATCTCAGAAATCGTTAAATGCCCTTCTGATTGTTGCAGTGGTATACCATGTATGGCATGAGCGGAATCGAAGAGTATTTTTTGGCTTGGAGCGTGACTATCTGCTTTTAGCAATTGTCATCTCTCAAGATGTCTATCTTAGGCTTAATTAAGTCTCTTGCTTGAGTGTCTTTTTGTTTTGAGATCTGTTGGGTACGGCTTGTTTTGAGGTGGTTGAATTTGGCTCCCATCTTTGTATTTTGACATTATTGGTTTTGTTAATGGAAATTACTCACTATTTTTTCCATATATATATATATATATATATATATATATATATATATATATATATATATACATATATATATATATATATATATATATATATATATATATTTCCGGGTACAAAGGGTGAGGATCGAAATATGTGGATTCTAATGAGGGCATTTTGGGAAAACTATAATTGATTTTATTTAATTTTTTAAAAAAATCATGTAATTTTAATGTGTGCATTAATGTGTGTATGTTTGCATTGATGAATCTTTTTCCTTTTTCTTTTTTTATATGCACTATTGTTGTTTTTTAGTTCTCTTAAATAAGAAAACTATTCTTTTTATTTTTCATTATTGTTTTTTTATTCTTTTAAATATAACATCGATAATATTTTCAACACTACGTATGTAACGCCCCAACCCCCTCCCGGGCCGCGGACATCACCGATAACCGGTTCAAGGATTGCTGACTGTCCCCACAAATCACCACGAGTCTTTCCAGCATGCTTCGTCCTCGCTCACACGCTGCCTGGGAAAACTTCCCAAGAGGTCACCCATCCTTTGACTACTCCCAGCCAAGCACGCTTAACTGAGGAGTTCTCAACGGATGAGCTACCATAAAGGAAGGTGCACCTTGGTGATATAAGTAGTCATTTCAATCCTTTTAAGCCACACTTTAACCACATATTCGGGGTGTTACAGTCACCCCCACTTAAGCGCACAACGTCCTCGTTGTGCCACAATCCAATCCAGAATCTTTGCCCTGCTAGGTGACTGCCCATGGCTCTCCCGTCCACTAACGCAGCTCACGGTCGCGGGTCGGCTCTGATACCGTCTGTAACACCCCGACCCCTCCCTGGTCGCGGACATCACCGATAACCGGTTCAAGGATCGCTGACTGTCCCCACAAATCACCACGAGTCTTTCCAAAGATGCTTCGCCGCCACACGCCGCTCGGGAAAACTTCCCAGGAGGTCACCCATCCTTTGACTACTCACAGCCAAGCACGCTTAACTTAGGAGTTTCCAACGGATGAGCTACCATAAAGGAAGGTGCACCTTAGTGATTACTTGCGTCCCGTGCAACGCACGGGTCTAAGTACTAGTTATGGAGAATACATGGCACATGCAACTTTTGAATTCAAATATTCCCCCATTTCCATATCTTTCTCTCCATTTTTAAACCATACATCTACCACGGTAAATACACCATCACTTACATTCTTTCATCACACCCTATATCACCCTAAGAGGTTAGGTGATTTCACTTTCTTCTTCTTCCTCCTCCATACTATCAATTTGCATACATAGTTCTTCGAATTTTAACATTCTTATTTTTTTATTTTTTTTGTTTCTTTAGTTCTCACTTCATAATGTTGTAATATTGAAATTTGAAAACTTGCAATCTTTACTTATGTTCCTTATTTCTATTGTTTATATTCTTCATTTTATTTATTTTTTATATTCACATTTTAATTATTATTCGCATGCATCTAAATAACATTGATAAATTAATTAATTTTCTTCTACTCTTTTCTTTAAATTAACTGATCTAGTAGAGTCCATTTTCTGAACGGCGGATTCGAAGGTTTTTATTTTTGAATTCGTAAGCTTACCCCTGGATTTGAATCCCATGGTTCGTGGTTTATGGAGTTGAATTTTCGAGTTTATTAATTCTCAAAAAATTAATTGGCGACTCTTTATATCTGTATTATTTTGATTCATATGAACATTATAAAAGAGATATTTAATTAATAAAAACTAATATTCAATTTAAGTAATCTAAAGATTAAGACACCTTTTTCGACTTGTTAAAAACCTTAGCAGGACACTTGGAAACTTACTGAAGAGTTTTTACTGGGTCCTGCAAAATACAATGTGTAATTTGACTTGTATAATACATTCGTATAACAATGTTCATAAAATTCTACAGTAATGCTCAAAAACCTCATGAAAATGTTCATAAGAACGCACTGTAATGTTGTTAGAAGGTTGCTTTTGGACTGCAATATGCTGATATTGAGAGTATATTCATCAGAATTTCTCTCTTAGATTCTAGAAATTTGTTAGCTATTTTTAGAAGATGCTCTTTTCTATTTTTTAGTTGTTGTTGTTTATGTTTTGTTGAAGATCAAGAATGAATCTGTTGCTAAAAATCAGCCCATGATCCAACTTTCAGTTATTTTCGTTAGCTATTTAAAGTGTAAAGCTATGAGGTGTTTTTCATCTCAGATAATCAAAAGCTTCTCATTTCTCTAAATACATTTTCTCAAGTTTTGTCTGCATTTTTTTTATCATTCTGATTCATACTTTACTTTCAAAACCAACAAAGTGGTATCAGAGCTCTCTTCTTACAGGCTTGTGAAAGAAAAACAAACACTTAGAGAAAATGAATTCTGAAACTAGCCTCTCTTCAACAGCTCCACCTGTTTTTGATGGAGAAAGCTTTGCGTAGTGAGAATGGAGACTTACTTGGAGGCTTTAGATCTTTGGGAAGTTGCGGAATACGAATATGAAGTACCTCCGCTGCCAGAGGATCCTACTATGGTTTAGATCAAGAGCAATAGAAACAAAAGAATCAAGAAGTCAACGGCAAAAACTTGTCTGTTTGCTGTTGTTTCAATAACCATTTTCACAAGGATCGTGTCCCTTAAAACAACAAAAGCTATTTGGGACTATCTCAAAGGTGAATTTGTTGGTAATGAGAGGATCAAGGGTATGCAAGTGCTCAACCTAATAAGAGAGTTTGAGTTGCAGAGGATGAATGAATCAGGGACTATCAAAGATTACTCATATAAGCTGCTGAGTATTGCCAATAGGGTGAGGCTACTGGGTATTACATTTGCAGATTCTCGAATTGTATAGATGATTCTCGTGACAGTGCCTGAGCGTTATGAAGCTTCGATAAGTGCATTGGAGAACACAAAGGATCTTTCTGAGATCACTTTAGCAAAATTGTTACATGCCCAGCAAGGTCAAGATCAATAGAGGCTTATGAGGCAGAATGGTGTTGTAGAAGGAGAGTTGCAAGCAAAGCACCACGATGCAGGGCAGGGAAAGAAAAGTTCCAGAAAAAATTAGACTTCCAGTAGTGAAGTCCAATTAGACAGCCAAGGCCACAACAAGGGTAGCGCAAAGAAGAATTACCCACCGTGTCGACATTGTGACAAAAAGGGACACCCTCCGTTCAAGGGTTAGAGGAGACTCGATGCAAATTGCACTAAGTGTTACCAGTTTGGGCATGAATATTTGTAACAGCAAATCCCAAAGGCAGAAAACAAGTCCTTCCATCAATGCTCAGGTTGCTCATGAAGATGATGAAGATCACATTTTTGTGACAAAGTGCTACTCAAGCAAGACCAACACAGTAGAAAGTTGATTGATTGTGGTTGCACAAACCGTATGACATATGATAAAACTCTTTTTGAAGAATTAGAATCTCCAATATATATGAAGATCAAAATTAGAGATGGAAGATATATTTTTGCAAAAGGAAAAGGGACAGTGGCCTAACAACAATTTTAGGTACAAAACCAATTTTTGATGTTCTTTATGTTCCTAAAATTGATCAGAGTTTGTTGAGTGTAGGCTAGTTACTTGAAAAAGGATTCAAGTTATTCTTTAGAGACTGGTATTGCTACATTTATGATGTCCCTAGGAATGAAATTTTGCAGGTAAAAAAGAGGGGGAGAAGCTTTTCCTTTGACCCAACAAACGGAGAACATGAAGCATACCCTGCTACAACGGATGTTACGGAATTTTGGCACAAAAGGTTGGGCCACTACCACATTCAATGAATGCTAAAACTGATAGAGAAGGATATGACGAGAGGGCTGCCAAGTTTTGCTGATTATTTACCAAATTGCAGTGCTTGTCAATTTGGTAAACAAAACAGAAGGTCATTTCCTAGATCAACCTGGAAGGCTTCAGAGAAACTACAGCTAATACACACTGATGCTGCAGGACCTCAACGAACTCCATCACTGCAAGGTAGCCTCTATTATGTTCTTTTCATTGATGATTTTTACTAGAATGTGTTTGATTTACTTCTTGAAGTTTAAGTCTGAAGTGGATGGAGTGCTCTATAAATTTAAGAACATGGTGGAGAATCAGAGTGGGTGCAAAATTTAGATTTTAAGGTCTGATAATCGCAAGGAATATACGGCGGCAGAATTCAACTTATTTGTGACAAAGCAGCCATAATAGGATGGAGTCAGTGAGCGAAGAAACAGATCAATCGCAGAAATGGCCAGGTGCATGCTACATGAGAAGGACTTGCCGAAAAGTTTCTGGGAAGAAGCAGCAAACACTGTTGTTTACCTCCGAAATCAGCTTCCAACAAAGGCTTTAGACCAAAAAACCCCATTTGCGGCTTGGTATGGTTATAAACCTTCATTGAGCTTTCTTAAAGTGTTCGGATGCTTGTGTTTTGTCCATGTTCCACAGGTCAAGCGTGACAAACTTGACAAGAAGGCCATTCCTGGAACTTATGTGAGCTATAGCACTGTATCTAAAGCCTACAAGATTTATCATCCTCAAACGAGCAAGATGACTGTCTTGCGTGATGTTCATTTTTGTGAGAATGAGTAATGGGATTGGAACAATCCCAAGAAGGCCAATGGGTTCCTACAGAAAGTGAATATTCCCGTTGAAATTCACAATGAGCAGCAAGAGGAATGGTTGAATCAATGAGAAGATGATCCTCCTGTTAGAGGACCAAGGTTGCTCTCAAAAATCTACGAGATGTAATGTCACAATTTATGAACCTACTGGAGTTGAAAAATCCCTTCAAGACCAAAAATGGAGAAATGCAATGGAGGAGGAGATGTCTATGATCAACAAAAACAAAACCAGGATGCTTGTTGATAAGCCCGAAGATAGAAAAATCATCAAAGTAAAGTGGGTTTTTAGAACGAAGCTCAACGTAGATGGCTAAATCAAAAAGTATAAAGCTAGACTTGCTGTAAAGGGGTATGCTCAAATTTTTGGTGTTGATTATTCTGATACTTTTGCTCTTGTTGCAAGGTTAGAAACAATCAGATTGTTGTTAGTTGTAGCAGCACAAAAAGGCTGGAAACTTTTCCAACTAGATGTCAAGTCTGCATTTTTAAATGGTGTCTTGGAGGAGGAAATATATGTAGAGCAACCAAAGGGTTTGTAGTGGGAGGAGCAGAGGATAAAGTCTACCAGCTAAAGAAGACTCTTTATAGCCTTAAACAAGCACCTAGAGCATGGTACAGCAGAATCAATGATTATTTGCTAAGTTTACGCTTTGAAAGAAGCTTGTCTGAGACTACTCTTTATGTGAAATTTAAGGGAAATGATATTCACATTGTTTCTCTTTATGTTGATGACTGCAACACTCATTTGGTTGAGAAGTTCAAAAAGGAAATGATGCAAGAGTTTGAGATGACTAACCTTGGATTGATGACATACTTCCTTGGCATGGAAGTACATCAAAATCAACATGGAATATTTATTTGCCAAAAGAAGTATGCAAGGGAGATTTTGAAGAAGTTGTAGATGGATGAGTGCAAGCTGACGAGCACACCAACGAATCCAAAGGAAAAGTTATTTAAGCAAGATGGTACAAGTCAGGTTGATGAAGGATACTTTAGAAGCTTGATTGGATGCTAAATGTATCTAAGTGCAACAAGACCTGATATTCAGTTTGTTGTAAGTGCTCTATCATGTTTTATGCATTGTGCTACTGAGATGCATTTACAAGCAACAAAAAGAGTGCTCAGATACATCAGAGGAATAGTTGATTATGGAGTTAAGTTTGAGAAGTGTCAAAGCTTCAAGTTATATGGTTTCTCAGATAGTGATTGTTGTGGAGATGTGGATGATCTGAGGAGTACATTAGGCTACTGTTTCAGTTTTGGTTCAGGAGCATTCACTTGGTGTTCCAAGAAGCAAGATTTCATGACACAATCCACCGCCGAAGGAAAGTTTGTGGTTGTAGCAGCTAGTGTGAATTGCAGATAAAACAAGTGAAGCCTATTGATGTGTATGTGGACAATCAATTCAAGCAACAATCTCAATCTCAAAAAATCCTATTTTTCATGGAAAAACTAAGCACTTCGACATCAAGCTTTTCTTTGTAAGGGAAGTGCAACAGAAAGGAGAAATAACTTTGTTTGATTACAAGTCTGAAGATCAGCTTACTGATTTGTTCACAAAACCGCTTCCACTCAGCAAGTTTGAGCATCTGAGGCAAAAAAATTGGTGTTTGCAGATCCTAAAGCAAGGAGGAGTGTTAGAAGGTTGCTTTTGGACAGCAATATGCTAGTATTGAGAGTATATTCATTCAGAATTTCTTTCCTAGATTCTAGAAATTTGTTAGCTATTTTCAGAAGATGCTCTTTTCTATTTTTTGTTGTGGTTGTTTCTGTTTTGTTGAAGATCAGGGATGAGTCTGTTGCTAAAAATAAGCCCATGATCTAGCTTTCGGTTATTTTCGTTAGCTATTTAAAGTGTAAAGCTATGAGGTGTTTTTCATCTCAGATAATTAAAAGCTTCTCATTTCCCTAAATACATTTTCTCAAGTTTTGTCTGCATTTTTTATCATGATTCAAACTTTACTTTCAAAACCAACAAATGTTCATAAAACTTTATGGAGTAAGAAAATAAAAAAAAAAGGAAAATATGGTTATATAACAATGTTCATAAAACTCTACAATAATGCTTTCATAAAACAAATTATGCAATTCTCGTGAGAGCTCTACAAGGATGCTCATAAAAACAATGATACAATGTTCGTAAAACAGATCATGTAATGTTTTTAAATTCTACTACAATGCTCACAAACCTCATGATAAATGTTCGTAAAAATACACAAAAATGCTCATAAAACTTTAGAGACAGAAATACAAATAAAGACAATAAGAAAGTAACACACAATGCTCCTAGAATACATATCAAATATTTAAAATAATTAATATTAATTACTCAATGTAAGGGAAAAAATTAAAAAAAAAAAAGAATGTAGGGAAAGTACCAAAAAAATTTAAAAAGTACAAATGGATCTGATTGGAAACTCAAAAAAATGCAATAATTGTTGGACTGATGCGGGTTGAACTTGGCGTTTGAATTAAGGGAAATTGGATTTAAATAATCTGAACTTTGGACCATAGTAGACTAAATAATCTGAACTTTGGCCCCTTTGGATTCTAGTAGCACGCCACCGAGTTAAGTCGCCGGATGACAATAGTAAGCTAACATGGCACAGCTAGAAAGCCCGGCACGTGCCTCCGCCGCCACGTCATTCTGCCACGGATTTAAGTTCAACTTAACTCGGTGGCGTGCGACTAGAATCCAAGGAGGCCAAAGTTCAGATTATTTAGAACTAAAACTAAAGTTTAAGTTGTTTAGTCTGCCCAAAGTTCAAATTTAAATCCAATTTCCCTTAAATTAAAGCAGTAGGACCATTTAAAAAGAAGAAGAAGAAGAAGAAGAAGACGAAGAAGAGGGAATTAAGATGACGCGGCTTGGCGGCACAAAGGACAGTATGTCCTAGCAAAATTGTATGCAAAGGATGATTCAAACAGGATCCATTATACTACTTCAAATAACTTCAATACTGGTAGTAAGATCTTTTAATGCACGAATACAAATTGATGGTGACAGTCTTACACTAATTCCAGCTTCTAAAGAGAAGACTAGAGTTTCCATGGCAAGTTTACATAAACATTACATATTCCCAACACTTCATATACTTTGTCTTCCATGGCACAACAACATACTTTTGTTGATGATTCAGTGACATCAGACATGGGTGGAGCCATTGAGGACTATCCTTCAATCTTTCACATCTATTCTTGTAAAAAGAAGATTTGGGATTGCTTACATTCCTTTTCTTTTTTATCCAATTTCCAACAAAAAAAAAAAGAAAAAAAAAAGCTAAACAAGGCATCTACAATTCAAAGAACCAAAAGGTAATAGGAAAAAGACATAAAAGAAAAGCCTAAATGGTCTTCAAAATCACATGGCTAGACTATATACAACAATCCTTAAGAAAATGCCATTTACATTCAAATTTACACTATTTCCAAACATTATACATACCCACAAATGATGGCAACAAAACCCCAAAGAAAAATTAAAATCTGATTTTAAAAAAGTTTCCCTTTTTACAGTATATTTACAAGAGAACGAATTCGAACAGTATAAGTACAAAATATACATAATGAATGAATTGGATAGGAACCTAAGAGGACTGACTACACTTTAGTTGCTGTACCACTCAATCTGTTCTGCTGTTTATATGCTCAAGAAATCCACTTTGTGGTTGTTTAAGCACAAAAGACTCAATCCCACGTCTCTCGGTAACAAAACGCACTCACTAATCAACAAAGAATCAACAGCCGGCGGCTCTCAAGAAGTTGTCATAGGGGCTTGAAGCAGGCAGCATAAACTGTTGGTGCTGGAACTCGGTTGCACACAACAACGGGTGGGCCTTCATTTTTCTGCTTCTCTCAAAATCAAAGTTGTCATCTGCAAACGGATTTCCCACCTGCACCAATAGTCAATGCTAGATAAGAAATTCATGTTTCAAGGTCAAACACAAAAACACTCAAATGTTGCGAGGATATTATTAACTGGAACAAAACAGTTGATTTTCCGACTTAAATTGTAATGGCTCTGAAGTAAAATGCTTCTTCTCCACGCAGTAGTAGGTAGCTAACGAGTTTTTAAATTTTGGGTCAATTAGAACCAGTCTCTTTATATGAAAAAATGTAGGGGTAAGACAAATACATCCGAACCCTCCATACCTCGCCATGTGGCAGGATATCGGAGTATTGTTTTAGGTTTTTTTTACCTTAGATTGAGGGCCTGTCCTGTTTCCTTCGTTATCCGGTTTGTGGGCCGTCATCAACCGGGACATCTTTTCTTGCTTACCCATCAAAAGAGCTTCACACTGACTAGCCATTTCTTTGTAAGATATATCAGGGGCTGTTGACACGGAGAATCTCCCTGGTTGTGGAGCTGCATCCAACTGCATGAGTCGAAGGACATGACATTAGCATTAACATTAACCAACTTGTTTTGTTTAATTAATTCTGAATCTTTCCAGTAGTTAGAAAAATGAAACACTGCAGACCAACATGTTGACAGAAATAGAATGATCTTTTGAGTTCATAATTGTGTGACATGAGAACACCACGATATGACATTGCCAAATTCTTACCGACCCAAAACCCCATTGTCCCAACAGTGTTGCATAAGGCAGGATTTTTGATTCAGCAAACTGTAGTTTAAGCTCTATATCTCAACAACTTTGACCTATCATGAGTTTTTTTTACTGCCCAGAAAGCATACTCAGAATAATGTTTGCTACTCCTTGTGTTATAAAATATGCCTCAAACACACACAGCTATTTCAGACCTTTAGGTTCTTCGGGTCAATAAATGTTTGGAACAAATCCACGATGTACAAAAAAACCAACATTTATAAGGAAATCTCCAGGTTATTTCAGTTTGATTGGGTGGCTTGCAGTACCTATTTCAGGCTGGTAATCAGGAATAGTTCAGCTTTGTCATTGTCTATGGAGAGAATATCAACAGAAGAAAAGGCGGCATTGCGAGAAAAGTAACACGTTTTACCAACAACAGTCAATTCAAACACACAGCAGTATTTTGAAAACCATTGCGGCAAGCAGCATCCATAATACCAAACAGAAGTAAACAAGCAGAATTGACATACAGAATCTAGAAGTTGGTTGACACTCAAGAGACTCGGAACTTGTGCCGTCATTTGTGAATCCTGTTTGGGGTGATTGTCTGCCGCCATATCGTCATCTGCGGTGAAGAGTGGAGCACCCTGAACAAGCAAGACAATAATAAAGTCATTACAGCAAGTAAGAGGCTAACTGAGTGCTGACATGTTGTATCAATTAACACTATCAGGAGTTGAACTGAACGTAAATGTACCTCGTCATAAAATAAACTTGTTTGAGAATTCAATTCATATACTTTGGCGGGAGACTCAAACATTTGGGCTCCCAAGGGGCACACATCGTCAGGGTAAAATTCACTAAGTAACTGCTCTCTAACAGCACATATTTCAGCCTACATGAAGAAGCAAAACCATAAGCCATATTTATTTGGTGGAAAGCAAAGCAACAATTTTCTAGAATTAGAAGAAAACTTCAACTTCATACTTCCATACTTCCATATGTATTCAACTAACTTACTGCTTTTATCTTTTCAAGATTCTTTACAATTTCTGCAGCAAAGGATTCCCTGGTTTGGTCCTCTGTGATTGTAATTTCTGCTAGATATCTAGAAGCAGAAAGATCGTCCTCCTTTGATCCAAACGATATACTGGAGCTCTTGTTCACAGCCTGCAACTTGCTGTCTCCGACCAAACACAAAAATGGATCAACCTGAACCCAAAAACAAACAAAAAAGGGAAAACCCAAAATCCATGAAGGGCAAAAATTAAAGAAACTGTGAACTCAAAAAACCTTCAGGGCCACAAAATGTAATGAATGTTGCCAGTCACAGATGGCATACCATCTTATTGCTGAGAGTTGCCTTTGCACAAGACGCAAGAGATTGTATGTCATATGCTTTTGCTGAAAAGATAATCATTGACGTTGCCATGGTGAACAGTGATCTACAACGTGATGGTGGCAGAGGCCCTGGACCAGAAAATGAAACAAGTATGAGATATGGATGCATCATTTCTCAACATTCTCTCTCCTACTTGGAGAGGATACGTCTAGGGCTTAAATAATTCGGGTTAGGGGCATATGGGTCTAAGACGAATTGGACGTAGGACTAAGAATTTATGCCCCAATTCCAGTGCTCCTTATTTTATGGGTTAGCACAACAAAAATAGGAAGCATTGTGTCTGGACTAGGAATATAACGGTCAATGTCAAACCTAGGATGAAAATCTATGATCGTAACCAGTTTTTTTCTGGGTCGGGCTGAACTGGGTTTTCTGGTCGAACAGTTTTTGACAGCTCTCGTATGTCTTACTAGTGATTCCTCTTCACATACAGTCTATTTCCATGAGACTTTGGACTTTCAGAATCTTATATACTTCTGTGACTTTTAGTTGGTCAAGTTGTTTCCACTATCTTTGCCGGATGTTCACCTTTTCAGTCTCTTTCTCAACTCATATAATAGTGGAGAATAGTCAGATTATAAAGACAAATAAAGAAACTATGCACATTATCATAAAAATAAATCAAAGTAACCTAAGCGCCTCAAGCTACTCATTCTTCATTAGCAAAAGCAACAGCTCAACTAGGCAAGAATTGGTGAACTAATAGCTTCAAGGATAGAAATTAACTGGAAAGTCTGAAATGAGACCAAGACAACATACTATCAATCATCAAACATTAATCAAGATAATATATGTGTTCACCTGCTTTTGCAAGAGAGATGCCTCGTAACGAGAATGCAAGTTGAAAACTTCGAACTAGTAGTTCTCTACCAGAGCTCTGCAAGAAAAGATATGGTTAATCAGAACAAATAAATAGACATAACAATGGTCTCTCCCTTCCCTATTCTTCAGGCTGGGGGGGGGGGGGGGGGTTAGGTGGTGATAGTAAAAACGGAGGGTTAAAAAAGAAAGGTTGTGACTAAAGTCACCCAAGTAAGGGGGGCATTAATGGGTGAGAGGACAAGGTCTATATAGCTTGACACCAAGATTCCCAAAAAAAATGAAAAGCAAAATCAATTACCTAGGCCACGAGACATGGTTCTCCAAAAAGTAATGGAATTCATAAATCCATAATGTCGGGTGCAAGACAGAAAAGTTTTCAAGTTGAAGGGAACACAAAGTTCCTGAAAATTACCTTTGCATGAGCAAATAGCAACACCAGACTAAACGTATGAGCAATTGCTTCATAGTTTTCAGGTGTATTTTCAGGGGATATCGATTGAGCCCAAATTGATGACAGGAGAAGCGTGATTTTCCGGCTACTAAGTCTGAGAGAACTTCCATCCTGCATTTATAATAAATTACTCAGAAACCAATCCACTTGATATGCAACATATTATAATTTTAAAAAAAAAAGGCCCAAACATACCACTTTCTTGGTAACAGTAGTACCGGCAGAAACTTGGTCTGCAGGTACAGCTGCAGGTGGTGGAGCCCTGACACTATATGCTCTACTGTAGCTTGAAGTGAGTCTACTGAAGACCCCACTAGGGCTACTTCTGGGGTTGCCCTCACTAGGAATACTCACTTTGCTACCCCCTGATCTTTCCTTGCGCAACTTCTCAAAGAGGGCAGCCGAGGAAGAGAAAACCGAGACAGTTCTTGAAAGAGACCTTGGAATATGAGCAGCCTTTGCAGCAATTGGTTGAGCTTGCACGGCAGTCTGCCGAGGAGCTACCAAAGATGGTACAAGAACCACCGAGAAGATCCTGTGAGCTCCTATCCTCGTTTCATGGTCTTTATGGACCATTGCCGGTAGAAGTTGATGGAACAAAGACTCCGGGAATGCCTGTGCCACAAATAACAAGAAGTTTCAGAGCTGCCAAAGAAAACACTACCCCACAGAACAAAGGGGGAGGATAATTGGGGTCCTCACCTTGTTTTGATATGAAACATTCGGCAGGGAAGCTACAATTTGTGCAGTTCGGAAAACAGCCGATATTGTTACCCTGGCTATGACGGTAATATTAGCAAGATTTTCAAGCATGACAGCCATAATGTCAAGGATAGGGCCAGCATCTCCAACCTGTTCAACGTTAACAACGGAGACATTTAACTCTTGAGCAAAAGATCAAACTGGAAATGCCAATTCCCTAGAAGGATTTTAATACCTTATTCACTAGTTGAACAAGGCATTCATCCACCAATTCTTGGAACCTTCTATTATATTTGATCATCTCGGCACCAAGATTTGCATCGTCAAGGGAAGAGTGTATGCTTTTACGTAGATGGCGCATAACATCACTAACTGCACCAAGCAAAGCAACAGAATGATCAACCTTTGCCAGCTCTGCCAGGGACGTTGTCACCTCTAGAATGTCCAACTGCATCTCGGGTTTTTTAAGCACGTTTTTGTGATCCAGATGCTTCACCAATATAGACAGCAAAAAGTGTGTACTGTGGCCTGTGAAACAAAAAATAGTCTGATATAAATTGGCCATCCAACTGTGACAGTACAGACACACAAGCATGAGAGATACTTGATTCAAACTGACTATCCACATGAAGATTACCATTCTATGCATTTATTTAAGGGAATGCACTAGTTCTCCAAAACCTATATTAGTGCTAATTAGTTTTACTGATTAGTTATATAAGTGTTCTAGATTGCAGTAAAAAAATATTTACGAAAATGAAATATTTACCAAAGTTCTCCATCACGGCCTGCATATCCTTCAAAACAGGACTGGCTAGCCCATGCTTTGAAGACCAGAGATTTCCATTGTCAAAATAGCGGAACAGTGATTCTAAAACACGTCTTGTGGTAGTGACCTCCTTGCCTAGCTTAGCCATGTTGCTAAGGCAAACCTTTGACCAAAAAGCGGGGTTCTTGGCATCTTCCCTGGCCAAGAAAAAGATGTGTTATAACAACCGAAGCCATAAACAACCTTAAATGTACTCAAATCCTAAAGCCAAACTGATTTAGCAAAAAAATTGCTGTTGTGTATCCAGACCAAAGTTTTTTGGAAAAAAAAAAAAGAAAGAATTTTTTGGGGGCTCAATACGGTTTAGCTACTCGTTAAAATAAAACAAAATAAACTTGAACTTTATGGTACTCAGTTACTAAATCTGAAAACCCTGGTACCCTACCAAAAGGTCGGGTACCTTGATTTGTTTTACGATTGAACTCTCACACAAGTCCTGAGAATATCATAGTGACAAGAAATCGTGATGTCATGGTTAGAAAATTGAATAGTATTTGAGTACAAATTATTACTCTGTCACAGTGGGTTCCCCTTTGGCATTGACAATCATTTTCCAAGAAGGAGCTCGAGTCAACTGATCAGGTGAAGTATTAGCTTCAGCGTCACCTTTATCTTCCCCCGATTGACCTTCAGAGCCTTGGTTGTTGGCGTTGTTCCCTGAGCTTTCTGAAGAACTGGCATAATTCTCCAACACCACTGAAACAACCTGTTAAGAGAAGCAACTGGTCAAAGTGACATGATTGGCCAACAAAACCATCTTTACTGTAACAGATACACGAGTGACTCCCAAAACTAACATTCAGCTGTTTTGTTTGTGAGACAAGTATGAATTTAATTTGTTAACTATAAACATTAAAAGGGGGTAATGCTACTCACAACAAAAAAGCACATAACAGTCTGCTGACAAAAGAAACTCAATGGTCAAAATTTAAACTCACAACGATCATCAAAACCTTGAGGCTTTGGAAATGAGCATTTTGAAAGTAAATCAAACAATGACTAGAGCATCAACAAAATTTGGAGAAAATTACATTTACCCTACCAGACATTTGTGGTAATAATTTTTGCACACCCGACATTTATGAAATAATTCACCTTACCTGACATTAAGTGTTCGTAAATTTAAACCTCCTAAGATATTTTATAATTGATTTTTGTCGGATTTTCCAGCGTAACATTAAAAAGATAAATATGAATCGACTTTTTTATCCTTGATATTAATTCATACGACTCTCAATTAAATATGAATTGACGTTTTTACCCTTAATATTAATTCATATGGCATTAACAGAGGAGTGTTGAAGAAGATGAGTGTGAGAGGAATCGACTGTTGGTGTTTTCTATATGGACTTTCGATACACCTTTTTCCATACAAAACAAAAAAGGGTCATTTAAGTCATTTCCTTCTCAATATTATGGGCAGCATGGTATATTCACATAGTAATATAGGGGCATTACTGTATTTTCTTATTTCCGATGAGAAGTAACCGGATTTTGCCACTAAAATCACTTTCACTTAATGTCAGGTAAGGTGAAATTTATTTCACAAATGTCGGGTGTGCAAAAATTATTACCACAAATGTCAGGTAGTGTAAATGTAATTTACTCACAAAATTTGATATGGCCATCGGCAATCATATGTGAAGGATGACTAACAATTCACCATAAGCCTCTAATGAAGCCAGAAAGGAGTTAGGACATAAATAAATGTAGCTACAAGTTGCAGATGAAGGAAAAGAAGGAAAGGGCTCAATGGCTGGTGATCGCACCGGTATCTTTTTGATTGACTTCATAAGTATTCACTTTCCTAATTCTTGCGCATATTAGAAGTGCATATCACTTAGCTATTCAATTTATTTAACTATTCAATACCAGCACAATAACAGCCAGTTTCAGTTCAAAACTTGTGGACAATTACTGTTGAAATTCCATAGGCATGTAGTAGAAATAGAAGAATGTTTAGCGCTACTTAAGGTGGAGAAGTAATGAGGGAAAAGACCTCAAGCGATTTTGCAAACAATTAGAGTCTGCCTTCCCTAGAAAGGTATATAGAGTGAAAGTATCTTTCAAGTCAAAGTAAAAACTCATGACCATAAGGTTCATAACAAATAACACAACGAAAAGAAAGTGAAATTTTCTGTTTGCTTACATTATCAAACTCGTCCAGCATATGAGAGTGTTGCCCCATGAACCAAATCTACAAAAAAACCACAGGCGAACATAGTTTAGCGCCAAGAAATTCTGCGAGTATAAGCTTGACACAATGAGTTAAAGAAAACAAAGTAACTATAACCAGAAAAGTACAACAAGCAATATAAAATATGGGGAAAACACCCAGCCAGAGACCGACAAGGCTTTTTGGATTAAAGAAATATGGAAAGCAGTAGTAATCTAATAAAAAAGCATGAATCACCATTGAAGACAAAGCCTGCAACCCAGCTGCTCTAAGGCGGCATCCCCTCTCATCTTCACCAACTTCTTGAGCTACCTGACACACTTTCGGTGCAAAACCTTCTAAGTTGAAGATAAAAGTTCCATCTTTCTGAAAGTTAAGATACAAGAAAGCAGGATCAAGACTACAATCCAAAAAAAAGCCAATTTTGCAAGCCATCAATAATAAATATAAATCATAAATCATCAGCAGCCGGGAGTAAGAAAATTTTGTGTTGTACACGCAATCAAACGCACCTGATTATTCACAAAAACAAAAAGGGTCTGGCATCCTATGATTCGCAGTTCATCCTGTCCAGTTTGATCCAGCAGAATATGTATGATGCTTAACAAACTGCTTGCAAACAAAGGCCTGCATAATTCTGACCATCAGGTTATAGAAGTGGGAACTATGATTGAAAAACTCAAAGTCTATACACAAAACATAGGACTAGTACTAAACAATGCAAATTAAGTTGGCCAATTGAGCGGCCAATTCACAAATACATTGTGTAGTTGTATGAAATCAGGACTCATGTTTGCTTTTTTCATGTTTGCATATTGTTATTCATGACAGTGTACTGATTTGGAAATGTAGGAAACAAATTTGTACATCTGGATGAACATACTGTTTCGTAAAATGTAATCCTATAATATGGTAGCAAGACCTGTCAATTCGGGCCGGCGGGTTAAATGCATGTGTATATCGGGTTCGGGTAAATATGGGTCGAGTGTATTTCAAGTTTGGGTACATATGGGCACTGTATTTTGGTTTTGGGTCAACCCAACAGGTTATGGCCGCGACTTTTTTCCATTTTCTCTTTGAAAAAAAATTGTCTCTAATCGTACAATATGCATAATAAAATACGAATGTCTTCTAGAAGCGATGGATTATTTTGAATGCTTCAACTTAAACTGAAGAAATATAGATGAATACGTTGCGCTTGTAGTTTAATAGTCAAGATTTCCAATGAAAAGTCACAAAATTCAACAAAAATGAACTTAAAAAATTAAAATTGTGGGTCAACTAGGCGGGTTGGGTTTGACCCACTAATTTGCGGGTTCGGGTCGAGAAAATCGTGTTCAAACCCCGAAATTTTTGGGCCAGGTGACAAAATGGATATCCTACAAGAATTTGGTCGACAATGTTTTGAAAAAAATCCCTGTGTGGATCTATAATTACCAAACAGTCATCTTGCAAAAGGTTGACCAGCTTAGCTTGTTTTTTGAACTTTCTTTCTGTTCATTCACATCATTATATTCTAAAGAGCAAACACTCTTACTGCAGCATTTCTCACAGAATCACTTAAAGTTTGTTAGCGGATTACATCCTAAGGAAAATACGTTTTACATCATTTTCTTGAAGAAGTGTAATAGACTACTTCAAAATCTTGTCAAATCAATGTGTAATGTTTCAACAGTCAAAGGCTTTACTCATTTCCTTGAATAACATAAGAGTATCTTTAGTAAAATGCCAAAAATGAATCATAACTTGTTTAGCAGATGAACAACAGTACCCTTTCAAGGGAGGGGGGAAAGAGCCCAATAAAACATGTTGGGATCGCACGAAAAAGGATTTGACAAACTGTTTTAAGGCTTTTCAGGTCAAAGAAACTCAAACAGCTAAAGAGCTCCTTTTTGGGTTTGGGTGGAGGATGGAGGGCATGAGGAAGACAAGCTAAAAGCTAAGATTGCATAAAACAGATAACTCTATGGCTTCCAGTTCTAATAAGCTCCCCTCAAAGGAGCTTGAATGTGCTTCCTTAGAAAATTATTAATCAAAATTTCACTCAACCAATGGAGGCTCTTACAGAAGAGCAATAAGTATGAGTCATAATTCGTAAAAGTGTACTCATGGAAATTGTATAACAAAGCATGTCTAACAGCTAAAGCAAGCAATTGGAAGTTGATTGCAACATTAATTTTAATGAACTATTTAGTGTCCAGAGATCATTATTATAATATGGACTCTTTTGCACAATTAGTAGAGCCATCTTTATGCTCTTGAGGCGATTCTATACGAGAGCTATGGAATGTTGAACGTTTCTATTAACAAAGTAATTAGTGACTAAAGTCATCAAGTGTAAGAGCTCGTTCAAGATGCAGTGGCAAGGTGGAGCCAGAAGTCTATGACTAATTCAGTAAAGGACGCCATTATCATAATTTCCCTCTGTTTCAAAGAAGCAATCTCTTCACACAAATAGAATCAGTAGACAAGGAAAAAAATATCTCTTGACCGCAAGATACTTTCTCTCGCATCATCTTTAGTGCACGACAAAACTGTTATTTTACAATTTCAGCTACCTAATGACCTTCTAATTCTATAATGATGGCATGTGGAACAACAAGCAAGGTGAACTTTTGATGACGGTTAAGAGACATTCCTCAGTTGGTTTTTCAACTAACTAGTAATCCACGTTTGTTGTCCACATTGTCTAACGAACATTTATAGGCTACAAAGATAGGGTAAATAAAAAAAATACACTTCCTGAATCTCAATGTCCTAAAATCAACTAGTCACCTTCAATCAATAATAGTAAACAGCGTAGTACGTATGATTAGAAATCAAGCCGAATTTGATATGATAAAGTAGGAAATAAACTACCAATTATATATTAATTATAAATCCATTCGACAAGAAGTAAAGCATACAAACAACATCAGCTTATGCAAATACTCCAAGGTCACACCAAATATCAGAGAAAGAAAAGCTAGGCAACTCACATTTGGTCTCTACAAGAAACCAGCAGTTTTCTGTAAATACACATGACAATCTTTGCAAGATTGAAGTTCTCACTTCTTAACTCCCTGTAAAATCGCTGCTCAAGAGTATCTGTAATCTGGAAAGGTCAGAATTGCAATGTTAGACATCAAGAACCATGACAGATTGATGTAAATTGTTCGAAGCTATATCAGGCAAAACGTTTCAACAACTGCAACAGATCACTGGCATGTTCCAGCGTACAAGTACAACATCACAAACAAATGAACATATTTTATTACATCTTATAAGGCTGCTTAAACACTTTAAAAATTAATTCTTCTGTTCATAAGTCTAAGTTCCCCCATCACATAGGGACTAGGGAGCAAGGTATGCTCTCCTACTTGGCTCAATTTTAGTAATTTCAAGTTTAGATTATATCAGAACCCTCATGAGAAGAGCTGCCTATGGTACTTCTCTTGGTCATTGTTTCCCAAAAAAAAAAAAAAAAAAAAAAAAAAAAAAAAACCATTTATGCTAATATGTTTCAAAATTCCCCCAAATCAATTTGCCAATTGTGCGGAAGGGGGGGATATGCTTTGGAAAAATGCATGTCAAATGGGGAAATTCCTCTCTAATCTCGACCAAGCAACAATTTTCAAGCTAATTAAATGAGTATGAGGAAAATTCAGATGTTTTGAGAGGGGCAAAGGGGTAGCACACTTTCTATCAAATTTCGATAGTAGCAGGCACCTTTGGAACACGGAGTGGATTTCTCGCAGCATATTCACATAGTTTTCCAATCATTCTATCATTTGGCTCCCCATCCTATCACCAAAACAATAACAGTTAGCATTAAAACAATAACAAGCAACCATTCCCAAGAGGTAACGATGTACACATGCAGACATGCATGCCCTCATACACATACAGAGTAGACTACAATTGTTCATCAGATAAATGGAACACTCAAAATAAGATTACTTCTGAAAATAAATGGTACGAGAGAGGGAATCTGATTTCCAAAACCATGTATTGCAATCAAGTGCATATTAAGCTAGACATAAATAACAAAGGCAACAGAACACAAAATTCCAACCAACAATAAGAAACATTACAGCACCCCTTCTTCCTATAAAAAAGCATGACGTATCAAGTGACATCTAAAATGGTTCAAGCTGAAGCAGCGCTTGTATTCCAAAGCATGCAAATAAAGAAAAGGTAATCTTTCATAAACAACATGTCCTATCTCTCTGGTCCTCCAGATCGATTCATTCTGTGCTGAAAAAAATTCTTTCTTGCTATACTTTTAGAGCTAAACTTTTTAGAGTTAAACTTAAATCCTTGGGATCTCATATTCTCTGGTACAAATTCTTGCAAACCATTTCCAAGGTGAATCTTTCTTTGAAGGATAACCAAAGTGGGAAATGATGTAACATTTACCCAAGGTTTAGAGTGTGGAATTTGAAGTTTGAAGGAGAAGCTAACTCTTTTCAAGAAATATTGTCCACTGTTTCCAGCAATAGGAGGTGGTATAGCAATTCGAGATTTCTGTTGTTAGAGTGTATGAGGAATATACCCAAGATCCAAGAAACCACTTGGTTATGAACAAAAGGTGACCACAGCATTCAAACAGCATACATCACAAACAAGCTAAGGAAAAGGTAAAGAATGTGGTAAGCACTGCGATATCTAGAATTCTAGATTGATCATATGGGAAAATGTTGCCAAGGGAGAGGGATTTTGCCAATTGGGCTTGTGTTGGAGATAGATAGACTTTGTCTTTCTACAATTTGCACCAAGTTATACAAATTGTGGATGAAGAAGTGCTTATAGACAAGGAGAAAATTATCTGAGAACTAATTTGGTATTGTGCCAGGTCAAGCATCACAGAAGGCTTATATTTATGGTTTTAGATGATAATGTTCTACAGAGGGACAGAGACTAGCATATGATCTTCTGCCCCTAGAAGTCCAGCGGAAGTGTTCAGCGAAGAACAATGATTTGATGATTTACATCCGAGTTGCTGACGATGTGTTAGATGATAATATTCTACAGAGAGACAGAGACTTGCATATGATATTCTGCCCCTATACGTCCAGCGGAAGTGTTCAGAAAAGAACAATGTTTTGATGATTTACATCTGAGTTGCTGACGATGTGTATGATGCACATATGTATCAGCACTTGAATTCATACACTAGGAGGAGATGGCAATTTGTAACTGATAATAGATTTGACCCCTTTTCTCTTCATAGCATTGCAGATGGGCTTTAAAAATTATATGAAGGTATCAGTAAAAGTTAACCAAAAGCTTTAACTAACAGGAATTGGCTCACAATGGATGGTGCTAAGTGTTGGCTGGTGCTAAGTGTTGGCAACTAAGGTATTAGCTCACAACGGATGGCGCTAAGTGTTGGCAATCAAGCATGTGCAAATCAAATAAATGAGGTAGCTGATATAAAACCAAATTTGACATGTTGGCTTTAGAAAGATATGACTAGAAATGATGACTTGAAAAATATGACAGTTAGCCAATAGAGATATAGTTTTTGAGACAAGGTTTTGGAGATGTGGCCATTTTGTGCAACTTAAGCAGAGCCATCTTAACCTCTTAGTGGATTCATGAGTCAGAAAGGATCCCCCATTAAGACAACAGTGAAAAGAAGGGCTATCCCTGAAAAATATAAACAAGGCGGCCAAAAAAAATCACAATCCCATGAAAATGACTTTGAGGACTTGCTCTTTCGCAAGACCCTAGGGTAATCAAGGATTCATATTGGAGAACTTATATAGGAATGTAGCTCTCTAGTTTATGTCTCTCTCTCTCTCTCTCTCTCTCACACACACACACACACATCCTTCCCTCAATTAATTTTGTCTTAGCTTGTTTATTTACTTCAAAACATGATGTTCCTAAATTGCCACCCATCTTATTAAGTATGATATTTCTTTCTTTCTATCTGAGCTTACATTTGCATTCGCCATTGCGTAATTTGTTCCACCATTTAATGTGTAGTCCACTTTAGATGTCTTCCAAACTCACTTCTCATTTGTTTTATAAACACTTTACAGACTGTCTTCAAAGTTGCTCCAGGCACTAATCTCTAAAATAACATCTCACGTAAACATGGAGCTCCCTAAACGCCATCTCTATAGCAGATTGTAAATTGCTAGCAAAGTGATTATCCTTCTAGCTCACTCAATGCGTTCACCCATCCGAAATGGCCCCAAAGTCTGAACATTCTACAACTTATGAATAAACATTTTGCAGAGTAAAACCTCAAAGTACAATAAACAAGCAGAAGAAACAAAATGAAGTTACAACAGTTAATACCTCCACTTTAAACACATCACAGAACATAACGAAAAGCTCTTCGAACTAATCCCAACACACTATGGGAAACAAACAGTTGACTAGCTAGAATATAACATATTGTTCAAGCACACAATGGGAAACAAACAGTTGACTAGCTAGAATGTAACATATTGTTCAAACACACATCAATGCAGAAGCAAACACGAATTGGGACACCCGGAAAGTTAAGTTGAGAGAAGAATATGGTGCAAAAAAAAGCATAGTCATACCGGGGTAGCTGGAAAACTGTCCCTGATCAATTTTTTGTATCTCTTAACAGGCTGCCTAGACCTTGTCTGCAAAGCAGGGCAAAAGAAACAGAGGGTGCCACATGCTGGCAAAACTTGTCTTGAGATTACCCCAGATACAACACTCATATTTCCCCAAAAAATATCAAAGTTTTGTTTACAATCCTCAATGAATCAATGAATGAATGAATGAATGAATGAATGAATAAGTGGGGAAAAAAGAAAACCCAAAAATCTAAAAAATTAATAAATAAATAAATAAGGAAGCCCTTTGATTTTTCTGTGGGTCTCCCTCTCTAATTCTAATACTAATTTAAAGCTTAGCTTCCCATTGTTTAGATTCGATCAAATTTTTGTGGAAACCCCATCTGAAGGAGAAATGCTCTTCAATTCAAATGGGTGTCCTCCACTCTCCGGGACCAGCCTACAATCCAATCCAATAAACAAATTCAAATTTCCTCAAATGGAATTCCAATAAAAAAATAAACAATTGATTAAAAACCAAGTAGGAAAGGATTGAAACTTTCCATCTGGGTCATTATAATTATAGGGTTTCTCCGAAAACCCAGAAAACAAAAATAGGGGGAAAATAAAAGATGAATTGAATACGAGAATTAAGAAAAAATTGAACCTCTGGATCGATGCTTGAAGAAGCAGAGAACAGAGGCTGGAAATCCGTGAAGGCTGCTATGCCAAAATCTAAGAAATTTCCAGCATTCCGCAGCAATCAAAATTTATGATCTTCCCTCCCCTATTTCCTATTTCCTATCTCCTTCTTCTCTTTCTTTCTTTCTTTCTCCTTTTTTTTTGTAATTATTTTTCCCTCTTTGTGTACAATTGATGAAAATAAAATATAAATGACTGGAAAACGGCGAATTCCCTCCCTTGAAAACAATTTATATTTTCTCTCTCCTGGCCTTCTGTTCAGCCAAACAAAAACAAAAACAAAAACGAAAGGGTCTGCACCTTCTTCCAACGGTCTGCTCCCCTTAACACTGTTCACTGTTTAGTTGAGAGAAGTTATTGCTTCTAAAACATCAATCAATTTACAAGTTTAGCCACCTTCTTTGACTTAATTATATTTATTTAAACCGTTGCACATTTCAATTGGGGGTTTATCTACACTGATGATGGAGACTCCTGTGTTCCAAACAGGTCAAACTTTTGAACCGAAGAAATAGTTTGAAATCATCAAAACTATGCCCAAAATTTATAGGAGTTCATACAAAAAAGAAAACAAGTGGGTTTGGTTGTTATTTTCGTCTGCACAATTCATAACATAAAATTTCTAAGATTATATGTGTTCTAATATGATAATTTTGTTCTAGTTGATTTTTTTTTCAATTATGATACTTTAACCACATTCACTATAAATATGATCAATTGTTGTACATATTACTTTGATCAAAATATTATCAAATAATTATCGAATGTACCCAAATATTTGAGAAAAACAATTTTTCGATATCCTAACTTTTCAAAATTAATTTCAAGGTATCCTTACTTTTTGGATTAGGAATTATTATGTGTTTTTTCGGTCAAAGTGTTGAAGTTTCCAATAGGTTTTAGGTGGGAAGTGGATTGTGGACTTGAGTTTAATAAAAGACCCTTTGATTGTTACAAAACCTAAATTTTTATTCATTTGCTCTTACAAAAAAGAAGCCCCCCTCCCAAATGTCATTTCTCTGTCTTCTTCTCTCTCCCTCACAAGCAACAGCAGTGGAAGCCATTGAAAGGGAGTTTGGAGAAATGTCAATGAAAAAGTATGTGTTTGGTTAACTAACATAGAATTTCAATAAAATTAACACTCACTAACCATTATCGATTGCAGTGGGAGGTCGACAATGGCATTTTGCTTTTCTTCATGGTCAGCAATAATCCGGCATCACAAACAAAAAAAAATTTAAAACTTTCTTCCCTAGTTTGATTGTCCGCTACGTACCTATTTGAGGTAGTAGAAGAAGCACAACAACTAGATTGAAAGGGAAAGGAATTGAGTCTCAATGGAAGTAAGAAACATCAAAGAGGTGACCCTAGTTTGGTAAAAGCATTTAATGCCGATAGTAAATGTGAGCTTTCGGAAGGGCAAAAGCGTATTTATCTTCAACAAGTAATGGTATTTCGGTCAGTTAACAAAACTGATAAGACTTTAGCCGGAAAAACACCTTACAATTATTAACTCAAAAAGTAAGGATACCTCGAAATGAGTTTTGAAAAATTGGAGTACCAAAAAATAAATTTCTCAAATTTTAATGTATCTCCGAGTAATTTTTTGAAATATATTGATTTCAATTTTATAGCATAAAATCAATAGTTGCTATACATTTTTAACTATGATATACTGATTCACATCGCAATATGTATTGTACTTGTGAAAAAATGTTATCCCATCACCATCGGGGTATCCCCATTCACTCTAGGGGTGGCTATGGGCTATGGTGAATTTTTTTCTCAATTTAGTATAATTTTGTATTAAAAAATGGATCGTGTGATTATAAAAATATAATAATATATTGAATACCGTAATTTAAAAGTTTGAATCAGCCACCACCTATATCACAAAAAAAATTCTTTGATTACATTGTTGAAAGTAAATACATACAATCTTTCTGTATAGTTAATTTATAACAGGGCACCAATTATACTCGTAACAAATAGTTTTATGCACCACAAATTCGTAATTAGCGATGATGGTATCTATACGCATTGATAATAATCATAATCATAATGCGATGTGGGGAAAAAGAATCATAATGCAATGTGGATACTTGATAGAAGTTTCGTGAGGAATGATAACACACTCCTACAATGCATGAATCGGCTACCTAAAAGCTTGATGGGATCATATTTGAAATGGACCAAAAAAATCAGCCTTCTAATATCTTTTCATACTAATTTTCTCATGTAATGATATCATGATAAATGTTTCATGGCTTCTACTTCAAGAAATGTGAAAATAAAGCACGGATAACTTAGATAACCAAGTTTTCATCAATGGTGATTGCAAATGTTCAGTTCTGATGGAGACTGACCACACTGGGATGTTTTGTTGGAATTCCCATATGAATCCTAGAATTTGGATTTAATTGGAACTTCATCCAAGATTCTAGATCCAAGATTATATTCAATTAGCAGTAGATCCTCAGTCGGGCAATGACGGCCATCTGACTCATGTTATTTTAGTGGGTATGTAGAAGTTGGGTAAGTAAGATTGACTAAATTTGAGTAGTTTATATAGAAGTAGGTGATGAATTGTTTCAGAAGTAAAAATGTTTTGTAGATTTTAGCTGAATAGGTAAAACTAAACCAGAGTAAGTTAAGAAATATTGTGAGCAGTTTACCTCGCAAAGTCAGAAAAGTGAGAAAACGAACATCTGGTTGGATCACAATAAAACCAGCCAAGAAACAACAAAAGGAGATGATTGACAGCTAACACACCAAGAAAATCCCAAATTCCTTTGATTATATGTGCAGATTTACATTTCCCACAGGTACAACACAATCAAATAGATGTCTCAAAAGCTCCCTCTCCCAGTATGAACAAATGAACAAGAGACCCAAAAAATGCAACAAATGAATACGGATTTCTACGCTTTTGAAGTGCCCCCATGATCCCTCTCCACATGCTCAACGAGGGCCACGGGATCCCTAAACCCTTTGCTGCATTTTGGGCATACATCAACGGTCAATTTCCCAACACCTGCTCGGTTACCATTTTTCCCATGGTTTTTCTCAACATGATCCACAAGTGCTGTTACTGATGAAAACCTTGCGTTACATTGTGGACACAATTCATCACCACTGTTGTCGCTGCCTTGCCCCGACTGAAAAGCCTGGTTGATTTCAGTACTCAGCTTTGACATCCCTGTTGTGGCTGCATTAACAAGCCTGGCCCATGTCGAAGATGATTGGGCCGGGGCCCGATTCGATCTCGGGGTTTCCTTCCTACTACTAGTCATGAGGTTCGAGAACTGGAACCCGGTGGCGGGTTTTCGGGGCCCGGGGCACTTGTGATCGGGCCCGAATCGGTGTTTCAAGCAGTGATCGATGTTACAATCCCTACACTTTACTGTGTTGGAGAACACGAGGATCTCTCTGCAACCAGCAGCTGGGCATTTTTTCTTCTTGGTGGCTTTCTCGTAGTTTGATGGATCACATACTGTTTGGACGTGTTTTTCCCAAGTGATGTTAGGATCTTCCTCCGGGATCAGGCGAACGCCTTTAGCACAAAGTGGGCAGATGACGACCGTGACACCGTGATTGTCACCATGTGGACATCGATGCTGTCCATAGCTTCGATGTTGAAGGCAGTATACCTACTAAAGCAACAAGCCTTGTCAAAATGAAATACTTGTCACAGTTGAATGAATGAATCAAGCACAAAAATGTAACATCAGCAACATCAAGCTCGAGAACCCTTAAGAATTACTAGAGGAAAACCAATGAAAAGTTACACTCGGGGTTCCAGGATAACATGAGTTGAGATCCAAATTCTAGAAAACTGGCTCTTTCGAGTTTAGTTGAGGATTAAGACATAATGAAAGAATCAGGAAATCTTAAACCTTTTGGCATCCCAAACACTTCACCAATTACCATGTCATTTTCTATCACCATCCAAACAAGAAAACCAACAGGGGGATGCTTCAGCAAGATGTGGCCTATTTGAAGAGGCATATGACATCCCAATCACTCAGACTCTTCATTTTACAAAGTGTGTATGCTGGATTGTTGGACATTCAATAATCAATGTTCAGACATAAGCATCACGGATGGACATTTGACAATTTTGCACATAATTTCAAATAAAAGAGCACAGCAGGTCCAATCCTACAGTGCTAAACATGTCCCAACTAGAGACCTATGACTGAGCAAGAACCATAACATGGATACATCACACAAACACAAAGAGGAAAACAAGTACACATTAACAAGGACTAATTTCATACTGTATACAGATGAAGGAATAGCCTTTTCTCCAATAAAGGCAACAGACCTAACAAGTGGCCTAGCTTATGAGCGATAAGACCGAAGCTTCTTGCCTTAGTATCCTAAATTGCTAATGAAGGCATTTCCAACTATTTCAGGTATGCTTTGTATCAAGGATACACTTTTGGATACAAAAGGGATGCATCAGCAACAGTTTGAAATTTATAGTTCGTACTTATATTGGAGACCTGAATATGGTATGGAGCTGTACTCTACATGTAAGAGTCCGTCCGATACACAATTTCAAAAACATGAACTTTTTCATTTAAATCTCCAAACACATTACTCTCAACAAAACCAAACAAGGGCAACAGATCCGAGTGTCGGATGCCAACTTATTCACATCAGCCCTCAGCTTACAAACCACTAAGTTATGAGGTAGATTATATGTGATATCTCACATTCTCAACAGCACAATGAAATTGTAAGAATGGAACCACCAACCAATTGAATTGTGAGAATCATACTCGGGTTAGGTTTTGAGATAGGAAGAGAGAGCTATATAAACACCTGACATACAAAAGAAAACCACAAAGCTCTTGGCTCATGGGAACTATAAACCGAGCTCCAATTTCTTTAATACAAATTAATAAACATATGGTACCCAGCAATTCAGCTAATACAAGTCAATCCTATCTTTCTTTTAACTCAATTTTGGTTTCCGTCACGCCCAAATACACAAAAACAACCTCTCTACTGCCTTTACTTATCGGCATTTATCATGAGCACAAAGAAGTCAAATACCCACCCAAATCAGCTTAACTAACTACCAATTAGGCATTAGCTGATCCGCTTCAAAACTGGGTCAACCAATTCAAGGATAGCAAGAGCCAATTAAGCACAGTGATTACCGAATCAAATTAAAACAAAAGAAGTCGAGTTTCTCAATGAAAATTATGACCCAGATTAACAATGGCGCTAGCAAATCAAGCAGCAGCAACAAAATCAACTAGAATCACGTCAAGGAAACCCTTAAAAGCAAGATAGATGAGAGAGGACCTGTTTGCAGCGGTCGCAGGTGAAGGGAAGGAAATCGATCTGACGGCAATCGTCGACGGAGCAATGTTGACCGAGATTTGGGAATGCCGGGGTTCCCATACCTGAATATGAATGAATGAATTCGAATTCCCTGCCCTGAAGCGCAACGTATTAACCTTGAAAATTAACAAACAATGGAGGAATTCAATTCAGAGAACGAATTCCTCCTGGATTGTTGCTGCGTAAAAGGGAGGACGAATGAGGGGAGACTTGGGAGATTTTACAATGAAGAACATGGAATATGGAAAAGGAAAAGGGAGTCGTTGGTAGTACACACGGAGACAGCGACGATGAGATGACTCCAATTTTCAAGTCTACGCTACGCCTTTTTGTTTTTCGGATTTGTCCCTCGCCAAAGCCGCCTTCGCTCCTTCACTTTGCATCAGGCCTTGTTTTGCAACCAGCCAGTAGCCGGTAGTCGATAGCGGTTAGATGTTAGCTTGTAACTGTTAGTAGATAGCTGTTTGGATTAACTATTTGACTTTAGTTGTTTGAGTTAGCTGATTGTAGGAAAAACATTTGGTAAAGTAACTTTTTGTGTAAATCTACCCCAAAAAGCTTCATCAAGTACATGTAGGCTCCCGGGAAAAAGTGAGACCACTTTTTCTCCGTGATGTGCTACTTAAGTGATCGGGAGCCGACTAAGGTTGCTTAACCCTTAAATAAGGATATTTTTTATTTTCGAAATTCATTTTCAGGATGGTGAAATTTTATTTATCTTACAATTCCGTTTTTATTTATTTAAACACTTGAAATTACACGAAAATAAATTAAATATAACTTAAATCGGCCCAAACAATGACTTCAGGCCCAAAAGAAAGCAATCGGGCCGCCTAGAGCAGTCAAAACCCGCGCGGGTTTTGACTGTCCTTGGACCGGGCCGTTTGCTCTCCTGGGCCAGAGAAAGTGGGTTAGAAACCATAAAACCCGTGCAGGTTTCATTGTTTCATGGCACATTTTCTCTCGGTTTAAACCTTGAATGAATGGGAAGTATTAAGTCATCTTTAATTATTTTTAGCGTATATTCAAATGTTAAATAATTAAACGGGTTATAAAAAAGAATAAAAGAGTCGTCAGTCGATTTAAGGAAATCGTCAAACCGTAAAAATAATAAAATAACTCCGGTCTACGAAACCCGATTCTAAGTCCGGGGGTAAGGTTACAAATTCGAGAATTATAAGATTCTTAAATTTGCCCGTTAGAAAACGAACTCTACTAAAATCGACATTAAAATGAAATGAAGCGGGGAGATGTTTAATTGATTTCGCAAAATTATATTCTTAACATGCAATATAAAAAAATGAGGTTTTTGATTTACAAAATATGCACAAGTAATGGAATTAGAGTACAAATTACATGATAACAATAAGAAAGCAATAAATCGAACCTCTTTTGATTTAGGAGCTCGAATGTGCTGGTTGAAACTCTTGACTTCCCTTGACTTGATGGATGAAGGATGATTATGAGAGGATTAGGATGGTGATGGGTAGAGGATGTTTTTGGTGGAGTTATGGTAATGAGGGTAGTAAGGATATGATGAGAGTTTAGGAGAGTAAGAGTGGAATTATAGTGATATTTAGTGAGAATGGGAGTATAATGGTGATGGATTATGAGAGTTGTTGATGAGATGAGTGGCAGAATGGTGAGTGTAGTGTTTAGGAGGCAAAATGAGGGAAACACATCCCCATGATCATGCCCCCTAATCCATGCAAATCACATAGTCAAGTCAAGAGGGTCAACCCACATGGTGCTAATATCATGGGATTGATGATCAAAACGATTTTTGGCGCCGGATCATCAATTGTAAACCCCGCGCGGGTTTTAAAATCCATCGGCACGGATCATTGACGTGGCACAGCAAAACGACGCGCTTAGGTTCTGGATAACCCGCGCGGGTTTTGAAAGATGGGCTGGGGCGCGCCTGCGGCCTGTCCTGGTTCTGGGCCGTCTTCTTCACTTTAAAACCCGTGCGGGTTTTGATGTTGGTTGTGGGCCGCTCTCTTTTGTTCTCATGCTTAATCTGCATTGAATTCATGATCCGTTTGTGTAACACCCCAACACCCTTTACCACGAGATTAACACAACAACTCATACTAAACCTGTGATTAGCGCAGCAGAATACCTTAGGGTGGAGGTATTACCGCCGTCCCCACTCGGGACAAGGCAACAACCCAAAAGAACATCATTAAAACATATAAACATTACATACTATACTTCCAAAACATAACTTCATACTTAAAGATGAATCTCCAAAGCATAACCATCAAACTTTAAACAACCATTAAAGAGGACAAGTACAATCCTTCTTCCTTAAGCATGGGTACTTTAAAACGTGCGACACCCGAGTCGACCGGAATACTTCAACCATGACTACCTTGCTTGCAACACGTGACTACCCTTGCTTGCCTTTGCCTTTATCTTGGGTGCTCAGACCCCCTAAAACAAAACAATAAAACAACATAAAAGTGAGTGGGGAAACACTCAGTACATAAACCTCCAACACGTCAAACCATTCGAAAACGGTTTTAGTGCCGGCGCTTAAATTCTTTTTGAAAACGGGAAAGGGGATAACATGCTTAAGGTAACTTGAATTCATAAAGAAAGAGCATGTCGCATAAACTTAGAAGTAAACGTATAAAATCAAGAGTTTTGGTCCCTTACGATCGATGCCAAAGCATCTCACACATGCGCATGCCCAAACCGATCTAAGTTTGGATTGGGTGACTGCTAAGCAGTCGACACTGGCCAGGTCTAGGACACTCTGATCAGGAGCATCTAAAATAAATAGGGCTAGCACTTCACGTGACTAGCTAGAATATAAAACATAGAATACATAAAATGGGACCACTTAAAACCATGAAATAATCATAAAAGCATAAACTTAGCATAAACCGTAAACATAAAGGAGCGAAGAGTTGGACAATTCGCGTACCTTGGATTAGACGAAAGCTTTAACGACGAGCCTCTAGCTTGAGATGGCGTGGGCGACTTAGAAACTATAAGGAATTTGAAATGAGAGCGTAGAGAAATCGGTAAGGTTCGTGTAATTACATAAAATAGAACTAAATACTTAAACTTGTCTCATAAAAGGTAAGAAAGGAAATAAAATTTCAGATTTTAGTAATTCGCCGTTTCGACGATAACTTGGGCTAGAAAACTCGGATTTTTGCAAACGAGTACTTTTCGAAAAGGGAAAATCATGCCCGACAATTTTGTCAACTGACACAAAATCTAGAAATGAAAGGAAGGACTCGGAAAACGGCCCGGATAGAAGCAGTGCAAAAAGAATTTATAAACAGCTTAAAAACTTAGAGTGGAACTCATGGTGAAGATTGAATAGGATTAGAGAAGGTTCATGACTTATGAGGCATTCTCAACCATTGGCTTGAAGGAACATAGAATTAGAGTACTTGAAGGTTCAATAAAGGAACTATTCGCTTAATGAAAACGTGAAGACACGTCGTAACGACGGAAATTTAGGTAGGGTCGTGTTTATGGATTTGGAAACGATTTATGAATCGATGAACGGTGAATCGGATATAATGAAAGAATGAGCTTATGGCTACTTAGACATGGAGGGGCTCATAATCTTGCTAAGAACACATGTGTACCCTTTAGCCATCAACAATACTTAAACAAATCCCAAAACTCACTCATTAAGTCCATGGTTTGCTAAGGTATCTATAATCCTTTAGGCGGTATTCCTCAACATCAATCTAGCTTAAATTAGCTTAGAAACTCATCCAAACTATCTTAACAATACTACAAAGGTTACAAACTCATAAGAACTCCTTATAAGACCCAATTTGCACATTTTAGGCTAAAATAGCAATAAAATTTCTGGGCAGAAACTTGTTGGTCGGCCCCTGAACATAGCTTCATATCTCACTCTCCCGATATCGTATGGCCGCAAACTTTATGTTTCCAGAAAGCTTGAAGAACGACCTAAAACTTTTATGTTCGCTCTCAGAGCCAAAAAGGTCCTTAAACTGACGTAAATTGCCTATCAACCTACTGACTCAGAAAAATGTATAACAAGATACACCTTCACGGTTTTGGTCGTAACTCGGGCTATACATGCCGGATTGTCGAAATTCCAAAGCCTATAGTTAGCTAATGACTTGGACTACCATTTCCAGTAAAAATCTGGGCAAAACTCCCATTTCATAACCTCTGTAAAAATCAGACATCAAAATAGAAACTTCTTTGACCTTTTAATTTAACATGCATGCTCTTCTTTGACCTCAACTTGCATCAATTCTTACCCAAACCTCAAATTAGACCTTACTCATAGTTTTTCCAGAATTAAAAGCTCAAAGAATACTCAACCAAGCTCACAAAACTCACATGCAACCATAGATTACACAAGCAAAAACATCCAACACTTAAATTAGCCCATAAATCAACAATTCCACCCCAAATTCATATCATCCAAGAGTAGAAACTTAAATAACATATAACACACTTCCAAACAGCCCCTAAATCATGAATTTAGCCATTAAAATCCACATGCAAGTTAGAACTTTCTTTACTCATCAAGAACTAACAAGAATTACTTCCACCCTTCACCAAATTAATATGCATCTCTTTACCAATTCAAACCCTAACTTAACCACAACTTAAATTCATGCTTGATAAACATAAAGGAGATGAAAAACATCCAGAAAACATAAATTGGAAGCAAAATTTCAAATTATAAACAAAAGAATTGGTTTGAGATTATACCACTTGAACTTTGAGGTGAGAGATTGAAGAGGAGAAGGGGGGGAAGGAGTGGTGGACGGCGTGGGGGGCCGTCGGCGCCGACAGGCTCGCCGGAAAACACCCGGCTGGGCGGCAGGGAAGGGTGGCGCACGGCTGGGCTGAGGAGAGGGGTGAGGAAATGTGTTTGAGAGTTGGTAAAAATCTAATTTTTGAAATGAAAATAAACCCCCTTTAACCCCCCCTTAACATATAAATACACCCCTAAAATAATTAACTCTTTTAATAGTAATTAACTTAGATAATTAGGGTTGTAATTTAGTTAGGTAAAATAATTGGTAAACAACCCAAATAAATTTATAACATAAACTTGATAATATAAATTTAGTATACAACTAAATAAAATTTCCTTGGAATAAAAGTGGGTGGAAGACTAAGATTAAAATTACGTAAACTAAATTGATATAACATACTAATAAAATAATTTGGGCCATAAAATGTACTTAGGTGGATCGAGTAGTATAAATCGTAAAAGAAACGGAATTGAGAATAATATAACCTTCCTCGGTTTTAAACGTAAAAATTTTAGAACATAAAATAAATTATATAACTTATCGTAAAATATTCATAACCTCAAAATAATGTTCGTAAGGTAAGATAACATAAAATTAACCCATTAACCATCGCCTTGCTTGAGACCTGTCACGCATAAATAAATAAAGAGAAAAAAAAACGTAACAACCAGTATAACAATAAACACGTCATAAATAGAGAAACTTTAATTAGCGTAATTCAGCTAATCAACGTACTTAGGGCCTTAATTAATACGGGTTTAGGGTGGATCGTTACAGTTTGGGTATCGGTCCACATGTTTTATTCACATTTTTGATAAGTCGGGATTATATTGGTGCAAATCCCGGTGTCTACAGAGAGCCCCCACTTTGATCGAGTCCGAATAGGACGAAGGTTAAAGTAGATTTGATGGCTGTCTTGATGCTGGCGGTGCTCTTTTATATGGCGACTGGCTGATGACATCGTTGGTAACCTTTAAGTGGCGACCGTTGAACGACTGCTGCTGTAGATGTCGTTGGAGACCTTTAGGTGGAATCCATCTGGACGACTGCTGCTGTTGATGAAGAGGTCGTCGGTAACCTTTAAATGGTAACCGTTGGACGACTGATGCTGACGACATCGTGGGTGGCCTTTAGGTGGCAACTGTTGGACGACTATCGTTGACGACATCGGTGGAAGCCTTTAGGTGGCAACCATTTGACGACTGTCGCTATTGGTGCTCTTTTGTACGGCAACTGGATGATATATGGTCCCTTTTTGGCGGCGACCGGCTGACGGTGCTCTTTTATACGGCAACATGCTGGATGGTCCCTTTTAGCGGCGACCGGATGATGGTGCTCCTTTATGCGGCAACCTGGATGATGGTGCTCCTTTATGCGGCAACCTGGAAATCATCGCAAAAACAGATGTTAGTTTTCGCGAAAATACAAATGGGTTCAGATTTTTACCTGAATATTGGAGACTCTTGAGCCGCTGGACTTGAGCCGCTGGACTTGGGCCGCTGAGATGAAAATTTTCTTGTTGATATAAAACCCGTGCGGGTTTTATATCTCCTGCTGGGCCATGAAAGCGATGGGCCGTGAGAGTAGGCTTGTAGGGGGCTCAAAACTCGCGTGGGTTTTAGCCTTTATTTTCCTTTTTTTTCTTTTTCTCCTCGTGAAAGGAATCAATGGTGGGCCGTGCACTTGTGTGGATGAGAAGAGGCCACTCACCTCGGTCTCCTCTTTGGGTGGCAAAGGGATGACCTTTGGATTTTCGGCCAATGAAACGCATTTGGCATCTCGAGGCGGGTCCTAGAAACGAACGGTTCACATTCACTCTTCATTTCTATAAATGCCAAGCCTCATTCATCTCTTTCATTCACACATTCAACTTCTTCTCATCATCTCCCTAGCTCCTCTTTTCTCTCTCTAGAAAATTGCTTTTTGGAGATAATTCAAGTTCTTGAGAAAATGCATTGCAGAATTCGCATAAATCCTCATCTTCCACATGGGGCGGCATGGCCTCATGAGATGTCTTCGAGGCGCAATTTCATTCCGGGTGCAAATGCTGACCCTTCGGATCTCACTATCTAATCTTGGAAGCATGCTTGGTTCTACCGGTTCCATGGCAAGGTAACCTGCCGAAAACTCCTCTTTTGATGCTTAGTCTTAATAATGAAAAATGAGCAAGCACGAATTTAGTTTTCATGTCTTGTCGATTTTTATTATTTTCAGCATGCTTGTATGTCCTCACGATGTCTCTTTATTTATTCGCAACCCATTTTGAGAAATGGACCAAACGCAACCCACAGAATAAAAAAAGAAGAATAGGTTGTATGCACATTCGGCCCGAAGGTAACAAAAACACACGGCCCACTTGAATAAGGAAAACCCGCGCGGGTTTTCTGGACCATAAACCTCAAAAGGAAATTGGGCCTGGATGGGCAGCCCACTTGCGGAACCAAAACCCGTGCGGGTTTTCTGGGCCATAAACCCCAAAAAAAAGACACTGGGCCTGGATGAGCGGCCCATTGAGTGAAGCAAAGCCCGTGCGGGTTTTAACTCTGCTGGGCCGGCTTATTTGGGCCGGCAGATTCTTTTTGCCAAGTTTCTTTATCTTGCGGGCCATGGCTGTGGGCCCAGTGTTGGTGCTGGGTCCAGCTAGGGCCGAAAGACTATGCATGTAGTCAATGCCATAGGTGAGCCCCCGACATTAATTTTGCACTGTTTTGCCATTAGGAGGACAATCTGAAAACTCCCGGCGTCCTAAAGGATCTCCTTAAGGTAGTTGATCGATTCCCGAGGATTTCGTTAGCCACACCCTTACTGCAGCAGGACTCATGACGTTCTGGAAATGCCTGGTGGCCTGGAAAGGCCGTACATTTCGCGTGATAGGCCGCGCTAAGGCGGAAAGGTTTGGGACACGACCAATTCCTTCCATCTACCTGTGGGGGAGATGACGATTACCCCCACAGATTTTGTTATGATCACTGGTCTTCCTTGGGGTGGGCGTGACATAGTCTTTAGTGCTGAGATCCCGCAGATGGTTTTGGACTTTGGGGGGTCGATGTAGACGCTTAGGCCCGTGTCGTGGCCCGCCCAACCTCGCCTATGCCCGCCGAGGCGGTATACGTGATGCCAACTTTCAGAATTTGCCTGGAGATCAACGTCGCTTTATCTTTTTGGCTTATGTTATTTCCGCCACTCTTTTTGCCAATCGGGCAGATAACATTACTTTGACCTGGTTCCGGAATCTCCTGGATTTGAACGAGGTTCGGAACTTGAATTGGGGCAAGGCTGCGTATGCGAATTTCCTCCTCTGGCTTCGTCGTGGTGTCAGACTGACGCTAGATGATGATCCCCTTTACCTCCACGAGTCTCATACCCGCTTTCAGTATGGTCCTTCTTTATGGAAGGTGCTCGAGGTACGTACCCGAGACTCTTCCCTTTGTAGTCTTGCTACTCTTTTGCTATTTCTTTTGACTTTATAATCATGCAGTCATGGGCATATGAGTATATCCTGTCCTTGGGCATTCGCTCTAAGAGAAATAGGACGGTCCCAACTGTTGAACGTTGGACTGCTGAGGGTATTCGAGGGAAGAAATTCCAGCCGGGCAGCCTTGACCATATTCGTCGCACACTGGATGATCTCACCCCGGTATTTCTTCGTGCTTGACATCTTTATTATATATTATTTTCTTCATTCTTGAGATGACTCTCTTTCTTTCACAGGACCACGTGAACTGGCGTCCATTGGCTGGGTTTGATTTGAGTGGATTGCCCACTCCCTTGCAACAAGTGGAGCATGATACTCGCCTCCGCATCTTGATGGAGGGACCCTCGGGTTTCATATGGTACCTGGGGGAGACAGCTACGAGGCAGATCCTGGGTGGATATCCTGGCCTCATACCCCGGGATCATCCAGAGCATATGTTCGAGCCTTGGTGCGTCTCTCCGGACGTCTTGGGAGATTGGATTCGTGGTCGAGATTTCGACAACTTCGTGCATGACGTTCCACAGGAACATTTTAATGAGGAATTCCAACGCTACTTGAGCGGTCTAGCGCCCCGAGTGGTAGGTATTTCTCACTTTTCTTTATGTTGTGCCTTTGATCAACTCCTAACCATAAAGTCTTGTAGTTGGGGCCCTATGCTATGGCTGCTGAGGTGGAAGCCCAACCGGCGGGGCGAAAGATCGGCGGTTTCTTGGAGGTTGAGACTAGCAGTCAGTGCTCTGCACTCCAGGAGTTTGATCGAAAACCGGTAATCCCTCCTCTCTTGTTGCTTCCTTTTACCTCATGTGCCAATGCACGAGTAACCTTTGTCTTCATTGCCTTTCAGCCACGATGGTCTGTCTTCAGGCAAGTGACCAAAGAATGGAGTACTATGTTGAAATACGTCAACCGGTCATTTACGGGCTCAGGCAGATATTGCGGGAACACCGCCAGGCGTGTTGACATGGAGGCTGATGCTGAGTCTGTTCCTCGGGAACCACCTCGACGTTCTACTGCGGGAGTTCCTTGTACCGAGCCCCCACGTCGCTCTTCGGCAGGGGGATATTCTTCCCGGGGTCGATCACGGGAGGAGGTTGGTGGGTCCACTTATCCTCCTCTAGCAGCTGTGCCGGAGGGTCATGGTAAAGGCATCACGGCCGAAGGCCATCATTCTGTGGGGTCCCATCGTAGCGGTTCTGGTAGCAGAGGCCGTCGACCTATGAACGAAGACATGGCTTAGATGTCCTTGGAAGAGCCTCCTGGCCAAGGGGGATCACATCATAGCGTTGGGTATGGTGGCGATACTCAACCTCATTCTTATTGGGTGGAGGATGCTTCAGAATCGAGTGCTACCAACCGACCATCTCACTCCCGTCGCACTCCAACTTCAGTGTGTTCTGCTCATCGTGGTCGAGAGATTGTGGTGAAGGACCATGACTCAGGTGCATCCGTAGGGTATCCTGGTGGTCAGGCCCTAGCGGATGACGCTACCTCACGTCCTGCACCATACGATGCCTCCTCCTTTGGTTCTGGCTCTTACTCTGCTAGATGGCCAGTCCTGGCTCCTAGAATGGGTCCTTCATGGCCTGTGGATACGCAAGAGTGGTCTGCACCCCAGCACTCTTGGCTAGGAGGATCTACCTCTTACAGTTGCCGACCTCGATTCTGAGCCCGGTCTGTGTGGCCTACCCCTTCTGTTGAGTGGCGTGTTCCTGACCATTCATGGCTAGCTGGTTCACAAGAGCATTCCATATCACCACCGTCGAGCGTGCATCCCTCCGAAGTTCCCTTGTCTGGGCCACCGCAAACAGCACCTGGTTCTGACTACTATTCCTGGGACACCTATTTTGGTACAGCTGGCGCTTCTAACGCTGGGACTTCTCATGCTGGTGCTTATCTGGTCGAGGACAGCGGCGATTTAGGCTCCCTGTGGTGATCAAACCGATGCCAAGCAGGACTCTATGCCTTTTTAGACTTTTGTTATGCAGGGCTAATTTTTACTACTCTTTTTTTTATATTTTAATGCAAGACTTTTTTTTTAATTTCTTGTTTATATGCAAGACTTGGTGAATGCACAACTTTTTTCTATTAATGCACTGAATGACTCTCTACATGATGGGATTAATCCCAAACTTAATCCCGCTTCCCCCAAAAAGAAAAGAAAATAAAAAGAAAACGAAAACTTAAGTGTCAGAGTAAACTTGAGCCAAAAATTTCAGAACCGAGCATCACTGAGTCAAGATGCGAAACATTAAAAAATACACAAACGGGTCAATTTGATCCCATGGCCCAAATACAATCAGAGGCGAGTGGGACAAGGTGCGGAGAGGCGGCCCATATCGTCTGAAAGCCCGCGCGGGCTTTCCCCTCAGCAGGCCTGGGCGTTGGGCTTGGGCGAGCGCGAATGCAGTCCTGTGCACGTCAAAACCCGTGCGGGTTTTGATTTTACTTCCCGTTTTTTTTACTAGCCGTTGCTTGATGGGCTGAAAACATGGGATATGGAGAGCAACGACTATGTGATCATTGTTGTTTGTATTTCTCCATTTTGAGCTTGAATGGAGGTGTATAAATACCCCATGTTATGCAAGTAGTCATTAATCCTCTTCATTACTTCAAAGTCTTCTTCACATATCCAAAAACGCAAAGAACATCCCCTTTCCTCATGGCTTTTGAGAAGAAACTTGCAACTTGGATGAGCACCCTATCCAAGGAAGAAAAGAAAGAGCTCGGAAGATACAAGCTGACGGGCTTATTGAGTCTTCGCCAAGTGAGGATCAACCACGATTTTCTCCACGCGGCGAAGACTTTCTGGGATCCAAAAATGCACGTCTTTCGCTTCGCGTGGAAGGAACTCTGTCCGCTCCCGGAGGAATGGTCCTCGATCTTAGGGACAAATCACTTTGCTCGTCCGACATCGCCTCCCATACCAATGGACACACCCAAGCAATACAAGGAGTTCTTGTGTCTTTCGTCTCGGGTCATTGGGAGCGCAATATTTGGCGAAAAGGTACACTTCCAAACTATAGTCGAATATTTTCAATCTCCTCACACTTTGGAATTTGGTCCCGTGATATGAGTGCGAGCGCTCGTATTATGTCTCCTTGGCGAGTTTTGTTTTTACCATGGCGGTAAAAGAACTGGACCGACGAATTTAATCCAAATCGTTGACGACATGTCTCGAGGCTACAATCCCGTGCCCCTAATGTTAGCGGAAACCATGATGGGCTTGGATGATCCGCATCCAGAACATGAATTTCGAGGGAGCCCGCTGCTACTTCAGGTATCCTTTCTGCCACTGTTTGATTTGCTCTTTTTATTTTGCCCCTACTGTTTGCAAAACCCGCGCGGGTTTTGTGTCCTTTTTTTTTTTAGCTTGGGAGAATTGGTTTGCAATTCTAACCCTGGCTAATTTGTGGACAGATCTTGTTAATGGAGCATTTGGGCCTTATTGAAGAACCCCGGAATTCATCGGCGTTGGCGAACTATTGTCAAAGAAAGAGAAAGTACACCGACCTCCGTTCAGTAACAGAATGGATTGCGTTCTTAAAGGAACCTCGGGAGATCGTATGGTGGATCGAATGGTGGCACATTTCCGATTATATAACCCGTGATTTTCGTAATGCTTATGTGTGTTTCGCCGACTTGACGCACATGACCTTTTATTTTCCGGCGCAAGTGAAGCGCCAAATGGGCCGCCAGCAGGACATTCCTAAGCTTCTGTGTGAAACCCCTGACCAACTGATGCTTCGAAGTTCAATGATCGAGTCATGGCTGAAGTATTGGGAAAGAAGACCAACTCTCAAATCTCCGACAAAAATGCGTGTGTCTTACATCGGTGATGCTAGTTATCCTGGATGGCTGATTGCTGCCATCGAATCTCGCCGTGCTGGGGAGGCGAGATGAAGACAAGCACCTGTGAAGGAAAGATTAGGACCTCGTACCTCAGTGAAAGACCGTCTTGGCGCGAGAGACTCGGTAAAAGACAGACTTGGTCCGAGAATTAATACACGGAAATCAGGCAGGCGGGCCTATAAGCCCAAGGACAAAGAGAACACGATTAACAGACCCAGAGACATGGAGATCGACCATGAGACAACTGGCGAAGTAGAGAAGGTGAAAAAAGATTAGAAGATGAATGGAGTGAAGGAACTGAAACTGCATTGCCAGAATAGTCTTTTATTTAATTATGCCTTTTGAATTTTCTTATGTTACAAATAATGTATTTGTATTTTCAATTAATAAAGGAGAAATATTGTCCACAAATATTGTGTTCTTGCAAACTTCATTTTCAATTAAATATACCCCAAGTGTCTAAAATTTAGTTTTTCAGTTGCTTGGTGATATTAAGCGTAATATCGCTTTAGATGATCCAAATTTGTGGGCTGAATTATATCTTCTCCATCCATGGTGGCGAGTCGAGCTGCCCCTCCTGGAAAAATATCCTTAATCATGTAAGGACCCCTTAAATTAGGTGCAAATTTGCCTCTTGGATCCTGTATAGGTGCCCTCATCTCCTTAAGCACCAAATCACCTGCTTGAAGTGAATGACTTTTCACCTTCTTATTAAAAGCTCGAGTGATCCTATTTTGGTATACTTGCACGTTATGTAGTGCTCTTAATCGCCTTTCATCCATAAAAATCAACTCCTCAAACCTTGCCCTAGCCCATTCCGCTTCTGGCAGCTGACTCTCGGCCACTATTCGTAACGACGGGATCGCTACTTCAATTGGTAATACTGCTTCCATCCCGTATACCAAGGAATACGGTGCTGCCCCCATAGCGGTTCTTATAGAGGTTCGGTATCCCCATAGGGCAAATGCTAATTTATCAGGCCAATCCTTGTAAGTGACAATCATTTTCTTTATAATTCCTGACACTGTCTTATTGGCTGCTTCCACAGCTCCATTGGCTTGAGGCCGGTATGGTGAAGACCGATGATGCTGGATTTTGTAAGTGGCGAGCAAGGATTCCACCTCCTTCCGAAAGTGGCTTCCGTTGTCACTAATGATCTCATGAGGCACTCCGTATCGACATATGATGTTTTGAAGAATGAATTTGGCCACGTGTTTGGATGTGAGTTTGGCAAAAGAGGTCGCCTCCACCCACTTGGTGAAGTAGTCGATGGCAACCAATATGTACTCATGTCCTCCTGTTCCAGTTGGGTGTATCTTGCCAATGATGTCAATACCCCATACCGAGAATGGCCACGGAGATGTCAAAGTAGTCAGGTATGACGGGGGTTGATGCTGTAGGTTGGCATATTCTTGGCATTTGTGGCACTTTCTAACAAACTCTAAGCAGTCTACCTCCATAGTGGTCCAATAATAACCAGCCCTTTGAATCTTCTTTGCTAACATTCGTCCATTCATGTGGGGGGCCACACTCTCCTCCATGTACAATAGTCATGATCTCCCTGGCACTCTTAGCGTCAATGCACAACAAATTAATGCCCGTAGGTGACTTCTTGTAGAGTCGATCTTGGATTAAGCAATATTGTGTTGCTAAAGACCGGACTGCTCGCTGTCCTTGAGCATCCAACTCAGCTGGATATTCTCCTTTTCGCAGAAAGTTGTATATGTCATGGAACCATTCCTCAGTTTCTTCCTCCTGTGCGTCCAAGTGGCAAACATATGCCGGTTCGGACTGTCGCTCCACTACTATTGGTAATTAAAGCGTACCGGATGGCATGGATATCATCGAAGACAATTTAGCTAAGGCGTCAGCTAATTCATTGTGATCCGTTGAGAGGTACTGGAAACTGATTTTCTCAAATTGATCGGCAAGTCCCAAAAGCTTCTGTTGATATGCCATGAGACATTCATTCCGGACCTTCCATGTATTTTTAGCCTGGTTAATGATGTGGCTAGAATCCCCAAAGACTTTTACATGGCGTATGCCTAAGGCCAAGGCGGCTTGCAAACCCCTGATACATGCTTCATATTCGGCAGCATTGTTAGTAGCATCAAAGTCCAACTTCATAGATACAGGAATGTGTACCCCTTCTGGAGAAATCAATAGTACTCCTACTCCGCAGCCCATTTGGTTAGAAGCTCCGTCGAAATATATTTCCCATGTGATTTCATCAGTGAAAAATACGTCCTCATCCGGGAATTCCAAGTAAGTGCTTGGAGGTTCCTTTGATGGAGAAGCAGCTAGGAAATCTGAGACAACCCGTCCTTTGGTGGATTTCTGAGGCAAGTACAGAAGATTGAACTCCGAAAGCATGACCACCCATCGAGCAATACGGTTGTTGGTGGTAGGCTGTTCCATGATAAATTTGATAGGATTATTCTCCGTTATGACATATTCAGTATGTGAAAGCATGTAATGTCTCAACTTCTTGGTGGCCCATACTAGCACAAGAGCCATTTTCTCTATGTCTGCGTATCGAATTTCGTAGTCCAAGAATTTCTTGCTCAGGTAGTAGATGGCGCTCTCTTGACCTTTGGCCTTCTGAGCTAGCATAGCCCCCATTGCAGAGCTAGTTACAGTAAGGTAAAGGAGTAGAGGCTCATCGGGTACTGGTGGCATGAGGACTGGAGGATGTTGCAAGTATTCCTTGATTTTGTCGAAGGCCGCTTGACATTGATCGTCCCATTCTATTTTGCTTCCCTTTTTTAGTTTCTTGACAAAGGTTCACAAGTCATGGTGAGCTTCGAGATGAACCTGCTGATGTATTGGACTCGTCCCAGGAAACCCCTTATCCCCTTTTCTGTTCTAGGTGGTTGCAACTCTTGGATAGCCTTTATCTTCGAAGGGTCAACCTCATTGCCTCGTTGGCTGACCACATAGCCTAGCAGTTTCCCAAAGGTGTCACCAAAGGTGCACTTTGCTGGGTTAAGTCGCATATTATATTTGCGAAGCTGGAGGAAAAACTTGCGAAGGTTAGGAATGTGCCTTTCCCTTGTTTTGGATTTCACAATCATGTCATCCACATACACCTCTACCTCTAAATGAATCATATCGTGAAGTAGGGTGTTGGCTGTCCGTTGGTATGTTGCCCCAACATTTTTGAGAACAAAAGGCATAACCACATAACAATATGTTCCCCATGGTGTAGTAAATGAGGTTTTCTCCATGTCCGCTTCCGCCATTTTGATTTGGTTATAACCCGCATATCCATCCATAACGGATAGTAGTTCGTGCCCGCAAGTGTTATCCATTAATACATCGATGTGAGGTAAAGGGAAACTATCCTTGGGACTAGCTTTGTTAAGGTCTCGAAAATCTACACACACGCGCACCTTCCCATCTTTCTTGGGTACTGGGACAATGTTAGCAATCCATTCGGGGTATTGGACTGCTTTGATGAACTTAGCGTTAAGCTGCTTGATCACCTCTTCCTCAATCTTCTTAGCCCATTCAGGTTTGATTCTTCTAGCCTTTTGTCGAACCGGCTTTGTGTTAGGAAGCAAAGGGATGGTATGTTTCGCAATTTCCCTGTCAATCCCAGACATGTCTTCGTAAGACCATGCGAATACATCCACAAATTCCTTGAGAAGCTCTGTAAAGGACACCCATTCTTCTGGTGTGAGCGAGCTACCTAACTTTAGTTCCCGAGGTGGTCCTTCTGTGCCCACATTTATGGTGATGGTGTCTTCCAATACCGCCATATTATGCTCATGTTCATTAGAAAATTCTTTTAAGGGTTCATTAAATTCCAGATTATTATTGGCACAACAACTCAGGGAAGAGGGGAAAGAAGAATCAGAGTAAGCAGAAAGGTTAATTTTATTGATTGCAGAAAGGAATACATCGCCAGCAGACTCAAGACCAGACTCACTTGACTCTAGACCATTAAACCCTGACTCTATGTCCTTAGGAACGGACTCTCCTACAGATAAAGCAGAATTATTCTCCGCAGCGTCGACCCATGAGACCGCCTTAACCTCTCCGTCTTCAGCAATCATAAGACTTGGATCAAAGCTTGGGTTAGACAGTGCAGCAATAACAGTTTCGGCTTCAGACTTCTCCCGGGCAGCTTCTTGTCCGAACAACATGTCAAAGATGTTGCTTCCAGCAAGATGAGTCCATTCCAATGGAGGCTGTTTGTCCCGAGCGGGAACAAAGACAGTAGCCATATTAATGGAGCAATCATTGAAGACTTCCAGTCCAGCAACTTGAACTCCTTTGTTTTTCAGATAGAAAGGCTCGGGAAACACATAGTAGGGGAAGTCATCACCTTCCCTGACAAATTGCCCATTCAGAGTGAGTGAGTAGGGCTTTACTTGAAATAAAGTGGGAGGATTGTCGATTCTCTTCTGTTCGATGATAGCCATTTTTGCGAACCTAGCCTTTTTCTCAGTTGGCTTATAGCCTAAGCCAAACCTTCCCTTCTGCTTAAAAGTCTTGAACATGGGAGGGATTTTATTCTTCGGATTCTTCCCTAGCGGCATTCCAGGGAAATGTCCTTGTTTCCTGAGCATAGCATGTACCTTGGGGTTTGAGTAGGGATCCAAGTCAAAAGGTGCTTCGTCCTTGCTCATCATCGCTACGAGCTCAAAATTGTGGAGTTCTTCATCCATTGAGTTGTGCTCCACCTCAAGAGTGGACTGTTTAGGAGTGAAAACAGCATTGATGGACTCTCTTGAGATAGTGATCACTTGTCCTTGAACCAGCATTTTCACCTTCTGATGCAAGGTGGATGCTATAGCATTACACTCGTGAAGCCAGGGCCTCCCTAGTAGCAAATTGAAGGAGGCTGAAATCTCCAACACCACAAACTCCACATTTCGAGTGATACTACCAGTAGTAATAGGCAACACCACAGATCCAACAGACTTCCGGAGTGAATTGTCATAAGCCCTGAATTGTACACCGTTTTGAGCCAGGTGTTGTTGTTGTACTCCTAATTTCTGTGTCGTCCTCCAAGGACACACATTTACAGCTGAACTATTGTCAACCAAAACCAGCGGGATAGTTTTGTTGGAGCATTGCACCGCAAGATACAGTGCTTTATTATGAGACGCTCCACCCTGTGGTAGATCTTCAATCCCAAAGGTGATCATTTCTTGTTGGGTGGTCACATGAGCAACCATAGTTTCTGGAGTTGTTGCAGGTGATACCGTGAGTGCTGTAAGGGCATCCACCATCTTCTGTCTATGGGCATGTGAAGTGCATACGAGCTGCCATATGGTAACCTCAGCCCTAGTCCTTTTGAGTTGAGAAAGGAGAGGATCTTCAGAGGAGGTCTGATTGTTACCGCCATTCGTTGGTGCGAGGTTAGGAACAACCACTGGGATGGTGGTATTTCTGTCATTATTGTGACGACCAGACCGAGTGAGGAACGCTACATCATCTGATTCATCTGGCTCCATCCATTCTGTCTCAGAACGCTCGTGCTCGTCATCCTCGGTGTTATCCCAAATACCATGAATGAGTAGACCTTCGGGGAACCCAACTATTTCGGGGACACGTTGACCTATTTCTACAATCAAAGCAAAGGGGTCGAAGCTGAAATCCCCACACAAAATAGCATTTGCATGCTCTGGCATAGGATTACTTTGATTGTTTGGCTTCTTGGCAGCTTTTGGCATTGGTAGCGTCCCTGCCCTTATCATATCCTCTATCTTGTTCCTTAAGGTCCAACATTTCTCAGTGTCATGACCTCGACAACGGTGATAGCGACAAAATTGGTTGGCATCCCAATTTCTGCCTTTGATTTCTGGTTCCTCCTTTGGTAAGGGCAAAATCAGGATACCCTTCTTGACCAGACGGTTGAGAGCCTGGGAATAAGGAACATCCAATGGCGTATAAGTCTCATATTTCTGTACATAAGGCCCCTTGCGCTGGATAGAGTTGGTCTCCATGATTTTAGGAGGGTGGCTAGCCGCACTAGTAGCCCTCCTGTTGGAGCTGGACCCTTTCCATCCAGGCGAAGTTGTCTTATCACTCTGCATGGTTTCTAGTTTGACACAAATATCCTTCAGATAATCAAAGTCTTTGACGACGTGATAACCCAAGTGCTTGGATAAGCTGTGTTCGGCCTCGTTTCGAGCCGAATTTCTTCTCTTTTATAGGGTATATTTGCTTGTTTTAACCCCTATTTATATATTAGATATAATGATTTGGTGTTTTGTAGGAAAATAAGGAGTTAGAAGAAGTTTGGGCTTAATTGAAGGTTTTTAGGGAATCTCGAGCTATTTCCCGAGTCAAACCAAGTCAACCCGAGCCGAGATCCGAGTCAAACCAAGTCAACCCGAGCCGAGAGCCGAGGCGAAACCGAAGTCGGAAATTCCATATCAAGATTGGCGCAAAACAGGGGAACGGTACAAACTTAAAGGTTTGAAATACGTGTCCCTTCACCCTTTGGGTCATAACTCCTTCGTTACAACTCCGATAGCTCTGAAATTTTGGGAGCTTAAAATACACATCGAGAGCTTTCCATCGATATCTTACGGGCCTAAAACGGAGTTCGGATGAAGAAGTTATGCGCGTTTGAAGTCGGCAGGGAAAACTGCCCAGAACGCTTGCTCGCCCGAGCCATCTTCTGGCTCGCCCGAGCAAGGCTTCTGGGGCAAAAAAAAACACCAACCAGAACGCTTGCTCGCCCGAGCCAGAGGGTGGCTCGCCCGAGCCACTCTGTCTGCAGACGCGCGTGCTGCGATTTGTCCTAGGGTTTTGGGTTGTATTTTTCCTTCTTCTATAAATACCCACTTGTATTAATCTAAATTATCAATTAGCCTAGGTAGTTTAGGAGTAGAATTAGATTTAATTGCTTTCCTTTATTTGCTTTAATCTCTCTTTAATTGTTCTTCAAGTTTTCAATTGTTCTTCATTGTTCTTCAAGCTTTCATTGATTTCTAGCATTTGTATTCAAACTTTCTCAAGCTTTCTCAATTCAAGCAAGTTTCCATTGAAGTTTTACAAAGCTTTCTCTCTCTTCTCTCTTCTCTCTTTCTCTCTCTAATCTCCATTGTTGACTTGATTTCAAAGCTTTCTAGGGTTAGCCACATCAAATCCATCTTTTAGTGGGGAGGAGGGTCAAGGAATTCCAATTCTACTTCCTAGTGAGAATTTGGGAGATCCTTGGTAATCCAATCCACATTTTCTTGTTTGTTCGGGGGAAATTGCAAAGGTAGATTGAAGGTTAGAAGATTTTGGTCATCGAAGGTATAATTTCTTGTTCCCAATTTTGTTGTTCATTCATTGTCTTCATTCATGTCTTTTAATTGATTTCATCCTTAAGTGCTTTCTTTATTGCTTCTTTTAATTGCTTTCTTTATTATTATCATGTCTAGGTTAGATTTAAATGCTTTCTTTACATAATTTATCGCTTTCCGCACTTGAGAAAAACCCCTTTACACGAACCGATTACCCTTAATCAAGCCTCACACCCATCCCTGAGATCGACAACCTTAACTTATAAAACCACAAAAATTACAACCGAACAAGCTGCCCTTGAGTCCTTGCTTAAAGGTAGATAACTGTAGACGGAGAGGAATTGCCTCGTTGATGTGGGATAATTTTGTGTGCCACCTCTCGAAGTAATCCATAAAGGACTCATCATCTCGTTGTTTCATAGCAGTCAAATCATCCACTGTAGCTTGTTTCTTCTGGATGCGTGTATAGTGGTGGATGAAAGCCTTGAATAATTCAGTCCAATTGGCTTTGATTTGGGGCAACAGAGCATGATACCATACCTTCGCTTCTCCATCTAGAGTGGATGAGAAAACAGTAGAGTATAGGTCAACATCAATTCGATTCAAGGGCGCCAGCCTCATGAACTCCTCTACATGATGAATAGGATTCTTAGAAGGTTTGAACCTAATATTCGGTACTTCAACCTTGTCAGCTATCTTCAAAATTGGCTGAACAGGTAATGGAACTTCTAAGTATTTGTCAGCAAAAGCCGGCACAGAGCTCATTGCCTTGGTGAGGCTTTCTAACTTCTGCTCAAGAGCCTTAACAGCGGGGTCCCTTGTAGGTCTCCCGACTTCAGGTGTGTTAACCTTAGTCTTAGATATCCCTGTTCCTCCAGAATCTGGGGATATCTTGATGATTTCAGGATCAGATTCATATCCATGTATTTCCTCGTCATCCTCTTCAGCATTCAACCCTAACTTGGTGTTGATCTTAGTGATGGCCTGCAGCATGCCATCCATCACCTGTTGTTGTTCATTCAGCCTTTTGCCCATCTTCTGTTCATGCTCCAGGAAATTAGCAAAGACCAGACCCTGCATCTTAGTGTAGAGCTCGTCCAAATGTTTCGTGATGTTAGCTTCAGTGCTTTGGACCGAGATTTCTTGGAACTGTTCTCCAGACATGTTGTTGTTGCTAGTTGCAGATGGATCGTAATGCGGGTTTGGAATCAAACGACCAGTTCGTGGATCTTGAATGCGGGCTCGGAGTCGATCACCAATGATGCCTGCATGGAAATTCAAAGTTAGAACACTCAATGGCATACTCTGACACATACTACCCAATGCATGCATGCCCTAAAGACTTATATGATCCTACTAACTCGACACGTATATGCTGACACAAGAGACTCACCCACTTTTTTGGGAGTGCATGACCTAACTCTATATGGACCTATGGACGACACATTATAAAGGGCCGCACAAAGTCATACATGGCGAGCGGGTCGTAAATCGATAGACTCAAGTCAGTGTTTCTCGATTCGGATAGGCCTAATCCACTGGCCGACCGTTTTAAGAAGAATTCGTAACTTGGCCTAATAATTCAGACGGCTCAAACCATAATGACTATTATGCGGGCTAGAATAATGCTAGACAAAAACCGACGACCCAACTTTTCCTTTTATTGCATTTTTTTTCTTCTCTTTTTAGCCGAGGAAAACGGATATCATAAAGGATTGAATAAAGTTAACAATAAGCGAGTTATAACTAATTTATGGGTTTAATCGACAAATCCAATATGGTTGGGCTTAACAACGGGCCGGCCATAAATATGATGGATTTATTAATTAAATCGACAAATTAATTTACTCAAGCCTAGTGACTATTATGAAATCTAAAATGCCGTCCATTTTCTTTGTTAGACCTTTTAATTAATTTTGGGACCTTTTGTTAGAAGAATTTTGTAAATGGCCATATAATATCATCAAAAGCGAGTCAATTTTTATTTATTTATTAAAATAATCACCTTTTAAGCATAAATGGACCCTTCCACTTGGGTTAACCATGAGGCTTTTTGGATTAATTATTTTAATAAATAAATAATCATTTTCTCAACCCAATGAATTTTATATGGACTAGAACAAAATCTCTAAACTAGAGTCGACTCTAAAACGAAAGAAAAACACAAGAGGAAGGGGTAGCACATAACATATAGCATACGACATGAGGGGATACCCTAAACCAAGGTTCTATGTTCATGGATTTTTCTATGGTTGGATTACATGGCCTACCGCACGTTTTCCTCTCCGTACCCAATACCGTTAGGTAAGGAGTGTGAGATATTGCTCAAAGAACTTCACGGAAGCCCTTTGAGTGTAACGTGGGGAGAGGAGAGACCAAATGCTTGGCAATGTAGAGTGCATCACACAAGTAGTGGCCTACCCGCTCTCGAGGGAATCACCTAGGTATAACTTAACCGTCACCTTTGTGCTAACGTGTCAAAAGATGCGATTAGTGGCCCGGTATGCAAAGGATGCCTAAAAAGAATTATAAAATCGCGAAATAAATCAACTTCTCCCTTTTACAATTTCAAATTAATTCGATTTTTTCAAGTCTTACCTTCTTTTTAAAGTTTAAGTCCCCAGTGGAGTCGCCAATCTGTAGGACCCCGGGAAAAAGTGAGACCACTTTTTCTCCGTGATGCGCTACTTAAGTGATCGGGAGCCGACTAAGGTTGCTTAACCCTTAAATAAGGATATTTTTTATTTTTGAAATTCATTTTCGGGATGGTGAAATTTTATTTATCTTACAATTCCGTTTTTATTTATTTAAACACTTGAAATTACACGAAAATAAATTAAATATAACTTACATCGGCCCAAACAAAGACTTCAGGCCCAAAAGAAAGCAATCGGGCCGCCTAGAGCAGTCAAAACCCGCGCGAGTTTTGACTGTCCTTGGACTGGGCCGTTTGCTCTCCTGGGCCAGAGAAAGTGGGTTAGAAACCATAAAACCCGTGCGGGTTTTATTGTTTCATGGCACATTTTCTCTCGGTTTAAACCTTGAACGAATAGGAAGTATTAAGTCATCTTTAATTATTTTTAGCGTATATTCAAATGTTAAATAATTAAACAGGTTATAAAAAAGAATAAAAGAGTCGCCAGTCGATTTAAGGAAATCGACAAACCGTAAAAATAATAAAATAACTCCGGTCTACGAAACCCGATTCTAAGTCCGGGGGTAAGGTTACGAATTCGAGAATTATAAGATTCTTAAATTCGTCCGTTAGAAAACGGACTCTACTAAAATCGACATTAAAATGAAATGAAGCGGGGAGAAGTTTAATTGATTTCGCAAAATTATATTCTTAACATGCAATATAAAAAAAATGAGGTTTTTGATTTACAAAATATGCACAAGTAATGGAATTAGAGTACGAATTACATGATAATGACAACAAGAAAGCAATAAATCGAACCTCTTTTGATTTAGGAGCTCGAATGTGCCGGTTGAAACTCTTGACTTCCCTTGACTTGATGGATGAAGGATGATTATGAGAGGATTAGGATGGTGATGGGTAGAGGATGTTTTTGGTGGAGTTATGGTAATGAGGGTAGTGAGGATGGTAGAAATATGATGAGAGTTTAGGAGAGTAAGAGTGGAATTATGGTGATATTTAGTGAGAATGGGAGTATAATGGTGATGGATTATGAGAGTTGTTGATGAGATGAGTGGAAGAATGGAGGGGTATTTATAGGTGGTGAGGGTAGTGTTTAGGAGGGAAAATGAGGGAGACACATCCCTATAATCATGCCCCCTAATCCATGCAAATCACATAGTCAAGTCAAGAGGGTCAACCCACATGGTGCTAATATCATGGGATTGATGATCAAAACGATTTTTGGCGCCGGATCATCAATTGTAAACCCCGCGCGGGTTTTAAAATCCATCGGCACGGATCGTTGACGTGGCACAGCAAAACGACGCGCTTAGGTTCTGGATAACCCGCGCGGGTTTTGAAAGATGAAGTGGCGCGCTTGGCTGTCACAGTTCTGGGCCATCTTCTTCACTTTAAAACCCCTGCGAGTTTTGATGTTGGTTGTGGGCCGCTCTCTTTTGTGGTCCTGCTTAATCTGCATTGAATTCATGATCCGTTTGGGTATCGGTCCACATGTTTTATTCACATTTTCGATAAGTCGGGATTATATTGGTGCAAATCCCGGTGTCTACAGTACCTTTTCAAAAACTAGCTTATTGGGTCCAAAAAGCTACTTACCAAACAACTTAAGTAGTTTTTTTTAACCTTTATCAAAAAGCTAAAATCTATCCAAAAAGCTAAAAGTTACCCAAAAAGTTGGGTAGCCAATTACCCCTTCTATTTGTTTTCCTCTAGTCCAACTCAAAGCCCTCATTTTTTTTATAAAAAAATAAAGGTAAGAAACAAGGGAACTATCATATGAGCATAAGTGTATGACTCTTTGGTGAGCATGTGAGTATGGTTGGATATCTAATTAACACCAAATATTATTTATGTGGACATCAAATCTGAAAAATAGGCCCCAAGTTTTATTTTTATGAACATCAAGTATGAAAGGTGGGCATCAATATTTGATGTCCACCAAGTAAAACCTTTATATTGTCTTCGCTTACTTGATGTCCACGAAAACTATACTTGATACACTCACCTTTCACATTTGATGTCCACAAAAATAATATTTGATGTCCGCTAAATATCCAACCATGCTCACCAAAAGGTCATGTTCATATAATCAGTCCCCTAGAAACAAACAACATATTAGTATTTCTTCCTCAAACTATCTAATGTATCCTCGGACTATCTGATGTATCCTCGTATAAACTACTAAAAAATTCTATAGAAATATTCTTATATATATATCCATGTTATTATAGTATATTAGGCTTACTGGACAGCTAGACAATCAGACCCATATCTCACTATGTATTTATGCAAAATGGATGTAAACCCTGGTTGGTTAATCAAACAATTTCAAACTTCGAATACTATCGTTCACCTCTATTTCTCTTTTTGTTCTCTTCTCTCTCAATGTGAGTGTACTAAACTTCACATGGTGTCGGAGTACTATGGATTAATATTAGTGTTTATTTGTGTTTTTTCTTCAATTCCTTCTTGAATTGATTTGATTTGCTATTGTTGAAACTCTCTTTTCTTTTCCAATTTGAGTGTTTGGAGCATTCTCTATGCAAGATCTGGTTACTTCAAGCCCTATTTTCGGGTGAAAGTTCCTTTATTAATCTATGGTTTCTTCTAGCAATTCAAAGACAATTATTGAAGGCTACATCGATGATCCCTTACATCTTCAAGGTTCTTATTACCCTAAAATATCCCTTACAATTATCAAATTGAATGGTGAAGAATCTCAACACTACTCTGAGGACCTCACCATATCCAGCAGTGAGGACCTCCAGTTCCAGTGTGAAGATTTTGTTTGAAAGATCAGTCAAAATTAAATCAGGGAGGTATTTTCCATATCCTAATCTTATTCTATTCTTTCTGATTATGAGTTTATATTATAAAAGTTTATATTCTTTTCAGATACTAAAAGGAAAGTAAAGCAATCGTTGCAATTGCCAAATATGAGGAGGATTCAAGACTGACTCAAGAAAGGAAACAATCTTCTCTAAAGGAAATGGAACGTTGTTGTGGAAGCTCTCAAGCAGAAATACTATCAACTTCTTCTGAGAGATTTACGGATTTCCGAGCAAGAAAATCGTTGTAGGAATTTTGGCTTGAAAATTCTGAGATGTAGGAATATTGTGAGAAAATATTCTGAGTTGTAGCCATTGGGAAGTAGTGGTGAGTTTGTAGCTAGTGAGTGAAATCTGGTGAGGGCCTCTAAGGCTGCGTTTCTAGAGTGAGATAGTGTTCTCACTTTAGGTGTGTTATTTCTCTGAAATCGCCTCTTATGTGAGGCGTCAGCTGCAGAAGTCACCTATGAGTCTTCTGCCTTTGTAAGCTTTGTTGAGGATCTTAGAGTCCTTTACAGTGCCGAGTTGTAACCTCCTTAATTTTCAGGCACTTTAATTTCATCAATAAAGAAGTATTGTTCAGTTTATAAAAGTGCTATTAACTCTTTTGTGTTGATTAAGTTGCAGAAATTCTAAACAACCCTATTCACCCCCCGCTAGGGTTATTTCAGTTGGTATCAGAGCAGGTCCACAAATCCAAGAGCTTAACCACTCGTGGAAAAGATCATGGCCGCTATCAACACAAATGAAGCTCATCAAGGACGTTCGTGGACAAGAGCTCCACTGCTTACTGGTGAAAACTATAGGATGTGGAAGAGACAAATGGAATTATTCATCAAAGACCAAGATGAGGATTTATGGATCCATAGTCACTGAAGGAGATTTTCCCACTCCTATGAAGAAAGACACTCATAACAAGGATGTCCCAAAGCAAAGATCTAAGATGTCGGCTACAGAGCTTAAACCACTGAGAAAAAACATCCGAGCTCTAAACCTACTCTATAGTGGTCTTAACTCCAATGATTTTGAACGTACTTCTAATTGTGAAAATGCCAAATAGGTTTGGGATTACTTGACAACCTCATACGAAGGCACAAGCCAAGTTAAAGACATCAAGGTGGACATTCTAGTCCAGAAGTATGAGGCCTTTAAAATAGAAGAAAATGAATCTATTGAAGAGATGTACAAGAGATTTAGCAGCATTGCTAACCATCTCAAGTCACTTGGAAAAAACTATTCTAATAAGGAACAAGTTAGGAAGATCCTCAGATGTCTGCCAAGAAGAAAATGGGGTCCAAAAGTAACAGTCATTGAAGAAGCTCAAGATCTCAAGGCCCTCAAACTGAAAGAACTCATTGGGAAACTGTTGGCTCATGAGATCCAATTGAGTGACCTCTCATAACCAAAAGGGATTGCCCTCAAAGCAAAAGGGTTCAAAAGATTGTACAAGAAAAATCCAACCTTTCGAGGCTACATCAAAGATGGACAAAACATAAAGGCAAGAGGTAAGGCCTTTATGAAAGAAGAATCTAACCCATTTACTTGTTATGGTTGTGGCAACTCAGAGCCTTTGGTTAAAGACTGTCCTCACGCCAGAAAGAACAAGGACAGAAGAAATATGAGACCCAAACAACAGCATCGTAGGGCAATGCTTGGAACTTGGAGTGATAGTGATTCAAGTGAAGCTAACAGTGATGTTGATGCAAATGTCTATCTAATGACTCAACTCAATGAGGATCCAGATGCGTCCTCATCTCAAGATGAGGTAAATATTGATGACCTCCTCAATCTTCCTTCATTACATCTTGCTCTTAAATTAGTGCATTTTTTTAAATATTCTAAGTGTAACGCCCTGGAAATTCGATTTTAAAAACTAACGGTCAAACCTAACGTTGACCAACGAAAAACAGCGGAAAAGTCAAAGAAGAGACGGGCGTCACTGCCGTACCTCCGGAGAAGTACAAGGCAAGAATAGGGATCAACTATACAAACCCAACTTCGAATTAAAACTTAACAACATTCTGATTTCAAAGCATAACGAAAACTACCAAATGATTTCAGTTCTAACGACACAACTAAACTCTTTATTCAAGACAGTAACTCTAATGAACGTCCTCCCTTGCTAATTCCCAGTCCCAGCATAGAATTCTTCACCTGAAAACAAAATATTTAAAACATGAGGAGGACTAGGAGTGGCAAACGTTAACACGACACGATAACGCGATAAGAACCGGACACGAAATAAGGCGGGTTGTGTCATAAATTTTGAACACGTTTAATTAAATAGGTTAACACGCGTAACCCGTTTAATTAAATAGGTCAGGTTCAGGTTGAATTTTCCGACACGAAAAGTATCTGTTTTAACCTGTTTAATTAATTGGGTTAGACAAGTTGACCTATTTACCCATTTACCACTTTATTTTTTAAACCCTAACAAAATATTATAGAAAGTTAAAAACAACACTTTTAGGAGGGAAAAAATTATTTGAAATATAAAGAGAATTAATATTTGAAATATAAAAGGAATTAATATTTTAAATGTTGATTTGATACTTTTTAACTTGGTAAAATGTTAAATTGCCATAATAATTCAATGCAGATCTTAACAGGTAAACTCGACCTGATACAAACCCGATTAAGTTAAGCGGGTAAACGGGTTCGTACCAGGTCAACCCATTTAAATTTTAGACAGGTGCAGGTCAGGAATTTTCATCCCGTTTATTAAATGGGTCGGGTTAGTGTTGGGGTATTTTCAACCCGTTTAATATTGACACGAACACGAATAATACCCAACACGACCTATTTGACACCCCTAAGGAGGACTCAATAATGTCTACCCCTAACCGTTAAAACAATTTAAAATCCATTTCAATTCATTTTTGGGGAAGAAGTGAACAAGTCAAACCTTTTCAAAACAGTTTTCTTTCCCAACCAACCATAACCATTCTTCAAATTTATTAAGCGGGCGGACCTTGCTTATTTGGCCCTCGAAGTCCAATGACTTCGCTATAATCATATCACAATTCAATCACAATCTCAATCTCAATATCAAACTCAATCAATCACAATCTCAAAAACCAAGGAAGATATAATGTCTTCTGATGCAGGTATGCTTCAAAACTCACAGCGACTTGTGGTATTTGGACAACGGTTGCTCTCGCCACATGATCTGAGATCCAACCGAATTTTCCGAGTTGAAAACCAGCAAAACAGGGAAGATTACATTTGGAGACAAAAGCCACGGCAAGATCCTCGACATTGGGAAGGTCGGTAAGGACCTCAACAATTCTCTAAATGATGTATATCTTGTAGAAGGTCTAAAGTATAATTTGCTTAGTATTTCTCAGTTTTTTGATAAAGGTAATAGAGTCCGTTTTGATAAAAATGCATGTGTAGTGTCTTCAGAGTCTCATCAAATCATTTTGCAAGGTCATCGCATGAATAATGTTTATGTTATAGATCTAAGTGAGTCTTCAGACGACCTCTCCTGCCTCAAGGTTGGGACTGAGAAAATATGGCTTTGGCACCGCCACCTAGGCCATGTTAGTATGAAAACATTACAAAAAATGCATAAGTCAGACCTAGTTCGAGGTCTCCCGCCTCATAACTATGAGAAAGATCGAGTTTGTGATGCATGTGCTAAAGGTAAACAGACCAGATCATCATTCAAACCTCTTAAGTCTGTGACCACCTCAAAATATCTTGATCTCCTACACATGGACCTCTGTGGTCCCATTCCTTACAAAAGTCTTGGAGGTAGTTCCTATATTCTTGTTATAATAGATGATTTTTAAAGATTTACCTGGGTGTTCTTTTTGAAAAGTAAAACAGAAGCATTTGAGCACTTTTCAAAGCTCTACAAACAACTCAAGGTCTTCACAGGAAGTTCTGTCAAAGCTATAAGGACAGATCATGGTAGGGAGTTGTTCGGTTGCGTATTTTGTGGTTTTATAAGTAAGGATGTCGAACTCGAGGATGAGTGTGAGGTTTGTCTAGGTTTTTAGCTTGTTAGAGGTTCTCAAGTGCGGAAAACATTAAAGTATGAAAATTAAGCGATTAAACTATCCCTAATCATAATACTAAACATGACCATTAAAAAGAAACACAATCAAACAAGTACTTACTAACCATAAACATAAGAAATCTATAAGCTTATCAAACGAACATTTAATTAAACTCTAACTACCACTAAGATCTAAGCAAGCAAATAGCAATTAAATAGCAACTAATTAATCTAAACAAGCTTAGAATTGAGTCCATACCCTTGATGACTAGTCAAAATCGATCTCCATTCTTCATTCTTCACCTTCGTTTGCAACTTTCCCCGAACAAAATAGAAAGTTGTGAATTAAGTTACTAAGGACCCTCAAATCTTCACTCTAATTAAGATTTGTGGCCCTTAATCCCCCTTTTCACTAAAAGATTGATTGTTTGTGGCTAATCTAGGAACCTTCAATTGCAAACTTCAATGAAATCAAAAGCATAAAGTAATGAAGAAAAATAGTTGCTGAAATTACCTGAAGAAAAGTTGATTACATTCAAAATCTCAAGAACTTGGAGAACAAGGCAAGAGAAAACCCTTAGAGAGAGAAAGTAAAAGCTAATTAAGAGATCATTAAAACCAAGAACTACAAACTAAAACTTCAGCTAATCATCCTCCTAATGGAATCGCAACTAAGGCTTTTATAATGATCCAAGTTTGTTGCACAAAACGCAGCATCTCATTTCCAGTCTGTACGCAGAAAACCGAATTGGCTCGGGCGAGCCAAAATGCTGCTCGGGCGAGCAAGCATTCTGGTCGGGTGTATCTTGTCTCCTCGGCAACTTCTCCTCGGCAGCTCAGAAGCTCAGCTCGGTCGAGCAGGGTTTTTGCTCGGGCGAGCCGGCCCTCTGTTTCTCCATTGCCTTAGCCATATTTTTCAACCTTTACATGGTCGTTGTGCAGAAGCATGGCTCGGTCGAGCCAATATGTTGCTCGGGCGAGCAAGCTTTCTGCCTCTCCTCTTCTTGGCTCAAAATCAGTCGGCAGATCTTGCTGTCCTTTCAGAGGTGTTGCTCGGGCGAGCAACCCTTCTGCCTCTATCCCTTATTTGGTGAGTTTTTGCTCCATTTTGGGTCACTCTCTTATTTTCCTACAAAACTACAAAAATCTCATAACTCGAATAAAATACGGGGTTAGAACATATAAAAACTCCCTAATAAAGAGAAGAATTCGGCTCGAAACGAGACCGAACAGGAGTACGACAACAAGGATATGTTTGGACTTTGGAGCATTCTGTGCAGAAATGGGAATATTCTTCGCACCAAGAACCCCTCAGCAAAATGGAGTTGTTGAAAGAAAGAATCGCACCCTGGAGGACATGACAAGAACAATTATCTGTGCTAACAACCTCCCAAAATTCCTATGGGAAAAGATCATCAATGCATCAAACTATATTTCGAATCAGTGTACTGTTAGATCTATTATGAAAAAGACTCCTTATGAGTTATTTAAAGTGAAGGCACCAAACATCAGTCACCTCAAGGTCCTCGGCTGTAAATGCTTTGTTCACATCAATGGAAAGAAGCCAACCAACAAGTTTGATGCTAGAAGTGAAAAAGGAATTTTTGTTGGATACTCATCTACAAGCAAGGCTTATAGAATCTACTTCAAAACCTCAAGGTCTGTAGAAGAAAGTATCCATGTTGTCTTTGACGAGGCTGCTTCTGTTGGACAAACTAACATATGTACTCCTGTTAGTGACAATGAAGATGAGCCTCCTCCTAAGCTCTCTCCTGTTCCTCTCTCACAAAATAGCCCACAAGCCTCCCCATCTCCTGTTCTCACACCTGAGGCTGCACCTTCACCTCAGGCCTCACCATCGCAACCTTCAACTCAAGTACCTTCAGTTCAGGCTCCCTTAGAACCTGAAATCACCTACAAGTTTAAAGTTGCTCATCCAGCTGATAATCTCCTCACACATATAAACTCAGGTATACGCACAAGGTCCTCTTTAAGAAATTTTTGTGCTTTTAATGCCTTTGTCTCGCATATTGAGCCAAAGCACCACAATGAGGCCTTATTGGATCCTAGCTGGATCAATGCCATGCAAGAGGACTTAAATCAGTTCAAAAGGAGCAAAGTCTGGTCTCTAGTTCCTCGACCTCATCATCATCCAGTCATTGGTGTAAAATGGGTTTTTCGAAATAAACTGGATGAAAATGGCGCCATCACCAGAAATAAAGTCAGGTTGGTCGCCGAAGGCTATAATCAAGAAGAAGGAATTGATTATGATGAGACCTTTGCCCCTATTGCTCGTCTAGAGGCCATCAGGATCCTCCTTGCTTTTGCATCCTCCAAGAACATCAAGCTACACCAAATGGATGTCAAAAGTGCATTTCTCAATGGAGATCTAGCTGAAGAAGTCTATGTTGAACAACCACCAGGCTTTGAGGACATCACACATAATGATCATGTATTTCATCTTCATAAGGCCCTCTATGGGTTAAAACAAGCTCCTAGAGCCTTGTATGAGCGCCTCAGTAAGTTTCTCCTTCAAAATGATTTCACCAGAGGCAAAGTTGACAAAACACTCTTCATTAAGGAAAAGAATGGTGAATTCATCATCACACAAATCTACGTTGATGACATCATTTGTGGTGCCTCACATTCATCCCTTGTTGATGAATTCTTTCAACTCATGAGTGCTGAATTCGAGATGAGCCTCGTGGGAGAATTAACATTCTTCCTAGGTCTACAAATCAAACCATCTCATGAAGACATCTTCCTGAATCAAAGCAAGTATATCTCGGAGCTCCTAAAAAAATATCAGCTTGAACACTTCAAGCACTCCTCAACTCCGATGTCCTCCACTCTCAAGCTTGATTCAGACCTCACAGGTAAGCCGATCTCTGAAAAATAATATAGAGGTATGATAAGCTCTCTTCTCTATCTTACCGTAAGTCGTCCTGATATTATGTTCAGTGTTTGCTTATGTGCGCGCTTCCAAAGCGCCCCAAAAGAATTTCGCATCTCTGTTGTCAAGAGAATTTTGCGTTATCTTGTAGGAACCAAAAGTTTAGGCCTTTGGTACCCCCAACAGCCAGACCTCCATCTCTATGGTTACACTGATGCGGACTTTGTTGGATACAAAGTTGATGGAAAAGCACCACAGGAGGATGTCAAATTCTTGGAGCCTCACTTGTCTCTTAGCAATCCAAGAAACAAACCTTAGTAGCACTCTCTGCTGCTGAGGCTGAATATGTAGCAGCTGGATCATGTTGTGCCCAAATTCTATGGATCACACACCAAATGGAGGACCTCGGTCTTCACTTTATAAATGTGTCCATCAAGTGTGGCAACATGAGTGCCATTCAAATCATAAAAAACCCTATGCAGCACTCACGGACAAAACATATAGAAATATGTCATCATTTCATCCGTGACCATGTTGAAAAAGGCCATATCAGCTTGGAATTTGTCCCAACTCATCATCGATTAGCTGATATCTTCACCAAACCACTGCCAGAGGATTAGTTTACATACATTCGACGCGAGCTCGGATTGCTTCAACTAGATCCATAATCCTCATGGCACATGTTGAGGGGGAGCTGCTTCTCCTAAGGACCTCATTAAACTCCCCAACATCATTTGAGGGGGACGGTCCTCAAATCCATCAGGTATGCCTCTTATCTACTTTTTGGACGACTGATGTCCTCATCAGATCGCTCAACCTCTCAAATCTCAAAAATCAAAATTGGCCTTATCAATAATCTGACTACATTTTCCATATGTATCTCAGTCGTTGATTTTTTTAAAAAAATCTAATTTCCTTTTAACTTGTTTTTCTTTCCTTCTTTGTCTTTTCAAATATGATTTCAAAAATCTCTTTTCAAATTTTTTTTACCTTCCCTAGATTCCTCCCTCCTCCCTCACCTTCCGTAATTACTTCTCTTCTCATTAATAACCGTCCCATCCATCCAATCACTGTTACTCTCTATCCTCCTCCCGTCATCTTTTCTCTCTCACCCTCAACTGCCTTCCGTTTCCGACATCCCATCTCCGTCTCTTTCATCATCACTTCTTCATCCTCCAACCGACTCTATTTAACCCAACCTCCTCCTCTTAGATTTTACCATCTGCAAACTTTTTTACCTTCTCCTATCTCATTCCTCTCTGTCCCTTTCCAGATTATTCTTCATACCTTCCCCACCTTCTTCCACCATGACCAAGCGTTCCACCAAACCCGCCGCCCATTCCAGTGTCGCCAAAAGGCTTCGTTCAAGCAAGCCTTCTGCCACTCCCGACACCACGTCAACCAACTCCTCTTCCGACGAATTAGCAATAATTACTCGTCCCTCTCCTGCCACCGCCGGATCCCAAGAGTTTCTCCGTAAACGGATGGAGTCCATAAAAAAGCGGTCTCTCCTTCACTGCGATAGAGTTGACATTGACAATCTTCAAGGTACAAATTTCACCTTTATTTCCAATCTGTCTGCCCTTGTGATCCATATTTCCCAAGGGTCTTTAGCATCGAAAAACAATAATGAAAGCAGATCCAAGCTAGTTTTCCTTAAGTCAAGCTCGGGTCGCTTTTGAAGCCCCAAATGGATCGTCTAGGAAGCATAGGGGTGTTTTGGTCATTACATAAGGGACGCGATGGAACCATGGAGCGCCAAGTCAAATCCGGAAAACCAACCTCAAAGAGGCTAAGAAGAAGACATGAGGGAACAAGGCCAAGCCAAGAGAATCAAGTTGAAGAATATCATGTTTTTGGGCAAAATTGGGTAACAAGAAAAGATATGTCTTCACTCTTTCAACCGTAACTCCTTCAATGCAACTCCGATAGACTTCAAAATTTGGGAGCATGAAGTTGACACCAAGAGCTTTCCATCGATATATTATGGGCCTAAAACGGAGTCCGGATGAAGAAGTTACGCGACTTAGAAGTCGGAAGGAAAAACTGCCTAGAAACGCTAGCCGCGCCTCCCCCAGCAGCGCCCCTTTCCTTTGTTATAGAGAAATGCTGGCAGCGCCTCCCCCCTTTTCAGCCCCAGCACGCGATTCGTCCATCTCTTTTGGTTGTTTTCTTTTCCCATTTATTCCCCTTTCCATTATATACATGTTTCCCCCCTCCATTGGAGTAGTTTTGAAGCTTTTAGGAATTAGACTCAAAAATCCTCTCACTTGGAGAGTTTATAATTGTGGGTTTTCAAACCCTAATCAATGAAAGCTAGTCCTTTGGGTGGAAATGGCTTGGTGATTTTTCTTCTTTGTGAGTGGGTGTTCTTCCTCCACTCTTTGTGAGATTTCATAGGTGTTTCAAGACTCTTTGCTTGTGGAAGGTCCTTGTGCAAGTGATTGAACATCTTAGTTCAATTGGGTGAGTGATTACTCATTACAATTGTCCATATCCCTTTTTAATTCTTGTTGTGTTTGTTGTTCATCTCAAAACCCAAAACCCTAAAAATTAGTGGTAGTTTAATGAGTTCTAATTTGGGGTTTTCCCAAACCCTAGAGTAATTGTGATCCTTGGGTGTTTAATCTTGCTTCCCTAGTCGTTTCCCGGATCATTTGGTATTAGAGCTTAGGATTAGAACTCATATTTGGGTGAAAATTTTTCAGATTTTTGTGGTTTTGTTCTTGTTGATTTGGGCATTGTTCTTGATGTTTATGGACGCAAAACTCATAATTGATCATTGATATTGGTTCCTTGATATCTTAGGAGTGTTGGGATGTGAATTTTATCATTTGGGTTCAAGTATTTGTTGAGTATTGAGTTGATTTATTGAGTTGTATATGCCCAGAAAATTAATTCTCTATTTTGGAATTTTGGTGGTTGTTGGCATGTTTGGGTTGATTTTGTTATGAATTTTGGTACCCAAGTGAATGCTATACAAGCCCTCTTGTTGTTGGAAGTGATTTGTTGAGAATTTCATTGTTGGAGATCGATTTGGGTTGCATTTGGGAAGAGTTCTTGAAGTGAGTTGGAGATTGAATATTTTGGGGTGTGGTGGTTGTTCACGCTTCCTCTATGGATGTCAATGGTTGAATTGGGTGTTAATTGTTGACTTGGTTGATTTTGTTGGATAACCTTGTGTTGGCTATTGTTCTAATTGTGCGAGGTGGTTACTTGGTGCATGCCCATTTCCTTGGTGACTATTTTCCATTGTTGCTCATTATTGTCATTTTCCATTGCCGGATTCACCCCATCTTCCCCCAAAAAAAAATTAGCCTCGCAAAATCTCCACAAAAATTCCTTAGTCACAAAAGAACCCCAAAGCCTCACCCAAATGTATTTCCTTAGCCCATCAATCCCCTCATGCTCCTCAAATGGCCTCATCGTCTAGTCAAATGGGCGATCGAAAATTCCCTCCTCAACCTAACTCCCCTTCCAAAACCAATCTTGATATGGCTCTTTAACATATCATATATAGTCAGGAAGTGATACAACGTCAAGTGAGCGATTTGAGTTATACCGTGGCAAAATTGCAAATCAGTTCCTCGAGAAAGGTTCGTAATGATTATGGGAGATCTTATGGTGAATATTGAAGGTCCTATATTGAACACCGTCGTGGTAGTTCTACTCATGGGCCTAGAGTTGGTGATCCTCATGATTGGAGGAAGGAAAAGAAGGCTCAATCATGGTCTTCTAGCAAGGGTGGTGCTCACTCTCGGTATGAGGTTCTGTCCAAAGGAAGTCGATCTTCCAAGCCATTCAAACCATCTATTGAAGCTCACATGGATGATGCAGAATACCTTAGAAAGCTCAAGGGTAGAAAATGCTTCAAGTGTAGGGAGTATGGCCACTACCAATCGCAATGCCCTACCAAGATGGTTGAATCACCCCAAGCAAGTGTGATGGATGGTTCGGAGTCTTCTACGACTATTGTTGAGACTCAAGTTCAAAAGGAAGAGGTCTTGGCTCCTAGGCGATCTGTAACGCCCCGACCACTAATCAGGGGAATACCCATATTTTATCTTATTTAATGTTGTTTTAGCGGAAGCCTAAATAGCCGAGAGCGTTACCGCCGCTTTTCCAATAAAGGAAAAGCAAGGCTTTTCTAATATGACCAAACAAGCATCAACAACGACAACCACAACAACAGCAAATAATAATAATAATAATAATAATAATAATAATAATAATAATAATAATAATAATAATAATAGTAATAATAATATAATATTAATATTAATATTAATATTAATATTAATATTAATATTTTAATATTAATATTAATATTAATATTAATATTAATATTTTAATATTAATATTAATATTAATATTAATATTAATTTAAGAAATGATAAAAATTAATTTTATAGTAAAGGTAATAAGTTATGAAAATAATAGTAATGATAATAGCAATTACTTTTAATAAAGGAGAATGATAAAATTTTAATTTAAGAAATGATATTATGGCATGAATGTATAACTTACTTAGTAATTATCACATTGACATAAAATGCACTTTTATATATATATAGTTAACGTTCAACATGACATGTAACGGAAAATTAAAACTTAATTATAACCTAAAATAGTCATAAAGCATGAAACGTAAAGCATAACACATCAAAATATGCAGACAAAATAGTGAACCGACTCTAGCAAATTTTCATAGATTTAGGTACTACTAGCTGACAAATTTCAGATTGGAGCTCGCGTTTTCCCTTTTCCCTTGGTACCTAAAACAAAAAATATTTTAAAAAATAAAACGTGAGATGAAACTCAATATAATTCGACACTATAATGTAAAAATAAAATAATATTTAGGTGAGCTCGGTTTGAAATTCATTTTACTTTGAAAACGAGGGAGAGATGAAATATTATAAAAACTTGATTGCTCGATTATTATTATCTGAGTGGAAACCCCCGATTGGTTCTTAGGCCAAACTATATGATATGAAATGAAATGTTGTAAAGGAACCATAAGATCCTGTCTTTAAGTATGCGCATATCTGAGTCGATTACTAACTCAGGCTCCGGTACCGGGTGTGCTGATAAGGGTCCACAATTTAATATGACAAAATATATTATGAAACCAAGTAAATGGTTGATTGCGCATATATGTAATTGCATAATTGAATAAATTCAAATAATTGATTTTAAAAGATATAGTCATTGAATTATACCTTTTTCTTCCCGAAAATTGATAAATTTCTCCTTACTTTGGACAATGAAATTAAGCAACTGGATCTGAATTTTAATAGAATAGGGAATTTAATTAATGTAGGGAACAAGAATAGTAAGAGAAATTTAGAGTTTAAAAAGAATTTAGGAGATTTCCTAAATGGAGGAGGTTGGGCTACGTTGCTGGATCAGAGGCCCAAAGGGATGATATTAGAATTCTAGGATTGAGAATTAAAGGGGTGGGGTTTTCTCTCTCATTCCTTTCTACACCTACGCATAGCAGGGAGAAGGAAAAGGAAAGGGGGCAGTGGGGTGGTCGGCTCAGGCGTCGACGGCCGGTGGTCAGAGGTCGAAGTTTGGCGACGGTGGGCGGCGGTGTCGGGCTTCGCAAATGGCGGCGGTCGGTGACCGAAACAGGGGCGGCAAGCAACGCTCAGGTATGGTTTTGGGTTGTTTTGTGGGTGGTTTCCGATGGTTTTCAGGGTGGTAACGGATGTATTTTGGGCGGTGGTTGCAGAGGGTGTGGCGGTGATGGTGGTTGTCAAATTTGGATGGAGAGAGGTGGGTGAGTGGTTGTTGAATTGAACTTTCAGATTGGGTCCTGATTCGGGGCGGTCATGGTGGTTTTGGATATTGTGGTTGGTAGTTCTCTGGGCGGCGGCGTGTTGATGGTGGTGGTCGATGGTGGTGATTGGTGGTGATTGGTGGTGTTTGTCGATCGAGAAGAAGGGGTGCAGGGAAGTGAGGGTGAGTTTGTGATATTTAATATGTTATCCAATTCCTTATTTATAGCTTTTCCTATCTAATTTTAGAACTTATTCAATTGCTAAATGTCTCTATTATTGCAGATTGGTGGGCATTATGGAGACAAAGGCAGCCATGGCCATCTTTACAAAGGAAAGATTTGGGAGTTCGGAAAAGAAGCAGCTTGGGAAGGGACAAGAATACATGGCAACCTTCCCTTTTTGCCAAACCCCTTAATTTTAGGATATGGTTTTTGGAGGACGAGTTTTGTATGTATAGTATACTTATATGTGTCTACATACATGTAGTAAGAGTATGGAAGAGATTAGGCTTGATATAATCTCTCAAGGTTATTGGATAATTAATTTGAGTGAAGGAGTAGGTACACTCTATTTGAATTAGTAGAAGGAAAAAGAGAGAATTCACATCCATGAATTAATTTTGGCTTAGTAATAACTTTATCCGGGAAGTGTCGCGATATAATTTTATGACAAGTGAATAAAATAAATAAATAAATATACATTCATAAATAAATAAATAAATAAACACTCCAGTAAACAAATAAATAAAATTTGTCATCACGAAATTTGATGGCGTGAAAATGATTTAAAACATTTAACTAAAATAATTATGAATTACGCTTGCTAAAACTTGATTAAAATTTTTGGGGTGTTACACGATCCCTAGTCATGACCAAGGATCCCCAGGATGCTTCTCAGTGGGAAATGCTCTTCCATACCCGATGCACCATCAATGATAGAGTGTGCAAGATGATCATCGATAGTGGGAGCTATACGAATGTAGCATCTACTACTTTGGTGGAGAAGCTTCAATTGCCCATTCTAGCTCATTCCCAACCTTATAGCTTTCAAGGGCTTAAAGATTGTGGTCATCATCAGGTATCTCAACAAGCCTTGATATCTTTTTCCATTGGTTCTTACATAGATGGTGTTCTTTGTGATATCGTTCCCATGGATGCTTGTCATTTGCTCCTTGGAAGACCTTGGCAATATGATAGACATGCTATCCATGATGGTCATGAGAACACTTACTCCTTCTTGATGGGAAAAAGATGGATTGTGCTCACACCCCTCTCACCTACCCAACTCCATGAAAATCAAACCGTGGTGGGAAGTGAGAAGGGAGGCCTCCTCCACATGAGTGAAACACGGGATGAGAGTGCTTTGAGCGAAAGGAAGCCACATTTGGCTTTACTTTTGCGAAAAGGTAATCCTAGTGAGGTTGAGAGATCCATAGCTCCACAAAATTTTCCAACCTCCCTCCCTCGTCCCTCACCGTCACCTATGACTCCTACCGATCTCTATACCATGAATGCGAGCCTTGAGTTCTGTCCGATCATTCTCGGACTACCTTTTGGAGACGAGTTGCATGGCAACAAGTCCATCGCGTCACTCCCTAGCTTTTTTCCTCAATCGAGATCGACCAAGGAAGAGGCATCTTCTACCGGCCTTGACCTTTACATCTCTTGTGATGATTACCTTGTGTCCTTCAACAAAATGATGAGCACTAGGCATGTGAAGGTCCCTCTTGATGGCGAGTTGGTCCCTTTTTCCTTCCAAAATTGCTACACCTTTACGAAGAAGGGGCTGATAAATGTCACTTTGATCTGGCTAATGGATTTTATTGAGTTGATTTTAAGTAAGCTGTCGGCTGGATTTGAACTCTCAAGAGTTGAGGGCAACTCTTCTCCAACAAGGGGAGTTTGATCCATGTTTCCCAAGGGTCCTTAGCATCGGAAAACAATAATGAAAGCAGATCCAAGCTAGTTTTCCTTAAGTCAAGCTTGGGTCGCTTTTGAAGCCCCAAATTGATCGTCTAGGAAGCGTAGGGGTGTTTTGGTCATTATATAAGAGACGCGATGGAACCATGGAGCGCCAAGTCAAGTCCAAAAAACCAACCCTGAGGAGGCTAAGAAGAAGACATGAGGGAACAAGGCCAAGCCAAGTGAATCAAGTTGAAGAATATCATGTTTTTGGGCAAAATTGGGTAACAAGAAAAGATACGTCTTCACTCTTTTAACCATAACTCTTTCAATACAACTTCGATAGACTTCAAATTTTGGGAGCCTAAAGTAGACACCGAGAGCTTTCGATCGATATATTATGTGCCTAAAACGGAGTCCGGATGAAGAAGTTACGCGAGTTAGAAGTCAGCAGGAAAAACTGCCCAGAAACGTTGGCAGCGCCTCATGGACTCTACCAGCGCCTCCCCAGCCCCTTTCCCTTGTTAAAGAGAAACAATGGCAGCGCCTAGGGGATGCTGGCAGCGCCTCCCCCCTTTCAGCCCCAGCACACGTTTCGTCCGTCTCTTTTGGTTGTTTTCTTTTCCCATTTATTCCCCTTTCCTTTATATACATGTTTCCCCCCTCCATTGGAGTAGTTTTGAAGCTTTTAGGAATTAGACTAAAAAATCCTCTCACTTGGAGAGTTTATAATTGTGGATTTTCAAACCCTAATCAATGAAAGCTAGTCCTTTGGGTGGAAATGGCTTGGTGATTTTTCTTCTTTGTGAGTGGGTGTTCTTCCTCCGCTCTTTGTTAGATTTCTTGGGTGTTTCAAGACTCTTTGCTTGTGGAAGGTCCTTGTGCAAGTGATTGAACATCTTAGTTCAATTGGGTGAGTGATTACTCATTACAATTGTCCATATCCCTTTTTAATTTTTGTTGTGTTTGCTGTTCATCTCAAAACCCAAAACCTTAAAAATTAGTGGTAGTTTAATGAGTTCTAATTTGGGGTTTTCTCACACCCTAGAGTAATTGTGATCCTTGGGTGTTTAATCTTGCTTCCCTAGTCGTTTCCCAGATCACCTTGGCTGTGACCTCTTTTTTAATGGCGATGACTTCTGCTATCCAAACCTTGTCTTTTAATTCTATGCCAACCTTGAGGACATTTCTCCTAACTCCTCCAAACCTACCTACAAAATCGCCGTCTCTAGGAGAGAAATAAATCTTTCTCCACTCACTCTGGAACGCATTCTGGGAATGATTCCTGACCCCTCCAAACCTGCTCTCACTAACATCACAGATGCTCGTCTCGAACTTCTCACCTCCCTTGGCAAACCTTCCACCACAAAATACCCCCAACACACAAATCTCCAATCTGAGGCTTGTTGTCTGTACTTTATCATGGTTCGTACCATCCTTCCAAAAGGAACCTCCTGTTGGGAATGTCCCGACAATGTTCGATACACACGGAGATTAAACCAAAGTAATACAGTAATTATATGTCTTGCTAGAGACCTCTATAATTAGTAATTAAATAAGTTTAATTACAACTATATTATTTGGTCCTACTGGGTCACACAAGTCAGTGCCCTGAAACAATGTATGTAACCTAAATGATATTGTATCAAGTTTGGAAAAGTTGGAAACTGATTTCTGTGAGAAATCAGCCCAACACGGACCGAATTGGGGTCAACACGGTCCGTGTTGACCCAACACGGTCCGTGTTGAGACACCACGGTCCGTGTTGACCGTGGGCCGAATGTTTGGACTTTCTGGAGTCCAACACGGACCGTGTTGTTTCAACACGGACCGTGTTGAGCCCAGAAATCGTGCCGTTGCTCTTTTCGGCCCTTTAGGGTTTTGAACCCTTTCCCTAGGTTTTCTAAACACTATATAAAGGGGTCTCTGGGAGAGATTATTTCACACCAACTGCCTTCGACTCTTAGAGAGATACCAGGGTGATTTCCTGAGTTCCTCTCTCTTTTAGTTTGCAGTTCTAGTTTCAGGAAACACTATCAGTTTCCTGAAACAATCTCACATACATCTTAGATTGAGATTCGTCTCGATCGGGTTGATCTAGCAATCAGGTTCCCGGAGTGCTGCGTGGACTTTTCAGTAGAGGGTTTCAGCATTGGAATATGGAAGGTCAACCTCTTCTTCAGCAGGAATTAGCGATCAGGTATAATTACTAAAGCCTCTGCAATTGTGTTGATTAATTGTTTATAACTGTTATAATATTCCGCCAATTAATCTGTATCTGTTTAGGAAATAGATAACCTAAAACCTAACAGTGGTATCAGAGCCACCAATTGCATGCTAAAGTATTGTACTTGTATTCATAATTAATTTTGTCAATAGTTGAATTATATTATGAATATGTTAGAATAGATTTATGCCTAAATTTTGAATCTTTCTGAAAGTTTCAATGTTCATGATAGTAAATCTGAAGTTTTATTGTAAAATTTCATGCTTTGTTATTGCTTATTTCTTATTGCCTTTAATTAATCGATTTTATGTTTGTTTAAATGTTAAATATAGCATGAACTCGATTTAATTTTGAATGTTTTAGAAACAATCATGTTTAATATTGTTAAACAGTAGGCGATACATGAAATAGGTCTAAATTCGCAAAATAGGGTTTTGTAGAATTAATTTTCTGATTTAGTTTATTTACCGTAAACATGAAAAATCGAAATAAACTATCAAACGAACTCAAAAATTTCTGAAATTTTTACTGGAGGTGTCTGGAAGTGTTTTGGACTTTCCGTAATTTTTGTAGATTTTTCCCAATTAAAATGGATTTTTAATTGAGTTTTCAGATCTGAAGTGAATTAAAATTTGTTTAATTCTCTGAATTTTGTATATTTATAGAAATTTGCAAATTTTCTGAAAATTTTACAGTAGGTTATTGGGTAACTATTCTGTTATGGATAACATTTTCGTGAATTTTCGAAATCGTTTACTAATTTTCCTTTAATTTTCAGATTAATAGAAAAGTACAATTGTTTACTTTTCTGAATTTTATTCTAATTTTCAAAATTTGATAAAAATCTGAAATTTTTACAGTAGCATATTGAATGAACCTACTGTATGGAAAAATTATAAAATTTGATTTTTAAACTTATCGGACTATTATTATTTATTTTCCTCTTAAACGGAGAATTAAAATGTTTAATTCCCTAAATTTTTACAATCTTTTAGAAATTGTTAAAATTCTGGAAAATATTTCATATTGGGTTATTAGATAACGCTGTGATATGAAATCTTTAAATTCGATAAGTTACGATAGTTTTATTTAAGTTTTTCATTCACGAAATTAACCGAAACTGGGAAGCAACACGGACCGTGTTAGTTCAACACGGACCGTGTTGCCAGCAGTTTTGGTGAATTCATATATTGTAGGGTTTGTAATTAATTTAAGAAATTAATTATTAAATCCTACTACTACTAAATTAGATAATGGGCATAAAATCTATTATTTTGTAAAGTTTAGGAAACTTACAATAATTTTGAAAGATATAGTATCTTTTAGACTCCTTGATTTTAGGAAAGTCAAGTATTTTGTATGTATAGGTATAAAATCCTAAATCTGTTTAGGTAACTAATATAAAATTTGGATTTTGTTTACTTTATTAATCATGCAAACCTTTTAGGAATTTTTATTAGTATTTATTTCCTTATGTGTTATATTGCAATTATATATATGCCTTTATAATTTGTTATTTAAGCATGTGTTATATTTGATATAATTATTGCAATATTACATGTTTGCATGTGCTTCTAGTATGGCCATAGATAGTCGGTTTTACCGGTTTGCATACCGGGTTGGGTGAAATACGGTCTGCGTACCGTCTTTGAATTAAATTTTAAATTTAAATTTTAGTTAAATTTATTTTTAATTCATGTAAGGACTCAATTGTGAGGTCCGAATTGTAAATTAGTTGTAATTGGAGACATCAAATTGAGTGGGAGCCCAACAACAATAGAGGTGGTGATTCGAGTGGGAGCCCATCCAATGAAGTTGCGAGACCCAAGAAGATTTTCTTGAAGACTGTCAAGGCCTAGTTAAATTAGTTGATTAAGTCTAGGTGGCCATACTAGGGGTTTTATTAATGCTTTAAATTTGTTATTGCATGTTTTATTATGCCTTTTATGCTTTTCGAAAGAGTTCACCTAGAATTGCTTGCTTAAGATAATAAAACCTACTCTCAAAATTGAATTATTGCTCAACCTATCGAAACACCACTTAGATGGATAAATAAAGAAAGCCAAAGCGAATTATTTGTCCATGATTAATAAGTAGGGTGGGAGCTAGGTCAATTCAAATTGGCTATCAAAATAGTTTTGGGCCAAGAGCAGAGGAAGAGAAATATTGTATTCGATACAAATTTCTTGCCAAGAGTCATTTTTGAATGATCGATCATAAGATGATCCACCAAAGACAACATGGGACCGAGTTTTGTTGGGCCAAAGTCCACTTGAAGCCATGGGTCTTGTGGGTCTTGGTTAAATTAAAACACTAAGTGAGAGTTGATAAAGTGTTTTGATTTAAAATTAAAATTAGTTTAATTTCTTTTGATGAATAATAACTAAAATGAACCAACTTGTCTCGTAGAATTATTTATGTCTTTTCACTCAAACATCCACCACTAATAAAATATTGTTTTCTCCTTGAGAAAGAGAAAAACAATTAACACCAATTCCTTAATTGGCATTGCCATCGCAAGATTGTCTTGAGGGCGAATTAAAAGAAATATGTCTTTGATATAACATTGAGCTAGGCATCAATATTAAGAGGTCAATCAAGCCAAATGAATACATGTAATGTCATAGTATTCATACAACTTTAACTTCAAAATGTTTGAAGGTTAGAGGAAGTTTTTTCAATATTTCCAAACTCAAAACCAAGTTCTTCGAACAAGTTAGAGTTGATAAATATGAAACCAATAACCAGATAGTCTCGGTTGAGCTAGATAAAAACCAATTGTTGGCGCTCATGTTCTGAAATAATTTGATTATTTTAAAACATAAGAAACCTCAGACCCCCTTTAGCCAAAAGATTGGCGATCAAAGATAGTCTTTTAGTCAAAGGGAAAATAAAGATTTAAGAAATCTATCAAAGACAAGAAGTCAAAGGAAAGGTAAGGACAAACAGTTGTACATACCCAACCAATGACAGCAATCGGTTAACAACCAGATCATGTATGACACTGGGAGCGTGAATAACTATAAGGAAGACTTGAGATATGATTTCAATTCTAGGCAAATGCGTATATGATACACACTACCCTTATTAAATCCACTTTTGAGTATAAGATACCGGCTGTGAAACTCGCATTTATGCAAATGTGCAGTATCTACAGCAAAGTAGATATGCTTTGAAGGATGAGAGTCAGCCTACAAATAGGAACATACAATTAGTTGTAGCTCCTTATGAAGAGTTGATTGTGTATCCATATCCTCAAGAATTATAAGAGAAATTTATAGGTGATTCTATGTTCTCATTATAAATAGAAATTTGATTTCGAGCTCTCAAATGAGAGAGAGGATCTCGGATAAACACACCTAACACATCGAAACCAAAAGGTTTGAAAGGAATAACCCTCGTTCAAACATAAAACTTGTAACTATCTATTAAGTCATGCAAATCAGAGCTCATTCAGAAGCGTCACAGTGATAGACTTTTGAATGATAAGACTTTGAAACATGTGATGTCTGCAAAGCATGACTGTACCTTTTACAAGAAAGGGTGAACGTGCCAATAAACACTCATGCATATGGATGTATGTAGACCAATTGAGCACAAGTACAAGGGGTGAATTACTTCAAATCTTCAAGATGAATAAAATAACACATGCTGATTCATGTTTGTAAAGATTCATCTGAAGTTGGAATGTTAAAATAGTTTAAAGATTTCCAAAATGAAGTAATCTTGGCAAAACAATGAAGAACACCTAGATAAGATCGAAAGGATGCTAATGGTTGAGCCAAGAGTTTGAACAAATGACTCAAATGAAACACAATAATGGCACTATAAGCTTAAGTCATATTAATCAGAAATGTATTCAGAAACTGCATAGTGCAGGATTTTGGAAAACCTAAACTTTGAAAAGTTCAATGTTTATATAGCATGCCTGATGGGTAAGATGACTAAAATCACCTCTTATTGGAATTGGTGAACAAACTAATAACTTATTAGGATGCATACATACTGATGTATGTGGGCCTATGAGCATTAGTGCTAGAAGAAGGTTTACTGTACTATTTCATCACTTACAGTGACGATTTTTTTTAGTAGATATGGGTATATCTACTTAATACGCCACAAGTCCAAATCCTTTGAAAATGTTCAAAGAGTTTCAAAGTGTAGTACAAAACCAACTTGGCAAGAAAATCAAAAACCCTTCAATTAGATTGAGGAGGTGAGAATTTGAGCCAAAGATTTCATTGACCATTTCAGAGAATATGAAATTGTTTCATGACTCTCTCCTCTAAGAATACGACATCTCAATGACGTATCTAAGAGCAGGAATCACACCTTATTAGATATGGTGTGATCAATGATGGTTGAGTCAACATTGCCGATTACCTTTTGGGGATACACGCAATTAACCATAGCTGTAATTACTGAATAAAGATTATCGGAAGCATTAGGAGAAGAGAGGTTCTTGAACCATCTTTTGAAAGAAAGGAGTATCACTTCTACAAACTGTTGTAGAGAAAAGTGTTTGTGTCTCAAAATACTTTCTTCTTAGAGAATATATTATTTTCTAAAAGAAAGAGTGGGAGAGATTTTGAACTTACCGAAGTTCGAGAGACACAAAACACTATAATCATCACATGAAACTCTGCTACTTGATCCTAGTTCAAATTTTCCTATTTGTTGGAAAATTAAGAACAAGGTTGAGGCAGTTGAAGTTTCTCAAAATGTTGAGGAGAGGGTGTCATGAACATTACTCCAAGCAAGGTCAGATAAACAACTCCGTCAGCCAAAGAGATATCGATCTTCTATGGATGAACGTAAGATGTTACTTTTAGAAAGTAATGACTCTACCTACATCAAAGAAGCTTTAAGTAAATCAAGATTCCATGCAACCAAGTCTAAAATGGATTCCATGTATTCAACTAAGTTTAGGACTTGGTTGATTTGTCTGAAGGTGTGAGCCATCAGGCATATGAGGGTTTTAAGGCAAAACATGGGTTCATTAAGATAGACATCAAGACTGACTTCAAAATTAGATTTTGAAGAAAGGTGTGTACTTGACACAACTAAGTGGTCTTTTGTTGAAATACTTGTAAACTTCAAGAGACCATCTGTGGTCTTAAGGAAGCTTCTAGGAGTTGGAATCATTGACCTTCTTGACCAGGATATCAAAAAGGTTTGACATACTGGGAAGTGCCAAAGATAATATTGTGTTTACAAGAAGTTCAGTGGGAGCAATGCGTTTTCTGATATCGTATGTGATTGACATACTGCATACTAAGAAGAATATTCCAATGTTGCTTCGACTGAGGTTGACTTGGAAATAATTTTCAAAGTGAAGGATTGGTGGGGCTAAGAATTTTATTGGAAACAAGATCTATAATGATAGATTAAAGATTTTGATTGTTTGAATCAAAGTTAACTAGGTGTTGAATAGTTCAACTCACTTCGAGAATGGATTAGTTTCCAAAATCATGGCATATCCTTACGGAATTTGATTGTCTCAAAAACAATCAGAAGTTCTAAGAAGGATGAGACATATAACTCATGCTTCAGGCGTGAGATTAATATATGCCATGAGATGTTCAAAGTCCAACATAACATATACATTGTATATGTATAAGAAAAACTAAGGATGTGTCCTAAGTCTAAAGTGGTTGATAAAAGCTAAGTGTGAAGAGTTGCATTGATGCTACACTCATACAGAGAAATATGATTATCTGGAAGGTCAGAGAAAATTATACGATCTGTTTTGAGTGGTATTGAAGTGAACTGGAAGAAGTTCCTAACATGACATGCGGTTAATTCTATAAATAAGACAAGTATGACACGACTTTAGAAGTTGTGACAGAAACTGTTAGGATTGCGAAATTCGTTTTTAGAACTGGGTGATGTTTCTAGCCTTGCGAGAGAAATGAAGCCTTATTGATAGGAGCCATCACTCAAGCAAAGCAACTGAAGCTCACTATGAATCCTACATGTGTTCCGGAAATATCTTCCTATATGAAAGGTCATTAGTGAGATGGTATATGTACGAGGTTCATTGCAAGTATTATGTACTAAATCCTGTTGTAGTTATAGCATGATAGTCATGCATGGGCAATATGTATTAAACACATTCCGGAATATTAACAAGTCAAATTTGCATGAATCGTTCATGAATTATGGCCTTGTTGATTCATCATTGAGAATAAGATTCCAAATTTTACATCAATTGTGGTTTAGAATTATGTAAATGTCCAAAAAGGTTAGCGCATTCAAAATGGGAAATTGGATGAGGTTCGATTTCTGAAACCCCATTAGTGAACTTGATAACGCTAGTCTTGGTCGATAGTCGACCTGGTTCCTAATTGTATTATCAAGTAGGAACAATGATAATATCAACACAATTAGCATGTAGGATTGAGGTGATGATCAAGTTTCGTGATCATAGTGATGTGATGACATCATAAATCAATCACATGGGTACTGTTGATAACAACTACCGAACTGACCCGCAGTGGGCGCTCTTTAAGTTAGGAATGTCATAGGATCTCTCACTACTCAAAATTCCTAAATCCTGAGTTCAATACATAGACTACATGATCTGCTGTGACTTTGGAGCGCGTCAAACGTCTTTCGTAACAGTAGGCTATAAAGGCGGTGTCTGGGTTACAGTTAGATCATGTGAGAATGTGTGTCTGAACAAGATGGCATTGTCCTCCCTATTAGGGACAGTTGTCTTGTTGGCCACACGGTGAGATTGGACTGAAAATGCTTGGCCGAGCTCAGTTGAATCAATAGTTGATCATCTGTTTTTTCAAAATCTAAACTCAGAGACCGAGGAACGTTTCGGACCTTACATAAGGATGACATCAGCTTACCTTATCCGAACATGAGACAGTAAGTGACAAGGGAATTCAAGGAATCGAACACTTGTGGGACAAGTGGGAGATTGTTGGGAATGTCCCGACAATGTTCGATACACACGGAGATTAAACCAAAGTAATACAGTAATTATATGTCTTGCTAGAGACCTCTATAATTAGTAATTAAATAAGTTTAATTACAACTATATTATTTGGTCCTACTGGGTCACACAAGTCAGTGCCCTGGAACAATGTATGTAACCTAAATGATATTGTATCAAGTTTGGAAAAGTTAGGCGATTGTGAGAAATCAGCCCAACACAGACTGAATTGGGGTCAACACGGTCCGTGTTGACCCAACACGGTCCGTGTTGAGACACCACGGTCCGTGTTGACCGTGGGCCGAATGTTTGGAGTTTCTGGAGTCCAACACGGACCGTGTTGTTTCAACACGGACCGTGTTGAGCCCAGAAATCGCGTCGTTGCTCTTTTCGGCCCTTTAGGGTTTTGAACCCTTTCCCTAGGTTTTCTAAACACTATATAAAGGGGTCTCTGGGAGAGATTATTTCACACCAACTGCCTTCGACTCTTAGAGAAATACCAGGGTGATTTCCTGAGTTCCTCTCTCTTTTAGTTTGCAGTTCTAGTTTCAGGAAACACTATCAGTTTCCTGAAACAATCTCACATACATCTTAGATTGAGATTCGTCTCGATCAGGTCGATCTAGCAATCGGGTTCCCGGAGTGCTGCGTGGACTTTTCAGTAGAGGGTTTCAGCATTGGAATCTGGAAGGTCAACCTCTTCTTCAGCGGGAATTAGCGATCAGGTATAATTACTAAAGCCTCTGCAATTGTGTTGATTAATTGTTTATAACTGTTATAATATTCCGCCAATTAATCTGTATCTGTTTAGGAAATAGATAACCTAAAACCTAACACCTCCAAAGAAACAATCAATGAGCCCTGTGCATCATTTCTGCTAAACATTCTCAATGACTGTCATCCATACATGGGTGAGGTTGTCCTCAATCACATAGTCAAGGCCGACTCTAGCTCTACAGGTCCTCTTCCATGCTCCAATCTTCTCAACCGCATCTTCAGGAAATTTCATGTTTCCCTTTCTGATGAAAACAAGGTCCCCATCTCTGTTTCCACCATCAACATTGTTGTTCTGGAATCCCTTGGATACCGTCCTCAACCGTTTGGTTATTGGATGCACTTCGATGACCTCAAGCCTATCCAAGCCTCTTCCTCAGCCCCGTCGACCACGGAGGCCTCTACTCCTCTTCAATCTCAGATTGACCTCCTCGACGCTGACATCCAAACTATGCAGATTGAGGTGCGCAATCTCCAGGACCTCCAACGTGCCCTTTAAGCAAATCTCTTGGTCAGCACCAGCGTGTGTACTGCTCTGAAGAATCTGGTCCACCAGGAAGAAGCTATTCTAGGTCCTCGCACCCCGCCATCAGTTCCTGCTGTGGAGGCTAATGTTGACAACTCCAATGTTGACCCCCTCACTACAACATAAAGGGCCTATGCCAACAGTTGAAAACTGTTGCCTTAGGCCAAAGGCAACGGTATTTTAGCCTAAGCCAACAGGCATGGGCCGTTGCAGATACTGCCGTTGCCTTTTCCAAAGGCAACGGTATTTTGGCCTAAGGCAACGGTTCCTGCAAGAGGGCTCAATCAATGCCTAAGGCAACGGTCCATCTAAGGCAACAATCTAGTGTTGTTGCGTTAAAAGAAAAGGCAACAGTATAGTGTTGTTGCAATAATAGCAAAGGCAACAGGCCAGTGTTGTTGCATTCATAACAAAGGCAACAATCCAGTGTCATTGCATTAGTAGCGAAGGCAACAATCCAAGGCTGTTGTATTGAAGACGACAAAGGCAATGGTCCAGTAGTGTTGTATATTAAAGCGACAAAGGCAACAGTGATGTATCGTTGCAGTATAGACCAACATAGGCAACAATATTAAAAGGCAATGAACTGTTGCTTTATCCAACCAAAAGCAGCAGTACATTAGATGTATTTCATTGCAAAAATCTAGTATTGTTGCATATGCTTATTTCCTATACTTATTCAATATTTATAATTGATTACCAGTAATGATATATAATACATACGAAATAATATACATATGACAACAAACGTCCAAATGCTATTAATATCATTGCTGGATCTCATTACAAGAGTCTAAATATGAAATAGGTCATTCATATAAGACACAAAAGATAGTAATAAGAAGTATCAAGTCCAAAATAGTATATCTAATAATAAAAGTTCATCAAATTAGCTCTCCATCTTCACCTTCATCTTCACCATCACCGTCATCTTCTTCCTGGGAAAAAGAAAACAAAATACTTATATAAATTAGTTGCAAATTGTAGAAGAACACACTTAAAATTAGTAACTAATAGGAAGTATTAAGCGACAAAAATAGGATGTTTTAAAGGTTTAGTCCTACTTTCACTTATCAAATGATAGAAGGAAAGATGAAAATTACACTAGAAAAAAAATAGAAACACACCAAGAGAACCAAACTACAAAAGACTAGCAACCCAAGACAATAGAAGTAATTGAGAGTGTTCATGGAGCATAGAGCTCCAGAAGACAACATCCAATTCGGTACAACGAGAAACATAACAATGGGATATAATTCCATAAGAAACACCCCAAACATTTTGCCGTAAAATACCAATTGATTCCTGAATATGTACCCAGCCATAATCATACACATATGAGCAAGTGTCTATATGTACCCAACCATAATCATACACATATATTAGCTATATATTAGAGTCTTAAAATTTGAATTCACCTATAAAATTTGAAAATCATATGGAGAAAGACACTTATATGTTACTCAGGCAGATGCCTTGTATGACTAAGACCTATAAAGTCGGATGCCTTAACCTAAGAAGGCATTTGATTAAAACAATATGACAGGTTAACAGCCAAACATGCCATGGATACACCCTACAGGACCATGTACACTGGAATATCAGAGTCTACTGTTCACCAATAAAGCTAAGCACCATTTGTCCAAGAAATGACAATTCCAGAGTACAGTTTATATCAATCCCACATCCATTTTTTAAAGAACTTATTGATAAGTTTGGATCTCACATTCAATTACTAGTGGAATCTCATTGTTGCAACCAAAAAAAAAGATCAAAGATATACATGAATATTAATGTATCAATGATAACTTGAGGCAGTTTATACTATATATACTATGATCAACTCCCATGTCCTAGCTAAAGAATTGTGATGTCTATTTAGAGAGCAGGATTCTTACTGTGTCAAAGGCGTCGCACCTAGTAGTAGAGTGAAAAATTCTTTGTTTATACTACTCATTAGTCATTACTATATCGGATATAAGCTACTGATTAATCAAGTTAATCCCAAGATACTAGTAGTCATTGGTTTTGCTAACAAAATACAATTAATTTATATGATGTTTTTTCCTCTAAACTTGTCACTAACTGAATTAGTTTAGGTAATGAAATCTGGCTACACAAACATGATAGCCCAATCACTCATGGGCTTTAGGTAATGAAATCTGTTTTCATTCCAACACAACCAGGATAGTAGAGTTCAAGCCAACTTGTTCTCCTTTTATGTACCCAATGAAATATTCTAATCTCATATCATAAACCAACTAGAGTAATTTCTTTAAGGAAATTCATTCACGAAATGATTAAAATCTGGTTTAGTTTAGAGAAACAAAATGTAGTGCAGAATGAAAAAAAATCCTTGTTCCCTTCAAAATTTTATGTTTGGATTTTGGAGCAAACTGTTGAGTGGTTTGTATGCTTATTTGTATGCTTGTAAAATACTTGTAAAAGCTTAGTATTTGCTTTGCATTCAAAACTGTTGAAACGATTCTTTTTTGCTCTCTTTTACTTGTTGCATTCAAAATACTTGTAAAATTAATTGCATAAGTATCCAAACATTATGAGCGGAAATGCACCTAAGACACTACTACATAGATAGATTATGTCAACAGTACCTTCCGAAGGAAAAATGGAAACAAGCTGCTTGTAGAAAGACTCACAAAGCAGTGGTAAAATTAATTGCAATTCGGATAGAACCTAACTCGAGGCGAGTGTAGAATGTTTGCCCGATGATAATTGAAGTCTCAACAGTTGGTGGGTCTTGAATGTATTGTTTGTTCTGCTCTACGAGCTGTTTGGAAACCAATTGAGTAGCCTCAAAAGCCTTTGATTGGAATTGTTGTAGCCTTGTCGCTGCTCAAACATTACACAAACATAAATCCAAATGAGTTAGAAAATCAACAATAACTTGGGAAAACAATGGTCTATCCATAGAGATTATAATGTGAGTATCAATTGTACGATTTTTCATCGCAGAGAGACAGAGAGAGATAGAGAGACCTGAGAGGGACGACACTGGAGAAAGGCAAAACAGAAACAAGAAATTTATTAGAATAATTTAAATAGAAAAAAGACTTACATATATTTAGTAGTTTGGGTTTACACTTACTCTAAAAACAGAATAAGAATTTAAGACAATCACATACCCCAACTTACAGACCCAGATAAAAGAACTCCCTTATACGGGTTTCTTGTGAAAGAATATAATATAGAGCCTAAACAATGGTAAAAGAATTGCTTTCCAAGAAGCTGACTCACTGTTTACACTTCCTCTAACATCAGAATAAAGCAAGAATGACAACAGATTAGTATCAAAACTTGAGAAAATTGGGCAGGCTCAAATCAAAGAAGACCAAAGTCAAAATCTCGAACAATCCCACCCAATTGATAGATCGACACTATTGTACCTGCTTTCCTTTATTAAAAGTTGTAGGTATTGCACGATTATAATAGCCAAGCATAGTAACCAAAGTCAAAATCCATTTACAAACACAAAAAAAATCGGCAATCCCAGAAATATTTCCTATTGTCTATGTCTCTTAAACTAATAAGCCCTCATTGCAAGATGATTGGCACAATTAAACCCAGAAATCCAAGATTGACTATACACACACCTGCAACTGCAATGTTTGGCACCAATTATTGAGAAGGAAGAGGGGGTGAACTGATTGTTAACGGTTGAAAACGATACCTGGAAATTGGAACGCCGACGCAGGTCTCGAAGTAAACGGTGGACTCCCTAGCGTCACAACCACCCGCAGCAACAATGGGAATCGCCGGAGATCGCAGTGATGGTGGGAATCGCCGGAGAATTCAGGGATGGTGGTGGCTGGTGTTGACAGAGTCGCGAAGGTAAGAGAGGCGGGAGTAGATGGACACTGATTAGGGTTAATGAAATGATAAAAATGAATGTGCCAAGTGCTTTTCATTTGCCGTTATTTGTGTCGATTTTAGGAGGGTCTTCAAAATTTCGTGAAATTTTGGGTGGTCTTGTGAAACTGGTAGGCGCCACAGTCTAAAAATTTTGGGCTGGATGGCGTCAATAATTCCTCGCCCAAAGGACAAAAAACCCCATAATTATATTCCGTTCGTTCCATATTAATTGTCATAATTTTGATTTTCATGATCTTCAATGTTACTCTTTAATTGATAATTTCTTACATAATATGTTATTAATAATTGCAATATTATACTTTTATAATAATATTTTTTCGTTACGAATCTAATGGTAATAATTTTATTTAGTAACTCATTGTATATATTGAGAAATTTATGGTCAAAATTTTTGAATTTTGACTGCACAAGACGACAATTAATATGGAACGGAGGGAGTAACATTTTATTTAAGTCATATTAAAGTCCTAATATAACATATAATAATTAAACGTTGCATTAGGTTTTTATTGTAATATATAATAATTAAATGTTGCATTTGGTATTAGTTTAGGTAACGTTTTTTTAAAATGTTACTATAAAGCATCTATTGTAACACTTATGAAAAATGTTACCTATATTTGTGTTAGAATAGACCACTTTTGTTGTAGTGCGAAGCATACCACGGACGAAGCCCTAGCTACCAACGAAGAAACTGAGAAACTCAGACACACGAAATTCTGATGCGTCGACTGTCAAAAATCGGCCATGAAAGGGTATTTCATCAATTTTAGGGGATGAAGGTGTGAACTTCTGATGGGAGGGATGAGAGGGATGCAATAGAAGAGATAACTGATGAGAGGGTATGTTGTGCGGCAGGGATGAGAAGGTTTACTAGAGCTTTTAGGGTTTGATGGGTGAAACTGTGAAATTTTGGGTGGTGGGAAATTTTATTAAAGGACCAAGTAAAGAGTGTTTTTAATAAGCGAAACTTAAAATATATCCAATATATGATTTTTTTTTCTATTTTCAATTATCCGGATATATTTAAAGCAACATTCTTATAACAATTGTCATAGCATTAAAAATAAGCAACCTCACTAGAAATGTTGCCTTTGTGATTTATGGCAACGATCCCATAACTGTTACTACGGAATCGTAGTCGCAACGCTGATGAATCCGTTACCTTTTCATAAGCAACATTCCTATGGTTGTTGCCATAGCATTATAATAAGCAACGCCTCTAGACATGTTGCTTATGTTAGTTAAGGCAACGGTCCCTTAACTGTTACTATGAAAACTATGCAACAAATAAAGCACTGTTGCCTTAGGGTATATAAGGCAACAATTCTTATACTGTTGTAATCCGAGGCGTTGCCTTAGGCCCTTTATGTTGTAGTGCCTCCCCCTTTTCTAAACATTATCTCTTTTAAAACTGCTATTTCTTGAATTGTTTTGGCCAAACATTTTCTTGGTTTTGTAATCTCCTGTTTCCTTTCTTGTCTAAATGACAAAAAGGCGGAGAAGTCCTTGGCTTGTATTCACACTAAACTGCTACTAAACTGCTGCTACTACTATTCTGCTATTATATGCATATATTGCTGCTTCTATTCTTCTTGCTCCTAGTATTTCATATATCTGTGGCATACTAGAAATTCATGTATAGAGCATACCCTGGAATTTTGTCTTTCAAACAAAAAGGGGGAGATTGAAGAATCTCAACGCTACTATGAGGACCTCACCATATCTAGCAGTGAGGACCTCCAGTTCCAGTGTGAAGATTTTGTTTGAAAGATAAGTCAAAATTAAATCAGGGAAGTATTTTCCATATCCTAATCTTATTATATTCTTTCCGATTCTGAGTTTATATTATAATAGTTTATATTCTTTTCAGATACTAAAAGGAAAGGAAAGAAATCGTTGCAATTGCCAAATATGAGGAGGATTGAAGACTGACTCAAGAAAGGAAACAATCTTCTCTAAAGGAAATGCAACGTTAATATGGAAGCTCTCAAGCATAAATACTATCAACCTCTTTCGAGAGATTTACGAATTTCCAAGCAAGAAAATCGTTGTAGGAAATTTGACTAGAAAATTCTGAGTTGTAGGAATATTGTGAGAAAATATTCTGAGTTGTAGCCACTGGGAAGTAGTGGTGAGTTTGTAGCCAGTGAGTGAAATCTGGTGAGGGCCTCTAAGGTTGTGTTTCTAGAGTGAGATAGTGTTCTCACTTTAGGTGTGTTATTTCTCTAAAATCGCCTCTTCTGTGAGGCGTCAGCTGCAGAAGTCATCTCTGAGTCTTCTGCCTTTGTAAGCTTTGTTGAGGACCTCAGAGTCCTTTACAGTGCCGAGTTGTAACCTCCTTAATTTTCAAGCACTTTAATTTCATCAATAAAGAAGTATTATTCAGTTTATAAAAGTATTATTATCTCTTTTGTGTTGATTAAGTTGTAGAAATTTTATACAACCCTATTCACCTCCCCTCTAGGGTTATTTCAAATGGGACTTGTAAACACAAATTTCTAGCCTAAAATAAATAAAGACGAGAAAAATGGACAAATTTAATTTTAGTATTAATATTCAAATGTATGTGGTATAATATCTGTATTAAATACAATAAAGTGTTCTCTGATTCGATCTCCTGAAACTTGGGTGAGCGAGTGCGCGGACGCTTGATGTCGATCTCGAACGCATGTCTAGTTGAAGGACCCTTGTAGTAGTTCTTGAGTTGAAGGTCCTGAGCGTTGATCTCCTTAATACTTGGCAGCTAGAGGCTACTCAAAGTTTAACCGTCTACGGTTGAGTGTCGGTAGTGCTTGGTCTCGATTGATGAACCGGATGAAAAAAACGACTGCAATATTTGATGTGAAGAACAGAAGTTGTTGAACTAACCGACGTTGATCTTTGGTGCTAGGTTGATGGAGGTCGCTTGCAGTTCAATCTTATGAAGCCTTTGTAGGTCTAGCCGAAGAACTCTGTAGAAATTCTTGATCTTGGCGCGGTAGATGCTTGGAGCTTTTGCAGACCTTGATCCTTCACGCTTGGTAGTTGGAGCCTTGGAGGTTGCTTGCAGTTTGATCTTCTAAAGCCTTTGCATGTCTAGCCGAAGGTCTTTGTAGTAGTTCTTGATCTTGACATGGTAAAGGCTCGGAGTTTTTGGAGACCTTGATCCTTGGCGCTTGATAGTTGGAGGTCGCTTGTAGTTCGATCTTCTGAAGCCTTTGGAGTGTAGAATACCGAATCTCTAAAGCCAAAATGGTGGGGTGAAAATGAGGGGAGAGGACCCCTATTTATAGGCTTTGGAAGCCTAAGGTTTGAGTTGGGATCTAGGCTTGGGTCGAAATTAAATAATTATTTCCCTATTTTTAAATAAAGAAATAATTATTATTTTCTGCATCATTTCTGACACTTGGCAGCTTGTGGTTAGTTGGGATTTAATTTTGACTAAATGAGTCCCCTTGTAACACCCCGGAAATTCAATTCTAAACTTAACGGTCAAAGTCAAACGTTGACTAACATTAACAGCGGAAGACTCATTTTTTTTATTTACTTGGGCGTTACTGCCGTATCCCCGAAGGAATACAAGGCAAGAAAGATGAACTAACAACTACTCATTATTTAATTTCAATTTTACAAACGGAAGAAACTCGAATTTTTGAGACAACACATACTAAGCATTTACCAATTTCAATTCTAAAACACGAACAAAGCTATATTCTCAAAACTTATGATTTCAAGACTGGCGTCCTCACTTCTAGTTCCCGTTCCCATCACAAAACTCTTCACTTGCAAACAAAATATTTTCAAACATGAGAGGGGAAAACCTCAATAATGTCTACCCCTAACAGTTAAAAATATTATACAATTCATTTCAATATATTTTGAGGGAAGGGGAAACAAGTCAAACATTTCCAAATAACTTTTACCAGACAATCTTACCGTTTCCATATTTTAAAGCGGGCGGGGCTTCCGTATTGCCCCTCGGAGTCAATAGACTTCCCAAAATATTCACAATACTTCCCAATCTCAATCAATCTCACGGATGGCCATCGCAATCATTCTTTTCTCATTACAATGCACGGATGGTCATCGCAAACATACTTTCTCATCATCATCACAATCACATCCCGGATGGCCATCACAAACATACTTTCTCATCATCATTACAATCACATTCCGGATGGCCATCGCAAACATCATTCCAAACTACTAGGCGTAACCTGGTCTCTTGACAGTTTCACTCACAGGTATTCGACCTGGTCTAGGTGAGACTGCCTGAGCCTGCATTTTTCTCATAGCCTTTAATTAGTCAAGGTTTCATATCTCATATCATTTCAGTATCAACTAACATTTTCAAATTCAACATTTCCAAATCAATACTACTAAACCACAATTTCCAAATCAACACACTTTCAACACAAAACCAAGGAATGTCCAATCTTTACCAAACAAAGATTAATCACTTTCTCAATCAAACAAAGTCTAGTTTCATTTAAAGGTCCCCGTCGAGATGCAAGTTTCAAGACAACAGTAATATCAACAAAAAAGTTCAAGGGCATTCAAAGGGAGTTAGGGCACAAACATTACCTGGATGTCGTCACTTCATTTCATCAACCACACTTACGCTCATTATATGCATCGAGCCAGCACGAACCTATTAATAGAGTTCTAAAATTAATGGCGAACTCACGAAATTAGCTTACGCACCCTCTACCTTACCCGAACCCTAGGACATTTAAGGGTTCTCAATACTCCCCCATTAATAAACACATAATCGAAAAGAATTATTTTTCATATAATAAAACTATTTATTTAAGTAAAGGATAGAACAATTGTACATATTACCACGTCCCTGTTGTAATGGTTATAACTCGACTTCCCGGCTTCCTATGGACTTTATTCTTAACTTTTTGGAAACCTTGGAGAGTCTATTATACCTTTCATGTTGATTTTAAAACCCAAAGCACACTCCAAAGGGTCTAAAAATAGCACACAACAGGTATGTCCAACTTTCAACAGGTTCCTGTTTAACAGTCTATAACTCGGGCTATACACCTCAAACACTCAAACCACAAAATTCCTATTAAAGCAAACTCATACTGGTACCTCCAACTCAAGGTGTTCGATTAAAAACTCACTACAGAATTAATGGCGGAGTTTCGATTTCGGCTCACGAAACTGGTCCCAACATGATTAACTTAACTCGTTCATTTAACCCCAATGCTAACCAATTCAAACCAAGAGCCAACCTTCATTACTCTAACACCTAAATATTGACCAAAAATACACCTCTTGATATTAGACATAACCATCCCTATTCCAAACCAAGTATCAACACTAGTCCCCAATTAGTATCATTTTAACTCAAACTAATCACAACCTTAACCTTCTTAAACTAACAATAATCACCCAAAATCAAGTTTTCATTATCTAAAATTCACCTAAACACCTACTAACTCAACAAGAATTTGCAAAAACGAATAGTACGACATAATAACAAAACTTTTCATATAAACTTTGATAATTAAAGACTTACACTAGTTATCTATGAAGTCCAAATTTTCGAAACACAACTTGATACTAATACTATTCCCCGCACAAAACTAACCCTTAGAACATGGCGTATAGTCTAAGAATACAGTTGAAAACCCAACAACTTTAAAAGGAAGGGGGTAGTATTAGAAGTAATTAGGCTCGGGGTTTTATACCGAAAAGAAGGGGAGGACTGACTGGCGGTGACTGGTGGACGGCAACAACGATCAAGGCACGAAGGCGACGTGTTTGTGCTAAGGGCGGCGTCCGGGTCGTGGACGGGATTGTCCAAACAGCAACAGCGCCGAAAACAGTTGCCCTTGCATTGCGTGGCTGGGTGGGCTCGGTGATGATCGTCGGAGCTGGGAGGAATATCGCCGGAGTTGGGAGGAATATCGCCGGAGTTGGGGCGGTCCGACTGAGGTGCGACAGTCGTCGGAAGTGGCGGCGTAGAGAGGTGACAGTCGGCGTTCTGGGCAGCACAAACCGGGGTTTTCGAGGTGAATTTTGGTGGGTTTTGTGACGTGCTTGGGCGACGGAAATGGCCTAGTGGTGGTCGGAATAGGGCGGGGTGGTGGTCGGCGATGAAAAGGGGAAGCAAGGTGCTGTGGGAGGTGGCGCAAGGTGGTGGCGTGGGTCGGGGTTGTGCAGCGAGGAAGAAGAAGGAATAGAATAGGGGGAGGAGAGAGAAAGGAGAGAGAAAATAAAATATGGGGTTTGCAGCTGATGGATAAAAAAAATTGGGTATTATAAAAAGGGTAGGGGTCCCAAATAGGGTATTTATAGAGGGAGAAATTAGAGTAAAATTAAACTAGGTGTAAGTAACTCCCTTCGAAAATTAATCTTTTCCTAAATCAACACCTTTCCTTAAACAGCTTTTATAAACTGATCCCAATTAATTTTAACCGATACCCAAAAAGTCTCTAACTTATGTTTTTAAGACTCTAAAAATTCTAACGAACTCACTCGCGATCCTAAAAGCTCCGTGTGATAACAAAACTCATATAAACAAACGGAAAGTAACGCACGTCAGGAATTTTAACGGTAATAATAATCGAATTTTTCGGGTTTTACCAAAGCCAACTTGACACATGACAATTGTGATTGGACAAATAAATGTTAATATATTTTTTACGTGTCATTTTCTTATTTGCCAACAAGTTTTTGGCTACTACAGATGCCTCCTTCGAGAGTCAGTCGCGTACACAAAATATTGAGTGTTTGAAGCGGATGAATCTCAAATGTAAATTGTATAATTTAGTGAGCATATTATTGTGCCTAATTTTCAACTGGGCCAAACAGAGTGTCAATCAATAGTTGGCCAATCAACCATGAATTCATGTCTTTTTTTAACCGAATGGAATGTGCCGTATATTGACCATGAATGTGTCGTATATTAATCATCTTTTTTTGTTTTTAACCGAATGGAATGTGCCGTATATTAATCAGGGGATCGGAGGGCGGGATGACAAATTATGTTGGAGTGAGCAGCTGATAGGCAAGTATACAGTTAAATCAGGTTATGCGGCGATCGGATTGAAGACCGACTTGTTTCATTCATCTCTTTCCAGTGAACAATAAAAATTGTGGAGTAGAATCTGGCATTGGAATATACCACCAAAATGGAAGTTGTTTGTTTAGAAATGTGGAAATCAAGCTCTCCTAATTGGGTCTTAGTGACAGGAAAGGGGTTTCCATGAAGGAAATACATGCTGGTATGATTCTCATTTTGAAACGATTGAGCACCTATTTAGGGGTTGTCACATAGCATATCCATTTGGCAAGTAAGCCCTCTTGACATCAAGGAACCAACTAGTGATTTGGAATGGAGGAAATGGCTAGAAGATTAGTTACAATATTTAATTAATACATATAAAGATGGCGTTACAAGAGTTTTATATTTTGTTGTTGTACTATGGGTATCTGGAAGAGCAGGAATTCAGTGAAGTTGAATAGAGAAATCATAAAACAAAGCACATTGGAAAACAATATACAGTTGGCCATCAAGCAAGGATACTTATGGTGGACATATGCAAGAAGGAAGCCTCATTGTGATAATAATGCACGACCGATGCAAGTCCGTGATAACTTTGATGACACTAGCTTGTCTATCCTCTTGCACAAAGTCATGGAGCATGGAAATCAACTACTCTTAAAGGTTCAACGCATGGATCAGTAGAAAACAACACCAGGAGAATTTTGGAAATTGAGGTGGTATTTGCATTTGGGTGTAATCAACAGAACAAGTATAGCTATAGTTAGCAAAAATGTTACTAACTTGACTGGTGTACACCTTTTTCTTTTAATAATAAAATTGGACAAGTTTGACAAAAAAAAAAACCTATAGGATAATTAGCGAAAAATTAGTTGAATATGCTTAACTGAAAATAATTGGGGTTGATCTAATGAATGCCAATGGTAAAATAACAAACTAATCACTAAGTTATTATTGGAATTGTAAAATGACAAATAATACAAAATGAGATAAGTTACTTAAAAAATAGATAAAAACAATGGATGTAGTGTTGTTGTTCTTTTTTTTTTATCTTCTTCATTATTGTTGTTGTTGTTGTTATTATTATTATTATTATTATTATTATTATTATTATTATTACATTTGTTCAGATAGTTTTAGAGATAGAGTAGGGTTGCGGTGTTCATAAGGATGATATTTAGGCAAACAAGGCATTTGCTCGGTAGAGTTTTCAAGGTCCAAAGCAGTAAATGAAATTATAGCAACTAATTTAACCTAACTATGAATTCGAACAAAAATTAACTTGAGAAATTGTAGACATTAAAACTCAACTAAACTAATATGCAATTAAACTATTAAACTAACAATTAACTACTATTGAATGAACTAATTAACCTAAGTGAGAAAGATTATACATGAGGTCTTCTCTTCACTCTACTTCCGCTTGCACTTGAATCACAAATGCCTCCTCACAAACAAGAAAATGTGTGATTCAAATTACTGAGACTGCTCGAATCCTCACTAGATAGGAGAGTTCGACGAACTTTATTCCTCCTCTGTCAGTAAAAATTGAGATTTGGGGTGAAAACTAATAACAAGAATTGACATTGCAACAATTAGAGCAGTAGCGGACGAAAGAGGGAAAGGAGAAAAGAGAATGAAGAAAAGTTCAAACCTCTGTATTAAAAATCAAACTAACATCCTTACAACTAATGCGAACACTAAGAAAACTAATGAAAATTGTAAAACTAAGCCCTAATGACTCTTCATTATTGCTAATGACGTTTACAATAGTATTTATAAGAAAATAATATAAGCCAAGATGCATCATTTAAATTACAAAAGTGGCGGCGGAAACCACGCTTGGTAGGCCCACGACTAGGAATTGGCATGACCGCGACCAAGCTTTGGCACAAGCGTGTGCACTTAAGTCGCGGGAGTGCCAACTTTCGGTCTCTTGCAACTTTTCTCCTTTTTTTGGCACGGACACGACCAAACTTCGTCACTAGAGTGTCGTATCTGGCCGTTCTTAAATTCATCTTTTGTTTTTGGCATGAACTTGCCACCACTTTAGCATGGGTGTGCCACTGTCTTTTACCTTCTTTGACTTGGTTCTGGTTTACTTTTGGTTTCACTTGAGTCTCGGGTCTTGAATTGCATTAGAAGTGCACTCAATCTTGCTCATTTGGCTTCATTTCTCATCATTCTCTATGAAACCTACAAAACACAAAATACTTAACAAATAACTACGATCTAACAGTTCAAACAAGCAAAAACACTCTATCTAAAGGCATTGAATAGGCTCGATTCGAGACCAAACATTATCATTATTGGTTATTATATTATTATTTATTATTGTCCTTATTATGATGGTTAGGATATGGGTTACCATTGGTTGGTTCAAGGAGACTAAAGAAGTTAAAGGTCTGTCTTGCTTTGATGCCTTATATATTTCCAATTCTATAAGAAATGCATGAGGACACATTGAAGATGAAATAATCTACACATTGCCAGAAAGTTTTGACGTTAGTCTTGGCAACGTCAAGCAAACTATCCATCAACTGCTATTTATGAATACAAAATGCTATTTTATCGAACATCTAAGATTTAACAATATTTATGAATACAAAATGCAATTTTATCGAACATCTAATATTTAACAAAATAACATTTTTACTATTTAACAAGCTAAACGTTAACCCAAATGCCATTACCTGAGCACTAGCAGGGCCATAATTGTCATATCATTTTGGGTGATGATATGTATCTTGCTCTAAGACATTACTTAAGTGTCTTCCTTTTTATAAAACTAATACGTATTATCATTTTTAATCCCAAATTCTTTGACAAATACTATTAATTATCAATTATAAGAAGCCTGGAACGTGTTAGCTACGCTAACAATTAAAATTGACACCCTAATAAATAAACCCCGTCCGTTGGGCATATTTTAGATGCTTTTTTGTAAATTTTTAAAAAAATATATATGTATAATTTTATACCATTTATATATATTATTATAATTATAGAAGCCAATCATATAATTTTATTTCAATTTAATTTATAAATATATAGATTTTGTATGTGTCTTGCTCAGGATATTTATTATATTTTTTTGATATTTTCCTATGCCGAAAAAAAGGACAAAAGATGAATAGACATATAAAACGTGTCCAAGAGATGCGTCCAATAAGACGAAGACATGGGTTAACGACTTAACGTAGCAGGGAGCGAGGTCGTAGGAACGTGGATTCACTCAGCTTGATGAAGTCTAGTCTGCAATCAAATCAAGGAGGGTGATCTAGACTTTTTACACTCATCTTCCTCTCTTTCTTTCCAGTTTTGACCGCTCCGAACCTTGCTTCCACAAGCGGCAACCACTATGCTCTCTCATTTTCCCTTCCCTAACTACTCTCTCTCTCTCTCTCTCTCTCTCTCTCTCTCTCAACTTTCTAGTTTCTGCTAGTTTCTGCATTGAACACACAGTGCATAAGTAAGAGATAATTCCTCGTCTGCCTCCTAAAGCAACGAATTTCTGTCACAATCTCCTCCTCTGCTTCCCCACTTTTCTCACCGACATTATCAGATTACTACTATTACTATGCAGCTGCAGAAAAAGATTTGAAACAAAACCCATCAGCCTTTTTCTCACCTTCAGAGCATTAACAATGGCGGGCAGGAGAAAAAGGGACGTGTTGAGGAGTAAACTGTACTCATATGCCTGCTGTAGATCACTGTTTCATGAAGAGCATTCACAAATTGGGCAAAGGGGTTACTCTAGAGTGGTGTACTGCAATGATCCAGATAACCCAGATGCAACCCGGCTGAATTACAGAGGGAATTATGTGTCTACCACTAAATATACAGCGGCTAATTTCATACCCAAGTCTTTGTTTGAGCAATTCAGGAGAGTGGCCAACTTGTATTTCCTTGTTGTAGCTTGTGTTTCGTTTAGTCCTTTGGCACCCTATACTGCTGTCAGTGTTGCTGTGCCTTTGGTAGTTGTCATTGGAGCTACTATGGTTAAAGAAGCTGTCGAAGATTGGAGGCGCAGAAAACAAGTACATCTTTCTTTGCTTTTTTTTTTTTTTTGAGTTTTCTTATCACATGTTTTCCCATTAATTTAATGGTCTACTAATTGTGGGTTTTTTGCATTTTTTTTTTATTTTTACAACTGGATCATTTTGAGATCAAGTTGTGCGAATTTGTTGGAGTATTATTATGCACTAAATGTACGACTGTATGAAGTTATTGAACTGTGCCCTGCTCGATATAAGTGGCCGTGAAACAGAATTTTTGCCTAATGTTGGTTTACTGTTTGTGTTTGTCTTACTCCTCATTTATCGTTCTGCTGGGATATTTCGCTCCTGCATTGCTTGCATTATGTTATGTAATCCTGGGTTTTTTTGGGTTAGCTTGAATATATTGAACTTGTTTTCCAATGATTTATTGTTTAAATCTTGTTGTACTCTCGACATAGTATGCAGGTATTTCTATCCAATAGTTCCCCTACTTGCATGGTGTTTTCATCATGTCATGATGCAACTGTGTCTGCGGTTTGGGTTTCATGACATTGCTCCTGAATTATCAGCTTGTATTTGTGTCATCATTTTCTAGTGGACCTAGTTAATTGGGCAGCCAAATGAATGGGAGTTGTGGTTGTTTCAGGACATAGAGGCTAATAATCAGCGGACGGATGTATATGATGGTAAGAGTGGAGTGTTTGTTAAGACCAAGTGGAAAAAACTAAGAGTTGGTGACATTGTTAAGGTGCACAAAGATGAATATTTTCCAGCTGATTTGCTGTTCCTTTCGTCAAACTATGAAGATGGTATCTGTTATGTGGAAACCTCAAACCTTGATGGAGAAACTAATCTGAAGCTGAAGCATGCTCTGGATGTGACCGCCGGCTTGCAAGATGAAAGCTCCTTGCACGACTTCAAGGCAGTGATTAAGTGCGAGGATCCCAATGAAAATCTCTACTCTTTTATTGGAACTTTGTATTACCAAGGAAAGCAGTATCCCCTCTCTCTTCAGCAACTTCTTTTGAGGGACTCCAAACTTCGGAACACGGATTTTGTGTTTGGTGTGGTGGTTTTCACGGGGCATGACACCAAAGTGATGCAGAATGCTACAGACCCCCCTTCGAAGAGGAGTAGGATTGAAAGGCGGTTGGACAAAATTATCTATATCCTTTTCTGCTCTCTGATGGTGATAGCTTTTACTGGGTCCATTTTCTTTGGCATTATAACTAAGAATGATATCTCCAATGGGAGGCTGACAAGGTGGTATCTCCGGCCAGATAGGACACGGGTCTTCTATGACCCGAAAAGGGCACCTTTAGCTGCCTTTTTTCATTTCCTTACGGACCTCATGTTGTATGGCTACTTGATTCCGATCTCACTGTATGTATCCATAGAGATTGTGAAGGTTCTGCAGAGTATCTTCATAAATCAGGATCAGGATATGTATTATGAAGAAGCTAACAAGCCGGCTCATGCACGTACATCCAACTTGAACGAGGAGCTTGGCCAAGTTTATACTATATTATCTGACAAGACGGGGACATTGACTTGCAACGTTATGGAGTTTGTCAAATGTTCCGTAGCAGGTACCTCTTATGGCCGAGGGATGACAGAAGTAGAGCTTGCTTTGCCACAAAAGAGAGGTTTACCAACTTCCTCAGGTGTATCTGAAGGAGGAGGTGACAACGCAATCTCAGGCGGACAAATCAAAGGTTTCAACTTCAAGGATGAAAGGCTCATGAACGGAAGGTGGGTTAATGAGCCTCACTCAGACATGATTCACGTGTTCTTTAGAGTGTTGGCGATCTGCCATACAGCCATCCCTGAAGTACATGAGGAAACTGGTGAGATTTCATATGAAGTTGAATCACCAGATGAAGCAGCCTTTGTCATAGCTGCAAGGGAATTTGGGTTTGAATTTTTCAGGAGGACTCAAACCAGTATATCTTTGCATGAGCTGGACCCTGAGACCGGGGAAAAGGTTGACAGGTGTGCAAAAGTTATCTCCTTTTCTTTGTTTCATTTTTTTTTAATTTTATGTTTGGACATATTTTGATCTGATGAGCATTGGCTTAAGATAGATGCATTTGACTTGTCAACATTTAGATGATTGTTTGTTGCTTTCACTTGACATAGGATCAATTAGAAGTATCCACAGACATGTACATTTCATGAAGAAGTTGGTACTTTCATTAGGATTTTTCATCGTTGTGGAAGACGTTAGTTTTGTGGTTGTATTAATCATGGATTTGTGGAGTTCTAGTCATCATTATTGAAATGCGACGTGATTAATAATTTAGACTGAAATCCGATCTCGGATTTTACCTAATGCCATTGCTGCACAACTTGACAGCATACTGGATACAAACCCAAAAGAACACAATCTGAGTTTGATCTCAACTATCGATTTGAATTTGCTTGATCCAATTTAAATTGACGTGAAGTTTCTCCTTCCATCCAGTGGCGGCTGTGCGCTTTCAAACTAGGGGTGTCCGATACAATATTATACTTATTGGGCAAACATACAATGTATACTTTTATCCCAAATTATACTTTCTTTTTCTAAAAAATATTACAGGTGGCCATGGCCACCGCAAAGCCTAATGGAGATATGCGACTGCACCCATCAATATTTATTGCATCTTTTTTGGCAACATTTGTTCATAAACATGGCACAAACTTCAGCTGGAAACCTTTATCAACTGTTGCAAGCATGCAAATGCAACAGTAATGCAGACTGAAAGTTCAGCTCTTCAGCGGGTTCACCTTTTACCTCTTAAGTTGATTTTAGGAGGTGGGTTTCTTTCTTTCATGATTTGTTTTGGGCAAAGGTAACTGCTTCTCCATCCTTTACCTAACTCAGTTCCTAGATTGCTTGTAGGTGGAAGGAAAGAGAGCCGCTGGGGGGGGGGGGGGGTTCATACAAATTATAGCAACACCTTACGGGCCATGAACATTTTGTTTCCCCCATAATATTACTCCTCTCAAGACTTTAACCGGGAGGTTTGTTTGTTAAACACCTAGAGGCTTCCTTCTAACTATTTTGCCAAAGGCTCCTTGGTTTGCTTTTTTGATAAAATGGAAGGGTTTGGCTGTCTTGTTTTTCCTCTTGTTATTTAGCTAGAGACCCGTGTCAAGAGAGCTAATGATTCATGTGGAAGAGGTCTTGATTTTTAACTGCAGGTCACCCTGTTCTGTGATTGAATCATTCTTAGTAAAGGAACTGCTTTGCCAGTTCCATTGGATAAGCAAACCAAGCTCATAGAAAATCTGGGATCCCTCTGCAAAATATTTCCTTTGTTTACCGGGTTACCTGAATTGGATCTCTTCGTCTTTAGGGACTATGAACTTCTTCATGTGCTGGAATTCAGTAGCAGCCGCAAAAGAATGTCAGTAATTGTTCGAGATCAACAGAATAAGATTATGCTCTTTTGCAAAGGTGCAGACAGGTTGGATGTCAAAGGCCCTTCGTTTTCTCCTTTTGTTTTTTATTGTTTTTTTTTTTTTTTTGGGGGGGGGGGGGGTAGGGATATGATGTATCTGTTCTGAGTTATTTTCTTGAGGTCTCACCATATCCCGCATACCACAGTGTTATGTTTGAGAGGCTATCTGAAGAAGGACGTACGTTTGAAGCTGAGACGAGAGCTCACATCAAGCAGTTTGCAGAGGCAGGTTTAAGGACCTTGGTAGTGACATATCGTGAGCTTAGTGAGCAAGAATACAGAGCATGGGAGGAAGAGTTTCAGAAGGCGAAAACCTCCGTGACTGCAGATCGGGATGCATTGGTTGATGTAGCTGCTGATAAGATAGAAAGAAACTTGATCCTTCTTGGCGCTACAGCTGTTGAGGATAAACTGCAGAAGGGGGTATGTGATCAATGTATCAATCTCTTGTGCGAGCAAGAAGTTCCAACCTAACCCCAAAATTTCCCTATTTCTGGTAATATAGGTACCTGAATGCATTGGCAAGCTTGCTCATGCCGGAGTCAGGATGTGGGTTCTTACTGGAGATAAGATGGAAACAGCAATTAATATTGGGTATGATGACAGATGAGTATTAAGTAGTTTTCTTTTAACCCCTTATGTCTTTTAGGGTTTCCTTTATCTGAGATATTACACATCAAAATTGGATTATTGCAGGTATGCATGCAGTCTTTTGAGACAAGGGATGGAGCAGATTGTGATCTCATTAGAATCGCCAGAAATAGCTGCTCTGGAGAAACAAGGTGACAAGGAAGCGATTGCAAAGGTGGGGGTCTTAATGGTCATGTCCTTGAAAGTCTAGAGAAACTTAATTTTCTCAGTAAAATGCTTAAAGTTCAATCTTGTCAGGCTTCCTTGGAGAGTGTCAAAAAGCAAATAAGAGAGGGGAAGTCTCAAATTGGCTTGAATAAACAAGTTTCAGCGGAATATGGTTTGATAATTGATGGCAAGTCGCTAGCCTTTGCCCTGGACAAGAGTCTGGAAGGATCCTTTCTAGAGCTGGCAACCGTCTGTGATTCAGTTATTTGCTGTCGTTCTTCACCGAAACAGAAAGCTCTTGTAAGTTTCTCTGCCGTACTAGAAGGAGTTGAGTTTCATTTTTGTTTATAATGGACTGTCAGAAATTGCTACTGACCTGAAAATAATCTGATAAAGATGTAGAAGTATGCAGGTGACAAGATTGGTGAAAAAGGGGACGCAGAAAACAACACTAGCAATTGGTGATGGGGGAAATGATGTTGGCATGATTCAAGAGGCTGATATTGGAGTGGGCATCAGTGGTGTTGAAGGAATGCAGGTCATCATGTCCTTGTCTATATGCTGCTATATATGCTTATTCCCCTTTGTACCCTTGCTTTTGTTGGCTTGTAACATGCCACAATCAATTAATTTAAAAGGAGGGAAATGGTCGTCGATGAAGAAGGTTGAGATTCATTCATAGGTGTGACCTGCAACCACCTGTTATAGGCAGTGTTGGGAGGTCTAAATGTACTCAACCTTATGCTAGTTAGTCTATTTTTCATCTAAGCGATAACAAATTACAAGGCATTAACAGTAGTATAATCGTGATATTGATGTAAACATTAATGCAGGATATCAACAAATTAAATAGAGAATGTACATAAGGAAGGTGAATACCAATTGGAGTAGCATCATTAAAGCTATCAAGATAGCCTTCATTGTAAATAGAAAGGTTGTGGTATGTTATGGTTTCTGGTTGCATGGTAACGAGCAGGATGGCTTAACTGAGAAATATACATGGGATGTCCGTAAGGGCTCTTTCTCTGGTCCTACAGTATCACCGTGAACTGGTTTAATTTAAACCCATGTCAAAGCATGCTCTTTCATGGAATATTAATACAACTTGACAATTGAAATGGGTCTGTATTACAAAGTGTCTGACACTTGAGATGGACCTGAATAGTTGCATTGAAACCTTAGAACTCCGGGGTTTTTAATCCCCAGACTGAAACCTCTGGCTATTTTTAGGGAGGCCATATCTTGTTTTCACCCTCTGTTGCTGCTCTACATTATGGATCTTCTTTCTAACCTACACCTAATATGCCTGTTGTCTTCTTGATTCTGGTTTATGCACAACTCTTGAAAATAAACTGAAAGTAACATGGCGTAAATCTGTGGATCTGATCCGTGGCCGCTGTATCTGCATTGTATTTAGGATTTTAGGTTCACTACATAATAACAAGATCTGAAGTCCTTTTGTGATGCCCTTTTGTTCATCACAGGCTGCAATGTCAAGTGATTACACTATTGCACAATTTCGCTTTCTGGAACGTTTATTGCTTGTGCATGGTCACTGGTGCTACAGGCGTATATCAATGATGGTAAACTCTGAAGCTTCCTTTTTGGGTTGCGTTCTTGTTTGTGAAACTTTCGATTGTGCAGTGAGTTTTAGCTATTTTCTCCTGTTTCCCATCTGTTTGATTGTTGATAATCTTCTATTGAAACTTTTGTTTGTGACAAACTGAAGTCTTGTTTGTCGTATACAGGTTTGCTACTTCTTCTACAAGAACATAACATTTGGATTAACTCTGTTTTGGTTCGAAACCCATTCTTCTTTTTCGGCCCAGCCTGCCTATAACGACTGGTACATGTCATTCTACAACGTCTTCTTCACTTCACTTCCTGTAATCGCTCTCGGGGTATTCGATCAGGATGTCTCTGCACGGCTTTGCCTCAAGGTAATCAGAAGCAAATCCCTCCTGCATCCAAAAAGCACGAAAATCTCGCAACTTGTTCCAAACACTCATTTTCTATGGATGATGATATTTGCTTGCAGTATCCTTGGTTGTACAAAGAGGGAATCCAGAACATTCTCTTCAGCTGGCCGCGCATACTTGGGTGGATGTTCAACGGGGTCATCAGCTCGATAATCGTCTTCTTCTTTACGACCAACGCACTGAAGCAGCAAGCTTTTCGGAGGGATGGGCATGCAGGAGACTACTCAGTGCTGGCGGCCACAATGTACAGCTGTATCGTGTGGGCCGTCAACTGCCAGATGGCGCTCTCCATCAACTACTTCACCTGGATACAGCATTTTTTTATCTGGGGTAGCATTGCCTTTTGGTATGTATTCCTGGTCATTTACGGCGCTTTGCCTCCTACATTTTCTAAGACGGCGTATAACGTCCTGGTGGAGGCCTGTGCACCAAGCCCCCTGTATTGGGTGGTTGTAATCTTGGTTGTTCTCTTCACACTCTTGCCTTATCTCACCATCAGAGCGGTCCAAATATGGTTCTGCCCAATGCCCCATGACATAATTCAGATCCAAGGTAATGATGGTTTGGATAGCGACGATTCTACTCAATCACAGGCCCAGGCTCAGGCTCGGTAGTTTGGATTGATGTTTGAGTGAGTGTGGGAATCATGAAAATTAGGATGTATGCTTGCTTATTTTGTTTGGGGACTTCAGTACATAGCGTAGGAACATATGCTAACATTGTATCCGTAGAGTTGCTAAGCGAAGGTCCAAAAGATGGCATCAGCTCATGCATGTTAGTTACTGTATATTCCCAGTTGCAATAGTGTTGTGTGGAATGTGCATTCAATTATTGAAAGTTGAATTTGGCTTACATGATACTTGACCATACAGCGAGAAGACGACGAGTGAGCTCCAACTCTATGAGTTTCAAATCGCGAACCCTTAACAAAACAGCTTTTTACGAGGGTGCTCTGGTTCCAGGTTCAAATGTGTCTTAATAGGTGATCTTTAATCCCCAGGATCCTGCGAGTGTCTCACCAATGCTGGTGCAATTTTGATGAATCTTAAACAAATTCCAGATGCTTTGGGATTCTTATTAAACTGTTATTATTGGTAGGACAAAGAACATTCTACAAGACAATTGAGACTAGACCTGGCAATTTATGACCCGACCTGAAATTTCTGGGTTTTGACCACGATTTTTTCAACTAAACCTGAAATACACCGAACCCGAAAATTAGCGGGTTAAACCCGACCCGTCCGTTTGACCTGAAAAAAATAACTTTTTAAGCTTAACTTTATTAAATTTTGTGACTTTTTACTGGAATTTTTAACTATTAAACTATAAGCGCAATTCATTTATTTGTTATTTCTCTAATTTAAGTTAAAATAATTACAATAATCTATCGTTACTAGAAGATAATCATATTTTATTATGTATATGGTAGAAAAAGTAGTATTTAGAGATCATTTTTAAAAAAAAAAAAAGCAGAAAAAGGTCGCAATTATAACCCGTTGGGATTGACCCGAAAACGAAATACACCGCCTGTGTTTACCCGAACCCGAAATACACCCGACTCGTATTTATCCGAACCCGATATACGGCCGACCCGAAATCCGCTCGCCCGCCCGAGTTGACAGGTGTAATTGAGGCTGTAAGAATAACAGTCACCAAACAGAATACATGCCTGTTTTTTTAGTTGGGTTAAACATAATTAATTTATCTTTACCTAACCTAACATAATCCAACTCCCTAAAAAACACCCAAATCAAAAACAACTTCTTAAATAAAAAGAAATTCAAATAATATTATTTTAATTTCAAATCAATCTATTTTTTCAATACCTATAACTTTTTTATTTATTTTCTCTAAATTAATCAAATTTTATTAATAAAATATTTCCACCCAATAACTAATTTAGCTCAAATTTACCTTTTCATTTCCTATCATATCCTATATTAGGGTGCGTTTGGTTGGTCAATAACCCCGGGGAAATGGTCAATTTTCCCAGGTTGACCTCGGGAAAAATTTCACGGTAGGCCCACCATTTTCTCCATTTTCCAAGGTAAATTTTTCCTTAGGGGGGCTAAGGGAAATTTTTCTCAGGAAAATCTTTCCCATGGAGGGGTCCCTACCAAACGCTCTCTTAACTAGTCCTAACTTAATTAATCTATAGCATAAACCTAACCTGACAAAAGAATAGGGATATACATGCACAAATGGTGCAATTTATTACATGCTCACGTGCTCCATTTCCGGTCTTTGTTCATTTTTAATAGCATGATTGTTCACTTATATCTATTTGTTGTTCACTTTTAATAGTATAATTGTTCACTCATATCTATCTTTTGTTAACTCCCAATAACATAATTGTTCACTCATACTTGCCCGGAGCACATGCTCAAAGTACATGTAATATGTATGGATTGATAAAAGCATGTCAAAACATTAGTAGACACTTTTAAGTACAATTTACAAATTTAAATGCGAACGTCTGCACGAATGCATACATATGTAGATACGTACGTTCAAATAATATGGACATGCATGATGCATGCACATTTACATGCGTATGCTTGTGTATAATTTGGTCATTGTTATTATGAAGGGCTATTGGATTCTAATAATACGAACTTTGGGCCATATAAGACTTAATAATACGAACTTTTGATTTGATTCTTAATAATACGAACTTTGACCCCCTGTTGGATACAGTAACACACCACCGAGTTAGTGATTATTTGATTCGCCGGAAAGATGAGTTGGCAGGTAAGGCATGTGTTCTTCCTTGTTTGACCTTGCCAACTCATCATTTGACCCTAAAAAAATGCCATGTCAGCCCTCTTCTTCATCTTCCTCCCTCTTTTTCTCTCCTCTGTCTCTCTCTATCTCGATTTCAAGCTAGCCCCCCCTTCAATGGCTGCCACAATTTCCTTCTTCTTCCTCCCTCTTTCTCTCTCCTCTGTCTCTCCATACGAAACCCAGATTCGATTACAAAGATTCGATGAATGAGTAACAAATGAAGCTAAAAGATCCGCATCAGAAATTCAATCACAAAATCGAATACATTCAAACCAAACGGATTTCAATACCCAGAACATTTAAGAACAAAACCCAGAATCAGCCCCTCTGCTCCTCCGTTGATGTAAAACCTCGCCATCTGAAACACAAACATCGGCCCCACAAACCCTCGTACGCCGCTGTATAGCACATAGAACGGCGGCGACAGGACGGCGTACACCCTGGCGGCGAATTCGCTCTCGAACCGCCGCATTTCGGCGAGCGTCCAGGCGTTCTGGAGGAGGCTGGTGACCTCGACGAGCACGAGGAGGACGAGGATTTGAAGACGAGGAAGGAGTTTTGCAGGCAATGATTTGAAGACGAGGAAGAAGGAGAAGAGGTAGAGGGAGGCGAAGAAGGTGAAGAAGAGGAAAAATGGTGGAATCAGGAGTGGGATTGGGTTGATTCAGAGCTCCATGTTTCGGAATTCGATCAAACTTCCCATGAAATTGGGGTTTTGGATTGGATTGAAGAACTGGAAATGGGGAAATTAGGGTTAGAGATGGAATTAGGGATGAATTGAAGGGGGGTTTTAGGTTTAGGTTTAGAAATTGGGGGGAAAGAAACGTGGGAGAAAAGGAGAAAGAGACCCAGAATGAAAGAAACATGGCATTTTTGTGGCAGCCATTGAAGGGGGGAGGGGGTTAGCTTGAAATCGAGATAAAGAGAGACAGAGGAGAGAGAAAGAGGGAGGAAGATGAAGAAGAGGGCTGACATGACATTTTTTAGGGTCAAATAATGAGTTGGCAAGGTCAAACAAGGAAGAACACATGCCTTGCCTGCCAACTCATCTTTCCGATGAATCAAATAATCACTCACTCGGTGGCGTGTTACTGTATCTAACAGGGGGTCAAAGTTCGTATTATTAAGAATCAAATCGAAAGTTCGTATTATTAAGTCTTATATGGCCCAAAGTTCGTATTATTAGAATCCAATAACCCTATTATGAATGATTATGAGAAGGGGGAAAAAATTTGTTGGGGAGATCTAAAGCAGGAGCCCACTTCAACCGAGGCCCGCGGTACACAAGTTAAGTGAGGTTATATTTTTATTTTATTTTTTTCGAAAAAGCCACACGGCAACAACTACATATTATTCATAAAACATTGCATATCGTCCCGAGCCAAAGCAAGAATGGACTCTGGCCCTTCCTTCAACCAAATTCTATCAGAAGAATCATAGGGTTGCAGGCTATGTTGTCAGAACCAGACTGGTCACCGAACCAGTTGACCCAGTGGGTCAATGGTTCAACTAGTCCGTTTTGGCCGGATTAGACCGGGTGACGGTCGAACCGGCCAAAACCGGGATGAACTTGTCACGAATTAAAAAAATTTCATATACTTCAAGAATAATTAAGTTACCAAAATAATTAAACCGACATGAACATGACACGAATGGGTCAAAACCGGGTTGAACCGGTCAAAAACAGGTTTTAATCGGCCAAAAACCGGATAAAGCCGATCAAAACCCGGATTTTTAATAATTAATTCATCAAAATTCCGGTCTGACCGTGAATCGAGTGGTTCACCCGTTTCACCCGGTTGAACCGGTTTTGCCGGTTTTTTCCCGTTTGAACCAGTAAGCCGAGTTAAACCTGGAACCGGACCGGTCAACTTGCCGGTTCACGGTTGAACTGGTCGGACCGGCCGGTCCGGTCCGATTTTTACAACATAGGTTGCAGGTGAGCGAGGGAATGGACTACATTATTTCCCCCTCTACATACATGATTCCAATGAATGAAACTAAATTTTCTAGAAAGAGTAATAATTTCTTCTATAAGGATTGCTATGCTACTCCTACCCAAAAAGTTGGATTTTATTCTTTGCATAGTATTTGCATCTTCAACCTCGATTTCTCTATAGCCGCTTTCAAAGGCATGTCTTAGACCAAATAAACAAGCTTCTGCTTCAACCGTGGAAAAGCCCCTCATCTGTGATACTCCTGTCGCCGAAATTTCGCCGTTCCTGTCACGTATCACAAAGCCCCATCCTCTTCCCTAGTCTCCTAACTTAGCAACATCGAAGTTAAGTTTCCACGGAGCATTTCTTGGCGGCTTCCAAAGGTTGCTACTTGGCGATTGAGTTGGTTTTAGCGCCGGGAGACTTTGGAAGTCTGAAATGATTTCTTTGACAATAGTGAGGGATTTTTCTGCACTCCTATTCGTCTTGCCATGTAGAAGGTTGTTCCGGGTGTTCCATATTGCCAAGCCGTTGTCGCAAACATTTCCAGGTCTGCTTTGCAGAGATGATATAATCTACTATTGTTTCATAGTTTGCCTCCCAAATAGATGTATCTACGCTTGTGAGAGACCATATTGCTTCTGCCGTGGGGGGGGGGGGGAGGGGCGTTTGAAGATGGCATGCATGTTTGTCACTTCCCAGTACCCACATATTTTGCATCTTGGGTTAGTCTCTGTTAGGCGATGATTTAGTGCTGCTGCTGACAGGAGAATGCCTTTGGTCAGCCTCCAGGTAAATAGACGGATCCTTGGGGGGATATTTAAATCCCAAATCTTCTTCCACATTGTTGTTTGACTTGAGCTGCTTGAGGAGGGTTTCTGGCTTAACTCCACGTTGATGAGGGCCCGGTATCCCGTTTTAACACTGTATTCTCCGTCCTTCGTATCATGCCAGCATTTGAAAGTGTGTGGCTTAAAAGGATTGGAATGTGGCACAACGAGGACATTGTGCGCTTAAGTGGGGGTAACTGTAATACCCCGGGTATGTGGTTAAAGTGTGTGGCTTAAAAGGATTGAAATGACTACTTATATCACCAAGGTGCACCTTCTTTTATGATAGCTCATCCATTGGGAACTCCTCAGTTAATCGTGCTTGGCTGGAAGTAGTCAAAGGATGGGTGACCTCCTGGGAAGTTTTCCCAGGTAGCGTGTGAGCGAGGACGAAGCACGCTGGAAAGAATCGTGGTGATTTGTGGGGCCAGTCAGCGATCCTTGAAGTAGTTATCAGTAATGTTCGCGACCCGGGAGGGATCGAGCATTACAATCACAGTTGAGGAAATTCTGTTCAAGTGTTTGCTGGTTCCATACTCCGAGATTCTGGTTGATGAGGTCACTCACCTTGTTTAGGTGAGGTTGCGCTGGGCTGATAACTTTGAATGATGGCTCCCTTTTAATCCATTTGTCTTGCCATATTTGTCCCATTCCCGATTGACCATTTGGATCTTCTTATAATGAGGTCTTTGGCGCTCATGATGCTCCTCCAGGTGAAACTAGGCCTGTATCCGACCGTGGCCTCAAAGATGTCTGAGTCTGGGTGATATTTGGCTTTTTAAGAATTTTTGAGACAAGTAGTTGCGGCTGGTGGTATAAACGCCAAACTTGCTTGGACAGGAGAACTTTATTGAATTGCTCCAAATCACGAAATCCCATTCCTTCTAGGATTTTACTGCTGCTCATTGTAGTCTGTTTTACCCAGTGCATTTTCCTTTCACCATGTTTTTGCGCCCCACCAGAAATTTGAGATAAGCCGTTGGATGTCATTACAAAGCGTTTTTGGAACTTGGAAAATGCTCATTATGTATACTGGTAGGGCTTGTGCCACCGCCTTGGTGAGGACTTTCCCTGCCCGCCCAGGAGAGGAATCTATCGTCCCAATTTCTCAATCTTTTTGCAACCATATCTTTGATGCCGATAAAATCTTTATATTTCGAGTTGCCGACGTGTGTTGGTGCTCCAAGATATTTATTGTGTGAGAGGACTTCTCTGATGTCCAGGATGGTAGTAATGTCTCTTTTTGTATCTGGGTTTGCGCATTTGTGAAAAACTACTTCTGTCTTCGCGAAATTAACCTGTTGCCCCGAGAGGATTTCGTAAGTATTTAACAAATGCTTGATTGTTGTAGCTTGCTCAACAGTGGCTTTACTGAAGATAATTGTGTCATCCGCAAAAAGCAGGTGCGAGACAACCGGGGCATTTCTACAGATCTTGATCCCCTTGAGAGTTTTGTTTTGCATTGCTTGATTGATGATGGCTGAAAGGCCTTCAGTTACGAAGTTGAATAGAAATGGAGAGAGGGGGTCACCTTGGCGGATACCTCGGGTTGGGATGATATGGCCTTTGGGCGTCCCATTTATTATAATAGAAAAGGTAGGGGATTCAACGAATCTCATCACCATGTTCACCCATTGTTGGCAAAACCCAAGTTGGAGCATCACCTTCCTGAGAAAGGGCCATTCTACTCTATCGAAAGCTTTTTTCATATCGAGCTTGATCGACATATCTCCGTTTGATCCGGACTGACAATAAATGTGATGGAAGATCTCATAGGCGACTAGGATGTTGTCGCTAATAAGCCTTCCATTAGTAAAGGCACTTTGGGATTTCGAAATTATTTGTGGCAAGCAGGTTTTCAGACGATTCGCCACAGTCTTCGTAGCAATTTTAATCAGAACGTTTGCCAAACTTATCGGTCAGAATTTTTTGACTTGAGTCGGATGTTTAACCTTGGGGATGAGGACTATATGAGTGTGATTGATACCGGCTGGAAAGTCCTCTCCATTGAGCATGTCTATCACTGCTTTTTTTACGACTTCACCGATGATATGCCATAAATTTTGGTAGAAATATGGGTTGAATCCGTCTGGCCCTAGGGATTTCCCAGGGTGCATTTGAAAAACCGCGTGCTTCACTTCTTCTTTGGTGTATGGCCGGGTGAGTTGGGTGTTCATTTCAGGCGTAACTTTTCTTTCGACAAAGGGAATAATGTTTTCCAACTTAGAGCATCCCTCTGTTTTGAAAAGAGAATCGAAGAAGTCCACAAACACACGTTCCAAATCTACTGCTGTGTTGTAGCAGTTTCCGTTTGAGTCCTGTATTTGGTGTATCGTGTTTGTTCTCCTTCTTGCCGAGACCCACTGATGAAACCATTTTGAGTTCGAGTCACCGTAAGCTATATAGTTTTGCTTTGCCCTTTGCCATAGCATAATCTCCTCCTGTTTCCTTAGCTCTCGCAATTTTGAGTGTAGAATTTTACGTCTTTGAGGGTTATCTGTCTGTCCCAGTCTACGTTGGATGATCACCATCTCATTTTTTATTTGCCCAAAGGTGCGGGCTGCCCAGTCACTCAGATTTTCCTTACATTTCTCCAGTTTATGAATACAATCTCCTTGGGTCCTTTCCAAGCCTCTATCACTCTGTTTTCTCATGCTGCCTCCATTGTCTAGGCATTCTCGAATTTGAATCACTGGGATGATCTGGTGGTGGCCTGAAGATGAGTGCTGAAGCTTAAGAGGATCGGAAGGTGATCTGAGATATCCTCATCAAGATGTTGCGCTGAGGCTGCTGGGAACATAAGCTTCCATTCAATGGTACGTTGGAATCTATCAAGGCGTTCTTGCACTGAATCATTCCCGCTTCAGCCATTCCACCATGTGAAATTTTTACCCTTAAAACCCATGTCTTCGAGTCCACATTTAGTAAAGGTTTCTTGGAAAGTATCGAGAATCGTCTGGGATTTGGGTGGTCCTCCGAGTTTCTCGAAATTGAACAGGATTTCGTTTATGTCTCCGCCGTTCGCCCATGGAAGGTCTGAGTGATTCTTGAGGTCCTTGATCATGCGGCATGTGTTTAACTTTGCTTGGTTTTGGAGCCAACTATATATCCCTATGAATCTCCACTTCGTTTGTCCTAGCCCTTTCTCTACTTGTATGTCTATATGATGATCTGAGTATGATAATAGCGTGACGTCTATCTCTTTACGCCAAAAAAGTGCAAGACCTCCTGATCGACCTTGACTGCCCACGGTAATGCCAAAAAAATCGTTGAATCTTTTCTTGATATCTTCCATTTCTTGTGATGTGCGTTTCGCCTCCGACAAAAAGACGATTGATGGCGAGAGCCGACAAACTAGTGCTAGCAGGTCTTTGACCGCTCGGGGGTCGCCAAGTCCCCGGCAGTCTAGGCATAGGAGACTCATTGGTGTAGGCGGGGCTGTCCCGTAGCCTCCACCTCTGAGTTGTTTTGTGTTTGTTGTATGTTGTGGCTCTTGATAGCTTTGATTTTCTCCCCTGATCCGTCTGCTTCTGAGAACAGTTTATGCTTGAAGGTTTCGTTACCCAGCAGTATGCTACTTTCTCCATCCAACACCATGTTTGTTGGGTATCCATTCTTGTCACTGTTATCCGTTTGATCTTTGTCTTCACAAGAGAAAGCTAAGCGTTTGCGGGCTTGGGGTTGGTGTTGTTTTCCTTTCAGAGACATGTACAATCTCTTTTCTTCTTGCAGTTCCGCTTCCGTGTTTCTCCTACTAAACTTCAAGGGGGATGCTTTCAACCAACTCCCATATTGTAATTCTTCTTTTGGTGTCTCTGGGTTGATGGTCTCATAGTCCCTTAGTATATGCCCAATCTCTCCACATTTGTAGCAAAATTCGGGTAGTCTTAGATATTTAAAGGTTATCCATATCGATTTGCCTACCACTTTTACCATCAATCCGCGTCTCAGAGGCTTTGTGATGTCAACGTCTGCTCGGAAACATATGGATTTATCCGCTCCGTACATTGACTCCTCTTCGCATCCCACATAGGTTCCTACTTTGTCTCTTAGGATTTTTGCAAATGATTGTGTTTGTCTGACTACCAGCACCTCGTACGCCTTGACCCAAAATCTAGCTGTTCTGAATTCTATTTCAGAGAATTGTTCTGTGCCTTCCGATTCCTTTAGCAGCAGAAGTTTATTGTCAAAGGACCAAGGTCCTTCGTTGAGGACATAGTCTTTATCTTTGTCTGAATATTGAAAGAGGAACAGATTCTCATCGAGTTCGCGAATCACCACACCCTTCGATGGTCTCCAGATGTTTTTCATGACTGTCTTCAGAACTCTTGGATTGAAAGATTGAGTTGTGAGCAGATGCCCAACAAGACTCAGGTCTATCTCTTCTTTTTTCTCTTGCGGTATGTCATCCTCGATTTCAATTATCTCCTCTTCTGCTTCTTCTTCTTCAGTGAGTTTCAGTTTTCCGAAGTCGAGATTCATACCTTCTTCCATTGTTGAGGTTGCTTTTCTTCTTTCTTGCACGTTCTTTGTGATCCCCAATTCTTTCGTTCGCCCCGTCTCTCCTTCACCCAAATGTGTAGTATCAGTCACGGTCTCTTCAAGACCACTTATGGCCTTCTGAAAAGGCATTCCAGACCACCGCTTGCCTCACCGGAGGGGAGGCCGAAAACGCCCTCACAATCGCTCCCTCCGCTGGGGTTTAGCGGCAAGGGTTTGCAAATTGAGTACACTTGTTCTTGAATTTTGTAAGTGAGGTTCTATATTAAAATCAATTAGTGTTAAGAGGAGTAGCCCACTTGACTTATATATCTTGTCCTTTCCTTTTGCTTTTTCGATGTGAAACATTTTACTCATGGGTGAATCACAACACAACTAATATAGGCAAGCAAACCATTTATTCAAAATTTGACAATATGATGACATAAATGTTAAGTTTGGTACGCATCAATATTATTTTTAGTAAAATAGTTATACATGCTAGTTTTTTTGCCCGTTCTTACGAACGGGTATTGCTCGGGGAAATGAAGGAGAAAAGAAAAGATATAAACATGTAAATGGAAAAGTATTAAGCAATATAACATTAGCAGATATCATTATGAATCTAATTATCTAAACAATGAATAATTAGTAATGACCTAGTTTTTTCCTGTTCTTTATTTAAGTAAATTAATTGATAAAAAAGTGGAGATGTACATGACAAAAATCGAAGATTATAAAAGAATATGATATATATATATATATATATATATATATATATATATATATATATTGTTAACAAATGAAAGAAATAAATTTGAGAAATATATACACAAAATTTAGTATCACAATTCACAAATTAAAGCATGACCTCTTGTTTCTTTCCTCGTTAGAACTTAGGCCCTGTTCTTTTCTGCGGTCGGCAAACTGCGGTGTCATAACCTACCGCAGTTTGCCACAACCCACCACAAAATACCATTCTACCACAATTCACCACAACCCACCACAAATTACTTTTTCCCAATTACCAATACAATATTTATATATATACAAAAAACCCACCACAACATACCAATAACCCGCCACAATTACACCACAACCCACCACAATTTCACCACACCATACCGCGCCATACCGCAGAATACCACATAAAAAAACAGGGCCTTAGAAGGGAAGGAAAATTATCAATATCAAAAGAGAAGCACGGTAAAATTTGTATTACATATGACCTAAATTCCCTGGCCCAAGTCAAGTACAGAAGTAGGAGTTTGAAAAGCAAAACTCTGATCATCTTATTGTATTCAATTTTTTCCTTTACAGGATAGTGATAGCCACCACATCTCTTAAAGCTCCTCGATGCTAAAAACGAAATGCCTGAAGAAATTATATACAATGTAACATAGAGTCTTAGGTAGAAATACATTAAGATGATAAATTAAAGTGTCCTCAATTATTGTAAGTTTATTGATTTTTAAGTCATTTGTTAAGGGTAGAGATAGTAAAATTATTATTATTGAAAGTGTAAAAATGATAAATAATTAGGGACAAAAATAAATAAATAATAGGTACATGGAAAGTATACATGTTAGTGAAGACTAACTGCATCAAGACTCATGCTTATTTGTTGTTGATGTAATTAAATATTGAATAAATAACTATCAATACTAAAATGAAAGTTTAAATGAAATAAATTAAAATAAAATTAGCCCATAAAAGAAAAGTTGGACGATTATGATCCATGTATGATGTATCCCCCACTTTAATTGTTGGGTATGTGGCCGCTACGCCAACTTCACCATTTTGTAATTTGTCAAACAATAGCAAAAGACTTCAATTCATCAACACCATTTTCTACATGTTAAAGAAAGGAATCGTTAACTATATGAGAAGTGAAATAACTTTAGATAACTATCTTCCTTTGAAACAAAATGAAAACAAATGGTATTGAGAATTTGACACAGAATTAAGTGGACACTTTTGTTGGGAAAGAGGATAATCAAGGGAGATCATCATGATTACACCACTCACCCAGAAAACTTGTGTACTTTCTACTGATGGTGAAGTCTTGCCTTCCAAATTCTTTTGGTTGGGGAGGCCGCATATCTGGCGTTGGTACTCTGGCAAGTCAACATATTGGAAGAGAAAGTGGTGAGAGGAAGGAGTTGGAAGAGGATGAGGTTGACACGGTTATTGGCAGTTTGGGATGGTAAATAAATCTCTGATTTGTAGGAAAATAACTGCATATTGTAACTGTGGGGGTTATTTTTGGTAACTGCCGTCCATGTCATGGGAAGTTATGGCAAGAATTAACCTGGGGCAGGGATTGAGGGACGGAAGTGTGAAGAGCAGCCATCGTTCTACAATTTAATTAATATAATATATATAAAGATAAAGATTCATATTAGTATAAAAAAATTTCAAACATTGTTTGAAAAGTAACCAAACATAAAATGATTAAAAACACTACTTTAAAAAATAGCATTATTTTGAAAAATAACCAAAACAAACAATTGTGCTCAATATGCAATGTATTGTGTTTGTATATAATGAACATCGAAAGTTTTTGTCGTTAATATCTGTTGGAGGAAAGGGAGTATGAGGTATAGAAAACAATGAAACTCGCTTGGATATATCGCTAAGATTCGTGGATTGTACTCACTTTCCTTAAGAACTATTTACTATATCGTAAATGTTCAAAGGGATAAAGCTTAGCACTTGTAACACTCAAGAATAATAGTTTCTCTCTTGAATCACTCAAGTATAGCTGCAGTCTAGAAAAGAATGAGGTTGTGATTAGTTTAGAATGGTGTGTCTCAAATAACTTGAAATGTCTCCTATTTATAGGATTCTTCCACCCTTTTAGGATACCCTAGTCAAAGGATAATCAAGGCACTTAAATGGAGGATCATATCCTTAATATGACCTTGACCAAGTCAAGTCATATAGCTGTTGGAATATCATTATAATCGTGCTTAATTACAATATCAAACACTAATTACACGAAATCATATAACCGTTAGCATTTAAAACAGTTCTGGGTTCCAACACGGTCCGTGTTGGGTGCAACACGACCTGTGTTGTTCCAACACGACCTGTGCTGAGCCTAGGAATGTTTTCCTTCCTCTCTAGAAGCCAACACGACCCGTGTTGATTCCAGTTTCACCCGTGTTGATCATATTCTTGACGTTTCACTTATATATGATCCTTATACTTGTTATACATAATTCTTTAGGCTATATACTTATCTTATACTCTTGAAATATTTCCAACAATCCCCCGCTATTTCAAGAGTATGTAAAACCCTTGAAATAACTTTACTTAAGGAGCTTATACCCCCGCTATTTCAGATATACCTTAACTAGTAATCACCAGAGAAACTCACAAAACATATGCATAATGAAAAGTAGATTGCTCTTTGAACTTTTCATTTAGTGTATATGAGCCAAAATTGAATCCAAATCACAAAGTAGACATAGCTTTGAACTTCGGATTTATATTGACCAACTATACTCATAACACACATACATCTTAATTCTTGAGTGTAAATAACTTGACACAAATATCCGGCCTTGTGTACTTATCCTTCATAAGTGTTTCGGAACTTTAGCTCATAGTTCCTTTATGCGACCACACATAACACTTACATAGGTAAACTTTGCTACATACCACCCCTGTAATTAGGCTTTCCACAAAGTTTACTAAGAGTATTACTACTCAACCTCTTGTCATTACAGTTTTCTAAGCATCACTTGACCTTGGGATAAAATTTGATGCTTCCTACTAATTAAGATAACTCCATACTCATTTGAACTTTAGAAATTGGTGGTATTCCAATTCGTAAAGTTGAGTCTTTGTTGTGATTAGTAGATATTTGAGCTACACTTAAACCCATCCCCTTTGAAGTACCTTTTATCAAATCTCTAGACAACCCTTTGGTTAAAGGATCAACTAGGTTTTCCTTTGATTTGATATATCTTGAAGTCACTACTCCATCCCTTATAAGTTGATGTATATAAGCATGTCTCAAACCAATGTGCCTTGACTTGCCATTGTAAACATTACTATATACAACATCAGGAGTAGTTTTGCTATCACAATGAATTGTAATTGGCGCCATTGGCTTATACCAAATAGGTATTTCCAATAATAAGTTCCTTAACCATTCCGCTTCTTTACAAGCAGCGTACAACGCTACTAATTGCTAAGACATAGTGGAGTCTGCTATATTAATTAGCTTGTTTCTTAGAACCCCAAGAAACCGCTCTACCTCCTAATAGGAACACCCATCCACTGGTAGAGGAGAAATCCCCTTTATTTATCCAACTCGCATCCGAGTATCCTTCTAAAACTGAAGGTTCTCCTTTATAAGCGAGTTGATAACTTTTAGTACCAGCTAGATATCTTAATACACTCCAAATTGCAAACCAATGCATATAACCTGGATTACTTGTAAATCTACTTAACATGCCAATTGCATAAGCAATATCTGGCCTTGTACTTGTCATTGCATACATAAGACTCCCTATCACTTTAACATATTCAAGTTGATCAACTGGAGAACCCATATTCTTCTCTAGTTTCTTACTTGGATCATAAGGAGTTCTTACTGGGTATACATTTTCACCCCCGAACTTATTTAAAATTTTCTCAATGTAATGCTCTTGAGATAAACTTATTCCATCATTATTCGTAATGATCTTAATACCAAGAATTACATCCGCTTCACCCATGTCCTTCATAGAGAACTTTGAGGCTAGAAATTCTTTGGTCTTATTAACTTTTTCCATGTCGGTCCCAAAGATCAACATGTCATTAACGTATAGGCATATAATCACCTCTTTTCCATTCTCAAACTTATAGTATATGCACTTATCCGATTCATTGATCCTATAACCACTTGAAAACACTACTTCATCAAATTTTTGATGTCATTGCTTAGGTGCTTGCTTAAGTCCATATAAGGACCTTATAAGTTTACAAACTTTCTTCTCTTGACCTTTAATAACAAACCCTTCGGGTTGTTCCATATGCACCTCCTCTTCTAGTTCTCCATTTAAGAATGTCGTTTTGACATCCATTTGGTGGATAGCTAGCTTATGGATAGTAGCTAAAGCCAACAATACACGTATTGATGCTATCCTAGCTACCGATGCATACGTATCAAAGTAGTCAATACCATACTTTTGAGTAAAGCCCCTTACAACCAACCAGGCTTTATACCTCTCAACGGTACCATCCACTTTTCTTTTCCTTTTAAAGATCCACTTAGAGGTAATTGGTTTACTTTCCGGTGGAAGGTCAACCAATATCCAAACACTGTTTTCCATTATAGAATCAATATCATCTTGTACCGCTTCTTTCCACAAAGAAGCATCATGAGATTGCATAGCTTCTTTAAAAGTTTTAGGATCCTTATCTATGTTGTACATACATAGGGTCTCACTTTCGATTGAGTCCCTTGAACCTTCTATTATAGATAAATATAGAAGTCCGAACCAAAATCCTTTGGTTTCCTTGATCTTTTACTCCTTCTTAATTCAATACTTTCATCTTCTTGTATGGATATACTCTCATGATTTTCATCTTGAGGCTCAATTAGAGGAACAATATCTTGAGTTACATCTTTAGGTCTAGGAATTGAAGAGAACCTCGTCTTATCAAATATTGCATCTATTGATTCTATAACGGTGTTCACCGAAATATACTCATTTGGCTCAACCACCAAAAACCTATAGGCTTTGCTATCTTGAGCATAGCCTATAAAGATGCACTCAATTCCTCTTTCACCTAACTTTCTTTTCTTAGGTTCCGGGACCCTTACAATGGCCCTACAACCCCAAATCTTAAAATACTTTAGATTTGGTTTTCTTTTGTTCCATAACTCATATGGGGTATTAGAATTCCCTTTGAATGAGACTTTATTCAAAATATAACAAGCTGTTAACATGGCTTCACCCCAAAATCCATTACTTAAACCGGAGTTGGACAACATAGAATTCACCATTTCTTTTAAAGTTCTATTTTTCCTTTCCGTAACCCCATTTTGTTATGGTGTATACAGGGCGGTTGTTTCATGAACAATCTCCGTTTCTTAGGAAAACTTTGGATCATAAAATTCCCCTCCCCTATCGGATCTTAGAGTCTTAATCAAGGTCTCGCATTGAAGTTCACTTCTAGTTTTGTAAACTCTAAACTTTTCAAGTGTTTCATCTTTAGAACTCAAAGATAAACTTGACAATATCTAGAATAATCATCAATGAATGTTACATAATATTTCTTACCACCCATAGAAGGTGTACCATGAAAATCTCCTAAATCACTATGAATTAAATCAAGCAATTTAGAACCTTTTATACTTGAGAATGAACTTTAAGTGATTTTATTAAGCATGCATGTCTTACACTTTTCTATGTCATCATTCAACTTAAGAATCAAAACAAGATTAGACATTTCCTTTAACTTTGAAAAGTTCACATGTCCTAATCTAGCATGTCATAGAAAAGACTTATTCAAACTATACACATGCATATAAGCGGAAATCATACCAACTTTATTACTTTTCGCATTCAATTTAAACATCTCCCCATAAGCATATTCCTTCCCTACAAAAGTCCCAACCTTGGAAAGTACATAGTTATCTCCATCATAAACTTGCATAAAACCAAACTTGCTAAGAAGATAACCGGATACAAGATTCTTACAAACTTCCGGAGCTAAATACACATCATTTAAAAGCAAAGATTTATCGGAAGTGAAAACAAGCTCTACTTGCCCAATGCCTTCAACTTTGACCGGATTGTTGTTGCCCATGTAGAGTTTCACACCATCATCTGCCGGTTTGAGAGTCTTGAATAAACTCTTGTCAATGCAAACATGCCTTGACGCACCCGAGTCTATGTACCAATCATTACTACCAATGGATACCATGTTAATATGATCCTTAATCATGGCTACAAAGGAATTGGGTTCCTTCTCCTTACTCTTGCCCTTATATGTATCTTTGTTCAAAAGACCATGCTTCTTTTTCCATTGGTAACACTCTCTCTTTGTGTGCCCCGGTTTGCCACATTCCCAACAAACTTGCTTAGGCTTTTGAATTCCCTTGCTAGATTTGTTGTGGCTCTTGTTCTTATTCTTGTTTCCCTTATTCTCTTACACCACATGGACCTTAGATTGCTCTTTAGTACCATCTTGTAGGCATAACTCCTCTTCGATCCGAAGATGGTTAGCCAAACCTTCAAGAGACATAGCCTCTTTCCGGTGCATGAGAGTTCTTTTATTCTCATTCCAAGAAGAAGGTAACTTGTCAATAATAGAGGATACGATTATAGATTCATCCATGTTCAAATTGTGTTGCTTGAAGTTACTCAAAATACGTTGAATCTCATTGAATTGATCTAGAATTTTCCTATTATTATCCATCTTAAATTTCATGAATTGACTAACAAGAAAATTCTTACTTGATGCATCTTCCGACATGTACTTAGCTTCAAGCATCTTCCAAAGCTTCTTTGTCGTCTCCACATGTTGATAAACATCGAAGAGAGTGTCGCTCATCCCGTTGAGAATGCATCCTCTACAAATGTAGTCATCATTCTCCATCTTAAGCCTTTGCCGAGTAGCCTCCGCATCTTCCGTGGGTACCTTGTCTTTTCCTTATTCCTTGCCTCCATCACTCGTGGAAATCTTGGGGGTTGCATCCTCTTTTGGGGACTCCTCGGTTGTCACCTTCTTGGCCGAAGGTTCTTGATTCACCTTGGGAGAAATCTCAATGTTAAGCACATATGCCACATTGAGAGTCGTTAGCAAGAAATGCATCTTGCTTTGCCAACGTCGGAAATCCACTCCTTCAAAGCGCTCTAGCTTTTGGAAATTGCTAGACATATCGCGAAGCAAGGCCATTACTAAATAGTTCTTAAGATTGTTGTAGGAAAGGGAGTATGAGGTATAGGAAACAATGAAACCCGCTTGGATATATCGCTAAGATTCTTGGATTGTACTCACTTTCCTTAAGAACTATTTACTATACCGTAAATGTTCAAAGGGATAAAGCTTAGCACTTGTAACACTCAAGAATAATAGTTTCTCTCTTGAATCACTCAAGTATAGCTGCAGTCTAGACAAGAATGAGGTTGTGATTAGCTTAAAATGGTGTGTCTCAAATAGCTTGGAATGTCTCCTATTTATAGGAGACTTCCACCCTCTTAGGATACCCTAGTCAAAGAATAATCAAGGCACTTAAATGGAGGATCATATCCTTAATATGACCTTGACCAAGTCAAGTCATGTAGCTGTTGGAATATCATCATAATCGTGCTTAATTACAATATCAAACACTAATTACACGAAATCATATAGCCGTTAACATTTAAAACAGTTCTAGGTTCCAACACGGTCCGTGTTGGATCAACACGGTCCGTGTTGGGTGCAACACGACCCGTGTTGAGCCCAGGAATGTTTTCCTTGCTCTCTGGAAGTCAACACGACCCGTGTTGATTCCAGTTTCACCCGTGTTAATCATATTCTTGACGTTTCACTTATATATGATCCTTATACTTGTTATACATAATTCTTTTAGGCTATATACTTATCTTATACTCTTGAAATATTTCCAACAATATCTTCTTCTGATGTTTAATGAAAAATTATTAAATCGACTTTTTGACCTCCACACCTTCTATTTATTGTATATATTCTATGACTAACTTAACTAACACTAACTCTCCATTGTCAGGAAAGTGACATAGAATAGCGACACATGCTTTTAATTAATTGTTTTGTCGAATGATGTGGCAATGTAATTTTGTCACCAAATATAATTTATTAGGTGTTTATGGAATTTATGCTCCAAATAGTGTAACTGTTCATTTACAGATATCCGATTGTTATTTTGGTATGATTGTTCACTTACAAATATTAGAAACATAAATTTCAAGTGCATATAATATACAATGCCAGAAGGATGACTTGACTAGTGCCACGTCACCTTTTCAATGGTAGAAAGCAATGTAAGTTTAATTATCAATATTAGAAAATATGTTACAAGTTCAAGTGTTTGTTACACCTCAGGTTCTTAGAGGCGGTTATTATTGTTACTTTCAAATATATTAAGTTCAATAAAGGTTAAAGAGTCTTCTTAGTAGTTGCCTTTAAGAACATGTTGTTAGATGTTAGAAAGAAACTAGGGATAATAAGTTTCGAGGACCCTATCCTAAAACCAGAAATCTTGCCCTTACCCGTTAGAATATGTCCCTCACTTTTAGAAACCTTATCCTTTCTCATGATTCAGATTTCGATTCCACGATATTCACCACATCACTTTTTTTATGGTAGAAAGTAGGATACGTTTTATTATAGATATGGGTTATTGTCCTTGAAGGACGACCCAACAAGCTAAATGACCAAAAGGTATGTTGAAGACATTTGGGTCCTTATTTGCAATTAAACATGGGGCCCAAAAATGCTGACTGGGCATGCCATCTGCTTTTTTTTTTTGTTCAAATGTAAAAATCGGTTGCGTTTTTTGTAAGAGAAAGATGAGGTTCAATGTAAGAGGAAGAGGGGTGCAAAAGAAGAAGAAGAAGAAGAAGAAGAAGGAGGAGGAAGAAGAAGAATAATAATTTGTAATATTTTTGCTTTCTACAGTAAAACATCAACAATTTGTATAATTTTTGCTTCTGGAAACATCAACGATTGAATAATGGATTATAATTTCACAGAACCTCTTCTTCTTCTTCTTCGATTTCTTCTTCTGCTGCGTGTTCTCTTCTTCTTCTTCTTCTTCTTCTTCTTCTTCTTCTTCTTCTTCTTTTGCACCCCTCTTCCTCTTACATTGAACCTCATCTTTCTCTTACAAAAAAACCAACCGGTTTTACATTAGAACAAAAAAAAGAAAAAACCAAACACATGGCATGCCCAGTCAACATTTTGGCCCCATGTTTAATTGCAAATAAGGATCCAAATGTCCTCAGCAGACCTTTTGGTGATTTAGCTTGCTGGGCCGTCCTTCAAGGTCAATAACCCTTAGAAAATATGTTACAAAAAAGTGTTTGTAATACCCCGATCCTTAGAGGCGGTTATTAAGAAGACTCTCCATTGTGTTAAGTTCAATAAATGTTACAGTCTCCTTAATAGCCACCTTTAATGATCTATGAAGCCTTAGTATTAGATATTAGAAATTGTAGGGATGAGTAGTTCTGGGTACCATCTCGTAAAATTGAGAATTTTTCCTTTATTTGTAAGGACATGTTCCTAATTTTCAGGAACCTTACTATTACTCACGGTTTAGGTTTAGGTTTCGGTTCAGGGTTTTCGCAAATTATGAGCATTTTATTTTATGACATATAATTTATGTACTAAATACTAATTTTTTACTCAAACACCAACTTAATACAACACACTTTTCAATTATAATGGCCAGAATACCATATTTATTTTTAAGCACTGACAATGAAAATTGAAGAATCGCAACCAATTTCTAAATTGTATACATTTTAATAATTTTACTTATTCAATTATATTAAAATTAAGTACCACATTCTGTGTATTCATCGGCTTGATGTTCCTGATTTCAAGTACTTGGTACCTGAATATGTCTGACAAGTTCTAAATTTCAGTTCAGGGTAGCATTTTAAGAACCTTACCTTTACCCTTACAGCCTTACCCGTTATGATAAGTTCCACAATTGTAAGAACCTTAACCATACTCGTTGACAAGTTTCGATAAGGTTCAAGACTCTGATTTTGGTCCCCATTATGATAAGTTCTACAATTCTAAGAACCTTAATCATACCCGTTGACATGTTTCGATAAGGTTCAAGACTCTGATTTTGGAATTGCTCACATATATTAGAAATTTAGTTTATATTATTTTCGATCAATACCCAAACATAGAGATTACTAGGTCACAAAAAGCTACAATTTATTAGGTGCACCCGGAATATATGCTCCAGATATTACGGTTATTCAGCAATATATATATATATGTATATATATATGTATGTATATATATATGTATGTATGTATATATAATATATATATATATATATATATATACACACACACATATACATATACATATATATATATATATATATATACATATATATATATATATATATATATATATATATGAAATTTTATGTGAGTATAATTAATCAAAAGAGGCCAATGGTCGACAAAGTACATCCTAGTTACAAAGTATGTCTATGCATTGGTCTACATGTCTAGAATTCCTATTGAGAAGGAGGGTCCTATCTCTTAAATGTGTTTTGATGCTTTGATGGACAGTAATAGGATCAGAGTTTTTGTTTTTGGAACATTTTACATTCCTAGCAAGCCAAACATTGTATATATAAGATGTGAAAGCTGCATATGCGATATGTTTCTCTTGTCTAGGAGCCTTCATTTGTTGGATTCGTTTGCACCAAGTGGTCCAGTTGTTGGCTGTTGGGAGGTTTAGCCATCCACCAAGGAGTTGCCGTTGAGCGATTGCGGCGATACAATCAAAGAAGATGTGATCAATGGTTTCATCTTGTTGAAGGCAAATTGGGCATCTCAAATCAAAATTGGGGACATGCAGATTCGTCTTGAATTTGATACGACCGTACATAGTCAGCCAGGCACAGAAAGCATGCCTCGGAGTATTGTACCTGTCCCAGACCAGTCTAGCCCAGGGCCACTTAGGATGCTCTCCTTTTATCCATTCATAGCCTTTCTTCACAGTATAATTTTCCCTAAGGACAACATCGTGCTTTATTTTTTCCTTAACAACACACATCTTCTTGAAGTACCAGCAAACATCTTCTCTTGGTTGGTACTCCTTCTTGAAGTACCAGCAAATATATATATTAGATTGTTCACTCTTATTATTATAATTGTTAAATTTTATTATATTATAATTGTTTACTCTCAAGTCAACTATCTAGAACACATGCCCTGTGTGCATGTAATATATATTGTCAAAAACCCTACTGCTGCTACTACAACTACTGGTAGTAGTAGTGGATGCATGGTATAATTTTAATTAATTTACTTAAAATTATTTTTAGGACTAAATTATAATAATTATCAATAAATATTTAATAATTAATATACTTTTAAAAAAATTTGTTCCATCATTATTGATATGTTTTCATATTACAAATATTTTTAATGCTAATTTGAATTATATGGTGGTAAGCATACTAATCATAATGTATGTCCATAAATGGCTTGCAGTGTCCTTTTTTGTAATCATAAATTAGAGAAAAAAATTAATTTAATTTAGATTTTATATATATATATATATATATGTATCCTTCCTAAATAAAAAAGGACAGTGTGCAGCTTGCTAACAATTTGTTGTCACTGTGAAAGGTCGTATGGTTGTGGGTGTGTGCTTATCTTGGCGGGTCTCAGCTTGATTGAGTAATTGGGCTTTTTATTATTATTGGGCCACATATGTTGGGTTCAAAAACTGATCATGCCTATTGAGTATAGTGGTACATGATTTGCCTGGGTACATGTAATAACTACACTTGTCCAATATTTATTTACAGCTGTCCACATTTGTAAAACCATTGGGCGTACGTGTAGATTCATGCAATCCCACCCAGGTGTCCTCAACGTATTTTTGTAAGGTTTTAATTAGTAATAAGTATTATTTAGATGGCATACACACTTCATTCTTCGCAGCAGTTTCTATTTCGTCTCCTTGGTGGGTTTTATTCTTTGACCGAGTATCCTAATTTTTTAATCGTTTACATTTATATCTCCTTTAATTTTCTGTTAGGACGGTTCTTAAAATACATTTTGTGTAGTTACGTTGTGTTTTAATGTAGTTATTAAGCATCCACAGACTATCTGACTCCATCTATCACATATATTAATGGCTTTATAGTGGTACAATTCATATTTAAATAGCATCTTCTAATCTGATATGCTATCACTATATTGAGTGGTATTTAAATTGGACTGGAGATTGTTCTTTCTGAATTGCAACTATGTTTTATAGGTTTTAGATGGTGCTGTGGATCTAATTTTTCCTTTGAAGGAGGTCATGCATGTGCATGCCACGGGCACCAGTTGTTGATGATGAGGACAATGGACAAACCTCTCTTTGATGAGGAGATTGGAGAAGGAACATTATCATATAAAATTAAGTGTACAATCTGGTATGAGTTCTTGGGAGTTTGATGTGGATTTTGGGATAAAGCAGGTGTGTGAGGAAAGACAACGGGTAAAAAAAATAAATAAATAAAAGATGGACTCTATGTGAGAGATGAAAGAAGATGGACTCAATGTGAGAGATGCAGCGCCCCTTCCCCATATCTTCTACCTTCGGTTACAAATTACCACATATCTAATAATTTGACCTCTTTTTATTTCAATTATTACCACAAATCTAATAGGTTAACCTCTTATTTCAATTAAGGGTCTATATTCAATCAAAAAAATTTTGAGCACTTTGTTAAAATTATAGCGCAAGGGTACTTGACTATTACAAAATGTGTAAATTGGCTACAAAATGTATAAATTTGCATCTGAAATTAATTTGCAATGTTGTAATTAGAATTTGTTTTATTATTATGAGAGAAGTATCCTTTAAGCTATTGTCTCCAGTCTATCCTTATGATCCATTATAGAAATGAAATTTTTTTAGGACTGTTTCTACTAAACTGTTTTATGTTTATTTGTTTAGGGGAAATATGAACTTTAGTAGCATAAGGAAAAGATGGATTATGAAACAAATTGAATATTGTTATCAGATAGTATATATTTATACAGTATATAATAGTGGTAGTGAAAAAACTTATAATGATTTATATGACTTAGTCTTTAATATAGTTTTTAATTAATTCTGAATGATTCCATGTAGCAATTGCGTTTCTTATGCATCAATGGAATGACTCGTGATTTTCACGGGCACCCTTTCTTGTATATATATATATATATATATATATATATATATATATATATATATATATATATATATATATATATATATATATATATATATATATATATATATATATATATATTTTGAGAATTGGTTCAAAACTATATTTGCTAAACAAAAATATGTTTTGAATTTTCTTATTTATCTATCATTAACCCTATATGGTATATATTAATTTCATGGTAACTCCATTTTAAACACTGTTTGATAAAATATTTGATAAGTGATTTTTTTTAAAGATATTTTTAGGTGTTTTTAAGTAATTAACTAGTATATTTTAGCCGATTTTCTAATATATTCTAGTATTTTTATATTAAATTCTGTAATATTCTTCACTTGGTCGGAAATTGGTATGTTTTGCAGATTTTAATGAAATTTCTCAAAAAAACCAAGAAAAATGAGGAAAAAGGAAGAGATTTGATGAATTATAATTGAAGAAGAAAATAAGAAGAGAAATTGTAGAAAAGAATTAAAGGAGAAGAAGAAGAAGAGAGGAAAGAAGAGGAAGCAGCCCAAACGTGCCAAGGCCCAACCCAGCTGAGACTGAGCAACAAAACGCAACCAGCGTTTTGAAAACGCAGCCAACGTTTCTTTAGGCGCAGCCAACGCCCATTCACGGAAGATTCTCACTTTTTGGACAAAACGCAGCCAGCGTTTTGTGCCCTAGCCCAGCCCTATAAAAGGGATTTATATCCACCATTTGAAGGCATCTTTTAATCATCTATTTTCATCAGTTATTCCGTCAAACGTTTAGTACAGGTTTTCTCTATATTTCTCCTCCCTTCGGGGAGCTGTTCTATTAGATTAGGAACAAAAGAGGAGGAGAAGGAGATCGAATCGAGTGACACGAAGAGATCGAATTCGACGACTCGAACGTTCGGTTTAATTTCTATTTACTTTATGCTTCGTTATTCAGATTTTATTATTGTCTTCCTTGTTTTTATTATCATGAGTGCTTAGATTCCTCGTTTAGGGGATAAACTCGATGCCTATTGATTGAATTTGAATACAGTTTCGGTGTTAGGTTATCCTTTTATTCGTTTAATCTGCGTGTATTGTATGTCATGGTAATTTGGCAACAGAACGACAGTTTGAGTCTTTACCTGGTTTTAGATTCTCGACAACAGAACGACAGTTTGAGTCTTGGATTGGAATGCGTAGATTGAATAGGTTTATAAAATAGTTAGACATAATGATTCTTGCCTAGGGTCGATTTATAATCAGTTCTTTATCTTTGATTGGATTAAGTAGTTAGAAATAATGTTTAGTTTAATCATTGTAACTCACCTAGGATCGAAAGATCGAAGTGATAAGGCCTAGAAAGATTATAGACCCCGAATTATCTTGTCACCTGCATCAAGATTGTTGCTAATTTGATTGATTGACTAGAGTGGACTCCCCTGAACGCCTTTAATTACTTGGTTAAATCCTTTAATTTCCTGCTTCCTTAGTTAATTATCTGAACCGTTACCACAACCTTTTGATCGACCTAGCATCCTTTGTAGTGAACTAGTTTAGTGCGTAGTTGAACACAAGTCCCTGAGAGAGAACGATAATTTATTACTATAGAGATCCGTACACTTGCGGTACACAGACACCTTATACGTTTTAGGTCTGTCAATATTTTTTATGAAACAACTAACAATGATAACGAATAATTTGAAATTCAACAATGATGGTGACGATTCTATTTTCTTTGTGTTTTTTATTTTAGTAAAGTACAAATAATTATATTATAAAATTTCATTAATGCGAAATTGTTTTTGTACTTTTTAACATGTTATTAAACTACGATGGAGAAAGAGTAAAAAAATATTTGATCTTATATTAATTACAATATTTATAATATATTTTTAATTTTTATTAATTTATTTATGTTTGGAAGTACATTAAGAGCAACCATACTAGACAAACTTGTCAAATTTTACCATTTTTAAATATAGATTTTGTGAAAAGGCTTTATTTTAATATACATATGCATATTATTGGTGTAAATATTGATTATTACTATTAAATGAATGAGGGAAAAACAGAAAATATTTTCTTGTGAAAAAGGCAAAGAGTAAATTGAAAAAACTAGTGTTAAGCTAAGTTGCTAACGAGTGCATTCGAACCCTGAAACTTAGAACCACAACTCGAAAGTGGAAAGCTTAAAGCTTGAGCTCAGACCGACCTGAATCCAATAGGCAATAGCACAAAAAGGCCTAAATTCACAAAACATTTGTCTCCTCTTTCTCTCTCCATGCCTCTCTCTGACGTCTATTGCATGAGTCCTTACTCTTTTCTTGCCTGTCCTTCTCCCGATAACCTACTTCTAATTCGCTCCTTGTCTACTCATCTGATTATTTGGGGTTTCCTTTTTCTTTTTTTTTTTTGGTGTCTTTCATATGTTGTTTCACCGGGGAATTCTTCCGCTCTTGTGGCCATGCAGGTGGATTGTTCATTGTTTATCATTGATAGTGGCTACTGGCTAGTTAATATACCAACTATTTAGAGTGTTCCCTGATGGAAGAAATGAATAAAATGCTTGAGTTGTTGTCTTGCACAGGGGGCAACTTCTCCACCGGTTGGTCACGGTTGTGACCTCGATCAGTCATAGGCGTGATCCAAGAATCTTGGGGTAGGGGCCATCAACTTCACGGGCGTGAAAACTCTTCGTCATAGGCGTGACCAGGATAGTCACAACCTTGACTGCCTTCGGGAAGAAGGAGGTCAACGAAGCATTCTGTTGAGGTCGCGGACGTGGTTGGCAGAACCCGACATGGGTCACGGGCATGACCTTGACGAGTCACGACCATGACCTTCTTCTAGAAACTCCTCCAAAAATGGCAAAAAGGGTTAATGCATTGAAAGGGAATCATGGTCATCACGAATGAGGTCACGCCTATGGTTATCACGTTTTGTTCTTCTATCAAAAATTGCCTAAAAATTGGCTAACTCCTTAGCCCTCTCTTTATCCATGTCGTAGGTTGAAAAGCACCCCTCCTTTAGTAGGGTCTCGACCAATCCAAAGGATGGACAATATGATCCTCACTGGGTCCGGATCGATAAGAAACTGCAACTCCAATAGATCCGATGAGGCGGTTTGCCTTACCCTCTTGAGAAAGTTAGAGTACAAACCCCAACGCACTTCATCCTCTTCTTCTTAAAGAGGATTTTGTCCGCAAATCCCCATCAGGATCATCTTCCTAGATGTAAATAGAGAGATCAACAATGTTAAGGAATGAGGAAATCCCCATGTCTCCAAGTAGATCCAGCTTGTAAGCACTATCATCGATCTTCTCCAACACCTTGAAAGGTCCATCACATCTAGGCATAAGCTTGTTTCTCCTTCTAGATGGAAACCTGTCCTTCCTCAAGTGTAGCCAAACCAAATCACCCAGTTCAAATGACACCACCTCCGATGCTTGCTCGCCCTTACTTTATACATTTTGATGACCCTTTCAATTTTTCTCCGGATTTGTTCATGCAACATCTTTACCTCCTTAGCTCGCTCACTAGACTCGGCACTCACTCTTGATTCCATAGGTAAGGGAAGGAGTTCAAGAGAAGTGAGAGGGTTCACCCCCTAACATGTCTTGAAAGGGGAACGCCTCGTAGCAAAAGAAGGAGCGCTATTGTACGTACGCAAACTTCGCATGACAAAGCTTCATCTCCCAATCCTTCGAGCTCTTACTAACTAGAACCTGAAGTAAGGTTATGAAGGTCTTATTAGTCATAACCTCCATTTGCCCATCGATTTGTGGATGGTGAGAAGTGCTAAATAGCTACTTCGTACCCAGAAGCTTCCATAACGACCTCTAGAAGTGGCTGAGAAATTTGGGATCCCGATCCAAAACAATGCTTCTTGGTATGCCATGTATCCTCACAATCTCCTCGAAAAAGAGAGAGGCTATCTGTGTAATATTGTTTGTCTTCCCACAAGAGATAAAATGTGCCATCACCGAGAATAGGTCAATAACCACCATAACCGCATCTTTGCCACCAAAAGTTCGGGCATGAGTCACAATAGAATCCATCCTCAAGTCTTCCCAAAGACTATGCGAAATCGGTAGGGGAGTGTAGATTCCTTGGTGAAATTGACTCTTTGAATATTGTCAAGTAACATACTTTGAGATCACATGATGAACGTCTTCACCCATTCTAGGCCAATAAAAGTGTTCTTTGAGCATGTCAAGGGTCTTGTTGATCCTGAAATGGTCGATAAGATTTTTATCGCGAACTTCCTTAACCATTCAAATATTTAAAGGCCTCATGATCGAAATGTAGCACAAATGGACTTGGATGAAGGTAATGAGACCAATGATCCAAGCCTCAAAGCAAGGCATAAAGTTCATTATCATAAGTCGAATGGCTTTTCCTTGATCCATTAAGTTTCTCATTAAAGTAGGCTATTGAAATAACCCTAGAGGGGGGTGAATAGGGTTGTATAAAAATTTTGCACTTAATCAACACAAAAAGGGTTAATAGCACTTTTATAAACTGAATAATACTTCTGTATTGATTGAATTAAAGTGCTAACAGGAAGGAGGTTACAACTCGACACTATTGAGGATTCTGAGGTCCTCAACAGGCTTATAATAGCAGAAGACTTCACAGATGACTTCTGCACTTGAGTCCTCACAGAAGAGGCGATTACAAAGGAAGAACACACCTAAAGTGAGAACACTATTCCACTTTAAAAAAAACACGACCTTAGAGGTCCTCACCAGAAACACTCTCTAGCTACAAACTCACCACTTTTCTTAGTGGCTACAACTCATAATATTTTCACTCAAATATTCCTACAACTCAGAATTTTCTGACCAAAATTCCTGCACTGATTTTCTTGCTTGGAAATCCGTGTTTCTCTTGGAAGAGGTTGATCGTATTTATGCTTGAGAGCTTCAATCAGCAACGTCCACTTTCCTTTAGAGAAGATTGTTTCCTTTCTTGAATCATTCTTCAATCTTCCACATAATTGGCAATCGCAATGATATCTTTCCCTTTCTTTTTAGTATCTTAAAAGAATATGAGTAGTTATAATATCAACTCAAAAATGGAAGGAAAAGAATAAGATTAGGATCTGGAAGATACTTCCGTGATTTAATTTTGACTGATCTTTCAAACAGAATCGTCATACTGGAACTGGAGGTCCTCACTGCCAGATATGGTGAGGTCCTCAGAGAGTTACTGAGATTCTTCAATCTCCTCAATTTGGAAATTATCTCATCCTCTTGGAATAGGATAAAATCACTTAGATACTCAGAGATATATATGAATGAGGCGGATTCTTCAATCTCCTCAATTTGGCAATTATCTCATCCTCTTGGATTTGGATTCTACAATAGGATAAAATCAATTAGATACTCAGAGATATATATATGAATATCAGGGAGATATGAAATATATATAATATGAAAACTTCCCTGATTTTATATCTACAAAAATTTGTCTTTCAATCAAAATGCCAATGGCTACTGTGGAGGTCCTCAATGCAGTGGAGGTCCTTGGAATGAGCAGGGGTTCTTCAATCTCCTCCTTTCTGTTTGAAAGACAAAATTTTCTTCGTGGCCCTTTTGCATAGATACATAGTATATAGTAGAGGAATGCAACAAACTTAATTCTCCCCCTTTTTGTCTTTCGGACATAAAGGAAATAGGAGAGTACAAGCACTAAATTGTGTGGCCAAAATAAAAAGAGGAAGAGATAGGGAGAATGAGGGATAGGAAGAAAAAAAATGATGAGGACATCTTGACCGCGCCCTGATTAAATTTTGAGGTACCCGAGAGGACATGCTAATGAGGACATTAGAGGTCCAGGCATGTAGTGAGCTGACGAACTTGGGAGGAGGAGAGAGACCACATGTAGGGAGGATGGATGATAGGACTCCCCCGCAGTTTGACAGCTTGTGCATGGTTGAGGTCCTCATGATAGAAGGCTCCCCCTCGAATGGTGGGGGTGGCGTTGTTTCGCGAACTTCCCAATGCCTAGGATCTTGTCTTGGATTTTGTCTCCAAGGATCACTCTTCCATTCTTGTTGATTTTTAGTTTGTAGAACTTGGTTGGATCTTTGGTAATGTGTCTGAGGCATACCTGCAATAGAGGACACTATACCTTTCTTGGTCTCTGACCAAGGATAAGTTCGTTGTAGTGAGGTCTTTGGGACCCAAATTTTAGTAATGCACGGAGGTCTAGTTCCTTTAGACTGGGGAGTTGGTAAGGTCGTTATTTTATTTGTTGTTGGAGGTTCTCTATGATAGTTTTCTCTGAGAGGCGGAATATTTGGGGTAGGAAGTAGAGGTCCTGATGGAGGTCCTCCATCTGAACCAGCATCAGGAGCAGCAACGACCTCACCACCATCAGCATTGAGGCCATCATCAACCACATCAAACACTGACATCCAAGAGTGCTTTATGATGGTCCAACAAGTCATGAGGTCGTCCAACAACAGCAGCATCATCACCAACAGAACAACCGACGGTGAGGCTATTTCTCAATTCCATATCTTTGGATTGAGGTCCTCACTGATGCTTTGAAGACTTCACTCTAGAGTTGTTGAGGACTTTCCACCAATGAAGATGTTTCACACCCGAGGTCCTCTATGAAGACATTACTTCTGGAACTGTTGAGGATATTCCAGTTCTGTGAGGTGATCCTGCATTGAGGTCCTCCATGAAGACTCACTTCCGAGCTGTTGAGGCCATTTCTAGCTTGTGAGGTGATTTAACCGTTTGTAATAAAGACAACGCGTTTGTTAGAGTTTATTTCATTTTATTTCCTTTTATTTTGAGCTAATCCAGTTTGTAATGAGGCTTAATTAGCTTGCTAAGTTAGTTAAGTAGTTTAATGCTTAATTAGTGAGTTTCTTGAGTAAGGGGAAACCCTTAATCATCCAGCTCAACCCTAGCTTTATATAGTTTGTAATCGGCAGCTTGAGGTCATTATCTATCAGTGAAATTAATAGCATTTTGAGTGCCTTGATTGAGCCTCTTGTTTGTGAGTGACGTTAAACTCTCATCTCTGGTTAATTCTACTACAGTAGCAAGGATTTGGTAATCCTTGTGGTGGGTGTAGAGCTTGGTAATCTCGATGGTGGTGTGCCTGTATCCATTGAGGTCATCCAGTCCATTGCCCTTGGAGTTCTAGCTATGGTGGGTCTGTATCAGCTCGAGCTTCAAGACTATCTTCGGTTACTGTTTGATTGTAAGTTTGTCCATCCGATCATCATTTTATCATCATCCATTTCATCCATTTGTACTTTGGTGTTTGTGCTCTATTTTGAGGAGGTTATAGTTGTTTCTCTGTTTTGAGGACTGTTGGGTGTATTTGCATTTGATTCTCTGTTTTGAGGCCAGATTGTGTGCGAGTTGTGTTAATGTGGTGTACTGTGAGGTCAATACTCTGATCTTAGGGCCTTGCATACATCATAATTGGTATCAGAGCTGAGTAACATCTTGGAGCAAGGTCTGTTTGTGTTATTTGTGCATTTCATAATGTCGGGCTGTAGTAAAACACCTCGGGAAGTAGCAGAACAAGCCTTGAGGGAGAAAGAGGAAATGGAAGGGAGAATGAAAATTATAAGTGAACAGTTGCAATATTATATGAGGTTGCACAGGAGAGAGCTCAATAGAGAGACTGATGTGGAGTCAGAAGAAGCAGAAGAAGTAGGTATGTAAGGAGATCACCTAGGAGTAGTGTTAGTGAATCCAGGAGTAGGAGTGAGAGGGAAGAAAGGAGGGAAAATAGAAGAGTTGAGAAGTTGGATTTCAAAATAGATATTCCAGAATATGGAGGAGAGTTGGATCCTGATGTATTTTTTGATTGGTTACAAACAGTGGAGAGAGTTTTTGAATTGAGGGAATTGTCTGAGGAAAACAAGGTGAAGTTGGTTGCATTGAAGTTGAGGAAATATGCATCTACATGGTGGAACAACTTGCAAAGAAGAAGGGAGGAAATCAATGAACCTAAAGTCAGCACGTGGGTTGAAATGAGGCAGAAGCTCAAGGAGAAATTCCTACCTGAAAGTTACATGAAGAAAAATTATTTCAAGCTTCAACACTTTGTCCAGGGTGGCAAATCTGTTGAGGAGTATACCAAGGAGTTTGAACATCTGCTGTGGAAGTGCAATATGAAGGAGAATGAAATTCAGACCTATGTAAGGTATCTTGGAGGGTTGAATGAAAGCATCAGAAATGTGGTCGAGCTGCAGGTGTATAATTCACTTGATGAGCCGAGTTCTTTGGCTCATAAGGTCAGTAGAAGAAGGCCCAAAGGAAGGAGTATGGAAGCAAGTACCCAGCCAAAATCTATCCTCAAACCAAATCAGCCACTATACCAAATCCTATAACCCACCTCAAAGAACCTATCCATCCCCACAACCACAAACCAGATATCCAGCCCCTAAGCCACCTCAAACACAATCCCAAAATTCCCCACAAAGAACCCCAATCCCTACCAATCGACCATTCCCTGAGAGGAGGTGCTTTAGATGTCAAGGACTTGGACATCTATCCTCAGAATATCCAAACAGAAGAGCAGTGACCTTAGCAGAATATCAAGCAGCACTGTTTGTTGAACCTGAAACAGTTGTTGAGGAGGAACAGTGTGATGAACCTGAAGGAGATCCTGTATATGATGAAGAGGAAGTTGAGGCCAGACCTGATGAAGGTGAAATGTTGGTGATCAGGAGGATCCTTAGCAATTCTGTCATTGATGAGGAAGCTGTGCAGAGGGAGCACATTTTTCACACAAGATGTACAGTGCAAGGGAAGATCTGTTCCTTGATTATTGATGGAGGCAGCTGTACAAATGCAGCATCACAGACTATGGTGCGAAAGCTGAATTTGCAAACCTGTCCTCATCCAGCACCTTACACCATCCAGTGGTTGAGTCAAAGCAGAGGTATCAAAATATCATCTAGATGCCTTGTGAATTTTTCAATTGGTTCTGTTATAAAGATGAACTGTGGTGTGATGTTATACCTATGGATGCATGTCATTTATTGTTGGGAAGACCTTGGTTGTTTGATAGATCTGTTAACCATGATGGAAGAGCCAATACTTATTCCCTTAACCTAAACCACAAAAAAATTGTCCTCACCCCACTTAAACCATCCCAGCTCACAAAAAGAACCAAGAACCTGATTGTTGAACCATCCCTTGATGTGATCTTACCTGCTGAATATCATGAGTTTTGTGAACTAAAGGAGTTACTTTTGCTTGATCTTGATGAAGAACCAGCCTCACAAAATGAGTCAGCCCCACAAAATAACCATCCTTTATTCCAACTCATCCTAAACCAGTACCTACATGTTTTTCTAGAAGAAATTCCACCAGGTTTACCCCCAAAAAGAGACATCCAGCATAAAATTGACCTCATCCCAGGATCTATTTTACCAAACAAACCAGCCTATAGAATGACCCCTGCTGAAACCAATGAGATCCAGAGGCAAGTTGATGAGTTGTTGGAGAAAGGAATGATTAGAGAGAGCTTGAGCCCTTGTGCAGTGCCAGCATTATTGGTCCCTAAGAAAGATGGAAGCCATAGGATGTGTATTGATTGTAGAGCCATCAATAAAATCACAATTAAGTATAGATATCCTATTCCAAGACTTGAGGATATGTTTGATGAGCTCCATGGCTCAACTTTGTTTTCAAAGATCGATTTGAGGAGTGGATATTACCAGATCAGAATTTATGAGAGAGATGAGTGGAAGACAGCCTTTAAGACTAAGGGAGGTTTGTATGAGTGGTTAGTCATGCCTTTTGGTTTGACAAATGCACCTTCTACATTTATGAGACTCGTGAACCAAGTTCTGAAACCTTTGATTGGGAAGTGTGTTGTTGTGTATTTTGATGATATACTCATTTATAGCCAGTATGAGGAGGATCATGTGAACCACTTGAGGAGTGTTATGGAGATTCTGAGTAGAGAGCAACTGTATGGGAACCTCAAGAAGTGTCAATTCTTCACCAGCCATGTTATATTCCTTGGTTATATTGTGACATTAGAAGGAATTCAAGTAAATGAGGATAAGATCAAAGCCATCAGAGAGTGGCCAGTTCCTACATCAATTCAGCAGATAAGGAGTTTTCATGGATTGGCATCTTTCTACAGGAGGTTTGTGAGGAACTTCAGCACTATTCTTGCTCCCATGACAGAGTTAGTGAAGGGGAAGAGCTTTACTTGGACACCAGCAGCACAGAAAGCTTTTGAGGAGGTCAAAAGACAGTTAACCTCAGCACCAGTGTTGGCATTACCTTGTTTTGCCAAAGTCTTTGAAGTGGAGTGTGATGCCTCAAGCGTGGGCATTGGAGCAGTGTTGACTCAAGAGGGAAAACCAGTAGCTTATTTCAGTGAGAAACTCAATGAGGCCAAGAGGAAATACAGTACATATGATAAGAAGTTTTATGCTATCATTAGAGCTTTGCAACATTGGAGGCATTATCTAGTTGGACCTGAATTTATTCTGCACAGTGATCATGAGGCCCTCAAATTCATTCAGGGGCAGCATAAACTCAACACTAGGCATGCTACTTGGGTGGAGTTCATGCAGCAATTCCATTTCGTGATCAACCATAAATCTGGGAAGCTTAACAAAGGAGCTGATGCATTGTCCAGGAGGTATTTGTTGTTGCAAGTTTTGGATGCAAGAGTGCTTGGTTTTGAACAGTTGAAAGCTTTGTATGGGAATGATGAAGATTTTGGAGAGTTGTACCAGAAATGCAAGGGACATCCTCAGAGTCTATACCACATAGACCAGGGATTTCTTTTCAAAGGAGCAAGGTTATGTATTCCAAGGAGCAGTTTTAGAGAGTTGTTGATCTCTGAAGTTCATGGAGGTTGCTTGAGTTGTCGTCTGCATTTTAGGGGGTTTTTAGGAACAAGATATTCCTAAGGGTTGTCGTATCCGCAGGGATGGGTTTTTTAGGTTATTAGGAAATTGGTTTATGAGAGAGGTTTTCAAATGCCGAAAGCAATAAATAATTAAAAGGGCTGTAAACTAGAATGCAGAAAACAATAAAGAATTTAAATAAACTAACTAATATAAATTAAAAATAAGAAAAGCTAAAGAGAGCATTAAATAAAATAAATGAACGAAACTAAATTTTTCAAGAATAATTCTAAACTAAAATTACGATTAAAAGCATTAAATAAGAAAACGATAAAACTAAGTTAACTTAATAATAAAATAGATGACAAGAAATTATACCTTTGATGCACTAAATCTTCAATCTCTAAACTTTCACTTGAATCGATCAACAAGAAAATTGTGAATTGGATTACTAAGAATCCCCAAATCCTCACTGTTAAAGGAAAATTTGTGAACCCTTAATCCTCCTCTTCACTAAATTGTGGATTGTGTTTGGAATTTTTGTGACTCAAACTAATAAAAACTTTTAGGAAAAATTTTAACTTAAACAAAATTTAAAACTAAAGAAACTTTAATTAAACTCAATACTAAACTGACCTACTTAAACACCTTAATTGATCTTAACAGAATCATTCTAATAAACTTAAACAAACCAACCCTAAACAAAACTAATTAAACCTTACTAATATAACCCTAATACTGAACTAACCTTAATAAAACTGAATTTAATTACTCCTAACTTATTAAGATACTAAAACAAAACCAAAACAAGAATCTATCCCTAATAATCCTAACTCTAACAGAACCCTAATAGAACTAAACAGAACACAAACTGTTACAAATTAACCATGAAACTGACCTTAATCAACTAACCCTAAGGATCCTAGTTATAATTTGATTTAAGAAAAACCCTAAACATTAGAACTGACCAACAATTAAGAAAAGGCAAACAGACCCTTAACCTTAAAAGATTAATTTAAATAAAATTTACCCAAATTACAATTAAACTATTTGATTATTAACCCAACTAAACTCACCTAGATTATTTAATCCTAAATTAGTTATATAAATCTAAATTACTGATAACTGAAACAACTTAATAGACTAAAATTTATTCCCTAATCTAATCTAACAGACCAAAATACAGAGAAGAAGAAAAGAACAAAGGGATTAAATCCCTTGCCCAAGTCGACGAACAGGTAAGAAAGAACAGAGAAGCAGGGTATGCCTTCAACACCCAACCAAATCAATTCGAAAAATAAATCAAACTCAAATAAATCGAAAAATAAATTAAGCTGAATGAACATTTCTAAGACCAAAATAAATCCAGAACCGAACAATGTTCATCAACAAAATTCGAAAAATTCTTAAATAAAAAAAAAAACAGAATCTCGCACAATGTTCATCTACAAAATTCAACCAAAATTTCGAACAACAACTCAAACATAACACTAATACCTAACCCAAACTCAGAATCTTAACCAAATCTTAAATTTGAAATCACAACATTCGAAATTACAAAGATCCAAAATCGTTTAAAAACAAATTTTAATAACAAGAATTTCAAGACATAAACTGCACCTAAAACGAACTCTAAATACCCGATTCCAGACCTAGTTGTTCTGGATCGAAAACTTGATGATTTTCTTCGCCGCCTTCTTCCTCTTTTATACTTGAACTCGATCTCATCTTCTTAGAATTGCCCCACCGAATCTGCAAATTGGAAGATGAAATTAGTGAGAAATTTAAAGAATAAATGAAAATTAAGATGAGAAGAGAAGACTAATAATTATGGTGCAAATGGATGTAGGAATTCGGCGCAAGTTGCTTGATTGCGAAAATCCGGAGGAAAGAAGAAGAAAACAAGAATGAATGATGATGAAGGATGGTGGGTGGTGGTGTCGCTGCAACTGGGCGAAAAAGAAGAGAAAGAAGATCAGAGAGATTGAGACGGGGAAGAAGAAAAGAGAAAGAAAGAAAAAGAAAGGGGAAAAGGGAAAGCAAAAAAGGAAGAAAGAGATGGGGATAAAGGAGAAGGAGGGTCGGGAAGAAGAAGAAAGGAAGAAGAAAGGGATGAGAGGAATGGAATCCTAGGGTTAGAGAGAGAAGGAGAGTGAGGAAGAGAGGGAAAGGGGAGATGAGAAAATGAGACGGGAAAGAGGAAAAAGGGGGGAAGGTTGGGTAAACGGGTTAGGGTTAGGGTTCACGGGTAGGCGGGTATTGGGCTTGGGTTTAGGTTTCGGTTTCGTCTGGGCCTGGGTTTGGATTTGGGCCGAGAAGGAAGAGAAAAGAAGAAGGGGAAGAATGTGGGTTGTGGGCTGGATTTGGTTTCAGAATGGGCCGAGAGAAGGGTTTTGGGCTGGGTTTAGAATTAGGTTTTTATTTATTTATTTATTTTTAAATTTATTTTCTAATTTTATTTATTTTATTAATTTGATTTATAATTAACAAAAATAATAATAATAAAAATAGTAAAATTACAATAAACCTAATAAAATCACAAAATGAGTAAAAACATAATAAAAATCCTAAATTAATTATTAAAGACAAGCAAAAACCCCTTATAAAATATATTAATTCGGCTCGAAACGAGATCGAACAGGCCTCAATCCAAAGATATGGAATTGAGAAGTAACCTCACTGGCTAACTGCTGCTATTGATGTTGATGTTGCTGTTGCTGTTGTTGGACGACCTCAAGACTTGCTGGACCATCATGAAACACTCTTGGATGTCAGTGTTTGATGTAGTTAATGATGGCCTTGGAGTTGGTGTTGGTGAGGTCGTTGTTGTTGCTGATGTTGGTTCTGATGGAGGACCTCCATCAATGAGCGTCCTTGAGGAGCTTCATTTGTGTTGATAGCGGCCATGATCTTTTTCAAGAGTGGTTAAAGTGTTGAATTTGTGGAATCGCTACGATACCAATTGAAATAACCCTAGAGGGGGGGTGAATAGGGTTGTATAAAAATTATGCACTTAATCAACACAAAAAGTGTTAATAGCACTTTTACAAACTGAATAATACTTATTTATTGATTGAATTAAAGTGCTAAAAGGAAGGAGGTTACAACTCGGCTCTATTAAGGATTCCGAGGTCCTCAACAGGCTTACAGAAGCTGAAGACTTCACAGATGAATTCTGCACTTGAAGCCTCACAGAAGAGGCAATTACAAGGGAAGAACACACCTAAAGTGTAAACCCTATCCCTCTTTAAAAAACACGACCTTAGAGGTCCTCACCAGAAACACTCTTTGGCTACAAACTCACTAATTTTCTTAGTGGCTACAACTCAGAATATTTTCACTCAAATATTCCTACAACTCAGAATTTTCTAACCAAAATTCCTACACTGATTTTCTTGCTTTGAAATCCATGTTTCTCTTGGAAGAGGTTGATAGTATTTTGACAGGGGCGCAAGCGCACAGTGTACATAGTAGCACGTCAAGGTAGATCCCACAGGGACTCAAATTAGCAACACGGAAAACTAATCTCTAATGCGATTGCTAAGCTAATAAGGTTTTTGGGTTTAAAAAGGTCTAACAACTAATCAAACTAATAAAACAAGAAAAATCAATCACAGATTCTATCAAGAGAGAAAGACTTCTAGGGAGATGCTAACCAAACAACGAGTTCGATTACTGAAACCTAGCCTGTACAATCATACATTCAAGAATGAATCAAGAATCGACAACCTCTGAATCCTATCGCCCTTTCGATGCTAAATAGAATTATTCTAGACAACCTAATCAACAACTTTCGTGTGCCTTTTAGGTTAAACTGAATTGAAGGACTCAAAAAGTCAGGTTATTTAATGATTCCCTAGTTCACTACTCCTTTCTCAACTTTCGCAACCCTAGGTAGACAGGTTGGTAGTCAGATTACCCTAATTCACCTTTCAGTACTTCTCAGATTAATCTCAAACTTACAAATATTCAAGGCTTTAAGAACATTCAAATACATGGAAAACACAACCTTCTATTGATTCTAATCAAGAATTCATGCACAAACTAATAATATTAAATCAAACTACATTGTTTCGGGTTGCAAAACCCTAGAATTCAAAGAAACTACTCACTCATATTCAAGAAAAGTATGACACAAGTTCCAAACATCATGATTAATTCTCAAAACAAGAAAGAAATCGAAAAGAGATACAAACTACAAGGAATACGACCGTCGAGCCTTTCGATCCCGGGGCGGAGTCTTCCTCGCGAGCGTTGATAATTTCGTCGTGAATCTCGAAGTTCGTTCTTCTTTGAATCGATGTCAATCTTGAATCTCGATGGAGTAGTTGATGAGTAATGGGATTATTAGGGTTTTCTCTCTCTTGAAAAGGGTGGATGGGTGATAGTGAATGAATAATCCCCCTAGGTGAACGAATCGATGATGAATAAAAAGAAATAACTGCTGCCTTTACTTGCAACGCACGCCCACACATGCACAGCCGTAATCCGCCACAGACCGTGGCCGTTGCCACAATCTCACCGTGGTTGCCACTGTCTCATTTCTCTTCCTCTTCTCTTCGTTGGGCCGCATGAAGCCTCCACCCAATCAATTAATTGCCTACCTCTTTTTCCCTTTTGTGTTTGGGCCAATTGAATGGTTGAATGAATGCCATTAATTGATCTCCCAAAATTGCTTCCACTCTCTTCTTTTGATTGGGTCGCATGAAGAATGGGAAAATCAAATCCAGTTCCTTTTCACTTCTTTTCTTGCTCATTGGACCGAGTGAATAATTGACCAAATGATAACAATTGCCCCACTTCGTTCATCTTTCAATTTGCTGGGCCGCCTGAAATGGGAATGAATGGGCTGCTGAACAAGTGCAATCAATTTACTTCCACTTTCCTGCCTCATGATTAGGCTGCATAGATGGCTGGTTGAATGGATGGGCTGAATGAAGTTCATTTCCTCCTCTTCCCTTGCTTGTAATTGGACCGAATGGAATAAACTAATGGTATGAATTGTTGGCCCAATCGGATCAAATCATCGCCCAAAGAAGTATGCTGCTGTTGGCCCTATTTCTTCTCGCACCAGCCATGGACCGGAGGGCAGCCCACGGGCAGACCATGGTAGCTGCTGCCCGGTCCTTCCTTGCTCCGTTTTGATCCAAATTTGTACTACAGTTCGAGATTTAGTAGGGGAGGCTCGTGGTGTTTTCACTCTTGCTAGAAATTGAGAGAAAATTGGTGTTTGGGCCTCAAAACCTATAAATTCGCATCACAAACAACAACACCAAGTTAGTAGGGAAATTGGAATATAAATCAAGATTCACACTCAAAATTATCCCTAATTCACTATCAAAAACCCACAAAAACATAGTCATAAAAAGAATTTATCATATTTATGCTTGAGAGCTTCAATCAGTAGCGTCCACTTTCCTTTAGAGAAGATTGTTTTCTTTCTTGAATCATTCTTCAATCTTCCACATAATCGGCAATTGCAACGATTTCTTTCCCTTTATTTTAGTATCTTAAAAGAATATGAGTTGTTATAATATCAACGCAGAAATGGAAGGAAAAGAATAATATTAGGAACTAGAAGATACTTCCCTGATTTAATTTTGACTGATCTTTCAAACATAATCGTCATACTGGAACTGGAGGTCGTCACTGCCAGATATGGTGAGGTCCTCAGAGAGTTGCTGAGATTTTTCAATCTCCTCAATTTGACAATTATCTCATCCTCTTGGAATAGGATAAAATCAGTTAGATACTCAGAGATATATATGAATGAGGCGGATTCTTCACTCTCCTCAATTTAGCAACTATCTCACCCTCTTGGATTGGATTCTACAATAGGATAAAATCGATTAGATACTTAGAGATATATATATGAATATCAGGGAGATATGAAACATATATAATATGGAAACTTCCCTTATTGATGTCTTCAAAAATTTGTCTTTCAATCAAAATGTCAGCGGCTACTGTGGAGGTCCTCAATGCAGTGGAGGTCCTTGGAATGAGCAGGGGTTCTTCAGGCTATATGGTATTCATTTTGTATGAGAAAACATTTTATACCCAACCCGCTCGCGTTATAATCAACTTCAAATACTTGAGTGGAATTCGATAAGGCAAGGACTGAAAATTCACAAAATCTTGGATTTCAACTTCTCAAAGGCATCTTGGGCTACTTTAGTCCACTCAAACGTACCCTTCTTCAAACATTCCGTAATTGGGGTCGTGATATCAGTACTAAATCCTTGGATGAATCGTCAATTGAATGATACAAGACCATAAAAACTCAGCACTTCAGTGATAGAGGATGAGGGAGGCCAAGATCATATGCCTTTAACCTTAGAAGGATCCATCAAGATACTTTCTTTCGAGACTATGTACCCTAAGAAGGTGACTTGGGGAGTACAAAATTCACACTTCTTGATCTTCTTGTATAATTTCTATTTCCTCAATAGCTTGAACACTCGCTTCCAAATGCAACAAGCGCTCACTCTAATTCTAAGAATACACAAGGATGTCGTCAAAGTAGACAATTACAAACTTCCTAATATAGAGGCGAAGAACTTCGTTCATAAGCCGCATGAAATTACTTGGGGCATTAGATAACACAATTGGCATGACCAACCTCTCATAAAGTGCACCCTTGGTTTTGAAGGTGGTCTTCCATTCATCATCTTTCCTCATTCAAATATGATGATACCCACTACAAAGGTCAATTTTGGAGAAGATGCACAACCCATGGAGCTCATCCAACATATCATCGAGCCACAGTATAGGATACCAGTATTTGATAGTAATATTGTTGATCGCCAAGCTATCGACCCACATTTGGAATGCACCATCTTTCTTGGGAACTTGAAAGGCCAGAACCGAACATGGACTCACACTTTCCCAAATGTATCTCCGCTTAATGAGCTCAGCAACTTGCCATTGCAACTCCTTAGTTTCCAAAGGATTACACTTATAGGGCGCCTTCTCATGTAAAGCGGCATCGAGAATAAGATCAATTTGATGTTCAATTCCTCAAATAGATAGAAGTCCTAAAGGCAAATCTCGGGGGGGAAAAAGTCACTATATTGATCGAGTAATTGGACTACAAGAGGGTGCAGGGGGTTTAAGTCCTCACTCTTATTAGTTTCTAGGAGGAGTAAGACAAAGATTTCTCTCCCCTTTCCTAGAGCCTCCTCGATCCATGTCTTGCTCAAGCGTTTGGGCTTCTCACATCCACCCTGGGTTTGGAAGGTAAAATCTCATGTGGGGCTAGTGGCGTTAGGTTGACCCTCTTTTTGATAACCGCATGTAACGCCCCGGAAATTGTATTATAAAAAGGTCAAAGTCAAGAGTAACAGTAACGGTAAATTTGCGGAAGACTTCACTTTTCAAACGGGCGTCACTGCCGTATCCCCGAAGGAATACAAGGCAAGAAGGGAAAATACAACTGTTTGACAATGAAAAAGGAAAATAACTAAACGACTTTAAGGTTCAAGAACAACATTAACCAGTTCAAACAACTAACTAAGACAAACTCCCAACTTCAAGATCGGTGACCTCACATCTAGATCCCAACCCTTCCAAAATATTGATCAGCACCTGAAAACAAAACATTTACAAACATGAGGGGGAAACCTCAACAATGTCTACCCCTAACAGTCAAAACACTTATGTAATTCATTTCAACACATTTTAAGGGGAGGGGTAACAATTCAAACATTTCAAAATAACTTTCACCAATCCAATAGTACCAGGCGTAACCTTTTTTAGTGCGGGCGGGGCTTCCGTATTGCCCCTCGGAGTCAAAGACTCGCCAATCATACATATTCCTTTCTAACAACTTTCCATATCATTCTCATTCTCATTCTCAACAATCCACAATCACTATTCAAAATCCGGATGGCCATCGCAATCTCAATCCAACACTACCAGGCGTAACCTGGTCTCTTGACAGACTCCCTCACAGGTAACGGCCTGATCTTGGAAGACTGCCCGAACCCGCATTATACTCATATCCTTTAATTTAGTCAGGTTTACAATTCCAGTTCAATCCAATAACAACCAACCATTTCCAAAACCAACACCTTTAACATAAAAGCCAAAGGACTATCCATACTTTATAAATCAAAAAACATAACCTTCTCAATAAATAGACAGTCAATTTAATATAAAGTCCCCTTCGAGATGCAAGCTCCAAAATACGGTAAAATCATTAAAACAATTAAAGAGCATCCAATGGGGATTAGGGCATAAACATTACCTGAATATGATAATCTTCACGTAGAAAAATCACAGGAGCTTCTAATCGGATTCTCGCTCGGTCCTAGATTAAAAACGGCCTAAAATTAATATTTCTACCACTAACAACTAAACACTTCCATTCCCAACTTATTGTAACCTTTCCCAAAAACTTAGAAATTCAAAGAACGCATTAAAGTAACGGTATCCCAACCTAACTAGTTTAAACCTAATATACTCCAAGGTACCATAGGAAAACATACTTACATAAAATTATGCTAAAGACTAACTAGGGTGACTCCTAACATGTAAACTTGCATGGTACTATTCACAAAAATTACAAGTATGCCATTTTAACATTTAAAGAACATGCTAGGTCATACAATCACCTAAACTTATTCAACACCACACTTTAGGATTCCTATCATGCTCCTAGGTCAAGACTTTATTCAAGCTAACCTAGTAACATAAATTTAAAATTAATAAGGAGAACTTAACATTTATGCATGAACCTTATAAACTAATAACATGAGACTTTATAAACTAAAATTATGCAACTTTGATAGCAAAATATATGAACTTCAAAACTATGAAATATGAAATAAAATATGAAACTTTATTAATAAAATATGAACTTTAATACTAAGAATATATGAAACTTTAATAATAAAATATGTAAGTAATGACTTGAATCTTTCCAACAAGAATATGAAACTTTAATGTAAACTTCACGGAACTAATAATAGTAATAATAATAGTGAGATGGAATTTTATAATAAAATCGTTAAAATAATATGGAACTTAATAATGTAATGAAAACTTAATAATAGTATAAAATTTGATAACAATATGGAACTTCATAGTACTTGGAACTTAATAATAATAAAAAAATTAATAACTTTAATATAAACTTAGAACTCAAGAATAGTAATGTGAAGCTTTAATAATAGCACAAAAATAGTAAATCGAAATTTAATAATAACTTACGAAAACTCCATAATAATAATACGAGACTTAATAATAATATTACGGAAATTTAATAACTTGTGAAAGCGTAAAAAAAATACGAAATTTAATAACTTACGAACTAAATAATAAGATTACGAAACAAAATAATAAAATTACGAAACTTAATAATAAAGTTACGAAACTAAATAATAAACTTACGAAACTTAATACTAAAATTACGAAACATAGTATTTACTTATAATACGAACTTATTAGTATTAAAAACATGAACTACCAACATTAAACATTTTAAACATAATTTAAACATATTAAACTCTACTAATATTCTAACACAACCCAAACTTATTAAATCCCTAAAATCACACCCACAAATTTTTAACACTACTACACACACTATCACACACACCCACACTAATACATCAACCCATTCTAACGTACACACACCCACAACCCTCGAACCCTTGACCCCAAACCCACACTCATGCATGCACCAACCCATCCCATGTATACGTAACTTCAACACACACACACACAACAGCCCATAAAGACCCCCCCCTCCCTACTGACCCTTAACTTCAAAAGGCCTTTAGTAAGCCATGCATACATAACATTACACACATAAAACCAACCATCAAAGCAACACTAACACACGCATGCACACAGTCGCACACACCCACGCAGTCATTCGAACCCTAACCCAACCAAAAACCACGCCATGCATACGTACACGGTGTCATCACATACACACAGTTTACACACACACAAATATTAGGGCACGAACGAGAGGGAGAGAGAGAGAGTTTATACTAGACAAATGGAGGAGGAAACAGCTAGGGCGGTCGACGGTGGCTGCGGAAGGTTCAGTGGTCGGCGGTCGGCGTTGGCAGCAGCAGGGAGATCCGCAGCAGCTCGGGTCGGAACAGAAGAAGGAAAAAGCGGGGGTACTCTGGGCTGCGGTATCGGCTGCGTCGGGAGCTGTTGGTGGTGTCTCGTCGGTGCAGCGACGGTGGTGGTGTGGTGGTGCGCCGCAAGGGACGGAGGAAGGAGAAGGGGGTGTTTGTGATTGGATGAGGGTGAAAATGAAGAGTAGCAGAAGAAGAAGAAAAGAAAGAAAAAGAAAAGAGTGATGATGGTTCTATTGTAAACCACGAAGAAGAAGAGAAGAGAAGGAGGGGTTTGTATTTGAGAATGTGAAGAGAATAGAGTGTGATGAAGTTGGTCTGGTGAGCAAAAGAAGAGCAGTAGAAGAAGGAAGGGAGAGAGGAGGAGGGACGTTTGATGGGATGGTGAAGAGACTGAAGAGAAGCGTAGGGTTTGCTGGGAACAACAGCTACAGTGCACAATTATATAGGAAAAGGGAGGGAAAGAGTGAAACGTGAGGAGCAAGATTGATAATAATCTGATTTTCAAACCAAAGAGGGGGAAAAGATTAAGGGGGAAAATTTAAAATAAAACCTAGGTTTATTTTAACACATCTCATAAAAACTCTCTCCTAAAAAAAACAACACTTTTTCTAAAATATAACCCACAAACTGATCCTAATAAAATTACCCGATCACCAAAAATTTCCTAACTGATATTTTTCGGTCACTAAAAATTCCCAACATATCTCATAAAAAGTTTCTCCTAAAAACAACATTTTTTTCTTCTAAAACGGATCCTACAACTGATCCCAATAAAATCAACCGATAACCAAAAATTTCCTAACCGATATTGTTCAGTCACTAAAAATTTCAAGTAACCCACTCGCGGTCCTAAAAGCTCCATGTGACAGAATATATATATTTAACGGAAAGAAAACGCACGTCAGGAAAATTAACGGTAAACATAATAGCATTTTTTCGGGGTTTTACACCGCAAAAGTGTAAGTATTTTCCAACCCGTCACGAATGGCATGCTTGTCAAATTGCTATGGATGCCCTAACAAAATATGACAAGCATTTGTTAGGCTATAGCACAGCCGGGGTTACTATTGTTTTCCATAGGTAACAAGGGGCCTTTATGTCAAATTTTTCACGACGATGTCTAGTTTAAGGTAACAAGAAATAAAATGGGGATGGATAATTTGGAAGGAAACTAAGCAAAACAAGCAATTAAAACGGAATAGAAACAAGAACTTGATCAAGGAGAAGGGAGGCTCAAGAGTCGATTTTTCACAACCTAATGGTCACTCTAACACGATGTAGTCTCGGTAAGGACACTAGGCCTAGATAGAGGTTGGGTTACCGCATAGATAAAGTCACTCCAGACCTTTCTCGAGGTTATCCCCAATTGGCCCTCAAAGTTTGTCCACTAAATGAATGAGGACTCACTTCAAGGGCTCAAGATGGAATAATTCACCCTACCCAAACTCATCCCCTAAATGAATGAGGAATTGTTCAAGTATTCCATTTAACTACCCTAAAGACCATGTTTAAATGGGTTTAGCGGACTCCCGCCTCTAACTAAACCCCATGGCCTAGAGAGCTATTAAATGAAAAACCTCATAAAACAAGGCCTAATGCCCTAACTAAGCCAAACCTTAGAAAAGATATCCCATTAGAGGCTAAAACCTTCCCCTAAGCCACAAGGAAATTAGCCACTAATCATCCTAACATTCACTAAAACTATCAACCAAAACACATGAAACCTAGACATGATACTAGAAAATAAAAGATAAGGAGAAATAAAGTTAAACATAGGATTAAGCACTTAAGAAAGCATCAACTAACAATAACCAGGAACATAAAAGCAAGAAAATAGAAGCTAACAACAACTAAGGTTAACTAAATAAACATTAAAAAGAGATTACAGAGCATTACCCAAATGATGAACTAGGATGGTAATAATACATAAAAGAAAGATTCCAAGATGATTGAATATAAAGTCTTCAATAGTAATCTCTTGCTTGCATTAAACTCCAAAGTAAATATAATAATGATGTCTTTGAAGATAAGGAAAGAAATCTATCTAGGGAGTAGTGCTAAGTAGTAAGACCTCCAAAAAAAAGGGGAGAATAAATGTGATAAAATTTGCTATGTTTAATTAGGGAGGATGTATATATACAAGGGAGAAAATAACACAAAACACAGTCGTTTTGGCTTCTTTTTTTCCGGAAGGCAGGGTTGTCACGGGCACTACCTGAGGATGTCATGCCCACGACGAGGCGATTTTGCTTCAAGAATTTGGATTCTTTGTTAGGGTAGCGGGTGCTACCAAGGAGCGTCCCACCCGCTACGTTTCTCAGCAGGAAAATTCTTGACTTTTCCCAACTTGGTCACGGGTGCTACTAGGTCTCGTCATGCTCGTGATCCCTCTCGGATTTTTGGCCAGCTGCCTCCCAATTTCTTGTCATGGGCGCTACCATTAGGGGTAACGACCGTTACCCTTCTCGACTTTTCTCTCCTTTTGGCTGCCTGCTTGGTCACGGGGCTACCGATGGACGTAGCGACCGTGACCCTGCTTGGACTTGGGCTTTTGAGGCCTTCGCCTTGGGTTTCAATCATCTCGCTTTCATGGTTTCGGGTCGTCCTTTCAGCACCAGGGTGGCTTCCTTGGCATCCCGAGGAGGAGTCTAAGCGCGATTGAACTTTGGTTTCTCCTCGACTCTATCCCAAATTAACCTACAAAAACAACGAAAAGCAACTAAGAAATGTTTTTTAAAGGAAGGAACGAGCTTAAATCCCAAGTGAAAAGGCAAGATTTAGGCTAAAAAACTGAGCCTAAACAACATTCATAGGCACAACATTACATAATATAGCCTCACGATACTTAGAACTAATAGAAAGGTTAATTAGGGTTTGCTTGGTTACCTTAAGTTCATCATTATTATTTAGCCATTTCAAAGAGTAAGGACAAGTATGCGGAATAAGAGGAAGTCTTAGCTTCTCCACCATATAAGTCGATGCCACATTCATGTAACTAGCCCCAGGCCCGGCCCTAGGGGTAGGCCCAAGGGGCAACCGCCCAGGGCCCATGGCTTTTAAAAAGAAATTGGCTCAAATATAGGTCCCCAAGCGTAAACTCTGTATGCAGTGCAATATTAGTAATGGGCCCAGAGATGCCAAGGCCCAACAACCAAAAAAACGCGACCTCAGTTTATTGATTAATAATTCAATTGCTTTTTTGGACATTAATTCGCTTCTGGGAATTTGGGGCCCCAGCTGGCGCATGAAGATTGAAAGAGACAAATAGAGAATCGTGAATTAATGTCCTCAGTTTATTGCTTCTTAGAAGCCATTGACTTGCATTAACCAATTGAGAATTTGGCCAGCTCTTCATCTCCACCCACATACTTCCATTCTGCAGTGGCAAACCCATTGCCAAGTGAAATTCCCCTACTAGACACCTTAGTTTCTATTCGTCTTCCTATTCATCTTTCTCAAATTCGCAATAGATAGTGGCGACTGGAAATGGTGACAAGCGACATCCGTTCGGCGGCGGTCGATCTTCAACCTACTTAGTAACCCAGATATGAATTTGGTGAATGCCTGGAAACTGGATTAATGTTTGTTTTAGGGTTGATAAAAAGTTAGGGTTTTTTTTCAATCTCGTTTTGGTTCAATCATAAATGGCTAATGTTCTCAACAAATCTAAATTCTTGCGGATTTTCTTTCCTATCCTCTCTAAATCAACATCATAGACTCATAGTTTTAGTAAAAGTCAATCTTTCTTTCCCATAAAAATATAAGATGTTCTGTCCTTGTTAAAAACCAGGGCAGATTGATAGGTTGTTCAAGGGTGATTTTGGTGGATTAGGGGCTTACGAGTTGTTGCTGGACATGGTGGCCAAGCAAACTGAAATGTTTGAAATTATTGTAGTGGTTAAAAAATAATAATTATAAGGTTATTGTTGACAACTGAAATGAAGGATAGGGTATATTGATGAGTTGTTCTTTCAACTCAATCCGAGAATAAGAAAAGCATTGATCTTGTAAAGTATTAATGTCTGATGATGTGTTGTAGAAGAAACATCAGGACTAGGTGCAATAATCTGATCAGTAGATATACTTGCAATTGAATATAAACTGCCATACTCATCCCAATCTTTATCTAATAACTTCAGTGCAATTCTATAATTATTTACATAAGTGAAAAGTACAGGGAGTATGCAAGTGAAAGGAATTGCTGGTCAAAATGAAGAATGAGCATGTTATTTAGGGGTCTATTATGTTTCAATTGCTTTTGTGAATTGTAAATACAGGTTGTTACTGTATTGTGTGGAATAGGCACCCTAGTGTTGAAAGCCAAATTCATGTATTGCTTTATCTGGCATTTGCATAACAAAGTGATGTGAGGCAAGTGCTCAGGGCACTCCATCGCCCATTAATCAATTTTTTTATAAAAAAAAAAACTAGAAATATATTAAGAACCAATAGAAGAATGTGTGTTTCATCAAAATTGCATGCACAAGCTTTCAAATAATCAAGATTACAAGTAGAATCATTGGCACTGTCAGTCCAACAAGTTATTGATATATATATATATATATATATATATATATATATATATATATAATGTTCTAAAAATTAGTCAACATAGCTACAAAAGATTATCCTTGCAATAGAGGATGCGTCGTCGAATTATGCGTATTTTCACTAAATTTTTAGTATCGTTGTTTAATATGAATGTATGCATTTATTCCAAAGGGCCCCATTCTACAAATTGATCTATTATATCGCCTGAGGCCCCAAAAATGATAGGACTGGGCCTGCTAGCCCCATCAATCAGATCACACACTTTGCCACCCTACGGTGCATCTTGCGTGAAAAATCAATTCCAGTTGACCCTTATCAATAGGAACTTTATCTTTATGCAATATTCTTCTTAGCACAAGTAGCTCTTCTTTCTTAGGCGTAAGAGCCTCAAGAATCTCATTCTCGAAATCTTCACAATCCTCAACAACAAAATTCAGTTCTTCTTGAGTGGTCATAAGCTTTTCTTCAATTCATGTACTTCTTGAACTTTCATTGTTCTACGAGTTGCGCAATCGGCTTGAAAATGACCATAGTCTTGGCATATAAAAAATTTCTTCCCTTCCATCTACTTGGGTAGAGTCATAGGAGAAGGATATGCAATTCCCTTGCCCCTGTCTACTCTAGGTGGTGAAGGCGTAGACCGAGGAGTTTCTTGCACCCTAGGAGTAACCATTGGATCGGCTTGGAAGGTAGAGTGAAAGGACGACCAAAAGGTCGAGTGAAGATCTTTCCTTTCTTCATTCGTTCAACCTTAATCGCAAGATTTTATAGCTCGTCAAGGAAGTGATATAGTTATATTTCACCTTCTTGGCGATCGAGCGAGACAAACCATTTAAGAACATCATCATTGTTTGGTTTGATGGTTCTTGGAGATGATTCTTGATGAGTAATTGCTCAAACTCCTGAATTTACTCAATAACACTTCTCTTCCATTGCTCGAGGACGAAGAGTCTTCTTAGAATGTCTTGCTAGTAGGTATTAGGTAAAAACGACTTGTTGATCAACTTCTTAAGTTTCTCCTATGAAACGTTCTTTCGTTCTCGTCCCGAGCCCTTTGAGCCTTCACACTTTCAAACCATAGTTACGCAGCCTAGTGTACCCCACTAGTTGCACTCACTCTAAGTAATCGTCTGGGTCAATGGGGCCATCCGGAAGCTCAACCTTGACCTCATGAAAATCGTCTTTGGTGGTCCCTCTCCTCTTCCCCTTCTTTGGAATATGTGAATGGAACCACTATCATCATCATTCGACTTGAAGTTAGGAGGAGGACAGATAGGGCTAGGGTGGGTCCCTGTCTTCTCCCAGATCGAGGTTGGCCTTGGAGTTGTACATTTATCCTTTCAAGTTGATTCACAATAACACCAAGAGCATTCTCAATGGTTGAGACTCGACTTCCCAAGCCCAAGTTACGAGCTTCTTCAAGTGTAGACCTCATTTGTGCTCTTTAACGCTAGCTTGATTCTTCTTGATTAGGATTAATGTTGTTGTTCATATCAAGAAGAAGGGTAACAGATGGAATGTGTTTGGGAGATTTTTATGGGGATTGATTTTCTTGTAGTTGGCTATGTGTTTGGCTAGGGTTCTTTGTAGTTTGACGCACAAGAGAGACAAAGGAAATAAATCACAGAGGATGAAGAAACTCAAGCCCAGATTGAGGACCTCCAGCACCAGCAGTGCGATTTTGTTTGAAAGTGTGACAAAATTGATTTAGGGAAGTATCCACTAAAACCCTAAATAATATTCTCTCCTACTCTTTATGATTTGATGTAATAACGACTGTTTCCTTGATTCCAGGAAACTCAATTTATGGAAAACAAATCAAGGATATCAGATTTGTATGGAAGATTGAGAAAATAACTCACAAGAATGAAACTATCTCCACCAAGATCAAGGAGCCGTTGATGCATCAATATAGATACCAATCGAAGACTTCTCTTAGGAATCGATTTCCAAGCAAGAAAAATCAGTAGTAGGAACTTTGTGAAAGAAAGTTCTGAATATAGGAATATTAAGTGAATATTCTGAGTGTAACCATTGTTATAGTGGTGAGTTTCTGTGTAACCAGTGGTTAAACTGGTGAGGACCTCTAAGGTCGTGAATTTAAAGTTAGATAAGTGTCTCTCTGTCAAGTGAGGTCACTGGTTGTAATTGCCTCCACTGTGAGCCCTCTGATCCAGAAGACATCTGCTGCGCCTTCTATTCTGGTAGGCCAATTGAGGACCTCATAAGTTCTCTGTTGAGCTGAGTTGTAACCTCCTCCTTTTTAGCACTTTTAATTATTGAATAAAGAAGTTTTTTTCATATAAAAGTGCTACTAACTTAGTTGTGTTGATCAAAGTGCAGAATTATTTACATAACCCTAATCACCCCCCCTCTAGGGTTATTTCAATTGGTATCAGAGCGGGTCCACAAATTCAAGCGTTTAACCACTCCTGGAAAAGATCATGGCCGCTATCAACACAAATGAAGCTCCTCAAGGACGCTCATGGACAATAGCTCCACTACTTACTGGAGAAAACTACAGGTCGTGGAAAAGACAAATGGAGGTCTTCCTCGAGGACCAAGATGAGGACCTCTGGACTGTGGTTACCGAGGGAGATTATCCCACTCCCACGAAGAAGAACAGTGTTGGTCAAGATGTCCCAAAGAAAAGATCTGAAATGACCAAGAAAGAGTTGGAGCAATTGAGAAAAAATACTCATGCTGTGACAACCCACCCCAAAATCACGTTTAATTATCTATAAATCACAGTAATTACCCAAATCGCGTTATAAATTTTTGGCGTTTACCTTTATTTATTTATTGAATTACTTATTTATTTTTTTTGTTATCGGTGTCGTGTCTCGTGCAGGAGATGGCTAAGGTGCCGAGTTATCGGCTTAAAAATTTTACTTTACATGTTCATTTATTGAGTTAAAGTAATTCAGGTTATACGATTTATGTTATAAAGTTATTTACACGTTAAGTTAATTTATACTGTTTACGCGAATTTCTTAACCAAAAGGGGTCTAATTATTCGACCTCGTAACATTTATATTTTCTAACCCAAGACCTTAATTTATTTGGGTTATATTTATTTCATTTAAGTACAAGTAATATTTATGTTTCATTTATTTGGATTTTCTACATCCAAGCGTTATTTTATTTTAACCCAAGTTATTACCAATTGATTTTATTTAGTATAAACTAATTATTTGAGATTATTACATTTACACTTATTGAATTTGGTGGACAATTTCATAATTATTTTAAGTTGTTGGAGGGAGTATATTAGTATTAGTAACAAGGGGGTTGGGGTTTATTTTCACATCATTTTATTTCAACAACTCAAGCCCCTTTCTCTCTCTACTTTCCCTATCTCCCTTGCTCTGAGACTGAGACCACACTGCCGCCTCTTTGGCTGTTTCCGCCGGCGAGGTGCCCAGCCGCCGCCCAAGGTGGCCGCCGCCACCACCCTTCCTCCCTCTTGTGTTTTCTCCAATTTTTAACTCAAAGGTAACCTCTCCAAAACCCCAATTTCAATTTCTATGAACCCTAATATGAAAATCTATGTTTTATATAGGTTTTCTTTGTAATTTCTACTCCTTGTACTCTCTTTTACCTTGAATTCAAGTATATAATTGTATTGGTTAAGTTAGGGTTTGAGTTTCAAGTATGTGCATGTGTGTTTGGATGAGTTCTTGAGTTTTTCTTGTTGAATCCATGGTTGCATGTGGCTTTTAAGGCCTTTGATGAAGTGATTATCATGGTTTATATTCTGGAAATATGGTGGATTAAAGTTAGATAAGGTTTGGTTATGTTTTAATGGGATTAAGAGTGGAAAAACTCAAGTCAAAAACTGAAATTTTGGGTGTTTAAGCCTCTGTTCGGTTCTGGAAATTTTTGGAATTAGAAAAGTGAGATTTTTGCCCAGATTTCTACTCCATAAAGTAGCCCAAAGTGTTAGCGAACCATAGGCTTTGGAATTTCTAAATTTCGACATGTATAGCCTGAGTTACGACCAAAACCGTAACCTCACGTTTTTTTATACGATTTCTGAGTCAGTGTTTTGAAGGCTGATTTTCGGACCTTTAAAGACTTATTTAGTCTTTGTGGTAAACATGAAAGTTTTAGCTAACATTCTGAGCTTTCCGGAAATATATCATATGCATTCATACGATGTCGGGATTAAAAGTTATGGGGTTTCTAATGAAGAGTTACAGTCTGACCTCTGCCCAGAATTCTTAAGTGCACGTCTGATTTGTTGGCCATTTTTCGTCAATCTGGAGACTTTATTGGTTTTAGTGATAAACATAAGAGTTTTAGGCCACGTTGCAAGCTTTCTGGAAAGGTGTGGTTCATAGTCATCCGATATCGGGAGTGTGAGTTCCGATCCCGGGAAACCGGGCTGTCCAGAATGGTTTTCTGCTCAAAATAACCTTTGTAAAGTAATAGCTTTTGGGCCTCAAATCAACCCAATAAGGGGTTTTAGGTATAAATGAGTCATGGTTATATATTGTAATTATAGAGTTATGTGTTTAAGACTAAGAGTACCATTTTGGAGTCCTAAGTAACTCTTAAGGATACCTTTCAAGAGCTAGTATGTTTAAGTAATGTATCCTGACTCTCATATTTCTTTAAGTATCATGTTCAATATCTTTGCTCTAGCTAAAAGTTCCTTCTAGCTTGATAACCTCCAATGTCTAATTCATTTCATTCCTCATTTCATAATTCGTTAATCCAAGCTTGCTTTTATTCTCATTTGGATATGTATATCTTGCTCCATTACGCCATCTCATTCGATATCGTATTATCAAATCATAATTGAACTCGTTATCTCGCATCCTAGCTACCAATTTATAATTACCCTATTCATCATCAATTCAAGCTAATGGTCCTAAGTTCAAGCCCTTTTATTTGAATCACCTTCTACGTCATATTTCTCATGTTTTTCCCAACCCGAAAACTCCAAAGTTCTTGTGAACAGCTTCTGTCCGAGCCCATTTTGGGGTCCTTCCACTCATTTTTAGCCTCTGGTTCTGTTGACAAAGTTATAGATTATGATTTTCCCTATTCCGGGATGTACTCTTTTACTTCGTTTCGATTTTCCTAACTCAAGTTATGCTACAAACTCTATTTTGATACAACCTGAAATTTTGCTCCTAAAGTTGTTTCATTTATATTACTAAATTTCCAAACTCGTAAAACTAATTTGGAACTTATTCGGTTCTTCACTTTTATGTATGCTTCTATTGGTTGACAAAGTTTCAAAGGCCATCTCCAAGCCGAGCCGAGCCGCCAAGGTCTTTAGCGTTTTAAGGTACGCAAATTGTCCAGCTTTTGCTATCTAAGTTATGTTCATGGTTCATTCAATTTATGCCATGTCAAGTTTTATGGTTTACAATGTCTTTACAGTTAATAGTGGACCCGCATTTTATGCATATATTAACATTCATGTTTTAGCACTCCTGATCAGAGTGCCTTGACCTGGCCAGTGTCGACTGCTTAGCAGTCAATCATTCCAAGTTTAGATCAACTTGGGCATACGCGTGTGAGGTGCTTGCACCGATCGTAAGGGTTCCACCTACTTTATATCTTCATTGATTTATGTTTATGTTCATGTCATGCAAGTACTACTTTGACCCCTTCCCCGTTTTCAAAATGAATTTAAATGCCGGCACCAAAACCGTTTTCGAACGATTTACGTGCTGGAGGTTTACGTACTGAGTGTTTCCCACCACTTTTGCGATGTTTTAATGTTTTGTTTTTAGGCGTCCGAGCTCCGTGATAAAGGCAGGTTAAGCAGAGTGAGTCGTCGGTACATGGTAGTTCCCTAAGGGCGATCGATGGTCGGTAATCAAGGTTACTCAAGGGCACTAAAGGCCACTTGATTGTGGAAAGTCTATATGATATGTTTAATTAAAGGTTGTATAATGTAGTGGTACTTCAAGTTTAGCAGTTGTGTTGTAAGGAGTTAAGTACGGTTTTATTGTGGTTTGTGTTTTGCCTTGTCTGAGTGGGACGGCGGTAATGCCTCGACCTAGGGTGTTCATGCGCTAATCACAGTTTGGGATTTTAAAGTATAGTCTTAATCTTGTGATTAAGGTTGGGGCGCATTGTGGTATCGTGAGCGGAGTTATAAGAAGGATTTGAGGATATAGAAATTTCAAGCAATTGTGATATGCATTTGTGAAGTATGGATGCTAAGTGTGGTGATATATGTCTCTTATAGGTGTATGAGTCCTTTATGGATTGAGTTGGAATTATGTGAAATGGTTAGGATGGATGTTGAGCTTGAAGCTCTAGATGAGTATATGAAATGTAAGAGTTTTCCTCTTGAGTTTGAAGACTATGTAAAATTTTGGATAGTCCAATTTATAGGGAAGTGTCACAAATTTCATGGAAATTTGGAAGTTTATTAGCAAGTTTAAGAAAGCCTAATTACAAGTTGTGTTTAATTTAAGAGTTTGTTATGAGCAAAGCATGTTATGTATATAAGTGTCATTGTGGACGGAGCACGTTGAAGTAGTCCTTAAAGGAGACTTTGGCCATCCAAACAGGAATTTATAAGTCCAATTTCAAGAGGAAATGATGTAAAGCTCAAAAGAGGGGCTAAAAGTCTTGCCAGGGTGTAGAGTGAAATGATTAAAGATGTTTATATGATACAAATGTTCAGCATGATCCAAGGATAGTAAGTAAGATCACAACAATCATGAGATGGAACAAGAGTTCCTTTTTAAGACAAGTAAGGTTCAAGTTGGTTGAGCCTCGGACCTCGCCTTAATTTTCGTTCGTTTAATTCTTTCAACACAGTCTCTCAATGTCAAAGTTATTAAAACTTTTTACCGATGTCACATGGAACATAGAGCATAGATGGGTCACAATCGTGGCCCTTTGTCCAACCTCTTCACGATGTTACGGGAGCCCAAGACCAACGTCCAAGTCCATCTCGAGAAGTTGCAAAACGCTTGATGTCCATTGTGCGGCTAACCCGCAAGTTGAGTATTGCAATGATGAGTGCCGAGTTGGTGCTTATGGCCACCCTTCCCCACAAGAGTCTGTGGGACGATGTAAGAAGTTACTTCCGCCAATTGCTCCGTCAGGAAGAACCGGTCGATACGCCTGGTCCTTCAACTACGACTACATTGAGCACAGAATCACACCGCATTGGAAGTAGTCACCATTCAAGTTGCTTCCCTTAGGCAATTACGTGTGTACGAGTTAGTGCTTTGCCTACACGAGATGTTATCGTTGCCTGCTCCTCCAAACGTGGATCATCACCGTTAGAGCACGAAACCGTGGAGGAAGAAAGACTCTAATATGGATCACGACGAGCATAAAGTTAACCAAGAGCCTAAGAACGCTAATGATTATGGTCAAGGGGTATTTCATCATGAGGATCTACTTTGATTGACTCACGTACAGGGTTAACTAGAAGCTAACCTCCGCTAAGTTAAATGACCGAAGTGATCTTTGTGGGTGACCGATTCTTCTGTCCTAAGGTCATCTTTTGTAACTAGTTAAACTATGCTAAATTTATGGGGCCTCCCCATGCCATTGATTAAAGGGAGGCATTGGAAATAATTTGGGGACTTTAGAATTTGTTTAGTGTTAAAATGTATTGCGAATATGGTTGAAAAGGGGTACCCTAAGGGCAAAAGGAAGGGGCATCCTCATATTCTAGGATGTTTACATTGGTATCATATGTTGAAGGTTGTTAATTATCGAGTACTGGTGCTAGCCATTAAGGGCGATAAGTTTTACGTTGTTATAGGGTCGAGGAAAAATTAAATGGGAGTTTCCCCCTACTATACGAACATGCTTGTGGATTTTATAGCCAAGTGAGGCGAGGAAGGCCTTAGGAGAATGCAATTGGCTACAAACTAAGGACATATACAGAATAAGTTATAAAGTGGTGATGACAATAAATTATGTTGAAAAAGGGTATACTCGTGGTAACGTTGGAATATGTTTTAGATAGGGAAATTAACTTGAACTACAAGGTCCTCGCCTAACTCGAATAACTACGCCGTGCACATACTCATTCCGCCACTAGGATAAGAGAAGTTGCTTTTGGAGGATAGCTACTAACGAACAACCATCGCGAGGACCAAATCTCTTCAGATGACTTTTATACTTCAAGTTCATCGCTCAAGTTCAACTTTTATTTCCTGCTCTCATTGTACATCCTCCTAATAAAGTTTACCCTCTCATTACCATTTTAAAATCCAAGCTTCGCTCCTACCCTTGTTTATTTTCAAGAATCTTTATCAAATCCTATCGTTGTTATCGATTCGGTGTTAAAACATTCAATGATCTCGCCTTGATGGCTCATTGCCAATCCATGAACAAATTCGTCAGACCATTACCTACTCGTCTGCTGATGACTCGTTATGTTTCCAAAGATAAAACTTTATTAGACTCATATGACCCTTCTTACTCGTTAAGATTTATCTTTTCCAGAGATCACGCTCTATCATGAATCAATACTCTTTCAAAGCTTGGCTTCCACCAACGCCATATTTTGTTTAGGATTAATCGCTATGCCCTATTATTCCGAAAGTTATCACAAAGCATTCATACTTTCCAAACTTTAATTGTTTTAATTCGGAATCGTAAGATCGATCCGATAGCTTTCTTCTCCAATTCAAGCTCATCTCGATGTACTTATGAATTTCCTTACTCATGAAATCATTGTAATCACCATCTTTGGCAAATATGCTATCTCTTGTTGATCCTGTTTTCTTAATTGATATACATGCGTTGGACTAAAGAATACCTTTATTCATCCACGCTGCTTTAAGGCTTTAAGTCTACCGGTGTAAACCTCTCGCTTTGTTGTTATCCATTTTCAAAATTCATGTTCTTACCTCTTAATTGATGGCACCTTCCTATTATCGTGTTTCCTCCATCCGTTGGTACCTTTTATAAGAAATAGATGCCTTGGTGGAAGTTAATAAAGGGAGGAAAAACGAAGTAGAGAAATATTAGTTTGTATGGAATTATATGATACCTGAGGTAAGATGGGAAAGGTAGAGAAATTGTTGTTCAAGGAAATACTAGGGACCTTCGGGTCAAGGCTTCTACGATTAGATGTTCATGAGTTCAAGAATGTAGAACGCTCAAGAAAGATTAGCTCTTCTTCCAAAGGACATAAAAGCCATATGAATATATCTGAGAAAGAAAAGATTCCTGCCATATAGTTATGATGGGAAGAGAGTGCTCAGTTAATTAACAGAGATAAAAACCCAGTGTTTTGGCCTTGTCTTAGGAAGTGATACCAAGAGAAATTAGTGCAAGGTTGTATGAATAACCAGTAAAGTGCTTGTCATGATGACAAGAACCTTAGGATGAGATACGATATCATGGAAACATATGGAAAGAATGAACAGACAGCATACCTATGTCAGACGAATACAATGACAAAGTCTTATACGAGCATGATAAAGAAGATTTTGCATTGACTACCGAAAGTTGAGAACGAACGAGGACAAGTACCTCTCCCAAGAATCAATGGATCGTCGACTAGCCCCAAGGCAAGAGTGTCACCTGAAATTGGGTAAGGATAAAATACCAACCACTCGAGTTAGGGTTGAGAATACTCCTAAAACTACCTTTAGAACAAAATGTGGCGCTATGAGTTACAAAAATGCCTTTTGGATTTCGAATGACCAACAAGATTTAGGATCGGATGAACCGAATGTTCAAACCTTATGTGGTTAAGTTGTAATGGTGTCTAACGATGATGTCTTGATATACTCGAAAGGCCGATAAGAATATGTGAATCAATTGAAGGTGGCTTCAATCATTAAGGGAGCAAAGATTGTATGTGAAAATTTTTTTCAAAATGTGAATTCTGGTCCAGAAAAATAGGATTTTAAGAACATATAGTGACCCCTGAAGAGATCTGATTGGACTCTGACAAAGTATGCACCATTAAAAGTTTGGCAAACCCACTGTAGTTACCAAAGTTCGAAGTTTCTTAGTTATGGCCGAATGCTATAGGAGATTGTTCCGAATCTTTCTAAAATAGTTCTTCCAAAGACCAACCTCCTCAAGAGGTCAACAATGTTGAATGGACCTGCAAGTGTAAAGAAACCTTTTAAGTGTTCAAAGAAAAACTAACAACCGCCCCAATGTTACCCCTTCCCGAGGAAGGAAAGGAGTATGTGGTATATAGCAACGCGATTCATTAAGGGCTGAGACATGTGTTAATAGGGAACGACAAGGTAGCAGCCTATACGTCACAGAAATTAAAGTCAGCTACGAGGATTACCCCATACACGACCTAAAGCTCGCAACAATGGTGTTGCGCTGAAATTTGAAGGCTTTACATTTATGGGGTCTCTAATGCCATCGTTACGGATCACAGGAGTCACAAAGGTATGTACACTCAGAGAGAGTTGAATCTAAGGCAACGAAAGCGATTGAACTCATTAAGGATCATGACTTGGATTCCAACGTCACTCCAATAAAGCAATTTCGATAGCTAATGCTTCGAGTAGAAAGGCTTAGCGTAAGGTGTTGACTCGTCTTGTAATACGTCCATAAATGCGGCAAGAATTCAATAGAGAGAGAGCATTGTCCCTACAACCGTCCGTCTCGGAGGGGACCAAGATAGAATGAATAAATGCCCCAGGACCCAAGAGGATTATGATAATCTAGCCACGAAAGGAATATCTGGATTTTTAGGCCATGAAAGCAAAACCCTAAGGTTTCAAAATAAACTATGTATACTGATAAGGGAAGCTTAAGGCTTAAGCTTTTGAAAGGAGGCCACAAATCGTTGTACTCTGTGTATCCTGGAGGTACAAAAATGTATAATGGTCTAAAAGAGCACCTTTGGTGACCTAACTTAAAGGGAGGTATAGCCAACTATGGGGATCAATGTTTGCCATGACAAAAAGGGTCGAAGCAGAACGTTAAAGAGCATCAGGTAACTCTAGACCCTTAGAAAGTCCCACGTGGGAATGGGAATCAATTTCTATGGATGCTATCAGAGTACCCTCACGCCTTCTAGAAGGGAAAAAATATTTGAGTAATTACGGATCGCCTTACCAAGTTCGCTCCTATCTATGAAGGAGGAAAGGTAGAGAGATTGGCCGATAATTGCGAACAAGAAGTCGTAAGGTTGCATAGGATTCCAAAAAGGACATAGTATCCGAATGTGATACGCGATTTCAATCACGATTTTGGTGCTAAGACTAATGGTAATAGCTTCTACCATCTAGAAAGCGACAGCCAGACGGACAGAGTAAAACAAATTGTAAAGATATGTTACGCATGCATTTTAGGTTTCAAGGAAATCAGGATGAAATTCCCTCGTTCATAGAGGTTTCTTATAGTAGTAAGTAGTAGATATTAGTCTACCATTCGAATGGCTCCTTTTAAAGCGTCTTATAACAGGAAATGTCACACCCGCGATGTTAGGGTGGAATAGTTAAAGCAGTAGTCACAGGTCCGGAGTTAATCCAGGACGCATCACATAAGATCAGAGTCATCCGACCACATGTCAAGATCGACCAAAGAAGGCGGAGACCGCTTGATCTTCAAATTGGAAACCGTGTTTTCTTTAAAGTGATTCAACTCAAGGAGATTCGAAGTTTCAATATCTAGGGGAAGTTAAGCCCTTGCCATAGTAGGGTCTTACTCCGTTGTGGAGGAGATCAATCCAATGACATATCGTTTAGAGGTACCTTTTAATCTAAGGCAATTACGTAACGCTTCACGCCTCCAACTCCGAGATATGTATCGGCTCGACCCGCAATCTTGAAGAAGAACCTCTCAAAATGGAACACAGAATCAAATGACTTCACTCAGGAAAGTCCCTTAGTCGAAGTACTTTGGGCAAACCAAGACACCTGAAACCTCTGGGGAAACCGAGGAAGACACGAAGGAAAGTTACCCACACGTCTTATAAGGAATATCAAATGCAAGTGAACCAACAGCAAGTTTCCGGGACGAAACTTCTTTTAAGGGGGGGAGGATGTAACAACCCACCCCAAAATCACGTTTAATTATCTATAAATCACAAGAATTACCCAAATCGCGTTATAAATTTTTGGCGTTTACCTTTATTTATTTATTGAATTACTTATTTATTTTTTTGTTATCGGTGTCGTGTCTCGTGCAGAGATGGCTAAGGTGCCGAGTTATCGCTTAAAAATTTTACTTTACATGTTCATTTATTGAGTTAAAGTAATTCGAGTTATACGATTTATGTTATAAAGTTATTTACACGTTAAGTTAATTTATACATTACGAATTTCTTAACCAAAAGGGGTCTAATTATTCGACCTCGTAACATTTATATTTTCTAACCCAAGACCTTAATTTATTTGGGTTATATTTATTTCATTTAAGTACAAGTAATATTTATGTTTCATTTATTTGGATTTTCTACATCCAAGCGTTATTTTATTTTAACCCAAGTTATTACCAATTGATTTTATTTAGTATAAACTAATTATTTGAGATTATTACATTTACACTTATTGAATTTGGTGGACAATTTCATAATTATTTTAAGTTGTTGGAGGGAGTATATTAGTATTAGTAACAAGGGGGTTGGGGTTTATTTTCACATCATTTTATTTCAACAACTCAAGCCCCTTTCTCTCTACTTTCCCTATCTCCCTTGCTCGCTGAGACCCAGCCACACCGCCGCCTGCTGGCTGTTTCCGGCGCCGGCGAGGTGCCCAGCCGCCGCCCAAGGTGGCCGCCGCCACCACCCTTCCTCCCTCTTGTGTTTTCTCCAATTTTTAACTCAAAGGTAACCTCTCCAAAACCCCAATTTCAATTTCTATGAACCCTAATATGAAAATCTATGTTTTATATAGGTTTTCTTTGTAATTTCTACTCCTTGTACTCTCTTTTACCTTGAATTCAAGTATATAATTGTATTGGTTAAGTTAGGGTTTGAGTTTCAAGTATGTGCATGTGTGTTTGGATGAGTTCTTGAGTTTTTCTTGTTGAATCCATGGTTGCATGTGGCTTTTAAGGCCTTTGATGAAGTGATTATCATGGTTTATATTCTGGAAATATGGTGGATTAAAGTTAGATAAGGTTTGGTTATGTTTTAATGGGATTAAGAGTGGAAAACTCAAGTCAAAAACTGAAATTTTGGGTGTTTAAGCCTCTGTTCGGTTCTGGAAATTTTGGAATTAGAAAAGTGAGATTTTTGCCCAGATTTCTACTCCATAAAGTAGCCCAAAGTGTTAGCGAACCATAGGCTTTGGAATTTCTAAATTTCGACATGTATAGCCTGAGTTACGACCAAAACCGTAACCTCACGTTTTTTTATACGATTTCTGAGTCAGTGTTTTGAAGGCTGATTTTCGGACCTTTAAAGACTTATTTAGTCTTTGTGGTAAACATGAAAGTTTTAGCTAACATTCTGAGCTTTCCGGAAATATATCATATGCATTCATACGATGTCGGGATTAAAAGTTATGGGGTTTCTAATGAAGAGTTACAGTCTGACCTCTGCCCAGAATTCTTAAGTGCACGTCTGATTTGTTGGCCATTTTTCGTCAATCTGGAGACTTTATTGGTTTTAGTGATAAACATAAGAGTTTTAGGCCACGTTGCAAGCTTTCCGGAAAGGTGTGGTTCATAGTCATCCGATATCGAGTGTGAGTTACGATCCCGGAAACCGGGCTGTCAGAATGGTTTTCTGCTCAAAATAACCTTTGTAAAGTAATAGCTTTTGGGCCTCAAATCAACCCAATAAGGGGTTTTAGGTATAAATGAGTCATGGTTATATATTGTAATTATAGAGTTATGTGTTTAAGGCTAAGAGTACCATTTTGGAGTCCTAAGTAACTCTTAAGGATACCTTTCAAGAGCTAGTATGTTTAAGTAATGTATCCTGACTCTCATATTTCTTTAAGTATCATGTTCAATATCTTTGCTCTAGCTAAAGTTCCTTCTAGCTTGATAACCTCCAATGTCTAATTCATTTCATTCCTCATTTCATAATTCGTTAATCCAAGCTTGCTTTTATTCTCATTTGGATATGTATATCTTGCTCCATTACGCCATCTCATTCGATATCGTATTATCAAATCATAATTGAACTCGTTATCTCGCATCCTAGCTACCAATTTATAATTACCCTATTCATCATCAATTCAAGCTAATGGTCCTAAGTTCAAGCCCTTTTATTTGAATCACCTTCTACGTCATATTTCTCATTTTTTCCCAACCCGAAAACTCCAAAGTTCTTGTGAACAGCTTCTGTCCGAGCCCATTTTGGGGTCCTTCCACTCATTTTTAGCCTCTGGTTCTGTTGACAAAGTTATAGATTATGATTTTCCCTATTCGGGATGTACTCTTTTACTTCTTTGATTTTCCTAACTCAAGTTATGCTACAAACTCTATTTTGATACAACCTGAAATTTTGCTCCTAAAGTTGTTTCATTTATATTACTAAATTTCCAAACTCGTAAAACTAATTTGGAACTTATTCGGTTCTTCACTTTTATGTATGCTTCTATTGGTTGACAAAGTTTCAAAGGCCATCTCCAAGCCGAGCCGCCAAGGTCTTTAGCGTTTTAAGGTACGCAAATTGTCCAGCTTTTGCTATCTAAGTTATGTTCATGGTTCATTCAATTTATGCCATGTCAAGTTTTATGGTTTACAATGTCTTTACAGTTAATAGTGGACCCGCATTTTATGCATATATTAACATTCATGTTTTAGCACTCCTGATCAGAGTGCCTTGACCTGGCCAGTGTCGACTGCTTAGCAGTCAATCATTCCAAGTTTAGATCAACTTGGGCATACGCGTGTGTGAGGTGCTTGCACCGATCGTAAGGGTTCCACCTACTTTATATCTTCATTGATTTATGTTTATGTTCATGTCATGCAAGTACTACTTTGACCCCTTCCCCGTTTTCAAAATGAATTTAAATGCCGGCACCAAAACCGTTTTCGAACGGTTTACGTGCTGGAGGTTTACGTACTGAGTGTTTCCCCACTCACTTTTGCGATGTTTTAATGTTTTGTTTTAGGCGGTCCGAGCTCCCGTGATAAAGGCGAGGTTAAGCAGGAGTGAGTCGTCGGTACATGGTAGTTCCCTAAGGGCGATCGATGGTCGGTAATCAAGGTTACTCAAGGGCACTAAAGGCCACTTGATTGTGGAAAGTCTATATGATATGTTTAATTAAAGGTTGTATAATGTAGTGGTACTTCAAGTTTAGCAGTTGTGTTGTAAGGAGTTAAGTACGGTTTTATTGTGGTTTGTGTTTTTGCCTTGTCCTGAGTGGGGACGGCGGTAATGCCTCGACCTAGGGTGTTCCGCTGCGCTAATCACAGGTTTGGGATTTTAAAGTATAGTCTTAATCTTGTGATTAAGGTTGGGGCGTTACACATGCCCTAAACTTGATTTATTGCAGTTTAAATTCGAATGATTTTGAACGTATATCTAATTGTGAAACTGCGAAACAGGTTTGGGATTACTTGATAACCTCATATGAAGGCACAAGTCAAGTCAAGGACATCAAAGTAGATATCCTTGTCCAAATGTATGAGGCCTTCAGAATGGAGGAAAATGAGACTATTGAAGAGATGTTCAAAAGATTCAGCAGCATCACCGACCACCTCATATCTATGAGAAAAACCTACCCAAATGAGGAACAAGTTAGAAAGGTCCTCCGATGCTTGCCTAGAAGAAAATGGTGTCCAAAAGTCACAGCCATTGAAGAAGCTCAAGATCTCAAGGCCCTCAAACTGGAGGAACTCATTGGAAAACTATTGGCCTATGAGATCCAATTGAATAAGCTCTCAGAACCCAATAGAATTGCCCTCAAGGCAGTACGCAAATCTGACAGTGAGGAGGAAGATACAATGGCAATGATGGCTAAAGGGTTCAGAAGATTATAAAAGAAAAATCCAACCTTTCGAGGATACATCAAGGATGGACAAAACAGAAAAGCAACCTCAAAAGGTAAGTCCTCATTAAGAAAAGATGCTGACACATTCACTTGTTTTGTTTGTGGCAGCTCAAAACACCTTATGAAGGTCTGCCCTCACGCCAGAAGAAACAAAGACAAGAGAAACAGTCAACCTCAACGACATAACCATGAGGCAATGATGGAAACATGGAGTGATAGTGATTCCAGTGAAGGCCACAGTGAGGTAGAAGAAATAACAAATGTATGTCTGATGGCAAACACAAGTGAGGATCAAGATCCAACCTCATCTCATGATGAGGTAAACATTGATGACCTCCTTAATCTTTCACCATTACATCTTGCTCATAAGTGTATGCATCTTTTTAAATACTCTAAGTTTTTTATAGAAAGAATCAAGCACCTTACCAACCATGTTCAAACTCTCTGTGAGGCCATTAAAAGCCTGAACTCTCAAAATGACCTCCTGTTCATAGAAAGCAATAGACTGTCTCTTGAGGTCAAAGAATGCTATAAAACCATCACTCAATTATCCAATGAGGCAGTCACTAGTTCCCATCCTTACTAGGGGTGGAAACGGTGTGGTGCGGTGCGGTTTCGGTGCGTCGAAGCGGTGCACCGGACAAAACGGTGCGCTAAAACCTTAAACCGGAACCGAAACTGAAACATCTGGTTTTTAAAAACCGGTGCACCGGCTTTAACGGTGCAGTTTCACCGGTAAACCGGAACCGCATTAATTTCTATCAACATCAAAAAATTTCTATTCAATAAATAAAAAAAGAGGTTCAGTGCCGGTTCTTAGATCTTATTATCTTAGCCCATAACCCAATGTCCTAATGTTCTTTATTATTTTTTTTAACAAGTTAATTTACACTATTTTTGTATTAATTTTTTGGTTGAATTATTTTTTTCTTAACCAAAATTTATATATATATTTATTTACTTATATTAACGGTTTAGTGTCGGTTCCCCGTCGATGTGAATATCCCAAACCGGAACCGCCCCGTTTAGCATCCGGTTTTTCCGGTGCGGTGCACCGGAATTTTAAGCCGGTTCGGTGTTGCCCGTTTCCGGCTTTTTTATCCGGTTTCCGGTTCGGTGTGCCAGTTTCGGATTTTTCTTCCACCCCTAATCCTTACCAAAACAAACCAGTCTCCACAACCCCCTCTTCTCAACCTCGGACCAAAATTCCTACAAATCATCTTCCCAGAGGACCTCTCCTTCCCACACCCAATACACCACCTCTCAAAAACTATCGGTCCAAAAGTCCTCCTTTCCATGCCAACAAAAGACTTCTCCTTCCTATCCCAAACATTCCGCCTCTCAGAGAAAATCATCATAGAGGACCTCCTACAAAAAATAAAATAAGGACCTCATCAAATCCCCTATCTAAAGGAACTAGACCTTCGTGCATTACTAAAATTTGGGTCCCAAAGACCTCATTGCAACGATCTCATCCTTGGTCAGAGACCAAGAAAGGTATAGTGTCTTCTATTACAAGTATGCCTCAAACACAGAGATCCAACCAAGCTCTTCAAACTGAAAATCAACAAGAATGCAAGAGTGACCTTTGGAGACAAAATCCAAGACAAGATCCTAGACATTGGGAAGGTCGTGAAACAACACCACCCGCACCATTTGAAGGGGAGTTGTCTACTATGAGGACCTCAACCTATGCACAAGCTGTCAAATTGAGGGGGAGTCCTATCATCCATCCTCCCTACATGTGGTCTCTCTCCTCCTCCCAAGTTCGTCAACTCACTGCATGCCTGGACCTCTGATGTCCTCATCAGCATGGCCTCTCGGGCACCTCAAAATTTAATCAGGGCCTGGTCAAGGTGTCCTCATCATTTCTTTTCCTCTTATCCCTCCTTCTTCCTCTCTCTCTTCCTCTGCTTATTTTGGCTACACAATTTAGTACTTGTACTCTCTTGTTTCCCTTCTGTGTGAAAGACAAAAAGGGGGAGATATCCTTGGTCTGTAACCGAAACAATATGGTGAACTGTTGCTTGCTACTATATGATACTCTATTACAAGAATGTACTATTGCATCTACTGCCTATACTTGTTGTACTTTGAGAATGCATAGGAGTTCTATGGAATTTTGTCTTTCAAACAAAAAAGGGGAGATTGAAGAAACTCAAGCCCAGATTGAGGACCTCTAGCACCAGCACTGCGATTTTGTTTGAAAGTGTGACAAAATTAATTTAGGGAAGTATCCATTAAAACCCTAAATAATATTCTCTCCTACTCTTTCTGATTTGATGTAATAACGATTGTTTCCTTGATTCCAGGAAACTCAATTTATGGAAAACAAATCAAGGATATCAGATTTGTATGGAAGATTGAGAAAATAACTCACAAGAAGGAAACTATCCTTACCAAGATCAAGGAGCCGTTGCTGCACCAATATATATACCAATCGAAGACTTCTCTTAGGAATCGATTTCCAAGCAAGAAAATCAGTAGTAGGAACTTTGTGAAAGAAAGTTCTGAGTGTAGGAATATTAAGTGAATATTCTGAGTGTAACCATTGTTATAGTGGTGAGTTTCTGTGTAACCAGTGGTTAAACTGGTGAGGACCTCTAAGGTCGTGAATTTAAAGTTCGATAAGTGCCTCTCTGTCAAGTGAGGTCACTGGTTGTAATCGCCTCCACTGTGAGGCCTCTGATCCAGAAGACATCTGCTGCGTCTTCTATTCTGGTAGGCCAATTGAGGACCTCATAAGTTCTCTGTTGAGCTGAGTTGTAACCTCCTCCTTTTTAGCACTTTTAATTATTGAATAAAGAAGTTTTTTTTCATATAAAAGTGCTACTAACTTAGTTGTGTTGATCAAAGTGCAGAATTATTTACATAACCTTAATCACCCCCCCTCTAGGGTTATTTCAGAGGAAATCATTTTTTTTTTCAAAATCTTAATAAACACTTTGATCACACCAATTCAACAAACCCAATCTCCAAAACCAATCATCCATGAGACATTCCAACACCAAAATCTAATAATAACAAAGGATGGGGATTACCAATATGATCGAAACAACCAACAATAACAAAAGCACCCAACAATGATCCAAAACCCAAAATTCAATGAAAAGAACTCACGCAAGACATGAATTTTGTACATTCTTGGTTGTGATTGTTGCATGATTTAGTACTTAGTAAACCTATTTCCATGAGAACGTGTGGTGCTGAAGTAATGATATATGTTCATGTTGTTTAGAACAAAACATGCTCGACTTTACCAACGACCTAACATGACCCAAGAAAATGGAAAGAGGCCCCAGGACCCCGTCAATCGGTGTGTCCCAATTACTGCAACGCTGTTGGGCAGTGTCCCAATTCCATTCAGACTCAAGTTTGGAAATAAATAATTATTTTCTTTATTGATACGACTTGGGCTCCAAGCAGTTGCTTTCGACTAGAAGACTATTCTACGTCTACTTGGGTTTACTATAACTACTAGGTTGTTCAACCTAGTTTGGTGTGGCCAAATTATGTGTCTCTAAGGCACCCTTGTGAGATCTCCTTTTATCTATTCCACTTTGAGAGTTTTTGTTATGAGATTGTAATCTCCCTTATATCTCGTTACCCTTTCCTTGAGATATGTCTATTCCTGTTGTGCTATAACTGTTTGAGATTTTTTCTTCTTGACCTCGTTGCGTTATACAGCCGTTTGGGATACCCTTTGTAATCTACTCCCCTTGTGCTATAACTGTTTGAGATCTTTCCTTCTTGATCTCGTTGTGTTATATCTCGTTGGGATACCCATTGTAATCTCTCATTTATAGTGGATTTTATCTTGCCTCCCGTGGTCTTTTCCCGATTTCGGTTTCCACGTAAAATCTTTCTTCGACACCATTACATTGATCTTGTTTATTTTTTCTCATAACCTACATCCCTAAATTAATTATCTTGTTCGCTTCTTCTACGACATTAGATCCTGTTTAATTTCGATCTAGTCCCTAACAAGATGTCTCAGATCCGAATCTCGATCCTAACAAACACTATGCCCCCTTGTATGAGGCGGCCGCACAAATGGTACAAGGTGCTACTTCATCCAACCAGGAGGAAGACACCCCGCTCACGGGACCTGACCTCACTCAGTTGATGATGATGGAGCTCATGGCCGACAGACTGAACAGTTCCAATGGATGACGGGCCAAAAGAAGTAAGTCGTTCTTCTCTCTTTCAAGAATTCAACAGCCTCAACCGCCATCCTACTCGGGAGTAGCTGACCCTAAGATTTTCAAAGAATGGATACGAGATATCGAGAAGATTTTTGATGTTATACAATGTCCCGAGGACCGTAAGGTTAACTTTGCAAGTTACCAGCTGAAGGGGAGGTCAACCGTCCTATGAGCTCAAGCCTTAGAATAAAATCACAAAATGCATTAATAGCACAAAATCATATAAAACTTTAACTACTAGTGTTAAATCCGTGCAATGTACGGGTGTATTAAAAAACATTGATATTAATTAATAAAAAATCAACTATAATCTAAATGTACATACAATAGAGAAAACTCATGCAATGATATAAATTGTATAGTACTTATTTTATTTGCAATGAGTCCAACATTAACTCAAACAAATAACTTTGAAAACAATGATAAAGAAATAGATTTAATCATAAAAGTATATATTTAATAATAAAAAGTAAACCTTATCTGCTAATTGGTGATGATAGTTTGGCTAGCAATCCTTATCTGCTAAAAGATGTGAACGAATTTGTAATTTTTGATACCTCACTGGTGGCTTTTATGAATGAAAAAAATTGAGTCTATGTTGAAGAAAAGGTTACGATGAATAAATTGATCCATAGAACAAACTTAAGCATCCAGAATTCAATGGTTACTACAAAAATAAATTGATGTATAGAATAAATTGACGCGCAAATAAATTGAAGAAAATGTTGCGAAAAATAAATTGGCGCATAGAATTATGGTGTTATACATACTAATAGTACTTTTAGTAACAAATTTATGATAGTATTTTTCTAAAATAATTCATAGTACATTATGATGTGGTATATACTTATAGTACTTTTCGAAAACTAACCTGTTTGTATAAAAAAACCTTGATAGACAGATTGGAAGATAATTCAATGGCGTGCTTTATAAATAATTATGGTGTGGTACATACTAATAGTACTTTGTAGAACTAACATGTTTGTATAGAAAACATTGACAGATAGATTGGAAGAGAATTCAATGGTGTGCTTTATAAATAACTAGCCTAATGGTGCGCGCGATGCGCGCAGTCGACCTAAAGTCAAGTCTAACAATGTATATTCATGAAGCAGAGCAAGCAAGCACTAAAGCGGCAAAGTTCAACCACCCAGATCATCTATTTTCAAAATAGTAGACGACAAAATAACATCATGACACATAAAAAAAAAAGAAAAGAAGTTGTAAACCCAAATCCAAGAGAGGGGATTGATCCTCCAATAGGAGGGACAAAGCGGACCTATTAGAATAGAAACTCATTCAAGAGAAGTCATTGATGACAACTTAGAGTGACTGATAACCATGATAATATCATTATGCAAAAAACGTTTCAAATCAAATGATTATCTCAATGACCAATAACAAAACAGTGAACTTTAATCATCAATATGCAAAATGCTCTCAAACAACATAATATAATCAGTCAACGAATAAAAATCAGTGTACAAGTCATAGACAATCAACAATACAAGTTCATCAGCTAAGAAAAAGTGATAACATATTTTCACCTATGAACCTGAACATATATTACTACTTAGTTCACAATATTATAGTCTTTATACAAAGATGACGAAAAAAAATTAAAAGAGTATCTACTCCAAAGTCAAGAAATTAGCATCACAGAAGTTAAAAGAATCCAACTTTCATCCTCCATGAATTCTAGGTAAGTGACAAAGCAGAATCCTCACATTTCTCCTTTGTCAAAAAGCTCCTACACATATTCATCTTCATAAAAAAAACACGACTGAACATATTTACAACCATCCATTTAGGTCGTAAGATGGTACCAACACAGATAAAACAAGGTAATTAACTGGAGAAGCTCGAATGAGAACAAAAGAGTTCATTATGTCTCTTAAATTTTTAACACCTACTTTTGTAGTTCATTCTCCAAGTAAAAAAATAAACAAATAAAAAAATAAAATTACATCAATCATATATTATAAGGGTTATTTTAAAAAAAGATTGTAGCCAGTATCATGCAACACTATAAAACATTTGGGCGATGCATTATCTATGTTGTGGTTACAAGTTAAAATTAGAGTCATAAGAACAAAACAACCCCAACATTATTTTGTGTACAAAAAAAATGACAAGATGGTGAATGTTCAACATTATTTGAGAGTAATTTAAAGTGTGGTTTGTTTTCTAATTCTTTTAAATGCTTTAGGTCATTTCCTCTATCTGAGTAAGTCTGTATATTTTTCGTATAAAAAATAATGACAGGATGGTGAATCTTCAACATTATCTTCTCTTAAGACAATAAAATTTATAGTCTACATATGAATGTCTACCAATGCACCCTGATGGTTACAAAACATTTATTTAAAGTTAACAAATTCTCAAGGCCTAGAGAATTCATGTTCATTAAGAAGACAAACAACTTGATTTAAATCTTTGAATACCAATATTTTTACTACTGATTTATTGATAGAATCGTAGTGACAGGAAAAGGACATTCATCAGCTAGCTGAGACATGTAGCAATATCAAATTATAACAATAATTATTCAAAGAACAATTGGTGAGACAAAGTTTGATACACACAACTTCTTCCATCGAGTATCCCAATAGACCAAGTATACAGGTCAGCTAATACAGCTCTGAGAAAATGAATTACCAAGTGTTTTAGAAATTAAATTTAAGTACCTATTATCAAGGAGTACAAGCTACTATTTTTAGAACATATCATCATCCTTAGGGGGGGGGGACAACAAATCTACAAAAGGAATTTATAAACTACAACAACAATCCTGAACCTCAGGCCAAATCCAAATGCATATCTCACTGACCGGACTGAGCTCTGGGATAAACCAAAACATGAGGGAGATGTTCAAATATAATAAGGATCGCTCCTTTAAAGAAAAAAGAAAAAAAAAGAGAGGAATTACTCTAGAACTAAGCATTATCATATTACAACATTTTGATCATGTATAAAATTTTGGATGCTTTCATGTCATTGGTAGGCTTCTGTGTTGTACCCACATCTAAGTAATTCCAACAGTCCGCTTCCAAAAGCTACTTGGCAATTAGCATGTCAAGAACAGTTACAATCCTATTCACTTAGGATTGTTCATAACTTTCTACTATTTCACCATAGCAATGAATTCCACTTGCAGTTCATCATAGAAACCCTTCTCACAAGGGCTCTGCAAAACTTTGCTCAAACCGAGACCGAATCAGACTGGACCACATCAATTTAATTCAGTCTAGTACCCCCAGATGGTATTATTTTGTATTTGATCCAGCCGAAGTCACCACAAAAAAATGTACCCAAAATGCATATTTTCCTCTTTGTAGTTTAGATTTAAGTTTGCATTTTCTACAGTTCATACATTAGACTCTCAAAATCCTTTTCCTCTAAACATAAGTCTCATCCCATTCACAAGTCACCACCATCTTCCACTACATATGCCATTCACAGTGAGCTCCATAGCATTTCACTACACCGTAACCTATATTAACCCTTGGCTTTGATGTTATCAGTAAAGAAAGTTTAAATATGAAAAAAGTATCAATAGAAAGTTACAAAATAGATGCATAAAAGAAAGTTTAAATATGAAAAAAGTATCAACAGTGAGCTCCATAGCATTCTCTGCAATCCACACATTACATTGTAACCCACATCAACCCTCTTCCACGAAGTTGGTGCTTGGCCAACAAAAAAGTGAACATTATATATGCATAAAAAAAAGTCAATAAAATAGGGAACAAGAATCTCAACACAATGAAAACCAAAATCTGCCCATCTGTAAGGTAACAAAATAGGAATAAATACACTACAATCTCTGAAGAAAGATAACGACCTAGTGTACTAATCAATGACACCACCAAAACACGAGGAGTTTCTACTACTACTTGCTCATTCAAACAAAAGCATAGTGAATCAAGTATTATGTTGCCATATTCACACTTAGCACATCACTTTCACCCACAAAAGCCAGATTAATCTGACACATAACTCTGTATGGCCCAATTCTAACTCAATATTACCTGGATTCGTACAGGATCATAGAACACAAAAGTCATGCATGACCTTGTTGCCTCTCTCTTTAATCATTAGATTGCATACAATTACAATCTACCACCTCCGTCCCTTAATGAGTGTCAATTTTCTTAACTACCTTGTCCCTTTTTATTTGTCAAATTTACATTTTCAATAATTAAAATACCTATATTACCCTTAATTAATGAATCAAAATTTTATTTTACCTTTTAAAATTCTCATTTATTCATCTTTCCCCTTAATGAGGGGTACACTTGTCCATACATAATTTTTTCACCCTATTTCCAAGATGCATTGGTTTTGTAAAGTTAGTTTATTTGACATTCAAAAAGAGACGGATGGAGTATATAATTAAATAAATGAGCAATAAAAATTACCTCAATGGTACATCTCCAAGAAACACCAATCACCCTCCTTGTCTTGGTAAGTGAGTTTGTAATCTGGAATATGACAAAGACAACATGAACTACACTAAGCAGCCAATTACATATGTTTAGCATATTATGAAAAGCAAGTGCCGCAATCAAGACGGGAATGGGAAAGTAAAACAAATAACAGAGACAACATGGACTATGCTACAAGACAAGAAACAAACATTAAGTAACAATCAGATTAGCTAATTCTATCCTCGCCAGCACTGCCCCAAATTATCCTCAAAATTCATCATTTCATCAAATTAATCACAAATACCCAAATTCATTAATTACTCCTTATAATCTTTAACTCCTAAATTAACTAAACCTTCATTAATCACATACAAGTTTTAAATCATAACAATTAGGTACAATCGAGACTACCCACCTTGAAATCACAAATGAAGAATAGGATTGAGGATAAGGTTCCAAGCACCTGGTGTTTAGTTCTTCTACCTTGGCATCATCTACATCGCCTTCTTTTTCACTCTGTATTGCTTCCCTTTGCTATAAAAAAAAATAATAAAGCAAGAAATAGAAGCAACATGAACAACTCTCCGAGACAATTACTAAACACGAAAAATATACCAAAAAAACCTCAACCAAGACCAAGTCCAAATCCCCTGAAAACTACCAATTTGGTACAAACCCAAAAAATCCATAAAGACAATCCAAGATTCATTTAAAGTCATCCCAAAACAACTTTGTGAAATACAGAAATAGAAAATCCAAGAATCAGTCTAAGTCACCGCAAAAACAACCGATTTGCAGCAAACGCATGAAGGAAAAAAACATCATCCAACACCTAATTCATTTCACACCCAAAACCACTTATTCATGACAAGCCCTGAATCATAATAAAGAAGAAACAATATAGTACAGTACCAATGAAAAAGGTTATGATGAGGATGATATAAACTACAAGTCCACCAGTGCAGTAAACAAGAAAATGGAAGATGGGTTTGATTACTTTGATAGATACGATAGTGCCCACAATAATGGTGGTCAACAACTAAAATACACTAATGGAGTGCAAATTACAAATTGTCAAAACTCTCATCTCTTCTATTCTCCTTGACAACCACAGAAAGAGTGAAGAATGCTTTGTGTTTGAATGATTAATTACCTCTTGATTCTTACACCGAAACGAAACAAAAACACCCTTTATAAAGGGAGAAACGAAAGAAAAAAAGGAAAGAAAGAAAACAGAAAAATAAAGAATACAACTAAACTAACTAACTTAACTAACTGAAATCCTATACTCTATTTCCTACCCGCCAACACCCCCCCTCAAGCTGGGATGAGGGAACATGCCAAGCTTGTGCAGGAGATGCCAATGCTGAGCAGAGGGAAGTATTTTAGTGAGGACATCAGCAAGTTGATGTTGGGTAGGAAGATAACTAAGTTGTAACAATCCTTCCATAACCTTGTCTCGAGTAAAATGGCAATCCACTTCAATGTGTTTTGTCCTTTCGTGAAAGACTGGATTCTTGGCGATATGTAAAGCAGACTGATTATCACAATGGAGAACGATAGGTTTAGAAATAGGAACTCCAAGCTCTTGTAACAGATTTGTCAACCAGGTTATTTCAGCAGCTGCTTGAGCCATGGCCCTATACTCAGCCTCAGCAGAAGATCTTGCTACAGTAGATTGTTTCTTGGATTTCCAGCTAATGGGAGACTTATCCATCATGATAAGATAATCTGTGACAGATCTCCTGGATGTTGGACATGCTGCCCAATCAGAATCAGAGAAGGCAGTGAGTTGAAGTTGTTCAGTCCCTTTAAGCAAGATCCCTTGCCCTGATATGCCAGCAACATATCGAATGAGGTGATCCAAAGCATCCATGTGAGGTGTCCGAGGATTCTGCATAAATTGGCTTAGTGTTTGCACTGCAAAAGAAATGTCAAGACGTGTGTTAGTAAGAAAATTGAGTTTGCCAATAAAAGTTCTATAAATACTGGGATTTGCTAACAAATCCCCAGTGTCATAATGTAATTTGTTGTTTAATTGGAGAGGAGTGGTTGTAGGCCTTGAGTAGATATGTCCTGGATCTTTAGGGAGGTCTTGCGTGAATTTTCTCTGGGTCAGACTGATCCCTTGAGGCATATAGGAGACTTCAAGACCCAGAAAGTAATTGAGGAGACCAAGATCTTTTATTCCAAAAGCATTATTCAGCTGTTCTTTAAGCCTGTCAATCTAAAAAATGGACGATCCTATAAGCAAAATATCATCAACATAAATAGCTACAATAGTTATATTGTCAATGGTTTTCTTGGTGAACAAACTATAGTCATTTTTTGATTGAGTGTATCCTTGTTCTTTCAAGAAACATGCTAGTTTAGAGTGCCACTGACGAGAAGCCTGTTTGAGGCCATATAAGGATTTTTGAAGTTTGCAAACTTTGTTTTGAGGGTTGTGTATTCCTTCAGGCATTTTCATAAAGACTTCTTCATGTAAATCACCATGCAAAAAGGCATTATCCACATCAAGTTGATAGAGAGACCATTTCCTTGCTGCTGCTAAGGAAATGATAGTTCTGATGGTGGTCATTTTTACCACAGGACTAAAGGTTTCATTATAATCGAGCCCTTCCTTTTGTGTGTTGCCCCTTACCACTAGCCTAACTTTATATCTTTCCAAAGAGCCATCAGACTTTAACTTGATTTTATATACCCATTTGGAGCTGATAGCTTTCTAGCCTGGAGGAAGATCCACTTCAATCCAGGTGTTATTGGTGAGGAGAGCATCAATTTCTTTCTTCATTGCATTCACCCACTGTGGATGTGTAGCAGCCTGTTTATAGGTTGTAGGTTCTTCTAACTGATCAAGATGAGCTATTTGTTGCTGCTGTGAGGCATTGAGAGCAGTGAATTGAACAATATTGTAGATTTTTGGAAGTTGAACGTCATAGTCCCTCAAATATGCAGGTTGTTTGATTGCCCTGGTAGACTTTTTGGTTGGGAGCAGATTGTCAGTTGAGGTTTGTGATGAAGATTCTATGAGAGGATTTTCATCTGCAGTGGAAGAATATTGATCCTGTTGTCCCTTTTCTTCATCCTCAGTAACATTCTCCCCAATATTTGACAAAAAAAATAGAATTAGGCAGCACAAGATCACTAGTATCAGAACTTTTATGGTATGGAAAATGTTCTTCATAAAATTTCACATCTCTACTATCTATTATCTTTTTATCAGATATTTCATACAGTTTATAGCCCTTTCTGTTGAAGGAATATCCCAAGAAAACACAAGCATGAGCTCTTGGATCAAACTTATGTCGGTTTACAGTCAAAGTAGAGGCAAAGCATAGACACCCAAAAATTCTCAGTTTATTGTAGTCAGGAGCAGCATTATATAGCATTTCATATGGAGTTTTAAAATTAATTGCAGAATTTGGAATTCTGTTGATTAAGTAAGTGGCAGTTAATACAAAATCACCCCAGAATTTTAGTGGGAGTTTAGCCTGGAGCAGTAGGGACCTAGCAACTTGCAAAATGTGCTTATGCTTTCTCTCTACGATTCCATTTTGTTGTTGTCTTTCAACACAAGATGTTTGATGCAAAATGCCATTTGAATTATAGTAAGAATTAGCATGTGTATCACAGAACTCTTTTCCATTATCTGATATGACAATCTTTACAGTAGCATCAAAGTGTTTTGTGACAAAAGATATAAGACTTTCTAGCATAGGAAAAGCATTAATCTTACTGGCTAACAAATATACCCACGTTGTTCGAGTACAATCATCAACTATAGTCAAGAAAGAATGAAAACCATCATATGTAGGGACTCTAAAAGGTCCCCATATGTCTATATGAAGTAATTCAAATTTATTATCCGCTCTACTGCTACTGGAAGAAAAGGGGGATTTATGCTGTTTTACTTGGGGGCAGACCTGGCAAACAGATGTATTTGGGACATTAGGTAACCCAGGGATTCTTGTGAGGTATTCAAGAGAAGGGTGACCTAATCTGCAGTGCCAAAGGTCTGATGTAGAAAGGAGAGTAGTGCCTTTTTCTTGGCTGTGAGCTGCATTCTTGGTTCTAATGGGATTATTGGCCAAATATAGCCCTCCTTGCTGCTTACCAAGGGTTAAAAGATGGGTCTTCATAGGGTCCTGGATATAACAGTTTCGAGGAGTAAAGACTAAGTTGGTTCTAAGATCCTTGGTCAACTTAGAGGCAGAAATGAGATTAAAACGAAAAGAGGGAACATGCAAAACATTCTGAAGCTCAATTCCAGATTTGTGTGTCACTTTTCCTATATTCTTAATAGGTACTTGTTCACCATTAGATAATGTAATGAAACAAGATGTTAGAAGAAAATATGGTCTGTCACTTTTCCTATAAGAAGAAAATAAATGCAAGTGAGGAGTTATATGGTCTGTTGCACCACTATCAATCACCCATTGAACATTCTTGCTATCAAAAACTAAACAGAAAGATTTATCTGCAAGAAAAGCTGTTTGTTGAGAATCTGTATGATCAGAAAACTGCACATTCTGCTTCCCAAGGAGCTGCATCAATTGCTCATACTCTTCATTGCTGAGAGTGTGTCTTGGCATTTCTTGATTGTCAGAAGTACTAGCACTAGCCTCAGAATCAGTTTGAACATTTGCAACGATTTTCAGTGATTTCTCAGCTTGTTTTCTGGCCAGCTTGAAACACTTATCAGTAGGATGTCCTGGCTTCTTGCAGTAATAGCAATATGGCCTTCTATTTTGATGAGTCTGGGAATTGGTATTGGCATTGGGTGTTCTAGGTGTAGTATAGGCAGGATATCCTGAGCTCCCAGAATGATAAGCATTTTGATTGTTCCTGGAATTTTGGTTTCTAGCAGCATTGAAAGCCACAGAAGCCTCTTCAGGAAATGATGGCTTCTTGATGTTTTGTTGTTGTTCTTCTTGAAGAACAATACTATAGGCTTGATTAACACTTGGTAATGGGTTTATCATAAGGATACTCCCCCTTACAGCGTTGTATTGATCATTTAATCCCATCAAAAACTGAAACAACTGCTGTATGCCTATCAATTTAGATGCAGAACACTTAGATTTGCAATTACAAGGGGTAACAACCATCACATATTCATCCCAAATTTGTTTACGTTTATTATAATACCCAGAGATGGACAGATTTCCCTGGCTAAGGCTACTCATATCCTGCTGAAGTTGATAAACCCTTGCACTTTGATTATAGCTAAACCTTTCTTTCAAATCATTCCAGATTGTTGTTGCTGTCTCAGTATAAAGAATGTTTGCTGCTATGTCTTTAGAGACAGAATGAAGGAACCAAGAAATAACCATACTATTGCATCTTTCTCAAAAAGGCAAAAGAGGGGAACTATCAGCAGGTTTCTCAACCTTTCCCTCTATGAAAGTCAGTTTATTCTTGGCTCTTAAAGAAACTAAATACAATCTACTCCATTGCCCATAGTTTGTCCCAGTTAGAGGCTCATTGGTTAGGCTAGAACTAGGGCTATCTGAGTGATGGAGATACAAAGGGTGGTCAGGTCCCACTGTGGCAGGAACTATGGGTTTTTCTTCACCCATGATAGGAAAGAAAGAATCAAGAAGAAGAGATACAACACAGCAAAACAGGTTTCAAAAAACAAAAAGAGAATCAGAAGAGGTATCACCAGGTGTTTGAATGATTCCCTCAGCTCTGATACCATGTCAAAACTCTCATCTCTTCTATTCTCCTTGACAACCACAGAAAGAGTGAAGAATGCTTTGTGTTTGAATGATTAATTACCTCTTGATTCTTACACCGAAACGAAACAAAAACACCCTTTATAAAGGGATAAACGAAAGAAAAAAAAGGAAAGAAAGAAAACAGAAAAATAAAGAATACAACTAAACTAACTAACTTAACTAACTGAAATCCTATACTCTATTTCCTACCCGCCAACACCAATGGACCCCTACCGATGTTCAGGACTCTCCATCATGATCTGATAAAATGGTTGAGTACCACCAAGGCTCTAAGATAATCATATGCAATGACATCTAGCTCTCCAATAGATGAAATAATGTCCAACATCAAGGGGAAAAATTATTCCTCTCTTGCCACTTTATTGGGCCTGAAACGTCAATTGGGCTATCGCCTTGTCCCCTTTTAGAACTCTACACACACAAATGACGACCTTGACATGGATAATAAAGAAAGGAACAAAGCTATCAATCACAAAGTGAACACGTAATCTAGAAACAAACTTTTGTAATTTATAAGGGAATACACAATAATATTATTTCAAAGCAAAATTGTGCACTAAACAGTCTATTCAACAAGATGTGTATTCTATCTGTCCAATTCAAGTCTTTCGATTTGTCAATTGAGATAAAAAAAAAAAGGTAACTGATCATATATGACATAATTCAGAAGTGGGAAGCATAAAGTTTAAGAAAGGGTACTTACTGGATGGTGTTCTCCTGAGTATTGGGTATTAGAGCGTAAGTCAGCAATATCCAAACCATCAAGTAATCCTGATAACAGAATCTAGAGTAGAAAGACAAAAAAAGGAAAGGTAAAAAAACCACAAGTATAGCACCAAGAGGTAAAATTGATGCAGAAAACTTATAACACGACTATTTAGAAAGAAGGAAAACTAAATCTTGTTGTCCTTCAGAAAATACAGACCAAAAACCTTCCTCTTCTTGTTGTCCTGCACCCAATCCCATAGCCACCCCCCCCCCCTAAAAAAAGGAAAAAAAAACCTTCTCCTTTGGAGGCAACTAGCAAAATGGAGAAAGAAAACACAATGACACTTTTTGAGCAAAAACACACCAAACCTGCCCCCTGTTCTGTGCAGAAGGTATGGGAAACATATGTATCTGAAATAGATGGTGAACATGTGTCACACTTTAGGGTTGAAATTTCAGAATTAGGTTTTGTTGGCATTTCCCTAGTGAGTTCAAGCAATGTTTCAGTGTCATCATTGTTGAAGAGAACAAGAAACAAAGAAAATGAGATTAGTGAGAGCAACAAAAACTTTAACCAAACACATGCAAAAACCACAGTAGCTTGAACAATTGGAAATAGGAAAATTTTCAGTCTAGTACGAAATTAAAACAAAAAAGAGACAGAGAAAATCTACCAAGACATATCTTAATATAAATTATCCTCTTACATCCCTTTTAAGGACCACATCTAACTTCTCCTAGATTAATTAATGTCCAACATGCAAAATGTTGGATGAAGATAATGATGAACACCTAGATATGCAGAGACTGTGTGTGTGAATTCAGAGATATAGGAGAAGGAGAGGGCGAGAATGGAGGCGAATTGTCTAACGTGAAGTTTGATTGACTCAAGAAAATGAAGAAAAGCTTGCACATCAAGCGTCCAACCCAAAAAGCACAGAAAAACGAAACTCAAAAACTCACTTAAATGCAATAAACCGGACATCAACCCAGATATTTGAAACATGCAACAATCAAATACTTAAATTCAGAAAAATCAAACTCAAATAAGATTAAAGGAATGCTGTTAGCAGATAATCTAGTAACTGAATATGAAGCCGAAACCTAGAAATCATTCTATAAAGCCAAAAAAAAATGTATAAACAGTGCAGAAATCATCAAACTCAGATCTCGAATACCTCGCGTCACGCTTGAACAAATACAAATTGTGACAAGAAGTTGATTTCCGAAACCGTTCAACCTAAATTGGACAAGAAGATACTTGAAATTGGGCAAGAAGTTGAACAAGAAGTTACCTGGAATTTGATAAAAATATAGAATGTGAAAATCCAGAAATTGGACAAGTTGATTCCCGAAACCGTTCAACCCAAATTAACTACAAAAGAACTTATCTGGAATTGAATTCCCGAAACCCGTCAATCACACAAGCAGCAGCATCAGGTGACTTGGCTTCATAAGAAATTGAACCATCGATCATATCTCGAATCCCTCAAGCTTGAACAAATTCAACTTGTGACTGAGTAAACCCTTATAAATTTAGAATTTGAAAATCTAGAAATTAGATACGAAACTACATCCTCGAAACCATTCAACCCAAAAGTTACCTGGAATTGATAGGGTTAAAAAAAGAGGAGAGGGTCTTGCATCTATGATTGATCATTCATCCAAAAGCCGCCAAACACTCAAAATCCCTGATATCTTGGCCCTTCTGTATGGTTGTGCTAGAGAAAGAGGGGGCAGGCATGACTGAGTGAGTGAGAGTGATGGAGCAAAAAGTGATAGGGGTGAACATGCAAAAGCTGCTTATACACTTGCAAGGCCAATTACTAATGTGCCCTTGTATACACTATAGATTGCTACAGGAAGCAAGCATTTCCCTTTTTATAAGGTTATAGATTATGTTGTGGTACATGCTGATAGAACTTAAAGAAAACTACCCAAAATTCAATGGTTGTTTCAAACTTTGATAGTTGACAGATTGGAAGGGAATGAAAGATGTTTGGATGTCTATATTAGGTTGGAAGACATATTTCTAATTAGATTTAGGTGGGTGTTGGGACGTGAGGGGGAGTTAGACTTCTAATTGGATTGGGAGAAAGATTCCTAATTAGATAAGGTAGACGTTTAATCTGATTAGGCATCTTGTTTATTATTTTTTAAATCAATTTTTTTTTTTTTTTATTATTATTATTTCATGAGCGGGAATTATTTACTGTATTTGTAAAGCAAATTTTCTCTTTAATATGATTGGCCTGTAACCCCTACAATCACTCTAGGTTGATTATTTCAAATTTCGAATATATTAATTTTATATATTTATAGATGCAACGATAAACTTATTTGATATTTTGGGATTTTACACGTAGTGCTTAAAATAATCAAAAAAGTTACCAAAAACAATGACACTTCACTCTTCTTTAAAAGTTTAATTAGTATAACTTTGGATATTGATTTATAACATACTGAATAATATGAAATATATTAATTTCTAAATTTTATCATGTGCCAAAAAGTTGCAAAAACCAGTTGACTCGATGGACCAGCCTACTCACAATCATACCTACTTTTTACTTTTTTGTATAAAAACATTGGTTTTATCCAACAAAACCCTAGACTCTTAACTCTTTCTTCTGCTTCTGCTTGCTATTGATCTCCCACAATAGTGTACTTTGACATAAAAGATGACATATAGACAGTGACAAGGCATAAGACAAATCATAATCACTAATTCTGCCCTTCAGATCAGAGGCATTTGCTCATATCACATAGAAAGATTGATCGACAACAGATATTATACCTTAAACAACTTATCAACTCAGGGGTCAAAATAGCATATGAAATTAGAGTAATGAAGAAAGAAGCTAGAGGATCACATGCTCTTGGATTCATGAAAACAGATGCGTATGATGCAATACTAAGATAGAAAAAAAGCATCTGGATGGATTCGATGCAAATACACTTTAATAAAGTTATTCAAAAAACAGAAAAAAAAGAGTCTGATTTCTATTATGATTTCGAGTGTGAAACTGACAAAGAGGGTTCTATAAGAGTTTTTTTTTTTTGAGAGATTCCAAAATGAAAAAAGATTACATGTTGTTTGGGGATCTTGTAGTTCATGACACAACGTACAGAACAAACAAGTACGACCTAATATGTGGTCCGTTTGTTAAGTTGGAATGAACCACCATGGTCAGAACATTATGTTTGGATGTGACTTCTTGTTAAATTAAAACACAGAGAGCTTCATATGGTTGTTTGATAAATTCTTAAACTCAATGGGAGGGAAAATGCTAATAACCATAATGTCTTATCAAGCAAATGAATTGGGGAATGGTATTACAGAGCTATTCCTAACAGTTGCACACAAATTATACATTTGTGTAAAACCCCAGAAATTTGAAACATGGTTATCGTTACGATGTTAGTACTTTATTTTTTTCCGGATTTAGTATTATTTTTTCCCCAAAAAGTATAATCTATTAAATATATTAAAACACAAGTTCCTAAGGAAAATCCAAACCTAAAAGAAATAATTTAGAAGGTTTGGTGAATATCAAAGCAAATTCCATACCTACATAATTTATTACTACATTCATAAATATATTATTAATAAAAATGAAAAGGAAATACCTAAAGTTATAGATAAGTTACCAATCTTTAATGCATACACAGTTAGAACATTTTAAATTTTTTCAAAAAAAAAAAAAAGAAATACATAAGGTCATACATACATAAATTACCAATATCTAATACAAAATTAGAACAATTTCTACTTTGCCTTTCATCAATTTATTATTATACTATTATGACCAAAACCTTAGAAATAAAATATAATAATAGATACTAATGTAAAAGTTTCAGAAAAAGTATACTATTGTTTCTTATTTTTTTTAGTAACTATCTTAGAAAATAAAAGTGTTATTGAAACTACTATATATATTTTTTAACAATAAAAAATTTAAATTATATGTAAGCTACCAAAAAAAAGAATAAGAAATTGGAATAAATATAGATTAAAAAGTTGAAAAAGAGATTAAAAGCCATAAATATAAAATCAAAAATAATAAGAAAATAGAATTCTCACGCAGTTGTTCAGTTGTTGTCATAACAATTTTTTTCAAAAAATAAACATCCTTCTTACGAAGAAAAATAAAATAAAATTATTTATCCATAATTGTCATGGTCATGAAACTACTATATATATTTTTTAACAATAAAAAAATTCAAATTATATGTAAGCTACCAAAAAAAGAATAAGAAATTGGAATAAGTATAGATTAAAAAGTTGAAAAAAAGATTAAAAGCCATAAATATAAAATTAAAAATAATAAGAAAATAGAATTGCCACACGCTTGTTGTCATAACAATTTTTTCAAAAAAAAATCTTCTTACGAAGAAAAATAAAATAAAATTATTTATCCATAATTGTCATGGTCATGAAATAAAATCAACTCAAATGATAGTTTATTTCATAAAAATAAATAACGTAAAATTATTGAAAACTTACACATGCATTGCACGGGATATTAAATTATAACCCATGCTCATAACTACAAACTTGAATGCTCTTAATCTTGAACAAGAATGTTCATAATCCTGAACGAGAATGCTCCTACTGTTTTTATTTTTAATAAGTTTAGTATAATTTTTTTCCAAAAATAATAATTTTTAATTAATATGATACATTTAATTGTTTATTATAATTTTGAATAGTTTTCTTCCTTGTTGTTTTTGTTAAAAAACATTATTAAGATAAGAAAACTATACATCAAAAAATTGAATATTGGCTATTAAATAGTATAATTACAATTTCCTTTCATATTTTTAGTTTAATTTTGTTTTTTATTCTTATAATTTCTATTTACAAACATTCGGATTAATATCATTTTTAATTACTTTAATTAGAAATAATTTTAAATTTATTTTTTCAATATACATTATATTTTAAGACATCAATATTTTTTAAAATCAAATATAAACATCACATTTAAAAAATGAACATATAAAACATAACATATGTTGCCACAATATTTTTAATTATCAGTATTTTAAGGATTGACAAAGTTAACAATATGCATCTAAAAACACAGAATGCTCATAACATTTAACAATAATGTTCATAAGCTCATAAGCTCTCAAACAAATAACTGGATTAATTAAAGGATTATTGGATAATAATATTACGAACTTTGAGGGTATTGGCCGATAATAATACCAACAATTTTGTTGGACACTAGCAGTACCAACTATGGACCTATTTTCCAGTAATAGTACACCACACCGAGTTAGTCAGTGTATGACTCGACGAAAAGACGAAGTGTCCCTAATTGTCTGAGTTGGAGGCCGGAGTAAGTGGAAAAAAGTTGATTGTCACTATTTTTGTCAATTAGGAAACATTGATCAATTTAGCTAAAAACAATTAAAGTTCTATTTTTAAATTATTGTTTTGCTAAGTTGGTTAATGTTGCAACTTCCTGCAGCCTTCGGCTCAGACAGTTAGGCGACATATCATCTTTCTCCTAAGTCAAAAACCTACAAACTTAGTGTTGTACTATTACTGAAAAGTAGGTCTATAGTTGATGTTATTAGTGTCCAACAAAATTGTTAGTATTATTACCGGTCATACCCAATGAGCTGAAAAATAAAATGGGACGCTGCAACCGCGGGCTTGGGTCTCATCCTGGGCTGCCCGCCTCTTCCTGTCCATGGGCCTCGCATACATCCGAAAAAATAATACAGGCTGTCGCTTTTTTTAAAAAAAAAAATTATTATAGTTCTTACTTCTTACCGTCTCTAGGGTGGGTTTTGCGCTCGTACTCCCTCACCCGCCACCATTGCTGTCTCCGGCGACTCGTCACTGTCGCTGCACGACTTCATCACTCCGGCGTCAACCCTACCATCTTCTCGCCTGGCTTTGCTGCTGAGCTAGGGTTTGCACTCGAACCGTCAACTCCGGCGAACCAACGGTACCCCTCTCTCTATTTTCTGTAGTGGTGCCTACTGCTCAATGAATGACTCTGAATTGGGTTTTGGGAACGGGTTTTGGAGATGGGTTTGATTTCAATTACTAATTTGGTTTGTTTCTTCTCTACTTTTTGGTGGAATTGGTTTCAATTCATTGTGTCCGACGAGTTTTTTTTGTGTGGGTAACTTTGTATCTTTGCTTGGTGGGTGCTTAGTGAATGATATTTGCTATCTAATAAGTGAGTAAAGTGACCTTTTTGTTGAGTTTTTTTGATGGGTTTGCTCCAATTTGCTTTAATTTTATTTGGTGGTCATATTTGGAGAACGCTCATGGATTGGTTTGGTTCTTGGTGCAATGATAGGCTAACTTGGCTTTATGGGTACTGGAAAATTCTGACTGAAGTGAACCATGTTACTGTGTGTTTGCAGAAATAATTGGACCAAAAAGAAAATCACCTCAATCTTACAGAAAGTTTGGGTCTTTGCTTCTCAATTTTGGACCTGTGCCTAGTTTTTACTGGTATGGTAGCTTTACTGGTATTGAGTTTTGCATTCATGCTGTTTGATGATAGTTCTTTTTTTTTTGTGGGTTAAGAATTGATGGCTGTTTTGGGTGTCTATGTTTGGTACTTGTTTCTAAAAAAAAAACAAGAACTAAAGGCAGTAAAGGGAACTTTTTAACTCATGACTGGTTCATGCCCGGGTCAACCGTGATCTGGGTCAACTGGTTTGACCCAGTCAAAATGGTCCGACCAGTTGAACAATTGGCCCACTGGGTCAACCAGTTCGGTGGCTGGTCCAGTTCTGACATCATAAGTCTGGATCCGCGTCTGGTCGTGTCGATCTGGGTATGGCACCCCTTTTATGCGAGTCCGGGTAACTTACTGGATACCACTTGAAGATACTTAAGTAGCATTGTGGCCAGCATTCCGTATTTCTTGAACTGTTGGTCAATTAAAGTGGAAGTCTAATATTTGTATGATGGACATCTGTTTTTCGGAAATTTACTTCCAAGTGGCAATCAGTTGACGAAACATGGTTTCATTCTTGGACCTTTCATATAGTGATTGATGAAGCCAGCCATCCTATTTTCAGGTGAGACTACAGTGAGTTCAAGCCAATCAGAGAACATTGACAAGCGTATGATGGCTCATAATGATGCTGAGGATGTTACCGGTGCATATTTGAAATCTTGTAATTCCTCAATCCCTTGATCAATAAGTTATAAGATTATTAACTCTTTTCCATCCTTAAAATTTAAAATGTTCACTCTTGGAGTGGAGAAAATTTAGGGTTCATTGTTGATGGTTGCATTTCTTCCCTTCCATGTAATATCTATGCCTAGCATCACTGGGCTTGGGGTTGGTAAAGTTGTGGCTCAAGGGAGGTGGAAGCCCTAACTTCTACTATATGCTGTTGCAGTGGATTGTACTCTGTGGTTATATATCTAGATGGTCTTAGGGAAAACCTAGAATTAAGATTTAGGTGCAGTCTAGGTTGTTGGGGAGGTGCTTTTAGTACAACAAAATGTGTTGCCTGGAGGGTGCAACATGAATCTTGTGATCCTCTCATGAATTCCTCCTTTTCTCCTACTTTAGGTAAATCTAAGAAAACTCGCAAGAAGAAAAGAAGTGGTTCTCTCACATCTGATGAATTGAACAAGATAGCGAATCAAGGAGATTTAGATGAATTGCATTCAGAGGGTATCTCAAGAATAAGAGGTATGTACATAAGATGCATTGCCCCCTCCTCTTTGGCTTGATTTGGTTTGAAATCATGTTTCATTTGCGTTTCACTATTCACAGTGTATTTTCCTTCCTGTAAATTGTAATAAAACAAGGGGTATTGATCCTCATCACATATAATCATGTGCTTGATTAAGAAAACTTACCCATTAGCCTGGTATTCTGTGGTTTTGTTTGACCCTCTCATGACAGTCTGCCTATTTTTGAAAATATTTATTCTGATAAGCTCATGATAATCTTCCTATTTCTGTAGACAAGCCTAGGAAGGCTCACAAAAAAAGGAAGCATCAGCATGTACCTAATGCTGAAACCAGGTCATTGCAGACTGTAGAGGAAGTGACGATGGACGACTGTTATCAAATCTCTTCAGGAGAGGAAGACTGCTCCCAAGGAATGAAAAGTATGGTCTAATACTGTCCAATTCTTTTATTTGAAAGGCATATAGGAGAATGATAAACATATTAGCCTAGCGAGTGCACAGTTTGAGTGTCAGTTTAGAACAAATTAACTAGATAGAGTCGATAGATTAGCATTGATGCTTGTGGTTGCTCCTGCACCACCATGTACACTTAAGGGTTCTTTCCCTAGTTCGATCTTGGATAAGCTATTACCAGGTTACATGAACAACAGAGAACCGAATAGTAAGGAGTCACCACTCTAGCTGAACCAAAGTTGCTTAGTTTTTTCTTAGTTTACAAAAACACAAGGATTGGCTCAGCCACAAAGTGTTGCAAGTATGACAAATCTTGCATATCGTTCTAGAAATTCAAGTTGAAGGCTGCATGAAGTACGAAATAAATGTAAGAAACAAGAAAAACAACGTATCATCTGACCATTTACGCGGTTAACAAGATAGTAAGGCACAGTTCCATTAATTACCTAGTCTCCCCTAGCTTTTCATTAAGTCAATCTTCGAAAAGAACATTTACATAAGGAAGCTTGGGATGAAGTATAAACTGTATAGTTGACAAAGGTAGCATTGTAGCAACAATGCACTAATATACTTCCCAGGATCATCACAGGGATGACCATAAATTAATTACACAACAGTCAACTGCAATATGGTGGAGACATTCACATTCTTATTTTCAGTCAAGATGAAGTGATTCAATAATCTTAATTGTGCCGGGTCTCTGTGTAAATAAAGAAGAGCAGAACACTTAAGCATACCTTTGATCCAACTTCTTAATTAGTCAGGCAATACTTTATTCACTCTTTGAAAAGCCTGATTAGGTGTTGAGATTTTGCCTTTGGTACCCATTTTCGGTGCTTTGTCTACCATCTACTGCCGTGCTCCATTTATGTCTGTTCTGTTATTTTCTTTCTTTCTTTCTTTTTTTTTTTTTTTGGGGGGGGGGGGGGAGGGGTTGTTCGTGTCTGAGGTTGAGACTTAAGTTGCTTGTTAAAGCTATCATCTCTTTACAATTTGATATCATGTTGAAGTTTTGTGGGTTGCATCTGATGGCCTTTTGTTACAGAATGGATTAAGGAATACCATGAGAAAAGACCAGGCTTCAAGATATTGGAACAGAGGATTGATGATTTTATAATTGCTCAGGAAGAGCAGGTAACCCTTGTGCTCTTCACAGTTGTTAATAAGAAAACTTTTTTTTTTTTTTTTGGTACACTCTCCTAGTATGTGCAAAGAGTGAGGACAAACTTCATTGTCTCAGTTTGTGGAGGCAATGTGATTTCCTCAAGGTAAGGTGGAAGGCACCCAATTTTTTGGACCTCATGAATCGCATGTGTTGAGAAATTGGATGGAAAATTGGCAAAAGGTGCCAAATTTCTTTAAATGATATTCATCCAGACAATTCATACCGCTTTGAGTACAAGTTTCTAATCAATGCCATAAAATTTAGATTCATGGAGCATCTTAAACCATCAAACTGAAAGGCATGGTGCTTATTCCCTGGTTTGCTGCCCTTGCAGCTAGGTGGGGAGCGTTTGATGGGCTTAAAAAAGGATGATAATCTGTGTTCAATGTTCTTATTTGTGTTTTCCCATTATTCAAGATTCTACGTGTATCAAATTTTTTTGACAAGTAACTATTAAGCATTTAAGCAAATTGGCTGCATATCCACTAGCAGTTGCCCTTATGTTCTACCTTGTGCCTTGTCTTGTGAGACAATTTTTTTGCCTTCATATGCCTTGCATGTTCAAACATTGGTACTGCTGTCAGTATGCATATAGTTTCCTCTATTGTGTCTTTGTTATGCGTTAGTCTCTTTCAATGACACGTCTGTGTTTGGGGGATACAGGCTAGGAAAGAAAGAGAAGCAAAGATGGCAGAGGAAGGTTGGACCGTTGTCGTACATCACAAGGGTGGGAAAAAGACAACGGATCCTGGAAGTGGGGTTGCTGTGGGATCTGTAGCAGAGGCTGCTGTTCTTGATAAATTGGCCAAGAAAAAGAGCAAGGACGTGGGGCTGGATTTCTATCGATTCCAGAAGAAGGAAGCCCAAAGGAGTGGTATGTTCCCTTATGACTTTGATACTTTTGAATTAATGTGTAAACTGTGCACAGGCTTATCCATTTCAAGTGCTAATTGTGATTCCCAGGGTAGATTTATTATATTCCGTTGCCTTATTTTTGGTGTTTCACTTTTTTTAAAATTTTTTTTATTGGTGTTGGTTGTTGTTGTTGTTGTTGTGGTACTTGTCTTCTTTTTATAGGTACTGAATACCCCCTTCTCAAAGATCTTTCTTGAAGTAGTTTGAAAATGGCAGTATGACATCATTCCCATCCCCAAACTCTTAAGTGTAATTGTTAAAGTATATCTATAAGCAATAGCTTTGAAAACAACATCTTTCTTGGAGTAATTATTTAGTAGAAGTGCTTTATTAACTATCAATTTGCATTATTGTTCTTGGTATTATTATACTATTATTAATTAAAAGCAATCTGGATTATGATTTAGTCTAGGGAGGGGTGGAAAGCAGAGTACCTGAGTGGAGGGTTTAAGTGAATGTCCTGCTAAAAGCTGTAATTTTGCTTTGGTGATTTCGGAGGATCCCTTTTGCCCTCTGACTGTTCCATGCAGTTGATATTTTGAGATTCAAAGGATACTCGTTCTTATAACATTAAAATTTGCTTCTTGCTTAAGCTATCAGTACTTAAACCGTCTTGAAAGAGAAGCAGTAGTATGCATTAGGGTGTGCTCCTCCAAATGGGGCATCTTGGCCGTTTAGAAACATTTGGGAGCAAGTATTAGATCTGCTCCTAAAATGTGCCAGTTTAGTGACAGGTGGTTAGTATACCATGTTGAGGATAGCATATTGATTCCCAGTTGGCAGACTGTATAGCTGTAAACTGCTGAAGCATTCCCCTGTCTAAAACTAGAGTGGATTGTAGAAACCGCTATTCTGTTTGAACCCTAAATTTGGAATGCTTCGACTGCCTGTGGTATGGTGAGTTGAAACACCCATACAGAGAGTCAGAGAGGAGACATTTGGAACCTTGCAAATTAGCCCAAAAATAGTGGAAGTGAATGCTATATTCTGACATACTTGGTGCCTTTACATTCACTTTGATCTTGTGATTCAAATTCATGTGTTGTGTTTTGCAGAGATTATGAAGCTGCAGAGTAAATTTGAGGAGGACAAGAAACAGATACAGCAGTTGCGAGCAGCTAGGAAGTTTAGACCTTACTAAAATTGTGGATTTTTACTTTTGCATGTAGTTGACAAACTCTGATTATTGATTCCTGCTTTTATTTATGTTGAAAAGGGGAGAATTTTGCCGTCCAGGTAGTGTAGAGCATACATTAGCGACATATAATTCTGGGTTGTCCCATAGTCTGGGCCCACGGCTCCTAGAGGGTTACAATTCATTGTATCATATGTTGGCCATAACTATCTCGTTAAAACAATTTGGAGTTGTAGTCCGTCTGTAATTCTTTTCTTCGATCTTGCATGCAGATATCTCAAGGAGATGCTTTGACAGAGTCGCAAAGGGTCTCCTGAGCTCACTGTTATTTATATTTACCTGAATTACCAAAAAATGTTGGCACGTTAAATAGTAAGAATCTCTCCGGATACCTGCAAATGTTGTTTTACTCTGCAAACGTTGATTTGATTCTCATACAGAAATTGCTCAGAAATGCAAGTTGCTTTAGAAGTGGGTTTTGCGAGCAAAAAGAAAACTTGAAAGAGCCCCATCTTAAGTAGAACAGTCCAGTAGGAAATGTCACAAGTTATTATATATGGGTGTGTTTGGTGCAAATGAAAACTGTTTTCTAGGAAAATGATTTTCCTTCTAAACTGTTTTCTTTGGAAATGAATTTTCATTTGATATATTCTCGTGTTTGGTATACAGGAAAATAATTTTCCTGGAGAACAATTTTCACATGTTTGATAATGAGACAGATTAAAATGCGTGTGTCAGAGAAAGTGGTCATGAGAGAGAGAGAAAGAGAGAGGGAGATAGACTAAACAGAATGTATAAGAGGGAGTGGTGTATAGAGAGAGAGTGAGGGAGAAATATTAAAACGGATGCAGGAGAGGGAGTGGTGGAAGAGAGAAAAACGAGAGAGAGAAATATTAAAATGAGTGTATGAGAGAAAGTGACGGAGAGAGAAAAAGATGAGAGAGATAGAGAGAGTAGGGGAGAAAAGGAGAATATTTTTTATTATGTTGAAGTCAAGAAAATAATTTATAAAGGGGTGGGGGTAAATCATTTGCTTGGAAAATGATTTTTTCCATTTTCTGGTCACCAAACATCGGAAAATTGCCAAATAGAAAAATCATTTTCCAGAAAATAATTTTAATCCCACCAAACACACCCTTATAGATAATTATCACAAGTTCTTGTTATCTTAGGGTGTGTTTGTTTCATAGAGGGGAAATCATTCTCTGGGAAATTGTTTTTTTTTTAATTTTCTAGTATTAAGTACAAATAAGGTTGAGAAAGTAATTTTTAGACCTTTAAAGGAAGAAAAAAAATATTTTACACTCTTGATTGGTCGATCAATTTTTCAAAGAAACATTACAATATAATAGGTTGATCATAAAAGTATAAATAAAGATTTTGACCTCTAATTATTTAATTTTTATTTTACAACGTATATGGCAATTATTGTTGACATTTTTTTATTGTTAAATCTAACTGAAATTTAAGGGCGAAATTCAACTTCAACGATTTGACTTGTAATATTGTAATACGATAGAAATTATTAGAAAAAGTTTGAATATAATTTTTTTTTTAGCTCACAATATTTTTATCTGATACCCCCTCTGTCCCATATTACTTGTCTATTTAGCCAAAATTTATAAAACCAATCAAATAAGTTAGTTAAGTATTGTATTGTACTCCCTCCGTTCCATATTAATTGACAGTTAAACAAACTTTTTTTGTTCTAAAATAATTGTCACTTTCCGTTTTTCAATGCCTACTTTAATTATTTTAACTTTATTATTTTGTTAACTTTTTACTTTTTCAATCAATAAAGCCTACTCTTATTCACATTCTCTCACTACCTACACATTAGTATCCAAAAAAGCACCTTGAAATTTTGAAATATGTCAATTAATTAAACTGTAGGAATATCTTTCTCTCTCTCACTTTTTCTAAGTATGAAAAACTAATAAAAAAGGTAGGTAGTTAGAAAAAGTTGTATTAAATTATAAAGTGACAAGTATGATGAGACAAAAAAAAAAGTTAAAGTGACATGTATTATGGGACGGAGATAGTAACATTTTTTTTAACTCGGGTAAATAGGATTTGATCGGTCCATCCTTTACAGGGTAAATTAAAGAGTGGGACCAATCCAAGGTTAGAAAGAGGTAGTAACATATATTGTCACATATATCAACATTTTTTCCACTAATAACTGAAACTTAAAAGAAAATTTCAAATTTAACTATTTGAAATAAAACTTTATGATATCATATGATGCAGTAAAAAAAACTCAAATTTGAATTTTGGGCTCCAAATATTTTCATTTGTAACATATCGCCACTTATATCGACATTTTCTTATATTAAATCTAACTAAAATGTAAGAGCAATATTTAAATTCAACAGTTTGACTCAAAACTTTATAATACGATAAAATTGATTAAAAAAATCTCAAATATGAATTTCGATCTCAAAATATTTTTGTTGGTTAACATTTATCGCCATATATATCAGAATTTGTTGTCGCTAAAACTAGCTCATGGATAGACAAACTGCTTAACGTCACAATCTTGAATCTCCTGAAATATTCACAACCCCTATATGGGATGTTGCCAACGAACTTTTCGGTACCTACAAATGAATTTTCTGAATGTAGTTATCCCATAACCAAAGTTCTTATACAGACCTTAACTTGACAAGAATTTGAACTGTCATGACTCTGATATCACTTGTCAGGTATATTATATGAGTAGATTCATCATAGCGGAAGCGAATCTTTTTTTTTTTGAATCCGGGTAAAAAGTACAATGGAACTTAGGCGACCCTTCTCGCAAGGCGTCTTCCTAAGTTATCATGAAATAAAATGAAAGAAAGATCAGACGAAGGGTTAAGACTCTAAAGAACCAAGTTTTGTGTGGAGTGCCCTTTGTTAACTAACCAACTAACCAGTCTGCCGCCAAATTGGTTTCCCTAAAGATATCACTCACAGTGATTCCCTCAAACAAGTGTAAAAGTAACTTAATATCCGTAACCATTGTGTCAATCTGCCAAGGCACTTTAATCTCCCCTCTAATAGCTTGGATAAGAATCAGGTTGTCACTTTCAATATGGACTTTCTCGTACCCTGCCTGAAGGGCCTGTTGAATCCCAACTTTGAGGGCTAGGGTTTTTGCGAGAAGAATAGGTTCGACAGTGAGTTTAAAGCAGCCAGCTTGTAGAAGTCTGCCCAAGAAATCTTGGATGACAAACCCAACTGCAGCTCGTAGATTGTTAACAGAACCATCACTGTTAAGTTTGACCCACCCAGGGTTGGGTCGCTCCCAACCAACATGTTTCGTATAGTACTGGCGTTGTATCGACACAGGTTGACCTTTAAAAAAGGTCGAACTCCCATTGAAGGAACTTCTGGCTTGCCACTCTGCAAAGTTCTTTTTGGCACGGATTATGACTCTGACATGGTTGAAGACGACCTTGTTAAAGGTACACGCATTCTGTTCCTTCCAGATGCTCCAGATGAGGTATGTAGTTCTCTTCAGCTCCGAATTGGTGAAGATGGCCCGAAAGTATGAGAGGATATCCTTACCACTAGAATCAAGTGGCCAATCAATTGTGGATTGTAACCAATTATGGTCCTTGGCGGTTTGCGACACTTTCTCAGTGAATCGACACTGGTGAATCAGATGTTGATAAGTTTCAATATGTTCTAAACACATAGCACAAGTTGGATCCATGGTGACACCTCGTCGAACTAGGTTACCTCTTAGAGGCAGGCTATTATGGTAAATTTGCCAGAGAAAGGTCTTTAACTTAGGTTGTACATCCAAATTCCAAATCCATCTTCCCTCCCAATTGCTTTTCTTATCAAGCCCATGACAGAGCCAGGTAGCTGATTTAACAGAAAAGTTTCCATCACTAGTAAGTCCCGAACACAACTTATCATCCTGAGCGAAGGAAGGGATAGGGATGGAGAAAACTAGTTTTGCAGCACTCGGATCAAGGATACTTGTAACTTTAGGGATATCCCACTTATCATCTAAAATGAAGTCACTAACTTTTAGACTATCATCAAAATCTCCTCTATTTAAATTACAAATATTAAATAAAGGTTTTTGACGACACCAATTATCAGTCCAGAATTTTACAGCTGAACCGTTACCAATTTTCCATCGAAGCCCCAATTTGTAAAAATTGTAAGCTTTATGTAAGTTCTTCCAAACCCAGGAGTCTGAAAATTTAGGTTGAGATGTAAAAGAATTACGACCGCCTTTGAAATACTTTTGCCTCATTTGAGATACCCAAAGGCTATTATCATCATGGAAAATCTTCCAAATTAGCTTGCATTGGAAAGCAAGGTTGACTGCATGAGATTTCCTGAGACCAAGGCCCCCTTGATCTTTTGGCTTGCAAACTTTGTCCCAAGCAATCATTGGCATACTGTTTCCTGAATTCTTCCAAAAGAAATTTCTGTTTGTACTGTCTAACTGATCATCTGTTTTTTTGGGCATCAGGAAACATTGCATAGTATGAGCAGGTAGAGATTCTAAATTTGTCTGAATGAGAATTGATCTCCCGGCCTTAGATAAAGAGTTTGCCTTCCAGTTTGAGAGTTTCTTAATAGCCTTTTCAATGACGGGGGAGAACAATTCAATTTTCTTTTGCCCATTCACAGAAGGACAACCAAGGTATTTGCCCATCGATTGTCTAACAGGGATGTTAAAAATCCCTTGGGCCACATCTTTTTTCCTAGGTGAAGTTTTAGCAGAAAACACCATCACTGACTTATGAAAATTTATAAGTTGACCAGAAGACTTGCAAAAATTGTCCAGGGTGTTCTTCAGCAAGTTACAAGCACTTTCTTTACCTTTACAAAACAAAAGGCTATCATCCGCAAAGAAGAGACTCGGGATGGTGGTGACTCCCTTGCAAATATTTATTCCTATCCCATTCTTTTTAACAGCACTGAGATCAATGAGCTTTCTAGAAAGAACTTCCATACAAAGAAGAAAAAGGTAAGGAGATAAAGGATCTCCCTACCTCAAACCTCTAGAAGACTTTATCATACCACAGGGTTGATCGTTGACTAATACTGAGTAAGAGACAGAAGAGATACATTCAAAAACCCAATTTGTCCATTTAGAAGGGAACCCCATTCGGTTAAGGACGCCTATAAGGAAACTCCATTCAATTCTGTCATATGCTTTTTCCATGTCTAGTTTTAGAGCTATCCAAGGGGTTTTATTATTTGACCTCCCAAACTTATGCATGCTTTCGTGAGCCAATAACACATTATCATGAATGTGCCTTTCCGGAACAAAGGCACTTTGGGTCGGATTAATAAGGACCTGTAAAAGAGGCCTAAGCCGATTCACCATTATTTTTGCTATAATCTTATAAATAGTGTTGCAAAGGCTAATTGATCTAAAATGATTAGGCAAAGAAAGATCATCCACCTTTGGAATCAGTGCTATGAACGTATGGTTAACTTCTTTCAATAATTTACCATTTAAGAAAAAATCTTGAATGACACCATATAGGTCGTTTGCAATTAGCTCCCAATATGTTTGGAAGAACACCGCTCCAAACCCATTAGGCCCAGGGGCTTTACCAGGATCAATTTGGAAAAGGGCTTCTTTAATTTCTTCTCTAGAAACATTAGCTATAAGAGAATTAGCTTGATCTATAGAAAGCTTAGGAAGGTTAACCCCATCCCAACAAGGAGTATTGCAGCCAGAGGTAAATCTGGATTCGAATTCCTTAACGAAAAGAGTTTGAATATCTCTTTTTCATCTTCAATCCAAACTCCAGAAGGATCCTTGAGCCTTTGAACAACCGTTTTCCGTTTTCGAAAAGTAACCGCTCTATGAAAGAAAGAAGAATTTCTTTCTCCTTGCGTTAACCAATTTTTCCTAGAAAATTTTGTCCAATACTTTTGATTAAACAACAACATTTTTTATCGCTGTCTGATTAATCTATGTTGCCATTGGTTAAGGCGAATGCTATTGGGGTCATTAATGAGCTTATCATCTATTGCTTTTAGTTTAGCTGCATTATGCTCCATCTTATCATTAAAATTTCGGAAGAAAGCTCTGCTCCAAGATTTCAGATCCATTTTTATATGCTTTAACCTCCTTGTAATTTTAAACATTAAATGGCCTTTAAAATTACCTTTCCACCCATTTTCGACAATTTTATTAACTTGACTATAAGAAGGCCAATTTTGATTTAAGCGAAATTGTCTATTCTTAGTACTCTTAAGGTCTGGGTCAGTATCCAGCAAGACATAACTATGATCAGAGAAGGAGAAGGGACCATGAATTACAGAAGTTTTGGGAAAAAGGTTGTACCAATCTTGTCTAACAATTGGTCTATCTAGCCTTTCAAAGACCAGATGTCCATGAATTCGTTTTTTCCAAGTAAATATTCTCCCAGTGGGAACAATATCCGAAGCATTAATAGCTTGGAGGAAGTTCGACAATCAGACACAACTGGACTGATGGACCACAACCCCTCCTTTTTTATCGGAGGGGAGAAGTAGCTCATTACAATCCCCAATTATACACCAAGGCAAATGAAAGGGGTGATTTAGGAGTTTTAAATTTTCCCAAAAATTCGATTTCTCTCTCTCTTTAGCAGGGGCATAAATACCAGAAACTATAGTTTCAATATTTGAATTTCTTTCTTTAACATAAAGATGAATGGCACGAGCGTCCTTTTGCAAAATGTGGACTTCTAAGTTGGCATTATTCCAAAGGACCCAAATTCCTCCAGTATGGTTTACTGTCGGCACCCATTCTAACCGATCACATCTTAACTTTTTCAAAATTCTATTTGTATTAAGCGAATTAACTAAAGTTTCGCTTAAAAAGGTAATGTCTGGTTTTAAGCTATTAAGGACAAGGTTGATTTCAGCAATTTTTTGTAATAACCCACCCCAAAATCATGTTTAATTATTTATTAATCACGGTAATTATCTAAATCGCGTTATAAATTTTTCGCGTTTATCTTTATTTATTTATTGAGTTACTTGTTTATTTATTGTTATCGGTGACAAGTCTCGTGCAGGAGATGGCTAAGATGCCGATTTATTGGCTTAAAAATTTACTTTTACATGTTTGTGCATTGAGTTAAAGTATTTCAGGTTGTACGTTATAAATTTATTTTAGAAACGCTAATATTTACATATTCCGATTTATATATATATTTTACCGTTCCAATTTTAATTTCTTACATTTTATTCCCTTACATAATTTCAAGAGGTAATTTTCCACCTTATTATTTTAATTCAAGTGTCATTGTATTTTATTTTTACGTTGCCCAATTATTATCGATATATTTTATCTTCTACAAAAACCCAATATTTCAAGTTACTACAACAATTACCATTTAATTACTCCTAATGTTATCATCCTATTATTATTTTTAATTAAGGTTTTAGTCTTATTTATTGTTAGCTTTGGTAATTGGATGATAGTTTTAAGTGTGTTTTAAATGTTTAGTAGAAGGGAGTCTCAATACACTTCACTTCTTTTCAAATTTGAATCAAATTAATTACTTATAATTTATTTACTTAAAATTAGGTATTTAAATTATATTTTCAGATTTCAATTAAGTTTAGTTAAGGGTGTTTTAGTTAAGTGGAGGGAGTTTATAATAGTAGTGTTAGTGTTAGAAGACCCATTTTTTATTTCAAACCCACACCCAAGCTCTTTCTCTCTCTACACTCTCCTTCCCTCTTCCTCCTCTGCTGGCTGTCCACCCCCAGCCGTTTTCCGGCCATTTTCCGGCCAGCCGCCGCCAGCCTCGGCCACCACGCACCACCCCCTTCCTCTCTCTTGTGTTTTCATCCATTTTTAACTCCAAGGGAAATCTCTCAAACCCTAATTTCAATTCTTTTATGTCTAATCTGAAATTCTATGTTTAATCTATGTTTCTTTTGTTAATTTCATCTCTTTTACTCTCTTTATTCATGAATTCAAGTATATAATTGTTTTGGTTAAGTTAGGGTTAAGTTTGAAGAACATGCATGTTGATTTTCAAGTGTTTTGTGAGGTTTTAAGTTGATTTTATGGTAGATGATGAATTGATGATGATGTATGTGGGTTTCTTATGAGTTTCTAAGTGTTTAAGGGCTGAGTTTATGTTCTAAGTTTATAAATTAATAGTTATTATGTTAATTTGGGTGAATTAGTGAAGTCTTGTTGCAAGAAATTCAAGGCTATGTTTTATATGTTGAATTTGTGTTGAATTCATGAATGCATGTGGGTTTTAAGGCCTTTGATGAAGAGTTTTTCATGGTTTATATTCTGGAAATATGGTGGATTAAGGTTTGATGAAGTTTGGTTAAGTTCTATTATGATTAAGAGTGGGAAAATCCAATTAAAAGATGAGTTTTAGGTGTTTTAGCTACTGTTTTCAATTCTGGAAATTTACAGAATTATAAAAGTGAGATTTTTGCCCAAATTTCTACTCCATTGGATAGCTTAAGGTGTTAGCAAACCATAGACTTTGGAATTTCGAATTTCCGACATGTATAGCCCGAGTTACGACCAAAACCGTAACCTCGCGTTTTTAAATACGATTTCTGAGTCAGTGTGTTGAGGGCTATTTTTCGTCCCTTTGGAGACCTCGTTGGTTTTTGTGGTAAACATGAAAGTTTTAGACCATGTTGTGAGCTTTCCGGAAAGGTATAGTTCATCGTCATACGATATCGGAAGTGTGAGTTACGCCCCCGGGAAACCGGGCTGTCCAGAATAGTTTTCTGCTCAAAATAACCTTTGTAAATTGGTAGCTTTTGGGCCTCAAATCAACCCAATAGGGAGTTCTAAGTATAAATGTGTCATGGGTAGATATTGTCATCATAGAGCCATGTGTTTAAGGCTAAGTGTACCATTTTGGAGTCCTAAGTAAGTCTTATGTATACTCTTCAAGAGCTACTGTATTAGTAAGTCCTTATTTCCTATATTTCTTTAAGTATCATGTTCAATATCTTTGCTCTATCTAAGATTCCTTCTAGCTTGATAACCTCCAATGTCTAATTCAATTCATTCCTCATTTCATAGTTCATTAATCCAAGCTTGCTTTTATTCACATTTGGACATGTATATCTTGCTCCATTTCGTCTTTTCATTCCATATCGTATTATCGAACCATATTTGAACTCATTATTTTCGCATCCGAGCTTCCAATTTATAATCATCCTATTCATCATTGATTCAAGCTTATTCTCTTGTATTCAAGCCCTTTTATTTGAATCACCTTCTACGTCATATTTCTCATGTTTTTCCGACCCGAAAAGCCTAAAGTTTCATATACTCAGCTTCTGTACGGGCCCATTTTGGAGCCCTTCCACTCATTTTTAACTTCTGGTTCTGTGGACAAAGTTGTAGATTATGATTTTCCCTATCCCGAGATGTACTCTTTTACTTCGTTTCGATTTTCATAACTCAAGTTATGCTATAAACACTATTTTACTATAACCTGAAATTTTATTCTTAAAGCTACTTCATTTTTATTTACTAAGCCTCTAAACTTATGAATCTAATTTAGAACCATATTCGGTTCTTCATTTCTACTTATTCTTATCTTAGTTGACAAGTTTCTAACGCCATCTCCAAGCCGAGCTACGCCGCCAAAGTCTTTAGCGTTCAAGGCATAAATTGTCCAACTTTTACTATCTAAGTTATATTCATGGTTCATTCTATTCATGCCATGTCAAGTTTTATGATTTACAATGTCTTTACATTTAATAGTGGACCCACATTCTATGCTTATATTTACAGTTATGTTTTTAGCACTCCTGATCAGAGTGCCTTGACCTGGCCAGTGTCGACTGCTTAGCAGTCAATCATTCCAAGTCTAGATCAACTTGGGCATACGCGTGTGTGAGGTGCTTGCACCGATCGTAAGGGTTCCACCTACTTTCTATCTTCATTGATTTATGGTTATGCATATGCTTATGTTCATGTCATGCAAGTCCTATTTTAACCCCTTCCCCGTTTTCAAAATGAATTTAAATGCCGGCACCGAAACCGTTTTCGAACGGTTTACGTGCTGGAGGTTTACGTACTGAGTGTTTCCCCACTCACTTTTGCGATGTTTTAATGTTTTGTTTTAGGAGGTTCGAGCTCCCAAGGCAAGGACAAGTCGGTTCCTAAATAGTTCAAGGATCTCGAGGTAGTTCTTTGTGGAATCTATTGGTTATCAAGAACAAGCAGGATCTTTTGGAATTGTTCTAGTTTAAGACATGTTAAGTTTATGTATTTTTTTATCCCAAGGTTGTATAAGTTTTAATGTGAAGATTGTAAGTTATCTTGTGGTTTTTGGAAGGTTTTTGGAAGTTTCTTTGTTGTGGTTGCCTTGTCTCTTGTGGGAGACGGCGGTAATGCCTCGACCTAAGGTGTTCCGCTGCGCTAATCGCGGGCTTAGGTTCTCTAAGTGGAAGTTTAACCCCGTGATTAAGGTTGGGGTGTTACAGTTGTGGTATCAGAGCCCAGGTTTTTGGTTGAGTATTTGGGAATTATAGAATTTCTTAAGTTATGGATCCTCCCTTAAGGAGAAAGATAGGCATGTGAGTACAAGCCTTTATATGATGAGTATGAGTATGATAAGTGATATGTTGGGAATTGTTGGTGAGCATGAAGCTCTATATATTGGTTTAGTATGTAAATTGTTCTTCCGTGCAGGTTTTCAAGACTTTGTAATTTTGGGAATAGCTCTAATTACAGGGGAAGTGCTGCCGAAATTCTCCCAAAATTTTAAGAAAGTTTGTAGTCAAAATCCCTAAGGGGGAAACTAGGTGAATTGAGTTGAGCCTAGTAACATATGTAAGTAAAGTCAATGAATCTAATGGGAAAAGTATGAAGTTTATCAAGCATTTCCTCAAAGTCTTTGAAAATTATTGAAAAGTTTATAAAGTGAGTCCCAAGTGGGACCATGGCATAGGTTTTAAATGTTAATATGGATGAAAAGTTTTAAGGTAGTCCGAAAAAGGGACTAAATCTATGAGGTTTAGAATTGTGAAGCAAGCCTAAATCAATTTCAAAGATGAAATAAAAGTTTCTCAAGTCGCTCATAAGAGGTTAACTTGGTTGAGTCTCGAACCTTGTCACAAATTTATTCCTTTTATTTGCAAATAGCCGTTTATTTTGGCCATGATAAGATTTTAAAATCTTGCATTGTATTTTATGTATGGTATAGATGGATAACGATGGTAACCCCCTCCCGAATCCGTTCGCAATGTTTGTGGACCCCGCCACCAACGTTCACGCCCATCTTAAGGCGTTGCAAGATGTTCTCGATGCACATTGCGCTGCAAATCCCAAGTCCGAATATCACGACGACGTCTGTCGAGCCCGATGTCTTTTAGCGACTCTTCCCCACGAGAGCCCGTGGGATGATATCCGAGACCGGTACCGTCAGTTGCTTATACGGGGAGAACCCGGACGCCACGCATGATGTGTTAACTACATAGGGGCTTGGAACCAGATTGTAATGGAGATAATGATCACGCAAGCTGCACAACCCTTAGGTCTTTACGTCAGCAAGTTAGGACCCTACCTTCACGAGGTGATAGGCTTACCGGCGCCTACCAACGCGGGAAAAGCACCGGCTCACGTGTTCGCTCCCCCGGCGGATGAAGTCCGTCTACACTTTTCACCGTACCTCACCGGACGTTCAATCGTCCCGAATCTATCGTCTTATGGGGAGTCTACGCCTACCGCTCAAATAGCTGGAAATGAAGAAGAAGATCCTAGTATGGATCTAGATCAAGACGAGTGCGCCTAACCAAAAGCAGATCAAAGAATGTGAAGCAGAACGTCTACACTGCGCCGATGGAGAACGATTTCGATTGGACCGTGTGAAGAGGACTAATGATTATGGTTAAGGGGCATCTCATCATGAGAGTCTACTCTGATTGGCTCCTGTGTAGGGTTAGCCGGAAGCTAACATTTGCTAAGCTAAATGACTGAAGTGACCCTTGTGGTTGACCGATTCTTCTGTCCTAAGATCCTCTCTTGTAACTAGATAAACTATGCTAAATTTATGGGGCCTCCCATGCCTTTAGTTAAAGGAGGCATTGGAAATAATTTGGGGACTTTAGAATTTGTTTAGTGTTAAAATGTATTGCGGATATGGTTGAAAAGGTACCCTAAGGACAAAAGGAAGGGCATCCTCACATTCTAGGATGTTTATATTGGTATCATATGTTGAAGGTTTTAATTATCAAATCTGGTGCTAGCCATTTAGAGGCGACAAGTTTTACGTTGTTATAGAGTCGAAGGAAATTAGTTGGAGTTTCCCTACTATACGAACATGCTTGTGGATTTTATAGCAGTGAGGCGAGGAAAGCCTCATGAGAATGCATTTGACTACAAGTCAAGATATATACCGAATAAGTTATAAAGTGGTGATGATAAGTTATGTTGAATAAGGGTATACTCCGTGGTAATGTTGGAATATGTTTCAAAGATCGGGGAAATCAACTTGAACTACAAGGTCCTCAGTCTAACCTGGGAATAACTACGCGCCCAGGCACATGCTCATTCCGCCACTAGGATAGGAGAAGTTGCTTTTGGAGGATAGCTATTAACGAACAACCATCATGCGGATCAAATTTCTTCTGTATGACTTTTATACTTCAAGTTCATCGCTCAAGTTCAACTTCTAATTCTTGCTCTCATTGGAAATCCTCCTAATAAAGTTTACCCTCTCATTGCAATATTAAAATTCAAGCTCCTCGTCTCCTACCCTTGTTCATTCTCAAGAATCTTTATCTAATCCTTGTTTAATCTCAAGAATCTTTATCGATCCTATCGCTTTTATCGATTCGGGTGTTAAGACATTCAATGACCGCCTTTGGTGGCTCGTTACCAATCCATGAACAAATTCTTCAGACCATTACCTACTCGCCATTGATGACTCGTTATGTCTCCAAAGATAAAACTTCATTAGATTCATATGACTCTCCTTACTCGTTAAGGTTTATCTTTTCCAGGTGATGGTCATGTTCTATCATGAATCTGAACACTCTTTTCAAAGCTTAATTTCCACAAACGTCTTACCTTGTTTAAGATCAATAGCTTATGCTCTATTATTCCGTAGTTACCACAAAGTATTCATACATTCCAAACTTTAATTGTTTTAATTCGGAAATCAGAAGACCGATCCTGATAGCTTTCTTCTCCAATTCAAGGCATCATTTGAATCAAACTTCATCTCACACTCATATTGTACTTTCCCCTCTTAAATTCACCTTTACCGTCACAAGTTGGCAACCAACTCGGTCGATTCTAACCATTGCTTATTTTCAAGAATTTTTAGGAGAGCCGCTAATTGTTATAATCACTCTAGCTCCTTAATGTTATGTTCACACTTTATTGACATCTCTTTCTCTTCTTACCTTCCTTTAGGGTAAGTGCTTTTCTTTCTAGCAATGATCCACTCCTATATCCAGTAGGGATGTACTATATTTATCCTATCATGTTTCTCAGTTGGTCACCTTTTCTCCTGTTCCGAAATAACCATCATTCTCAGTAAGGATCTACAGTGTATATCCAGATTTTGGCTTAAATGCAAGTTACTACTCGATCAGATATCAACAATCTATGCTTTGCACATTCCAATCAATTTTTATCCCGCATTCATGCATTCCCGATACTGATTTTCTTAATTCACGAATCTTAATTTAAGTCTTACCTTATTCATGAAATCATTGTTATCATCATCTTTGGCAAATATGCTATCTTTTGTTGATCGCTTTCTTAATGGATATACATGCGTCGTTGGACTAAAGAATACCTTTATCCCTCCGTGTAGTTTTAAAGCTTTAAGTCCACCAGTGTAAACCTTTGCTTTGTTATTCATTTTCAAAATTCATGTTCTTACCTCTTAATTGATGGCATCTTCTTGTTATCGTGTTTTCTCCCGTACTGTTGGTGCCTTTTATAAGAAATAGACGTCTTGTGGAAGTTAATAAAGGGAGGGAAAAATGAAGCGTAGAAATGTTAGTTGTATGGGAGTTTATGATATCTGAGGTAAAATGGGAAAGGTAGAGAAATCGCTGTTGAAGGAAATATTAGGGACCTTCGGGTCAAGACTTCTTACAAGTAGGTGTTTATGAAATCAAGAATATAGAACACTTGAAGAAAGATCAGTCCTTCTTCCAAAGGATATAAAAGCCATATGGATATATTTGAGAAATAAAGTGTTCTTGTCATATAACCCATGATGGGAAGAGGGTGCTCAGTTAGTTAACTGAGATAAAAACCGATGTTTTGGGACTCGTCTTAGGAAGTGATGCCAAGAGAAATAAGTTCAAGGATTGTACAAATAATCAGCGTAAGGTGCTCGTCACTATGTTGACCATAACCTTTAGATGAGATACGATATCATGGAAACATGTGGAAGGAATGGGCAGACAACGTGCCTACGCGGACTTTGCTAAAGAGCGACAGCTGTTCGCCAAGTTTCCAAAGTGTGAATTTTGGTTAAAAGAAGTAGCATTTTTGCGACATATAGTCACCAGTAAAGGGATCCAAGTGGACCCTAGTAGAATTTCCGCTCAAAGTCGGGCAAGACCTCTACAACAAGTGCGAAGTTTCTTAGGTATGGCAGATATTATAGGAGATTCGCATCGAATTTCTCTAAGTTGGCTTTACCATTGACCAACCTTCTCAAGAAATCGACTCATTTCGAATGGTCTGACGAGTGTGAAGAAGCCTTCCAAGTGCTCAAGAAGAAGTTAACGACCGCACCGGTGTTATCCCTTCCCGAGGAAAGAAGAGAGTATGTGGTATATAGTGGTGCGCCCCATCAAGGCTTAAGGTGTGTCTTGATGCAAGATGATAAGGTGATCGATATGCGCCATACAGTTAAAGCCTTACGAGAAAAATTACCCCACTCATGACCTAGAGCTAGCAGCAGGGGTGTTTGCCTTGAAGATTTGGAGGCATTATCTGTATGGAGTTCATACGACTATCTTTACGGAGCACAAAAGTCTCAAGTACATATTTACTCAGAAGGAGTTAAATCTAAGGCAGTGAAGATGGCTAGAACTTATCAAGGATTATGATTTAGATATCCAATACCATCCTGGCAAAGCAAATGTAGTGGCTGATGCCTTGAGTAGGAAGACTCAGCATGGAAAGTTGACCTGTCTAGAGGTTCTCCCAAAGCTGCAACAAGAGCTATGCAAAGAAAATATTGAGCTAGTTAAGCAAGAAGAAGTGACCAGAAAGTTAGCTGCTTTATCTCTTCAGCCATCTATCATTGAGGAAATCAAGACAGAACAGATGAATGATCCTGAACTCAAGAGAATCATGGATAATCTTGTCATAAAGGGATACCAGGTTCCAGTCAAGATTTTGGAGCGCGTTGCAGAAAGCTTTTGGTACGCGACTCAGTGTTAGTAGCTCATACCATCCGGAGAGTGATGGTTAAACCGAGAGGGTTAACCAGATTGTGGAAGATATGTTGTGTGCATGTGTTCTGGATTTTCAAGGGAACTGGGATCAGTTTCTCCCACTCGTAGAGTTTTCATATAATAATAGCTACCAGGCCACTATTAAAATGGCCCCGTTCGAAGCACTCTATGGCAGAAGATGTCGAACCCCACTATGCTGGGGAGAGTTAGATGAAGCGTTGATCATAGGTCCGGAACTAATCCAAGACACAACCGATAAGGTCCGAGTCATCCAACAAAGACATCAAGATCGCCAAAGTCGGCAAAAGAGTTATGCGAGATAGAAGCGAAAACCTCTCGAATTTCAAGTGGGTGATCAAGTTTTTCTTAAGATTTCTCCAACGAAAGGGGTTCGGAGATTTAATATCAAAGGGAAATTAAGCCCACGTTTTATTGGGCCATATCCGGTGATAGGAAAGATCAACCCGGTAGCCTACCGAATAGAGTTACCTTCTAGTCTAGGAAGGACCCACGACGTTTTTCATGTGTCGCAACTCCGTAAGTACGTGCCGGACCCGAAGCATGTTCTAGCGGAAGAGCCGCCGCTTTTGGCCGAAGATCTAACGTTCGAGCAACAACCAGTCCAAATTCTGGATCGACGGATCAAGAAGCTACGCACGAAAGAAGTCCCATTAGTCAAAGTGCTGTGGGCAAATCAAGATACCTCAGAAGCCACGTGGGAAACCGAGGAAAGCATGATAGAACGTTACCCTCATCTCTTTTGAGGTAATCCATCACGTTTTTAATCGCAATCAAGTTTCGGGGACGAAACTTCTTTTTAGGGGGGGAGGATGTAATAACCCACCCCAAAATCATGTTTAATTATTTATTAATCACGGTAATTATCTAAATCGCGTTATAAATTTTTCGCGTTTATCTTTATTTATTTATTGAGTTACTTGTTTATTTATTGTTATCGGTGACAAGTCTCGTGCAGGAGATGGCTAAGATGCCGATTTATCGGCTTAAAAATTTACTTTTACATGTTTGTGCATTGAGTTAAAGTATTTCAGGTTGTACGTTTTACGTTATAAATTTATTTACCGAGAAACGGCTAATATTTACATATTCCGATTTATATATATATTTTACCGTTCCAATTTTAATTTCTTACATTTTATTCCCTTACATAATTTCAAGAGGTAATTTTCCACCTTATTATTTTAATTCAAGTGTCATTGTATTTTATTTTTACGTTGCCCAATTATTATCGATATATTTTATCTTCTACAAAAACCCAATATTTCAAGTTACTACAACAATTACCATTTAATTACTCCTAATGTTATCATCCTATTATTATTTTTAATTAAGGTTTTAGTCTTATTTATTGTTAGCTTTGGTAATTGGATGATAGTTTTAAGTGTGTTTTAAATGTTTAGTAGAAGGGAGTCTCAATACACTTCACTTCTTTTCAAATTTGAATCAAATTAATTACTTATAATTTATTTACTTAAAATTAGGTATTTAAATTATATTTTCAGATTTCAATTAAGTTTAGTTAAGGGTGTTTTAGTTAAGTGGAGGGAGTTTATAATAGTAGTGTTAGTGTTAGAAGACCCATTTTTTATTTCAAACCCACACCCAAGCTCTTTCTCTCTCTACACTCTCCTTCCCTCTTCCTCCTCTGCTGGCTGTCCACCCCCAGCCGTTTTCCGGCCATTTTCCGGCCAAATTCCGGCCAGCCGCCGCCAGCCTCGGCCACCACGCACCACCCCCTTCCTCTCTCTTGTGTTTTCATCCATTTTTAACTCCAAGGGTAATCTCTCAAACCCTAATTTCAATTCTTTTATGTCTAATCTGAAATTCTATGTTTAATCTATGTTTCTTTTGTTAATTTCATCTCTTTTACTCTCTTTATTCATGAATTCAAGTATATAATTGTTTTGGTTAAGTTAGGGTTAAGTTTGAAGAACATGCATGTTGATTTTCAAGTGTTTTGTGAGGTTTTAAGTTGATTTTATGGTAGATGATGAATTGATGATGATGTATGTGGGTTTCTTATGAGTTTCTAAGTGTTTAAGGGCTGAGTTTATGTTCTAAGTTTATAAATTAAGAGTTATTATGTTAATTTGGGTGAATTAGTGAAGTCTTGTTGCAAGAAATTCAAGGCTATGTTTTATATGTTGAATTTGTGTTGAATTCATGAATGCATGTGGGTTTTAAGGCCTTTGATGAAGAGTTTTTCATGGTTTATATTCTGGAAATATGGTGGATTAAGGTTTGATGAAGTTTGGTTAAGTTCTATTATGATTAAGAGTGGAAAATCCAATTAAAAGATGAGTTTTAGGTGTTTTAGCTACTGTTTTCAATTCTGGAAATTTACAGAATTATAAAAGTGAGATTTTTGCCCAAATTTCTACTCCATTGGATAGCTTAAGGTGTTAGCAAACCATAGGCTTTGGAATTTCGAATTTCCGACATGTATAGCCCGAGTTACGACCAAAACCGTAACCTCGCGTTTTTAAATACGATTTCTGAGTCAGTGTGTTGAGGGCTATTTTTCGTCCCTTTGGAGACCTCGTTGGTTTTTGTGGTAAACATGAAAGTTTTAGGCCATGTTGTGAACTTTCCGGAAAGGTATAGTTCATCGTCATACGATATCGGGAGTGTGAGTTACGCCCCCGGGAAACCGGGCTGTCCAGAATAGTTTTCTGCTCAAAATAACCTTTGTAAATTGGTAGCTTTTGGGCCTCAAATCAACCCAATAGGGAGTTCTAAGTATAAATGTGTCATGGGTAGATATTGTCATCATAGAGCCATGTGTTTAAGGCTAAGTGTACCATTTTGGAGTCCTAAGTAAGTCTTATGTATACTCTTCAAGAGCTACTGTATTAGTAAGTCCTTATTTCCTATATTTCTTTAAGTATCATGTTCAATATCTTTGCTCTATCTAAGATTCCTTCTAGCTTGATAACCTCCAATGTCTAATTCAATTCATTCCTCATTTCATAGTTCATTAATCCAAGCTTGCTTTTATTCACATTTGGACATGTATATCTTGCTCCATTTCGTCTTTTCATTCCATATCGTATTATCGAACCATATTTGAACTCATTATTTTCGCATCCGAGCTTCCAATTTATAATCATCCTATTCATCATTGATTCAAGCTTATTCTCTTGTATTTAAGCCCTTTTATTTGAATCACCTTCTACGTCATATTTCTCATATTTTTCCGACCCGAAAAGCCTAAAGTTTCATATACTCAGCTTCTGTACGGGCCCATTTTGGAGCCCTTCCACTCATTTTTAACTTCTGGTTCTGTTGACAAAGTTGTAGATTATGATTTTCCCTATCCCGAGATGTACTCTTTTACTTCTTTTCGATTTTCCTAACTCAAGTTATGCTATAAACACTATTTTACTATAACCTGAAATTTTATTCTTAAAGCTACTTCATTTTTATTTACTAAGCCTCTAAACTTATGAATCTAATTTAGAACCATATTCGGTTCTTCATTTCTACTTATTCTTATCTTAGTTGACAAGTTTCTAAAGCCATCTCCAAGCCGAGCTACGCCGCCAAAGTCTTTAGCGTTCCAAGGTACGCAAATTGTCCAGCTTTTTACTATCTAAGTTATATTCATGGTTCATTCTATTCATGCCATGTCAAGTTTTATGATTTACAATGTCTTTACATTTAATAGTGGACCCACATTCTATGCTTATATTTACAGTTATGTTTTTAGCACTCCTGATCAGAGTGCCTTGACCTGGCCAGTGTCGACTGCTTAGCAGTCAATCATTCCAAGTTTAGATCAACTTGGGCATACGCGTGTGAGGTGCTTGCACCGATCGTAAGGGTTCCACCTACTTTCTATCTTCATTGATTTATGGTTATGCATATGCTTATGTTCATGTCATGCAAGTCCTATTTTAACCCCTTCCCCGTTTTCAAAATGAATTTAAATGCCGGCACCGAAACCGTTTTCGAACGGTTTACGTGCTGGAGGTTTACGTACTGAGTGTTTCCCCACTCACTTTTGCGATGTTTTAATGTTTTGTTTTAGGAGGTTCGAGCTCCCAAGGCAAGGACAAGTCGGTTCCTAAATAGTTCAAGGATCTCGAGGTAGTTCTTTGTGGAATCTATTGGTTATCAAGAACAAGCAGGATCTTTTGGAATTGTTCTAGTTTAAGACATGTTAAGTTTATGTATTTTTTTATCCCAAGGTTGTATAAGTTTTAATGTGAAGATTGTAAGTTATCTTGTGGTTTTTGGAAGGTTTTTGGAAGTTTCTTTGTTGTGGTTGCCTTGTCTCTTGTGGGAGACGGCGGTAATGCCTCGACCTAAGGTGTTCCGCTGCGCTAATCGCGGGCTTAGGTTCTCTAAGTGGAAGTTTAACCCCGTGATTAAGGTTGGGGTGTTACATTTTTCCTTCATTTTTTGCGCCTTGAATATTCCAATACAAAATCTTCATTTAATAAAACCCAATAGAAAAGCAAATGGACCATTAACATACATAGCAAAAGAGCGATAAAAATCATACCCTGGAATGTTGAACAACCCAACATTGTCAAAGTTAGAGTAATCTTTTTTCCTTCCAAGGATCATGATTGACCACAACAAAAGTCTTTTCACCACAACATTGGATTTTAACCCATGAATGGAGGATGATTGAACCAAGAACAAGCTTTCAATGTTATCCACAGAAGCTATCAATCCAATATGCGATAATTCCACAAGAAGATTTCGATATAAAGCCTTGGACGGTTTACCAATGGTAAAACCCTCACTCGCCAAAAGATTTAGCCAATAAAAGTCCATCTCCAAGAACAAGAACAAAGGAGCTTGCCAATACAAAATTAATACTGTCCGAGGATTACAATGACAAAACTTTAAAGATAAAAAATTTACGCAATAAACGGAGAAGTCAGAAAACAAAAAAATTAACACCCAGATCCGATCAAACAACCATCTTCTGATCTCAAGCTGAACAGCACCCCAGGAACCGTTCACACAAGACCTAGGCATTAGCAAACACCACAATCCAACATTAGGGAAGCAAAGGAAGAGGACAAACTTCCAAAAAATACAATTGACCCAAGAGGAACTACTAGTCTTAAAGAAGTCACCAACCAGTGAGAAAATCAAGCGTAAACTCTGAAACCAACCTGAAACCAACCCCTTTAAAACTAGGACTCTCAATATGATGTTTACTAGATATCAGAAAAATAAATTAGTGCAAGATAGATGGGCACAAATTTTGAAATGGAAACCCCAAATTGGGAAAAACCACATGCGACACAACCTCAAATAAATTCACTATTAGTAGATATTACAACGAGTGATCTCACCCTGAGATCAACACACAAAGAGAGTATATCAACTCACATAACCCTCACAAAATCTCTCTCACCAAGTTTGAATATGAAATTTCTTAATTTCTTAATGAATACTCCTTCGGAAGGTGACTCCAAAATTGGTCGCTCCAAACAAAGCGAACGAACCCTCTATTGATAGGAAAAACTCTCCAAACCTACCTTAACTCTACTCTAATTAGATCTAGAAAATACAATTAAGAAATCTAACATAATAAGGAAACCTAAATAATATATTAATACAATTAGAAATCAAAAGATTGGTAGGTAAAAAAAATTCTGTGATTTTAGAATACTTTCCTAACAAAAATTATTTTGCGGTAAACTTTTATAAATATAATAGTGGCTAATATATTACTGGATGATTGATATAAATTATCATTTGATAATTATTAATCAAAGTTACATTAAAAACCCTTAAAATATTACTTTAGAAGGAGTTGGCCTCACTATGACGATTAGGTAAGACGATCTTTTCTAGAATTTGTATGAAGTATTAAGGTAGGAATAAACCTTTTCATAAATTTTAGTTTATAGTGGAAAATTGCTTACGTTTGGATTTTTCGGACCATGTTCAAAAATATTCCCCCAAAATTTGTTGTTGTTTGGCTCTGTTTTTTGGTTAGGTTATTTTATGGATAAGTTAAGATAAGTTAGGATAAGTTGGGATAAGTTAGAATAAATTATTATGATTTTTTGGAGAATTGTGTTTTTAGAGTGGATGCTTTTTTTGGAGAATTGTGTTAAGTTTAGATAAGTTTGGAATTGTAGTACAGAGTATTAAGGTTTTGTCCTTTACAATGGTAAACTGTGCATAATATTTTCTACCTATCCATGCACAATTCTATATTTTCTACGTGAACTTACACAATTTTTCTACTTCTAAAATAACTCATTACCTATTACTACATAAACTATCAAAACATATTCAAACATATCTAACCTCATTTACTCCACTTTTATATATTCACAAAAAATAGGACTTCAGAGTGCTGCGATAAAAATGCCACTAAAATTTCCCAAAATATCAAATTTACCATTAATATTTCCAAAATGTCGAAACTGCCATTATAATTTCTAAAATTGTCAAAATTGTCACTCGTCCCATCATTTACCTGCTGCATCCGGTTGCCACTCTCTCTACTCCATCTCCCTCTTCTTCACAAGCAGCCATGGATGACACCACCACCGCCGACAACAAGCTCGCTCTCTCCACCTCCGCCGCGACAACCACCACCACTGCCGGCGACCACCAAGGGAGGATTTCACCAAACAAAATCCTAATTCTTCAAACAAAATCCCCAAACCCCAAATGACACCTACATCAAAAAACCCTAACCCCACAATTTCACCGCAACATAGAAAATCAAAACCAAAATCCCACCCACATAAGAATCGAGAAAGATGATTCACTGACGAAGAAGCATGTTGGTGGTGTCGAGCTCTTCGAATCGGGGCAACAATGGCGCTGGTTTAATTGTCGTCGTCGCATACAAATCCCAATTAGAAGATAAAGTCTGACGCTTTACGGACCCTTTGAGGGCCTTGACATGGAGAGACCTTCTCCTAGTCGGATTCCATGGAGATGAAGAAGGGGTAGTTGAGTGGATAGGTCTGAAGTGGTTGCAGCCATGGTTGAAGAAGGGAGATTGAGTAGAGAGAGTGGCAACGGATACAACAGGTAAAGGATGGGATGAATGACAATTTTGACAATTTTAGAAATTATAATGGCAATTTTGACAATTTGAAAAATATTAATGGCAAATTTGACATTTTGAGAAATATTAGTGGCATTTTTATCGCAGCACTCCCTAAACTGTCTACATCATCCATCAATCCTAAATTTACAATTTTAACTTGATTAATAGAGAGTTCAAGAGATGGTAAACGTGAAAGTGGCAAACAACTATATATTGTATAATTCGTCCCTGTCATTTTTAACCCCTTATAAGTATGTCCTTTCATTTTCAAAAAGACACCAAAAACAGAAATTACTGCAAGTGCAGGGGCAGGGCACATGGTAATTATTGACGCAAAGGAGGCAGAGGCAGCCTCTGATATTGTATTTGTGTGAGAGGAAACCACTGCACTAGCCCTAGCCCTAGCCCTAGCCCATTGACCAGACTATAAATTCAAAAGTATATCCCACCCACACAAAAACAAAGATAAATGGAAAAAAGAAAAACTCACTCGGGGTTTCTTTTTAGCCTTTAACATGAGTTTTGTTTTCGTCTTAAAGCAGGTTTAATAGATTTGAAGATTTTTAGTTGAGACGTTTGCTGGGATTTTGCTAGTTTTCTTCTGATTTAACAATGAAAGTTCATATATTTTTACTATGATAATCTTTCTTTCATGAATCAATCATTGTATCAAGTAAATCTCCGCATCGTAAAAAAGTTACTATAATTCGATACAGTTTAGAAAAAACTCAAAGATACCAAAACACATTATTATCACTCAGATGAATATTACAAACTAGATTGACATTAGATTTGTTATTAACTGTTTGAAAATAAGAAATTATGCTGATGTTATACATGTACTCTTATTAAAATATTTTCATGGTAGATTGCGTATGTATTTCATTAATAAGAGACCAAGCACATTCAATTTTTCTCTTCAATAGTGATTTCATTTGACTAGTTGACTCAAAAAGGATAGCATGTGAGATATTCTTGATTTTATAATTGTATAAAATAGAACAAATTAGTAACTACTGTCTCTAGGAACACAAATTTTATAAGCACTTAATAAATTGCAAAGAAAAATAGTGATTTTAATAAGTTGACGGAAAGATTAATGAAACAAAGAGTATACTCCCTATCTTTCATGGTAAATAATAATATTTCAAGTTCTTCAATATATAAATTTAATATTTAATTTCTAATTATATGTTTATAAAATTACTATCTCTATCCCTAAGCAATTTTCATTAATTAATACTTACACAAAACAAATAAGTATAGGGAATTGCAGAACTGTTCTTTAGAATAGTAATTAAGTTGGTTTTATCTTATCCTTTGCTTACCCTACCTTAACTTACCCGAATCTTATTGAAATTATAACAGTTAGGTAAGTAGACAAATAAAAATAGATGGAAAAATTAGGTAATTTGACAAATAAAAAGGAACGATGTAGTACATCAATATATTGAAAACATTTTTCATGACAAATTTAAAAGAAAATGATACTGAGATACCCTAAGTGAAAATAAATATTATTTGACCCTTGAATCTTTGAAAATAATTTTGAGGTACCTAAACGTTTTTGTGTTAGGAAAGTGTCCTAAAATCACCTAGTCTTTTGATCACACAAATTATTTGTTTCCTAATTGTATTAGGATATTATTTAGGTTTCCTTATTATGTTAGGTTTTCTAATTGTATTAGATTCTAAATCTAACTGGAGTGAGAGTCAAATTACGTTTATAGGGAGTTTTTCCTATAAATAGAGGGTTTTATTCACCTATTCAAATACACACATAGCATTCTTCACCTCTATCCATCCCTAGGCTGTGAGAGTATTTTTGAGAGTTATTTTGCCTTCAGTTTATTCCCATTGTGCTTTTAACCCCTAGAGATCTTGCCGTCGATATTGTGTTGTATAGCCGTTTGGGATCTCTCACCTTATACTAGCGGATTATTGCTCCGTTGTCGTCTGTGATTTTTTCCCGACTTGGTTTTCCACATATATCTTGTGTCACCGGGTCTCACATTTTGGAATATGAACTAGTTTTTTTGTACCCGTGCTATGCACGGGTTATTTTCTCTTATTTGTTATTTTTCAATTAATTTATTTTGTAAAGAGGCTTTTCCTTTCTTTGTTCAATATTGTATAGGAGTAACACAAACTTTGCACAGGTTTACATTAATTTATTTTGCCAAATAAAAAATACGGTAGAAAATGACGTAAGTGTCTAGCTAGTTTGTTTTTAATATTTTAATTCACACCATTAAAAAGTCATGGAAATTACTAAGAAAAAAGGATAACATGACACTCTTACATGGTTGTTTATTTTTTGTTTGGTTTTGCTGTTATATAAGAAACTTAAGTTGTATATGTTGGCTGATATATCAGTTGGTATTCTGCTTATACAATATTCTATTATACGTACGGTACTACTATTATTAAATGTTAAGTAAAAAGTACCTTTGTGGAATTGTAATCTTCTATTTATAAAAAAACATACTAAATATATTTTAAAAAGGTTTAATTATATATTTTTTAATATTTAATATTCTATCTTACGTTCCTACTACTATTAGATTTATATATAAAAAAAAGTTGTACTTCAAATATTTATAATTTTTTAATTATTTACAAACTTTGAAAGTTGAATTCTCAATTAATTAATTAATAATCAATGAGGTCTTGACTTAGCGGTTAAGACTAAGCCTTAGGCAGATTAGGTCCTAGGTTCAAGTTTTTGTATGTATTCCCACCAAAATTTAATTACTTTTTGTGGAAGATAGAAAATTTTGTACATTTAATAGATATTTTGTATAGATGACACGTGGCAATCACCAAGGTAGTATTTATATCAACTATTTGTAAGTTGTAACTATCCACGTTGGTGGATATTTTGGTGAGAGTTTTTTTTCCTTACTTTTTTTGTGAAAGGAAGAAATTTTGTATATTTAATAGATATTTTGTATAGATGACACATAGCAATCACCTATGTACTATGATTTTGTTTTAATATAGTAATAGATTATTTGGCTCCTTGGTATCCATAATCTCACAGCCTCACAGGAGGTGATTTTTTCTTCTTGTTGGCAGTGATTTTGTTTTTGGCGTGAAAAATTTAATTTATTCTAGGTCAAAAAAAAAAACATCAACGACTACTACCCTTCCTCCATAAATCAGTCATTGCTATTCCTTTGACTTAAAATACACCTTGTCAAAAAATATCACAGGTGGTAACAACATTCCAATCATAAGTGGTCAAATAATTCATATCTCAAAAACTTAAGGTATCTTAGAATTATATTCAAAAACTATAACACCAAATAATGTATGTAAAGGGTAAATAGACATGTCACTGTTTGCCTCGTTAAAACATTTACGTTATCAAAACAATAGTAGACCTACGTTGATGTACATGCACAATGAGCATGTACGCACAAATAAGCGCAACCAAATATAAAACTATGGGTAAACAATAAATGAATTAACATACATGGTCTAAACACCATTAGTCCTGTAGAGAAGCCAGAAGAAGAGAGAAATCTTGAAGTTGTTAATTATCTCATTGCAAGGAAAGGTTACAAAACAGCCCTATAAATAGGGAAAACAAGAGAAAGGAAATCAAGAACAAGAAACGGGAAGCTATCCTTAACAGAATAACAACCTAAGAGATTAGAATAGCTCAGGAGGATTGAGAGATAACAGCTCAAATCTTCACAAGTCCATTACCCAATACCCAACTAAGAAACACAGCTAAATTTGGTTATCATGATGAAATATATGATGTGCATAGAATATAGCTTGAATCTATATAGTTTAGCCCCCTTCCTACGTAAATCTAACATGGTGTAGTATACATGTTCAGTTATGGGGTTATTTGAATTTTGGACCTCGAAGTATATGGATATTTATTTTTGGACTCTTGGTTTTCATTGTTTATTTTTAGGACCCTAAAATTTATGGGTTGGATAAAAAAAGGACCTTAAAGTTTGTAGGTTGAAAAAAAGATCCGTGTACTGTTTTTCTTTTTCTTCTCATGTTTGAATTTATCTCCCGATTAGTGTCAAACTTCAGGAGTAAGGTTAAAACTGATATTAAAGCTATAATACACCTCTCTTATTCATGTCGGAACTAATTAGACCCTGAATACTTTAGTTTCGACATGAATAAGAGAGGTGTATTATAGCTTCAATATTAGTTTTAACCTTACTCCTAAAGTTTGGTGCTAATTGAGAGATGAATTCAAACATGAGAAGAAAAAGAAAATCAGTCCATGGGTCTTTTTTTCAACCTACAATCTTTAAGGTCTTTTTTTTTATTCAACTCATAAACTTTAGGGTACAAAAAATAAACAATGAAAACCAAAGCATCATCCACCGTGCATCGCATCACATAGGTTTAAGACTTGGACTCAACACACTCATCTCTAGCTATCCTACTCGATGTGGAAGCCAAAACATCATCCATAACTATAAACCCTTCACCATCTGACTTGGACTCAACACAGTTTGAGGTACTAGGTTTGGTAGGATTATCCTTACTACCCTGCTTTTGGTCTCTCTGCTTTGTCCAACAATCACTTTCTATATGACGCTTCTTACCATAGTAATTATACATCTTATTGTTGTGAGGATTCTTAGACTATGACAGTGTTTAGACTTCCCTCTAGACCCGTTGCCCCTGCGGCCATTGCGCGTTCCCCTTACAAGCAAGGCCTCACTACCCTGGTCATCACTATCAGTATCAAATTTCTCCTTAGATAGTAAACTAGCCTTTACTTCACTAAGGTTAAGGACACCATGATTCCCATACAACATGATCTCCTTAAATTGTTTATGTGACGCAAGTAGGGACAAGATTAAATGTAAAGTTTTATCCTCATCAGTGTGTTTCACATCCATTGATTCTAACTCAGTAATAATAGAATCAAATTCACTAAGATGTCATTGCATTGAAGTACATGTGGGCATTCATAGCCTGTAGAATTTCTCCTTCATCTGGTACTTGTTGGTAAGACTCATTGACATATACAACTCTTCCAGTTTGGTCCAAAGCTTCCGAGGTTCCTCGATATGCATAACCTCTCTCTGAATATGTTCTGCCAAACACAGTGAATCTCTGCCAAAGCCTTATCATCCAGCTTCTTCCATTCTCTTGCATTCGGGTTACCCTGGATCTAGCGCTGGCTTAAAACTGGTTAAATTCGGGTCAGACAAATTCGGACAATGTCAAAATTTGGACGAGAAATTCATGTCCAGACCCGGTTTTATTTCGGGTCAGACAGGGTCAGACGATTCGGACGACACTAAAATTGGGTTCGGACATTTTATGTCCGAATATTCGGTCAATTCTGTCAATATCAAAATTCGGACGAAAAATCCATGCTCAAACCCTGTTTTTCCGGGTCGGACAATTCGGGTAATCCGGGTCGGACAAATTTTTGCCAGCACTACCTGGATCTCCTTCTAGAGCTTTTTGAAGTTTTCATCGCTCATTGTTGCATTAGTCTTCGACTCTTCGTGTCAGGATACACGATTACACCCCATAACCCGTGCTGACTTCATCTACAGTCTTCACATTGTGAAACTCCTCGTCCCATTAAATTTTGGAATCTCTCACTTCATGATTGAAGCCATCTCCACCTTGCTCTGATACCACTTGTTAGGAAATTCAGAGAAATAACTGCAAGGTTATAGCGAAAGCGAAAACGAGATGACGAAAATTATGACAAAATGTAGGAACGAAAAATTAAGCGATAAAATGAACACCAGATATACGTGGGAAACCGAAGAACTCGGAGGAAAACTCACATATGGTGACAACCTGAAAATAATCCACTATGAGAAGGGAGGAGCACAACTCGATAACTATCACAGGGTGTGATATGATCAACAATGGAGATTACAATACAATCTCTCAAACTCTCAACTCACAATCTCTCTCGAGATACCACTGAAAAAATATTGGTAAAACTGTATCTCTCTCAATGTTTTCTTTCTGATCTAATCGATGAATAAAGTGCAGAAAACTGAACTTTATTTATAGGGTCGCTAGGAGAAAAAGAATTAGGTTAAATAACATAACCCACGTCACTAGGAAAATTTCCCGTCGCATACGTAACTTGCAGAGGTAAGGCACGGGTGGTGGAGATCGAGAAGCAACTGGCGTATACTCCTACGTGGCTAGCGCCTCATAAGCGCCTCCGGTGTACGCTTTGCTATAGCCTCTATTTGAGGCGCGGGTCGCGCGCTATTAGGCGCGGGCAACGTCCCTTTGATTCGGACCTGGCGCGGGTAGCGCTCCCAACTTCTTCCTCTCTGTCCGAGGCACGCTTGGCGTCTTCTCTGGCACGGGTAGCGCCTCACTTCTCCCGTGTTTGGACCTCAAGGATCCAATGGGCCACACAAACCCAACAAAGAGAGACCGACACTTTTTTGGTAGTTCAAGCATTACATTGCATAATTCGGGCAAGCCTCTGATACAACCTTAATCATAATCTCTTTGCCCGCTCTAGAGAGATGTCGCTCTTTCCATCCTTTTGATTTTTTTCTGGACTCGATCAAATATTGTAGCAAACACCACTTTCTTTGATCTTCCAACATACGTTGGGAGACCAAGGTATCGATCATGATTATCAACGACCATAAAACTTAACCTCTCTTGGAGCCTTTGTTTCAGTTGATCGCTTACATTTTGGCCAAAAGACACTTGCAATGTTTCAACATTTATCAATTGGCCGGACGCCCTCTTGTAAGTGCTTAGCATATCCAGCACTTGATCTGCTTCCTCCTCAATTGCACGCACGAATACCAGGCTGTCATCCACAAAGAAGAGATGACTAACCACAGAGGATGAATTTGCAATCCACAAACCATGAATGAGTTTTTTCTTCTCCCTACTCCTTATCACATCCGACAATCCCTCTGCACAAGTCAAGAACAGATAAGGGGTTGGGTCTCCTTGGCGGAGACCCCTTCTTGGAGTTAACACATCAATAGGTAAGCCATTAAGGAAACAGTTATGAGACACAGTGGTTATGCGTCTCATAATTAGTTTTACAAAACAAGCATCAAACGCCAACGCCAACATCATGTCATGAACATACTTCCATTCAACCCGATCGTATGCTTTGCTCATGTCCAGCTTGAGAGCCATATGTCCCCGCTTAACATCATGTCATGAATGCTAGCATCATGTCATGAACACCAGGATATTATTAGTGATTTGTCACCCCGGGAAAAAGGTTGATTGCGACTCGTGAATGACTCCCGGAAAGCACGTCTATTTGAAGTAGTTTTTTAGATAAGCTTATAGAGTACGTTGCAAAGGTTTATGGGTCTAAAATGTTTTGTGGTAGCAGGGTTTTTGGCTTTTGAAGTATAAGTCTGATTAAAACTTCAAGGGGACACCCCATCGTTTAAAACACTCAGGACAAAGGAAACAACATCAAGACCAATGTTGTGCCGGTAAGATTGAAAAATTAGTGCAGACATACCGTTTGGCCCCGGGGCCTTTTGAGGTTGTATTTGTTTGACGGCTGCGAAAACTTCTTCTCCACTAAAGCGTTGGCCTAATATCAAGTTCGACTCCACAATGACCTTTGGTGTGACAAAGCGGGTAACATTTTGTGATCTAGGTCATCCTTAGCACTATAAATATGCTCGAAGTGCTGTAAGAAAACCGTTTGAACCTCCACCTCCTTTTCCTTCCACACACCCATTTCATCCTGTATTTTAAGGATCATGTTCCTCCTTGCTCTCTGATTCCCTTCTCGTGAAAAAAAACCTGTATTTTTGTCTCCCTCACACGTAACCACACCTGTTTGCTTCTTTGGGCCCAAATTTGTTCCTTCATCTCATCTATCTCCTCCATCTCCCACATCAGCCTCCTTATTTCACTCATATTTTCTGCACTCTGGTCCATCTCTTGGCATTTAAGCAGTTCTTTTTCTTTTTTAACCTCTCTTGTCTCATATCCCTAAAGTCATGCCCAAACCTCTCCCTCAACTCCACGCAACAAGATGTCAGCCTCTCGCTAATGTACATGCCACTCCTTTACCCCTTCTTTAAAATTGCTCTTCCTTGTCCACACCTTCTCGAATCTACACGATCACGATTAAGGAAAAAAATCTATACGGTCAGAGAAGTGTAATATTTGTCTAATTTCTTTTAAGTTGGATTAGAAAAGTATAAACTTGGTGTCCTTAGAATCCGGAAAAACTTATTAAATTGTTTATAAGCGTGTTTAGGTAGAGATTTTCAACCCATTTAATTAAATGAGTTACGTGCAGGCCATGATTTTGGACACAAAACGACACCTACCTAACCCATTTAATTAGGCAAGTTAGATGGATCGTCTTATTACTTGATAATCGTTAACTTATCAAATTGTTTATCAATAAACTTAGGCGAAAATTATTGTCAATACTATTAGAAATGTATTTAATATTTGCAGTTTTAACTTAAATTTATATTTGGTTATGATTTAAAGGCTTCTCCTTATATACACTATTACAAATACATGTGTTACCGATCACTTTTTCCAACCAATTTAAAATGGTTGGAAAAAAAACCGTTTAGCAACTATTTCATATTTTTCTAATTTTTCAAATATTTTTCTACTTTTAAGTGGGGAAAATGGTTGGAAATTCCAATCATTTTTCCTAAAATGATGGGAAATTTTTCCTACCAATCATTTTCCTATTGTTCGAAAATGGTTGGGAAAATGGTTGGTAATCCGACCATTTTTCCAACCATTTTCAAATAATAGGAAAAAGGGGTCGTAGGAAAATTTTCTCACCATTTTAACAAAAGTTGGTGAAATTTCCAACCATTTTTCCAACATAAAATTTGAAAAATAGTCGAAAAATTTTAAAAATATGAAATAATTGCTAAAATGGTTTGTTTTTCCCACCATTTTAAATTGGTTGAAAAAATATGAGTTTTTCTTTTATTTTCTTTATTTTTGCATAAATAGGTTAATGGGTAAATGAGTAACATTATTCAAACAAGTTTACTCAAATGGACAAACATGTCAAAATAAGGTCAACCCATTTAAAATTTAAACAATAAATGGTTTCAACTTCTAATGCGTTTATTAAATGGGTTAGGTACAAATCCAAAAATTTTAAATCCGTTTAAATTTGACAAGATCACAAACCTGCCCAACCTAGCCTATTAACGAACTCTTGGTGTCCTGTTTGACCTAGCCTATTAACGAGCTCTGGGTGTCCTGTTCGAATAGTTACAATTACAAAGTATCCGGTCATGTTGATGAAATCTAAGTGGCAGCTTGTCAGAGATGCAATTTGTAGAGTTGCTCGTGAACAAAAGGGCAGTAAGAAGGTTAGGATGAATAGGCGTGCCAATTTGTCGAAAATGACAGTCTTGATGACATTGAAGTTGAGATTGACCGAAGGAAGGCGATTATTGGCAACGCTATCGGTTGCGAGTCCTTGATGACCAAAGAAGCTAAATTCATTGATCTTGTTTCTTTTTGCGGTGTAATGGTTTTCCTTGGCTTGGCGCATGCTTAAGACCTTGCCGTGTTATTTTATTTAGGTGTTTGGTTGTAACATTTTCTTCTGGTGGTGATTGTTTGCTGTTTTGTTTGACAGTTACTGTACTTTTTGAACTTTTAGCCTCGTGGCTACTAATAAAAAAAAAAATTCTTAGATTATAACTTTCCCTATCAATAGATATGATTGTATATATTCATGTAATAAGCATTTGAAGTGCGACTTTTGAGATAGAGATAAAACAGAAACAATTACAAGTGGACAAATTTGGGGTCAAGTTTAGAGAGGGTAAATACTCCGACTGCCTTCTTGGAGGTTACATTGTCTAGGTGATTTAGATCGATGTGAAGCCATATGCTATGAAAAATATTTACTATTAATATTTTTACTATTCATCAAAAATCATTACCATTCATTACCTTCATTATTCATCAACATTCATCACCCTTCATGGATAAATATAGGTTAATCAATAATTTTATGTTTATTAAAGAACAAATTTATGTCTTATAATTATTATTTAACTTAAAAGAATCATAACTATAATTATTCATAAATATAAATATAATAATAAAAATCCTCATGATCTTTTCTAGAATTTTATAGCATAAACTCCTTTGGACCCAAATTTTGCACCATTCTTTTGTGCGTTTAATTTGCGTTCCGGTTAGTTGAGGTGGAAATAGTAAAAATGTAATGGTAATTTACGGTATATTGCGATAGGTTGCGGTAATTTGCGTTGCGATTAGTTGCGCGTTAACACTAAAACCCTTCCATTAAAAAAGACAATAGAATGAAAAAAAATAGAAAAACGCTAATGTATAGACCGTGCTAAGGCTCCGTTCTTTTATGCGGTACTGCAAATTACCGCACCGCTCTTTACCGCAACTTACCGCAATCCATCGCAACTCACCGCACATTATTATTTACATTTTTATTATTACCATTATATTTCAACATTCATTTATTATTTTCACAACTTACCGCAATCTACTACAACTTATGGCACCATAATTTACTGCACCGCAAATTCAAAGGAGCCTAAAAGCTGGTCTTTTTTCCCCTTACTTTTAGGAATCCAACCTCTCACTATCAACTCTCTCTCTCTCTCTCTCTCTCTCTCTCTCTCTCTCTCTCTCTATTTCAGTCTGAAACACAAACACTACTCCCCATGTCATCTTCTCCAACCCATCAGCTACCCAACCTACCCCTAAACTGATCAGAATAAATATATGTGGGAGAGCAGGAGGAGCAACCAGCAGGAGTTGCCGCCGCTGGTGGGGGAGGAGGACCCACCGGCGGCCGACTCAGGGCGTTACAGCCGGCGGTCCATAGAGACTCTGGTGGTGGTGCTCGCCGTGATTGCCATCGTGGCTGTGCTTGCCGGCGTTATAGCCAGGCTCTGCGGCGGCCAAAACCATGACAACATTGAAGGTTGCATTGAAAGATCCTGCCGGAGCTGCATTGACGCTGGACCGGAGCAACCAAAGCCTGCTGCTCAGGAACAAACCAAGTGACTGCTCAACGTCAGATTAGCAACATTATAATTAGCTACTCTACTCTTTTAGTTTTAGCGGTTAATTGCCTCTTTCTTAACTTTGTAAGCTTTTCCTAGCCCTCAATGAGTCTTGTCTCTTTCAGGCTCTTGCTTGCTTCATTTTTGTTTATTTTTCTTTTAATTATTGGTAGTATTATAGTCAGGAATATAGTTCTGTAAGTTGAGTATGGTTATGGGAGGTGTTTTCAACAGGAAATGGTGTTTAAATTGTGGGCGTATTGCAAGTGCTTCTACAAAAATGTCGCTAAACTTTTGAAAAATTGCAAATTTGTCACCTGGAATTTTCATGTCATCAAAATGCCACTAATCTTTGTTAACTGTATATAAAATGGCACTTTACCAGCTGTTTACCTGAGCTAGTCACTTCTTCATTAAACACTTCCCCCTGATTCTTCATCTTCATTTCATCTTCTTCATACTCTTCCTCATCTCCGCCATTAACGAGCTCCTCTCAGTGCTTCTTCTTCTTCAATTAGGGCTTAAAAATTAGGGCTCCCCTGTTTCTTCTTCCTTGTGTCTCCGAAATAACCCTAACTTTTCCAAAATCTGTCATGGCTAAACCTTTTCCACTATTAAATTAGGGTTTTTAGAGAAACTAACCAGGTATGAATGTCAACCTTGCAGATCTTCAATCCTTGCAAAAACACTTCCCTGGTGTGCGATTTTGTTGATTGTGGTTCAATTTAGGGTTTAATTGATACCCATTGCAGAAATCAAAGGTTGGAGGTTGAAGAAAATGACGATGAAGATGAAGAGTGAAGAAGTGAGGTGAACGTTATTGGTTTTTTTTTTCAAATGGAGGGAAATAAGTGAAGAACCACTCATTTTAGGGTATAATATCTAATTAGCGTGTTAATTAATTTAATTAAGTGTATATTTCCCTTAATCACAACCACCAACACCATTAACCTGCTGTTTTAGGTTGCTTCCAGGTAAACAGCCAGTAAAGTGACATTTTTTACAGAATTAACAGAGATTAGTGGCATTTTGATGACATGAAAATTCCGAGTGGCAAATTTGCAATTTTTCAAAAGTTTAGTGGTACTTTTATCGAAGCACTCGGCGTATTGCATATGTATGGGGTGTTTGGCAATTTGGCTATTAAATTTTCGGTTTTTGGCTCTAAAGTCTAAATCATCCAAAATCAGAGGTAAATCATTCAGAATAATTTAAACTGGCGTTTTTACTGGGAATGTGTCCAATTTTAACATATTTACTCTGACTAAATCAGAATTGTATTTCGATGTCGCAAAGTTGACTTGACACCATTAACAAATAGGTTAATATCTGGTTTTGTCAGTTTTAATTATTTTCAGTCAGCTTTGACTCTTTCTAAGGTGCCAAGTTAACTTTACAACATTGGAATTCAATTTTGATTTAATTAGAGTAAATGTGTTAAAAATTTGGTACATTCTCAATCAAAAAGACAGTTTAGATTATTTTCGTTTGGCCTCTTCTAATTATTTAGAGCCAAAAATTCCTTAAATTTTTGAGGTAACTTTTAATTTACATTGGACTTTGTAGCTTTTTGAACATGGTTAAAACTTATATGAGAGGTAATTTTTTGTTTGCATTGCACATTGGTAGCTTTTTTAACATGGTTGAAAAGAAGTTATATGTGGTATTTGGTAAATAACTTTTTATGTTAATTTTTTAGACCTAATAAGTTAGTTTTTCAAAATTATTTGAAGAAACTTTTTGAAGTAGTTCTCACAATCAACTACTTTTTTTTATTATTTAAAGTCCAAAAGGGCTAAAGGCCCAGCAACAGAAGCTGCATACAAACAGCAAGACATCAAACTACCAAGGTTCACCAAAAAAAACAAAAACAACAGTAAACTAAACAACAACTAAGGAATATCCATCAAATTGCCCTCCTATCTTCTTGCCACTGCTCTATAAATAGCCTCGTCACAGTCTCTTGATCTTCCCGAATAATGTCAATGCCACAACCAATCTTTGGCGCTCTACGAGTTTCATCAACAATTCTATCAAACGAGCTTTCCACGGACTTCTCATATCCATCTACTTGACTGTGATTTTCTGCTCGTTTTTTCTTCCTGGTGGCCCTACAAACTGCTTTTCTAACCAGCTGCCATTTAGATTTCATCGTAGCTCGTTGTTTCCTTTTATGCCTGGTTCTCGCCTTAACAATCACTAGAAGAGCCCATGAAATCTAAAGTCAAATCAGGGTCATCTTCATCGGCACATGACCCAATCGGGTTACTGAGTGTATGGCCACTGTCGGACTTAGCCCCCTGGTTGCTATCGTCCCTTCCATTACGACATCCAATCAAAACAACATCCTTGTATGACGGCTTGCTTGCACCCTTAGTGTTAGTGCGAACCTCAATAAGGTTTGCGATGGTCTTACTAGACTCAGCAACCACGGCCAAAGGCTCAAGAGAGATGATCACCATCGTATTTTCAACAATGGTATTATTCGACCCAAAATTAACTGCACATAAAAGGGGTAAGTTGGGTGATTTGATCCCCCCAAGTGAACCATGACCATCAATTTTCTTGGAAACTCATTTCTAAATGAGCTTTGAATCAACTGAAGGTTTTCGAGAGAGATTTTTCTGGAACTTAGCCCATGTCACAACCTACTTTTTGTGATGAACAAACTTATGGTTCATACTTTCAATAATTTTTCTCATTTCCTCCTTGCTAGCAAACCTCACAAATCCGAACTTTCTACCATTTTTGTCCAATTTTGAGGGGACATATGCATCAACCACCTCACCACAACTACTAAATAAACTTTTAAGCCTTGTATTCCCTATATTAAAAGGCAAATTATCAATAAAAAGGGAGAAAATTTGATTATCCTTGTCAAGTTTTTCGGACACCATAGCGGCAACATTAGAAGGATGGTGGTTCCACGCAGTGCATGGGTTAATTAAATCCTCATTCAATCCTCGCAACTCTTTCAAACCAATTAAAACTTCAAAGACCCTATTTAAAGAAGTCAAGCAACCAACACCAAAGGCTCCACCCTCCAAAGAAAGGGAGGCAACCAGATTTTCAAGCTCAAGCTTCAAAACCTTAAACTTAACATGAATCTTGTTACAACAATCCTTGAAATGGATTATAAACACCACCCCCTCACCCCCATAACAGAGACCACAACAGAGACCGCCAAAAGCTCAATCTCTACCCTCAATGAATGAGCAAACACTAGAAAAACACCAGACAACACCAAGGATCATAAACTACTGAGTAGAACAAAGGATCATAAACTACTGAGTAGAACAAAGTCGAAGAGACCAACACCCACTGCCGAAAGAACTCGATTCCCGGAGACATACCCGCCAGGGGAGGAAGAGTAAACCTCCGATGATCGTGGCTCCGAGGGTCACAGTAGCCACCGACGGAAGCGCCGACACCGGAAAAAGAACGCCTGAGATGGGGAAGTTGCGCTCGAGGAGAAGAACAAAGACAACCCCGCTTGAGAGGAAGTAGCGCAAGGGAACAAAAAAAGAAGTTGGAGACCGGATAGAAGGTCGCCGAAGCGTCGGGGCAAACCATCGTAGCAGATGAAGAAGTTAGTTTGGGGAAACAGGTTTTCGCCCGTTGGAGCACATCGGGTTCTGGAGCTATGATGTTCTTGCTGTACAAGCATCTTCCTCACAATCAGCTACTTTACGAAATATCTTTCTTATAATCAGTTAATTCAAATAGTTAAAGTCAAACAACTAATCAAAATATCTATCGATTATTAACTAACAACTAAAAGCTACCAGCTAATCATAGTAATTATACTTTTTCATTATTTAAAGTCGGAAATATGATCAGTACAATAACATAATTAAGAGAAAAGAAAACAACGACCATTGAAAGAAAGTAAATAACACATAACAACTTCCCAACACAAAACAACTTTCAACAATAGAGGTACCCATAGACCCCTAAAGCTCCGTAGATATCATTCACAACATGGAAAACGACTGCATATTTATTATTTATTTGGATCAAATTAGAGTTATTTCAATATCGTGAATAACTATCATAATTTAAGACACATTATTATGATTTTGTTTTTTTGAATATTGTTTGTCCTTTTATATACTAGTTTTATCTTTTACATTATATTAGACATTTATTTATTTTGAGGAGTTTTTGTTGAAGAAAAATTAAATAGAACAAAAAGATATTGGAGAAAATAAATTGTTCTCTTGGCCGGGCTGGAAGTTTCTGACCCGTTGGCCCGAGCCCGGCCTCACTCGACTTTGCCAAGTACCCTCGGCCCGAGCCCTGACCCTACGGGCCATGGGTCGGGTAACGGACCGACAACTATATAATATGAATTTTTTAATATGCAAAAAACCTAAAAGTTTATGCATTTAATTTACATATTTAGTCGGGTCATCGGGCCGGACCGGGTCATGAAAAATAGAAACTAATCTAGGATTTTTTTTTAAAAAAAAGTTGATACATCTAGTCGGGTCGTCGGGTCGGGTCACAAAAAATAAAACCTAATTTAAGATTTTATTTTTAAAGTTAATGCACTTAGCCAGGTCATCAGGCCGGATTGGGTCACAGACCCTTGGCTCAAGCCCGAGCTCAACCCACCATACTTCAAGGTCCCGAATTTTTCAGGCCGGGCCGGGTCATCGTCTAAAATTGTGGCCTTGACCCACACTTTTTCGAGCCGGACCGGGTGGGTCCCCGACCATTGAACAGGTCTAAGTTTTTATCATAATTAAAAAAAGGATTCCTAACATAAACTCATTAGGACTCTAATACTCCCCCTCAAGTTGGAGCATTGGGGTTGATAATGCCCAACTTGGACACTAAATACTGGAACCGGTCTCTTCCAAGAGCTTTCGTGAAATATCTGCAGGTTGGTGCTTGGTGTTTATCTTGAATAGAAGAAGTTGTCCGTCTTCAACTTTCTCCCATACAAAATAAGAGTCAATATCTATATGTTGAGTTCGCTCATGATAGACTGGATTGGTAGCAATATGGAACGTTGTTTGACTGTCACAAAATAATTTCATGTGTTGTATAGGCGAAAAACCTAAGGCAGTTAAGAAAGGCTTTAGCCAAATAAACTCACAAGTAGCAATTGTCATTAACTGATATTCCACTTCGGCGGACGAGCGAGATACGATAGTTTGCTTCTTGGTCCTCCAAGACATAGGTGTTCCTCCTAAAGTAATGGAGTATCTTGTGAGAGATCTTCTTGTAGTTGGACAGGCTCCCCAATCTGAATCACAATAGGCGATTAGCTGCATATTTGATTTCTTTGGCAAAAGTGTTCCTTATCCAGGTGAACCTTTAATATTACGAATCACCCTTTTTGTTGATTCCTTATGTTCTTCCTTTGGGTTCTGCATGAACTAAGAAAGGATATGAACAACATATGTGATGCCTGACTTGGTTATAGTCAAATAGATCAATTTTCCTACAAGTCTTCTGTATGAGGTTGGATCTTGTAGAGTCTTTCCTTGAGCAAGGGCAAACTTATTATTTTGCTCTATAGGAAAGGTTGCAGGTTTGGCAACTAGGAGGCTACATTCATCCACTATCTCCAAAGCGTACTTACGCTGACAAAGGAAGAGGCCTCGTTGTCCTCAGGCTACCCGAATATCCAAGAAATACTTTAGAGGGCCAAGATATTTGATGTTAAAGCACTCATCCAAATAAGTTTTGAACTTTTGGCATTCTTGAACATTATTAGTAGCAAGAGTAATGTCATCAACGTAAATAAGAAGTGCCATAAAAACTCCTTTTTGATATGCGAATAGGGAATAGTCGGCATAAGATTTAACAAATCCGTACTCACAGAGCTTGGAGGATAGCTTTGCAAACCATTGTCTAGTTGCTTTCTTCAATCCATAAAGTGACTTTCTTAGTCTGTAGACTTTATTTTGTGTAGAGACTTTATAACATGGCGGCAACTTCATTTAAACCTCTTCATCAAGGTCACCATGCAAAAATGCATTGTTCACATCTAACTGGTATAGATCCCAACCTTTAGCGATATCAACAGAAAGAAAACACCGAACACTTGTCATCTTAGCATTGGTGCAAAAGTTTCATTGTAATTGATACCTTCTTCCTAATGATGTCCACGAATGACCACTCTAGCCTTGTATCTTTGAATGGATCAATCTGCATTGTATTTGATTCGATAGACCCATTTACATCCAACGGTTTCTTTCCAACTGGGAGATCAACAATATCCCAAGTACCGGTTTTATGTAAATCTTGTACCTCTTCTGTCATAGCATCTTGCCACCTACTATCTTGACGACTTCATGGAAAAATTTAGGTCCATCGCCCTTCATAATTCTTGTCAAATAATTTTTATGTGATGGAGAGAATTGACACAACTCACATAATGATGTAAAGGATAGGTCCTACCTGGGGATACCTTTTGGTGAAGCGAGGCAGCTGAGACAGGTTCTATAATATTGGCGTTGTAGCAAATGTAGTCATTCAACTTGGTCATCGAACGTCTGATCCGTTTAGAACGCCTAGTATCTGGGGTAGCGAGCTGATGTTGTTGAGTTTGGTTAAGATAATTTTCTGTTGAACCCAGTTGATGTTGTGATGTAATCATTCAGCTTGGTCGTCGGACGTCTGACGTTGCATGTTGTCAATTACCTGGTCCACTCCTTGATTTTCTTCTTGCCTAGGCCTATATTCGAATACAGGACTACCTCCATCACGTTGTTCATAACTTCCTGAAACTCCTGGTGTAAGCCGGTGAGACACATCTCCCCCTAAGCCCAATATTGGATCAACAAAATTTTCTCCATCCTGATCCATTTTGCTTATTGGGTTTTCTAATTGGGCCAAATCATTTTTCCTTACTGCTAGGTTACTCATATCATCTTCAAAAAATTTGTTTTCACCCCAAAAAGGTAACCTATGATTTTTGTCTTGGTCTTGAGTGGGTGTCCCATTAAAAGGAAAAATCTCTTCAATGAATTTCACATCCCTACTTGTAAAGAATTCATGATTCTCAAGATCATATAAAGTCCAACCTTTTCTTAAGAGGGTATCCGAAAAAAATACACTTGCGGCCACGAGGAGCAAATTTATCGGTTGTTCTAGTTTGGGCATAACACAAGCATCCAAACACCTTAATACAGTCATAGTTGGGTTTTACACCAACTATAAACTCATACGGGAATTTCCCTTGCAGCAGTTTGCTTGGTGTTGGGTTAATAAGTAGGTCGCTGTTTTAACATATTCACCCCAAAAATCTATTGGTAAGTTGGCTTGAAAAAGCAGGGCTCGAGCAACATTTAAGATATGCCAGTGTTTTCTCTCAACTCTACCATTTTCCTGAGGTGTCTCTACACAGCTGGTTTGGTGCAAAATCCCCTTTTCGACATAAAATTCTTTCGTGGTTCTTGACTTAAACTCTAAACCATTGTCACCTTTTATTACCTTAATTAATCTCCCGAATTGATTTTGTACCATCACTATAAAATTTTTCAAGTGTTTTGCAGTTTCACTCTTTTCCGTCATCAAACAAACCTAAACACCTCTGCTAAAATCAACCACAATAGTGAGAAAATATTGTGCATCGTACGAGGCAGAAACCTTATATGGACCCCATATGTCAATGTGAATGATATCAAACAAGCCTTTAGCTTTACTTTCACTAACAACAAACGGATTCCTAGTCTATTTCGCCCTACAACAAATATCACAAGTATCATCACTATCCATAGTCAAACTGGTACCTTGTAAGATTTATCAAGAAGATGCAGTATTTCCTTTCAAGGATGCCCTCATCTTTGATTTCGTACTGCCAGTACGAACAACATTAACTTTGATACCTCCCTGATCGTCATTGTAGATGTAGATCCCGTCACACTATTTGCCTGTACCAATTAGAATCCCCGAGGTGTGGTCTTGCAGAATACAATAATTTTCACCAAATGTGACTGTGCAGTTTAAATCCTTACATAAACGATAAACAGAGACAAGGTTGCAATTCTAAGAGGGAACAAAAAGTGTTCGATTCAGCTGTAATTTGTCTGTCAAAGAAAATTTTCCCTGCTTGTGGACAACTATTTTTGCACCATTGGGTAAATCAATTACCATGGGATGAATACTCTCAATATCTCTTAATATTGTTCCATCTCCAGTCATGTGAGCAGAAGCACCACTATCAATCAACCATTGAGGTCTTGAATTATTTGTCAATCTTTCGTTGTCCATTGAAGAGAGGTTGCTGCTTATTCCAAGTGTTGTATGTTGTCACTAATAATTTCGGTGATAACCTCTCCTTCAACTTGGCTATGATACCATGAAAAAAAATAAACAGAAGAAAAAGATATTGGAGGAAATAAATTGTTCTCTTTGATTTCATGTTCCTGAAAAGATGTGAAAGACCATATTTATAGCTTGGTGGTGGATGTTAATATGCTAAAGAAGAAGACTCCTATTAAAACATATTCAATAACTTAGATTCCTATCACAATTAGAAAAGGAATCCTAACATAAATTTATTAGGACTCTAATAGTGGTATATTACAATAGATGAATATTGACTTTCACATTGCTATAACATAGATTTTGAAGCACTTCATCAATTGTAAGGAAAGGATGTGAGATCATGGATGTATTGGTTCACCAAAATGGATAACATTCAAAATGATGTTTATTGCAAGAAGTTAGAGGTAGCCTCTTTTGATGATAAGCTTTGTGAGAATAGGCTGAGATGGTTTAGTCATGTATATAGGAGCGTGGAGGCTCCCATGCGATGATTGTGAAACGACTATGTTTCTGCTGCTTCGTTGGGGTCGTGCTAGGCCTCGGAAGTGAATAAAGCAGGTTATTAGATACGATTCGAAGTACAAGGGCCTAGTGGAGGACGACACACTAGATAAGGGTGTTTGGCGGGTTAGGATTAAGGTCGTTGGTGAGAGGATGTGAGGTTGCTAGTAGGACACCTTGTTTTGACTTTGCTTTGTATTTCTTGTCGAGTTGTGGTCTCTATGTGTTTGTCTTTACCTGTGTTTACTAGGCTAGTCTGAAGATTTAGCTGTATTACTCAGTCAAAGAGCACACATATAAATTACATAATAATTATAATATATAAATTACAATAATGTTTAAAGTTTTTAGTATTTTAATGTTTATTTTATTTTTAATATGTTATTAACTTATTGTGAAGAAAATGTAAAAAAATATTTAATCTCATATAAATTACAATAATTATAATATAACTTTTACTTGACATTAGGTTAATTACCCAGATTTGGAAATAATTTAGTAGCAAGTCAGCAACCAATCCTCTCAAATTTCATCATTTAAGTACAAGTTTTCTTAAGTGATTTGATTTTAATATCGATATATAGATGTATTATTTCTTGTAGCCATGCAAGTTACAATGGGCGAACATGGTAGAGCTCAGCAGAGTGTTTAATAAAAACCACGGATGAGCTAAACAAATATGCTCATGATACTGCAACATATATATATATATATATATATATATATATATATATATATATATTTTTTTTTTGGGTACAAAAGGTAAGGATCGAAGTATATAGATTTTCATGAGGGCATTTTGGAAAATTTATAGTTGATTTTATTTAATTTTTTTAAAAAAATCATATAATATTAATGTGTGTATTAATGTGTATGTTTGCATTAATGACTCTTATTTCTTTTCCTTTTTTTCTTATGCACTATTCTTTTTTTATTCTTTTAAATAAGAAAACTATCCTTTTTATTTTGCATTATTGTCTCTTCCTTTATTCATTTAAATATTACCTCGGTAATATTATCAACAATATGTACGATTTATTTGCGCCCCGTGCAGCGCATGGGTCTAAGTACTAGTATATAGAACACTTGTACCAAAACATAACTTAGTAGCCATTCTTCTAGCGGCCAACCTCATACAGATGCATCATACAAGAATACCATAGCTAGAAACATGCAGCTAGATTCCTATCAGTACACTTGACATAAACCATACTTAATTTATACACACAGACCAAACTTATGTGCTTAACACTGCTTATTTATACATATACAAATGATAAATTCAGCCATGCCAAACCTTAGGGCTCCTCTAGCAATTTATTCCACACTGCTCAACGTCCGGTCCAGTGACCCGCGTTGTAAACGGGTCGATCCTAACCCACAACAGTGAGAAGATGGAGGCGAGCAGTATGGACCAGACAACGACGATAGTTGGGGTTCGGTTCTGGCGGCCCATGAGACCCTTGAGGAATGGATACAGATGAATGATGACCCAAAAGGCAAAAAAGAGCTTCCCAAAGAGCGGCCCCCAAGACTGGTAACCGCTGTTGATGGCATAGGAAATCCCGGCAACGACACCGACGAGGTTGATCACGAGAAGGGTGGTTGGTGGGATCAGCAGGGTTGTCCACTTGAACATGTACAGCTCGGCAAAATCCCCGTCTTCATCAGACGCCTTGGAAGTGACGGTGAAGTTGGTGTCAATCCCAGCAAGGACCTTGAGCAAACCTTGGAAAACGGCAAACAGATGGGCTGAAACTCCTCCAATGACCCAAAACTGCTCGTTCCTCCACCATTCGTCGATCCCTACTCCACTCCATCGCATTTCCAGGATACCCGTTGCAAAGATGGAGATAAAGAGGGATATGAACCAGATGCTGGCCAGGTTACTGATCTGCAAATGCAAAAGACAGACAAGTTTTTATGTTATGAACAAGCACAAGTAACTAACATGTGTTCAACATGTAGGAATCTGACTGAAATCGATTTGAATCCAGCAGAAAACTTGAGAGGACAGTGGGAAAATATGATAGGTTATTAGGTTTAATAAGAAAGGAGGATCGAAGAGAATATGAAATGAGGGATTGATAGCAATGAAGAGACTTTTGTACCAAATTAGTGAAAGAAGACAAAAGTTCATCTCATTTCCCAAGAGCAAAATAGACAATAGGTTCTTGATCATAGACCCTCACATTAGAGTCTAAATGGCACCCCGGTGCACAAAGCGTCCCGCAAGCAGGGGTCCGGGAAACCAGCATGCAATTAATTCTTTTTTCAAATGTACGGGTTTATGTAAGGACCCTTTCTCCTTCTGTCTCGTATGCCAAAAGTAAAACAAAAACAAATACTAAAAAGTAAAAATGAAAGGGTCCTTTCTTAAATCCATACAAGTATACAACTTATATTCACCTAACACCATTCCTAGGGAGGGGATTTCAAGGTCTCAGCTTGGCTTCGTAATAAGACGTGTGAGGCTGTTAATATTAAAGAAAATGGCATGAATGTAACTATTCTTTGATAATTTCATACCTGGGGAATAATGAACTTTCCAGTTAGAAGGCAGACAGCCGGCAATGTACAGTATGCAAGCAGTGGAATGGATGTGACCGGGTATATGGTGGTGTTGATATAAGCAAATCTCTCGAGCCATTTCAAGCGTCCACCATAACCGTACCATATGGGGCAGTGACGACTGAACAGAATCTCAATAGAACCCAAAGCCCATCGAAGCACTTGATTCAAACGGTCAGACAAGTTAATTGGAGCAGATCCCTTGAATGCTGGGCGCTTTGGCATGCAGTAAATTGACCGCCATCCACGAGCATGCATCTTGAATCCAGTAAGAATATCTTCCGTAACAGAACCATAAATCCACCCAATCTGCGTAAAGGGAGCCCAAAACAACAGTTGTTAGCTTGTTGAGTTTTTAAACCCTAGATCCTATAACCCGTAAGCCAGAAAGAGCAAAGAATGTGAACCCTAGACCCTAAAAAACATAAACTGTATACCTAAACCCTAAACCCTAAAGACTTAGGGTTGAAGAACTTGAACCCTGAACCCTGAACCCTAAACCCTAGAAACTGCAACAGTAAACCCTAAACCCTAGAATTTGGATACTTTTTGACAAGACAATGGTTATCTCATTTATGGTTCTCTCTTCTTAAACATAAAAGGTAACTGCTGGGACTACGAAACATACTTCAGTTCCCCATTCTGTTTTGTCCTCATAGCCACAGCTGATAACATGAATTGCTTCTTTCAGGAGGTTGTCAGGGGTTGCAGATGGTGGAACGCCGCCATTTTCCATCAGGGTAGAAGCTACAAATACTTCTGACTGACCAAATCTTTTCTCCAGGCTCATCTGAGACATCAGCAGTGTCTTCTCCTCATCAAATCCAGCACCTATTCAGCACATTCAGAAGCACAAGCAGTTGATTTTCCAACTAAGTAGGGTGTATAAGGAAAAAAGGAATCAAAGATTTAGCCTTGAACCAGCAAGCCATGTCAAGGGCAATGTATACTTTTCATACCTTCGACTCCTTCCTCAATATCTTCCAGGTTGAAAATAGGCACAGTTGGGTCAACGTGTTTATTTGATTTCTTCTTGGAGTCTTTCTTACTTGATTTCTTCTTTCGGGAACCACCAAAACATGAAGAGAAGATACCCTTTTTCTTCTGCTTGGGCTTCAGAGGAGGCTCATAGCCATACAAAGCCGTTCTGTTGAAGACACACCCAGTACCGACATAAACAGGTCCTTGGACACCATCTAAACCTCTCAAGTTTATCTAAATTCCAAACGAATAGTGTCAGAAAAAGAACGGTCCAAAAAAGTCAAACCGAAAAAAGAGGCTGTTGTAGCTCACGGGGACTTACATCGAAGAAGACAGTGTTACGGTTAGCATATCGATCGTTCCTATCAATTCCATCAAATCTCTGTGGAAATTGAACATAGCAAACATACTTCCCGAGGTTTGGATCCATCATAAAGCACATAGCTTCCCTCAAAGCCTTGCTGTTGTTTATATAGTGATCACAATCAAGATTCAATAGGAATGGCCCGTTAGTGAGGACAGCTGACACACGAACCTGCAACAACGTTAATGCATATAATAAGCTCACACATCCCATGAAGAGAAAGAAGATAATGCAAAAGTTGAAACTGATGACTACATACAAGAGCATTCATTGCACCAGCCTTCTTGTGATGCTGAAACCCAGGACGTTTCTCACGAGATACATAAACCAAACGAGGGAGCTCATTTCCATCAGTGTCAAGCCCTCCATTCTGGCCAAGGAAGACCTGAACACAACAAGATCAATGCTGATAAGAAACCGGTATGGGTGAAAGAGGAACCCAAATTTTGCTCTTCATGGTTTAGTAAACAGAAACCAATTATTTACTGTAGTGCGTTGCAAATGTCAGATCAGACCATATACACAGACCTGGATCATTCCTGGATGGTCCCGAGTGTTGTTGCCTGGCCAAGGTGTCCCATCCTGCATGACCCATCCTTCCTCTGGAACCTTTTGTGCCTTTGCAACTAGCCCATTGACACGTATTTTGTACTCTTCATACTCTCTCTGCAAAGGGAGGAGAATCATACTAGGGCATCAGATACGACAACCAAACGAAAACAACATACAAGTGAAAGAAATAGCGATTCGCTCCCTCACCTTCATGGCTCTGCGGTCTTTCACAAATGAAGGATGAACCTTATCTTTTAAGTAGTCAATCTTCTGAGTGAAATACCATTCTGGAGCTCGTGGCTCAATAGCATACTTTTTGCAGAAAGGGACCCATTTTCTTGCAAATTCTGCTGTTTCAGAAAGAGCTTCAAATGTCAGCATTGCAGCTCCATCATCAGATACGTAACAGGACACCTTGTCAACAGGGTAGTCAACTGCCAAAATAGACAACACTGTATTGGCAGTGACAAGCGGAGGCTCCTTTAAGGGATCCACCGTACTGACAAAGATGTCAACAGCAGCTAGCTGGGATGGCTCTCCCTCACGATCATACCTGCATAAACAAGTAAACCAATCATAAGGCCTCGATCTATGCCAGAAAACTACACTTTGAAGTATACTACAAAGCAGAAGCCGTTGTGTGTACCTGAGAGCCAGCCTGTCGAGATATGTTTCACGATTGATGGGGAGCCATTTGGGGAACTGATCCAGAATCCATGATATTGCAAACCATATCTCACAAATGACAGATATTAGCCACAATGGATAGGCATTGGTAACTGGATTTGTCAAACGGTAGTGCAGGAATAAACCAAGAACAACCAGCCGCAGAACAATGACCATCCTATAAGGATTAATCCGGGACGAAGGAATAGGAACCTTCCTTGATAGAGGTTGACGTGTCTCATCATTTCTGCATCCAAAGGATAGAACATGTAAAGATGCTATATTGAACATTAGATGGATAACCGTGTCCTATCAGATATCTAAAAGAAAGCTTAAAATCATTGTTTTCTAATGACAATCTCCATGTAATGCTCATAGTTCCTTTTCAGTAGAAGGGTTAATGCAAAATCAAAAGTAAAACTGCGAGGCATGATGTACCAATATCCAAACACTTACAGTAAAGAATCATCCATAGCCACATCAGTACTTGCATCAATATCACCAACAAAACGTCCTTCAGAAGGTGCATGACCAACACTTGGAGGACCCGTGCTTTTCTCTTGCTTCATCTTCCAGCCATCAATCCTCTCTTTCCATGCTACATTCCCAAACCCAGGTGAAGCAAATTCCCTTGAGATTCTAATATTGGCTGCAAACAAAAAAGAAGATCACATAACAACAAATTAAGATACACTTTGCAGAATAGTGAAGCCATTTGCTTGCTGTACACAAGAAAACATAGCAATTCGATCATTACCTCCACTGGCCCCAGGTGAGGGCATTGAAAACCGCTCAGGAGATGCAGCGGACAAGTCCCCAGAAATCTACATTACAATCAGAGAATATTTGATCAGAAGGCTGTTCATTCCAAAAAGGAAAACAGAAATCCAACAATGAGAGAAGGCATATACCGTGCGTCCGCTATTAATCCTAGGGATATGGCCAATGGGTGCCTCTTTGCCATATGTAGGGGGCCCAAGCTCTCCTGATGATTGTCCATGGTTCATATGCCAACCAAGCATTCTTTCAGGGGGCTTCTCCTTTGGGATCTGGCTCCCTGATGGCTCATTGATGTCACTTACCACATCATCAACGTCAGAGTCTTCCACCTTGTCCCCATGAACTGCAGGACTTCCTGAAAGCAAACAACCAAATATTGTTTCTCGCACTCTTACTATGCCTATAACAGACTAAAGTAAAATGCCTCATTGAACCTCCCCTGCTTCTTTTCCACGGAGTAGTAGATAGTAAGCGATATCTAAACCTAGAGTCAATTGGAACTAGTCTCTATAAATTGCAAAATTTTGAGGTAGGACTGCTACATGCAATCCCTCCATACATACTTAAGAGTATTGGTTTTGGTTTAGTTTTCTCGCACTCTTCCATGATATAAGCAAACCAATATGAATGACAATAAACTCAACAAACCTCTGTGCCTCTTGTATCTGGTTTTGCATTGAGGGCAACACTGGTTCCCATCTTTCCTCTCATACTCATAACAAGGGCGACAAACAGGGAATGAACAAACATCACAGGCCACAAACAGCTCTCCATCTGCATTTGCACTGATTTTGTCACTGCAGATTTGGCAGACATGTTCGCTTTGTTTCGTGAGCTTCGCCTGAAAGAACACTGAAGATTAATACTTTGATACAAAATGGGTTTGATTACCCAAGAGGCAACAATGAACTGGCATTGTTCAAGAGTACATGCAGCCTAGATCGCTTTACCAAATTTATAGTAAATGATACTAGTAGTATTAGCCCGAGGTATAATTTACTGAATAAATCACAGGGAACACACCTATGAATCCACCAAAATCGTTAAATTGCTGATATCAAACTCTCAATTGATGCTTAAAGCTGATGATACAGACCCATGACACCTAAAACCTAAAGATTCTAACTTCTACATTCACAGATAACAATGAAGAATCTCTGAAACTACTCATTTTGATTGAAGCTCAGAACTTTGTCACTTCTCTTTCTTCCTTCCTTTTTCCAATTCATCAATTTGGGGTTCACAAAATCGTTAAATTTCGGATATCATACTCTCAATTGATGCATGCAACCCATACTAACACACCCATGCAAGTAAAGATTCCACCTTTACTGACAACACTGAATGCAGAATCAAAACCTACACAATCAGACCAAAATCTAGACCTATAATCGAACAGCAAAGAAGAAAAGGTAAGAAATACGAACCCCAGTTGGAGCGCTCTCCATGATCTTATCAGTTACAAACCTCAACACCTAATCAATCACCCAGAGAAAAAAATTGACACTTTCAAGAGCAACGAAAATAAAATCCCAAACAATCCCAGAACAAATTTGAGAAACGGGGGGTTAGAATCAACAAATGGGTAACGAAAAATGATCAAAAAGAGATAGAAAATGAAAATGGGGAAGGGAATGCGGCTGAAATTCGAGCCAGAAGAGAGAGAAGAAAGGATAGAGGAGAGAGAAATAAAGAGGGAAAGAGAATTAGATAAATGGAGTTTGGTATGTGAGTGTCAGTGGCTAAGTAATAGTGATGAAATCTAATTAAAAATCACACCGACAACATCATAAACATTCATCATCATCCAAGCCCAGATAGTGAGAGATTCAGGATCAACGGCTGAGGTGGGTTTGCTTAGGGGGCCAGGGGAGTCCTGTTGCTGCAACAACTACAACGGCTCCATTATTAGCGGTATTAATGTATTATTATTACTGCATTTGTTTTTGGGTTTTGGGTTATTTTCTGGACTGTTCTGTGCGTTTACGCTTCAGAATTTTTGGGTTAGAAAAGCCAGCTGTACTTCCTCTGTACACAGCTTTTGTTCTCGACAAAGAATGTGTGTCTCACAATTGGATATTTCTGGATTTTATGCTAGTTAGGCACTCTAAATTTTATAGGTTGATTGAGGTAAATAATTAATTACCATAAATTATTGAAAATTATCAAAAGTTATCAAAAATTATCAAAAGTTATCAAAATTATATGACACGTGTAATGTAGGTTTTTATTTTTTCCTTTTGTTTCAAAAACACAAATTTACCTATATAAATTTATCAAAAGTTACCAATAGTTACCAAATATTACCAAAATTCATCATTTACCTTACCTTAAGATACCCATGAAATTTACAGGCAATGTAATATTTTGTCGTCCCACCGAGGATACTGTAGGGGACAAAAATTTTATGCACAAATTATAAATAATTATATGTAAAATAAATTTGGGTAATTATCTAATCAAAAAATGACTCGGAGGTACCCTAATTTTTGGTAAAATATTTTTCAGGTACCTCAACTTTTCAAAACTCATTTTGGGGTACCCTAACTTTTTGGGTTAGAAATTATTAAGTGTTTTTTCGATCATCAATTTGGTTAAGTGACCAAAATACCCTTATTCTTCCATTTTTAAGAAATACCCTTAAAAAAGAAGAATAAGGGTATTTTGGTCACTCAATAAAATTGATAGCCGAAAAAAAACCAAACAATTATAACCCAAAAAGTTCGATCTGCACTTCAAAATGAAGCCAAAAAATGCATCGAAAATATTTTCCCAAATATCGCAGAGTAATTTTTTGTTATCTAATAATGGATTAATGAGACATTTGATTGAGAATATTTCTCAGAAAATTTGTCAAGTTTTCTAATTTGACTAAATTTTCCTATGTTCAGTTACAAAATGGGATGAGAAAGTTATTAATGGGGTCCAAAACTTTCCTAAGATTCATGGAAAATACTTTTCCGTTCTGGGGATTAAAAAAGGCTTTTCCCCTGTGGGAAAGTGAAATTTTTTATAATATAATTTCCTAAAATACCCTTAAAAATGACCACCCCCAACCCTATTAAGTGACCAAAAAAAATTAACTTTAGAAATTCAAAGTACTTGGGAAATTGGGTAAAATAGTTGAACTTATAGACAAATATGTCCTTTCACTCAGTAGGAATAAAAGAAAATATTTTAAAAGGTAAAATAAATCTCATTCACTAATTAAGGGTAAGATGTGTATTTTAATCAGTGAAATTGTAAATTTGACAAATAAAAATAGGATAAGCTAGTTAGAAAATTTGATACTTATTTAGGAATGGATGTAGTAATTTATAAATTTAATAAATAAGGGTAGTTTAGATATTAAAATAAATTTTCTCGCCAACTTTCTCATATGTTAAAATGTAAACCAAACATGATAATGTATTCGTTTTCAGCAGAAAAAAAAAACAAAAACATTCCTGAAGAAAAGTTTCACAGGAAATATTTTCTTGGAAAGAACCAAATGCACCACAAATTAATTTTGATTGACTCATTTAGCTAAATTTAAGTAAAATGAATTCTCAATTAATCATATACTATTTTTTTTGATGTCTCGGGCTCTCAGCTAATCATATATTATCACATGGTGTACATTAATTATACAGAAAATAAAATTTATTTAATCCATGTGTGAATTTGCATCTGAATATGACTCATTCCACTCAATTTCCAAGATTATTTGTTATATGATGTCTGAAAGAGACGATTTTTGAAATGGGTGGTTTGAGTAGGGTACATGGAAATGGGTTTTGAGCGACATGGATGAGAGAACTAGATGAGGTAGAGATGCGAGATAAAAAGGAGCTGGAAGATAGATTCATATCGAGGGCTCCTTAAGAGGAGGGTCAATAACAAGTTTTGTGGAAGGGATCTAACAATTTCAATGTGAGATCTGTAGTGAAAGAGGCTAAATAGATTGAGTTACAAGGTGTTTAAATAGATTTCCCGGTGGGTACATTACGGAAAAAGATAACCCCACCAAGGGTTGAACTGTTTTTATGCATAACATTGTTGGGGGGGTTGAATACTAGAGCATTGCTAACTTATAAGGGCATGATAACAATAGATTTAGATGTGTGCTAGATCTACAATAACCAGTCAGAGAGCTTAGATCATGCCTTGATGGGATGCCACAAAGTTTGGCCAATTTAGTTACAAATTATGCAAGATTTAGGGCACCATCTATTCCAAGTAGTAAGCTATAAGTTGTTTTATGAAGCTTGGATGGTGGAGAACGATACATGCCTCATCACCTCTCCTTCTCGGGTTGAGATTCTTGAGCTTAGACTCAAGGAGGAAGCTTTACTCAAAGTGACTTCACATGACATCTGGGCCTTGAGCACGTTCATTACTCAGTTCGGGTTAGATGTTCTCGGGGTTCTTTTGTCCATTTTGAGCACTTGGGGTGTTCCCGGGGTCCCTAAGGGATCGTCACACCCTCGATTTGCCAATACAGAGTCGAGTTTGACATGAGAAAGGAAGAGGATAAAAAGGGAAGAGGAAGAAGAACAACACGACCGTGCTCATCAACTCCATGATCATGCCCTTTGTGAAGATTAAGGACTGGCTGCTTTAAGACAGGACACGAGCTTGTCCCTAAGTGTCACGATCGTGACCTACCCTCCTAAGAGGAGGGCATGACCGTGTCACATTTTAATTTGGGTCATGATCATGCTCCTGCCGGCTTTAGCCCATCATTTCGGGCCTAGAGAGATCCTAGTGGATTTTTTATCAAAAATCTTGGCATATTTCTGTTGGTCAAAATAACAGATTGGTGATAACTGTTGAAACAATTACTGAAGCTGCTCACATGCAAGAGGCTCCTCCCCACTAGAGATTCCTTACGGATTTCTAGGGGGTGCATTAAAAAAAACTGCTATAAAAGCTGCTAGAACTTAACTGCAGCAAAATGTTACTCGAAGGTACCGCAAAATTTGGGAAAACTATTTTTTGGTACCCTATCTTTTTAAAACTCATTTCGGGGTACCCTTACTTTTTGGGTTAGGAATTATTAAGTTCTTTTCTGGCCAACGTGTTGAAGTTTCTAATAGATTTTAGGCGAGAAGTGGATTATGACCTTGAGCTTACTGAAATACCATTTGGTTGTTACAAAACCTAAATTTTATTCATTTGCTCTTACAAAGAAGAAGTCCCCCCCCTTTACCCGCTTAATGTTGTTTCTCTGTCTTCGTCTCTGGGTCTTCTTTTCTCTCCCTCATTACAACAACAGTGAAAGACTGGAAGCCATTGAAATTAAGCTTGGGGAAATGTCAGTGAACGTTTGCATTTGTTAACTAACATATAACTTCAACAAAATTAACACTCACGAACCATTTCCGACTGCAATGGGTGGTCGACAATGATGTTTTGCTTTTTTTCACATTCAGCAATAATCAGACATCACAAACAAAAAAAACCAAAACTTTCTTTCCCAATTTGATTTTCCGCTACGAAATCCTATTTGAGGAAGCAAAAGAAGCGCAACATGGAGATTGGAAGGGAAAGAGAAAGGGAATTGAGCCTCGATGGAAATAAGAACCATTAGATAGGTGACTCCAGTTTGGTAGAAACATTTAATGCAGTAGTAAACGCAAGCTTTCAGAAGGGCAAGAGCGTCTTTCTCTTCCACCAAGTAAGGGTATTTCGATCAGTTAACAAAATTGATCAAACTTTAGCCGGAAAAGCACCTTATAATTACTAACCCAAAAAGTAAGGGTACCCCAAAATGAGTTTTGAAAAGTTGGGGCACCAAAAAAATATTTTCCTAAATTTTGGGGTACCTCCAAGTAATTTTTTGTAACTGCAGATCAAAGAACTACCCATGGCCACTAAGAAATCCTAGCGAATTTCTGGGGTCGAATGGAGGAAACTGCCTCTTGCAGGTAATAAAAGGGAGTTGTTTTTCTGTTTTGAGGACGGATTTTGGGGAGGTATAGTTTGAAGGTCATGCATACAACAATCTCAGTGAAATTCTTCCACTAGTGAGCCTAAGAGTCCAAGCGGATTTTTGGGTCTTGAGCCATTTTCAGAACTTCACCAGTCGGGTTTTATACACAAACACCACTTGAAAAATCCTAGCGGATTTTGAGAGACACACCAGTCTACTGCGGGTCCATATTCCATTTGGAAAAGTTGGACCGTTTCATTTCATTCCTAGTTTGTAACAATGTAGTCATATTTGCCTCGCCCGCTGTAACTTGCTTGTGTTATGAAATATTTTTTAAATATGAATATCATTTTTTTATGTATTAATTAGTTTATATTTTGGAATCCAATGTTTGTAGCTTGGAATCCAATGTTTGTTATCTCCCTATAAATACCCATGTAATGTGAGTAATAAACACACTCCATATCCCATATATTTCTCTCATTCTTCTTCTTAATATTATCTCTTCTCTCAATCAATTATTGAAATTATTGAAATTATAATTATAACACGTTATCAGCACCAGACTCTACCTTTCATTATCCCAATTATAATTCAAGGTATTTATTACCAATTATAATTTTGTAAGTTTGGTTTATTTTTGTTTTTAATTTTCAGATTTTAGTATAATTCAGCCACTGTTTGAATTTCTGCATAACATTGGATTGGTGAAAAATTCTAAAACTTTTACTGTAGGTTAAACATAATTATTGACACACTGAGTTAAAATTTCGTAATTTTTGGAGTTATATATTTCGAGTTATGAATTTTTCAAATAATTCTGCCCAGGTTAAATTCGAAATTATGTGATATATTTATGAATTGAATATGTCCTATAATTGAGTTTTTTTTATTCTTATAGCACTCTATAAATGAATAATGATAATCTTCTTGATGAACTTGCGGGATTAACTATGGGAGCCTTGAGTATTGAAGAGTCGTATAATTAATTAAGGGATGACTCCCGTTCGACCCCATTTCCTGGCCCATTCTGAGAAACCCGAAGCTATGTATTCAGGGGAGTACCTATTGGAGCTGGATTAAAGGTGTGTTGTTGATGGGTAATAGCCCCTTATCGACCTCAATCATCTAAGACCCATGTTGTGAAACCCGAGAATCATCATATTAACGAACTTGAAGTTCGCACCAATAGTAAAAATATTGCGTAATTTTTTCAGTGACCAGAAGTTCACTACTCCGATATTGAATTTATTTTTATGGATGAACCAGAACTTCACTCTACCTTTAATGATAAATTCATATAAATCTTATCGATGAACCAGAAGTTCATCATACCACCAATATTGACATTCAGATGAACAGTAATAACTCATTGTCTGATTGGTTATTTTTATACTTTGGTCATTTTAATTAGATATGTTTGTCTCTAACTTTTAATTATTTGCTTATTATAGTACCATGTCGAACTTGGCCAAACTTGAATTCACTGCCCTTGACATAACTGGAAGGAATTATCTTTCATGGGCGCTTGATGCTAAGATTCATTTGTCTGCTAAAGGTTTAAGAGACACGATTATTGAAAACAATGCAGCATCTGACCAAGATAAGGCCAAAGCTATGATCTTCTTGCGCCACCACCTCCATGATAGCCTCAAAATAGAGTACCTCACAATTGAGGATCCATTTGAGTTATGGACAAATCTAGAAGAAAGATATAACCACCAAAAGACAGTGATCCTTCCAAGAGCTCGAGATGACTGGATACATCTCAGATTTCAAGACTTCAAATCTATAGCTGAATATAATTCAGCAGTTTTCCGAATTACCTCACAGCTGAAATTGTATGGTGAAACAATCACAGATGAAAGTCTGATGGAGAAAACATTTTCCACCTTCCACGCAAGTAATATAATTTTACAACAACAATATTGTGGAAAGGGTTTTAAAAAGTATTCGGAACTGATTTCTTGCTTGCTGGTAGCAGAGCAAAATAATGAGCTTTTGATGAAAAACCACGAAAGCCGCCCTACTGGCTCTGCCCCATTCCCTGAAGCGAATGTGGCAACACATGACCCCAATAATAATAGGAATCGACGCCGCAATAATAACCGTGGGCGTGGACAAGGTCATGGTCGTGGTCGTGGTTATGGTCGTGGTCGTGGTCGTGGTCGTGGTAATGACAATTCTTTTAAAAGGTCATCTTCCCACCAGAAGTGGGAAGGCAGGAATGATCAAGGCCAAAATACTAGGGAAAGTCCATGTTATCGCTGTGGAGGACATGGGCATTGGTCACGTACCTGTCGTACGCTGAAACATCTTGTCGATCTCTATCAAGCCTCATTAAAGAACAAAGGAAAGCAGATAGAGACCAACTTTATGCAAGATGATGCTAATAATGATTATGACCATCCGGTTGATGCGTCTCATTTGGATGTTTCTGATTTCCTTGTCTACCCTGAGGGACACTTTACTGGCAACGACAATAATTAAATTTTATGAAATAAGATCTTATAGACCATACTTGTTGTTTTGTAACGTGACATATTTTACTATTTTTAGTTTTTTTTTTTGTATGTCGCTTAGTTAAGTCAAATATTGTGTAATATTTTATTTGCTAAATGTATGACTTGTTGGTATTATATCATGTTTTGCTTATCTTCTTATTTCTATCTTATTTATGGTGAAGATCATGGAAACTTCTTTGATCGCAGAAATGAATAGAGGAGGAGATATGTGTCTAGCAGACAGTGCAACAACACACACTGTTTTGAAAAATAAGAAATATTTCTCTTACTTGTTAATGAGAGATGCAAATGTTAGTACTATATCGGGTAGCTCAAATTTAATTGAAGGCTCCGGAAGAGCCCATATAATGCTACCTGGTGGAACAAGTTTGCACATTGACGATGCATTATATTCCACCAAGTCTCAAAGAAACTTACTAAGTTTCAAGGATATCCGAAGAAATGGATATCATATTGAGACAACTAGCAAAAATAATATTGAGTATTTGCATATCACGAAGATTGCCTTGGGCAAAAGATGTGAGTTAGAAAGATTATCATCATTATCCTCCGGGTTATATTACACAATAATAAACCCAATTGAAGTACATACTCTAGTAAACCAGGAGTTTACTAGTAATAAAGAATTTATAATATGGCATGACAGATTGGGGCATCCTAGGTCAACAATGATGCGCAAAATCCTAAAGAACTCATACGGACATACTTTAAAGGACCAGAAGATCCTTCAAATTAATGAGTTCTCATGCGCAGCTTGCTCTCAAGGAAAATTAATCACAAGACCATCACCAGCTAAGATTAGGGTGGAATCCCCTGCATTTCTGGAACGTATACAAGGTGACATTTGTGGTCTCAGAGACCCACCATGTGGACCATTTAGATACTTTATGGTATTAATTGATGCATCAACTAGATGGTCACATGTGTGTTTATTGTCAACCCGCAACTTGGCATTTACAAGATTGCTTGCTCAATTGATTAAACTACGAGCACATTTTCCAGATCATTCTATCAAGAAAATTCGTCTTGATCTCGCAGTGAATTTAGGTCTAAAGCTTTTGACGATTTTTGTATGTCAATTGGCATAGAAGTTGAGCATCCCGCCGCATGTTCATACACAAAATGGTCTTGCAGAATCATTTATTAAGCGCTTGCAACTAATTGCAAGGCCATTGCTTATCGAGCAAAACTTCCAACTAGTACTTGGGGCATGCTATATCGCATGCGCGCATTGATCCGCATAAGGCCGATTGGTTATCATGAATTTTCTCCCCAACAATTGGTTTTTGGTCATGAACCAAATATCTCCCATCTACGAACTTTTGGATGTGCGGTGTATGTACCTATTTCCCCACCACAACGCACTAAGATGGGACCCCAAAGGAGATTGGGAATATATGTTGGGTACGAATCTCCATCTATAATTAAGTATCTAGAACCATCAACTGGAGATTTGTTTACGGCACGATTGTCATTTTGATGAGACAGTTTTCCCAACATTAGGGGGAGAATCTAAGCAGTTGGGTAAAGAGATAAGTTGGAACGAATTACTGCTAAAGCATCTTGATCCTCGTACAAAGCAGTGTGAACTAGAAATTCAAAACATAATTCGTTTACAATCTCTAGCGAATCAGCTGTCAGACGCATTTATTGACCCAAAGAGAGTCACTAAATCTTACATTCCAGCTGTCAATGCTCCTATTAGAATTGATGTCCCTGCAGGACAAAGTGCCATTGCTAATGCGTCTAGACCACATTTGAAGCGTGGCAGACCAGTCGGTTCCAAAGACAAAAATCCTCGAAAAAGAAAAGGAGCAAAGAATAATGATAACCAACACGAGGAAAAATTGACTCAAGAAGAGTCCCCAGACATGAAAAATGTAGAAGTTGCACCACAAACTCAAGTACTTGAAAATTGCAATAATGATGAGATCTCAATCAATTATGTCATGACTGGCATAAGATGGAACTGAAGTGAAATCGACGTCGATACAGTGTTTTCATATAATATAGCACTTAATATCATGAATGAGAATGAGGATCATGAACCAAGGTCTGTTGAGGAATGCAGACAAAGAAAGGACTGGCCAAAATGGAAAGATGCGATTAATGCAGAATTAGATTCCCTTACAAAAAGGGAAGTATTCGGACCTGTAGTTAGACACCAACAGCATAAAACTGTTGGATTCAAATGGGTCTTTGTAAAAACGAAATGAGAAAAATGAGATCGTGAGATATAAAGCACGACTAGTAGCACAAGGGTTTTCAGAAACCGGGCATCGACTATGAAGAAACATACTCCCGTAGTTGATCTTGCTACTTTTCGATACCTATTGAGTCCGACAAAGACATGAAAATCTCGCTATGCATCTTATGGATGTCATTCGCTTATCTATACGGAAACTTGAGAAAGACATTTACATGAAACTCACTGAAGGAATTCAATTGCCTGAAGCACAAAATAAGAACCCGCGAGATCTTTACTCAATCAAGTTGAATAGATCTCTATATGGGTTAAAGCAATCCGGACGCATGTGGTATAATCGCCTCAGCGAGTATTTGTTGAAAGAAGGATATATAAATAATCCTGTTTGCCCATGCATTTTTATAAAAAGATCCGGATCCAAATTCGTTATAATCGCTGTTTATGTTGACGATTTAAACATGATTGGAACTCCAGAAGAGATCCGAAAAGCAGCAGATTACTTAAAGAAAGAATTTGAAATGAAAGATCTCGGTAAAACCAAGTTTTGTCTTGGTTTACAAGTTGAACATCTTGAGAATGGAGTCTTTGTGCATCAGTCAGCTTATATAGAAAAGATACTAAAACGATTCTACATGGACAATGCACATCCTTTAAGCACTCCAATGGTGGTAAGATCACTTGATGTAAAAAAGGACCCTTTTAGACCCCCAGAAGATGGTGAAGAACTCCTCGGTCCTGAAGTACCATATTTAAGTGCTATTGGAGCACTAATGTACCTTGCTAGTCATACACGACCAGATATTCCATTTTCTGTGAATTTGCTAGCAAGATTTAGCTCATGTCCAACACGACGGCATTGGAATGGAGTTAAACATATTTTTCGATACCTTCGAGGTACGATGAATATGGGTCTATTTTATCCTCACAAAGTAAAGGAAGTTTTGACTGGCTATGCTGATGCCGGATACTTATCTGATCCCCATAATGCCCGATCACAAACTGGATATGTTTTTACTAGTGGTGGAACCGCAATTTCATGGCGTTCTATGAAACAAACGCTAACAGCTACCTTATCTAATCATGCTGAAATTTTGGCAATTCATGAGGCTAGCAGAGAATGTGTTTGGTTAAGATCTCTAATCCAACACATACGGGGATCTTGTGGTTTATCTTCAGATAAAGATATTCCAATAATCTTATACGAGGATAATGCTGCTTGTGTAGCACAATTGAAAGCAGGATACATCAAAGGTGATAGAACAAAGCATATCTCACCGAAGTTCTTTTTCACTCATGATCTACAAAAGAAAAGTGAGATTGATGTTCAACAAATCCGTTCTAGTGAGAATTTAGCGGATTTATTTACCAAGTCTCTTCCAACTGCAACTTTTGAGAAGTTATCAGAAAAATCGGGTTGCGTCGTCTCCGAGATGTTTGCTGATGCTCATATCAGGGGGAGTTTATACGCGCTGTACTCTTTTTTCCTTATCCGAGGTTTTGTCCCATTGGGTTTTCCTTGGAAAGGTTTTTAATGAGGTAGCATATGGTGGCGTATCAAGAATTATGTACTCTTTTCCTTCACTAGGGTTTTTCCCAATGGGTTTTTCCTAGTAAGGTTTTAACGAGGCATATTCTTTTGAAAAATGGATATTCAAGGGGGAGTGTTATGAAATATTTTTTAAATATGAATATCATTTTTTTATGTATTAATTAGTTTATATTTTGGAATCCAATGTTTGTAGCTTGGAATCCAATGTTTGTTATCTCCCTATAAATACCCATGTAATGTGAGTAATAAACACACCCCATATCCCATATATTTCTCTCATTCTTCTTCTTAATATTATCTCTTCTCTCAATCAATTATTGAAATTATAATTATAACAGCTTGTTTTTTTTTTATATTTAGATTTGTCATACTTTATTCACTTGTTTACATGAATTGACAAGTAAATGTGACAACTTTGTTTCTTTTAATTCTTTTCTTTTTAACCCGGCCTAGTAAAGGCCACTTCGGCGCACTTCAGCGGGCGATGTAAAGGCATCCCCTTTGCATTTGTACCTTTACCCTCGATCCTAACCAGGTGCCTTCGCATTTGTACCTTTACCCCCGATCCCAACTTTGGTTCGAAGATCGTGGATTTTATTTTAATTTATTTTGTTAGTTTTCATAAAACTAATTGGCGACTCCGTGTGTATTATCATTTCGTGCATGTTGAGGTATGATTGATCCTTGTTTCCAAAATTCCCATGGCCTCGACATGGATTGTGTACCAACTTAGTACACTGCCCAGGAATCCTAGCATATTTTTTGCCAGTGGACTAGGTCAAATTCACATATGGGTTATAAAACAATCATGGGTGGTGGATAACATACCTACCATGTATACTAGTCGGAAATCCTAGCAGATTTTAAGGCATGTATGCATGATTGGGATGTTTATTTCAACCTCTTGTGACTAATGCCTTTGTTCGCGATGGGCTTGGACCTTGATTGACCCAAATAATCCGCTAGGATTTTATTGTCCCGCAGTCTCAGTGCATTTCCGAATAGGTATGGTCCATCGTAATTTCGAGATCAAGCTGAGCATATTTTAGGCATTAACTACACGGAATGATTAATTAAGAAAAATGTTTATTTGGTGCATAAAACAATTGAAAATGCATCCTAGGAAAATAAATCGCCGCACGTCGACTCGACACTTCGCGGGGGATCGTGCCCTCCGAGCCGCGAGCCTTACACCAAGTCCTTTGTCAAAGGTGGCTCATTCTCCGAGGGAGTTGTTTCCAAGGGGTGATACATCCTTAAAGTCCCAAGGCCTTCTATTCCTACTCAAAGGGTCTCTAAGGAGCCTTCGAAGAAGCTAGAGAGACGTAAGTGCTCCAAGTGTCATGGTTATGGTCATTACCAAGACGAATGCCTACCAAAAGAGCTATGGCTCTCTAAGAGATTGAAGAAATTGAAGAAGTGGTTCTTGAGGAGACGACTCAAGAGGAGGTTGATGAGCAAGAAAATGAAGTGGTTGTCTCTAAGGATGTCGAACATGCTATTGGATTTAATGCCAAGTTTGGTGAGGTTCTAGTCCTTAGATGGCCTCTTCACATCGTAGCAGGACACCTCAGAACAAGACCCAATGTGAAATGTGATCTTCGACACTCGATGCAAGATCCTGGATAAGATGTGCAATTGATTATTGACAGCAAAAGTTGTATGAATGTGGCATCCTCCACCTTTATTAAGAAGTTGAATATTCCAATTGTTTCTCGATCACCCTCAACCATATTTATTCATATGGCTCAATGATTCCGTTGATGGTAAGGTAACATAAAAATCTCCTTTTTATTTTTAATTTGCCTGTATCAAAATATTGTTTTATGCGACATTGTTCCTATGGATGCATGCCATGTGTTACTTTGGAGTCCATGGCAATTCGACCAAAGTGTGATACGCGATGGTGTCAAGAACACATGTTTTCTGTACAAGGGCAAGGAAAGGATTGTGCTCAATCCCCTACCACCTCCCAAACTCAAAAACTCACCCGGGGTGAGAAGTGAGAAGAAAAGCTAGCTCCTGAGTGATACATGGGTAGAGTGTGCCTTGAGTAAGGGGAAGCAAGTCTTGGCTTTACCTTTGCTCAAGAGCAATCCTAGTAAGGAAGTGAAACCCTTATCTCCACAAATGAAACCCCTCCTCTCCAATATCGTGATGTCTTTCCCGAGGATCTTCCTCCTGACCTTCCAACAATCCGGGGAATAGAGTATTGTTCGGCCTCGTTTCGAGCAGAATTTCTTCTCTTTTATAGGGTATATTTGCTTGTTTTAACCCCTATTTATATATTAGATATAATGATTTGGTGTTTTGTAGGAAAATAAGGAGTTAGAAGAAGTTTGGGCTTAATTGAAGGTTTTTAGGGAATCCCGAGCTATTTCCCGAGTCAAACCAAGTCAACCCGAGCCGAGATCCGAGTCAAACCAAGTCAACCCGAGCCGAGAGCCGAGGCGAAACCGAAGTCGGAAATTCCATATCAAGATTGGCGCAAACAGGGGAACGGTACAAACTTAAAGGTTTGAAATACGTGTGCCTTCACCCTTTGGGTCATAACTCCTTCGTTACAACTCCGATAGCTCTGAAATTTTGGGAGCTTAAAGTACACACCGAGAGCTTTCCATCGATATCTTACGGGCCTAAAACGGAGTTCGGATGAAGAAGTTATGCGCGTTTGAAGTCGGCAGGGAAAACCGAGCCATCTGCTTGCTCGCCCGAGCAAGGCCTCTGGGGCAACAAAAACACCAGCCAGAATGCTTGCTCGCCCGAGCCAAAGGGTGGCTCGCCCGAGCCACACTGTCTGCGGAGAAATTGCTGCGCGTGCTGAGAATTATTTTTAGGGTTTTGGGTTGTATTTTTCCTTCTTCTATAAATACCCACTTGTATTAATCTAAAATTATCAATTAGCCTAGGTAGTTTAGGAGTAGAATTAGATTTAATTGCTTTCCTTTATTTGCTTTAATCTCTCTTAATTGTTCTTCAAGTTTTCAATTGTTCTTCATTGTTCTTCAAGCTTTCATTGATTTCTAGCATTTGTATTCAACTTTCTCAAGCTTTCTCAATTCAAGCAAGTTTCCATTGAAGTTTTACAAGCTTTCTCTCTCTCTCTCTCTCCTCTCTAATCTCCATTGTTGACTTGTTTTCCAAGCTTTATAGTGTTAGCCACAATCAACTCCATTTTTAGTGGGGAGGAGGGTCAAGGAACTCCAATTCTACTTACTAGTGAGAATTTGGGGGATTCTTGGTAATCCAAACCACAATTTCTTGTTTGTTCGGGGGAAATTCAAGTGTAGATTGAAGGTTTATTGAAGATTAGTCATCAAAGGTATAATTTCTCGTCTCTAATTTCATTGTTCATTCTAGATTTCCATTCCTTGCTTTAATTGCTTTATTTGATTTCATGCTTTTAATTGCTTTCTTTATTATTATCTTGTCTAGATTAGTTTATTGCTTCATTTACATAATTTATTGCTTTCCGCATTGAGAAAAACCCCTTTACACAAACCGATTTACCTTAATCAAGCCTCTAACCCATCCCTGTGGACCGACAACCTTAACTTATAAAACCACAAAAATTACAACCGAACAATGGCGCCGTTGCCGGGGATTGCGTTATTTGGTAGATTAGGCTATTGGTTTGTGTGTACATAGTTTATTGCTTTCTCGATTATGCTAGAAAAATGTAGCGAAAAAAATTGAATATCGAAAAAAAAGTGAAAAAAGAAGAGAAAAAAAATAGAAAAATAGAAAAAAAGAGTTATGGATAGTCCCCAATTCCCTCAATTTGAGCATGAAATATTTTGGAGGTATTTTGCTAGATTACATGATTATCGTGCTCAATGTGAATTATATGGTGTCTTCTATGATACTTTAGATCTTTTGGGAATTGTGAATGAGGGTGTGAATTATGAGACCCGAAACCTTTTAGAATATTACGAGTTTTCCAGTTTAGGAGAAGAACCAGCATGGGAGTTACTTGAATGGTTGTCTAGGGATTCCTATGAGTTTGAACAACAAAATGTTAGTCCTAGCTTCCAACCTCCTTATGCACCACCCTTTGGGACCGAAACTGAACAATCATGTGAATACCCCGTGTATGTTGATGATCAATCTTATAATGGGGAATATGTGGAAAACTGTTATGAACTTTCCCAAAGTGCCGATGAGTCTCCTTCCGTGTGCTCCTTGTGTGATTCGCCGTATCATAGTTCAATTTCTTGTTTGCAAGCTACAATGGCTTCCTTCGAGGCGAAAGTAGAAAAATTATGTGTGAACATGAATGAGTATATGCGTGAATTTGTCCATGAGAGTAATCATAGGGTAGAAACTCCGTCTTCACAAATGGTTGATTCGAATGTTGAAGTAGGTCATTCATTGTCTTTTAGTCCTGAAATGCAAGTTGATTTTTCTGTGTATGATGAGGATGATGACTATTATAATCGACCATGCCTTGGACTACTTAGTGATTCCTTAGCTCTAGCCCCACCTAGTGAGCATGAGGAACTTGTTGATTCTGTGTGTGATGATGTTGAAATTGATGAAAACATGTTAGACGATGAACCGTTGCCCACACCATTGTCCATGCCTTTATGTGAAGAAAAGATTGAGTTTAGTGAATGCCATGATGTAATTGAGCATAATCTTGTTGAGAGTGAAATTGAATCTGTTGTGATTGAATGTGTGCTTGATAACGATTTGTTCACCTTCATTGAGGATCATTGCATTAGTGAGGCATTAGCTACCCTTGTATGTGAGTCCATTGATGTGCATACCTGTGATGATGAGCATAATTCTTTGGGGAATGATCATGATTGTTTGAACTTGGTTGTTGACAATGATGCTTTTGATGATGACATGCTTTATGAGTCATTCACGATGAGTTATGACCCTGGACCTTCCACTTTCACTTTTGATGTTGCTTTGGATGATGCACCTTTGTCTTTTGATGTTGATAGTTCTTCTAGTGAGTCTGATATTGATGAAGATGAAGATGTGGTTGTGTGTGATGTTGGGAGTGTTGTGATGTGGTCTAACCCTCTGTTTTCCTTATCACCTATTGACGATTGTAATGATTATTTGGATGGGAGTGGAGATTTGGAATTTGTGATTGATGAAAATTGCATGGAAATTGAGTTTGAACCATTGTTTGCATCCAAGTCTTCGCATGAGCATGTTCAAAAATGTGTTGTATTGCCTCCTTCCGTTGATTTGTATACCCAATCTCCATTTACGAGTCAATGGGAGGATCCATTTGTTATGTCTTCTTTCACCGTGCCTAGAAAAGTCTTGTATATTCATGAATTTCATCAGTTCTATGACTTTTCTAAGGCCTTTGATAAATTGTTAAGAGCACTAATGTTTGTTTATGTGCTATTGCGAGTGTGCTCTTACCACCACCATTCTGAGATGCATGAGAGGATGCATGATTTGTTACTCCGGGCGTTGAATGGTTCTGACATGATGCCCGATATCTTGAGGTGAGAAGGAGTGAATTTCTTGATAAGATGCCTTTGAGGTAATATCTTTCCTCACCCTTCTTGTATAACTAGTGAGTTGGTCTTTCTTTTCTTCTTTTATTTTCTTTTTGTGTGTGTCTTTTTCTTTTATTTTGGGGTGCTTGCTTACCTATTTCTGTTTCCATTTGGAGGACACGACAACCTCTTTGTGGGAGTGGGAGGGTAGTATGCATTCCGGTTTGTGAGTCCAAAGAAAAGAAAAAAAAGAGTCGTTTTGTAAATATTTTAGTTTCTTAATTCTTTAGTCCTTAGAGTCTTGTATAGTTGTTGCTTAACACCTCCTATCACTTACAAATGGACGGTCAAACTAAGGTAGTGAGTAGGGTGGTAGAAACTCTATTGAGGAGCTTAATTAAGAGCATTGTGAGAGAATGGGACTTGACGTTGCTACTTGCTAAATTTGCATTCAACAAAGCTTCTTCTTATGCCACAAGAATCTCTCCCTTTGAAGCCTTTTTATGGGGTGAATCCACTTTTACCTATCGACCTCATTCCTTTGTTAGTTGATGCTTGATACAGTTTTGAGGCCTCCACTAGAGCCAAGGAAAATCAAGAAGGTATGTTAATAAATGAGGGCACGTATTGAGAAGGTGAATGAGTTGTAGCAAGGATGAACAAGCATAAGAAGAGCTACTCATTTCAACCCGGTGACCTTGTATGGCTACACTTACGCAAGGAACAGTTTCCATCGTTAAGGAAGAACAAGCTATACCAAGAGGAGATGGACCGTTTAAGGTGATTAAGAGGATTACGAATAGTGTCTAAAAATTGGAAATGCCTGGTCAAATGGGAAATGTATCATCCACATTCAACATTGGAGATCTCACACGTTATCGTGAGGAGGAAGAGGAGCACGAGGATTTGAGAACAAATGTTCAGGCTGAATAAGTGTAAAGATTCAACCCTAATTTGGTTGAATCTGGAAAAACAAAGAAGAGCTAAGAGAAGAAGATGGATGGAAGAAATCTCATTGATGAGAAAATGAAGAGGAAATGCTTAGCTACTTACAAAGGAAGACAAGAGCCACAATATATAGGTCCCAAACCCTAACAACCAAGCGAAAGAAAGAAAAGGGGAAAACAAGAAAACAAAAGAAAAATAAAACAGAAAACTAAAATACTAACTATTTACATTATTATCCTTAATACCCCCCCTCAAATTGGAGGGTGATAAAACCCCCAATTTGCTAAGGATTTGCTGATGTTTGTTCCCAGGGAGTGCTTTAGTCATTATGTCTGCAAGCTGTTCTGCTGTGGGGGTGTAGCTTAGGGTTATCAAACCTTCTGCCGACTTATGTCGAACAAAATGGAAGTCAATCTCTATGTGCTTGGTCCTCTCATGATATACTGGGTTCTTTGCGATGTATATTGCTGCTTCACTATCACACTTGATAGGTATGGGTGTGATGGAGGTAACCTGCAACTCATCAAACAATCTGCTAAGCCATGCCAACTCAGCTACCAGTCTTCTCAAACTCCGGTACTCAGCTTCAACTGATGAAAGGGAGACTATAGGTTGTTTCTTGGATTTCCATGAGATTAGAGTGTTGCCAAGAAACACTACATAGCCACTGATGGACCTCCTTGTGTGCCTGCAAGCACCCCAATCAGAATCACTATATCCTTGCAACTTAAAATCATTATCTTTATGTATTAATACACCAAGATCAGACTTCCCTTTGAGGTATTTAAGGACATGTATGGCTACAGCCCAGTGAAGATCAGTAGGAGACTGGAGGTATTGACTCAAATGCTGCACAGAAAAAGAGATATCAGGCTTAGTATTAACAAGAAAATTCAACTTACCTATTAGCTTCCTGAACCTGGATGGGTCTGGAATGGGAGTTCCCATGTCAGGACTTAATCTGACATTGGTATCCAGGGGAGAAACAACAGTTTTCATGCCTTTCTGGCCAAATTCACCCAGCAAATCTTGAAGATACTTCCTTTGAGAGAGCATCAATCCTCTTGGAACATCAATGATTTCCATTCCCAGAAAATATCTAGCATTTCCAAGATCTTTTATCTTGAATGTTTGATGCAAATGGTCTTTCAAATCATTAATTTCTTCTTGATCATTACCAGTAATCAAGATATCATCCACATAAATGGAAAGGTAAACACTTTTGTCATTAGTTTTCTTATAGAATAAAGAGTAGTCGTTTTCTGAATGTTTGTAACCTCTATGATATAAAACATTTGTTAACTTAGCATACCATTGCCTCGAGGCTTGTTTTAAACCATACAAGGATCTTTTTTAACTTGCAAACACCATTTGGAATGTCACTGATGATACCTTGAGGAATCTTCATGTATATTTCTTCATGGAGGTCTCCATGAAGGAAAGCATTGTTGACATCTAGTTGTTTTATAGGCCAATTTCTCTTTACAGCAACTGCAAAAATAGCTCTAATGGTGGTCATTTTAACCACAAGAGAATAAGTCTCACTGTAGTCTATTCCAGCCCTTTGAGTGTATCCTTTTATAACCAACCTAGCTTTCAATCTTTCAACACTCCCATCTGCTTTATGTTTCACTTTATAGACTCACTTACTATCTATGGGTTTTCTTCCCTTTGGTAAAAGAACTATATCCCAAGTATCTGTGTCATGTAAGATTTCAACTCTTTTTCCATGGCTTTCTGCCATCCAGTATGCAAGACAGCCTCTTCATAATTCTGAGGCTCATTGTAGTCTAGGTAAGAGGCTTCATTGACACTTTTGGTTAGGCATTGAAACAATGTACAACATTAGGATTGCTATGCAAGTTTGTCACACAACAAAAACAAGTCTCATAATCATCCAAGCAGGAGTTTTGGTTATTCTGCTGGATTTTCTAATGGGTTGATCCTCATTATTTTGGTCATTGTGATCATGGGATGTGTCATTATTTTCCATATTACCTTGATGTTCACTAGCAGAATCAGCAGGATATAACAAAGATGCAGAGTCATTATTGTTAATGTAATCAAGGTGAGGATTCTGGCTATCAACAGTGTCTTGAACCAATTCCCCCCCTTTTTGAAAGGGAAACACATTTTCATAGAAAATAACATCCCTTGATGCAAAAATGTTGTGATTCTCCAAAGAATACAATTTATATGCCTTCTTTCCTTGAGGATATCTAAGCAAAATACACTTTTCAGCCCTTTTTTGAAACTTGTCTCTGCCTTGCTTAAGAGTGCTTGCATAGCAAAGGCAACTAAAAACTTTTAGGCGATCATAAGAGGGTTTTCTTTTATAGAGCTGCTCATAAGGGCTTTTTCCTTTCAAAACAGGAGTAGGGACCCTATTAATTATGTGAGTTGCTGTTAGGATACTTTCCCCCCCAGAATTTCAAGGGTAATCCAGATTCAAACATGAGGGCTCTGGCTACCTCTAATAAGTGCCTATGTTTTCTCTCAACAACTCCATTTTGTTGAAGTTTTTGGACACAACTAGTTTCATGAAACATGCCCTTGCTTGAGAAGAAATTAATAGCAGCATCACTTTTTCCTATCTCTAAAGCATTATCTGATCTGATTTTCTTTACATTGTAATCAAATTGATTCTTTGCCATAGTAATAAAAGATTGAAGTAAGCCAAAAGCCTCACTTTTGGTAGTCATTAACAGAATCCAAGTGTATCTAGTGTGATCATCTACTATTGTAAGGAAATATCTATGACCAAGATAAGTCTTGGTGTGGAAGGGACCCCAAGTATCCACATGGATAAACTCAAAAGGTGTAGAGGAAGATATAGTGCTAGATTGAAAAGGCAAACATTTCTGTTTAGCCTTATGACAGACATCACAACTTTCTTGAAAATGACCATTGCATTCAATATCCATAGGTAAAAGTTTCATTCTAGATTTGGAGATATGTCCTAATCTCCCATGCCAAGTTTTGCTATCAACAGTACAAGCAAGTTTGTTACAAGTATCAACAAAATTGAAAGAACAATGTGCATTAATCCCTTCTATCAAAACATTACTATCCAGAAAATATAGTCCACTGTCTTCTCTACCAAGGATCATTGGACTCTTCATCGAAGGGCCCTGCATTAGGCATTCTTCCTTAGTAAAGTTAACATGACAGTGTAATTGCTCACATAGTTTCTTGACTGATATGAGATTGAATTTAAATGTGGGAACAAGTAAGACATTAGTCAAAACCAAGTTTTTACCAATACTTAACTTTCCATACTTTGTAACATAAATCTTGCTATCATCTGGCAATTTTATTTCAATAGGTTGGGTGAGATTTTCTAAAGAATGCAACAGGTTATTATCATTGCACATGTGGTCAGTTGCCCCTGAATCTATTATCCAATCCCTTTTGGTCACAACAGAAGAACAAGCAATAACATTAGTAGTACAATTAAAGATTGAAGATGGGATGTTACCTGAGATGGTGCCATTGTCTCCATTAGAACAAGATCCATCATCACTTACAAGGTTGTCAAGAAGCTGCTGCAGAACTTGTTTAGCTTTTTCCTGGCTTATTTTGCGTAGAGAAAATTGCCCAGATCCTTCTTGATCAGTGGTTGTGTTTTCAGAATCCTTCCATACATTGTTGGCTGTTCTTCGAGAATTCTGCTGATTTTGGTTCTGCTGACTTGGTGACTTATTCTGCTGTCTATTTTGAGTTCTTGGAGGATATCCATGTATCTTGAAGCATCTATCAATGGTATGTCCCGTCTTCTTGCAGTGGTCGCAGAACAGAATAGCCTTCTTGTCATCTTGCTTAGCCTTTTGTGCTCCTTTGCTCGCATAAAGCGGAGTCGAATCTGAGAAAATCCCTGATTGATCTCGAACTTGTCTTTGCTTTTCTTCTTGAGACAGGATGGCGTAGACTTTAGTTAGTGTGGGAAAGGGTGACATCATCAAAATGTTACCTCGAACCATAGTGTAACTGTCATTAAGCCCCATCAAGAATTGGAGGAGCTTTTGTTCTTCAAAGTGAGCTTCAAATTGTTGATTAATTTGGGGTTTACAGGTACACTTGCCGCAAGCACATCTGTGGAAATTGCTTACAGAACCAACCTCTTCCCATAGCTTCTTCGCTTTGGTGTAGTAAGAAGCGATATCCAAAGAATCTTGTGACAATCTCGAAATACCTTATTGAACTGTATATAATTTCGCCTTGTTGGTTTGCCCAAACCTCTCGTCAAGCTCATTCCAGAGATCTTGGGCTACTGTGGCATAAAGAACATTGTTGCGGATGTCTTTGTGCAAGGAATTGAGGATCCAGGATATGGCCATATGATTTCCTCTCTTCCAATAAGGAAATCGTGGATCATCAGTATCTGGACATGAAGGGTCCCATCTACAAACGCAATCTTGTGTTTGGCAGAAAGAGCTATGATCGCCGACCTTTTCCAGGTACCGAAATCATCTCCGGTGAAGACGTCGGCCACTAGAGGGATGCCTGGTTGATCGGACAGGTGTATGAAAAGCGGATCACAGGGATCGATTACAACTTGTGTTTTCTTATCAGACATGGCGAAGCGAGAAGCAGTACTTGAAGGTTTCTTCGGCTAACCAACGCTCTGATACCATGTAAAGATTCAACCCTAATTTGGTTGAATCTGGAAAAACAAAGAAGAGCTAAGAGAAAAAGATGGATGGAAGAAATCTCATTGATGAGAAAATGAAGACGAAATGCTTAGCTACTTACAAAGGAAGACAAGAGCCATAATATATAGGCCCCAAACCCTAACAACCAAGCGAAAGAAATAAAAGGGGAAAACAAGAAAACAAAAGAAAAATAAAACAGAAAACTAAAATACTAACTATTTACATTATTATCCTTAATAATAAGGATGACATCATCTTACCTTATCCGAATACGAGACATTAAGCGACGTGGGAACTGAGTAAATATCGACCGGGTTACCCTTTATTGGGCTGATTGGGCTCCTAAAGTCCATCAGCCTTATCCTTATCCCCAATCATCAAAGTTATGAATGAAATTTGCATACTAAGCCTTAATTACTACCATACACTTGAAATTATTTAATAAGTGGGTGAGCTTTTGCATGATTGTAATTCACACAATTATATTTATTCATACAAACTAACCTTTGAATAGAATTCTACAAGAATGTGAGATATATGTAAATGAATTTATACTTTCACCTTTAACAATAGAAAAGATCGTGTAACTAACCGAAACATTATTACATGACTTTAAACAGTCACAAACAATTCGATCATGATTGCCAATCTCAAAAAATAAGTCGCTTTCTTTCTATTTAAACTAAGCTATTTATTTATCTGAATGAAGAGTGAATGTTGACATTACTCACTACGTACCACGCCCATGAGGTCGAAAACAAGTGAGCGTCAAATTTATGATATGCTATGAGTGTTGGAGAACAAGGTTTATTAATTAATTCACTATGTTTTCTAGGACTCTCGATTCTCCAATTTTATAATTGTATTCCAAATCTTCATCAAACAAGTTTTAAAATCCGAAGCTCACCTTGAGATCTAACACACTTCAACATGTCAACTCTTCACTTTTCCTGAATATGTATATCTAAAGTTACATCATAACAAATTATAGTGTATCGAACATTTAATAGGAAATTTAAAAACTAATCTTAGTATCTAAAGACAAATAGCATATAAAGAAAATATCAGGTCATCAAACTAAAATTCAATTCATCCCATTGGCTTTTATAGTTCGCTAGAATCAGTCTTTTAATGCATTTTTGTGTATAGGTGATTGCCTATATTTGGACTCCTACAAACCTCGCGTTAGCGGGCCAATTTTGGGGTTTTTTTTTTTTGTTGTTGTTGTTATACAATTCATGTCATTGGTTCTTATATCCAATTTGAATAATTTATTACATTCCACACCACTCACTCTCTTTACTGACGCGGTATTTAAATTTTAGGTCTCATGTTTAGTTCTGACATGACCTCATTAGCAAAAAGTAAAAGTGGTGTCAATTTTTGAAACTTGGCAAACGATCTACATCTTTGATATACCTTCAGATAGGGAAGGAATACCATGTTCTACAAAATGGCTTTCTTACAAAATCAGAAATTTGTTATATCTTATGATATAAATTATCGTTATAATTCATCAATTAAATGCTTTCTATCCTTACACTCAATAATAAACTAATCCACATGATTGAGATATTCTAGATGAATAAAAGAAACATTATTTACAATAACAATACCCAAACCCATCAAAGACAAAACTAACACCACAAATTATCTATTTTAAAGTTTTCTATCCTTAAATGCTATAAACAAATTAAATGTCGTTAAGAATATAATAGATCTTTTCCACAAACATAAAATATAATAAAACCAACAATGGCAATAAAAGCATCTACCGGAGACAAGAAGCTTATGTCATAATGTGTATTTGAGATTATAACTTGTCTAAAATATGAGAAGTATGATCAAGTGAACTGAAATACTTAAGGATTGAGAATATTTCTCAATCATGAATAAGGTAACTAAGAATCAATTAATAATCCAAAAAGATTATTTATCAAAAGCATATAACTTACACCAACACAATATGAAACAATGTCAATAATGATAGAAACTTACTGCAAGTATCATTTCAAATATTTTCATGTTAAGGGTTAATTGATAATTATGAAATGAAGTAATATTCAATAAGTTTAGAACATTTTCCCTGACTTCAGCAATTATAACCAAAGATATCCCAATTTTAATGAGCCAACAGAAAACACAATCAGCCTTAACTTCGTAACCAATCCGATACTCGAAGGATAATCAAACTAAGCGAATAGACAAATAAGGTATGAAACAATAAAAATCAATATGAGTAGAGTCTATAGAATAACAAAATTAACTTATATTCCACAAAATTGTTATGTTAGAACTTCCAGAAATGAATAATAAAAAGCAAACCAATTTTTTTTTTTAGAGAAAACATCAAGGTTGATGTTTTGATTTTAAACTATTATTTACATAGTTAGATTTTAAAAAAAGTAGAATTTAGATCGAGAAAACCACATTGTAGCACAGATCAAGAAACTACTAATTCGATCAAATGGAAAGGAGAAAAGACATGATAAACACAAATCACATACAAGAAAATTACAAAATTTACAGTTTCTTTCGTAAAAATTTGGTAATGGATAGGTAGGTGATAGATATGTTTCTACAATGCTCGTCTCCTTTATCTTGGTGATTATTTTACGTCTCTTTGATCTCACTAAGACACGCGAGATTCCTCTCATCGGCTATTATCATTTTCAAGATGTTGAAGGAGAATCACAACCCTGACAAATTGGATATATTATGACCATATTTTTTTCACTTTTTGCAAAGACATCCTTATTCTTGACCATTTGAAATAGATAGATTTTCTATGATTTAAAAAGTACATACCCTAATAGATAGAGTTGAGAATATGAAGCGTCACAGACGATCGACTTGTCAGAGTCGTAATTCTCCATCAGCAGGATATGAAATCAATAATAGCCTACATAATAGGGAGTTCGCGCTATCTTGACGAGAGAAAGAAACGTAAGACATCATTTCGGAAATCTCTTACCCTTGTATGTGACTTTCACCGTTCCTCATGTTACCTCTTTATAGATTTGAAGTTTTAATAGTTTAATTCATATATATTTTAAAGAAAAGAATACACTCAAATTAACCAGATAAGAACAATGTCTTGTCAATATTTTAGTCGAGAACAAAGGTTGATAATAAGGTTTAACTCATACCTATTTATGTTAAGGAAAATTGGATGAAAATACTACAAACTTTGGGGCGTTTGGATGATAATTGTACAAACTAATTCTCACATTTTGGTAGTATGAATTTATATCGTATTTTATATTAACAGTATACCATTGAGTCCCCGAAATTGAGACTCATTTTTTTCTAACATGGATGTCGGAATTAGATCTGTACTATTATCATCCAAATGTTGCAAAATTTATGTTACTTATACCCAAATTTTCCTATTAATGATATACGTGTATTATTATTGTTTTTGTTGTGATCGTGGTTGTTATTATTAGGAAAATTGGGTTATAATAATCAAAGCTATGAGCAATAGGATAGTAATAATCTGAACTTAAGAAATGTACCATAGTAAGTCAAACTTTTCAGTTTTAACCATGTGGATTTTGGTAAACCACCACCAAGTCAATTCAAATAAACTTGGCGTTTTTTTGGTGTGGCTTTGGTGTGGCATTGAGGAAGTATGAGTTTGACTTTCTTTTTAGGTTGACCTCCACTTGGCATGCCAACACAACACAAAGCATTAGGGGTGAGTAATATTGGGTACCCAGTTAAAATTCATGGATACAGTCACATATCCAATTGACACAAGATCCTAAAATTTGGATCCAGTTCCAGATCTAGTTCAGACTAGATCCTGAAAATAGGATCTAGTCTCGGATCCAGTGGGTACTGGATCTTAGCGGGGTCTCCGATTAGAAAAGCTCACAAAATGTCTTTTTTCAAAACAAAAGTTAAAATTAGAATAATAAACTACACTGTGTAAAAAGTCAAAAATCAAATGCCTCATTTGCCAAATCTGTTTCCTATTACCATCTTCAAAGTAGAGATATAGTACTTCAATAATTCTACATTTCCTATTACCATCTTCAAAGTTCAAACACAATAAAATGAGGAGTTAATACTAATCAATATGGTTTCTGACAAAGTGAAATATATACCTAAGAGACTCATACGAGACAAGCTTGGATATTTGGAATTGGATCCAGAGTCTAAGCATAAAATGGTATATATATAGGTTTTATAATAATAATAATAATAATAATAATAATAATAATAATAATAATAATAATAATAATAATAATAATAATTGAAAGAACCCTAGAGGGGGTGGATAGGGTTATGAAAATTCTCTGCACAAATAATCAACTTGTAAAGGACGTTAGGTTCTTAATCTAGTTAGATTAAGATTCAACATAATGTAGAAGTATGATAAAGGACAATAAGCATAAACGGACTAACTTCCTTTATTATACTGAAACAAAATGACCTAAGGTGAATGTCCTTAGGTTGTACACAGAATAACCCAAGGTGAAGGACCTTAGGGTTTACAGCAGAGAACCAAGCGCCTTTCAAGGACGCTTCTTATTTTCTGGAAAACAACACACACCAAATTCAACCTTTGGTATTTTAGCTCGATCGATCCTAAGTCCATCTAGGAACGACTACACAAGTATCAATCAAACCTAATTCCGTTAAGGATTGATTACACTCAACCACCAATTTCTCACCGAACACAACTTTTCTACACGAAGAAAAGAACTCAAAACAGAGCACCCTCTGTTTTGGTAACACCCTATTTCTTCACTTGGAACCGTTAATTCAATTCGTGCTTGGTCTTTCCTATTTATGTGTGATTGTTGCTGCTTGTGTCCGAAGAAAGGATCCTCCTTGCTCTGATTTGCTTCTACTTTCCTCTGGACGAAATCTTCCTTCCTTTTTGAGTTTTCCAGATTTGCTTCATTTTGTGCGCGATTTCTGGATTCAAAGATCTTGTTTTTCTTTCCAAACTCTTGCTTGATTGTTTCCTGCAATGCATATAGAGCAATCGAATTAGTCTGGTTAGAGAATGCACCAAGAGAATCAGATGACTTAGTTTCCAGAATTAACTTCCCTGTTTCTTTGTTCTTTTTGTCTTTCGTGCTTGACATGAACGTCCTTGAGATGCTTGACGTAAATGTCCTTCAGCCTCTTTCGTATCACAGCTTTTCTAGCTAGATGAATTTTGGCTTTTATTCAAAACCGATCCAGTCACTAAGTAGCATCCTTGAGGGGTTCTAACAATAATAATAATTATTATAGGATATTTGGTTGGATCCGGTTATGGATTTTGGATTTTAGGATCTAGTAACAGGTCTAGTTTTATCTAAATCTTGATTTTCAGATCTAGTACCCGATCCAGTTAATTAAGATCTGGGTCCAAATCCTCTGGATCCTACCAATTCTGGATCTAGATTCGGGTATGCATTTTTCCTGCTCACCCCTACAAAGCGGACGTTTCCCATTATCTCTCTATTCTTTCCTTCACTCATCCTTCCTCCCTCTTTTTCTCTCTACTTTTCCTTCTTCATCTTTCATCCCCAAATTTATCAACTGAGAATAAGACCCTAAAAAGATTTACCCAAAATCTTTCTAAAAATTTTCTTTTGCATTGCTCTCTATTAAGAATCATCTCATGCTTGTGCATCAATATTGGATACTAGTTTAATATATCAAAACATCAATTGCCTGATATCCATCTTAATTGAGGAAGCAAATCTTATTGGCTCGCAAATGATCTAAGTTGGACCCAAAATAAATGTAATACTTCGAATATGGTCAAATTATGGCTTAAAAGGATTGAAATGACTATTGATATCATTAAGGTTCACTTTTCTTTTGGGAAACTCATCTTTTAGAACTCCATATATAGTTAAATATGCTTTGTTGAAAGCAATTAAGGGATGGTTGGCCTACTAGGAATGTTTCTTAAACAGTGTGTAAACAATGATGAAACATGGTGAAAGGACTTTTGGGATTTGCAAGGCCAGTCGTCGATCTCTAAAGTAGTTATTAGGAATGTATGTGGCCTGGGAGGGGTCGGGGCATTACAAATGGTTTTAAAGGTGACCCTTGGATGTGAGCTACACTAGTAGATGAGAAATCCATGTGCAGTCACCTAGTGAGGCAAAGATTCTAGATTGGAGTATATGTCAAGAGGGCATGTAAGTCGGTAGTATTGAGGCACAATAAAGATGTTGTATGCTTGAGTATAGGTGATTGTAACACCTCGGGCAGTCATAATGTGACTTAAAGGGATTAAAATGATTACTTGAGCCCATGTGTCTTGTGCGTCTTGGTTAAAACTAAAACATTAAGTTAGAGTTAATGAAGTGTTTTGATTTGAAATTAAAATAGTTAATTTCTTTTGATGAATAATAATTAAAATTGAGCCTTTTACGTCTTGTCAGAATCAAGATGTCTAACGCGAACACAAACACCAACACCAACAACAACACCGTTAACCTCCGTTCTCTTTTGGACAAAGAAAAACTCAACGGGGCCAATTTTCTTGATTGGCATCGGAACTTGAGAATTATCCTCATGGTGGAGCAGAGAGAATATGTTCTAGAGAAGCCTTAAAGAACAAGCCTAAGGAAAATGCAACTCAAGCTGAAAAAGACAAATGGCAACGTCATTTTGATGATGGTATCCCAATCAGTTGTATCATGTTGGCCACTATGACTCCTGAGCTTCAAAGGCAATTTGAGAATAATAAGGAACATGAGACGATAGCTCAACTAAAAAGCATGTTTCAAGAACATACTCGAATTAAGAGGTTTGAAATTAATGATCGAATTGTTCGTACTTGACTTGAGATCGGCAAGCCCGTTGGGCCCCATGCACTGAAGATGATTGGTCTCTTCGAGTCAATGAAGAAGTTAGGGCTCCCATACACCCTAGAAATGGCTACTGACATTCTTCTAAGCTTTCTACATGAAGGGTTCAACACCTTCAAGTTGAACTACACATGCAGGGGCATAAGAAGTCTCTGATGGACCTTCATGCGATGTTGGTCATAGCAGAGAGAGACATTAATTAAGATAACTCCCAAGGATAGCTCAAATGTCATTGTGGTCAGTAAAGTGAAGAACAAGTTCAAAAAGGCTAATATGAGCAAAAATGGACCTGTAAATAAGAAAGGCAAGAACAAAACTGTTGTCCCAGCCAAACCTAAAGCAGAACCTAAGCCAGGTGAAGAATGATTTTATTGTAAAGGCAAAGGACATTGGAAGAGAAAATGCCCCACAGATCTGAAGACTGGAAAGGTCGTTATGTCAGGTACATATGTGATTGAAATAAATTTTACTGTTTCTACTTTATGGGTATTAGATACCGCTTGTGAAGCTTACATTTATGGAAATGTACAAGGCTTAAGCAGACGTAGACGTGTCAGCAAGAATGAAGTAAACCAACGCACAGGAAACGAGCAAAGAGTTGCGGTTGTCTATGTAGGAAATTATAGTTTATCTTTACCTTCAGGACTTATATTAGAACTAAATAATTTTTTTTTGTTCCTGTTGTTAGTAAGAATTTAATTTCAGTAGCTTTACTTAGTTTGAAGGTTATTCTTTTAATATAACGAATGGTCGTTTTTCATTTTCAAAGAATGGAATCTTTTATGGTGTCGACATTCGTATGAATGACCTTTACATATTGGATTTAGATAAACAAATCTGTCATATCGAATAAAAAAAGGCTAAAACAAAATACTCAAATGAAACATATCTTTGGCAAAAAATTACTTAGAGGTACCCTAACTTTTGGTGAAATGTTTTTCAGGTACCCCAACTTTTCAAAACTCATTTTGGAATACCCTAACTTTTTGGATTAGAAATTATTAGGTGCTTCTTTGGTCATCAATTTGGTTAAGTGACCAAAATACCCTTGCTCTTCCATTTTTGAGAAATACCCTTAAAGAAGAAGAACAAGGGTATTTCGGTCACTTAACCAAATCGATGACCGAAAAAGCACCTAATAATTTCTAACCCAAAAAGTTAGGGTACCTCAAAATGAGTTTTGAAAAGTTGGGGTACCAAAAAATAGTTCCCCCAAATATTGGGGTACCTCCGAGTAATTTTTGATATCTTTGGCATTGTAGGCTGGGTCATATTAATAAGAAACGCATCCAGAAACTGCAAAGTACAAGTCTTTTGGAAAATCTAAACTATAAAATGTTCGAGGTCTGTGAATCATGTCTAATGGGAAAGATGACTAAATCACCTTTTACTGGAACTGGTGAACGAGCTAGTGACTTATTAGGGCTCATTCATAGCGATGTATGCGGACCCATGAACACCAGTGCTAGAGGAGGTTTTTACTATTTCATTACCTTCATTGACGACTTTAGTAGATATGGGTATATCTATCTAATGCGTCATAAATTTGAATCTTTTGAAAAGTTCAAAGAATTCCAAAATGAAGTATAAAACCAACTTGGCAAAATAATCAAGACTCTTTCATCAGATTGAGGTTCCGAGTATTTAAGCCAAGAATTCATTAACCATAATGTTGGATTGTCTCATAGCTCTCTCCTCCGGGAACCCCACAACACAATGGAGTATCCGAAAGGAGAAATCACACTACATTAGATATGGTGCGATCAATGATGGCTGAGTCAGAATTACAAATTAGCTTTTAAGGGCATGCTGTAGAAACAACATTGCTCATTTTAAATAGGAATGTGATTAAAGCTGTTGAAAAGACACCATATGAGATATAGAGAGGAAAAGTTCCCATCCTGTTTTTTTCTAAAGATTTGGGGTTGTGAAGCTTATGTTAAGGTTTTGCATGACAACAAGTTTGCACCCAGGTCTGAAAAGGTTTTCTTTGTGGGTTATCCTTAGAAACCAAAAGGTATTACTTCTACAACCGTTCTAAGAACAAAGTGTTTGTGTCTCGAAATGCTTTCTTCTTAGAGAACGTGTTTGTCTCTAAGAGAAAGAGTGGGACAGAAATTAAAGTAGGTGAAGTTCAAGAGCCACAAACCACTCCTAATCACATCCCATACCCTATCACGACTACTCTCATTCCAACCCTTGCTGATCCTCAACAGGAAGGGGATGAGGCACAAGTAGTCGGGGGATAGGTAGATGGAGAAGCAGGGGATGTTGATATACCCCTCCGTAGCTCCATTAGGGGCATCCTCCCTTTTGAGAGATGCGATTATCTCATGACTATAAATCAACATATTCTTTATGGAGTATTATGAGCCTGAAACCTACAAACAAGCTTTAGCGAGCCTAGATTCAAAAAAAGTGGCTCGAGGCCATGAAATATAAGATAGACTCCATGTATGAAAATAAGGTTTGGACCTTGGTTGGCTTACCTGATGGCTCTAGAGCCATCAGAAACAAATGGGTTTTCAAAGTGAAGACGGACATGGATAAACATTGTGGTTTAGAATTATGTGAAGGTCCAATAGGGTTAGCAAATTCAAAATGGAAATTGGATGAGGTCTAATTTGTTAAACCCCATTAAGTGAACTTGATAACGCTAATCCTAGTCGACAATCGACCTAGTTCCTAATTGAATTATCGCACAAGACAATGATAATATCATAACAATTAGCATGTAGGGTTGAGGTGATGATCAAGTTCCGTGGTCATGGTGATGTAAAGACATAATAAATCAATCATATAGATAATGTTGAGAGCAACTACTGAACTGACCCGTAGTGGGAGCTCTTTAAGTTGTGAATGTCATAAAAGCTCTCGCTCCTCAAGGATAATTCCTAAATCATGAGTTCATTACATAAACTACATGGTCAGTTGCGACTTTGGAGTATGTCCAACTCCTTTCGTAACAGGAGGCCATAAAGGCGGTGTCTAGGTTACATTTGGATCATGTGAGAATGTGTAGTTGAACAAGATGGCATTGTCCTCCCTATTAGGACTAGTTGCCTCGTTGAGCTTAGACTGAAAATGCTTGGCCGAACCCAGATGAATCAATAGATGATCATCTGCTTTCCAGAGTCTATCTCAGAGATCGAGGAATTTTTGGGTTTTACATAAGGATGACTTTGGCTTACCTTATCCGAACATGAAACAGTAAGTGACAAGGGAATTCAAGGAATCGAACACTTGTGGGACAAGTGGGAGATTGTTGGGAGTGTCGATCCCAACAATGTTCGATATACTTAGAGTTTAAGCCAAAATAATATAGTGATTATATGTCTTGCTAGAGACCTCTATATTCGGTAATTAAATATATTAATTACAACTATATTATTTGATCCTACTGGGTCACACAAGTCAGTGTCTTGGAACAATGTATGTAGCCGAAAATAATATCATATTATATTTAAGAGTGTTGGAGAAATCAACTCAACACGGACCGTATTGGGGCTACACGGACCGTGTTGATTCCAACTGACTTAAAACGGATTCTGGAGGTCGACACAGACTGTGTTTCCTGCAACACGAACCGCGTTGGACCCTAGACAATGTTTTTTTGTGTAGGTTGTTAGGGTTTTAATTAAGTCTTTTCCCAAAGCCACCCAACACTATAAAAGGGAGTCTCTCTGATAGATTTAATTAATTAAACTGTCTGAAACTTCTAGAGAGATTCCAGGGTGATTTACTGGGATATTCTCCCTCCCATAGAATACTGTAACACACATACATCTTAGATTGAGATTAGTCTCTTGTAGACACCAGATTTTGTACCAGATATTTTAGATAAATTGTACATATGTAATAAATTAGCATGCAAAAGTAAAAAACCAAAAATACAAAAAAAAACCCCAAAAATACAAAAAAAAAAAAAATCATTCCTTGTCATCAATCCGTGTGAGCATTCAAACACATTCATGTATCCATGCCATGTCATCAATCCGTGTGAGGTAGCATTCAAACACATCCTCTAATCCATGCATCCATGTAATCCCCACAATCATGCACTCCCCTAATCTCCTCTTATCCCATAGTTAAATAACTTTAATGGGGGATTATGTTATTAAAGGAGCATGATTGGTGGATCATGTTTATTCCCTTCCATTCCATCACCTCTCTTCCTCACCTATAAATACCCGAGAAGAGGTTCCATGAGCAACAACAGGTGATGGATTGCATGCTACAAGCCATCACCAAGATTAATGAGAAGTTGGGCCTAAACACTGAGGGAGATGATGATGTCATAAAAGTCCATGGGTATGAATCTGAACCCGAACTTGCCAAGACACCTGCAGAGGATAAGTCAGGGGGGTCAGGGTCGTTCAAAGGGACGTCCAAGGCAGCCTTAAAAGTTTCCAAAGTCACTGAAAATCCTGTTGTCAAGGCCTTGGAACAAAAACATGAGAGTCTTACCAAGATGATGAGCAGTGTTCCAGCCTTTGCTGACAAGTACACAGATATACCTTTGCCTATCCACCCGGTCATGAAGGTGGCTGACAAAGTTGAAGTACCCAACATCAAGTTGAAGCCATCTGAAAAATCCTACTCACCACATCGAGGAGTTCATACGACTAGCACCTCTCAACAGGATTGATGTTGACTTGTACTCTACAGTATTCCCATCCACCCTAGATGGAGAAGCCAAAGTATGGTACCATGTCCTGTCACCTCAAGTCAAGGCTGACTGGAATGAGTTGTTTAAGGCCTTTATCAATCACTACAGTCGTATCCAGAAGAAGCATGCCACAGTGGATGACCTAACAACCATGAAGCAAATGGAAGACGAGTCCTTCCTGGATTATTTTGAAAGATGGCTCACTAAGTTGTCTGACATCAATGAGACTATACCTTTGCCCCTGCAACTGACTACTTTCAAACAAGGTCTCAAAAGTAGCCTATCCCGTCACTTGGGATACCATGTGATCAAGGACTTCGATTACTTGAAGGACCTTTGCGTCCAACTTGAAACCATGAACAATGAGAAGTTCGCTGCGCAATGGTGGAGGAATTCCAGTCCTAATAGGAGGGCTACTGGTTCGCCCAACCACCCATCTCAGAGCGCTGAGACTAATGTAATTCAGTCAGGAATCCAACCAAAGTACGACCATTACACCCCACTTGACACCACCTGCGTCGATGCTTTGGCTCATCTCTTAAAAACAAAACCTGATTGAGTTGCCTTTACCAAGACTAGAGCCAGAAACGAAGTACCCAAGCTGGGATGAAAGTGCATTCTGCAACTATCAAAGGTGTAAGGGCCGGGACATGACACCGAGAAGTAGAAGTGCTGGACCTTGAAGAATAAGATTGAGGGTATGATCCGGTCAGGGAAATTGCCTCTGCCTAAAGCAGCACAAAAAGCGTACAGAAGCACTCAATAAGACAAGGCAATACTGCACGAAGAGGACTGAGAAGTTAGCTAGGGTTCCAATTATGTTGAGCATCATATTTTCTGAGTCAATTAGGGATGACATTGAGTCGGTCTTTGCTATGCTTGTCTTTTGAATTCAATAAGATGCATCTATTTGATTGTTTGAGAATCTCGTGCTTGCATTCTTAACTTGAGTTAAAAAGCTCTTTCACCCCTTCATTAGCCTTAACACCCAAGTCTGACACATCCAAGTCTATCATCACCCCTCACATACGCTTCCATTCATCAAGTGTTCATCCTACAAATCCAAGGTTTAAAATAAAATTAAAGAAAAGAGAGAAAAACAAAAAAAAAAAACAAAAAAAACGGAAGTCAGCCTGCATTCATCAAGCAAGTTGGGCAAAAGGAGAAGACCAAAACCACCAGTCTCTTGCAAATGGACATTTCTATGCTCCTAGAATAGCAACCTGAACAAAATGTGCCTAGAACAGGGGGGCTACCGCCTCATCACCCACATCAACATCCGTATGACCTGTTACCTTCCCATTCTCCCACAACATCTATCCTTACTTATCATCTACATCTCCATCCCAAGTTCCCATTCACCAAATCATCCCTCTTTGCATCACCCATAACAGTCACCATTCGAAAAACCTTAGCCTTGACCAACCTGATCATTCTGCTCGTAACCACTCCCTATCTACTCCAAAGCCAGAAGGTGTGTTGTGACTAATATCAGCAGAAAGGCAGACAGGAGTCAATCCCATGGAGAAGAAAGTCGAGAAAAGAGAAGAAAGCAAAAAAAAAAAAGAGTTCCTAGTTGGTCCACCAACATGGGACGGCATGAGTGGTACGTCGCTCATGTCCCTTAAGCACTTTGTTTGCATATGGAAAAACCTGTGCTAGGAGAGTAAACCCCGTTTGGGTCATCCATATCACGAAGCATAGTAGCATACCAACAAAAAAAAAAGAAGGAAAAATAGAAAGTGAAAAAAAAGAGAGAGAGAAAAAAAAGGAGAAAGACAGAGAGAGAAAAGAAGGTGAGAAATTGAAGACAGAGCTAATTGTCACGCACACCGAAAAACCCTCATGAACCTTCCAAATTGTTCTCAAGCCTTGCGTCGTCTTCACACCTTTGCATCCTTAACCTTTGAGCCTTCATGACCATTCTCAAGCCTACCTCACCAAGCCCTCCTCGAGGCACCAATCCTTTAGAGCCGCACCTTATGAACTACGATTGACCTGATTCCACATTCGATACTTATGAGAACCTCTTTGAGGCCCAGCCGCTGCAATTTGCCTTAACGGAACATCCTTTGTCGCAAAAAATTGGTCTTTGAAAGAAAAAATTAGAGAGGCTAGCTAGGCAAAAGGAGAGTGAGAAAACAAGAGAGGTTAGCTAGAAGTCCCGAGCTAGGCAAAAGGAGAGTGAGAGAATAAGAGAGGCTAGCCTGAAAACCCGTCAGGGCAGGTTAGGCAAAAGGAGAGTAGGCCTTGGATTTTGAAGTTCTTTCATGTCCCCGCCATCAAAATTCCTCAACCTTCTTTCCGTGAGACTTGGATCACATTTACATTCGAATAGCCAACCACCTCTCCTCCCATGACACGAATCCATCTCGACCATCTCTCACCTCTTCTCCTATGAGGTGACTTAACCCTTGCCATCTGTATAGCCTTAGCTGAAACAAGGTCATTTGTCAATCATGACATACCCAGATTCGACCATCAGCCCACCGTCATCTCTTTTTTAACCAAGTGCCTCATAAACCTGTGTGACCATCATTAGACTTATCCTTTCTTTTGTCAACCTTCTTCATCCTCCCATACCACCAGAGCTTATTGACTCAGTTATTAGTGCAAGTGCGAGATTCGATATTTTGAGGCCCGTTCTTAGCAGATCTGAGCGAGGCCCATCCGTCAAGGACAAGAAATCAGCCACATCAATGGCTAATTGCAAACAGCATCCGACTCAATAAAAGAGTTCATTTGAATTGGGGGCTCCCCTAACCCTCACATAACCTACAACGAGGCTCTACTTATCTCCACAATTATTCGAGAAAGCAAGAGGACAAGACAAGGCATCCAGGACAACACCTTCATCATCAGGTCTCGTCATAAGCCTCACCTATTTTGCCATGTCCTGAAATTCCATGTCGAGTGGCTCTGACACTTAGGGAATCATCGTTCTAGTATTGGGATTGGGGGTTGTTTGCATATTGAGTCACATGCATTGTAAATACTGTTCATGTACATATTCTCCTAGTCATTGCATTGCATCAAGAGGTCACGCATAAAGTCAACGGCCATGCATAAGAGTCTAGAGTCTAGAAGACCAAGTGCATGCACGCTCATCGAGAAAAGAGGAAATTCATCTCACACAGAGGCTCAAACTCGACTGTTAATCATCAAGAGCAAGATTAGAGGAAGTTCTAATCACACTCTAATTAACTTCTATCTATCATCCTCATGACGATCTTCTAGTCTACCAAAGCAACAAAAGTTGCCATGGACGCCACCGACACAATCACCCGCCTCGGGAAAATCCATTGGGCGTCATCAACTTCGGGAAACTCCGTTGAGCATCATCACTTCATCGACATCGTCATCAATGTCGGGAAAATCCAAAAAGCCCTCATCACTTTATTGACATCGGGAAAATCCGATCTGCCTCGGGAAAATCCATTGGGCATCTTCAACATCGGAAAAATTCGATCCCCCTCGAGAAAATTCGTTGGGCACCACCATCAACATAGGGAAAATTCGATCTGCCTCGGTAAAATCCATTGGGCATCATCAACATCGGGAAAGTCCGATCTGCCTCGGGAAAATCCGTTGGGCATCTTCAACATTGGGAAAGTTCGATCCGCCTCGGGAAATTCGTTGGGCATCATCAACATCGGGAAAATTCGATCCGCCTCGGGAAAATCTTATCTGCCTCGAGAAAATCCGTTGGGCATCTTCTACATCAAGAAAATCTGATCTGCCTCGGTAAAATCCATTAGGCACCACCATCAACATCGGGAAAATCCGTTGGGCATCAACAACATCGGGAAAATCCGACCCGCCTCAGGAAAATTCGTTGGGCACCATCAACATCGGGAAGATCCGATCCCCCTCGGGAAAATCTGCTGGGCACCATCAACATCGGGAAAATTTGATCCGCCTCGAGAAAATCCATAAGACATCATCGACACCGGGAAAGATTAGGACATCGACATAAACAAAGGAGAAGGGGAGTTCGGATCAGCTGCGATCAATCTTCCAGACAGGTAATTCTCTATATCTCCAGCCACTGTTCAAAATGATCTGATATTCTACTTTGGTTTCTGTGCAGGGGGCCGTCACCAACACCGGGAAAATCGGGACATCATCTTCCAGCTGCCGTTAAAAGAACACTGACTTTCATCCATCCTTCCGGTCGCCACATAAAAGAGCACCGACAACATCCACCTTCCGGTCGCCACATAAAAGAGCACCGACAGTGTCCATCTCCTAGTCAGACGTCAAGCAGACAACATCTCAGGCTACTTTGACCTTCGTCCTATTCGGACTCTATCAAAGTGGGGGCTTGATGAGTGTCTTTTGTGACTATGTTTTTAGGGGGTTTGGATAGTTAATAAGGGATAACTTGCAGATTTGGGAACAAAACACTAGCTTTGGGAACATTTTTGGCAGATTCCAGGCCACCACGGGCCTCCAAATATCAAGAATAGGTCGTGGCATAAATTTGGGACGAAACGGAGCAAGAACTGGCCGACCAATGGCCACCACGTCCAGCCCGTGGGGAAGGCCACGATCCATGGTGTACGGACTTGTACGGACTTCTACGGACCTAGGCAGACTGCGTGTGCAGGTCGGTTTTCTTCGCGAGTAGAAAAAGAAGGCTTCGACAGTTTTTCGAGAGTAATTCACTTTTCTATCATTTTTCCTTTATTTTTTGGCCGTCAAGAGAGAAAAAACCCTAATAACCCCATCTACTCCTTAATTCCCCATCAATCAAGACCAAGATCAAGATAAATCAAGGAGGACAAGAATCAAGATTCAGGAGGAAATTATTGACGTTCGCGAGGTAGACTCCACCTCGGGATCGAAAGACTCGACGGTTGTAATTCTTCGCATTTATATTTCTTTTCGATTCTTTCTTTGTTTTGAGATTTAATCATGATGTTTGGAACTTGTGTCGTACTTTTCTTGAACATGAGTGAGTAATTTCCTTCGAATTTTAGGGTTTTGCAACCCGAATTAATGTAGTTCTGATTGATTGTTATTAGTTTGTGCATGAATTTTTGATTGGAATCAATAGAAGGTTGTGTTTTCCATGTTTATGAGTATTCTTAAGGCCTTGAATATTTGTAAGTTTGAGATTAACCTAAGAAGTACTGAAACGCGAGTTAGGGTAATCTGACTACCAACCTGTCTACCTAGGTTTGCGAAAGTTGAGAAAGGAGTAGTAGACTAGGTAATTATTAGATAACCTGACCTTTTGAGACCTTCAATTCTGTTTAACCTAAAAGGCACACGAAAGTTGTTGATTAGGTTGTTTAGAATAATTCTATTTAGCATCGAAAGGGCGATAGAATTAAGAGGTTGTCGATTCTTCATTCGTTCTTGAATGTATGATTGTGCAGGCTAGGTTTTAGTAATTGAACTCGTTGTTAGGTTAACATCTCCCTAGAAGTCTTTCTCTCTTGATAGAGTCTATGGTTGATTTTTCCTTGCTTTATTAGTTCTTATTAATTTTCTAAAAACCTTCGAAAACCCAAAACCTGATTCGCTTAGCAATCGCATTAGAGATTAGTTTTCTGTGCTGCTAATTGAGTCCCTGTGGGATCGACCTTGACGTGCTACTACGTACACCGTGCGCTTGCGGCCCTGTCAGGGCTCTCTGTATACACCGGATTTTGTATCGGATATTTTAGATAAATTGTACATATGCAATAAATTAGCATGCAAAAGTAAAAAGCCAAAAATACAAAAAAAAAAAACCAAAAATACAAAAAAAAAATCGTTCCTTGTCATCAATCCGTGTGAGCATTCAAACACATCCATGTATCCATGCCATGTTATCAATTTGTGTGAGGTAGCATTCAAACACATCCCCTAATCCATGCATCCATGCAATCCTCACAATCATGCACTCCCCTGATCTCCTCTTATCCCATAGTTAAATAACTTTAATGGGGGATTATGTTATTAAAGGAGCATGATTGGTGGATCATGTTTATTCCCTTCCATTCCATCACCTCCCTTCCTCACCTATAAATATCCCCCCCCCTCATCCTCACTTATTTCATTAACAATTTCCACCAACAAACATCATCAACACTCATCATCTATCATTTTTATCCACTCTCTCAAATTCTCCCATCAAAACTCTCTATCATCTATAAATTTCACCCGTCCCCACTTCAAATAACCCTCACTCCATCCAAGGTTCTCAACTGACGACATATTCAAAGTGTTCGCTATAAGAAACCCGATCACCCTTCCATGTCTTTGAGACTTAAAGTGAGGTTTGTTCATCTTTTGTATTTTCAACCATGTAATTTATTCTTAGATCATTCTACTTGTACATTATTTTGTTAAAGAAAACTCGTTTAATTTTTGCATGATGGGAATATAATATCGTGAAATTTATGTAACTTCTCCCCGCTTCTTTTCTTTTCAAGTTCGATTTTAGTAGAGTCTGTTTTTTAAACAGGCGGATTCGAAAATTATTTTAATTCTCGAATTCGTAACCTTGCCCCGAACTTATAATTCAGGTTCATGGACTGGAGTCATTTCTTAATATTTTATGATTTGTCCGTTTCCTTAAATCAGATGACGACTCTTTCTTTTTTTAATATAATCTCTTTTATTATTGAACATGAATTTTTGTTCTGTCGAAAAAATTTATAAAATAATTTACATATGTCCATATTCCGATCTGGAGTACAATCAAGAGAAAATGCCATAGGAATTATGAAAGGTTACATGGTCTTTGAATTTCCTAAGTATTCTTTGTTGGGCCTTGGCCCGGATTCGAATTCGATTTTATGTAAAATTATTTCTATTAATTTGATGTAGTTACAAACATGTGAATAATAAAAATTGATTATTAAATAAATAAAAGTCTCTTCTCGAAAATGAATTTCATAAAATAAAAATATCTTTATTTAAGAATTAAGCAACCTTAGTCGACTCCCGATCACCAAGTATCGCACTCTTAAAGGTTTTTTCTGGGGTCCTACGTCTTTATTGGGTGGATCTAACAATCGGGTTCCCAGAGTGTTGCGTGGACTTACAATAGAGAATTTCTCCAATTGAATCTCAAAGGTCAACCTCTTCATCAACCGGATTAGCAATCAAGTATAATACTAAGCCTCTACAATTGTATTCTTTCTTGGGTGATTAATCTACATATATAATAGAAATCTATGTGGGGCCTATGAAATGGAGCCACGGGAGTGATTGTAGGAGAATTGGCCAATCACAACGTAAAAAATTGTATTTTTTTTTTCTATTTTCAATCTGCATTTTATTATTTTATTTTAGAATTTAAAAAACTAAAAAGTTTCACCAATCCATTCAATTTTTTGATTAATTTATTTTCTCCACTAAAACTCAACCGTCCATAACCCAAACAACTCACCAAAAAATCGGACATTCTTCCATAACCCACATAATCCTTGCGGCTATATCAGTTACATTCATGACTTTTCAAAAACATATAAATACATACATCTATTAGTGATTAAAACTTTTTCCCAAATATTAACCAGTTATGCATCTACATTCACAAGCTAGACACTAATCTATATAATATTATCAAATGGAGAATAAAGATTAATTATAGGGATTTCGACCTATCAGAAAGTATAGAAATACCAAATTAAATTATTTTGATCCAAATGTCAGTAATTATTTTGGAAGAATAATAATAATAATAATAATAATAATAATAATAATAATATTAATATATATATATATATATATATATATATATATATGATGGAGATTATGATGGAGGAGGAATCTCTGTTGGTAAAGCGGGTTCATCATATTTACCTTCGACGACAACATATCTTGGAATGTGAAGTGAAACAAAATGTGAGTTGGTACTGGAAGCGCTTGCTGAGGGTTCGAGATGAGTTACTTGGGCTCTTTAGGAACCTACATGAGGAAGGCCGCCAGTATTCTATTCAAATATGATACTAGGTTTTGAAAAACCATGGTGAATCTGTTCCTTGGTACTCTCTGGTTTGGCATAAACTGAGTATTCCTAAATATACCTTCACTTTCTGGATATTGATGCTTCGTAGATTATTAACTCAAGATCGTCTCCAGTTATTTGGGGTTCCTTGGGTTAATCGATAGTGTTTGTGCTGTACTGAAGCTGAAACAAATGATCACATTTTCTTTACCTGCTCTTTCTCCTCGCAGATTGTTGTTGATGCGGTCTCGTCTTTCTACTCTGTCTCTCTTGAGTTGGAAGATTGGAGAACTTGGCTCGCTGGCAGATCCCAAAACAAACGCCAACTTGCTTTGATTTTCGCTAGTATGGTTTATCATGTTTGGCATGAGAGGAACAATTGATTTCATAACAACCAGGCTAGAGAGAGTTCTGTTTTGATTCAAATTATTTGTAATGATGTAAAGCTTAGAGTTGCTTAGTTATTTTGTTAGTTTCTTGGTGTTGTTGCTTTTTGGACTGTTGCTCCTGGCACAGTTTGTATTTGGCTATCTCTGTTTTGTTAATGGAATTACTATTCGTTTTTCCAAATATATATTTTTTTTGCAAAATCATGAAGAACTTCCATTAACAAAATCGAGTACAAGATACTCGGGCATACTCGAGGGGCCATCAATTAGATCCGACCCAAAATCAAAACCAACATAACAAAACCAGTCAAACAAGTGACAAAAAAGCCACCAAAACAAGACTTAATAAAGTCTCAAAAGAAGATCAAATTTAATGAACAAAGCAACATCCGTATAAGCTCGTTCAAAATTCTGATGAATCCTCCTATTTCTCTCACCCCATATGTGGTAAACCAAAATTGCAAACGCCACCTTCTTATTCTTCCCCACAAATTCAGCATTCTTCCAATCTTGAATGTTCCAAATATCCCAATTCGGAACACGACCAAACTACTCCATCCATACTTGGAAGCTAACCTGTTTCGAATATTCACAATCAAAGAATATGTGTTCTTTCGATTCTCCATCTATTTTACATAAGAAGCAACGGTTGGCTAGATTAAAGCTAAATCTTTGCAACCGATCAGAAGTTAAAAGTCGCCTGTGCATAAACATCCACAAAATGAAAGAGCATTTCGGTACTCTAGGATTAGTCCAAATCATTTTATGCCAAACAACCTTATCTCCATGCCCTTTGAGAAAGTCATAACCCAGCTTGATCTTGTATTGCTTCCCCTCACTGATCAGCTCCTGGAAAAGAGGGAGCAATTCGTCTCTTGCTTTCAGTAACCTCCTCCAATACCAACTGTTATTTTGCTTAACAACACAAACAAGAATAGAGTCTCTGCGAAGATAAATGTGGTGAATCCACTTCACCCACAAAGAGTCTTTATTGCAGATAAGTTGCCATAAAATACCCCCAAGGCAGCTGTATTCCAAGCCACTGCATCTCTAATGTTTAGACCACCTTCACATTTGTAAAGACAACAAGTACTCCAAGCAATAGGAGGTGCCTTTTTTTCTGAACCCCATAAGAAGCCCCTACAAATCTTTACAATAGAATCAATCACACTCTTTGGTATAATGAATATTTGAGCCCAATAAGTGTGAATTGACATAAGGACACTATTGATCAGTTCAACTCTTCCGGCATATGTTAATTTCCTCACAGCCCAACCATTTATTCTTGCTGTCATCTTTTCCAAAAGTAAAGCACAATCATGTCTATTGAGGCGGAAAGGTTTAATAGGGACCCCCAAATATTTAAAGGGAAGAGATCCCTCCTTAAAACCAATAACATCTAATATCTTCTTTTTTTCCACAATAGGCACATTAGCAAAAATCACATCAGATTTTGCTTTTTTGGGGGTCAAACCAGAAGAGGAAGCAAAGAGATTAATAGCATCATTAAGAAGTGAGACACTTTCAACATCTCCATTACAAAAAAGAAGGAGATCATCAGTGAAGCAAAGATGGGTAATTCTAAGAGGAGTGCAAAACTGATGATACCTGAAGTTTGGTGCCCGAATATTCCTCTTAATTGTTCAATTCAGATAATCCATGGCCAGAACAAATAGAAGAGGTGACATAGGATCACCTTATCGTAGTCCACGACCACTTTTAAATGAACCATATGATGCTCCATTGAACGCAACTGAAAAACTTGCAGTAGAAACACAAGTCATAATCCTCTCCACAAATGTCCATAGGAAATTTAAGGCCAATAATAAGTTTCACAAGAATACCCAGTTAACAGTATCATAGGCTTTCTGGATATCAACTTTCAATAAGCAACTGGGTTTTGCACCTTTCCTGTTATAGAAATGAACCAAATCCTCTGCAATCATAATATTATATATATATATATATATATATATATATATATATATATATAATATTGACTTCTCGGTCTAGGTTTTAGAGAGAGACTCTCTCAGACCCTGCCATGGCAAAGACTAAGAAGAAAACAAATCAAAACTCAAAATCTAGCCGAATTGAAACTAGATCGAGTACCATTTCACAATCTGGAAGAAAAAAAGACCAACAAATTGTGTCTAAAGAAGCAGAAGCAGTGCCAGAATCATCAAAGAAAGATCAGGTCGTGACATCCTTTGCATCTCTTGTAGATCCAGAAGAAGGGACGACACTGAAATTTGCTGAATCAGAATTGGTCGATGGCATACAAATCGCAAGAATTGAGAAAGATGAAGTGCAGAAAGAAATTGAATACTGGAATTCATCCATTCTTTGCTGTGTAATTGGAGCTAACCCACCTTTTTCAGTCATGGAAGGTTATCTCCGAAGAATTTGGGGCCAATATAGCTTAAACAAAATCGCAACCATCCGGAAAGGACTTTTCCTGGTTCGATTTGAGAAGGAAGAACACAAATGTGAGGTTCTCAAAAAAGGCATCTTTTTCTTCGACAACAAACCTCTCGTCGTAAAACCTTGGACACCTCAGCAACGAATAGATCTGGATGTTCTAAAATCGCTACCAATCTGGGTAAGATTTCCACATCTTGACATTCAATATTGGAGCACAAGGAATTTGGGGAGTCTAGCAAGTCTGGTGGGTGTGCCCATCAAAACAGATAAGGCCACTCGAGACAGAACACATCTCACAGCAGCACGTGTGTTGATAGAAGTTAAAATTGATGAGCACCTTCCTGATGAGATAAAGTTCCTGAATGAGAATGATATAATAATCTCACAAAAGGTTGAATACGATTGGAAACCAGTAAAATATTCTCATTGCCATATGATAGGGCATAAGACTGAAGAATGCAAGAAGAAGGACGAGAAGAACACACGAAAAAGTCAGAAACAAATTTGGCAACCAAAACAGAAGCACCAAAGAGATGTTGATGAGAATGGATTCATCAGACCAAACAAGACAGCAACTAGGCATACTCCAACCAAATCAGAAACACACAAAGGGCATACTCCAATCAAGAACTCTTTCAATATTTTAGAACAGAATGAGGAGGAGCAAGACAATGTCTTCAGACAGAATTATATACATGAAGGAAATGATGGAAACGAGGGGGATGAAAGTTCCTCAGGATCTGATTCAGATCCACAATGAAGATCATCACTTGGAATGTGAGGGGTCTTAATGACCCCATGAAGCCAGAGGATACAATGATCTTCTTGCGAGAAACAAAGGCTAATGTGATCTGTCTAGTTGAGACAAAGGTGAAACTTGAAAAAGCTTCAATCCTCACTCAAGGTATGTTCAATTCTTGGTCCACCGGCAACAATTTTGATGTTCACACGGGTTGTAGAATTTACATTGCTTGGCGCCCAAACAAAGTGGATGTGTGAGTGATACAAGTAGATGCACAATTCATCCATTGCCAAATTCATGATTTCAATAAAAACACAAAAGCTTTCTATACTTTTGTCTATGGTTTCAATCGAATTGAAGAGAGACTTTGTCTTTAGGATAATTTAAGGAGTATCTCAAACAATATAGATGAAGCCTGGTGTGTGATGGGAGACTTCAATGCAATTTTGTATGAAGGTGACAGAATTAATGGTACACCTGTCCATAATTTTGAAACCCAAGATTTCCAAAATTGTATTGAGCATTGCCAACTTACTGAATTGATCTGTCAAGGTGCTTCTCATACCTGGTCAAATGGTCATGTCCAAACAAAGATTGATCGTATTTTCTACAATCAACATTGGTTGCTTGCAAATGACTATATGGTTGGTGTCTATCTTCCGCAAAGTCTATCAGATCATAAGCCCATCATTCTTGAACTGTTGGATGGTCCCCAACCAAAATCCTGTTTTCGGTTTTGTGACATGTGGGTCACAGACCCAAGTTTCAATAGCATTGTCGAGAAGGCCATGGAGAATATCAGAATTGGGTCACTAATGCACGCAATTTACCACCTGCAAAAAGCCCTAAAGCCTGCTCTCAAAGACCTTAACAAGCGAAAGTTTGCTGACATCCATTCCCAATGTGAAAAAGCTCGGAGGCAGCTGCTGGATATCCAAAATGACCTGCTGACAAACCCTACAAATCAACAGCTGCTACTGGAGGAAAGAGATGCAAAAGAAAACTATATAATCATCCTGAAGTCAGCCGAGTATATCATTTCGCAACAGAGCAAAATTGCAGTCATTGCCCATGGGGATACTTGTTCTGCTTATTTCTTCAGTAAAATGAAGAAGAGGAAACTCAACTCAACAATTCACACTCTGATTGATCAGCATGGACAAACAGTAATTGGTTTCCAAAATGTGGGAAATCATCTTGCACAATTTTTTCAAAATCTCATGGGCACGGATTCTGATCCTGTGCAGCAACTAAACCAGTGCATTTTTCACCAAGGTCCGACTTTAACGAGTCAGCAGCAAGTACATTTATGTAAGCCTTTCACTAGGAAGGACATCAAAGAAGCGCTTTTCTCAATCCCAAACACAAAATCTCCTGGTCCTGATGGTTTCTCAAGTGGTTTTTATAAAAATGCTTGGACTCAGTTGGAAAATATTTTCTATGCTGCTATAAATGAGTTCTTTGAGACAGGTCGGATGCTCCCTGCTCTGAACTCTACGATTCTTGCACTCATCCCCAAGAAAGAAAATCCAGACTCAGCTATTGATTTCAGGCCTATCTCGTGCTGCAACACTTTCTACAAGACAGCTTCCAAACTGCTCGCTTCAAGATTAAAGGATGTCCTTCCTCATCTGATCAATGAAAGTCAAACGACTTTCGTTCTAGGGCGTGAACTTATGCATAATGTTTTAATGTGCCATGAACTTTCCCAAGGATTTCGTCGGAAAAACTCCCAATCAAAATGCATTTTCAAAATTGATTTGAAAAAGGCTTTTGACAGTGTGAAATGGGATTTCATCAAAGAAATTATGCATGGGTACAAATTCCCACCGCAATTTGTAGACTGGATAATGAGCTGTATTTCAACCCCTTCCTACACAATACAGATCAATGGAGGCACTCATGGCTATTTCAAAGGGGCAAAAGGGTTACGACAAGGAGACCCAATATCTCCGCTCCTTTTCGTTCTACCTATGGAATACCTATCAAGGAGCCTTTCAGCAGTTTCAAAGGAGACCAAATTCAAATTTTTTCCGCGCTGTAAGAAGTTAAATATCACACATTTAATTTTTGCAGATGACTTGATGATTTTCTCTGCTGCAGATCCATACAGCGTACAAAAGATTATGGACACTTTGGCTCATTTCCATAATGTCTCTGGACTCATCTCAAATGCTGACAAATCCAAGGTCATGATTAGTGGAGCAGTGCCAACCATTACAAACCAGATTCTTCAGATAACTGGTTATCAAAAGGGAGATCTTCCTTTTTACTACCTGGGAATGCCGATCACTGATGGTCGGCTGAGCAAGATGGACTGTCCGGAGCTGGTTGATAAAATCACCTCAAGGATTAAATCTTGGAGAACTGCAAATATATCCTATGCCGGTAGAGTGACTCTCATCAACTCAGTTATAATCGGTACTTTCTCTTACTGGGCCTCCATAATGATCATTCCTCAGTATGTTATTGAACAAATCATAAGGGTCTGTCGCAACTTTCTTTGGGGAGCGGATGTCAATTACACAAAGACCCCTCCTATTAGTTGGGTAACAGTTTGCAAACCTAAATCATGTTGGGGTCTTGGCATCAAAAACTTGAAGCATTGGAACAAAGCTCTGATTGCCAAGCAAGTAATGACAATAGCTGATCATAAAGAAAGTCTCTGGGTCAAGTGGATTCACGAAAGATACATCAAAGATCGGGACTGGTGGGAATACCAAGGGTTTTTTGCTTTTTGGACCCTGTATTTTGGGGGTATTTACAATTTGTACCCTCATGTTTCAAAGTTTACAATTTGGACCCTATACTTTGTTTCCGGCAACAATTTAGACATAATTAGAGGGGTCCGGCCAAAAGAGGCCCTTATTGTAGTTTGACTGATTTTTCCTTCCAAAGTTGCCCCTTAATTATTTCTGAACTTCCAAATTTACCCTTCATTTATTCGGTTTTCTGGGAGTTTGGAGTTGAATAGTCACTAAGGGTGGGATATGCGTATGGGCTGTGAAATTGAAGTCTTCAGTCTAGTCAATTTCAAAAGGAAATTCAAAATAAATGAATAAATGAAATAAGGGTAAATCGGTCAGTTTATGCAAGATTTTGGTCTTCACCGGAGTCAAACTTAACTTTGGGCTAAATTTTTTGGGTCCATATTGTATAGGGTCCAAATTGTAAACTTTGAAACATGGGGGTCCAGATTGTAAATACCCCAAAATACAGGGTCCAAAAAGCAAAAAACCCGGAATACCAACCAAAGGGGGATACATGTTGGTATTTCAAGAAACTCTGTGATGTAAAAGAGCAAATAAAATTGGCGAATATCCCCAAAACCCAATACTCAGTTCAAAAGGGCTATAGAGCTTTTGATGGGGAAAATGAAAAATGGCCATGGGCAACGGTAGCATGGAATAGATATAACACTCCAAGACACTCATTTTGTACTTGGATGGTTTTACATGGCAAACTCCAGGTTAAAAACAGACTGCATAATCAAGAAATTCTTCCCACTTGTCTACTGTGTGGCAATCATGACGAAACAATCGAACATCTACTATATGATTGCAACTATGCCCAGCTGATCAGAGAGCACCTGGACAATTGGATTAAACTCCCCAATGAAGATAGCTGGAATCAATGGGGTAGGAAGATGCTGAACCTCAAAAGAAACAAGACAAGAAAACTGGTCATTCTTGCCATTTTTGCCTCTTACATCTAAAACATCTGGCTTGCGAGGAATAACCAGTCTTTCAAGAACATCATAAGTGATCCAATTCAGACTTTCCAAACAATTAAACATCATCTAACAGATAGAACGCTTTTTCTTACTAAGAACAAAGCAAGATTTTCAAGTTACATATATTTATTGTGTAACTAGTTTTGTAAAACTGGTCTCATGACTCTTTTTATTTATGAATATACTTCACATTTTTTCAAAAAAAAAAAGAAAGATATATATATATATATATATATATATATATATATATATATATATATAATAGAAATCTATGTGGGACCTACGAAATGGAGCCACGGGAGTGATTTTAGGAGAATTGACAAATCACAACGTAAAAAATTATATTTTATTTTCTATTTTCAATCCGGATTTTATTATTTTACTTTAGAATTAAAAAACTAAAAAGTATCACCAATCCATTCAATTTTTTGATTAATTTATTTTCTCCACTAAACTCAACCGTCCATAACCCAAACTACTCACCAAAAAAGCGGACACTCTTCCATAACCCACATATTCCTTGTGGCTATATCAATTACATTCATGACTTTTCAAAAACATATAAATACAATACATATATTAGTGATTACAACTGTTTCCCAAATATTAACCAGTTATGCATCTATATTCACAAGCAAGACACTAATCTATATAATATTATCAAATGGAGAATAAAGATTAATTATAGGGATTTCGACCTATCAAAAAGTATATAAATACCAAATTAAATTATTTTGATCCAAACATCAATAATTATTTGGGAATAATAATAATAATAATAATAATAATAATAATCAATATCTTTATATATATAATAGAAATATATGTGGGACCGATGAAATGGAGCCACGGGAGTGATTTTAGGAGAATTAGCCAATCACAACATAGAAAATTGTATTTTTTTTTTCTATTTTTAATCTATATTTTATTATTTTACTTTAGAATTAAAAAATTAAAAAGTATCACCAATCCATTCAAACTTTTAATTTATTTATTTTCTCCACTAAACTCAACCGTCCATTAGCCAAACTACTTACCAAAAAATCAGACACACTTCCATAACCCACATAATCCTCGCGGCTAGATCAATTATATTCATGACTTTTCAAAAACATATAAATATAATACATCTATTAGTGATTACAACTTTTTCCCAAATATTAACCAGTTATGCATCTACATTCACAAGCAAGACACTAATCTATATAGGCCCTGTTCTTTTATGCGGTATGACGCGGTATGATGTGGTGAAATTGTGGCGGTTAGTGGTGTAATTGTGGCAGGTTATTCGTATGTTGTGGTTGGTTTTTTTTTTGTGTGTGTGTATATATATATATATATAGGATAATTGGATTCTAATAATTCCTACTTTCACCAATTGGACAATGGTGGACCGTACTTTCACTTTGTATTCTGGTGGTGCAAAAAAAAAAATTGTAGTGGGATATTTTCGAGTGAATCATAGATTTTGTGGTGCATTTGATTCAAAACTTAGTATATCACTTTACAATGATTTTTAATGAATTTACAGCGTTTCTCACAATTTGTTTCCATTTTTTTACTATTTTTTACGATTTTTCACTTTTATTATTTTTAAAAAATCATAATAATTATTCGGAGTTCTCAAAAAAATAATTTAAAAAATGTTTTAGAAACTACAATTCATTAACTTTCTAGGGGCAGGAATGAAAAAAAGAAAAACAATATAGTGTAGGAATGAAAAAAATAAGAAGAATGTAGAGGTGGATTTGGTAGCACTACAATCCATTTTTTTTTTTTTGGACCACCAGAATACAAAGTGAAAGTATGGTCCATCATTGTCCAATTGGTGAAAGTAGGGATTATCATAATCCAATTATCCTATATATATATATATATATATATATATATATATATATATATATATATATATATGGGAATAGATAGGGTGAGAATGGAGTTTAGGTGAGAATGTGAGAAGAGTGGCTAATAACCCTTGGATCTTAGATCAATGACTTGCCAAAAAAGAGCAATTTCCATTTTTATCTAACCCGATCACGTGACCATTCAGATTGAAAAAAAAAGAAAATGTGATATCATAATTGAACATAGGAATTCTCACGCGTGGGAATAGAGGGTTGTTGTTCTTGGGTTTGAAGCTTCAGTTATCAATGGAGGTTGCTTAATTGAGTAGAGAAAGGAAGGGAGACAAACAATCATAGTCGAGAAACGAAGGGAGACAAACGAACGGGGTTAGGGTTCTGCATTTTGAGAGAGTTTGGAATTTCGAACGGTGAGGAAGAGGTGGAATCAGGGCAATGAATTCTGCGGCGACGACGATGGATTTCGACAGGAAAAACGGGGCCGAAACTTTAGTCAAGGTTAGTGAAAAAAAAATCGAAGAGATAGTTTCCATCAGTGAAAATCATGCGTTGATTGGTTTTGATCATGGCTGGATGATTTTGTTGTATGGGTTTGTAGAAGAAGAGGTAAAGAACTCTTCTGGGCAAGTTATTGAACCACATGATTGATTCTTGTCAAAATTTAATGGAAGATTTGGAATATCAACTTTTTTTTATCATGGTCGGATGAATTTCGAAGATTCAGATTATGATCGCGTGTAATAGTGTGTTGATTTCAATGTAATTAGAATTGGTTGTATTCTATTTGATGTAATCACAATGTGACTGGTATGAATGTAATGTTCGTTTGAGTTATACACGATGTTCATCCGGTAAAATTTTGTTGCTCATGATTATGTGTCTTCATGTTCATCTGGTTGTTACATGTTGTGCATTTGCCGCCATAGTGTTCATGATGTGATGTTCATGATTGTGTATCTTCATGTTCATAATTATGTGTCCTCATGTTCATCTGGGACGGATGTGATGTTTGCTTGAGTTATACATAATGTTCGTCTGGTATAATGTTATTGTCCATGACTTTGTGTGATGGTGATGTCCAATAAAAAATTATGTGTGATGAATATGTGTTTGTTGGTTGACATGTACATGGGGTTATTTGATGGTATGCATTTCTGACATACGAAATGTTCATCTCTAATCGTTATGCAAGCGTTAATGTAATGTTCATTTT